>OV743716.1:67527133-68979854 GCA_928272305.1 Volucella inflata
TAATAATAATAATAATAATAATAATAATAATAATAATAATAATAATAATAATAATAATAATAATAATAATAATAATAATAATAATAATAATAATAATAATAATAATAATAATAATAATAATAATAATAATAATAATAATAATAATAATAATAATAATAATAATAATAATAATAATAATAATAATAATAATAATAATAATAATAATAATAATAATAATAATAATAATAATAATAATAATAATAATAATAATAATAATAATAATAATAATAATAATAATAATAATAATAATAATAATAATAATAATAATAATAATAATAATAATAATAATAATAATAATAATAATAATAATAATAATAATAATAATAATAATAATAATAATAATAATAATAATAATAATAATAATAATAATAATAATAATAATAATAATAATAATAATAATAATAATAATAATAATGATAATAATAATAATAATAATAATAATAATAATTTATTTTTTCGTTTATGCGGGCGAAGGGGTAAAAAATGCGTAAACCGCATCATCAAAGATGTCGTCACATCGATGGTATGTACCTCTCTCATGCACTAAAAACATCCCCTCCATTGTGGAACCGTCTCCCACCCCGGAACCGTCGAGTGTGATATTTCTTCGGGGTGGCGTTCCTTTTCGCAATTATTGCGCGTCCAACGTTGCTCCTGCGTCCAGGTCCCGCTTTTTCCGTCGTAGTACATATTCTACGAACGAAGCAATGCACTGCCAGTTTTCTTCGGTGCTTAACATTTTCTCGACGATGTTTTCCGCTGAGAGTTGACCCAGTCTTCCTTCTATGGGGCTACGTGCTTCTTGCCATCTTCTACACCAGAAGAAGGTGTGGTTCGCATCGTCTGTGGGCTCGTCGCAGTAGATACATTTGGGGCATTCGGCTTCCCCCATGTTGAAGAGGTATTTACGAAAGTAGCCGTGTCCAGAAAGCATTTGCGTGGTATAATAGTTTATCTCGCCAAAGCGTCTGTTGTACCATTTTTTTAGATCTGGGATTAGCTTAGCCGTCCATCTACCTTTGGATTCTGTGGACCAGCGGTTCTGCCATCGCTGAATTGTTTGTATTTTAGTTTCCTGCCGGGTGTGGGTGTCTGATGCGTCATTTTTTTGTAACCACAGTTTCCTTCTTTCGTCTGGTAGTAGATCTATTGGCATAGTTCCACTTATCACCAGAATCGCTGCCTCCGATACTGTTCGGTATGCTGACGCCATCCTTAGGGCTGCAGTCCTCTGTACTTTGGCTAGAGCTGTACGCCTGTTTTCCATACTCAGGGTTGGCGCCCACACTTCGCTCCCATATAGTAGGATTGACTGTGTTGTGTCCATTAGCAGCTTCCTTTTCCTGGATAGAGGCCCTCCGATGTTTGCCATTAGTCTCGACAACGATGCCGTTATCTTGGCTGATTTCTCAATGGCGTGTTTAATTTGCGACCAGTAGGTCAACTTGTTGTCAATCCATATATCTAAGTATTTTATCACTTTCTTCGTGCGAATGGTTTCTGAATGCACCTCCATATCTACTTCCAGCGGTATGTGTTTTCTAGTGAGGAAGATGAGTTCCGTTTTCTCCGCGGCCAGACTAAGTCCGTGCGAGTCAAGCCACGTTTGTGTCCTCAGCATCACTTGCGTAAGTTTTCGCCTCACTGTGTCCATGTCGCGTGCGCAGATGACAGCTGCAATATCGTCAGCGTACCCTACTAAATAGCAGTCTTCAGGCATACTGATGTTTAGGATTCCATCGTAGCCTACATTCCACAAATCAGGGCCAAGGATTGAGCCTTGTGCTGCTCCAGAGGTGATTTTCTTCTTCTGTTGGCCTTCGTTTGTATCATAGATTAGCTCCCGGTCTTTGAGGTAGCTGCGTACCAAATTCATTAGGTAGGCAGGCGTTTCAAAGCGTGTTTCGAGGGCTTCGATCATATTTTCCCATTTTGCACTGTTAAAAGCGTTTTTGACATCGATTGTGGCGAGGAGCACTATTGGCCTCGAGAAGTGGTTTATCCGTCGCGATGATTCTACACTTCTCATGACATCTTCGATGGCTCCGACAGTGGATCCACCTGGCCTAAATCCGTGCTGCCTTTCCGAAAGGTCTCCAGCGTTCTTTACTGCAACTGTAATACGTGGCTTCAGCATTTTTTCCAGCAGTTTCCCTGCTGTGTCCAGCAAACATAGAGGTCTGTATGCCGATGGTGTCTCTGGATCTCCCTTGCCTTTGCTGATTAAGACTAGCCTTTGTCTTTTCCAAACTTCTGGAAACACCCCCTCTGTCAGGCATGAATTGTACATGTTTAGTAGAACTTGTGGGCGCTCAGCTGCTATTAGTTTGAGTACCTCTGATGGGATTCCGTCTGGGCCTGGAGCCTTATTGCATTTTAGCGTGCCGGCAGCTGCGCTCAATTCTTCCTGCGGAGCCTCTGGTGCACTCCTTGTTTGATCGGTTCTTATTTCGTGGTTCGGGAAGAGGGTGTTTACTATGTTCTTCATAGCGTGTGCTCTAAGCTCCGGAACTGCATTTTTCGCGCCGAGTTTTCTCATCACTATTTTGTATGCTAGGCCCCATGTATTTTGGTTTATATCGCGCCGGAGTTCTTCCCATTTTTCTTTCTTGCTTTTTATAATGGCGAGTTTTAGTTCATGTTTTGACTTTTTATACTCCCCCTGCTCTTCTGTTGCAATACTACTTCTTCTGGCCCTTGTGTATTTCCGTCTTTTGTGAAGACATGTCTGTCTTAAAGCGCGTATTTCATCTGTCCACCAGTAGGCAGCTATCTTGGGATGAGTGTGTTTTATGCGTGGCATGGCTGCTTTACATGCTGTCTTGATGCTTTTGAGAGTTTTTTCCACTTTAACTCTAGCCGAGCTATTTGCGTGGCATTCCGGCAAGTTAGCGTCCAACTGTGTGAGGGAGAGGAAACGTCAGAAAGAGCTGATGTTCTGTCTCATCTTCCTTCTCTTTTGCACTTTTTTGAGTCGTGACTCAAAAATGACCGTGTAATAGCTGACTTAGAAACTTATTTCTAGTCGTTACATCTTGGCCTACATTTAAATTTATTTTATTTATTATTTACACTCAATAATTACATAAGCACTTGCTACCTAGGGTTTCTTAATAAATTAAACTTAATTTTTTTGTCCTTTTGCTATATTACATTTTAAATGCTTTGAATTTGTCTTATTACTTTTTTCTAGGGTATCCCCACCAAAAATGCTGTTGGTTTTTGTTGTGATCTCTTGTGATCACACAAACTTGTTTTAATAGAAATAAAATATCAATATATATAAATATAATATGTTTTATTATGCGTCTGGTTGGAACAGGAGTTCGAATTAAAAAGAAAAAAGAGAGAGAATAAAGTGTGAAAATAAGAAAGAATAAAAAATAATGTAAATGTCAAAATATGAAAAATAATAATTATGGCGTTGCCAACACCTTCCCCTTTGAGTTATCTACTCGTATTATGATGACACAATTATCCAGGCATAAATCTATTGTTTGGTCATCGTGCCCGTTGTGTTCGACGTAGGATAGATGGTAAAGCTGCTACTATATTGTTTGGTGAAGTCTTAACGTTGGAGGAGTTAACCCTGTCTGGTGGCGGAACTACTTCACAAGCTGTTGTATCACATTCATACACATCCAGCGCCATATTCCATGGTCTTTCGACTCCAGGTTTGGCAGTGATGTCTTCTCTTTAACGTATTCGAAGTTGATTGGCATGTGCACGAACGAGTCTGCCACTCCGCAACAAAACATTATATTTGACTTTTCCAAAACGTTCAACAATTTGTCCTGGCTGCCACTGGAAGTTGTTACTATTAGTTTGTATATTCACATAAACTAAATCTTGACTGTTGAATGATCTCGATCTGATACCAAATTTTTTGCTGCAATTTTGGACCAGTGTTTTGATGTCTTCTTCTATACAGTTTTGGAATGACGACTCGTTGGCCAAACATGAGACATCCGTCGATGAAAAATGCCTTTAACTCGTTGTTTTCTTTGATTTCGCTCGGCCAGCCATTAGCCACAAAATGAAATATTCGGCGTAGTGTATTGTCGTTCGCCGATTCAACTTTTCCGAGATTGTCTGTAAGAATTTGTTTATCCTCCTGTTCAATTTCGATTGATGCACTAACAAAATCCTCCGCCACTTGGATATTTTTATCAATGAGCCGTGACAGCACATCTGCATATCCAAAGCTACTGGTTGAAATAAAGCTGATATCAAAATCGTATGCCAATAACTTGACTGCCCAGCAATGTAGACGGTTTGCTTGATGAACGGTTATTCCTGTCTTTTTCCCAAAAATAGTCACAAATCACTGTACGGTGACTATGCTTGTAAACGAACGTGTAACGTAATAAGAGACATGACTCCACAATCGGTAATACATTTTCTGCAGTGTTTCAAAGGCAAAGCATTTTAATTACTCGTAGTTAAAATGAGTATTAGGTCACTAGCACCGTGAATCATTTGTGCTTTATTTATGTTATTAGTATTCTGTTGTGTAGTTTGCTTCTTGATACGCTACACCTCCCTTCTTTTGAAGAATGCTTATACATTGTCAGTGTCAATGGATGAACATTCTTTCACATTGTTTTGTTGCATAATTAGTTTTGTTTACATTTTGTATCAAATACGTTTTTAGTGTTCAGTCGTTCATTGATCTCCGCAGAGAACAGGCGTGTTTCGGCTTTTATTTTGTGTGAAATAGCGAACAACAATTTGTGAAATATCAAATTAGAAACAACAAATTAAGTCATTCGGTAGCCTGGTGGTAGTGGCAGTGAGCCGAGAGAGCCAGGGTCGTGGGTTCGAGTCTCCGAATAAACATTGTCCATTTTTATTTTTTAAGTGTTTAAAAAGACAAAACGAGATTATTGTGTAAAAAAAGTGTGTTCAAACGATGAGTGGCAGTGAACGGTCCGCTATGTCAATAGCGGGATTAGAGGATGGCGCGACGTCATCTGATAATCAGGCCGTTAAGCCAGTTCAAAAGAAGACGTCAACAACAACAACAACAAAAACAGCAACATCGGCAATGACGATAAAGAGGAGGAGGATGTTGAAACCAACTCCGATCTCAGCAAAGCGCCCTTCCTTTTCAACCTCTCCCAAAAAGCTGCCTGGTAGAGCAAGGGAAGAGGCGCCAACAACGACAAAAAGGGCGGCAGCTGACAAAAACGATCTCCCATATGTTGGTGAAGAAGGCCACAATATTTGCAAAAATACCTTCGCATCTCTGGCGGCTTCCGAGTCAGAGGACGAAGAGGACGAGGTTGAAGCTCTGAATAGTAGCATCAGGCAGCTACAACAAAAAGTACTTGCAATAAAAGCTAAGCAAGTTGCAAGGCGAGAGAGGGAACTACAACAGCAACTACAGTGCTCTCAACTGGAGCCCAAGGGGAGTGAAACCATACCCCAACAACAAACACAGAAACATCAGCTACAACAGCAAAAATATCAAAAAATTGCGCAAGAACCAACAATGAAACAGGCGCAACCCCAGCAAAAAAGTAAAATACAACAAAAACAACAACAAAAAACAGAAAAGCAACAGCCACAACAACAGCAACAGCAGCAGCAACAACAGCGAGAGCAGCAGCGTCAACAGCCACAGCAACAACAACAACAACCAGCTAAACAAAGGATACCCCCGATCAATACTTACAAACTGGAGTTAAAAGAAACCATTGATCTATGTAAGTCGGCCATAGGCAATAATTTTTTTATCAAAAGATTAAGTAATGATAGACATGCGATCCACTGCAACACAGTGGAGCGCTATAATAAAATAAAAAGCTTGTTAAAGGATTCGACGACGGAGTTCTTCTCCTTCACCCCGAAGGGGGAAAAGCTGCAAACAATGCTGCTGAGGGGGATTGAACCGTCAACTGATCCGGAGGAGCTCCTCGCACTGCTCAAAGAGAAAGAGTGCGAAGAGCTCAAGTTCGTAGGGGTCAAGCCGTTCACCACAGCTAGAGCCAAAAGGGAGAAACGGAAACTACCGTTCTTCCTGGTTCAGCTTACTCCCGAAAGCAAACTGGATGGTCTAAGGAATATCAAAGTCCTAGACTACCAGGTTGTACACTGGGAAAAAGTAAAACGGAGCGATAACATTTTGCAATGTGTTCGCTGCCAAAGGTTCGGGCACGCCGCGTCGAACTGCGAAATGCAGCCTCGATGCGTCAAGTGCGGTAAGAACCACAAATCAGAAGAATGCCCTCTGGGTGTGGATGGAGGGTCGGAAAAAAGTCAACTCTCTTGCGTTTTATGTAAGAGTACGGGACACACCGCAAATTATCGGGGTTGTCCTAAATTCCAGTACATAAAAAGAGTAAATCTGGCTCGGCAGCAAAAGGTGGAAGTTAAGCGTCCACCAGTTCAAATACAAACACCAGCCGTTACTCCCCAAGTTACCTACGCCCAAATGGCGGCAGGTAGGGGGAATACGGCACAGCAAACGAAGGTTGCTTCTCAGGCCCCAGCGCCTAGAGCACCGGAACCGGCAACTGACATTCTAGCTATCTTACTCTCTATCCAGGGGCAGATGGCTCAGTTTCAACGTCAGATTACTGAACAAGCTGCGCGCGTGGATCAAATCTACGCGCTTCTGCCGAGCCTAACGCACCTCCAGTCGTAATGGGTACGTACATGGCGGAGCAAACCCTGAAGGTCCTTGCAGTGAATGTTAATTCACTGATTAGGATTGAGCGAAGAGCCACACTGTTCAAGTTGCTTTAAGACCAAACCCCTGATGTGCTTTTGGTTAGCGAAACTAAGCTAAGCAAAAGACACAAAATGAGGCACAAAAGGTACAAAATTATGCGAAGAAACCGACCCAACTCCATACAAGGAGGAGGCGTTGCAATCTTCGTAAGAAAAGGCATACGTTTTAAAAGAATATACAGTCGTGTAGTGCGTAGGTTTCAGGTGCTAGAAGCATGCATCATGTATATCCCTCTCCGCAGTGGAAAGCGGTTATACATGGTGTCTGTTTATGCGCCTAAGGCTACTCAATCCACCCAATTCATCTCAGAGCTCGAGACACTTTTTCGATTCCTGAGACTGGAATTGGAGGAAAACTATTTCATTATCGGCGGAGATTTTAACGCCAAACACAGCGATTGGGGAAATAATACACCAAACACTAGAGGGAACCTACTATTCAATTGGTGGGGTCAACACAGTGTGATGTATAGACTCGGAATAAAGGCGACGGATAGTCCGTCGTTTCCTAGACATGGCTCCTATTTGGATCTCCTGTTGTTCGACACACGAATACAAGTGACAGGTACGAACCAACAAACTGTAAACTGTCTTCGGACTTTTGTATATGACAGTGCCCATTGCGGTCTTAGTACCGAAATAACCGTTCCGAACGAAAATGCGGAATTGGATGAGCATGTTCAAAGGCATCCCTACAACTATAGTAGAGTGCGTTGGACACACTTCTCCAGGACACTGACTAGAGCACTCTCCTCGAATTCGCTCTATCCACCGTCCAACAGAAATCTGTCAAACGAGGAGATTGACAGGTATCTAAAACTAATGGACAAGACAATTAAACGGACTATGGACAAATCGATACCTCGGTATCAACACACTGACAACGAAGACTTGTTCCGCAATTCAACTATAGATGCACTGCATCGACATAAAAGTAGACTTCTGTCCAGACTGAAGACCTTGTACAGACAGTTTACAGACAGACATAGCCCGGAGATTATGACATTGAAGTCGTCGATCAAAAACCTCCAAACATTAATTAAAGAAAATTACAGGGCTTCTGTAAGTTTGTATTGGAACAACAAAATTCGGGCTGTAAATACCAGCAACCCGAATATGTTCCCGCAAATAAATAAAATATTTCGGAGGAAAGATCAAGACGACCTTTCATGTCTTAAAATCGCCCGAACGACAGACAATGAACGCATACTTTCAACAGCAGGCATAGATCCAAATGAGACTGTTGATGATGACAACTTCTTTGTGATCGAAGATCCGCAGGAGAAGGTAGAGGCTATAGGAGCAACTTTTCAGGAAGTGTACAAGACAAATGACATCATTGGTCCCAACCACGACCTGGAAAATCGAGTCCTTGTGCACAATTTCTACCTTCGAAATGAAATAGTGAACTGGCGAATCGAAAATTCGGGTTTCACCCAGTTCAGTGACGAGAATATGGCAAATAATGTCATCGCCAATGAAAGGGAGCAACCCCCGTTCATTTCGAAGGAAGAGCTTCAAACGATCTTCGACACAATAAGAAGTAAGAAATCAGTGGGAACCGATGGAATACCGAACATTGTGCTTCGACATCTCCCACTAGAAGCGGTGGACATTTATACCACCCTGTTTAACAATGCAATGAATAATGCACATTATCCAGCGCATTGGAAAACTGCGGTGGTACATCCCATCCCCAAAAGGGATAAAGACACCTCCAATCCGGCGAATCTCCGGTCGATGAGTCTCCTTCCAAACATCAGTAAGGTTTTCGAAAAAGTCATCAATAGAGAACTGACTAAGTGGATTGAGGACAGAAATATAGTTCCGGATAACCAATTCGGTTTCAAGGCGGGGCATGACGTTATTCATGCCGCGTCTAAACTGGTTTCTGATATCCAATGGAACAAAGCCAAGAAACAGTGCACGGGTGCCTGCCTGATTGATTTGGAGAAGGCTTTCGATACCGTATGGTTAGAGGGACTCTTCTACAAGTTGAACAGACTGGGCATTAGTAAACCACTGCTGTATATTCTTATCAATATGCTCACAGATAGACAGTTCATCGTGAAAAATGGCGATGTGACTTCTACTGGTACATTCAACATTAAAAACGGTCTGCAACAAGGTGCGGTCAATTCGCCAATCCTTTTCAACATTTACACAAGTGATCTGATAGGTTCACTTCACCATGCCATAGCGTACGCAGACGACTTAATCGCGTACAGATCAGGTCCAAAGATTGAGGTTATAAACATTCTTTTGCAACGTGACTTCGATAAAATTAAACAATATTGCGACGACTGGAAGTTGAAGATCAACTTTCAGAAGTCGGAAACCATTCTTTTTAGGACGCCTTTGTCTGGGGCCTCTGCGGATACCAGAAAGAATTGGCGAAAGTTTCAGATCGTTGGACAACACGGACAACCACTTGCTTGTCGAAAGTTAGTCAGATACCTTGGGATCTGGCTTGATCAATATCTATATTTTAACAAACATATAGATGTTGCTCTGGCCAGAGCCAAAGGTGCTTTTGCCCTTACAAAGAGACTGTTTTATAACAGGCAACTCGATGCGAGGGTAAAGGTGATCTGCTACATGGCCCTTATTCGGCCTATACTTGTATTTGGTTGTCCCGTGTGGTTCAACGTGAGAGCAAGTCTTTTGGAAAAGATTCGGGTGTTTGAGAGGGCTTGCCTTAGGGCTTGTCTTCGCCTATACAGAACACCAGAGTCTGAGTACATAAAATTCTATCGCAATGAGGTCTTGTACAATAGGGCTAACCTAATAAGAGTGGACAATTTTGTTATTAAGTTGACTCGAAGGCACATTGCAAGAGCAATGACTTCGTCGAATAACCTGATCTCTGGGGCTTACTACCCCAATTATATGTATCACGAGAGAGTTCGCTTTGACGGCTTTATTCCTCCAGAAGCGTTCCTCTACCTCGACATGAAAGGTCTGATCCAGGATAGATTAGCGGTGCCGTTAATCTTCCATGTCGCTCGAACAGCTGCGGAGAGGCGACTTAACTACGATAGAGACGTCGCACACGGCAGTGCGGAGCGTCTCCGGTTCAGTAGAGCGGTAGGGAATCGCGACATGAGGGATGTTGCTCAGCAGCACCAACAATTTTGGTGGCTTGTTGAAGGAGCGGAATCTACGTCGTCGAATTCCTCTAGCACTAGTTAGCTTCGTTAAGGAGCAGGGTCGGCAGCTTAATTTTCTAGCCGTGGCTGACTTACATAGATTTAGGTAGGATTAGGATAGTTTTAAGGGAAAAATAAAAAATAAAAAAATAAAAAAAAAATAAAATAAAAATAAAAAAATGTATATATGTATATATATTGTATATATATATATACAAAAAACAAAAATACAAAAAAAATATATAAAACAACAAAAACAAAGAGTTACCTTCGGGTAACTTCTTCCCACAAAAAAAAATATAATACCTAAATGATAAGATAATTTTAAGTAGCTTAAGTAGCCTAAGTAGATTAAGAATAATATTAAGGTAGTTAATAAGTTTTAGTTTTCAGTTTTAAAAGATGATAAAAAAAAAAAGTCAATTTACTAAGTTTTTGTAACAAATTTATTTTCTTAGTTTTAATTCTGTTTAATACAAAATAACATCAAAATCAAATGTACGAAACGTCGAAAGACAAATTTTAATTGTTAGGTTTAACTTAGAGTGTCCGCATGGGGCCAGTAAGTTAGAATAAGATAATTTTAAGTTAATTAAGCTAATTTTTAAGCGTTTTTTTGTATAGCATGTAAGAGTTATTGAATGGAGTTGAATAAAAATGCATGTTAAATGAAAAAAAATGAAATGAAAAAACGTTTTTAGTGTTGATGGTGCTTTTTCGTAAAGTTACATAATTTGTGAAATGATATGCATATTTCAATATTTAATAATGTTTGTTGTTTTTTTTCTCTTTTCATAAGTGTATTTATATTTTAGTCTATAAGTTTTAGCCTGTTTTTGTGTATTACAATATTTCCATTTAATTGTTTTCAGACTTTGTCATTGTCTGTGTTGATAGGTGCTAAACTATAATATCTCTGCTTTCTACTTTAAAGAGACCCTTATATGTATCTACTATCTAACTTATGGCCTGTATCATCTTCTACTAACACTAAATCTCCTGTTCTAATTTCCTTAGATTGTATTTTCCTATCGTAAATTTTTTTTTTGTTATGTACTCTTTGGCTCTTTGTTGCGCTACCTGTAGTCGGTATTTTAATTCTTTGTCATACGCGTCGTAATTATATAGTTTCGTTCTGCTTGAGGAAGTCAAATTTAGGTGGTGTTTTTCCGAAAACTAGTTCGAAAGGACAATAACCATGCACGGTTATTGGTGTCGTGTTGTAACAGTAGCAAAAATATTTAAGATATTCGTTCCAATTGGTTTTATCGACCGATATGTAGAAGCGTACATATTCATTGAATGTACGATGGCTACGTTCAACTGTACCCAGTGATTGACGATGGTATGGTGTTGAAGTTTTGTGTTCCACTTTGAGTAATTGGCATAATTCTTCAAAAATGCTGTTTTTGTATTCTGTCCACATGTCTGTTAAGATTGTTTTCATACAGCCATAGGCGAGACTAACGTTTTCAAATATTGCTCTTGCCATTGTTTTGGCGTGCTTGATCGGTATTGCTACTGCAATGAGATACTTTGTGAGGCCACATATGATGGTGACTGCATACTCATTCCCATTAAAAGACTTGGGAAGAGGACCAATTGTATCTATTTGAACAGTTTCGAATGCTTTACTTGGTGTTTCTGTAATAACCATTGATTCTCTTATGTGTCCATCTATTTTGTTCTTTTTTCATTGTATACAATTGTTAACATATTTCTTGATGTGTTTTTTCATATTTTTCAAGTAGAAATGTTGCCAAATTCTGTTAGTACTATGTACGATTCCTGGGTGGCCTCTTACTTCGTATTTGTTTAGTGCTTCGTATATTTTGGGGTTCTGATAGTAAAGTATTTCTTCCCTAACATTGTCGGGTTTAGGCTTTTTCATAGATCTAGTTGCAAATTTCAATATTTTGCTGGCTGCTACTGAAAGTTGTTTTAAGTCTGAGATATCTATTCGGGTTAGTGCGTCCGCTATATAGTTCTCTTTGCCTGCTATAAACTCGACTTCGAAGTCGTACTCCTCTAAATCTAGTCTAATTCTCGTGAGCTTGGAGAGAGGATTCCTCATTAATAAAAGGTATGTTAAAGGTCGATGATCAGTTTTTACGCAAAACTTTCTACCATAAATATAGGGTCTGAAATATGTAATCGCCCAGTGTATTGCCGCTAATTCTTTTTCTATTGTTGCTTATTCAATTCGCCTTTAATAAAGGATCTTGACCCAAACGCGATGGGTAGTTGCTTATCATCATACTATTGACTTAGTACTGCTCCACACGCGTAACCACTAGCGTCTGTAATACAGAATTCTTTTCCGAAATCGGGGTACTGAAGTATATTGGGATTAAGTAACGCAGATTTTCAATAGTTAAATGCATTTCTGCATTCTGCAGTCCATTCGAATGGAATGTTTTTCCTACAAAGCCTAGTGAGGTGTCTAGAATATTCTGCGAAATTTGTTATGAATCTGCGGTAATAGTTGCAAAAAGCTACGAATCGTTTTGATTCATCAGAATTTTTGGGAACGGGATATTGTTGGATTACTTCAAATTTATTTGGGTCGGGTAAAATGCTTCTATTGGTGCATTTGTGACCAAGATAAGTAACTTCTTCACTGAAAAATTTGCATTTGTCAGGATGCAGTTTGAGACTGTGTTTCCGACATACTGAGAAAACGTCCCGGAGATTTCTGATCATATGTTTCTCCGAACACCCTAGTACGACCAAATCGTCCATGTATAGGAATGCTTGGGACGGTGCGGGACCTGCGAATGCTAATGTCATCATTCTCTGAAATGAACTTGGAGCTATCTTCAGACCGTACGGTAACCTCTTGAAACGGTATGTGCCTCCGTCTGCTGTGAATGATGTTAAGTCTCGAGATTGTTGTTCTAATACTATTTGATGAAATCCTGATGTTAAATCTAGGCATAAAAAATATTTACCTAGCTGGTCGAGAATGTCATCAATTCTGGGTAGGGGGAATTTTTCTGCAATTAGTTTTTTTGTAAATTCCCCTATAACCTGTTACTAATCTCCATCTTTTTTAGGTTGTCATATGTCAATGAACTCGGAACATAACATGTGAAGTTTGTCTTTTGTGATGGCGCAAGATTAAAGCGATTTGTTTGGATTACGTTTTTAAATAATTTTTATTAACACAAAAAATGGCCGGAACAATCTCTTCGCTTTCAGTGCTCGCTAACTCATGACATTTTAATATATGACAACTCACTCACGCACATCTGCTACTCCATTCATACTCACACTGATACATCAAAATTCACATATACACACTCTCCTTAGCTCGCTCACTCTCTTACAGCTCGACCGTTCTGACAATAAACCGACCTCGATTGCGTAAGGTGTATCTGAAGCTTTACACAATTCCTAGAGTGCGCCATCGATTTCACAATTTCAAATTTTCTACTTAAGACACTAACATAGGTTCTATTTCTAAGTACACAAGTGTTGTTTTCCTTGGCTCAGACATACAGTTATCAGAAGGCTGTATCCACAGCTTCAATTTTTCACTTCTAACACTCCGTCATACGGAAGTTGGGTTATTTGGCATCCGTCAATATCGCAAATGACATATCTGTCATTCGGAAGCATTTTATGCACTACATAAGGACCGCGAAAATGCCGAATCAGTTTCTTGTTTTGCCCGACGGAAGTGTCAACATTCTTTATTACTACGTAATCGCCTAGTGAGAACTCGGAGGCGGCACGATGATGTCGATTAAAGTATTCTTGTATATCTTGTCTAACTTCAGTAAGATCCGACTTCGGAAGTTCTTTTCCTTCTAGAAACTCTGTCAATTCGTTCACAATTTTGCCTCGCTGGGCAACACCAAAGCGAAGTACAGAAGGGGAAAACTTCGTCGTCGAATGACATGAATTGTTCAATGCAAATTCTACTTCAGTGACCTTTGCGGCCCAATCGGAATGGCTAAGGGGTTCGGAAAGCTTTGCTATCATAGGAGTCACTTAACTATTCACTCTTTCTACTTGCCCATTTGCTTTGGGTGACGCAGTGGCATTGAGGACACGAGTAATGTTATATTTTTTCAGAAAATCCGTGAAGACAGAAGACGTAAAACAAGTGCCTCTATCATCAATAATTCTTCGGGGTTGGCTGTAGTTTACGAAATAGTGGCTTTCTAGGGCTTGACACACCTCTTTCGTATTAGTGGTGGCGGCAGGGTATAATTTCACAAACTTAGTGAAGGCATCAGTTACTACCAACAGATATTTCTATTAGAGCGTAAAGATGGCAAGGAGCCTGAGTGATCAATATGAATCGTATCAAAAGGAAAAGGTTTCTTCGTAATACGGTGAAGGATGGCCCTGTTATTCTGAGGGGAGGTCGAATAATAAACGCACTTAAGGCAGTTGCTAATGAAATAAACGTACGTCTTCATATAGGGGAACCAATAATCTGCGAAAAACATTTATCGGTTGCTCAATGACCCAATTTCTCATGCGTACTGCGAATCACATTGTTTATCATTTCGGAAGGGACGTATAACTGTAAGTGCCTAGCTGGCGATTGATGGTATACCAGTCCATCATGTAGTTCAAAATCCTTTACTTCAGTGATCTCGAGTTTTTCCCTTAATTCACTAATCTTGGGGTCACGCTTTTGAGTTATTTGCAGAAGGTGGTCTAATTCGGCTGAGTCGACATATGCAATCGTGTCTGTCAAACGGCTAAGGGCATCTACGTGGACGATGGCCTGGTCTGTGCTGAATCGTATAGTTATAATTTTCCAAAAACAGAGCCCAACGAGCAATTTTCGCCAAATTCGTTAACGTCAGTGCTAAAGAGTTGCAGTCAGTCACAATCGTGAACTTAATACCAGTGACGTAAGTGTGAAAGCGCTTCAGGGCGTAAATTATTGCTAAGGTTTCCAGTTCATAACTATGCAATTTGGATTCAGGGCCCGAAGTTGTTCTAGAAAAATATGAAATTGGAAGGAATTTGCCATCCCTTTGTTTTTGCAGTAGTACTGCTCCGAATCCTGCAGCGCTAGCATCACAATGCAATTCCGTTTCGGCCGTGGGGTCAATAAATTCACAACACAGGGGCCTCTATCAGTTTACTACGGAGGGTTCAGAAAGCACTCTACAATCTTCAGTGAATTCAAAGGGGGCATCTTTTTTCAGAAGTTGGGTCATAGGGTTACGCTATTCTAGAAAAGGAAGGGACAAAACATCTAAAGTAAGAAAACATTCAATGACAACGCTCCAATTCCTTCTGATTTGTAGGCTCTGGATAATTTTCAATGGCCATAAGGTGTGCCCATTTTGGGGAAATGCCGGAAGAATTGGCTAAATACCCTAAATATTCCAATTCCCTATATGCAAATCGACACTTTTTCACTTGGATTCGCAATCCATTTTGACTTAACGTATGTAAAACACTCTTCAGGGTCTCTAAGTGGGTGTCAACATTTTTGTCCATCAGGGGTAACAAAGGAAATGTATTTCACTGAATCAGGGTGCATTCTTACATGATGGTATCCACTCTTAAGGTCAATCACAGAAAAGAAACTTTTACCTCCCAAATGTTCATTGGAGTCTTCAGTTAACGGAATGGGGTGATTATCTCGTATGGTAATTTTATTTATGGGCCGATAATCTACACATTTTCGTAAAGAGCCGTCCTTTTTTCTGATAGGGACAATGGCTGAAGCATAAGGGAGTGGCTAGGGCGAATTATCCCCTCTTCTAAAAATTCATCAATTATTTTTCTCACTTCCAGTCTTTCATAGTAGGACAATCGGCGGGGTCGGCAGAAAATAGGGGTGCTATGCTTAAGGTTAATTTTCATATGATATTCCAGGGGTCTTCTTTTATCAGCAGGAAAGTCATAGTACGTATCAGAAATCGCCTCTCTGAGGCGCTTACCCAAGTCAAGGGGTAGATCAGGACCAATGTTCAACGAGTCACTGTCAGAAGAGCTCAGTGTACAAATATTCAGAAGATAATTGTCTCAAGGCGGCACATCAAGGGTCACTACCTTATTCTCAATCTTATTTTCTTTTTTGTTCTTCAGTTCATTCAATTAAATTGGGCACTGATTAAGCGTTTTACCTTTTTCAACTGTATGCCTGCGGCAAGAGGTCAATAAGTTCAATGAATTAAGAACATCAGTGAGTTTTTTGCTAATTGCGTGGCGTGTTTAATGTTGAATTGCCAATGCCACGATATTTGGTAGTAACAGGTTGAAGGCTACTTAGGGTGGGCACTTCACTTGGTCGTATCAGACTCTTTGAGCTACCGGAATCAAATAAACAAAAAATATTTTTCCTAAGCTCACTGTGTTCTAATTTTGACCCAGAAAAAACAACACTTACCAGTTGCAATGTTTCCATGGATTCCACTATGACATCTTCATCGGCAGGAGGCGCTGGCAGAAGGGCGGCAACGGTGCCACGATAAGGACGATCCTTGTATGCGTGATCCAACGATGCACACTTGAAGCAGGAACCAGCAGGGCGTCGGGGCGCAGGGCACTGGCTTGAGTAATGCCCGTATTTGGAGCAATTGAAACAGCGCAATTTGGCAAATCGTACGGCAGGGGGCACAGAAGGTGCTCCTGACGACGGTCCTGGTACATGCGGAGGGGTGGCAGTTCTTATTGGGGCTGAAGGGCGTGGGGCACTAACGTTCAATCTGATGCTTGGAAGGCTTATGGGTACGGCACTGGTATGGCGCTGTCGCTGCCACATAAAGTACACTTATGTTACTCGAGCTATCGCCAATGCCATCGATGATCATATCTATAAGCTCAAGTTCTGGGACGTCAGCTTGCATAGCGTTCTCTTGCATATCCAAAATGTAACGATGAATATTTTCTCCTGGGCGTAGCCGGCGAGAAGTCAGCATGGAGTACACTTCCTGGGCTGTACGGCTTCGGGCGAACTCAATAATCAATGCGTTTCTCAAGTCATCATATGAAAAGACTGATTTTGTGTGCGTATGAACACCCTTGCCGTGCCCTAAAACATACGCCGGCAGGCTATGAGCTTCAGTCTTTGATCTAAGTGCAGCATGGCATATGCATCTTCAAGGTCACTAAACTACTTTCTGATGTCGTAGTTGTCTCACCGGAAAATTTCGATAACATTGCTTCTATGACACTGACATCTGTCCACCGGTCGGAAGGTGCTGTATTTTTGGCGGATGAGTCTTGTGATAGTGCATCCACTCCGGCTTGTAATAGAAGCAACTCTTTTCGTTTACGTAATTGCAATAATTATTGCTCTACTTGCTCATCGGTAAATTCGGTAAATTGCAATCGGAAGTTGAGACACTGTTTCACCATGTGCAGCTGGTGGATCGGACGTAGCACTAATCTCGTCAATGGAAATCGAATCCAATGGAGGATTTTGTTCGTACATTTCTCGAATTTGAATAAAAGTGGCATTCGATGGTACCAAAATGCCTGCATTTTGCAATGCGTTCAACATGAGCTCTTTTGTAGCTCGAACCATGTTGACGTAGGTTGGGTTTTATTTCAACAAAAAATGCAGAAAAATTCACGAAATTCACTCAAATTTTATTACTTTCGGACAGCCTAAGCGATTTTATGTAAAACTATCCCACTTCTGAGATGTGATGGCGTAAGATTAAAGCGATTTGTTGGGATTACTTTTTTAAATAATTTTTATTAACACAGAAAATGGCTGGCACAATCTCTTCGCTTTCAGTGTTCGCTAACTCATGACATTCTATTATATGACAACTCACTCACGCACATCTGCTACTCCATTCATACTCACACTCATACATCAACATTCACATCAACACACTCTCGTTAGATCGCTCATCCTCTTACACACTTCTCTAATTTTGTTTTGTTATTTATGTCTATTGGGTGATATGACTTACTTGCTACTATGTAGTCTTGAAGATTCTCTGTATGAACTTTATAGTTTTCTACAATTGCGTTCGCATTGGTTGTAATAATTATTCTTACGAAAGGTTTATTTTTAGTTGATATGGTATTTGCAAGAAATATGCCCTGCGCTATTTCTTGGTGTGGTATTAAAAATTCGGAATATGTAACATCTACGTTAATTAACCGTATAACTTCTGCTCGGGCTGTTACCGTTAAAGTTTTAATCGTAGGTGTGTTTGTCATTTGAAGAGCTAAATCATCATAACAAACAATTGTACCTTTTGATGAAATCTAGCCCTAAGATTTCTGCACATGGGATGGGGAAATCATCCGGTACCACGTGAAATTCCTGTTTAATTAAAAGTTCTTCACATATTAAATCTGCAGTAACTATTCCCAGAGTTCTTATTGCTCCTTGTCCTATTCCACTTAGTTTTGTTATCTGAGATTTGTCTATTTTTATATCATTGTTAATCTGACCTTATTTAAAAATTGATATGTCAGCTCCTGTGTTTATTTAAAATGTTGAAATTTTTTTGTTTAGTGTAGATTTGGAAGAAACGTAGCTGCTTAAATGCAGATTAAATATGTTCTTACTTGCACTATTTATTGTTGGTCTCGTGGTGGAGTTAACTGGTTTTCCTGCTGTCCATTAAGTTGTCTTATATTTCTTCGATTATTTGGACGGTTCTGTCCGGAGTTATTGGATTGACTTCTGTTACTGTTACTATCATGGGCCCTATTAAAGTTGGAATCACGATAACGGCCTCGGCTATTACTTTGAAAACCATTGCAATTGTTTCCACGGTAAAAACCTGGATGTCGCCTTATTTGTAGTATCAAATTTTGACTATCAGTGACCTCTGTGCAACTTATTGTGAACTTAGATATAGCTACGTTCATCGATGTGAACGTACCAGCCTGCATGATCAATTTTACACTATCTACAGCGCAATTCTTCGTCATTGCCTTTACTGCAGTCTGTGTGGCATATTTAGATACATGTTCTGAAGAAAGTCCAACTGATATGTAAGCTCCTTCTAAAGACTTAGTAAGTTTTTCAATTTCACTGGTTTACTGGTTTGCTGTCTTACTTTGTTGCTGTATGTTCATTATCTTTGCAGTCAATACCTCTACTGATTCTCCTTTTACCGTACTTATCAAGATATTTTTTATTTGTTATAATGTTTGTTCACTGCTAATCAAATTCCTGGCTGTTCCTTTGAGTTTTGTTTTTAATTATGGAAACTGCCATGTCTTCATGAGATTCCTTAATATGATCTAATATGTCTATAGCGTCTATGAAACTTGCCCTATTTTCTATTCTACCGTCGAACTCGCGTAGAGTTGACGAGGATATTTTTATAAAGTTTATTTTTGAGAGAGTTTCGCACGCTAAGTTGGCTGAGGTACCCCTCCACTTGCGTGCGCCTCCTGAGTCTTGGTCTTCCTCTACTACGCTATCCCTTCGGGAGCGGATTCGAAGACTTTTCGGACCGGAGCATTGGTGTCCATGCGCTCTACATGACCCAGCCATCTCGGTCTTTGGATCTTCACACTTCTGGCTAGGCCCATGTCGCTGTACAGTCCATACAGTTCTTCGCTGTGTCTTTTTCTCCACTCACCGTCAATGCAGACGGGACTGAAGATCGCCAGAAGAATTTTTCTCTCGAAGCAACCAAGAACACCCTCATCCATTTTTGATAATGTCCATGCCTCTGCGCCATAGAGCAGGACCGGGATTATTAAGGTCTTATAAAGGGTGACTTTTATTGTCCGAGGGAGGGCTTTGCTAGTTAATTGCCTTCTTAGCCCAAAGAAACAGCGGTTGGCAAGAGTTATTCTTCGCTTGATCTCAGCGCTAGTGTCGTTGTCTGTATTTATAGCGGAGCCTAGGTAGACAAAGTCCTTAACTACTTCAAGGTTATATCTGTTGAGGGTGACGTTCTGCCCGAAACGTCGGTGTTGGTTGTCCTTTTGCTTGACAGCATATACTTGGTCTTGCCCTCATTGACCGCTAAACCCATTTTCGCCGCTTCCGTCTCAATACACTCGAAACCGCGACTGACATCACGCTACTTTCTCCCGCTAATGTCAATGTCGTCGGCGTAAGCGAGTAGTTGGACGGACTTTTTAAAGATAGTGCCTCTTGCGTTTGCTCGTGAGTTTTGCACTATTCTTTCAAGTACGATGTTGAAAAAATCGCATGACAGCGCATCGCCTTGTCTAAATCCTTTCTGGACATCAAAGGTCTCGGTGAGATCTTTACCGACCTTGATGGAGCAGCGTGCATTCTCCGTCGTCATCCTGCACAGACGGGTGAGTTTGACAGACATGCCAAAACTAGACATTGCTCTATATAGCTCGTCTCTATAGATGCTGTCATAAGCGGCCTTAAAATCGATGAATAGGTGGTGGGTATCGATCTGAAGCTCAAGAGTTTTCTCCAAGATCTGCCATAGTGTAATTATTTGATCAGTGGTGGACTTTCCTGGCTTGTAGCCACACTGATATGGACCTATCAGGTTGTTGACGAACGGCTTCGGGTTTTCACACAATATGGCAGACAAGATTTTGTAGGCGATGTTAACGAGACTGATGCCTCTGTAGTTGGCGCAGTTCAGAGGGTCTCCTTTTTTGAGAATTGGACAAACAATGCTGAGGTTCCATTCATCGGGCATACTTTCGTCCGACCATACTATACAGATTAGTTGGTGTATGCTCCTTACCAAGTCATCTCCTGCCGCTTTGAAGAGGTCGGCAGTCAGGCCATCCGCTCCAGCAGCTTTGTTGGACTTAAGCTTCGATATAGCTATCTACACTTCATCCACGTCGGGTGGACGGAATTGTTGGTCATCATGGTCCAAGTTGAAAGGGTCATTCTGTCTGACGGAGGTATTCGTTTCGTCATAACCGTTATACAGTCTGCAGAAATTATCTTTCCAAATCCTCAGCATCGACTGCGATTCTACTACGATGTTCCCTTGTTCATCTCTACAGGCTTCGGTTCGGGGTTTGTTTCCGCGGCATGTTATTTTTACCTTTTGGTTAAACTTCCGAACCTCATTCCTGGAGTAGCATCTCTCAATTTCCTCGATCGCGCGCTTCTCATGCTATTTCTTCTTCCTCCTGGGAAGCCGGTGTTCGCCTCCCCTCTACCGCTCATAGAGCTCATGAGCAGCTCTGGTCTTTTTTGGCAGTACCGCATTGCATGCTTTTTGCTTAGCTGCATGTGCTTGCCGGCATTCATCATCCAACCAGGGGTTTCGATGTGGTGGACGAGTAAAACCCAGCACATCAGAAGCGGCATCTGTGATGGCGATTTGGCAGTATTTCCAATGGTCTTCGATGCTTGATGCTGGCGGTATTAAGAGATTAAGAGACACTCGATCGGAAAAGGACTTGGCGATCTCTTGCGATTGTAGCCGTCTGAAGTCGAATTTCCTCACAGCATTAGTTTGTCTTGACGTAGTTTGGGATATCCGCAGCCATACCTTGGCTACAACAAGGTAATGGTCCGAGTCAATGTTGGCTCCTCGGAACGTACGGACATCCATAATACTGGAGGAGTGGCTTCCGTCGATCGTAATTTGATCAATCTGGTTGACTGTTGATTGATCAGGAGTTCTCCAAGTCCCCTTGTGTATGTCGAGATGTGGGAACCGAGTGCTAACCACGATAATGTTTCGCCCCGCCGCAAAGTCGATTAGCCTGATCCGTTATCGGAGGTGGTGTTGTGCAGGCTATATTTTCCGATTGTTCCATCAAAGATACCCTCTCTTCCTAGCTTTGCATTAAAAGCACCGAGGACAATTTTAATGTCATAGCTAGGGCATTGCTCGTAGGTCTTGCTAAGGAGCTCATAGAAGGCATCCTTGGTGTCGTCATCTTTCTCCTCTGTGGGGGCATGCGCGCATTTGAGGCTAATGTTGGTGAATTTAGCCTTGATGCGGATTGCTACGAGGCGCTCGCTCACATGCCGGAAGCTGAGGACTTCTTGTCTTAGTCTGCCTCCGACAACAAATCCGCATCCAAATAAGCGCTGCTTTTGCCGTCGATAGCAATTGCCGTAGTAGATAACGCAGTTTTTCATCTTCTTTTTGTACGGCCCATCCCATCGCATTTCTTGAATGGCGGTTATGTCTGCTTTGCAGCAGTCTAGGGCCTCCACTAGTTGCTCTGCTGCACGTGGTCTTCGCAATCTCTAGTGAGATTCCCAGATGGCGCCACGGGGAGGCGTGAAGTAGGACTTATTAGCAGAGCTGCAAGATGTTCGGCGGCAGAGGCTCATTCTCGTTATTTAAAAAAACCAGCACCTGCCGGAAGATGCTACTTCTACGAGGCCTTATACTAATCGTTGCCATCGTTCCTTAGTCATTATTGAAGTAAAATCTATCGGTATATCTTCACGGAAATTAGGTGACACATCCGCCTCTAAATTATGCTTAGCTAGACCTGCTAAGAGCTTATGGTATGGTCAACAATTTTTATGTTATTAACCACATTGGCATTTGACTTCTCAAGCTTTGACTGCTTGTACCCCATTTTAATATTACAAACATAAATAATTTAAAAGGTATAAAAAGGAGTCTTGGATGTTGCTGGGTTCTTGTTTTTCTCCATTAGTCCTTGTTCTCTTATTGTTTTTATCTGTAGTTTCAGCTTCTTCTTTTTTCCTGTGTGGTGGCTAGGTTCTGCTGGTTGCCTGGCCTGGTTCTGCTGACCGCCTTGTTTTTGTTGTGGCTGCCCACTTCTCGAATATTTGGTCGAATTCTTTTTTCGATATTAGTGACATATATATTTATATATATTTATTTATATTTTTTATATATCATTATTTTTAATGCAGTCTTAGATCCTAAGCAGATGTTAAGGCATCGAAATGCCAAAAATTTTGAAATCGGATGGTATCTAGTTTAGGCAGTAGCGTATCTAACTGCCGATTTAGTCCTTTGTGGAGACTGGCAGGATCGCCATGTAATATGTTGTTTTTTATAAGTTTGGTGAGTAGGCAGAAGCTGCCGTATTTAAAAGATAGACTTAATAAATATGCTTGTAAACGAACGTGTAACGTAGCAAGAAACATGACTCCACAATCGGTGATACATTTGCTGCAGTGTTTCAAAGGCAAAGTACTTGAATTAGTTCAAATGAGTATTAGATCACTGGCACCGTGAATCATTTGTGCTTTATTTATGTTATTGGTATTCTGTTGTGTGGTTTGCTTCTTGATACGCTACAATAGATACATAGGTACATATAAAATATTCCATTCAAAATATGGGTATCTATTGAGTAAATACTATAGCAACTATCAACTTTAAACAAATTACCATATTCTTCCTGTAATTTCTTATAACAACTTGCAGATTTTGTTTAAAAAGGAAAAAACAGTATTTGCAAGCACTTTTTATAATTTGACATAGCAGACATCGGTTAGCCCTATTCTGCTAAACGGCGGATCGAACGTTTGATTCACTTTTACTCACTACTTTGCCGATATTATTTCGAAAACGACTGTTCCGTGAAATTTTACTTCAAGCATTTGTTTTAAGGAGATTTTGTTTGTGAAGAATAAAAAAATTAGATTTAAATATTTATGAATAGTGTAGCTTTGTATTTCCCCTTTTTAAATCAAACGCGGAACGAGGCAAAGAGAAGGGGACGAAGTAATATCCGTAAAAATGATGAGATATAAAGGATATACCAGATGAAAAGTAAGAAGCTCTTACGATAATTAATAAAATTTGAATACAAATTGATTGTTTTTTAAACATTTACTAAACCATTCACTACACATTCAGCTCTCTTTTATTACATGTCAGTTATATATATATACATGTATTAACTTTGTAGTGGCTCTCAATCTAACATTAAAAACGGTCAAAAACATATTTCAGTATACAAATCAATATTCCTCTCTTTTCCACTCAAACACTTCCTTGGTGAGTGAGCCTAAGCTATTCATTTCTTTCGTAATTCTTCCCAAAATTGTTTTGTTTGCTCCGGAGTTATTTTATTTCTATTGTGCGCTACATCTATGTTTTCTTTCATAAGCCCAAGCATTACATAGAATTGGTCATGGTTTGTTATTTTCTTCAACAAAACAATTTACCAATTTTCAGATACACATATTTATTGAAAATTGTTTACTTACATTTTTCTACTTATGAACTAGTGTGATAGGAAACTAGCTTACCGGCGGGGAATGATTCCCTTCGAAGTTTTCATTTTGGCATGTTGTTGTTGGGAGTACTCCTGGCAGTTTCATTGGCTCATATTGCCAATTCGCGCTGTTGCAGCCGCTTTATCCTACAATTTAGGTAATCGAAATCTTTATCTTCTGATTCCGAGGGGTAAAGCTATTATCTTATAAACCGATCTTTGCTATCCGATTTGACTCTCGCAGCCATATTCTGTAACTCTCGCATCGAGAAATCGTTTGATGGAACGTTGGGAATGATCGAAAATATGTACATTATCTATCATGCATCTGTTTCTGCAACTGTCGATGTCGAAAAACGTTTCGCATGAAACATTTTGAAAAGAAATGAGTGGAAGAATGCGAGAAAACTTTTTCGGTATCTTTACATTTTGCGATCTATCAAATCGATTGTCGATCGAATCGACTGATTTCAAGTTTGGTATTTAGTAACTCTATCGACAAAGTATTGTATTATTGTGAATAAAAATCACAAAAGTGACTATTGTGAACGCAATTTGCTTTGATAGTTCCTTGCTTATTTATTCATTGCCTCAATATTTTTGAGATAAATTAAAAAAATGAACTCAATCAAATTGTGTTTAAGTGACCCCAATTCTTCACCTCGGATACGACAGGCGGATCCGACCACAGTCGCATTTAGTTACAGTCGACTCTCTTTAATTCGAAACTCAAAGGACTTTGAAAATATTACGAATTATCGAGAGTTTGAAATATCAAATGGTTCGAAATGTTCGAGTAACAGAAACTTTTAGTCTGAACGAAAACTGAAACTAGAAACCAACGGAAGTTTGTGTCAAACTACCTAGTCAAGTCATAAATACTGGTACACAACTGAACTCACTCACTACGAATGCAACACTGGGCGCATCCATTTCGTATTGATTGCGATTTGACAGTTGATATTTATGCGTCATTGTGACGTAAAAAGTTTTTGATATTAATTGCTTACAATCATGGAATGGGGCGACATCGAAAATCGTATTGTGGTAGTTAGCCTACTTAAATGCAACGTGGAAAAAGGCGATATCTTTAAGACTTTGCGACCGCTTGGAATCACTCGCAATTTTGTGTATCGTGCTGTGAAGTTGTTTGAGGATACTGGTGGAGTACGAGACCGTCAAAGATCCGGCCGTCCGCGCACTGTGAGAACTCCGAAAGCGATCGAAACCGTGAAGAAACGAATCGATAGAAAACCTCTGCGAAAACAGAAAATCTTGTCGCGGGAAATGCAAATTTCGCAAAAGTCCATATCTCGCATTATCAAAGAAGATTAAGGACTCAGCGCGTACAAGCGACACACTGGGCACCTGCTCACGGCCGCATTGACGGAAATACGCAAGCGAAGACCGAAAGCGTTATTCAGCCGGTTCGCGAAGAACGCTCACAGACAAATTCTGTTGACTGACGAGAAAATCTTCACCGTAGAAGAATCGTTCACTAAGCAGAACCATCGTGTATATGCTCGGTCATCCAGAGAAGCATCCCAACTCATCCCGAGGGTTTAAAGAGGCTAATCGACCGTCTTGGAACCCATAGTGAAGTCTCTCAACCAATCAATATTCAACAACAAGCCATGGACTTTCCAGCAAGACTCTGCTCCAGCTTACAAAGCAAAAATGACTCAATTGTGGCTCAAAAACAACGTTCAGAACTTCATATCAACGGATGATTGGCCAGCTGGTTGTCCAGACCTCAACCCGTTGGATTACAAACAGTTTTGGTCCGTATTAGGGGGCATGGCTTGCTCTACTCACTCGACACTCAAATATTGAGTCGTTTAAGCGAGCCCTTGTCCGTGCGGTGGAAAATTTCCCCATGTATGTAGTACGTCTCGCAATCGATGAGTGGCCACATCGTCTTAAGTCGTGCTGGAAGGCAAATGGAAGTCGAATATGTTGTTCTAAGATTTGTAGCCATTGAATATCCCAATAAAAACAAAAAAAAATTGTTTAAACATTAATTCGTTTTCAATTAGCGCTAATTTTTCTGTGTACCAGTATTTATGACTTGAGTAGGTACATAATCAGTTCAATAACAAATGCCCGTGCAACGATGATACAAGTTTGAACTTCTCTCAAAATGTACCTCTAAGCAATCTATTGAATTTTGAATTGTCGAGTGTTTAACGCCTATGAGTTCGAATTAACGCATCGTTTTGTTGAATACCAATGACTTTTTTTATTCGAATTACCTCGTGCTTAAAAATGTATAGATTTTTTTCGAAATATAAAGAGATTTTCTAGGGAACTCGTGAAAACTTCGAATTATGGAGAGGTTTGAATTAACGAGAGGCGCCTGTAGTATTTTACGAGCACACTACGAATTTTGACAGAAGTTGTATGCACTGCAACGCATACGGGTCTCGCTATTCCGGTGTATTCAATTGGTCGTATTTGTTTCGTATTTCACTCGCCTTCAAAGTTGACTACGACTCAGATGTAAATTGGAAAAGAAGAATATGTAAGTAGCTACATAGATATATTTTTTGAAATATCTAAATTTTTATTTTTGTGTGGTTTAATTGTAGGAAAATTACGAATCGTGGCCAATTTTAAAGGCTGATTTAAGAAATGGAACAAAATATCGATGTTGCTAGGGGTCATGGCAAGAGTGGTATCTACAAAACGTATACAAAGAGTTTTGGGAGCACGCTTGCAATCAAATTAAATAGTCTTGGAGACGGCCCAAAGTAGGAAGTTCTCCATGTATATCTGGTATACGATTACCATATAAGCCGCATTTTATTGGCAGGTCAGTAGCCAGCACAGTAAAATTTAACATTGCAAACAACAACAAGCCGAATGGTGGCGATAAATAAGCCAGCATTGAGTGCTGCCGATAAAGTTTTAAACATTTTGAAATGAAGATGGCACAACCTATGCTATAAGAAATAATTTTGTTTTATCAAGGTTGGTGGATTCGACTTTTCACATGCTTTTGTTCGGGTGTGTAAGAAAAAAAAACAATGGAAAAGGGTAAACAAATGAATTATTTGTGGAATATTTTAAGCAAAACCTATATTTTTTGAAATGTTTTTTTGAAATCGTCATCGCTGTAGTCCTCAATGGTTTCTGTAAAGTTATAAACACTTACATGCGTCTCCTGTTCTATTGAAGAGTCAACGGAGCCAACAAGCCATAAATAACGACCTGTAGTGTTTCGTTATCCATTTTAATTTGTTTAAAAAATAACAAGCAACAAAATCCTGCATCTTTACACTTCCGAGGAGAGCATTGCTAGAGTACTTCACCTCGAAATAGTCATCAATCCAAGAGGGCAGTCATTTGGCGTCTCTATACTACCTCACACACAAGAAGTCGGAGAGGATGTGATGTGAGAATGCTACGCAGGACCAGTAAGAGGGAAACAAAGAAAACAGAAAACCCTTTGAGGTACCAGATCAGCACACCAGCATGTCTATAGTGTCACACATCCTTTTATAAATGGATTGACTTCTTCCAGCAGATAGTTAAATTCCCCCTTAGAAAGACGGAATGATTTCACAAAACTCAAATAGAAAAAAAAAATTTCAATTCATCTTATAAACAGAAAAAATTTGTAAATACTTGCCTAGAATTCGTTAACCCCATTGGATTTGAATGATTTCGAATTGTTCTCCGTATTGCTGCCAAATTTTTAACCGACACCACTTCGTCCTCTTCTTTGACAAAGAGATCTATTGAATTCATTTATTATTTGTTTTATTCAGCAAAACTTTAGAACCTACTTTTAAAATCACAACCAAATGTTTATTTTTTGTTTTATTTGACATATGCATTGATTTGGCATTTGCATGACTGCGACGATGTACTTTGGTTTTTTTAAGAAGTCGTATACCTTGCATACGAGTCGAAGAATACGTATATTCCATTTTGAAACTGAATGTGTTGTATTGATAACTTGCTCGCCCATATTTTAAATTATTGCTATTTTTTTTTCATAAACCTCATGTTTTTTTACAAAAATCCTCACATTTTAATTTATTTCTCTGCAAGCCACATACCAACGATCAGAAAATTTCGATAGACTAAAAACAGCTGTCAAATCGATAAAAGTCGATAAATAAAACATGTTTTCTTTAAAAAAAATTGTGTTTATTTATTACTTTTGACAATGCATTTCTAAACCACACTTGAGGTATGCATAGTAGTTCGTTAACCGATTTTTTTTGGTTGAGTGTTCGGTTTCCCCAGGAGGCCTATTACACCCATTCTGCAATTTCACTTTACAGATACACTCACAGAACATTAGTTGACATAACAAGGGAACAAGAAGTAGTCGCTCGGAGCCAAATCTGGAGAATAGGGTGGATGAGGGAGCAATTCATAGCCCAATTCATGGATTTTTGCCATGGCAACTGCACATGTGTGTACCCTTGCATTGTCTTGGTGGAAAAGAACTTTTTTCTTGGCCAAATGAGGTCGTTTTTTTTTTTAAATCGTCATTGAATCGGTCCAATAAGTTGGCATAATATTCCCCATTGATTGTTCTTCCCTTTTGAAGGTAGTCAATGTGGATTATCCCGCGTGCATCCCAAAAAACAGTCGCCATAACTTTATTGGCTGACAAACCCACCTTGGCCTTCTTTGGCGCCGATTCACCCTTAGAAACCCACTGTTTTGATTGTTGTTTGTTCTCTGGTGTGTTGTGATGGATCCATGTTTCGTCCACGGTTACAAAACGGCGCAAAAACTCCTCCATATTGCGATTAAACAACGCCAAACCTTCCTGTGAAGTTGTTACACGATTGCGTTTGTGGTCGACTGTGAGCAAACGCGGCACCCATCTTGCGGAAAGCTTTCTCATGCCCAAGTGATCATTTAAAATTGAAACCACTGAGCCATGCGAGATCCCTACGGCTTCCACAATCTCTCGCACTTTCAATCTTCGGTCGGCCAACACCATATCGTGAATTTTTTCGATTGTTTCGGGTGTAGAGACCTCAACTGGGCGTCCAGGACGTTCGGCATCTTCAGTGCTTGTACGGCCACAACGAAATTCAGTAAACCACTTTTTTACCATTGAAATCGATGGTGCAGAGTCCCCATAGTATTTATCATGCTTAGCCTTGGTCTCGGTAATGGTTTTTTTTCGCAAGAAATAATGCTTAATAAGCACACGAAATTCACTTTTTTCCATTTTCTCCTCAAATTAATGAGTAGTCTGATAAAAATAGCTGTCAAACACAAACTAACTGACGCAGCAAGTTTAAATTTTGACAGGAGTCAACTGACAGATGCCTGTTGACAGGAGCAGTGTTGCTGTTTCAGTAAAGAGGTCAGAAATTCAAAAAGTCACGGACTTATTGACCCGCCCTCGTAGTTAATTTTTTTTCACTAACCATTAAATTTATATTTGAGGCTCAGGTTCCCGGCCAAAAACCACAAAAAAATGCAAGCTTCTGTCAATGAGAGAAAATAATTAATAAATGCAAATATATATGTACATATATTATAATACCACGCAAGTGGAAAAAAAGTTGTTTTTAGTCCACCACGGTAATATATTAAATATTGCGCAAACAAATTTTTTTATCCCTAGCATTACCGGAATTCCTCGCACCCTGGGTGGTACAATGCACATGCGTATTGCATCCTTAACTGCATTTCTTCCAGTTTGCCATATTAGTCGGTCTATAAAATAAAAACTTATTTATTTATTAAATACAAAGTAAATAATTTTTTTCACTTACAGTTTTGCTCCTTTTTCAGTATAATATTGACATTTCATAATTTCACCCCGGTGTGAGCAAATCTTTTGTTCCACCATAAATATTTTATCAGAAGGGTATGTTTCGAAAAATATTAGTTTATAATCTAAGAATAAATTAGAAATCTGAAATATGCATAGATTAAAAATATGTACAATTTGATTATTGTTTTTCTTTTTTTAAATAAAAGAAAAGGATTAACGATTATTTTAAATATTTTCCTTTGTGCAAATATAACTCAACGTAAATCATTTGCAAAATTGATTTTAAAATATTGGTTAAGTAACAAACAGCAAACAAAACAATAAGCAAACTATCCAGAATTTGTTTTTTCTAAATACCATAAAGAATAAACTAATTCTTAAAAAATAGAAATGCGATATGGCAAATTGTGTTTTCTTACTTGAATTTCTAAGTTCAAAGAAAATATATGCTTCCAATAAATTGAATTTTAAAATGATAACCTACAAAGTTCCCAATTGATCACTTACTGACATTCTCGTTTGACCGATTTTGTAGTAAACGTTTTAAAGCTACCATTGTTCATGTTCTGATTCCAAAATAAAATGCGCGAATATTAAATGATTTGTCGCGGAGCCAGAACTCGAGCGATGAAATTACTACAAAAGATTAAGCAAAAATTAAAGTGCATGCAAAATTACGAGTATATTAAAACGTCATCATTTTCAAAGAAAGAACTAGTACACAAACTTGTAATCGGTATTTTATTTCAAACGACAATTTATTTCGATTCCAAGATCCATTGCTATTACCAAATTCCCAATTCGTTGCTCAGTTTTTTTATTCATTTCAATAAGAAAGAAAAAGAAAGAGAAAAAACTAGGTCAAGAAATCTTATTAGTTTAACAGTAGTGGTACATGTTGGCTCTTCCGGGATATGGAAACTAACATCAGAAACCCCACCCTCTTTATTATTTATAGTAAATAAAAACAAAAAACGTTCTTGAAATACTTAAAAACGATAAAGATAATAATTCATAATTTATTAGATAATATTACTTATTTAAATTACAGTATTAACTTTATACTCGTACGTATCAAACAACAAAAAAATTGATGCCCTTAATTAACAATTCTTTTCATGAATTACATGTCCAGAGTTCCTTAATATAGATAAAGCTTACACAATTGACTTACAATATTAGTTTTAGTTTTCTAAAAAGCTGATTTGCAATTCATTTATGTCTTGAAATAAAACTTTTAAAATATGATTTCAAGGTCTCATATTAATTTAGTTCTGAAACCATCATCTTTTGATACATGTAAAGCAAAACAAAGATCTTTTTTCATATATTCTACTATATTCACTTTTTCATCACCTTGTTATATATATTGACCACGTTAAAATACTTTTTCTTTTAAGTTTGCTTTTTTATATATATACCTAGTGGACGTTACGTGAAATTTGATGTCATTTTAGCTATTTTGACAGGTATCAGGCTTGGATTAGTGTTGGTGATTCACTTACAGTGTATTTGTGAGCCGCATGCTTGCAACATATGTAGTAGAGTTTGCCATCTATGTTGGTTCATTTATGCCCCCGAGGCACATTTTTGCATGAATCTGACTAAAAGCTCGCCAGATTCGACCATTTTTCTCAATACTACTAAAACAAAGAACTTAGGAACCTTTTTGAAAGTTTAGTCGAGAAGTGCGCAAAATTACCACATGTTGTCGGGAATTTTTGCCCATGGCTTAAAAAACGAAGTTACTTCCGGTTATTTTTTTAACTTTTCATAGGGATAAAGGAAAAGAATAAATGAGTAACCATTCGAAAGACCACATTAAATAGTTGTTGAAGACATTGGGTTAGCAGTTGCAATCCGCCCATGTACCCCTGACAAACCGATTTTTAACTACGCATATTTACAAATATATAGGGTTGTCTTTAATAATTTGGCCACATGTATAGACTTTCAGTATCAAACGTACTTCCGCATAAAGCTGAGAGACGACATGGACATGATATTTTAACTAAATTTTGTTTATTACAACAAACTTTGACACGTGAACACGGAAAAACTGCTCAATACTATATGCAGTACGTGGATTTTCTTAACACTTACTTTCGCTTCCCTCGAAGCATTAGAACAAGTGATTACGCGTTGCATATTGATTCAACTTTTGAACTTGCTAATTATTTTTTTTCATTTAATCAGCCAAATTACGCAAGATGGTCATTAAAGCAGTTAAGCGATCTAGCAGATTTAAAATTAGAGGAATCACCACTGTTGAATGAATTGAAGCGGGGCGCATTTGGTGTAAAAAGAAGCAAAATAAACTTTTCGAGATCCCTTGTCGATCTGAAAACTGAGCAAACTATGAATGCTGATGCTGCTAATTCTTTAACTCATATATGTCACTTTACAAATTCTATTTCAGCCAAGCAAAGTTGGGCTCTTAGAAATAGTATGCGAACTAGAATTATAACGCAGTTGCAAGAGGACATTAAAATTCACCGCAAAAATGAGGTATCCCAAGAATTGCATACAACTAGAATTGGCAAAGACCGAAAAGCTCTTGATAGCATTGTCGGCACAACAAAAGATAATATGAATCCGTTTTAATCAAATGTCAATCAAAATGAATTGTTTTAGCTCCTGTACCACCAGTTCTCTGTCAACCTACAGGAGAGAGGCATAAGACTGATAAATCTGTTCTTGCTAGAACCTTGAAATCTTATATTGAACCCTCAAAGCCAGTATTGCCAGATGTAGAGATCATTGATGGGTTTACTTTTTACATCTTTTGTGACAATCCGTGCCGCAAACTTTCAGAAAAATTTCTGAAGCAATTTTAATAAAAATTTACGCTACAAGTTCTTCTGAGATACGTTTGTTTTTCGATATATATAACAAATATCACCTTCAATAAAAAAAACTCTGAGCGCTACAGTAGACATGAGCAGGATGTTCACTATTCCATTATTGGATCGCAAAAAGCCAGGCCAAGCAATTTCATTAAAAGTTTGAAAAATACTAGATTCAAAGAAGCAACTGTGAAGTTCTTGTCAGATTATTGGGGAAACAGTTTGATGGCATACTTGGAAATAAAAAAATATATATCACAGTTAAAGAACAATGTTATGGAAATGTTAAGGAAATTATGTCATTAAGGCCCAGGAAAATGATTTCGAGTGTTTCCACGAGGAAGTAGATACGGGGATTATCTTTCATATAAGAAAGTGTTCTGGAAATTCAAAAATCATAGTAAAGGCTTCAGATACAGACATTTTAGTAATATTGTTAGGTAACATGTATATCCAGTAAAGGAGTTTGGATGGTAAATGCGTCTTCAAAAAACAAAGGCCATGATTGTATTAACTGCGTTGCCTTAGCAGCAATTCTTGGCCCAAATTTATGTAGCGCGTTTCCTGCTTTTCACTCTTATACTAGTTGTGATTATACTCGTACATCAAGTTACTTTCGTAAAGGCAAAGCAAAATAGTTTCTACTTCTTCAGAAAAATAAACGACTTCACGCTGTGTTTACTTCACTGAATGATGTGAGGGATATTGATGACGATGCAAAAATGAATCTATTACAAGAGTATACCCCACTGATGTATGGAGTTAAAAGCTGCAATAGTGTTAATGTTGCAAGGTATGTTATATTTCAAAAATTTTATTCAAACAAATCCAGCAATGAGAAATTATTCAAAAAGAATATTAAAGGTTTTGATTCCAGTCTCATTCCTCCATGCTGGAATTCTTTAAAACAAACAATTTTGCGTACTGTTTATGTAAACGTAATGTGGCAGAATGCTACAAGTGCCACCTGCAGTACGAGTATAATGAACGCGCAAGAATGTGGATGGGTATTACAAGAACGGCTTGAACCGCTATGGTTTTTAGGAAACACAACACCATCAAATGTAGATGATATTCTGCAAATAGACACATACTATATGATAACGAAGAAAACAATGACCTATTAAATGAGGCTTTGGCGATTCAGATTCTGACTCAGACTAGGGAAGTAAATGTGTACATTTTTGTTAAGTGTGTCAAACTACTTTCTTAAAAATTAAGTTAGACTTAAGTATTTCCTTCTTTAAACTTGAAAGTTCACTGATTTCTGCCAATAAAAATGAACTATTCATTGAAATAATTTTGGCTTGAAAATAAATATTATTTTAATGTATGCCAAATGCGTGGCTTCTTTTAAAAACGCGAAATACACATACACAATTTGAATCTCCAGACGCAGACCTCCTGTTCTTATTTGTACGTAGTACTTTTTCGGCAACATTGATGACTCTTTCGGGCTTGTTTTCATTTGTAGGTGGTACTCCTTCGATACTATTGGGGAAATTTTCGATCGAGATATCAGTGACAGATACTGGTAAAAATTCGTCATCACTGAAAACGATTTCGTTTAGTCTAAAGCATCCAGATTTTTTGAATGCAGATAAAATATTTTTACGAGAAAAGGATACTTGGAATGTTTCGCAAGAAAGTCCAGCAATATCAGAAATGGAAATAGTTTCCCCTGGATGTTTTACTGACCAAGTATTACACGTGGCTCTTAAACGTGATTTAAAGGGCCCAAAGACTGCAACGTCCATTTTAACGACAGTACATCGCTAAATCCATTAAGCAGTGAGTCTCGTGGTTGTCAAGAAGAACAAGCACTGGCTTTTCCTTAGAAGCATGAGTGTATTTTTTGATGTGCTGTGCTACTTTGACAAATGATGCTCTGTTCATCCAACCACTTTGAACTGCTTAGCAGTAACTCTCCTCAGGTGCACCTATCAAAAAGCTTTCTCTGAAAAATACCCGGAAATGTATAGACGGGTAATAGCATTCTCATTCGCTGTCACAATTCCCACGAATGTAACTTGTTCACCTCGTTCTGCACTTGCTGCCTGGCCAAATTGTTTGCTTCCGGTTCTTGCAACTATTCTTGGCGTTTGCAAAACCGTGCTTATGCCAGATTCATCTACATTGACAATTTGTTCTCCAGTATAATTTCACTGCGCTTGAACTTCTTTTAATTTTTTAAAGAAGATTTTTACGTTATTTTCATTGAAGGGAAGCTTTGGATGACGCTTTAAGAACGCCTGCATCCCATCAACCTCAGCAATCTTACTATCTTGCCAAAGCTCTGTAGTTCGCCTTTCCGGTTCTGTTGCGTAGTTAAAAGAGAGTCGACGAATCAATCGAGAAGCAATTCTTTTCCATAGTCGAGAAATGGTGGAATTCTCGAAGCGAAAAGTGTTCGTATAAGTTACAGAGCATGGCTACTGAATTTCGTACTGATATTGCTGACACCTGACGATCGATGTTGAAAGGGAGAGGCTCTAGATTACGAGTTGACTTCCTTCTCCGTTATGTACTGCTATCACAGGCTTTAGCTTCTGCCTGGTGTGATAATCCTCGAAGGCTAATTTTGAATGTACATCTGCTTGTCTCGCTGTCAAAAAGAGAAATGTGTAGAGTGTTCACCATGCAATTTTTGTTTTTAGGCGTACTGCATGTTTTTACTATTATTTATCTTATGTTAAATAGGAAAAAGTAAAGCACGTATCCGATTGAGAATTGAATGCTAAGTTGAAAGACAGTTCCACTTTCTCTGGGCTAAATGGATCCTACAAATAATTATCATCCTTATTTCGAACACCAATTGTCAATCATTTGACGATTGACAAATTTATGAATTAAAATTGATACCGGTGTTGCGAAAAGCAATTGACAAAAAAAGTAGGATATTGTGAATACATATATTACAATAAATGAATACATTGTGAACGGAAACTCTTTTTTGACATTTCTTGATTTGTTTATTTATTGCAAGCGAAGAAATTTTAAAATTTACAAGAATTAATAAACTGAGTTCTGAGAATTGTTTGATAATAATGAAGTGTTATAGAACCTATCTGAATGGTTTTGCCCATTTCCAGAAGAGGTCTGAGAGATGCAAGCAATCTACTAGAAATAGAGAATCAAAGGTAGGAAATTTTCTGAAGTTAGAAGTTTGTAGTGAAGGGTGTTTTCCCTCAGTTTTTTTTGCAAAATTTCCGTTTGTCAAAGGATGCATTTAGATATTTATTGGAGGAGGTTGAAAATAGCAGGAATCGAAGGGCAGTCGCAACATTTATAAAGCTTGCAGCTCTATTGCTGTTTTGTATACACCGGAGCTACCAATTAAGTGTGGGGAATGATTTCAATATGGAGCTTGCACAGCCAACAGTTTGGCTTATTTTGAAAGAATTGTTTGATGTGCTTGAGACTCATGTAACCCCAAAATGGATAAAGTTTAAACATTCGGAGAAAGAAAAACATTGGGGCAATATTCTCTACGTTATGGGGTGTGTGGATGGAACACACATTAAAAAAAAAAAACAAATAAGACATCTTTACTACAGCAGGAAAGTCTTTTATAGTTTAAACGCTATGATTGTATTTTGAAACATTGTACATAATCAAAGAATAATAATAATATTGTAGATAAAATTAACAAATCTATTTAGCTTTTTTATTGCTTACAACCTTAGGTCTTCAAAAGAAACAAATTTTGATAATTGATACATGTTCACAATGAGTCAACTCTGAATTGATAATTGATGTTCCTAATACCATTTGAACAATTTGGTTGACAAATATCAACTATCAACTGATAATTGATGTTCGCAATAGCGGTCTATGTTTAAGAATCAACTAATACAATTTTTAACCTTTACAGAAGATAAGCCATAGGGACTTTTGTAAGCCTGCGTACAACTTAGAGTAATAACTATTGCTTTATTGCCATGTTTGGTGTAGAAATATTTGTACGTATCAGTTTTAATGGATTTGAAGATTTAAATAAAAGAGACGACAGTTTTTTTTTTTTAATAACAAACATTTATTAAGATATAAGACATCAATTCAGATCAATTTTATCCGTTTTCTGTTTGCCAATATTTCTGGAACAGATGCAAGTATGTTATTGGTGTTTATGGATATAGTACCCTTCAAAGATGGAGTTGTCACTTAAAAAAGAAAAAAAAAAAAAAAACAAATAAATTATAATAATTAGAGTAAAAACAATAATGTTTACTATAAAAATGTTTAATATAAATAATCATAACAAAAAAAATTATAATAGTGAATTGTTTAATAATAAAACTAGTAATAATAAAAATAAAAATAATAATAATAAAAATAATAATAATAATTGACACTAGAGCTCTCGATTTCAAGCGTATTTCTAATTACTCGTGTATTCGTGTCCCGTGCAGTAACAAAATGTATACACGTGTACCCGCGTAGGTCCGAAATACACGTGCTGATAAAAAAAACACGTGTAATTAGAAACGCTTTTGAAATCGAGAGCTTCTTTCATATAATTGATCGGCCTACCATGCACTTCATATTGGAAGATCAACAACAAAAATATTAAAAACTTGTTTTGATTTTTTTTTTGTCTATGCCTATATTACTGGGCCCCCGCCCCATTATCAAGGCTTCGCCCATCAATGACGTTGTCTAATATAAAGCGGGGGCAGAGTAAATACTGGACTTATCATAAACATTATTAGATCCTTCCCTTCTGATGTTTGCTATGATTTGTCCAGTAACAAGCTGCCGGTCATAGGTCTTGTTGAGTGGCAAGACCACCGGAAGTCCATACCAGGACTTAAAACACGGTACCGTGGGAGCTAGGAGCCCCCCGGACTTCGGTCCGGGCCTAACTTGTTGAGGTTGGCCCCCTTGTGGAAGCGTCACGGTGGCTGTGGTTTAAAGCTAAATCGCAGGGAGGGTGGGTCTGCTAGGGCTCAATACCCGGAGTGGAGTGCTGGGTGCTGAGACCCTAAGATCAGTAAGAGGTTTTAGGTGGGCCTCGACTCATACCAAGGGTGGATTTGTGCCCTCAACACATTTCCGCATTGGTATTAATTGTTAATGTAGCAAATAAGCGATGGCAAGGCGTACCCTTGCTCCCATGGATGTATGGGCATCCCGTGAGTTTAAGTCTCCACGACAGGTATTCACGTTAAACACATGTGACAACTATATTGCTAACCTTAGTAATACACGTAATTTGTTTTTAATAATTTATCTGTTCTTGACGACCGTTACTCTGTTGAATATAATGATGAGTTTCTAGCGTTTGTTATCATCAGTATTGACCGACAAATGGAAAATAATTGATAATTATAAGCCTTAATTGCTTAATGTTTTTTTGTGTATGTACTTACTTAAATGAAGCCGAAAGAGTCTGGTATGGCAATATGCACACCGAGAGGATGTAATTGCCTTTTGTGGCTTGTGCAGTGAAGACATGAATAAAACTTTTTCCTGTCCCGGTGGTACAACTGGATCATTGGGACGGCATTTACAAAGCATTCATGGAATTCAACCAAAATTAAATTCTGAAAATTCTACTTGTTCTGATATCAAGTAAGTGCTATGTTAATGCAAAACCTATTAATATAACAAGTCCAGACATGACTTCTTATACCACTAGAAAAAAGTTTGAAGGGTATGTTGATTTTGTTTTTTCATTTGTATCACATAGAAGGAATAGATCTGGATCGATATAGCCATGCTAGTCTATCTGTCCGTGTGCCCGTTTGTATGTATATATATCCGTCTTTCTGCAATATTACGGACACATTTAAAGAGCTATCGACATAAGATTTGGTATGTTGATTTCCATCTATATTACCGAAGAAGAGTTCTGAGATGAGCATGATCGGATAAAAAAAATGGGTACCTCCCATACAACAGTATTCACAAAAGTGTAGCCGGGCCAGTTAATTATCGCTGAGCTTCCTAATTGGTTAATTTTATGAGGTCATATTTACACAATATTCTTAACTTTTACTTTTGGGTCAAGATGGTTCATATACACAATATAAGCTGATTTTGTGTAATAGAGGACAACTACAAAACATGTGGCCCTCTTGTCGAGTGTCTTATATGTTGTAGGGTATTATGAGCATCAGAAAAGCGGAGCAGTATAGAATATTTGAAGTTACAAATGTATTTAGAAAAGAAGATTAGTACATTTAAATCTGGAAACAAGTGTTGTTAATCTTAAAGCAAGTAACCTTCAATTTCAGCATGATGCAAGTACATGAAACCATCGATTCCTAGAGCTTCTTCATCCAAGAGACCAAGAACCCATAAGAGAAAAGCCCAAGGAACTCCCAATGGCAGACAGCGTCTGCCAGACAGGATGTAAGAAATTCATCATTGCGGTTCCTAGTCTTCAACTGGCAGTAAAGGCATCAACCTCTTCAGATGACATTCAAAAAATGATAGAGAAAGCCAGCGAGGTTGTGGGAAGAATGGACGTCTTTGGAGGAACTGGCAAAAATTCTTCGACCGATTCAAACTCTAACCAAAATTCTTAACAACGAAAAGTCATCCCCATCCACGGTTCGACCTCTTACGCAAAAATTTTTGGATGAACATACGTTATTATATGGAAATGATTGAAACATGATTTAAGAAAAGGTTCGACCTACAGTGGAGTGGTACATTTGATGTTTCTGCAAGGCAAGTTGCATCTTTGCTTGACCCGCGCTATAAAGACCTTGAGCATGGGCATTTTAATGTTTTCATAAAAGACAAATTAAGACAGCTGCTTCTATAATGTGCACCTTCAGAGAACACTTCAGAAACGGGAACAACTGATACTGAAGCTGAACCCATTTAGAATTCTTGTCCAACACACCTGGCACCAACTATCTAAAATCAGCTGGAATCTTATTTTGCTCAACTTCAACTTTCCCGACATCACATCAGCTACATCTGTTAGTTCAGAACGTTGGTTTTCAACAGCTGGGAATATCGTTTCTTTAAAAAGGGCGTCTTTGTTACAGGAAAATGTAGACTTGTTGGTGTTTCATTATCGATAGCGAAAATATTTGCAAACCTAACCACTATTGTAATCATAAATTCTTCATTTTTTTTAATAACTTGTTTACATCCATTACTTATTTTTAAATATATTTTGATAATAATTCATTTGTATTAATAAATTCGTTTTCATAATATACACGAATTTCTTGTTGCCTATGTATATGTTGCAAAAAAAGGGTTGGAAAACTCCACAAAGTATATATACTCTTGATCAGCATCGAAAGGCGAAACGAAATATAGGTCGAAAAAAAAAAGAAAAAAACTTAATTTGTTTCATGAGATATCGTCTTAAAATTTCGCATTTTACAATTTTACATAATGCTTCATAACATAACACTTAAAACGTAAATTTAAACTTAAATTATTATTTTTTAACGTTTTTTAGTGCACAAAATAAATAAACGATTTGCAAGTAATTACACGTGTATTGATAAATACACATATAAAAATAAATGTACGTATAAATATGAATACACGTGTTCATGCACGAATAATTTAGTTACACGTGTAACACGGGTATAATTGTACACAAGCAATAGGGGCTCTAATTGAAGCAATAAAAACAATAATAATTGCAGATGGCACGAATAGTGATTTAGCCGAATACCGAATATTCGGCGACGCTCTGGGCCGAAGCGCCGAATGTTCGGCAAAAAAGTTTTATAAGCATGTTCTCGTATGGTATACATGCGTGCCGACAATTCGGCAGTCTTTCGTTTCATTTGCGACTGGATTCCGTCGCGACAAGTGATGAGTTAACAATTCCAAGCAAGGAGTTTTAGTTTAGTTATACATTTATCAGTGTTTTTACACTGAGAGACTGTTTTCGGAAGCTGGCATTATTTATAAGGGGAAACGCAATCGTTTGCTACCAACAAATGCTGAAAACTTACCGTTGATTGATTTGAAGTATTAAAATAAAAAATTTTATGAATATAATGGATATATTTTTGAGTTACACATGCGTTTTTTTGTTCATAAAATAAGTGGCTGAATAGGCCGAATACTGAATAGTAGCCGAATATTCGTTTCATCTTAAATAATAATAATAAAAATAATAATAATGTATATTAAAAGTAAAAGAATAAAAATAATAATATTATACAAATATTAACAAAAAAAAATATATATACTGAAAATAAAAGCAACAAATTATCTAATCGTAATAGAAATAACAACAAAAATATTATAATAATAAGAAAAAAAATTATAACAAGAATAACAGTTATTATAATATATACTTTAAGTACTTTTAAAATATAACATTCATAGTATAACTTTTAAAATTAAATCTCACTTTTTTCAAATTTTTTTTAAAATGTTCTATATTTGCTTATAAAGGGAAATTGTCATTCATATCAGGATCTGTCGTCTACAGTCAGTTATAATTTTGATCACATACCCTGTGACTATAACCTATTACCTAAAAAAAAGGCGTGTGTTTTTGGTAATCAATGTAGGTTAAAGAAAGTATGCACCAAAAACAACACCTATCGGGACCATATCATTTCTACTTCAAAATTTGGCAGTACTATGCGTTTTGTTTTGTTGATTTGTAAAAATTTCTATAACCCCAAAACCCACTCCTTTCCTCATGATTTCCATTTGTTTATTAAAAAAACAAATGATAAAATATTTGTATTTGTTGCTTTAAATTCATGTTCTCAGTTTTTCTAGCTTGAATTCATTTTTTTTTGGAGATATGAATGTTGGTTTGTTTATTTCATATTATAACATCTGAAGTATCTTTGGAAACATTTTCAACTAAAAATATCAGTAAATAAGTCCGTGACAGCGAATCTCCGGAGGCGCCTTGAAAAATCCATCGCTATCCATCGTTTGCGTCGGATGGCCAGTCCATAATATACGGTGAAAGACTTTTACCTTTTATATTTTTTCCTGTTTTAGTTTCGCTATCGATCACAGTTGTTCACGTAAACGAGTACCCATTCCTTTCTATCCTATGAACTTAAAGCACGAGGCTAGTGAATACAAAGTAGTAAATTACAATGTAATTTAAATTTACTCAAATATAAATATTGTAGGAGATCTTTAGTGAAGTTATCCTGAACTCATTGAATCGAGGCTGTTATTCGCTGGAGAAATTTCAAAATTTCTTCTTTCAAGAATATTCATGTAAAGCTGTTTTCTGATTATACAAACCCGTTGGTAAATGCACCTTTTTTTTATAAAGTAGAAGTTACAGGATATTGGAAGTTATTTCAAACTTTTTGTAATGTGTTTTGTACGCTGATACCAGGAATAAATTTTCCTTTATGTATACAGTGTTCTGAATAATGTCCCGGTAATTGTAAGGAAGATTCCTTGACATAATTTAAGAAAAAATATCGTATGGGCGAGGCGTCAGAAACTCATCCCCTCCGCAGGTTTTAAGCAAAGCCTTAAACTGCCATGTTTTGACTTCTATTCAAAATAGCATGTTCAAAATATCTGCATGTATGGTAACAAATGGGGCAACGTTAAACTCTCAATTGTCAGTATCTGAATTGTTTTAAAACAAATGATGCCCTAAAATTGAAATGAATGTGCTATAAGTTATTCAAGATTAAGTTTTTTTTTTTAACTTTTAACTGACTGTCATCATTTTAATTATTATTATTTTAATACTTAATAAACCTCCACTTTATGCAACTTTTAAACGGACCAACAAACAAAAATATGGTAAGCCGATTTCACCTCAAGTCAGTAGTTTTGAAATATATATAATATTGATTGCTAATATATATATATATATTTTTTTTAATCAAATCGTGTACCATATCAGTTGTTACAAGTGCAAAACATTTCTTTTTATGCACCCCAGGCTCCGACTTTCGCAGTTGCTAGTCAATCCTGTGGTTCAAGTCGCCCAATGTTCTTATACCTGATGACTAAACAATGTGTTTCATACCTTCCCCATAAACAAAAGGAGACTTTGGAGGTGAAAGAATGGGTCCATCACGCTTTATTCACGCATTTTTATACCTGCAATCAAACCACTTCTGTGCTCGTTTACAATTTAAAGACGTATCAGATTTATGTGCTTGATATGTTCACACAAATTAGGGGAAACAAGACTAAATATTTTGGTGAGCCCGACGTGATTATTTGGCAATCACAAGAGAAACAAAGGCGTCCACCTGGGCCAAACCGTGGTGACTTCACTTCAAACAACTTATATAACAACCATCAACCATGGAGAAGGTCGCAGACCAGCAGGAGACACGAACTTTGGGACAGTTTCAAAGCCAGAGAATCAGCGATACCCGGGGCAGTTGGCACGATTTCATTAGGAACATTAGGGTATTGGTTGTATGATTTCAGAACATACCTAGTCAAGTCATAAATACTGGTAAACAACTGAACTCACTCATTACGGATGCAACACTGGGCGCATCCATTTCGTATTGATTGCGATTTGGCAGTTGATATTTATGCTTCATTGTAACGTAAAAATTTGTTGACATTAATTGCTTACGATCATGGAATGGGGCGACATCGAAAATCGTATTGTTGTAGTTGGCCTACTTAAATGCAGCATGGAAAAAGGCGATATATTTAGCACGTTGCGATCGCTTGGAATCACTCGCAATTTTGTGTATTGTGCTGTGAAGTTGTTTGAAGATACTGGTGGAGTACGAGATCGTCAAAGATCCGGCCGTTCGCGCACTGTGAGAACTCCGAAAGCGATGAAAGCCGTGAAGAAACGAATCGACGAAAACCGCTGCGAAAACAGAAAATCTTGTCGCGGGAAATGCAAATTTCGCAAAAATCCATGTCTCGCATTATCAAAGAAGATTTAGGACCCAGCGCGTACAAGCGACACACTGGACACCTGCGCGGCAAAAGCAGCGCTTATTTGGATGCGGATTTGTTGACGGAGACAGACTAAGACAAGAAGTCCTGAGCTTCCGGCATGTGGGCGAGCGCCTCGTAGCAATCCGCATCAAGGCTGAATTCGCCAACATTAGCCTTATATGCGCGCATGCCCCCACACAGGAGAAAGATGACGACACCAAGGATGCCTTCTATGAGCTCCTTAACAAGACCTACGAGCAATGCCCTAGCTATGACATTAAAATTGTCATCGGTGATTTTAATGCAAAGCTAGGAAGAGAGGGTATCTTAGGTGGAACGATCGGAAAATATAGCCTGCACGAGACCACCTCCGATATCGACTTTGCGGCGGGGCGAAACATTGTCGTAGCTAGCACGCGTTTCCCACATCTCGATACACATAACGGGATTTGGAGAACTCCTGAACAATCAACAGTCAACCAGATTAATCACATTACGATCGACGCAAGACACTCCTCCAGTATTATGGATGTCCGTACGTTCCGAGAAGCCAACATCGACTCGGACCATTACCTGTTGTAGCCAAGGTACGATGAATGGAACCTCAGCATTGTTTGTCCGATTCTAAAGAAAGGAGACCCTCTGAACCGTGCCAGCTACAGAGACATCAGTCTCCTTAACATCGCACACAAGATCTTATCTGCCGTATTGTGTGAACGCCTGAAGCCGTTCGTCAACAACCTGATAGGTCCATATCAGTTTGCCTTCAGGCCAGGAAAGTCCACCATCGACCAAATATTCACACTACGTTAGATCTTGGAGAAGACCCATGAGCTTAAGATCGATACACACCTCCTATTCATCCATTTTAAGGCCGCGTACGACAGCATCTATAGAGACAAGCTATACAGAGCGTTGGCATCACTGGTCTACAACAATGCCCCCCAAGAAAGAAGTCACAAAAGGAGAGAAAGAAATGTCAACACGAACTGATGTATATATAAACGTCATGAAAAATAAATTATTATAATAACGTTTGAACCACAGTTCGTATCGGTCTTTTATTTAATTTAAATGCGTTGGCTAAATCCGTTGTTTCAGTTTTAAACTACTGCACCAGACGCCAACATTTTGGCCATTTAAAAATTTAAGAATTCAACCAGCTAATTTCTTGACAAAATTGTTGTGGTGACAAAGGAGCCTTTTCGCCAGGACTTCTTTATTTGAGTGTGCAACGTGTGACGTTTCAACGGAACAACTCAGGCCTACAATCAAGCTGACGGGAGTGTGCAACGAGGGACACAAACATTGTTACGCAGTAAGTGAATCATACTTATTTGAACGAATTCCTAATAGTTAAATAATAAGAAAAATGAAGCCCGACGCGCTTATTAGGATATTTAAGCAGTTGGAAAGGGACGTCTCGAATTTAAGTCGAATATTTGTATTTGTTGCTTTAAATTCATGTTCTCAGTTTTTCTAGCTTGAATTCATTTTTTTTTGGAGATATGAATGTTGGTTTGTTTATTTCATATTATAACATCTGAAGTATCTTTGGAAACATTTTCAACTAAAAATATCAGTAAATAAGTCCGTGACAGCGAATCTCCGGAGGCGCCTTGAAAAATCCATCGCTATCCATCGTTTGCGTCGGATGGCCAGTCCATAATATACGGTGAAAGACTTTTACCTTTTATATTTTTTCCTGTTTTAGTTTCGCTATCGATCACAGTTGTTCACGTAAACGAGTACCCATTCCTTTCTATCCTATGAACTTAAAGCACGAGGCTAGTGAATACAAAGTAGTAAATTACAATGTAATTTAAATTTACTCAAATATAAATATTGTAGGAGATCTTTAGTGAAGTTATCCTGAACTCATTGAATCGAGGCTGTTATTCGCTGGAGAAATTTCAAAATTTCTTCTTTCAAGAATATTCATGTAAAGCTGTTTTCTGATTATACAAACCCGTTGATAAATGCACCTTTTTTTTATAAAGTAGAAGTTACAGGATATTGGAAGTTATTTCAAACTTTTTGTAATGTGTTTTGTACGCTGATACCAGGAATAAATTTTCCTTTATGTATACAGTGTTCTGAATAATGTCCCGGTAATTGTAAGGAAGATTCCTTGACATAATTTAAGAAAAAAATATCGTATGGGCGAGGCGTCAGAAACTCATCCCCTCCGCAGGTTTTAAGCAAAGCCTTAAACTGCCATGTTTTGACTTCTATTCAAAATAGCATGTTCAAAATATCTGCATGTATGGTAACAAATGGGGCAACGTTAAACTCTCAATTGTCAGTATCTGAATTGTTTTAAAACAAATGATGCCCTAAAATTGAAATGAATGTGCTATAAGTTATTCAAGATTAAGTTTTTTTTTTTAACTTTTAACTGACTGTCATCATTTTAATTATTATTATTTTAATACTTAATAAACCTCCACTTTATGCAACTTTTAAACGGACCAACAAACAAAAATATGGTAAGCCGATTTCACCTCAAGTCAGTAGTTTTGAAATATATATAATATTGATTGCTAATATATATATATATATTTTTTTTAATCAAATCGTGTACCATATCAGTTGTTACAAGTGCAAAACATTTCTTTTTATGCACCCCAGGCTCCGACTTTCGCAGTTGCTAGTCAATCCTGTGGTTCAAGTCGCCCAATGTTCTTATACCTGATGACTAAACAATGTGTTTCATACCTTCCCCATAAACAAAAGGAGACTTTGGAGGTGAAAGAATGGGTCCATCACGCTTTATTCACGCATTTTTATACCTGCAATCAAACCACTCCCAAAAAGCATTTCTATACTGTGCGGGGGCGCCGTACCTCTGGTACACAATGTCTGTTCGTTGTTGCAGTGATTGATATTTCTGGTAATTTGTTTTGCAAAAATTTCAGGTAGAACTTGAAAAGGCCTATCTTTCATGAAGTTGGGGTTGCTCTCTGCACAGGTATGTATGTAAATTGTGGAAATTAGTGATTCGATTCCTGGTTAATTGGAACTCATCGGTCCTACTACGGCAAATATAGCTGTCTTTCGAAAAGTACATTTCTCTGAGTCCCCGGGTGGTAGCTCCTATACTGTTAAATAGTGGAATGCATGCATATTTTCTAAATGTATGATTTTTGAGATGTAAGTCTTTTAAATAAAATGTCTTGCATGTAAACATGTAAGTAGGGACCTTTCTTCCCTTTTAGAGGTTATAAAATAGCAATAATAATATTAAGCAATAGGGACTTATTTTACGCAAACAAAATTCCAATGAAGCTGTTAACTAGTTGATGTTACAGGGCTGTTGTAAAAAAGAAGACATAATTTTTGGACTTAATATTGTAGTTTGTTGTCGTTTCTTCAAAACTACTGACTTGAGATGAAGTAGTCTGACTTTTTTTAAAATTGTAAATACTAGGTACACATTTTCAAGTTGCAAAAAGTGGGGTCAATAAGATATTTTTTCTGAAACAAACAAATAGGAGCGTTCAGCGATACAATATTTGTTAGCATATATGTATAAATTTGAAAGATGTTATTTTTGATACTTTTTTTTTTTCAAGATATGTCGAGAAATCTCCTTTGAAGGTTTTTGACACGTTATCCTGAACAATCATGGTTTTAAAAGCCTGCACTGTGTGTTAAATAAATTATAATACACAATAACGTTTAAGGAGGTACGAAATATCTGAAAAATTCTGTGTGTCACAAAGTCACTAATTATCGTTTTACAGAATGGGTACAAATAAATGTACTCATATGAGTATAGAGTATAGATAAATTGCATTCACACAATACGAGTTTTTACCGAGGAATAATTCTAAATGATAAGATAAGTACTATCAAAATTTGTTAGCTCGTAAACTGCTAGGAAACATATATTTATGTAGACGTTACGATGTACATTGTGTATAAAACTGAGTGTTTATAACATAAATAAATTCTGATGGTATGGATGGTTTTAATCGCGGGGGATTCTTAAAAAAAAATTTTTTTTTTAGATTATATGAATTCCAGTCATATAATATGGTTTTACCAGAATAATAGTTCGAGTGAGAGGGATGAGATGTTTTGAAATATATTTGAAATTATTGTAAGGAATTAACAGTTTTATGTTCTTACACTGTATTAAGGCATTTCGTAAATATCCATATTTAAAGTACATTTGGTTAACTTATGATGCATTTCACTATCCTTTAGTTTGCCCACCAGTCAGGACCTGATGAGTTATTTGTATGGGGTTGATTATAACTTCCTCCATAAGATCCACCACTAGTATTTGCTCCATAATACCCAGAGTTATTACCTTAAAAAAAGAAGTGTATTTAAAAAAAAATATGCAAAGAATAGCGATAGATTGGTTTATTTTACACAAAATACAAGAAGAGTTAAAAACACTTCACCTGTCAAACGAATATTAACAGAAAGCCAAAAACAATAACGACCGTGGCATCATAAGTTTTATGTTACTTTTGAAAAAAAAAAAAAAAAAAAAAAAAAAGAATAATGTAAGTTAAGCCGCGTTTATATATGTATGTGCGTATCTATATATTTGTAGGTACAGATAGCTAATTTGAAATGATTGAAATACTTTATTATTCATTCTTCATCAAGCATTTATACATAGATTAATCTGAACTGTTTAATGAGTATTTACGGCTGATGAATTCCCGTGAGCAATTAGCATAGAAAGTCCCTGATATGAACTACTTCAACCAATTTGGAACTAAGATCATTAATAAGTATTTTTAAGTACAAATTAGGACGCAGAAATAATAATGTAACGGATAAAATTTAGGGTAGCAGCTATTGAAACAAATTGCTTTTTCTGGAGCGTCTTGCCCAAATAACCCGCAAAAGCCTTAGACTGTTATATAGCAGATTTCATTGCCAAATACCCGCAGAAAAGAATGAAAAGTTGTAGCATACACTTCTGTGCTCGTTTACAATTTAAAGACGTATCAGATTTATGTGCTTGATATGTTCACACAAATTAGGGGAAACAAGACTAAATATTTTGGTGAGCCCGACGTGATTATTTGGCAATCACAAGAGAAACAAAGGCGTCCACCTGGGCCAAACCGTGGTGACTTCACTTCAAACAACTTATATAACAACCATCAACCATGGAGAAGGTCGCAGACCAGCAGGAGACACGAACTTTGGGACAGTTTCAAAGCCAGAGAATCAGCGATACCCGGGGCAGTTGGCACGATTTCATTAGGAACATTAGGGTATTGGTTGTATGATTTCAGAACATACCTAGTCAAGTCATAAATACTGGTAAACAACTGAACTCACTCATTACGGATGCAACACTGGGCGCATCCATTTCGTATTGATTGCGATTTGGCAGTTGATATTTATGCTTCATTGTAACGTAAAAATTTGTTGACATTAATTGCTTACGATCATGGAATGGGGCGACATCGAAAATCGTATTGTTGTAGTTGGCCTACTTAAATGCAGCATGGAAAAAGGCGATATATTTAGCACGTTGCGATCGCTTGGAATCACTCGCAATTTTGTGTATTGTGCTGTGAAGTTGTTTGAAGATACTGGTGGAGTACGAGATCGTCAAAGATCCGGCCGTTCGCGCACTGTGAGAACTCCGAAAGCGATGAAAGCCGTGAAGAAACGAATCGACGAAAACCGCTGCGAAAACAGAAAATCTTGTCGCGGGAAATGCAAATTTCGCAAAAATCCATGTCTCGCATTATCAAAGAAGATTTAGGACCCAGCGCGTACAAGCGACACACTGGACACCTGCGCGGCAAAAGCAGCGCTTATTTGGATGCGGATTTGTTGACGGAGACAGACTAAGACAAGAAGTCCTGAGCTTCCGGCATGTGGGCGAGCGCCTCGTAGCAATCCGCATCAAGGCTGAATTCGCCAACATTAGCCTTATATGCGCGCATGCCCCCACACAGGAGAAAGATGACGACACCAAGGATGCCTTCTATGAGCTCCTTAACAAGACCTACGAGCAATGCCCTAGCTATGACATTAAAATTGTCATCGGTGATTTTAATGCAAAGCTAGGAAGAGAGGGTATCTTAGGTGGAACGATCGGAAAATATAGCCTGCACGAGACCACCTCCGATATCGACTTTGCGGCGGGGCGAAACATTGTCGTAGCTAGCACGCGTTTCCCACATCTCGATACACATAACGGGATTTGGAGAACTCCTGAACAATCAACAGTCAACCAGATTAATCACATTACGATCGACGCAAGACACTCCTCCAGTATTATGGATGTCCGTACGTTCCGAGAAGCCAACATCGACTCGGACCATTACCTGTTGTAGCCAAGGTACGATGAATGGAACCTCAGCATTGTTTGTCCGATTCTAAAGAAAGGAGACCCTCTGAACCGTGCCAGCTACAGAGACATCAGTCTCCTTAACATCGCACACAAGATCTTATCTGCCGTATTGTGTGAACGCCTGAAGCCGTTCGTCAACAACCTGATAGGTCCATATCAGTTTGCCTTCAGGCCAGGAAAGTCCACCATCGACCAAATATTCACACTACGTTAGATCTTGGAGAAGACCCATGAGCTTAAGATCGATACACACCTCCTATTCATCCATTTTAAGGCCGCGTACGACAGCATCTATAGAGACAAGCTATACAGAGCATTGGCATCACTGGTCTACAACAATGCCCCCCAAGAAAGAAGTCACAAAAGGAGAGAAAGAAATGTCAACACGAACATGAAAAATAAATTATTATAATAACGTTTGAACCACAGTTCGTATCGGTCTTTTATTTAATTTAAATGCGTTGGCTAAATCCGTTGTTTCAGTTTTAAACTACTGCACCAGACGCCAACATTTTGGCCATTTAAAAATTTAAGAATTCAACCAGCTAATTTCTTGACAAAATTGTTGTGGTGACAAAGGAGCCTTTTCGCCAGGACTTCTTTATTTGAGTGTGCAACGTGTGACGTTTCAACGGAACAACTCAGGCCTACAATCAAGCTGACGGGAGTGTGCAACGAGGGACACAAACATTGTTACGCAGTAAGTGAATCATACTTATTTGAACGAATTCCTAATAGTTAAATAATAAGAAAAATGAAGCCCGACGCGCTTATTAGGATATTTAAGCAGTTGGAAAGGGACGTCTCGAATTTTTCGAAAACAGGTTGTTAGGAGAACGGCAAATTATTTGGCAGGGCGTTTACAGGAAGTTGAAAAGGTAACGCAAACGGCGGCGAAGCAGTTTGAAGCCTTTGTTTCAGAGTTAGGGGATGGAGATTCGAAGATGGAGGAGCAGGCAGAAGTAGTGCATGACCAAATCCAGGAACTGTACTTCAGCTACCGCAGCAGGATGCAATGGGCAAAACCCAACCATTAGCTACGGGAAACATAAAACAGCTAAACTCATCGGTAGCAGAGGACAACACAGGAAAGCAGTCTGAATTACGGCTACCTAAAATCAATTTGCCAGTTTTCTCCGGGAGCTACGAGTCGTGGCGAGCATTTCGTGATCTTCTTGTTTCTCTTATTCATTTAAATGAATCGTTGTCTGAGGTGTAAAAGATGCATTACCTCATATCTTGCATTGCAGGTGAAGCAGACAAGCTTCTTGTTCATCTTGGGTTGGATAAAGGAAACTACGACAAGGCGTGGAGGATACTCATCGATAGATACGATCATACGCGGTATTTAGTGACGTCACAATTGAAGTGTTTTTTTAACCAGCAAGTGGTTTCTCAGGAACGAGCGGAGGCAATTAAGCAGTTACTAGACACGTCCACAGAGGTGATATACAGTCTGGAAAATCTCAAAGTCGTCAGTTGGGACGTAATAATAATCTACGTGCTCCTGCAGAAGCTGTCAATCAAAACTCAATAGCTGTGGGAGGAAAGGCTCGGAATGAAGGCAGACAGCAAAGAACTTCCAACTTTACAGGAGTTCAAGCAGTGCTTAGAGAACAGGTTCCGAACACTTGAAGCAGTCGTGCAGCAACCAGCAGGAGGGTTTACAGAAACGCCAAGACCATCATCTCATCGAAACTCGTTCCATCAGCAAACCAAGGTAGATATGGTGTGCAGCATGCGGTCAGGAAGTGTAGCAAGTTCCTTAAGATGAGTATCTCAGAACGGTGTCAAAGAGTAGAAGGATTAGATATTTGCAAAAATTGCCTTAGTTATAGCCACAGTTCAGGGGAATGCCCAAGCACTCGTAGGTGTTATTCCTGCCAGCAGCCGCACCATTCTCTTCTTCACTTTAACGCAAACCCTGAGGCTCCGTCTTTTGTTTCAGGTCAGTCCTTCGTTCCAAGTCAACGGTCATCGGTAAACACCTTTCATTCCACATAACAGGTCAATACACAGGTATTGTTAGCTACAGTGATTGTTAACGTCAGGAATGCTTCCGGGGAATTTATTTCACTTCGAGCTCTACTGGATTCAGGTTCTGAAGCTACATTTATAACCGAGTCAGCTGTTCAATTGCTTCGCTTGAAGTACAGATTTACGCACATTGAAGTTAAGTCATTGTCTGGCCTTCTTCCGGCCCGAACTCCATCTCTTGGTAAAAGGTATCTGGATGGCTTGGTACTAGCGGGTCCTAACTTTTTGTGTCCAGCCAAAATATATTTACTCATAGGTAGCGATGTCTATGCCGAGATAATAAGATCCGAGGAGGAGATTTTGCCCGTGCTACAAAAGACCAAGTTGGGTTGGATACTATTCGGAAGAGTACTCATAGAGTCACAGCCCATTATAGCTTTTTTTCAGACAGGTGAAGGCGCCGACCAGCTTAAGAGGTTTTGGGAACTGGAGGAAATACCCGTGATATCTTCAACAGCCGCTGAATATGCCGAGTGTGAGGAACACTTTGTTCGCAACGTTCGGAAAATGGACGATGGACGTTACCAAGTGTCATTACCGTTCAAAGGTAACACGCGTCCACTACTTGGGAGATCACAGGAAGGAGCCCTTCAACAATTTTTAAGCCTGGAAAAACGTCTGGCAGTCAATACTCTTCTACGTGACCAATAAGTGACTTTTATGAAAGAATACAAGACACTCGGCGACATGTCAGTCATTGAAGAAAGCGAACTTAGTAACACTGGACACTATTTCCTGCCACATCATGCTGTCTTGAAGGAGAGCAGTTCAACAACCAAACTCAGAGTGGTCTTTGACACGTCATTTCGTACAGGTGACGGATTATCGCTTAACGATCATCTTATGACAGGCCCCAAATTGTAGGTCAATGTTATAGACATAATTTTGTGGTGGCGAACTTACCGATTTACTTCCACAGCTGATCTTGTGAAGATGTACCGTCAGATTTGGGTGTCGGAACAGGACTCAAGGTACCAACTCATCTTTTGGCGTAAAACATCCAAGGAACTGTTGAAGGTATATCGCCTAAAAACGGTAACATTTGGAACAGCCGCTGTTCCGTATTTAGCGATCCGAACTCTCAAAAAATTGGCAGACGACACGAAGAATCAATATCCATTGGCAGCGAGAATGGTACGAGACGAAATGTATGTCGATGATCTAATCTCGGGAGCTGATACTCTGGAGGAGGCGAACAAAAAAATGCAGGAGATTAGGGCAGCGTTAGAACCAAGCGGATTTAATCTCAGGAAATGGACCTCCAACTCAAAGTTTCTTCTTAAAGACATAATGGAGGAAGATCGGGGAGTAAGCTTTTCATTGCCATCTGAGAACGAAGACAAGGTTAAGAAACTAGGCATTCACTGGCTCCCTGGAAGCGATGAGTTTCCTTTAGCTGCGCGCCACCGGCTATGTCACAACCTACAAAAAGGTTTGTTCCGTCCACAAAAGCACGGTTGTTCGATCCTCTGGGATGGATCACACCCTGCATCCTCATTGCAAAATCAATCATACAGCAACTATGGGTGGAGTCCAGCAACTGGAGACACGTAGCGTCTAGAGGCATGCTTCCATCTACGTTGATCAAGTCAACATTATGGTGGAACAGACCTTACTTTTTACAAGAGGAATGGAACTTCCAAATGCCAGCTCAACCAAATGACTTGGCCATTGACGGATGCAGAAAAGCAAAGACAATTCATCTCGCAGCCATAACGCTAAACATGATCAACGAACTCATTCAACGGTCATCAGACTACAACCGACTCGTAAGGGTCAGCAGCTATTGCAGGCGATTTGCATGCAAATCAAGGGACCAATGCTCTAAAAGGGCTTTAGGCTCCCTCCGTCCATCAGAATTCGAGGCAGCGGCGAAACTGGTGATTCGATCTGCCCAGGAAGAGATGTTTCCAAGAGGGATCCCTTAGTCCAGAGGTATGGTACCCTTGAAACCGTTTCAAGACAGCTCAGGAATTCTCAGAGCGGGAGGAAGGCTCCAAAAATCTGATCTTGCATATGACCGGCGTCTAGAGTTCAAAGATCCCAACCCTTTTCCCCACACGGGTATCGACTACGCGGGGCCAATTGGCGTACGATCATGAAAAGGTCGTGCTACAAGGCGTACTTGGCTATTTTTGTATGTTTGGCCACTAAAGCCATTCACTTGGAAGCGGTAAGTGACTTGACGACACAAGCCTTTGTAGCAGCTATCAGGCGATTTACGGCACGGCGAGGAATCTGCAGTAAGGTTTTTAGCGATTGTAGAACCAACTTCGTGGGAACTGAAGTAGAATTGCGTCGTCTCATGAAGGAGGCTGCCCACGACTGGAAAGAAATCGCGGATGTGTTAGCAACGCACGGGACATAGTGGAAGCTTATTCCCAATGCGTCTCCCCACTTCGGAGGTCTGTGGGAAGCCGGGGTGAAAAGCGTGAAACATCACTTCAGGCGGATAGTCGGAAACGGAACACTGACCTTCGAAGAGCGAAGAGAGCGAAGAGTCTTGGCCGAATACAAGAGATCTACCCTGGAACCGACAGGCTAGTCCGAGTAATCAAGATCAAGACGCAGCAAGGAGAATTCAAAAGGCCAATCACCAAAATACGTCCCCTTCCCGTATCCAACAGTGAAACACACTCACTTTGTCAACACATAAGCTTCATCCAAAATTACAGTCCACTAACTTATATTCAAAAAAAAATTCGTAAACGGCAGTTAGTCATTTTGCCAAACCGCCTAAACACACACACTACATATGTACATACCCTATATATCTACAGTAATCAAACAAACCTTCACACCCTCTATCCAATTTACCTCGGAACATTCACTATAAACACCACATAATTACATTAATCCAACATTTAATCAGACTCTTCAATTTTATATGAACTTGCAACAAACGTAAATTCATGCAACGCTAAATCATATCTACTAGGCGTGAAAAATATCACCTCGTTCAATGCACATTGTATTGTACATATATACATTTTTAAATCGAATCAATCGAACTATCATTGCAATGTATCGAACTTTATGTGCATTGTGCATCTCACGAAACATAATAGAACAACTGATTGCACCAGGTCAATGGAGGAGGAGAATGTTGGCATCACTGGTCTACAACAATGCCCCCCAAGAAAGAAGTCACAAAAGGAGAGAAAGAAATGTCAACACGAACTGATGTATATATAAACGTCATGAAAAATAAATTATTATTATAACGTTTGAACCACAGTTCGTACCGGTTATTTACGCGCTTTAGATACCGCGATATTGAAACCCCGGTCTATTTACTGGCACCAGACGCCAACACAAAACAAATGTCTAGTTTCGGCATCCCTGCCAAACTCGTCGGTCTATGCAGGATGACGATGGAGAATGCACGCTGCTCCATCAGAGTCGGTAAAGATTTCACCGAGACCTTTGATGTCCAGAAAGGATTTAGACAAGGCGATGCACTGTCATGCGATTTTTTCAACATTGTACTTGAAAGAATAGTGCAAAACTCACTAGCAAACATAAGAGGCACTATCTTTCAAAAGTCCGTCCAACTACTCGCATACGCTGACGATATTGACATAATCGGGAGAAAGCAGCGTGATGTCAGTGGCGCTTTCGCGAGTATTGAGACGGAAGCGGCGAAAATGAGTTTAGCGGTCAATGAGGGCAAGACCAAGTATATGCAGTCAAGCAAAAAGGACAACCAACACCGACGTCTCGGGCAGAACGTCACCCTCAACAGATATAACCTTGAAGTAGTTAAGGACTTTGTCTACCTAGGCTCCGTTATAAATACAGACAACGACACTAGCGCTGAGATCAAACGAAGAATAACTCTTGCCAACCGCTGTTTCTTTGGGCTAAGAAGGCAATTAACTAGCAAAGCCCTCTCTCGGACAATAAAAGTCACCCTTTATAAGACCTTAATAATTACGGTCCTGCTCTATGGCGCAGAGGCATGGACATTATAAAAAATGGATGAGGGTGTTCTTGGTTGCTTTGAGAGATAAATTCTTCGGGCGATCTTCGGTCCCGTCTGCATTGACGGTGAGTGGAGGAGAAGATACAACGACGAACTGTATGGACTGTACAGCGACATGGACCTAGCCAGAAGAGTGAATATCCAAAGGCTGAAATAGCTGGGTCATGAAGAGCGCATGGACACCAATGCTCCGGGCCCAAAAGTCTTCGAATTCGCCCCCGAGGGACAGCGCAGTAGAGGAAGGCCAAGACTCAGTTGGCGCGCGCAAGTGGAAGAGGACCTCAGCCAACTTAGCGTGCGAAACTGGAGGCAGCTAGCCAGGTATCGAGCTGGCTGGAGACGCTTGACTGAGGCCCAGGTCTACCCCAGACTGTAGCGCCAGTAAAGTAAGTATGGGGATATTACTTTTGAATATGTGCTTTAGTTTTTCAAAGGCTGCCCATCCAAGTCCAATTCGGCCTACGATTTCGCGGGTTTGGTTATATCTAGAGATTCGTTTCTCGTGTCTTAAATACTTGTATGCGAAGACTTGTTCTATTTCAGTTCCGTCTTCGTTCTTAAGGTTTCCAGTCGGGACTAAGTTTGTCATAAATTTTGTTTTGTCGAAGTTTATGTATAGGCCGTCATTTCTTGAAGCTGATTTAAGTTTTTCTGATTTAGATATTCTCCATTTATATTTATACCTTTGTTGTCCCAATATAGTTGCATTCTAGAACGGCCGTGAAAAGTTTCGGTGATATGGTATCTCTTTGCCTTGTGCCCCTCTCTATTCGATATTTTTCGTGTAGTACAACGCATCCTGTAGCCATGCCGTATATATGCTGTAGAAGTTAGATGTAACTTCCATCTACTCTGCTCTGTTTAAGAGCCTTAATTATGCAATATACAAGTATTTCTACTGTGTCGAAAGCTTTTTGGAAGTCTACGAATGTCAGTACTAGAGGTCGATTGTATTCTATCGTTTATCGTTATAGAAAGTGTTTTTAATGTGTGTAGGTGATCGTTCGTGCTAGGACCGCTTCTGAATCCTGCCTGATCTCGTGGTTGGTAGAAGTCTAGTTTTTGTTCTACGCGATTTGGTAGTATTTTTGTCAGTAGCTTATAGAGGTGCGATAGAAGGCTTATCGGTCGATAGTTATCTAGGTTTGTGATGCCTCCTTTCTTATGTATTAGATATATGCATGAATTTCTCCACTTGGTTGGTATCAATCCTTGGTCTATGCACAAGTTGAGAAGTTTCGTTATTTCGTGTAAGAGCGTATCACCTCCGACTTTAATGACATCTACCACCACTTAGTCTTCTCTCGGAGCCTTGTTGTTTTCCAGGTATTTCCTTTGAGCAGAAATTTACAAGTTGGTGTCTTCTTTCTTCTGTGCTTCATAATGCTGGTGTTGCATGGGTTGCATATAAGTTTGTGTAGAATCTTTCAGTTATCGACAGTATCTCGGTTTTATTTGTTGTCACCTCTCCATTTTCATTTTTGAGCTTTATTATCTCGTTTCTTCCTTCCGCTAGAGTTTTCCTTAAAACTTTCATGTGTTTGTATTCTTCCAGAGTTTGTTGTATTTGCTCGTATTTGTATTTGCTTAGTTTGCATACCTCGGCGTTATCTTGTTTCTGTCTAGCTTCCTTTCTTTGTGATTCGTATTGTTTATGTTTTTGCAGTGTTTTTCTGTTGCTACGATTCTTACTTCTGTGATTGTCTCATGTATGTATTCTATGTTATCTCTCTGTCGATTGTTTAGCATAGAGTTTATAGATTCTTTGAACTTAGGGAGGTCTTCCGGGCTATTCCATTTCGTAAGTTTTTTCTTGCTCACTATCTTAGAGGGACTCTTCTACAAGCTGAACAGACTTGCTGTATATTCTTTTCAATATGCTTACAGATATATAGCTCATCCTGAAGAATAGCAGTGACTTCTAGTGGAACATTTGACATCAAAAACGATCTGCAACAAGGAGCAGTCAATTTGCCGATCCTATTTAAATATTACACGAGTGATCTGATAGGTTCACTTCACCATACCATAGTGTACGCAGACGCCTTAATCGCGCACAGATCAGGTCCAAAGATTGAGGTCATAAACATTCTTTTCAACGTGACTTCGATAAAATTTATAGATATTGCGACGACTGGAAGTTAAAGAACAATTTTCAGAAGTCGGAAACCATTCTTCTTAGAACGCCTTTGTCTGGGGCCTATGCAAATACCAAAAAGAGTTTTCGATCTTGGGACCGCACGGGCAGTCACTTGCTTGTTGAAATGAAGTTAGATACCTTGGGAACTGGTTAGATCAATAACTATATTTAAACAAACATGCTTTGGCCCTTACAAAGGCACTGTTTTATAACAGGTAATCCGATGCGAGGGTAAAGGTTATCTGCTTCATTGTCCTTATTCAGCCTATGCCTGTATTTGGTTTTCCCGTGTGGTTCAACGTCAGAGCAGAAATTAATAAAAGTGGACAATTTTGTTATTAATTTGTTTCGAACGCACATTGCAAGAGCAATGACCTCGTCAAACAATCCAAACAACCTGATCTCCGGGGCTTAGTACCCCAAATATATGTATCACGAGAGAATTCGCTTTGACGGCTTGATTCCCTCAAAAGCGTCTCTCGAACAAAAAAAATAAATCCAGGACAGATTTGCTGTGTGTTACGTTACGTCGCTCAGACAGGCGAACAATTATGAAGAAGGGAAGCGTAGTCCTAAGACTGCTTTGTTCAAAATCACGCCTGGCCCGATTAAAGAAACAAACATTACGACGACTAGAATTTTGCGATGCAGTCCTAAAGGCTCAGATAACAGCTAGGGTGAAAAACGATTTTAAATTCGAGGATAAACCCATATTCTTATGGACAGTTTCTGAAATTCCATGAATTCCAAACATTTGTTGCTCCTAGCATGGGCAGCACTTTATAGGGACTAATACTTTCCGAGCAATGGCGTAATGTGCCATCACAACATAATCCAGCGGGTGTACTACTAAGGAGCTGCAACCACCGAAATTGTTATCATGTACACTATGATTTTATGGTCGTCTGTTTTATACAGCCATGAAGATAGGTGACGAGCAAAATACGCCAAGAAGGTCTTAGTCCTGGAAGACACAAAAAGAACTGATACTGCCAATTATGGTAACAGCAACTTATGCTTAAGATCAGGATATGATCTATAAAATCAACCATCTACATACATATATTCTTTCACCACACTTCCGAGAATAATTGGATATGTCCTTCGTTTTTGCAATAATACCGAAATCTCTAAGGTTTCCCGACAAAATGAGATACTATTGACGCATCAGGAACTAAATGATTCTGTCGTTGTGATGAAACGAGCTATGCAGGGATCAATTTCAAAGAGGAAATCAGTGATCTTCAGATCCATACGGAATCAAAAAGGATAAGTCAATTTTATCAGTACCATTTTGGGATGATAAGAGAATCATTCAAGTTGGAGGCCGACTAGAATCAGGAACACTTGGATTTGACGGCAAGCATACAATGCTAATATTATACGACAATCTATTCGCAAAATTATCGATGCAAGAAATACATGAAAGGCATAGCCACTGCAGCCCCTAGACATAGCTAGTCACATGAGGCAACGATTTTGGCCTATTAAGGGCAATGCTGATATCGTTTCAAGCGTGGGACCAGACATACTGGTATAAATTCACGGACTCAAATTTCCGAATCGTTCGCCTATGTCTGTTCTCACGGCTGGAAGTAATAGTCAGCAAATAATAATCTGAAAAACATTGCATGTGCAAAGCAAATTTCTGTTTAATAAAATAATAAAATTGTCAGTCGTGTGTTGAATAACGTGAAGGGCGGTCTTTCATTTACCTTAAAAAGTTTACAGTTATTTGAGTCACATTGGCGACCGTGACAGGACCTTTAAGATGTCTCAAACAGAAAAGTTTAGTGAAGTGAAAGACCTTGAGTACAAGCGACTCAACAGGAACCAGTGGGAGAAGAATTTTTTTGGATCAGACGCAACAACGATTACTCAGCTATCTACGTGAGCGTCGTAATGAATTCGAGCGGAATTGGAAACGGTTTGATGAAGCGGACACTATTATCCGAGAAAACTTCGCCGATCAGTTGGACCTTCCTTATTTCAAGAAGGACTACTTCGAGGCCGTGCAAAATCGCAGACCGCTTACGAAGTGACATCCATCGTCGCATAGACGAATACATGGAACGAAAGGAGACTGACGAAATTAAACGACAAATTATCCAAAGAGTGGTCTACATACTGCGGCGATTCCAAAGATCCAGTACCATTTTGGATGAATTCTTTAAGTTCCTGGGCTCACGGTTCCAAGCACTGGAAGCCATTGGCGGTCGAGACGAAAGAAAGAGATCTTCCGTTCTAGTTGCAGCAAATAGCGACAATAGTATCATTTGCGCTATGTTTCATTCAGGTAAACACAAGATCTACCGTTGCTCACAATTCTTATCTCTTTCAGACGATGATCGAGACAAAGCCGTCCGCAGACTGCAACTTTGCAGAAATTGCCTGAAGGTGGATCACTACTACCATTCATGCCAGTCCAAAAGTTGCCAGAAATGCGATGGCAAACACAACATCATCAGCAGTCACTGCAACAGAACTCAGCTAATTATGACCGGAAGAAAACGCCTTCTTACCAGTAGCAAGAGTGCAACCAACAGCAGCAGAATTCAGCTAACAGTCAGCAGAGGAAAACGAAACCTAATCAGCAGAAAGAATGCAGACAACAGCAATGGTGATAACCTTCAATCCAATTAATGGGGTAAACGTTAAAAAGATAAGAATATTTTAAGTGTCGCTCCTCCATCTGTCACATCTGCCAATACAGCCGTAGGTAACAAAGATAGAAAAAGTCATGTCTATTTGGCTACTGCGATTGTCAATGTCGTCTCTTCTAATGGGTCACGTATTCAATGTCGTGCACTATCAGACTCTGGCTCACAATTAAATTTTATAACGCCAAATCTTACACACGAATTAGGCCATAAAAATGTGGTATGAACACTCCAATTAGTAGTATTGGGGGTAAGGGAGTGCAAAGCCGAGTTTGTCACTAATATCACATTTAAATCAAGGACCTCATCGTATAGGTCCAGCCTTGAGGCCTACATCATGCCCCAAATCAGCAAATATCAGCCTACACACGAAAAAGATGCAACGCTTGGGAGGCAATCGCCGCATGTGCAACTTGCGGATCCTACATACTCTTCGACCCAAAATATTGATATGCTGCTAGGTGCAGAAATACCAGGGGATATGGCGATATCAAATGACCTTCCAATATTGCGCAATTCCAAATTGGGATGTATTGTGGCTGGAAGAGCATCAGTGATTGACACAGCAGCCCACTGCCATCATGTCGCCACAAAACCGTCACTCACATGTTTCGATAAACTCGTGAGTAAATTTTGGGAATCAGAAGATCATGATTCTCATGTTAACACCATGAGCGAGGAGGAGCACGAATGCTCACTTTCAAGTTAACATGAAATTAAATTCGAATAATCAGTTCGTCGTACGGCTGCCGCTCAAGGAGCAACCAGATGAATTCTTAGGAGAATCGCTTGCACTAACTAGAAAACGATTCTTGGCATTGGAAAGAAGATTAGACAAAACATACTACCATGATCAAAAAGTTCCCGTGTGGCGCTCCCATTGTTCCGATTTGAGTTCTGTATTTTTGTTAAGTTGGTACATCTGTTTTTGAAATTCCCTCTAAATCTTAGCGTCATAGCTTAACATTTGGAAAAGTAACGTAGCCAAGAGTACATCTGTCTCTGTGTATTTGGCGGGAACTTTGTGATCAAGGTAACATGAACAAAAATCATCGTTCATCAAATTCATGCAAGAGTATGAACCTCTTGGTTAGATGAGTTTAATTAATTAGAACAAAATATGAAGCACTCATTACGTAATTCCCCATCACTGCGTTATGAAATCCGAAAGTTCATCGACAAAACTGAGGGTAGTGTTTGATGCTTCAGGGAAAAGTACATCGGAGCATTCACTTAACGATATTTTAATGGTTGGTCGAACAGTTCAACCAGATTTATTTTCTACCCTAGCAAATTTTCGTATGCACAAATAGGTCTTTACAGACATAAGCAAGATGTACCGGCAAATTTTAATAGATTCCAGCGGTATTACGCTGCAATTTATTGTATGGAGATCAAATCATGATCACCAATTGCGACTGTACCAACTCAATACTGTCACTTATGACACAGCATTGGCGAAATATTTATCTATAAAATAATAACTCGTTGATGACAACAAGGAGGTCTATCACCGCTCCTCGCGGGTTATAAAGAAATGTTTTTATGTAGACGATTGCCTTACGGGCGCAGAAAGCGTAGAAGATGCCCAGAAATTGCTAGCTGAAATTCGCCAACTGTTGAAATTGGGTAACTTTGAACTCAGACTTTTTAAAAACAATTCCTGATGAACATAAGGAGCAACTAGTTACCTTTCATCAATCCGAAGTTAAAAAGACGTTGGGACAAAATTGGGATCCTGCTTCTGACGCATTTAAGGTCAAGTTTGATTTTGATGAGGCCAACACATTACATGATCGAGTGTGCAAGCGAAGTTCACTGGCTGACCCGCCAGGTTATTTGGTCCGTTGGGTCTTCTGGGGCCAGTAATAGCTCTTGGAATTCCTACAGGAATTGTGGAGACAAAGGTATCTTGGAGACAAAAGGTATCTTGGAATGAGCAACTTCCCATAGATCAAACTGACAAGTGGTTGTTGTACTTAATAGGATTTTCAATGTTGAAAGAGTTAAACATCCCGCGATATACGAGGGCGGGTCAATAAGTCCGTGACTTTTTGAATTTCTGACCTCTTTACTGAAACAGCAACACTGCTCCTGTCAACAGGCATCTGTCAGTTGACTCCTGTCAAAATTTAAACTTGCTGCGTCAGTTAGTTTGTGTTTGACAGCTATTTTTATCAGACTACTCACTAATTTGAGGAGAAAATGGAAAAAAGTGAATTTCGTGTGCTTATTAAGCATTATTTCTTGCGAAAAAAAACCATTACCGAGACCAAGGCTAAGCTTGATATGATAAATACTATGGGGACTCTGCACCATCGATTTCAATGGTAAAAAAGTGGTTTACTGAATTTCGTTGTGGCCGTACAAGCACTGAAGATGCCGAACGTCCTGGACGTGGTTTCAATTTTGAAAGATCACTTGGGCATGAGAAAGCTTTCCGCAAGATGGGTGCCGCGTTTGCTCACAGTCGACCACAATCACATGTTCAGTTGCCATGGCAAAAATCCATGAATTGGGCTATGAATTGCTCCCTCATCCACCCTATTCTCCAGATTTGGCTCCGAGCGACTACTTCTTGTTCCCAAACCTGAAGAATTGGCTTGGTGGAAAAAGATTTGACTCCAATGATGAAGTCATCTCGCAAACAAAGGCCTATTTTGAGGACCTCGACAAATCATTTTTTTTGGAAGGGATAAAAAAATTGGAGAAGCGTTGGACAAAGTGTATAGAGCTCAAGGGAGACTACGTTGAAAAATAAAATTATTTTTTTATCAAAAAATCTGTGTTTTAATCCAAAAGTCACGGACTTATTGACCCGCCCTCGTATGTATCTCCCGTCCTTGTAGCGATATTGAACTGCATGCATTTTCTGATAGCAACCTAAATGCCTTTGGGTATACATCAGATCTATTGATGACAAACGTAATGCGTTTTGACAGTTCATGGGTTCAAAATCAAGAGTTGGCCCTCTTAAAACAACATCTATTGCACGATTGGAACTACAAGGTGCTGTTCTCATGGTTGAACTAGTGGCAAGGCTGCTACAAGTGCTAACTAATAAAATAAAGAAAGTGTGCTATTACACCACTACACATGGGAAATATACGTTGCAAACAGGGTGGCGAAGATTCAAGCAAGCACAGATATACAGCAATGGAGCTACATAAAAGGGAGTATCAACCCGGCTGATATGGTATCTAGAGGAGTGGATCCGAAAGAACTATTGAAAACGTTCACCTGGTCCAACGGTCCACACTTTCTGCCCAAAGATGACATGTCATGGAAAAGGATGCAATATGTTGTTCCGGAAGATATTCCAGAACGCCGAAAGAAGAGGTCTGTGCTCACAGTGTCAGCCGTTGATAACGAAATATTATTTGAACGAGTCAACCATAGAAACTCCTTTTATACATAACAGAAAATATTTGCATATTGTTTCCGATTTTATAAAAAGATTTCATAAAAAAAACCATAGAAACTACTTTTATACATTGCATGTTCCCAATGGCTCTAGCATAGCTTCGTTGTCGCCTTTTTTTGATGAAAAAACCAAACTAATCAGAATCGGCGGAAGATTAAAAAACGCATCAATTATTACTACCAAAAAATAATTGTATAACAAGATTGCTTTTTACATACTTGCACCAAACACATACGCACGCCGTACCTCGAACTCTAATCGCAATCTCACGAAAAAGATGTTGGATCTTAAGTGTTGGCAGAACGGCGTGAAAAATAGTTTCTAATTTTATTGAATGTTTTCGATCAAACCCGAAGACTATGGAACAGATGATGGAAAACTTGCCAAAAGAGCGCGTAACGTTTTATCACTGTGAATTCGATCTTTGTGGCCCAATCAAAACTCATTACCAGATCAGGGGTAAGAGTAGATAGCTGTATTTGTATCTTTCTCGACAAAGGCAGTTTACCTGGAACGATTCGGGTAATAAATTCACTCTGGAGCGTATATGTATGTATATTATAATTTGACAATGTACTGGCTGGAAAATGGTGGGATAACATCATACCTTAATCAAATGGATAAGTTTTGCACAAGACAGGAGTAGGGTGGCAAGATCACCGTTCGATATCGTTGGCACCTTGACGCACAGGTTATTTGGTATTCTAGATCAAGAGAAAGTCAAACGCATAGAAAACCAAATAGTTTTACAAATGAAAACGAGCAACATCTAGCTAATCTCCTAGTTAAACAAAGTTCAATATCAGATTCACCGGCGAATGTCTTGAAACGTAATGCTATTGACCAGCGATCCCTAGTTTTGAACAAATACCTTACAAAAATAACGGACAGCAACTAGGAGAAACAGAACATAGCTGACATCGAACAAAATTTGGTATCAATGAGCGGCTATTTAATATTGATACTCACCAACTTAGAACGTACTCAGGATGCTCTAATTGACGTCATATAGGACCGCTATCATACTAAAATAAATCCACAATTTATCACTACAAAACAAATCAATTCGCAGCTACAGTTGATAGGTCTTACTCTGGAGCCAAGTTTGAGTTTGCCAAAGGGTTCGGCTTTGGAAATGTAGAAATTGGCCGTAGCCAAAGGCCGTTTTCTCAATAATTCAATTCTATTTTAAATGCAGCTACCGATAACCGACAGCGATGAATTCCAATTGTTTAATCTTGTTCAAGTACCTATTCTTCACAAAAATTCCAGTTATGTAGTTAGCACATCAGCGCCGTACCTTGCAGCAACATTAGCTAGATATACGTTTTTTCCACTGAATGATATGCAGCTGTCACTATGCAAGACAGCATTGCCTAAAAATTATTACCTTTGCAATCATTTGAAACAAACTAACATACACTAAGCTGATTAAGCTATGAATTGGAATTACTATTGTAAACCAAGATAAAACTGCATTATCCAACTGCTCTGTGAAAGCAACTGGCACATGAGATCGTTGGATTGCTCTGAAGAAGTCTAACAGTTGGATATTTTTAACTGGGTCCATTGTTACGGGAGATCTGGTTTGCGTGGGCAAAACAAATACAAAAGCGATTACTGGAAACGGAATATTGGAGCTTAGAGAACCCTGCATTTTAAGGTTACCTAACGCCATAATTAGCGGCCGAAACGCCTACAGCGTAATATTTCAAAGGCATTCGTTCCTAGTCTTAATGTCACCGACTGGATGCTTGACTCAAAGTCGACATCTGAGGCTCTTGCACCACCAACGGTCCAATTGCAGGTCCAAATATCCACGAGTTACGGGTCGAGTTATTTTTTGCTAGCTGGCATGATTGGGATCTTCTTCACCTACCGTTGTAAAAAAAGAAGGACCAAAGCCGGCGCCTAGAAGAACCAAATCCCGATTTGACTTGTATGTTTTATTTAAGGTTTAGAGTCTAGGAATCCTCAAGAAGGGGAGTTATGTTAAGTTACGCATAAGATTTCATTTCATAGCAGTGTCATTTCTTATTCTATTTGTCGATTTGCATTCTCATTAATTTACTGATATCGCTTTCCAATTGTGGGACCAGACATACTGGTATGTTGTGTTATTGTGGTTCCCATGCCTGTAGAAGACAATACGGATATGAAAGCAAAAGCAGAATCTGTTTGCGCTAGTTACTGGCACAGCCGAGACAAGCTCTGCTATTGAGTATGCGCATTCGGTATCTACACTAAATAGACGCACTGCAACGGTTGTTGTTAAACTGAGTTCGCGTAATGCTGCTTGGTCCATTTTAAGAAATACAAAAAATTTAAAAGGATCACAAATCCATATCCATAAAGATCTCGCGCATAACATGTGCCATAGAATAAATAATTTGCTACCCATTGTCAAATTCCTGCGCAGTAGGTTTCCTGCTATAAAAACCCAGCTGAAAGATGACAAACTTTTCATTGGTAACAAGATCTTTACAAGGGATTCAATGATCGGCCTGAAATGTGGTGATAATGATCCACTGGAGACAATTTTTGTTAGCGAACCCATTTTATTTCCGAGTATTCAAAATTTTATATCAAAACAGGATTGATTGAAGATGGGCGCATCCCATCCATGCAGCTGGGAAAAACAGCCGCTGTGCAGAATAAGGGCCATTTGGGTGCATCCACAAGCGCAAGAGCAAGTCAACACACAAGGAAACTTTTTGAGATGAAATTGTCTACCAGAAACATATAAAAAATATTATTATTATTATTATAACTTTATTAATCAGTAATAAATTACCTGATAAACCTTAAATTACGGCACCAGCTACCAGGGCTTCGGCCTATTGTAGTTATCATAAAATAAGAGTTACTAAATATACTTATATTTTATTTTCGAATTTTAATTAAGTTAGTATCTTAAAAACGTCTTTAATGTTTTGTTCTGAAGGGGGAGTTAAAAGGTCTATTAGGCTGCTTGATCTATTGACTTTTTTGGACACACGTTTGATGTTTTCACAGTTATGAGTAAGGCGTTTTGTATTAAGATTAACATTGATATTGCACAAGTGACAGAGCGGTTGTTTTGGTTTTGTTAGAATATGGCTGTGAGCGATGTAGGTATGACCTCGTCGTTGTCTTGTATAACATTTTAGCATACTAGGGGGTATATTATTCGGGTAGGTAGATTTGTTTGCTTGGGGGTTGATTGGGGAGAAGTGATGAAAGTACCCATCCCAACAGCTTCTCTTGGAGTTCCAATATACTTGCATTCGATTTTTTGTATCTTTTTTTATTGTATATGTGGAATTGAATAAGTGGTTCATTTAGGGCTGCTTTGTCTGCCATTTCGTTGTCAATTATACCAACATGACCTGGTACCCAAATTATTTCTAAATGTTTGTTACCGATAATTTTAGCTATCGGAAAAAATTGCAGGATTTCGCTTTTTGTAGCCGTTGTGGCCTTAAGAATGGCGAAAACCTCGGAAGTGAAGATGGAGGTTGAGTTACATAAGGGCCCTTTGAAACTAAGTTTCCGTTTTCTTCAACCACTGAAAATGAAGTGCAAAGTTCGTTCTTAGAGGCATTGGTGTAAAGGATTTTCCAACCAGTGCTTTCCATAAATATTTGTTTGTATACGACTTCGCTAGTATTAGCTTTTGAAAGTTTATGCAGCTCGATGTTTATAGAGTATTTCGACATTTACCATGGTGGGAATAATGGGTGTTTTATCGACTTTAGGCAGACCGGTGTATCCCATTTGTTGGATAAAATTACAGCGTTGATTAGTGAGGATGGGTATTTCTGGTGTTTGGATCTTCGCCGAAGTTTTCTTGTGACCGTTTGAATAGGCGAATTGTTACAGTTAGAATGTTTTTTATTGTTGTTGTTCGGAATTCTCTCAAGGCTGTTCTTATTGCACTGTGGTAGGAAGGAGTTATTAACTTCAATGACGAATTGGAGCACTTGCTGTAAATTGCGAGTCCGTAATCAATTTTAGAAAGCAACACTAATTTGATAACATTAATAAGAGAGTTAACATTGCAAAAACTGTGCTTAGAGGCTAAGTACCTTATCATATTTACCCTGGTAGCGAGGCTTTTCTTAATATTTAAACAATGGGACTTAAAATTAAACTTATTATCAAATATAATTCCTAATGTTTTTAGATTATTTACATTTACAATATGTGTATTATTTAAATTAACTGAAATATTTGTATAACAGCTGTATTTTTTTTTACAGATATGCAGTGTTTGACTTTTTTCTATATATACAAAAGAGGATAACGGAAAGTGAAGATCCTTGGGGAATACCGTTTTCGAGGTTATGGACTGAGGAGAAGGTGTTTTCAACTTTCATTCGAAATTTTCTGTTTGATAAAAAATCTTTTATGAAAGTGATTATTTTAGAGCCGATTTTCCGTTCTATCAATTGATTTAAAACAACGTGGATCCATAAAGATCAGATAAAATAATCCACATAGGGTTCCAGCCATTGAAGTCACCTGTTATCAATATTGGTGTGTTAAATCTGTTAACAATATTGGTGTGTTAAATCTGTTAACAATATTTTCTAAGCCTTGACGGTAAAGGCTTGTTTTGGATGAATGTATGTACAGATTATAGTAAATTTGATGTTAAGTTCTATTTCTTCACCAACAGCGGAAATATTTGATGGAATGTTAACAAACTTGTGTGGAATGGATTTGTGAACAAGTAGCCAAATTCCTTGCTTCTCGGCGGAGTTGTTGTCATCAAAATGGGGTGCAAGTATTTCGGATGATGAGGACTTGAATCGATAAGAACGTGTGCTTCTTGAAGAGCAATCACGGAAGGTTGGAATTCTTTTAACAAGATTTGGAGTTCATGGTAGTAATTTGAATAACCAACCATGTTCCACTAAAGAACTTTTAATAATGATCTTTTGAATAGGGGTTTTGTGGGATGTGAAGTTGTGCTCACTTTGTGGCTCCGCTGCCAGGGGATTGAATCCTCCAAGCTCGCTTGGGAGCTGCTATTTTCGGAGTTAATTGGGACGTTATTGGTCATCATCGGTATCCATTATATTAACGTAGTAATTGTTTTCCTTAAGAAGTGAGTTTGTAACTTTTGATAGCGGGGAAGGAGGTGGTAAAACGCTGTTGCTTGTTGGTGAAGAGGTGCTTTGGAGGTTGGTTTATGTTTTGGTGGTAGCTGCCGGAGCGGTGGTTGTTTGAGTCGTTGTTGTCGGGTTGTTGGAGTTATTTTGTGTTGATGGTTGATTGAGATGGTGTGGAGCGGGGATAAAAGGTGAAATTGATGAAGATGTTGGCTTACCGGTGGCGATAGCTTCTTGTTGTGCTGGAGTGATTGTTTTTGATAGTATTCTATTTTTGATTATTTCTGCTAAAGATGGTTTGTTTACGGGATGTTTCTCTGGAGCTGGTAGCTGGTGTAATACTGGGTCGTCTCTATAGATCTGCCAGGCTTCCCGAAGTGTGCACCGCCGGTCAGATTTTATTTTGTTGACTGACTTGTGTCGTAGGAAAGATGGACATGAAGAATCATAGAGGTATGGTTATCTTAATTACAGTTAATGCAGTATATGCGAGAGCATCGCTCGTGTGGTGGTGGCAGGCAGCATTCTTTGCAAGTTTTAGCGTTGTTGCAGTGGTTCTTCGTGTGCCCTAATTTTTGACAATTAACGCATCTCATTGGGTTTTGGATATATTCTTCCACTTTGCAGTTTAGCCAACCTAATTTTATTTGACTGGGACGACGTATCAGATCGAAGGTTAGAATGGCAGCTCCTGTTGGTATCAATTCGTTATTAATACTTTTGAACAACTTTTTAACTTGTATCATCTTTTGTGCGAACTCAAACGCTTAAGAGTTCATTTTCTGGAATGTCTCGGATACACAAAAAAGGATCATATGATAGTCCTGAGCCAAGTTGTTTAGCGCTCTGATTTTTTAATAGACTAACGGAATGGATCAATGGAAAAAAAAAATACTGAGCGAATTTCGAGCTGCGTTCAGGAGAAGTTATTCTACTTCGGATCAATTATTCACACTGATAAATATTGCCAATTAAAAAAAAAAAAGAAAAAACCATTTGCATTTTTCGTTGACTTCCGTGATGCTTTTGACTCGATCGGACGTGAAGCTCTCTTTTACAAGCTGTACAAGTTAGGAATCTCAATCAAATTGTATGTCTATTAAAGGCTATGTATAAAAACAATGTAGTATATGTGCGGGATGGTGAGTTTGTATTAGAGGAATTCACAAGGCAAATGGGAGTGAAACAAGGACTACTACTACTAACACTACTTTTCATTCTGCTTATAAATGATATCGCTGAGGAAATCGGAGGAGAAAATCCTGTTTGCAAACATACGAATACCTGGTCTAATTTTTGCGGATGATATACCTAGTAGGGATTTACATATTGTTACAGTACAAAACGCATCCGTTACCATAACAAGAACTAAGCGCACCCAAATATTGACATTTGGAATTGAAATATGTACCGCTATGTTACCCATCTGTTACCAAAATTTCAGTTTGTGGTTTGTTTCGCCATGGAGTGGACGGATAAAGAAAACAATATTGCAGGAGTATATTTTTAAAATTCTCAAACCGCTCGGGATCAGCCGAATGTTCGTTTATCAGTGCATTAAATTATTTGAAGAGACTGTAGATATAAAAGACCGCCCACGTTCTGGGCGACCGCGATCGGTATGAACAGTAGCGGCCATCAATGCTGTTAAGGCAAGAATAAGAAGAAATTCGCTAAGAAAGCAAACAATTATGGCTCGCGAGATGGGGATTAATCGCAAATCAATAAGTCGTATTATCAAAAAAAAACTTAGGCCTTAGTGCCTACAAACGTCGTACAGGACAGCTGCTCACAACGGATCTTAGACGGAATAGAGTGGAAAAATCAAAGCGACTGCTTGTGAAATACGCAAACAATCCTCACAGAAAAATTCTGTTTACAGATGAAAAATTTTTTACTGTGCAGGAAAAATTCAATAAGCAGAATGATATGATTTACGCCCGGTAATCTAGTGAGGCTTCACAACTCATTCCACGAGTTGAAAAAGGTCATCATCCAGCGGCAGTCATGGTTTTGGGGGCGTATCCTACGAGGGGGTAACAGGCCTTCATTTTTTTGAAAAGGGGGTTAAAACATCGGCTAAAATGTACTAAGAAACCGTTTTGGAACAGGTTGTTGCTCCACTTAATCGCACTCTTTTTCAGAACCAGCAGTGGACCTTTCAGCAAGACTCTGCGCCTGCGCATAAGGCAAAAACTACCCAACTATGGCTTCAAAACAATATTCCGGACTTTATAGGGACTCAAGACTGGCCATCTGCAAGTCCCGATTTGAATCCACTAGACTAAAAGCTGTGGACGGTGTTGGAGGAGATGGTATGTCGTAAAAGATACCCTAACATTGAGTCCTTAAAGACCGCGTTGGTTTCAGCTGTAAGCAATTTTCCGATGGAAGAGGTGCGTGCAGCCATCGATGTTTGGCCCAAGCGACTTAAAGCCTGTATTAAATCAAAAGGCGAAAATTTTGAATAAACTTGCATTTTTTGTATTTGATATTTAATTACAAATTAAAGAAAAAAAAAATCAAAGAAAAATATTCGGTCGTTTTAAAGTTATGAAGGAAAATGTGTGTAACAGTATTTATGTCCCTACTAGGTAGTTTTTCTATCTGAATCTGTTGAAGGAATGCAGCATTTAAATACAACCGTACCACCATTGTTCCTAGACACCATCAAGATGCACTTTGAATATGCCGTAAAAGTAAAAGAAGTAAATGGATGAAGCAAGACTGTCTAAACAAGTACTGAAGCACACGCTTGCGACCAGAGGTAATATTGTTGCAAGGTGTGAAGAGCTGAGAGTTGAACCGGGTAAAAACTTCCATATCCCATCTGATACAAATACCACGAACCTGAAAAATATGTTAAGTACTATTCTTGAAAGGGTAAGCCGCACTTCTTATGGAAAATTTAAAACAGAAGCACAATCTTTACAACATTGAATTATATACAATACAGCCAACTGTACTTTGACCGTCCTCATCAACTCGTCGCTACAATGCAGAACTAGTCTAAGTCACAATTTTAAAAATTTTCAGGAGAGCGATTTTAAAACTTGAAATGGTATTTACTACTAAACTATTTTATGAAACACCTTGACGTAAAAAACATATATACTAATTTCTTGTGCTGGATTTTAGCGGCACTAGATTTTTTAAGAAGCATTTTTGTTTTAGTTGATTTTTGGACACAGGAAAAAAAAACTCAGGACATAGGATTTTTTTGTACGATTAAACCTGTGAACGAACTACTGCGCGTAGAAACATGGTTATCACACAAGCACGCGCAGAATGCAACTAACTTTCATCTGATGTAAAAACTGGAAATTTCGAAATTTTGGACTTAGACTAGTTCTGCATTGTAGCGACGAACTTAGGAACGCCTTGCATGTTCACAAAATTTCGGATGCATAGGACACAAGCATCTGTCAATAGATCGGCGGCGACTTCGAGATGGACTGCTCTTATGGTCATGCAGGTGAAAAGCGCGTTCCACCGCTTTTTCCTGCTACGTCTAACTGTTATATATACTGGGCCGAAATAATCTAGGCCGGTGTAGGTAAACGGTCTTACAAACGGCGTGACACGGTCCCTCGGTAGCTGTCCCATCAACGGCGGCATCGGCTGAGCATCTCGAACGCGGCAGTACGGACATTCAATCTTAGCGCTTCGGACAGCGTAACGCAAATGTGGCACCCAGAATCGCTGTCTTATCTCATTGTGATGACATCGTTATTTTGGTAGCGCAGCACACGATGGTAATGGTCAACCAGAGCTGTCGTTATAGGGCGGTTTTTCGGTATTAAGATTGGTCGTCTTGAGTCGAGAGGTATAGTTGTGGCCGCGTCTATACGTCCGTGCACCCGTAGCAGGCCATAATCATCAATGTATGGTGTCACCTTAAAGATGCTACTACTCCTCTCTACTGCTAAATTCTGCTTCAGTTGAACAACCTCCCGTGAGAAGGCATCAGCCTGTGCTTGGGCACACAAGACTCGTTCAGCTTCATTCACCTCGGGGGCTGAAAGTTATCCTCGTTCATCTGATCTTTGTCGACAGAGTTTTGCAAACCTGAGCACCCAGCCCACCATTCTCTTCATCATCGAATACTTTCCGATTCTTGATATGTCAAATTTTAGGTTACTTACCGCGCTGATGTGTAAAAGGAGCTTCGGGCGTAGTTCTTCCCGGCATATGTGATCGCTGATGTCATCTGGCTGTAGGGGCCACTCTACTTCGGGAAGAGCAAGGAACGCTGGACCATATAGCCATTTGTTGTCAGTCTGAAAACTCGGAGGATATCGTGCCCGCGTGGCTTCATCTACGGGGTTAAGCTTCGATGGCACCCAATGCCACTGCTTCATATAGCTACTCTCGAGCACTTCAGCAACCCGAAACGCAACGAACTGTTTATGTCGTCGTGGCTCCGAATGGAGTTAAATGGAGTTAATGACCGTCTTGGAGTCGCTCCAACCTCAGTTCGTGCCATTCCGCAATAGAATTGGCGAGCCTGACTCCCAGAACAGCTGCTGACAATTCGAGGCGTGGAATGGACGTCAGCTTCTGCGGGGCGCATTTTGTTTTCCCACATACGAAAGACACGGACACTCCATCAGCAGACTCGATGCGGAAATATCCAACGGCGCTGAAGGCCTCTTTACTGGCATCGACGAAGATGTGAAGAATAATTTTGTCCGCTGTCGACGAAAAAAGGTAATGTCTGCGCACCCTCAACTGCAGCAAAGCGGGAAAGTGCGACTTCCACTGTCGCCAACGAAGGAAAATTTCGTTGGGAATCTTCTGATCCCAGGCGACAACACTTTTCCAAACCGATCACAGCAACAACTTAGCGTAGATGGAAAATATAGCGATCATTCCAAACGGCTCAAAGATGGACATCGCCATGCACAAAACTTCTCGCTTGGTGGGGCACATGTCGCTCTCCATAAGATCCCTGTTGACCCTCGGAAATTTCAGCCGGAATATGAAATCATCTTCCTCTGGTTTCCAGCACATGCCTAAAATTTTCTCAAACGAGGTGTCGATGTCCATATTTACAACCTCATCCCCTTGACTAGTGTTCGGATCAGTTACAGCTTGCAACACCTCTCTCGAATTTGATTTGAAGCCTCTCAGTCTTAAGCCTCCTTCCGCATTGATGTGAATCACAGCTTTAGTGACCTCGATTGCTTCATCCACGTTGTCGAAACTGTCGACATAGTCATCAACGTAGTGATGTTCGACGATTGACTTGACGGCTCTTGGGTGGCTGCTTGAAAATCTCGAAGCGTTCAGGTTCTTAACACATTCGGCTGAACATGGAGAGCAACTAGCACCAAATGTCATGGCCTGCATGATGTACTTCTCGATCGGCTCTTCTTCTGTGTCTCTCCAGAAAAAGCGCTGTAAATCCTGATGTTCGGGTTGAACAAGCACCTGGTGGTACATCTCTTGTATGTCCCCTGACACTGCTATAGGTCGCATCCGAAAATTAAATAGCACAGCAACTATCGGTGGGCGCTCGTCAGGCCCTTTCATTAGGAAAGAGTTCAGGGATACATTATTGACTTTAGCGTCTGCGTCGAAAACCAATCGTATTTTTCGGGGCTTGTTCGGACTTTTCACCTCGAAGTGTGGCAAGGACCATGTCTTACGACTTTTCGCTGCGGCTTGTACCTGCGACAGCTTCCTGGCATATCCTTTCTTTACGTAACCTGCGATGACATCTCGATAAGCGGCTGCAAACTCCGGATCCCTTACAAATCTCCTTTCCAAACCATAAAAACGTAGTTTCGCCATCTCGTAGCTCTCAGGAACCTCGAACTCATCTTCCTTCAGAAGTAGTCCTGTCAGGTATCGACCATTGACCTTCACAGTAGAGTTGTTCAAAATTTGCAATGCATTTTCATCGGTTGCGGACATGAATGGCTTTGTTCGTTTTTTCACACCGAAGTTTTCCGTTGACAGGTATTCTTCGACTATACTATCTAGACGTACTTCTTCCTCTTCGCTGATTCGGCTACTATGGAGAACAAATTCTTCACCAGCAGTTGGTCCTTCCGACCGTCCGTATACAAGCCAACCGAGTCTTGTCTCGGCGAAGATCAAGCTCTCGTTGGAGGATTCGATGGTACGTAACGGAACTCCAAGTTGGCAATGGTCAAGACCAATCAAAATTTGAGGCTTCGCATTCTTGTATGTGGTGAATATTCATGGACTCCAGTGTTGACTCATTTGTCGTAGATCAACATCACTCAATGTCTGCACAGGTAAGTACAAGTCGTCGACCGTCCTGACTCCCCCCTTCATCTCATGCCGTTCGGCGTCCTGCTTGTCTGCACTGATTTGGACATCAACGACGAATGACTTCCTCGCCGAAGTCTCTTTCCCGAACCACTGCAACGTGAGATCCTTTATTGTTATTGCGGGAACTTTCTGATCAAGGTAGTATACCACTTCATTGCCAGATGTCCCATTCTAAATGAGATACGCATGAATTATTTTGGAGTAGCCTTGATGGAAATGAACAAAGTTTTGGACATTTGAATAGAAAATTAAGTTGGGAAATATTATATAAATACGCATCAACTGCACTGAATTACAGAAAACGATGGGGACTTTTAATTATATAAATTGTTAAATAGTAGAGTAAGTAATTGGTAGACGGCCTTTGGCCAAAACGTATTGAACTAAGAGTATCCAATTATACATGTACGAGTAAAATATGTTTTGATCAATAAAGTTTGCAACTACTACTACTGGTAAAAATTCACGGACTCAAATTTCCGAATCGTCCGACTAGTCTGGTCTCACGACTGGAAACAATAGCCAGCAAATAATAATCTGAAAAACATTGTGTGTGCAAAGCAAATTTTTGTTTATCAAAATAATAAAATTGTCAGTCGTGTGTTGAACAACGTGAAGTGCGGTCTTTCTTTTAACTTAGAAAGTTTACAGTTATTTGGGTTAACAAATAGTATCTCTCAGCTCTGTTTCAGTGTTGATTGGTGGCATTGGTTTTTTGTTTTTGCTGTACGTGTTGCTGCTGTACTCTTCTCTCCTCGCATTTTGCTTAACCACTGTTTTTTTTAGTTCAACGATGCTGCTTTTAAGATTTAATTACTAATATGTTCATACATTGCAGGTAGCGGGTCGCTTATCTGCAGATCATGCCTAAACCACATGTGCAGCAAGATACATGCACCGAAATTAGAAAACATAACTTTACATGAAAGAGAACACAGGTGATCAATGCGGGGTCATGCAGCGCAGCAAGACATCTCTATTTCTAATTTCACTGCAAACCTGGAGTTGTAGAACAACAATTTAGTACAATTGTCAGATTATCACTTACATTTGAAAATGGAGGACAAAACTTTTGAACACAAAAACTCAATAAAATTATAAAACTTGAAAAACTATAAAAGCTTAAAAGCTTACATAAATTGCACAGACACCTACAACAATGTGATCGCTAGTCGACATTTTGGGCTAATGGATTCCCAAATAAAATCTTTTTTCTTGAGTCGTTCATTTTCCGTGTAAACAAACCACGTCCACATTTTTTTTTCTTTGTCGAATAGTAAATGTGGCACACAACATCCACAAAATTAAAATAACTTTTAAAAACTGATAGTAAAGTTGCTGGCATTTTCCACATTTATCATGTGCCAAAGTATCGAATGCCTTGTTGAAATCGATGAACAACTGCGTGATGGCTTTTACTCAGTCCCTCATTAACCGCATTAGTAAACTGTCCTGATAATGATTGGGTGCTCTTGCATTTTTGAAAACCAAACTGTTTTAGGTGTAGTACTTTGGGCTTAAGGCTCAACCATAATAGGCGAAAGCAAACTGAAGCTTTTGTCAGAACTGGACGAAAAGTTTTTTTTACGTTACTTCAAATGGACAAGTTCCCCATAATAAGAGTTTGAAAAAGCGAAAATTATATTCAGTTTATAAAAAATGAGTAATAAAAATAAGAAATCTTTCAAATACTTTAGTGATTACTGGAGTAAGATACATAGCATTCATTTTAAAACCAACTGGTCTTATACTGTCAGCTCATGATTTGTTGAAGTTATCAGTTTTCATGGTTTGAAGTTTTTGTGTCGCAGTGGTGAGCAAAACCTAATACTTTGAGACTAAAAATAAGTAGGGTATACACATTTATTTATAATATAACCTAAAATATGATATATTCTATAAAATAATATAACAATTTTTCAGTTAATCAACTTTTTTCATTGTGATTACAGTAAATATACTGACAACTCTGAAGTCACATTGATCTTTTGTATTGTTTGTAGCTTTATTCTGAAAATCATTTTACGGTTGTAGGCACATAATATAAGTTTTCAGTTATTTAGTGCTCGAAGTATTGAAAGGTCAAATTAAAAACAATACAGCAACAAATTTCTTTAAATAAACTATAATAGGCAAATGGGAAAAGTAAGTCTAACAATGACTGCAAATCGGGAAAAATTGCAAAACTCTTTAACGTGTGTCAGGAATAAGTGATTAAAATCTAAAAGCGGAAAAAATATATTCATGAAAAAAATGTAGGCGGAAAACCAAGGTTGGTAACGGACGGTGATGCTCGTGTCATGGAAAAGATTCTTCTTCGCTTCGTGATTTAGATTCTTAAAGAAAAGTTTAAAAGTGTTAAAAGTATTAATTCTGCGGGATAGCAAACAATCAATCCTAAGACAGTGATTTTTTTTTCTTTTTATAATAAAAAACCAAGTCTTTACGAAAGGAAATATCATACAACTCAATATCGTTTTTAAGATAATATTTAACAGTCATTCCCACAGTTTGAATTCTCCACCCCTTAACATGTATGTGTGCTGACATTGCAGTGATAATATCCCCGTCGAAAGTGACTTTGCTGTGTGTTCGTTTTGTAAGCGAAAGCTTCATTTCGTGTGCACTACGGTCACAGAAAAATCATGGAGAACCATGGGATCGAGAAGAGAAGTGTGGAAATGCTAATTATGCAGAAAAAGTGGAGATGTCCTAAGTACGGCTGCAGTAAGCAACGCCCCCTCACCCCAACATGAACAACCATCAAAAAGGACGAGAGAGCCCAACACCCCCGGCAACATAGCTAACAACACCTCAAGTCACACTAACTCGACTATTCTAGCGGAAATACGTCTACTGAGAGGGGAAATCAAAGACATTACGGCAAGCTGCGATTTCCGGCAAAGTACGATGAAATCAACACATACATGAAGAATAACGACTTTATAGAAAACATAAACAAAGAATTGAAAGACCTCAGAGAAAGCAATATAAAAAAGGATGAAATAATAGAAAACATACAATCATACGAGGGCGGGTCAATAAGTCCGTGACTTTTGGATTAAAACACAGATTTTTTGATAAAAAAATAATTTTATTTTTCAACGTAGTCTCCCTTGAGCTCTATACACTTTGTCCAACGCTTCTCCAATTTTTTTATCCCTTCCAAAAAAAATGATTTGTCGAGGTCCTCAAAATAGGCCTTTGTTTGCGAGATGACTTCATCATTGGAGTCAAATCTTTTTCCACCAAGCCATTTCTTCAGGTTTGGGAACAAGAAGTAGTCGCTCGGAGCCAAATCTGGAGAATAGGGTGGATGAGGGAGCAATTCATTGCCCAATTCATGGATTTTTGCCATGGCAACTGCACATGTGTTTGTGGTCGACTGTGAGCAAACGCGGCACCCATCTTGCGGAAAGCTTTCTCATGCCCAAGTGATCATTCAAAATTGAAACCACTGAGCCATGCGAGATCCCTACGGCTTCCACAATCTCTCGCACTTTCAATCTTCGGTCGGCCAACAACACATCGTGAATTTTTTCGATTGTTTCGGGTGTGGAGACCTCAACTGGGCGTCCAGGACGTTCGGCATCTTCAGTGCTTGTACGGCCACAACGAAATTCAGTAAACCACTTTTTTACCATTGAAATCGATGGTGCAGAGTCCCCATAGTATTTATCAAGCTTAGCCTTGGTCTCGGTAATGGTTTTTTTTCGCAAGAAATAATGCTTGATAAGCACACGAAATTCACTTTTTTCCATTTTCTCCTCAAATTAGTGAGTAGTCTGATAAAAATAGCTGTCAAACACAAACTAACTGACGCAGCAAGTTTAAATTTTGACAGGAGTCAACTGACAGATGCCTGTTGACAGGAGCAGTGTTGCTGTTTCAGTAAAGAGGTCAGAAATTCAAAAAGTCACGGACTTATTGACCCGCCAGGCAAAGTTTTATAGGCTTGATGGCTTTCAAACTAAATTTCTGAATAGAAAAAATCGCAGAGGTGGTGGAATTTTAATGTTAATTCGAGATGGCTTAGAATACACACCACTTACATCTGAAAGCGTGTCATACGAAAGCATCCGAATTCGAATTGTGGAAAACAATAAAAACCAGGTTATAGCAAAAAAGCGTTTATTGAATAATTCAGAAACGATATTGAACAATTGGGAAAAAGAAATATGGTAGTACTAGGAGATATGAATATTAATGTTAAAGATCTAGATTTATACGGCGTAAAAGAATATTTAGAGATGCTGGGCGTCACTGGGGTTATTGAATGTAATAACAGATTATACTAGAATAGATCCGAAGACGGGAACAAAATCGACAATTGATCACATTTTAATTAATGCAACGGATTACCAAATAAACTCAGCGGTGATTGAAAGCTGTATAACATATCATTACCCAACCCTATATTTAACAAATTCGCATTCGCAACTTGTCGGTAAAATGAAAAGCATATATGAAAAGTCTACAGCTGTAAAAACAATAAAAAAGGAAAGAAAGCATAACCCATGGATGTCACATGACTTAACAGTTAAGTGTAAAAAAAGGGATGAGTTATACAAAAGATGGAAAAATAACAGATTGAGCAGGACTTCCGAACTGGATTATAAGACTTTTCGAAACAAACTAAACAAAGAAATAACAACGCAAAAATCTTTTTTTTTACAAAACCAAGTTCAACCAGATCAAATAAGACCCCCGAAAAACATGGAGCGTAATAAACGAAATAATGGAAACGAAAAAGCCTAGCCTAGATGAAACTATAATTAGGAATTTCACTGGTCGAATGTGTGTGAGCAATCTCGCTAGCGAATGTGCAAAAAACTTTAAAGAACAAATCGAAAACATTGTGCACCAATGCGACTCGATTATTTACATCGATTCACCTAAATAAAACGTTAGACAAATCAGTTTTTATTCAAGAAACAAATGTATTTGAAATGTCAAGAATAATTGGTTTGCTTGACGAAAATAAGTCGCCTGGTATTGATGGAATTCAAGCGTTGGATATCAAAACTCACGCGGTAATTTTTGCACCGATTTTGTGAAAATTTATTAATTTGAGTCTTACACAAGCAAATTCCAGAAGCCTTAAAAAGCCTGCTGTGGTCAAGCCAATATACAAAGGTGGTACAAAAAGTTAGCTCAGCAATTACAGGCCAATATCCATATTGCCAGTAGTAGAAAAGTGCCTCGAAGAAGTCATAACAAACAGGTTGCAGAATTTTATTGAAAAACACTGCATCATTCACGAAAATCAATACGGTTTCCAGAAAAAGAAAAGCACTGGTAAACTATTAGGAGAATTCGCAAATCATATCAATGAAAGTCTTAATAAAAGTTACCACGTCTTGGTCATATTTATGGACTTTAGTAAAGGTTTTGACACGCTCAATCACTCTAAGCTAATAGATGCTCTTGAACGTATAGGAATACGAGGATTATTGGCCGATTGGCTAAAAGAATATCTACACAACAGGCTTTTTTGTGTCAAGATCAGCGAGACCCATAGCCAAAAAGAACATGTAGAATACGGAGTCCCGCAAGGATCGAAACTGGGCCCGATTCTGTTTATACTATACGCTAATGAGCTTCTTCGCATTTTCAAGCGAGCCAAACCCTTTGCTTATGCCGACGATACAGCGATAATGGTATGTCTTAAATCTTTGCAGACGGGAATAACAATAATTCAGGAAGAGTTTGATAATGCAGTAAAATGGTGTCATGATCATGGTTTAATGATCAACTCATTCAAAAAAAAAAATGATGCATATAAGAAATCCGCAGTTCAAGGCTAGCGAACAACAAATATACTGTAGGAATGATGACCGCCATACCTCGACTAGCTGTCCTATAGATATAGTTCAAATTTACAAATATCTAGGAGTGATAATCGACAATAACTTTCTGTGGGATAAGCACATTGATGAGTTACGTTCGAGTCTTAAAAGAGCATTATACTCGTACGCACTAACTCATCTGCAGTACCAAACTACAACATCTGTGCTAAGACAAGTGTACTTTACAGAATACTTGCCTGGGGTAATGCATCGTTAACTCATTTAAAAAAACTTCAGAATCTACAAACTGCAGCACCGAAAAAGATAAATATATATACTCATCGAAATGTAACCGAGAGAGGAAGGTTCAATGTCCTTAAAGTGGAAGACATTTTCAAGATGACGATTATATTAGAGTATTACGACGACACAAGATTCATCACTCCAATTAGCCATGGGAGAAACACAAGACGTGCACAAGGTATGATTCAAGAACCCAGATTCTACAATAACTATGGAAGAAGACAGTTGAAATGCAATGTGCCTGAAATTCTTAACACAATGCCGCAAGAACTAAAAAACGCTATTTTAAAACTAGAAAAAAAAACATAAAAAATTTTCTTTTAAATCAAAATTCCAACAAAGGAAAGGCTGCCCCTAAGGCTATAAATAAACACGTAAGTGAATAAACTGCCAGGAGAGCACTTAGACAAATCGGTCCTTTTTTGGCAATCAAGCAGAAAAAGGCTGCTTTACCAGACAAATTTTTAAAGCGAGGTTAAAGATCTGCAAAGACCATACGAATTGAACGGTCGAAGGATGGAAAAGAATAATACGGTCTGTAGAAACAAAATTCAATCGCTACCATTCAGATGGCAAACAATATTGTTGGCACAGGTTTAACAAAAGACTCCTCAAGCATCAAGTTAGGGAGACTGTAAAGCAGGGTGGAGGTAGCCCTATGGTGTGGTGGTGTTTTACTTGGTGGCATATCGGACCCTTGGTTAAAATCGATGACGTTTTGTAAAGAGAGGATTATCTTTAAATACTCCAGATAAATTTTCCCGAATTCATGGAAAAATATGAGCATCCTATTAAAGAAATTAACTTCCGCCGAAATTGTCAAATAAACTGACTCGGAAAACGAAAGTCCTCCCACAAACCTAAACGAACTTCGGAGTAGGGTTCAGACCGACTGGGAGAAGATTCAAAAAATAGTAGAATCAATGTCGAAGCGGATAAAAAGTGTTATAGTCTGTTTGATAACATCGTACACGACAAAAATTAAAGAAGAACTTATAATAATGAAAAAAATCAATTGTACTGGTTTATTTTGTTTATTTACCTGAATGATTTTCAATTAATATGTTGTCCACTCTTTTTGCAAAAGCAACATGAAAACATCCCGGCCTCAAGGCAGCGCAATGCCTTTCCCATCGGCAAAATGGATGACCTCAAAATGCAACAAGCCGACGGCAAACCACCACTGCACACCCGTGCCAAAATTGGGAGAACATAAAAAAACATAAAACCAGCATGCATTCAGTGGGAGTGACGAAGACAAAACTTAATATAAACAAAAATACAATGTTTGTTTTCATAAGCGCATCCCACTGATCTGCATTCTACACAGTTCATGTTGGTGTGTGTGCATTGCGTCGTGGGTCACACATACACGGAGCTTTAGAGAACTCTTTTTCGACGACATTGACGGAAAATCATTGGAGAGTTCAATGACCTGGCCGTAGAGGTTTAGCAGCAGAAACAGCTGGCCGTAGAGGTTTCGCAGCAAAAGCAGCTGGACGGAGAGATTTCGTTTGGGCGAGCAACAACGAGTCAATTCATTCCCAATCAAGACACAAAGGTTGTGTCGTTGGCAATTTTTTTTCTTTCATTTGCACTGAGGCGTCAAGATTCTGCCGCGCAATTTTAAAAGAATCGGCTTGGACAAAGTCCAGTCAAAGTTTTTTTTAAATATCTTTTTGCTAGTGTCCTTGCGATACAACTCTCCTCCATTATCAATAATTGCTTGGAGTCTTCGAGGCATGCTTTCTACTAATCTTATAGCATAATCTTGAGACAAAGATCTCTATAAAACTCGTATTTTTCGTGATAATTGTTTTACCGTCGAGATCTTCTTACCTTGGAGCTTTAGCTTCATGAATGCCCAAACATTTTCAATGGGATTTGCATCCGGCAAATCTAAAACATCGACGTCATTTTCTTGTTTCCACGCACTGCACAAACGACTGCGATATTTCGGGTCATTATCTTCTTGCAGTAACCAATTCTCATTCCTTCTTTTAAACCACCTTTGGGCAGATGGTAAAACGCCTTCTTATAAATTTTGACCATGTTGGGTGCGTTTAAGTTATTTGTAACAAATTGCCAAATCCTTGTTTTGAGAACCATCCCCAAACGTGCACCTTTGCCGGGTGTTTGACGGCCCGCTTGATTAATTTATTGGATTGTGTACACCAGGTATGAGTGATAGGAGACCATGCCCAAAAATAAGTTTCATCCGAAAAAATAACGTTGTTCAAATCTCTGTCCAAATTCTCCTTGGCTCAACTGAGTCGTTTTTCTACGTGTTTTTTTGTCAGTAGTGGTTTCTTTATTGTGCTTCGAAATTTTACATTATTGGCTAGTAAACGTCTTCGTATCGTATCACAACACACATTTAGACCCCTTTTACGTAAAATCCCTTGTCCTCCACGTAGTGATAGACGAGGATTTTTTCAAACACGCGTAGAATCATTTTGTCCTGCTTTTTTTTTTTGGCGTAGACCCACCATCCGGCAAATCATCCACATCATATGACATTTTCGGTCCTTTTGGATGCGTGCACAAGAATATTGCTACATAACGTGATGGCAACGCGACACTCATTTTAAAATACTTCTCGGACAAAATTTGGACACTCTTTAAATTTTTTTATTCAAAGCATCTTAGCAGAAGTATTTTTTTTATGTGCTAATGCAAATGCCACTTCAAAACCGGTTTTCATAAACGAGTTTTACCGTATACGATCTTATCAAGCGGACTGTAAATAACAGATGCCAATATAGGTAGACAAAGTATTGGGTCTATAACTTAATTCATGTGGTTTGCTAAAAGATGGCGTAGTTTGTATTATTCCATTGGAACATGCGTTGGAAAGCTACTGTCATTGTACGTCATTTCAGTATATGTCATTCATTTGAAGCGGAAACAACAATAATTTTTTTTCACTCAAATATGTCGAACTTTGTGCCTGAAAAAGTGTTTTTGCGGGGAGTTCTTCTTCATTACTTTAATACGAGGGGGGGTCAATAAGTCCGTGACTTTTGGATTAAAACACAGATTTTTTGATAAAAAAATAATTTTATTTTTCAACGTAGTCTCCCTTGAGCTCTATACACTTTGTCCAACGCTTCTCCAATTTTTTTATCCCTTCCAAAAAAAATGATTTGTCGAGGTCCTCAAAATAGGCCTTTGTTTGCGAGATGACTTCATCATTGGAGTCACATCTTTTTCCACCAAGCCATTTCTTCAGGTTTGGGAACAAGAAGTAGTCGCTCGGAGCCAAATCTGGAGAATAGGGTGGATGAGGGAGCAATTCATAGCCCAATTCATGGATTTTTGCCATGGCAACTGCACATGTGTTTGTGGTCGACTGTGAGCAAACGCGGCACCCATCTTGCGGAAAGCTTTCTCATGCCCAAGTGATCATTCAAAATTGAAACCACTGAGCCATGCGAGATCCCTACGGCTTCCACAATCTCTCGCACTTTCAATCTTCGGTCGGCCAACACCATATCGTGAATTTTTTCGATTGTTTCGGGTGTAGAGACCTCAACTGGGCGTCCAGGACGTTCGCCATCTTCAGTGCTTGTACGGCCACAACGAAATTCAGTAAACCACTTTTTTACCATTGAAATCGATGGTGCAGAGTCCCCATAGTATTTATCAAGCTTAGCCTTGGTCTCGGTAATGGTTTTTTTTCGCAAGAAATAATGCTTAATAAGCACACGAAATTCACTTTCTTCCATTTTCTCCTCAAATTAGTGAGTAGTCTGATAAAAATAGCTGTCAAACACAAACTAACTGACGCAGCAAGTTTAAATTTTGACAGGAGTCAACTGACAGATGCCTGTTGACAGGAGCAGTGTTGCTGTTTCAGTAAAGAGGTCAGAAATTCAAAAAGTCACGGACTTATTGACCCGCCCTCGTATGAAGAAAACTGTTGCCGAAAGTCATCGTATTTTGGTGGAAGTTTATGGTGAACATGCGCTAGCTGAGCGAACATGCCAAAAGTGGTTTGCAAGATTTAAAGTGGTGATTTTGGCCTGAAAGACGAAGAACGTCCTGGGCAGTCAAAAAAGTTTGAAGATGAAGAACTGGAAGCATTACTCTATGAAGATTGTTGCCAAACACAAGAAGAGCTCGCAGAATCTTTGGGTGTCACTCAAGCAGCCATTTCAAAACGTTTAAAAGCAGCTGGTTATATTCGAAAGCAAGGAAATTGGGTTCCACGTGAACTCAAACCGAGAGACGTCGAAAGGTGGTTTTGCATGTCCGAAATGCTGCTGGAACGCCACAAAAGGAAGTCATTTTTGCATCGGATTGTTACTGGTGATGAAAAATGGATCCATTACGACAACCCCAAGCGCAAAAAATTATATGTGAAACCCGGCCAACCAGCCAAATCAACGGCAAAGCCGAGTATCCATGGCGTGAAGGTAATGCTCTGTATTTGGTGGGATCAGATGGGTGTGCTGTATAATGAGCTGCTAAAACCGGGTGAAACCATCAATGGACAACGCTACCGAACACAATTAATCCGTTTGAAGAGAGCAGTAGCCGAAAAACGCTCGGAATATGCGACCAGACACGAGGCAATAGTTTTCCATCATAACAACGCTCGGCCCCACGTTGCTATTCCGGTTAAGAACTATTTGGAAAACAGTGTATGGGAAGTCTTACCCCACCCGCCTTATAGCCCAGACCTTGCCCCTTCTGACTACCATTTGTTCCGGTCGATGCCGAACGCCCTCACTGAAATACATCATATCAGAGCAGAATATCAAAAATTGGCTTGATTCATTCTTGGCTGCCAAGCCGGCGCAGTTCTTTTGGGATGGGATCCACAAATTGCCAGAAAGTTTGGAAAAAGTCATAGCTTCAGATGGGCAATACTTTGAATAATACTATTGTGCATGTTTTTCTTAAATAAATAAACGTTCAAACGTTTGAAAAAAAAACCGCACGAATTAAGTTGTATACCCAATACTAATAGCTACTTTTTAGCTATAAGTAATAAAACGCGCAAAACTGAAAACATTGAACTATGAACAATTTTTCATTTTATTATTGAGGGCGGGTCAATAAGTCCGTGACTTTTGGATTAAAACACAGATTTTTTGATAAAAAAATAATTTTATTTTTCAACCTAGTCTCCCTTGAGCTCTATACACTTTGTCCAACGCTTCTCCAATTTTTTTATCCCTTCCAAAAAAAAATGATTTGTCGAGGTCCTCAAAATAGGCCTTTGTCATAGCTTCAGATGGGCAATACTTTGAATAATACTATTGTACATGTTTTTCTTAAATAAATAAACGTTCAAACGTTTGAAAAAAAAACCGCACGAATTAAGTTGTATACCCAATACTAATAGCTACTTTTTAGCTATAAGTAATAAAACGCGCAATACTAATAGCTACTTTTTAGCTATAAGTAATAAAACGCGCAAAACTGAAAACATTGAACTATGAACAATTTTTCATTTTATTATTTATAATGTTAATGGAAATCAAATAATTACGAGGGCGGGTCAATAAGTCCGTGACTTTTGGATTAAAACACAGATTTTTTGATACAAAAATAATTTTATTTTTCAACCTAGTCTCCCTTGAGCTCTATACACTTTGTCCAACGCTTCTCCAATTTTTTTATCCCTTCCAAAAAAAATGATTTGTCGAGGTCCTCAAAATAGGCCTTTGTTTGCGAGATGACTTCATCATTGGAGTCAAATCTTTTTCCACCAAGCCATTTCTTCAGGTTTGGGAACAAGAAGTAGTCCCTCGAAGCCAAATCTGGAGAATAGGGTGGATGAGGGAGCAATTCATAGCCCAATTCATGGATTTTTGCCATGGCAACTGCACAAGTGTTTGTGGTCGACTGTGAGCAAACGCGGCACCCATCTTGCGGAAAGCTTTCTCATGCCCAAGTGATCATTCAAAATTGAAACCACTGAGCCATGCGAAATCCCTACGGCTTCCACAATCTCTCGCACTTTCAATCTTCGGTCGGCCAACACCATATCGTGAATTTTTTCGATTGTTTCGGGTGTAGAGACCTCAACTGGGCGTCCAGGACGTTCGGCATCTTCAGTGCTTGTACGGCCACAACGAAATTCAATAAACCACTTTTTTACCATTGAAATCGATGGTGTAGAGTCCCCATAGTATTTATCAAGCTTAGCCTTGGTCTCGGTAATGGTTTTTTTTCGCAAGAAATAATGCTTAATAAGCACACGAAATTCACTTTTTTCCATTTTCTCCTCAAATTAGTGAGTAGTCTGATAAAAATAGCTGTCAAACACAAACTTACTGACGCAGCAAGTTTAAATTTTGACAGGAGTCAACTGACAGATGCCTGTTGACAGGAGCAGTGTTGCTGTTTCAGTAAAGAGGTCAGAAATTCAAAAAGTCACGGACTTATTGACCCGCCAGGCAAAGTTTTATAGGCTTGATGGCTTTCAAACTAAATTTCTGAATAGAAAAAATCGCAGAGGTGGTGGAATTTTAATGTTAATTCGAGATGGCTTAGAATACACACCACTTACATCTGAAAGCGTGTCATACGAAAGCATCCGAATTCGAATTGTGGAAAACAATAAAAACCAGGTTATAGCAAAAAAGCGTTTATTGAATAATTCAGAAACGATATTGAACAATTGGGAAAAAGAAATATGGTAGTACTAGGAGATATGAATATTAATGTTAAAGATCTAGATTTATACGGCGTAAAAGAATATTTAGAGATGCTGGGCGTCACTGGGGTTATTGAATGTAATAACAGATTATACTAGAATAGATCCGAAGACGGGAACAAAATCGACAATTGATCACATTTTAATTAATGCAACGGATTACCAAATAAACTCAGCGGTGATTGAAAGCTGTATAACATATCATTACCCAACCCTATATTTAACAAATTCGCATTCGCAACTTGTCGGTAAAATGAAAAGCATATATGAAAAGTCTACAGCTGTAAAAACAATAAAAAAGGAAAGAAAGCATAACCCATGGATGTCACATGACTTAACAGTTAAGTGTAAAAAAAGGGATGAGTTATACAAAAGATGGAAAAATAACAGATTGAGCAGGACTTCCGAACTGGATTATAAGACTTTTCGAAACAAACTAAACAAAGAAATAACAACGCAAAAATCTTTTTTTTTACAAAACCAAGTTCAACCAGATCAAATAAGACCCCCGAAAAACATGGAGCGTAATAAACGAAATAATGGAAACGAAAAAGCCTAGCCTAGATGAAACTATAATTAGGAATTTCACTGGTCGAATGTGTGTGAGCAATCTCGCTAGCGAATGTGCAAAAAACTTTAAAGAACAAATCGAAAACATTGTGCACCAATGCGACTCGATTATTTACATCGATTCACCTAAATAAAACGTTAGACAAATCAGTTTTTATTCAAGAAACAAATGTATTTGAAATGTCAAGAATAATTGGTTTGCTTGACGAAAATAAGTCGCCTGGTATTGATGGAATTCAAGCGTTGGATATCAAAACTCACGCGGTAATTTTTGCACCGATTTTGTGAAAATTTATTAATTTGAGTCTTACACAAGCAAATTCCAGAAGCCTTAAAAAGCCTGCTGTGGTCAAGCCAATATACAAAGGTGGTACAAAAAGTTAGCTCAGCAATTACAGGCCAATATCCATATTGCCAGTAGTAGAAAAGTGCCTCGAAGAAGTCATAACAAACAGGTTGCAGAATTTTATTGAAAAACACTGCATCATTCACGAAAATCAATACGGTTTCCAGAAAAAGAAAAGCACTGGTAAACTATTAGGAGAATTCGCAAATCATATCAATGAAAGTCTTAATAAAAGTTACCACGTCTTGGTCATATTTATGGACTTTAGTAAAGGTTTTGACACGCTCAATCACTCTAAGCTAATAGATGCTCTTGAACGTATAGGAATACGAGGATTATTGGCCGATTGGCTAAAAGAATATCTACACAACAGGCTTTTTTGTGTCAAGATCAGCGAGACCCATAGCCAAAAAGAACATGTAGAATACGGAGTCCCGCAAGGATCGAAACTGGGCCCGATTCTATTTATACTATACGCTAATGAGCTTCTTCGCATTTTCAAGCGAGCCAAACCCTTTGCTTATGCCGACGATACAGCGATAATGGTATGTCTTAAATCTTTGCAGACGGGAATAACAATAATTCAGGAAGAGTTTGATAATGCAGTAAAATGGTGTCATGATCATGGTTTAATGATCAACTCATTCAAAAAAAAAAATGATGCATATAAGAAATCCGCAGTTCAAGGCTAGCGAACAACAAATATACTGTAGGAATGATGACCGCCATACCTCGACTAGCTGTCCTATAGATATAGTTCAAATTTACAAATATCTAGGAGTGATAATCGACAATAACTTTCTGTGGGATAAGCACATTGATGAGTTACGTTCGAGTCTTAAAAGAGCATTATACTCGTACGCACTAACTCATCTGCAGTACCAAACTACAACATCTGTGCTAAGACAAGTGTACTTTACAGAATACTTGCCTGGGGTAATGCATCGTTAACTCATTTAAAAAAACTTCAGAATCTACAAACTGCAGCACCGAAAAAGATAAATATATATACTCATCGAAATGTAACCGAGAGAGGAAGGTTCAATGTCCTTAAAGTGGAAGACATTTTCAAGATGACGATTATATTAGAGTATTACGACGACACAAGATTCATCACTCCAATTAGCCATGGGAGAAACACAAGACGTGCACAAGGTATGATTCAAGAACCCAGATTCTACAATAACTATGGAAGAAGACAGTTGAAATGCAATGTGCCTGAAATTCTTAACACAATGCCGCAAGAACTAAAAAACGCTATTTTAAAACTAGAAAAAAAAACATAAAAAATTTTCTTTTAAATCAAAATTCCAACAAAGGAAAGGCTGCCCCTAAGGCTATAAATAAACACGTAAGTGAATAAACTGCCAGGAGAGCACTTAGACAAATCGGTCCTTTTTTGGCAATCAAGCAGAAAAAGGCTGCTTTACCAGACAAATTTTTAAAGCGAGGTTAAAGATCTGCAAAGACCATACGAATTGAACGGTCGAAGGATGGAAAAGAATAATACGGTCTGTAGAAACAAAATTCAATCGCTACCATTCAGATGGCAAACAATATTGTTGGCACAGGTTTAACAAAAGACTCCTCAAGCATCAAGTTAGGGAGACTGTAAAGCAGGGTGGAGGTAGCCCTATGGTGTGGTGGTGTTTTACTTGGTGGCATATCGGACCCTTGGTTAAAATCGATGACGTTTTGTAAAGAGAGGATTATCTTTAAATACTCCAGATAAATTTTCCCGAATTCATGGAAAAATATGAGCATCCTATTAAAGAAATTAACTTCCGCCGAAATTGTCAAATAAACTGACTCGGAAAACGAAAGTCCTCCCACAAACCTAAACGAACTTCGGAGTAGGGTTCAGACCGACTGGGAGAAGATTCAAAAAATAGTAGAATCAATGTCGAAGCGGATAAAAAGTGTTATAGTCTGTTTGATAACATCGTACACGACAAAAATTAAAGAAGAACTTATAATAATGAAAAAAATCAATTGTACTGGTTTATTTTGTTTATTTACCTGAATGATTTTCAATTAATATGTTGTCCACTCTTTTTGCAAAAGCAACATGAAAACATCCCGGCCTCAAGGCAGCGCAATGCCTTTCCCATCGGCAAAATGGATGACCTCAAAATGCAACAAGCCGACGGCAAACCACCACTGCACACCCGTGCCAAAATTGGGAGAACATAAAAAAACATAAAACCAGCATGCATTCAGTGGGAGTGACGAAGACAAAACTTAATATAAACAAAAATACAATGTTTGTTTTCATAAGCGCATCCCACTGATCTGCATTCTACACAGTTCATGTTGGTGTGTGTGCATTGCGTCGTGGGTCACACATACACGGAGCTTTAGAGAACTCTTTTTCGACGACATTGACGGAAAATCATTGGAGAGTTCAATGACCTGGCCGTAGAGGTTTAGCAGCAGAAACAGCTGGCCGTAGAGGTTTCGCAGCAAAAGCAGCTGGACGGAGAGATTTCGTTTGGGCGAGCAACAACGAGTCAATTCATTCCCAATCAAGACACAAAGGTTGTGTCGTTGGCAATTTTTTTTCTTTCATTTGCACTGAGGCGTCAAGATTCTGCCGCGCAATTTTAAAAGAATCGGCTTGGACAAAGTCCAGTCAAAGTTTTTTTTAAATATCTTTTTGCTAGTGTCCTTGCGATACAACTCTCCTCCATTATCAATAATTGCTTGGAGTCTTCGAGGCATGCTTTCTACTAATCTTATAGCATAATCTTGAGACAAAGATCTCTATAAAACTCGTATTTTTCGTGATAATTGTTTTACCGTCGAGATCTTCTTACCTTGGAGCTTTAGCTTCATGAATGCCCAAACATTTTCAATGGGATTTGCATCCGGCAAATCTAAAACATCGACGTCATTTTCTTGTTTCCACGCACTGCACAAACGACTGCGATATTTCGGGTCATTATCTTCTTGCAGTAACCAATTCTCATTCCTTCTTTTAAACCACCTTTGGGCAGATGGTAAAACGCCTTCTTATAAATTTTGACCATGTTGGGTGCGTTTAAGTTATTTGTAACAAATTGCCAAATCCTTGTTTTGAGAACCATCCCCAAACGTGCACCTTTGCCGGGTGTTTGACGGCCCGCTTGATTAATTTATTGGATTGTGTACACCAGGTATGAGTGATAGGAGACCATGCCCAAAAATAAGTTTCATCCGAAAAAATAACGTTGTTCAAATCTCTGTCCAAATTCTCCTTGGCTCAACTGAGTCGTTTTTCTACGTGTTTTTTGTCAGTAGTGGTTTCTTTATTGTGCTTCGAAATTTTACATTATTGGCTAGTAAACGTCTTCGTATCGTATCACAACACACATTTAGACCCCTTTTACGTAAAATCCCTTGTCCTCCACGTAGTGATAGACGAGGATTTTTTCAAACACGCGTAGAATCATTTTGTCCTGCTTTTTTTTTTTGGCGTAGACCCACCATCCGGCAAATCATCCACATCATATGACATTTTCGGTCCTTTTGGATGCGTGCACAAGAATATTGCTACATAACGTGATGGCAACGCGACACTCATTTTAAAATACTTCTCGGACAAAATTTGGACACTCTTTAAATTTTTTTATTCAAAGCATCTTAGCAGAAGTATTTTTTTTATGTGCTAATGCAAATGCCACTTCAAAACCGGTTTTCATAAACGAGTTTTACCGTATACGATCTTATCAAGCGGACTGTAAATAACAGATGCCAATATAGGTAGACAAAGTATTGGGTCTATAACTTAATTCATGTGGTTTGCTAAAAGATGGCGTAGTTTGTATTATTCCATTGGAACATGCGTTGGAAAGCTACTGTCATTGTACGTCATTTCAGTATATGTCATTCATTTGAAGCGGAAACAACAATAATTTTTTTTCACTCAAATATGTCGAACTTTGTGCCTGAAAAAGTGTTTTTGCGGGGAGTTCTTCTTCATTACTTTAATACGAGGGGGGGTCAATAAGTCCGTGACTTTTGGATTAAAACACAGATTTTTTGATAAAAAAATAATTTTATTTTTCAACGTAGTCTCCCTTGAGCTCTATACACTTTGTCCAACGCTTCTCCAATTTTTTTATCCCTTCCAAAAAAAATGATTTGTCGAGGTCCTCAAAATAGGCCTTTGTTTGCGAGATGACTTCATCATTGGAGTCACATCTTTTTCCACCAAGCCATTTCTTCAGGTTTGGGAACAAGAAGTAGTCGCTCGGAGCCAAATCTGGAGAATAGGGTGGATGAGGGAGCAATTCATAGCCCAATTCATGGATTTTTGCCATGGCAACTGCACATGTGTTTGTGGTCGACTGTGAGCAAACGCGGCACCCATCTTGCGGAAAGCTTTCTCATGCCCAAGTGATCATTCAAAATTGAAACCACTGAGCCATGCGAGATCCCTACGGCTTCCACAATCTCTCGCACTTTCAATCTTCGGTCGGCCAACACCATATCGTGAATTTTTTCGATTGTTTCGGGTGTAGAGACCTCAACTGGGCGTCCAGGACGTTCGCCATCTTCAGTGCTTGTACGGCCACAACGAAATTCAGTAAACCACTTTTTTACCATTGAAATCGATGGTGCAGAGTCCCCATAGTATTTATCAAGCTTAGCCTTGGTCTCGGTAATGGTTTTTTTTCGCAAGAAATAATGCTTAATAAGCACACGAAATTCACTTTCTTCCATTTTCTCCTCAAATTAGTGAGTAGTCTGATAAAAATAGCTGTCAAACACAAACTAACTGACGCAGCAAGTTTAAATTTTGACAGGAGTCAACTGACAGATGCCTGTTGACAGGAGCAGTGTTGCTGTTTCAGTAAAGAGGTCAGAAATTCAAAAAGTCACGGACTTATTGACCCGCCCTCGTATGAAGAAAACTGTTGCCGAAAGTCATCGTATTTTGGTGGAAGTTTATGGTGAACATGCGCTAGCTGAGCGAACATGCCAAAAGTGGTTTGCAAGATTTAAAGTGGTGATTTTGGCCTGAAAGACGAAGAACGTCCTGGGCAGTCAAAAAAGTTTGAAGATGAAGAACTGGAAGCATTACTCTATGAAGATTGTTGCCAAACACAAGAAGAGCTCGCAGAATCTTTGGGTGTCACTCAAGCAGCCATTTCAAAACGTTTAAAAGCAGCTGGTTATATTCGAAAGCAAGGAAATTGGGTTCCACGTGAACTCAAACCGAGAGACGTCGAAAGGTGGTTTTGCATGTCCGAAATGCTGCTGGAACGCCACAAAAGGAAGTCATTTTTGCATCGGATTGTTACTGGTGATGAAAAATGGATCCATTACGACAACCCCAAGCGCAAAAAATTATATGTGAAACCCGGCCAACCAGCCAAATCAACGGCAAAGCCGAGTATCCATGGCGTGAAGGTAATGCTCTGTATTTGGTGGGATCAGATGGGTGTGCTGTATAATGAGCTGCTAAAACCGGGTGAAACCATCAATGGACAACGCTACCGAACACAATTAATCCGTTTGAAGAGAGCAGTAGCCGAAAAACGCTCGGAATATGCGACCAGACACGAGGCAATAGTTTTCCATCATAACAACGCTCGGCCCCACGTTGCTATTCCGGTTAAGAACTATTTGGAAAACAGTGTATGGGAAGTCTTACCCCACCCGCCTTATAGCCCAGACCTTGCCCCTTCTGACTACCATTTGTTCCGGTCGATGCCGAACGCCCTCACTGAAATACATCATATCAGAGCAGAATATCAAAAATTGGCTTGATTCATTCTTGGCTGCCAAGCCGGCGCAGTTCTTTTGGGATGGGATCCACAAATTGCCAGAAAGTTTGGAAAAAGTCATAGCTTCAGATGGGCAATACTTTGAATAATACTATTGTGCATGTTTTTCTTAAATAAATAAACGTTCAAACGTTTGAAAAAAAAACCGCACGAATTAAGTTGTATACCCAATACTAATAGCTACTTTTTAGCTATAAGTAATAAAACGCGCAAAACTGAAAACATTGAACTATGAACAATTTTTCATTTTATTATTGAGGGCGGGTCAATAAGTCCGTGACTTTTGGATTAAAACACAGATTTTTTGATAAAAAAATAATTTTATTTTTCAACCTAGTCTCCCTTGAGCTCTATACACTTTGTCCAACGCTTCTCCAATTTTTTTATCCCTTCCAAAAAAAAATGATTTGTCGAGGTCCTCAAAATAGGCCTTTGTCATAGCTTCAGATGGGCAATACTTTGAATAATACTATTGTACATGTTTTTCTTAAATAAATAAACGTTCAAACGTTTGAAAAAAAAACCGCACGAATTAAGTTGTATACCCAATACTAATAGCTACTTTTTAGCTATAAGTAATAAAACGCGCAATACTAATAGCTACTTTTTAGCTATAAGTAATAAAACGCGCAAAACTGAAAACATTGAACTATGAACAATTTTTCATTTTATTATTTATAATGTTAATGGAAATCAAATAATTACGAGGGCGGGTCAATAAGTCCGTGACTTTTGGATTAAAACACAGATTTTTTGATAAAAAAATAATTTTATTTTTCAACCTAGTCTCCCTTGAGCTCTATACACTTTGTCCAACGCTTCTCCAATTTTTTTATCCCTTCCAAAAAAAATGATTTGTCGAGGTCCTCAAAATAGGCCTTTGTTTGCGAGATGACTTCATCATTGGAGTCAAATCTTTTTCCACCAAGCCATTTCTTCAGGTTTGGGAACAAGAAGTAGTCCCTCGAAGCCAAATCTGGAGAATAGGGTGGATGAGGGAGCAATTCATAGCCCAATTCATGGATTTTTGCCATGGCAACTGCACAAGTGTTTGTGGTCGACTGTGAGCAAACGCGGCACCCATCTTGCGGAAAGCTTTCTCATGCCCAAGTGATCATTCAAAATTGAAACCACTGAGCCATGCGAAATCCCTACGGCTTCCACAATCTCTCGCACTTTCAATCTTCGGTCGGCCAACACCATATCGTGAATTTTTTCGATTGTTTCGGGTGTAGAGACCTCAACTGGGCGTCCAGGACGTTCGGCATCTTCAGTGCTTGTACGGCCACAACGAAATTCAATAAACCACTTTTTTACCATTGAAATCGATGGTGTAGAGTCCCCATAGTATTTATCAAGCTTAGCCTTGGTCTCGGTAATGGTTTTTTTTCGCAAGAAATAATGCTTAATAAGCACACGAAATTCACTTTTTTCCATTTTCTCCTCAAATTAGTGAGTAGTCTGATAAAAATAGCTGTCAAACACAAACTTACTGACGCAGCAAGTTTAAATTTTGACAGGAGTCAACTGACAGATGCCTGTTGACAGGAGCAGTGTTGCTGTTTCAGTAGAGGTCAGAAATTCAAAAAGTCACGGACTTATTGACCCGCCCTCGTATATTATTATTCTGACTTTTAATTTAGGCAATAATATTTTCTTCGTTTCGGATGAATTTTTACGATGAATTAGCAAAAATGTCAAACATTCGCCTACAATTTTTTTTTCAAAACAATTTAATTAGGTTCACCAACCGACAAATGAGCCACCACTAAACGCCATAAAGATGTTTGTGCTACCAAGTTTTTATGATGAACTCTTAAGCGGGGATGGACGTATTTTTGCGAACTTAGCTAACATTTAAAAAAAATTAAGTTACGAAGCATCAACAAGCCTCGGATATTAATTGATCTACTGTTGACAACCCACTCAAATCATTTAAGGGCTATGAGCTTCGGATATGCACATGGAATAATAGACCACATGCAGCCGAACAATTAACGGAGGCCCTAGACTGCTGAAAAGCAGACATAACCGCCATCCAAATGCGATGGGATGGGCCGGACAAAAAGAGGATGAAAAACTTCGACATCTACTGCGGCGATTACTATCGACGGCAAAAGCAGCGCTTATTTGGATGCGGATTTGTTTTCGGAGGCAGACTAAGACAAGAAGTCCTCGTAGCAATCCGTATCAAGTCTTAATTCGCCACCATTAGCCTCATATGCGCGCACGCTCCCACAGAGGAGAAAGATGACGACACCAAGAATGCCTACTACGAGCTCCTTAACAAGACCTACGAGCTAAGCAAAATGGTGAGGAGCATACACCAACTCATCTGTAAAATATGGTGGGATGAAAGTATGCCCGATGAACGGTACCTCAGCATTGTTTGTCCAATTCTCAAGAAAGGAGACACTCTTAAGTGCGCCAACTACAGAGGCATCAGTCTCCTTAACATCGCATACAAGATCTTATCTGCCGTGTTGTGTAAACTCCTGAAGCCATTCGCCAACAATCATATCAGGCCAGGAAAGTCCACCATCGACCAAATATTCACACTACGGCAAATCTTGGGAAAGACCCATGAGCTTCAGATCGATATACACTAGAGGTCTGCAATGAATGTCTGGAAACCAGTTGGAAGACATTCATTTTATTTCAGATACACTTCATTACTGCTCTAACAGCTTGAAAACTAAAATGAATGATTCCCCTGATTACTGTGAGAGCATTGCACCCATTTTAAACTAAACACTTAGCGCAGTGTACTCATACATAACTGGCATTCCATAAAAAAAGTGAACACTACACTGAGTACACCGAGTATGCCAAGTACCTACACTAAGTACACCAAACTTACTTACTTATGTTTGTTGCGAGCTTTTTAAAACGACAGAATAAGGGGAAATGGCGATTAGTAAAAGGAGGGGCAATAGAAAAAGGTAGAATGATGACAATAGGTTTGTACTTGTAATAAAATAAATAAATTAGATTTATTTGTTTTTTTTATAAAAGTTCTTCGAGACCGTTTCAAATTTCAATTTAGTTTGTATTGGAGTGTAGAAACATTCTTCGATTAACTAAAACTGGGTCGGATCCAAATAAACAACGTCTTTTCTGAAATTAATATTCTGGAGAAAAGATGCGTTCAGAAGCAGCACTAGCTGGGGTAGCTAATATTTTCCAACTAACTTTAAAAGGAAAATGCCAATTCAACTTAGTTTAGTTTAAAATCTTCATGAAAAATTACATTACGATTGCATTTTATATGGGATATGATATCGACCAAATTACCACCGAGGTTTTTCTGGGCGTGGCATCCAAATTATGTTAACTTTTAAAGCATCAATAGTCTGTGGCTTATCCCCACAAACGCGTGATTTTACGTGACCCAAAACAAAAAAAAATTTCATGACATTAGAACACACAATCTTGATTGTCAGTTGACGTTGCCGAGACTCAAGATAACCATGCTGCCGAACTTATCGTGCAGAGAATCTGCTGCAAGCGCTGAGTGGTGTAGGACCACTTGTCATTTGGATCATATTTTCCAATTAATCCCCAAAAAATGGATTATCATTACACCTTACTTTTCGCCGATAATCGTTATGTTGGTGCCAGCTTTATTTTGATAGAACTACGAGTCAATAAAACGAGATTCACGCCAAACAGTGACTGCATTTGCAACTGATGGGTTTATGGGGATTGTTATCTCCCCAAATACGACAATATTGACATATGTTGCCATTTATTGAAAAATGGGCTCGAAGTTGGAGAAGATTTTTCATCCGAAATTGGAGTCTACTTACAACTTTTCCAAAGCCCAGTCAGCAAATGTTCGATGCTGACTATGGTCTCTTACCTTCAGTTTCTGTGTCAATTGAATTTTATACAGGTGCAGACCTAAGTCCCAAATCAAATTATGTCAAGTTTACGTCTGCGAAAGGTCAAGTTCTTTGGCGCGACAAGGAAAAGGCTGTCTTAGACCTAGACTTAAAATAATTCTTTACTAAACAAGTTGATTTTAATTTGTCCGCCAAACGACGAAAATAATCCAACATGGAACGTAGCTCGAACTAAACATTTTAATAGTAAAATTTGCCCAACCTTAACTACTATAACCTCTAAAGCTGTACTGTACGAATACTATAACAATAACCTCGAATACACACCACCTATTCATCGATTTTAAGGCCGCGTATGACAGCATCTTTAGAGACGAGCTATACAGAGCAATGTCTAGTTTCGGCATCCCTGCCAAAGTCGTCCGTCTGTGCACGATGACGATGGAGAATGCACGCTGCTCCATCAACGTCGGTAAAGACCTTTGATGTCCAGAAAGGATTTAGAAAAGGCGATACGATGTCATGCGATTTTCTCAACATCGTGCTTGAAAGAATAGTGCAAAACTCACGAGAAAATACAAGAGGCACTATCTTTCAAAAGTCCGTCCAACTGCTCGCATGCGCCGATGATATTGACATAATCAGGAGAAAACAGTGTGATTTCATTGGCGCTTTCGCGAGTATTGAGACGGAAGCAGCGAAAACTGGGCTTAGCGGCTAATGAGGTCAAGACCAAGTATATGCTGTCAAGCAAAATGGACAACCAACACCGACGTGTCACCCTCGATTGATATAACTTTGAGGTAGTTAAGCACTTTGTCTACCTAGGTTATAAGACCTTAATAATCTCGGTCCTGCTCTATGGCGCAGAGGCATGGACATTATCAAAAATGGATGAGAGGGTTTTTGGTTGCTTCGAGAGAAAAATTCTTCGGGCGATCTCCGGTCCCGTCTATATTAACGGTGAGTGAAGGAGGAGGTACAACAATAAACTCTACGGACTGTACAGCGACATCGACCTAACCTAACCCTAAGATAGCTGGACCATGTAGAGCGTGTGGACACCAATGCTCCGGTCCGAAAAGTCTTCGAATCCGCTCCCGAAGGGATAGCGTAGTAGAGGAAGGCCAAGACTCAGGTGGCGCACGCAAGCGGAAGGGGACTTCAGCCAACCTAGCGTGTGAAACTGGAGGCAGCTAGCCAGGGATCGAGCTGGCTGGAAACGCTTGTTGACTGAGGCCCAGGTCCACCCCGGACTGTAGCGCCACTTCAAGGAGATAATCGCAGCCCTGAATAATGGAACAAAATGAGTTATCAACTTCTTTACAGTTCTTACGGTTACATATACATATGGTTAAATAACGTCTCAGTGTTGTAAGATATATCAACACGCGTGGGTCCTTTAATAACGTTTTTAAACCCTTTCGAGGCCATCATCTCCATCGATTTTAAAACAAGGGATTTAGTTATTTTTATTTTCTTAGTTTTACAGTTGGTCATTTTATTTACATCGTTAAAAGACCCAATGTGGTATTGTTTCTTCGTTGTTTTTTTTGCCCGCCGCCAGAGTGACTGCCCAGTCATAAAAAAACCACAATGGTTCCGAAACGTAACCTCGGATAGAGATGGATCTACTGTTGACAACCCATACAAACGATTTAAGGAAAACGAACTTCGGATATGCATGTGGAATTTTAGGTCGCTTAACAGGCAACAGAACAACCAGGCCCTAGACTGCTGCAAAGCAGACGCTACCGCTATCTAAAAAAATGCGATGGGATGGGGCAAAAAGCGAATGAAAAACTGCAACATCTACTACGGTGGTTGTCATCGACGGCAAAATCAGTGCCTATTTGGATGCGGATTTGTTGCTGGAATCAGACTTACGCAAGAAGTCTTGAGTTTCCGGCATGTGCACGAGCGTCTCGTAGCAATCCGTATCAATGGTAAATTTGCCAACAGAACTACGAACTATGCGCTATGTCATTAAAATTGTTCTCAGTGATTTTATTGCAAAGCTAGGAAGAGAAGGCATCTTTGGTAGTACTGTTGGAAGATATAGCCTGCACGACACCACCTTCGATAACGAATTCAGGCTAATCAGCTTCGCGGCGAGACGAAACAGACGATTGATAGACGCAAGACACTCCTCCAGTTTTATGGATATCCGAACGTTCCGAGAAGCAAACATCGACTCGGGTATTACCTCGTCGTAGCCAAGGTACGTTGCGGTTATACCGAACAACGTCCAGACAAGTTAATATTGTGAGGAATTTCCACGTCAGACGGGGTTGATCCTTTAAGAGGTTCCTTGCCGCCAGCATCAAGCACCGACGAACATTGGCAACATTTCCAAAAAGCCATCAGAGATGCCGCTACTGATGTGCTAGGTTTCGCTCGACCACCACAACGAAACCTCTGTTTTAATCTCGAATGACGGCAGGCACATGCAGCTAAGCAAGACGCACGCAATGCGGCGCTGCAAAGAATGATTAGAGCTGCTCACGAGCTCTATGAGTAGAAGAGGAGAGACGAGACCTTTTAACCTGGACGATGTAGACCAACAATTCCGTCCACCCGACCTGAATAAAGTGCTGGAGTGGACGGCCTGACAGCCGAGCTCTTCAAAGCGGCAGGCGGTGATTTGGTAAGAAGCATGCACCAACTGTCCGTGTAAAATATGAACGAAAGTCCGATCCTCAAGCAAGCAGTGCCATCAGTTTTCTTAACATCGCATCGCATGAAAAGCCTGAAGCCCTTCGTCAACAACTTGGTAGGTCTATATCAGTATGGCTTCAGGTCAGGAAAATCCACCATCGATCAAATATTCACACTACGGCGGATCTTGGAGAAAACCCCATTTATCGATTTTAAGTCCGCGTATGACAGCATCTACAGAAACAGAATCTATACAAATGTCTGTTAACTGTAAAACTGAATAGACGTGTCTGGAAATTTCTTTTATAAAAGTTCTTAATTCTTAACAAAATTGTGTTAAAATTGTTTAAATATGTCAGGCGATTGAAAAAAAAATGCGCTGAAAATCTACGAGTATATTTTTGTGTGACGATTGTTTGGACAATAAAAACACAATTAATAAAAATCTGCAGGAAGTCTTAAAATCGGTAAAACAAAATAAGGAAAGTATCGCTAAACAAGAAAAGGCCGTGTCTGATATACTTTAAAAAAAGGAATGCGTTTAATAAAGGGCAACTCTAAGTGCATGGTAGAAAACAACCTGAAATCGGTGCGAGTCAGCTGCAAGTCTCTCCAAGTTATCTTAAAACCAAAATCAAAATCAAAGTGTAGAAAAAACAAAAGAAGATTTGAAAAAGAACGTTGGCCCTTTGAATTTAAAAATCAGTGACATAGCGGCAAGAAATAATGAAGTACGAGGGCGGGTCAATAAGTCCGTGACTTTTGGATTAAAACACAGATTTTTTGATAAAAAAATAATTTTATTTTTCAACGTAGTCTCCCTTGAGCTCTATACACTTTGTCCAACGCTTCTCCAATTTTTTTATCCCTTCCAAAAAAAATGATTTGTCGAGGTCCTCAAAATAGGCCTTTGTTTGCGAGATGACTTCATCATTGGAGTCAAATCTTTTTCCACCAAGCCATTTCTTCAGGTTTGGGAACAAGAAGTAGTCGCTCGGAGCCAAATCTGGAGAATAGGGTGGATGAGGGAGCAATTCATAGCCCAATTCATGGATTTTTGCCATGGCAACTGCACATGTGTGTACCCTTGCATTGTCTTGGTGGAAAAGAACTTTTTTCTTGGCCAAATGAGGTCGTTTTTTTTTCAAATCGTCATTGAATCGGTCCAATAAGTTGGCATAATATTCAACATTGATTGTTCTTCCCTTTTGAAGGTAGTCAATGTGGATTATCCCGCGTGCATCCCAAAAAACAGTCGCCATAACTTTATTGGCTGGCAAACCCACCTTGGCCTTCTTTGGCGCCGATTCACCCTTAGAAACCCACTGTTTTGACTGTTGTTTGTTCTCTGGTGTGTTGTGATGGATCCATGTTTCGTCCACGGTTACAAAACGGCGCAAAAACTCCTCCATATTGCGATTAAACAACCTTCCTGTGAAGTTGTTACACGATTGCGTTTGTGGTCGACTGTGAGCAAACGCGGCACCCATCTTGCGGAAAGCTTTCTCATGCCCAAGTGATGATTCAAAATTGAAACCACTGAGCCATGCGAGATCCCTACGCCTTCCACAATCTCTCGCACTTTCAATCTTCGGTCGGCCAACACCATATCGTGAATTTTTTCGATTGTTTCGGGTGTAGAGAGCTCAACTGGGCGTCCAGGACGTTCGGCATCTTCAGTGCTTGTACGGCCACAACGAAATTCAGTAAACCACTTTTTTACCATTGAAATCGATGGTGCAGAGTCCCCATAGTATTTATCAAGCTTAGCCTTGGTCTCGGTAATGGTTTTTTTTCGCAAGAAATAATGCTTAATAAGCACACGAAATTCACTTTTTTCCATTTTCTCCTCAAATTAGTGAGTAGTCTGATAAAAATAGCTGTCAAACACAAACTAACTGACGCAGCAAGTTTAAATTTTGACAGGAGTCAACTGACAGATGCCTGTTGACAGGAGCAGTGTTGCTGTTTCAGTAAAGAGGTCAGAAATTCAAAAAGTCACGGACTTATTGACCCGCCCTCGTAACTATGAATTGAACTAAAGTCGTGTTTTTTTTTGCGAATCCGCTATCGGCTTAAAAAGCAATTTGCATGTTAATTACAACAATAACATAGCGATCAACGCTAAGTCAATTTATGCCCGCTATCTATTAAGCGGATATAAAACAGTGCTCCCAAATTATATTTTCTTCGTTGCGGATAAATTTTTCCGATGAATAAGCAAATATGTCAACCATTTGCCCACACATTTTCTTCAAAACAATTTAAGTTCGTTCACCAACCGACAAATGAGCCACCACTAAATGCCATATAGATGTCTGTGCTACCAAGTTTTTATGATGAACTCTTAAGCGGCGATGGACCGTTTTTTTGCGAACTTAGCTAACATGCGTGCAAAACACGCAGCTTATGTATAGGTATATAAAACAGTGTTTACTTAATATTAGGTCCGGGGCAACTAATGAATGAACCAACGAGAATAACAGCTACTTCAAACACGCTGAAAGATTATGTTCTTAGTGATTATACTGTTAGTGCGAATGTTAAATTAAGAAGATTTTAAAAGATATCGGATCACGAGACATTGTACATACATACGACTTTTCACAAATTAGTCTGTAACGCGTGACTCAATCAACTTAAGATTATTAAATATGACAGAAACCGGTTCATCAGCGAACTTAATAATTACATGCTAGGGTACCCACATGAAGACGGGATTCAAAGTATTTCTTATTGTGATTAGACGTGCTCTCCTTTCGCGCTTAATTTCCTTCTCAATAAAAGTTTATTATTTGAACTTTCAAAATGTCAAACAATTGTGGCCTTTGTGAACTTAGTATTCTTAGTGACAAATTAAACGAATGTGATGGTTTTTGTGGTTCAATGTTTCATAAAAAATGCGCATAAATAAGTGATGAAACTGTCAAATTTCTCCATAAAGATAGAAATCTTAGTTGGCGTTGTAATGGCTTCACAAGTGTAAGTGGCTCTCTCTAATCACTCATTGTCCGACTTAAAAACGTTGTCGCGACCATAAAATCTAAAATATGCAACGATGTGACAACAAAAAAATGCCCACTCATACATCATCACCATCGTCTTCGTCATCGTCATCACAAAAAGCAAAAACAACTTCAATAATTTCTTTTCAGCCCAGTGTCTCAACCGTTCTTTCATCTCCCACAGTACCTACACCTACATCTTTACTAGCATCTTCGTCATCATCATTGCAAAAAGCAAAAACAACAACTTCAATAATTTCTTAGCCCAGTGTCTCAACTGTCTCTCCATCTATCACAGTATCTACACCTACATCATTACCATCTATTACACTATCATCACCCGGTGTTGAGCTTGACGTTTCGGCAAATTTGCATACAAAAAAAGTGCAGTAGAATACACAATCAGGCCAACGAACCCTCAAACTCACTGGTAACTGGACTGCCGTCGCGTCAACTGCTTTCAGCTATTGCTTTTTGCTTCCTTATCACTTTTTTTTGTTTTTCTTTTTCCCTTATTCTTGAAGGGTTGGTCTGCTTAAGAAATATGAAGATCACTATTATGCCCGCAGTTTCATTTAGTTCAGCACCATCAACGTTTGGATATACAATTCCCCACGACTGTGGATTTTGAAAGGAAATTCCATACATTTTATATTCCCTTTAGCGGACACTCCCCTGGACGCGGATAAGGACATCAGCCGCATTTTGGTAAATTTAATTCCCTAAGGCGGATAAAGTTTTTTCAGCAAAGCTTTTCGGTAGGTTTTTGTTTTTCATGGTATGTACCAATGCGAACGATAAAGACAAAAAAATTTACTTCACAAATAAAACAACAAAATTGAATTAGCACAGTGTGTATGTGGTGCACGTGCCATCAAATCTTTAGCGGCGTTCACATTGTACAACAAACCGTTCGAGCGGGTCTTGGGACCAACAGCTGTCTTGCGTTCACACTGTACTACACGGTCGTCAGACTTCATTGGAGAATGAAGAGAAATAGAGAGGAGAGAGAGAGAGAGAGAGAGAGAAAAAAAAAAAAAAAAAAAAAAAAAAAAAACACTCACTAGTTGAAATCAAAAACGAAAATGAAAAATGCTCTGAAGTCGTTCGACAAGTGTTCACACACAACATGTCGTCCGACCAAGCGAAAAAGTTGAACTTCCCTATGACCGACCTGAACGACCATCGTAAGAGCGTTTACACTGTACGTTTACAAAAGTCGAGTGATCTTCGACTTGTGCTGCTGACCGAAAACAAGAGCAAAGCAAAATGAGAAATTATTAAACGATGACTGCTGTAGCTGGTGTGCATTTCATCAGTGATCGTTATCTGCTTTTGCTTCGACTGTTGCAGCCAATTTTTTCAGAAGCATAAGCAGAAGCAAAAGTTCATTTTAAAGAGTTGAAGGCAGTCAAAGCTGTGAAGAGCGAAAATTCTACAACTTTTGCTACTTCGACTGAAGAAATTCAAACACTTGTTCAAAAGTACCAAAAAATAGATTCCTTTCCCGTTTGAACACAAACGTTACTGAGAAGAACATCATCTTATTTGTAGCACACCGCCTCACACTTTCAGAAAATGTGCTGCTCTGTAACAGATTAATTAAAAAGGAAGTTGATGTTTCAACTCTTCATTTCATCAATTTTAAGCTTGGAGTTCCGGAGTATACATTTAACAAAACGTTTAGTTCTTCTTTTTGGCCGTTGGAAGTTCAAATAAAAAACTTTACTCAGCGCTGATCAAAATAAAAAACGAGAATGCTTGAACCGAAACTCTAGCAATTTGACATGTGCTACATCACCTTCCCATCATCATTCCCAATTAAATGTTTGTTACCAAAATGTGGGAGCTTACGCACGAAAAGAAATGATGTTTTTATTAGTTCGATGACATACGAGGTGTGATCAAAAAGTAAGGTGACTTTTTAAATTTCGCGCGCTCAGTACACTCTAACTCAAAATTTTTTTGTTGTTGTGTTGTTCACTTGTCACGATCATATGTTTATAGTTTTAACCATATAGCAGTTGTTGTTTTTATGTGAGAGGCATAAAAGTTGGACGTGTTTTGTTTACTAGGGGATTTTTTGTGGTTAAAAGTAATGGAGCAGAGAGTTTGTATTAATTTTTGCGTAAAAAGTGGTATTAAGTGCTCAGAAACTCTTGAAATGTTGACAGTAGCGTACGGACAGTCAACTTTAAGCAAAAAAAATGTTTATAAGTGGTATAAATTATTCCAAGAGGGCCGAGAAAATGTTAATGATGAACGTCGCTCCGGACGACCTAGCACGTCAAACACAGACGAAAATGTTAAAAAAGTTAAAGAAATTGTATTGAAAAATCGTCGAATCACGATTAGGGAAATAGCGGATGATCTTGGCTTATCGTTTGGCTCAAGCCAATCAATTTTAACGGATGTTTTGGGTATGAAACGTGTGTCATCGAAATTCGTTCCAAAATTGCTTAGTTTTGATCAAAAGCAGCATCGCATGAACATTGCCCAAGACATGTTAAACGACGTCAATGATGATCCTGATCTGCTCAAAAGGGTTATAACTGGCCCCCTGCGACTTTTTTCTCTTTCCAAAGTTGAAAATGCCCATGAAAGGACGAAGATTTGCAACGATTGAGGAGATCAAGGCTGCATCGCTGGAGGAGCTCAAGGCAATACCAAAAAGTGCGTTTCAGAAGTGCTTTGACGACTGGAAAAAGCGCTGGCACAAGTGCATTGTATCAGAGGGGGATTATTTTGAAGGGGATAAAATAAATTTGGATGATTAAATAAATATATTTTTTAAAAAATGAAAAGTCACCTTATTTTTTGATCACACCTCGTATGACTATGACGTAATAATACTGACAGAAACCTGATTGCATTCTGAGATCTTTTCTTTTGTGTTGTTGTATTCGTCATATGCAGTATACCGATTGGATCGCTCTCTGGAGTCTGGATTGGTTCGAGGTGGAGGGGTACTAATTACAGTACGTAGTTCGCTTAATAGTAACTTATTAAATTTTCAAAAGATCTCAGTTCACTTTGATTGGTTATGTGTAGTTGTTTATTCAGATAATTTTTTAAATAATCCAATTAGACTTGAATATTGTTTCGTAGTTAATTATATTAGACCTAGGGCAGCTTAGATTTTTATGTGGAACTTGTTTCAAATGTAAATAATTTATAGAATACTTTGTCTCCCAATCAATATCCGTGCATCTTTGGTGATTTAAATCTTGGTGACATTGTTTGGCGTTATCGAGAAGATGAGCAACTGCTTATTCCATTTAATGTTTTAAAGAAAGTGGAAATGGAATTGGTTGGCAATTTTTTTTTCGTTAGGATTAATTCAAATTAACCATGTACAGAATAGTTTAAATAGATTTATTGGTCTTATCTTCATTCTTAAGGATATTAAATTTAAGGTTTTTGAATCAGACTTTTCTTTTGTAAAAAAATCAAATTCATCATAAAGCAATTTGTGGAATTTTCGAGTTTTATAACTTTCAACCAGTTAATCCTGATAATTGTTACTTGTTTAATTTTGAGAAGGGCGCCTTTATTTTATTAAATAATTTTTATAATTCTATAAGTTGGGAATATCTTACAGCTAATCAGTCGTTAGATCAAATGTATTCGACTTTGAAGAAACATTTATTTGAGGATGTTCAAAAATGTTCGAAATGTTCCTTTAAATCTCCCTGGTTTAATAAAGGGCTGAAGAATTAAGAAAATGTTAAAAACAAAGCTTTCAAAAAGTATAAGGCGTAGGGAAAATCTGAAGATAGCTTGGAGTGCTGAATTTGAACTCCAGTTACCAATGATCAGATTCCTGTGATATAAAATAAACTTGAAGCATTATTTTCAGTATACAAACTTTACTTACCTAAACGAGCCAAAAATATTTGAGGTGCGATGGAAGTACAGTCAAAATCGGTTATAACGACTTTCAAGGGACCGACCCCTCCAGCTTCCAATCTCTTCAACCGTATATATTTTTCATTTCTGACTCAATTTCCAACACAACTTCATGCGAAAAAAAGAAAAATAAACGATAATAAAATAAATACGACCACTCGTCACACAGAAAAAATTGCACTAAGGAATTATCCAAACTACTGTTGAACTCAAAACCAATAACAAACGCGAAAAAATAAAAATAACATCTCAACAAACGGTAAGATGTAAGTTATCCGAAATTCTATGTACACAGATACATCGCATCTACAGATTAACAGTTTACCGCCGTTTTAGAAAAAAATTCAGTCGCACAACAGCTGCGTCGATTTTAGTCGTTTTAACCAATATTTTATTTCATAGAAGGGAAAAATCGGTCCTTGTAAGCGATATGTCGTGGTAAGCGATGTCGTTATAAATGATTTGTTATTCAATGGGATTATAATGGAACTCAGCCGGGACCTAAGAATTTGGTCGTTATAACCGATGTCGTTGTAAGCGATTTTGACTGTATAGAAATTATCAAAATAAAGCTTGAAATTTTGATAACGTGGAACTTCTCTATTAAGTCTTACTACAATATTACTACTAGCTCCCATGTCTGTTTCTGAAGCTAATCTCTTAGCTTCCATATTTTTCAACCCAGTGTATATTTCAAATTTGTAGGCGTAGCCAGATACTCCACATAATACAAAAAGTTTAAAGCCCCATTTGTTAGGCTTAGCCGGAAGATACTACTTTAGGTGATGTTTGGACTTGGAGGCACAAAATTGTTCATCGACTGACAAGCATTCTTCCATGGGGACCAATAAAAACTTTTTCTAAAGGGAGTTGATAACAGGACGAATTTTGTGAAGTTTGTCAAAGTCCGGGTGGTTTTTATCAGTTATTGCTAACATATTGTTGTTGAAATGTAAGGCAGCTCGAATCCTCTCAAAATGATTGACAGTCATTACGTTTTTTTGCGATATTATTCCCAAGTTCCGTGTCCCAACAATACCGAATATTGAAACATTTAATAAAAGATGACATTCAAGGTAAAGTTCTGTACCGGATTTTTTGAAGTTGAATAGAAATTCGTTTCATCGACTATTTTTTTGAGCAATTAATCATCAAAAAAGTACTTGAATCTTGGAAATTATGTCTTCTTTCGGAATCAATTCATCGAGCTCTGAATCCTCAGCATCACCTTCACTTTCAATTGGGATATCGCAAAAAAACAAATCACGCATTTTATCCTCAGATATTATTTTTCCATTCACCTTGTATTCCATTGTACTTCTTTTTTTCACAAAACTACTTATACATTTTTTATTTTCACCACTATAATCAAAAAAATACAGCAGCTATTCCTGACTATTGATTTCCTTTTACAACGAAAATAATACGAAAAAAAAACCGCCTAATGCATGGTGATTCATATATGAATCATTACAAAAAATCAGTATTACACAAATGTATTATTCTCGATCTATGAAATATAAAAGTAAATCAACAGCCAAAAACACGGGGTATTTGAAAATATTTTTTCCAACTTACTTTTTAAAAAAATTATTACTTTTTTTCACTGGCAAAAAGTTTTTTTTTCACCTACTCACACCACATGCGTCTCGCGCTAAACTTGTTACAGAATGAAGAGCAATGTGTGTACGCAGAATTTGCAAATAACCCTACGTGCAAGAGAATATTTCAAGGAGTTTAAAATAGAAACCCGTTTTTCATTCTGGCGAATGTTTTACGAAAAATGAATCACCATGCACTATTGGGTTAAATCTTTAAAAAGCCGTCGAAAAACATTATGTACACTTTTTGTCAAAGACTTAGTTAAGAATTAAATCACTCGAATTACTGAATCGTATGCCTTTTTATGTTCCTGAGAGAAATCTTAGAAACAGAGACGTTTTCTTTCGTGTTCCCATTCACAGGTTTAAATGAACCTATATCCCGTCCCAACCACTTTATAATTCAATTAATGTTGAAGTCGACTTTCAAATGTATTGAGGTATTTTTAGGAATAATGTTTCGAGAATTTTTAATAATAACTAATAAATGTAATATAATAACATTGTTAAATGTAATCAAAAGATAAATCCATTGATGAATAAATAAATAGTAATAAATACTTGTGCGAACAAATTTGAGGACACAATAAAATGTATATTACGTCACTGACAAAAATCATTACAATAAGTAAGAAGTGCGGTTTAATGTTGATTTGGCGATGCGTAAACGGGAGAAAGTAGGTTTATATAACAAAGCTGTGGTAACTAGTTTAAGAGTAGACTGAGATAGATACAAACTACGAGTAGCTATGAAGTCGTACAAATACGAGTGCATTAAAACCAAAAGTGCTTATATTGAACGGAAAATAGTGAAAAAACTGGTAAAAATAAGTAATGCGAGCTCACCAGAGGATTGGACACCTATAAATATGTTGTCTTTATACGAAAGATATTAGAGACAATATTTTGTAGGCAATAAGTGAGCTTTATAGAGAAAAAGACAATTTTTTTGTGTAGAACCTCATGTGAAACATCTATTAGTTGGGTAATAAGTGAATGGAAAAAATAAAACGAAAAGGGCAATTTTACATTGGCAGTATTTTTGAACCTAAAACGAGCATTCAAAACAATAGATCGGTCCTTGGTGTTTTACTCTTTCTATTGCACATAAACGATGTCGGAGATTGCTTCCTCCATTTACAAATATGCCTTTTTGCAGATGATACTCTTATGTACTTCATTCGAAAAGATATAGGTGTTAGTGAAAATATCCTTCAGAGTGAAATGGAAAATATGAATCTTTGGCTGTGTGAAAATAAACTTAAGAATAATGTCCAAAAGACTAAGCGTGTGTGTGTTAATAGTAACAACTTTAGTGTAAACATCACAATAAATGGCGAACTCATTAAATTTGTTCAAGAAGTTACATTTTTAAGTGGGTGCATTGAAAAAAAAACTACAGTTTGATTCCCATTTAGAAAGACTGTGTGCAAAAATATAAAAAAAAAATAGGCTTCAATTGGAAAATTAGGAAAAGTATATCGGCAAATTGCGCTCAAACTACTCGTATATACCTAGTCCAGCCATAAGTTCTGTTACATTTTAAAACTGCAATAAAAAAAAGTCTAGTAAATCTTTTACCATGAAATTTATTTCTTACACTAGTTCACAATATATAAGTTAGAAGAAAAAACTCAAAATGGCCGCATTTAGCTTTGACGCAGGCTTTTAAACGTTGTGGCCATTGTTCTATAGCGGCACGCACTGTATCGATGGGAATCGACGACGCTGCTGTTATTAAAGCCTTAAGGGTGTCCAAATAACGATGGGGAGATCTGACCACAAACTGTAGTCCAGCGGATTTAAATCTGGACTTCCTGATGGCCAATCTGCAGCAGCGGTAAAATCCGGAATATTGCATTTAGGCCACTCTTGCGTCGTTTTGGGTTTGTGTGCCGGAGTAGAATCTTGTTGAAAGACCCATCTTTCCCCGTAGAAAAAAGTATTTTTAAAACTTTTGACAACACCTTCGGGAACATTCTCCTGGTACACTTTTGTCCCAGTTTTCACACCTTTTTCGCAAAAATGCAGTGATGTGACAGCTTGATGCGGTACCCCCTAACAAACCACTACAGAAGCGGGATGATGTCCGCGATGAACCCTCGGAACAACTTTTTTGCTTCTTAAGATGACGTTGCATAAACTTTGTCATTCTGTTTGTTTTAAACTTCTATGGTAAAATTTTTTTCATCAGTAAATAAAATATTTTCATGTCCATTAACCGCGTGCCACTGTAACAATTTTTTGCTTCTTTCGAGTCTTATTTTTTTCAGGTTGGGAGTTAAGAGATGTCCCGTTGCCCGACAATAGGCTTTCATATGGAGATCTTCTCAAATAAGCCTTGACATGGATCTAGCAGATATATCCAATTCTCTGGACATTATCTTTTGTTTTCGAAGAAGATTTCTGCGAATTCGTTCACGCACAGCTTTAACTTTCGCACTCGTGCGAGCGACGCGTAGACGACCACTTCTTGGTCTGTCCTCTTCATTTTCGATATACCAAGTGGTTTGAGAAGTTCGAAAAATTGGTTCGAATTTCTCCCACACTTATGCAAAGCGATTACCGCGACACAATTTTCTTTGATGCCCCACTCCATATTAACTGATCGAAAGCTTAAACCAAACTAGCTTCTGTTCTTTACTTATAAGTATACGTGTTGGGAAAAAAATAGTTAACGGGATTATTCCTATTCCTATTATTTCAAGAAAAGGGTACTTGAAATCTTGTAACATAATTTATGGCTAGACTAGGTATAATACTAATGTTCTTCCGCACTTTAACTATTGTTCATCGACTATATATGTATATGTGTTCCCTCGAATACCAAAACAAACTTCAAATTATATTAGACATGCTACAATCTTTACGATGGGTGTTTTCCAACGATTAAAATTCAATGCCCTAGTCATGATTTTTAAAATAAAACAAAAAAGATATCCTGAGTACCTGAAGAACAATTTGATTTATATAACGAACGACTTTCGGCTACCCTTATATAGAAGAGCGGCTATTCAAAACAAATTTCTAATATAAAGCTCTTCCTTCGACTTCCAAGTGAAATTAAGAACTTATTAAACCTAAATGTTTTTTTGACGAACTATTAAAACCTTCTTTTTTTAAAAAAAGAGCTATACAGAGCAATGTCTAATTTTGGCATGTCTGCCAAACTCGTCGGTATTTTCAGGATGACGACGGAGAATGCACCAGCAAAGTCGGTAAAGATGTCACCTTTGGTGTCAAAAAAGGTTTTAGATAACGCGACACGCTATCATGCGATTTCTTCAACATCATATCTGAAAGAATAGAGCAAAACTCACGCGCAAAGACAAGAGCAACAATCTTTTAAAAGTCCGTCCAATTAATCGCATTCGCCGATGATATTGACATAACCGGAAGAAAGCAGCGTAATGTCAGTGATGCTTTTGCAAGTATTGAGATGGAAACGGCGAAAATGGGTTTAGCGGGTAACGAGGGCAAAACCAAGTTTATGCTGTCAAGCAAAAAGGACCCTTAACACCGACGTCTCGGACAAAACGGCACCTTTGACAGGTATAACTTTGAGGTAGTAAAGGACTTTGTCCACCTAGCTTCCGCTATAAATTCAGACAGCGACACCAGGGCTGAGATCAAACGAAGAATAACTCTTCCAAATCGCTGCTACTTTAAATTGAATGCAATTGACTAGCAAAGCACATTCTTGACCTTAATAATCCCAGTCTTGATCTATGGCGCAAAGGCATGGACATTATCAAAAATGAATGAGAGTGCTCTTGGCTGCTTTAAGAGGAAAATTCAAGTGATTTTCGGTCTCGTCTGCATTGACGGTGAGTGGAGGAGGAGATACAACGACGAATTGTATGGACTGTTCACCAACACTAACAAAGCCAGAACAGTGAAGATCCAACGACTGACATAGCTGCGTCATGTAGAGCGGATGAACACCAATGCGTCGGTCCGAAAACACTTCGAATCCGCCCCGAGGGACAGCGGAGGAGAGGAAGACCGAGACTCAGGTAGCGCACGCAGATGGAAGGAGACCTCAGCCAGCTTAGCCTGCGAAACTGGAGGCAGCTAGCACCTCCACAATAACACACCGAGGATTATTGGATTATTTGTGGAACGAATTGGAACAGCCAAAATTCAAGTAGGAGTATTACGTACGAGCGTTCGAATCCCAATATCTGATATCAGATATCTTACGTGATCAAGTCAACATGAACAAGACGAGGGATTAAATAATTGCGGTGTGCAACAAGGCAAAATCAGTGACAAAGGAGAGTCAATGCAATGAATTGCGTCATCACATGGAAGAAGAATGCAAGAACCTACTCTCAATTTTTATCAGACTTGAAGTAACACCTTTGCGATAATAAATAGCGGACTAATAGGAACTATTCTCACTTCAATATTCGGAGTCAATAATGAAGTATTTTTTTACATTTTATTTATTTATTTATATTATTTTACAGTTTACAGGGTGTTCCAAAAATCAACGTCAAGCCGGAAACGGCTGATAGGTCAAGTGGTGTCGGTTATCACAAAATTATAAAAAAAAATCTAAGTCATATACTTTTAAAATTATTGGCACTCAAAAAAGAATCGAGAAATCTGACACCCTGTGACGATCTTTCAAGTACTGTGACCGCAAATCTTTACTTTTCTTCGCTTTTTTTTGTCACGTAACTCTTCTGTAAATTACGGTCCAAAATTATAATACGAGGGCGGGTCAATAAGTCCGTGACTTTTTGAATTTCTGACCTCTTTACTGAAACAGCAACACTGCTCCTGTCAACAGGCATCTGTCAGTTGACTCCTGTCAAAATTTAAACTTGCTGCGTCAGTTAGTTTGTGTTTGACAGCTATTCTTATCAGACTACTCACTAATTTGAGGAGAAAATGGAAAAAAGTGAATTTCGTGTGCTTATTAAGCATTATTTCTTGCGAAAAAAAACCATTACCGAGACCAAGGCTAAGCTTGATAAATACTATGGGGACTCTGCACCATCGATTTCAATGGTAAAAAAGTGGTTTACTGAATTTCGTTGTGGCCGTACAAGCACTGAAGATGCCGAACGTCCTGGACGCCCAGTTGAGGTCTCTACACCCGAAACAATCGAAAAAATTCACGATATGGTGTTGGCCGACCGAAGATTGAAAGTGCGAGAGATTGTGGAAGCCGTAGGGATCTCGCATGGCTCAGTGGTTTCAATTTTGATTGATCACTTGGGCATGAGAAATCTTTCCGCAAGATGGGTGCCGCGTTTGGTCACAGTCGACCACAAACACATGTGCAGTTGCCATGGCAAAAATCCATGAATTGGGCTATGAATTGCTCCCTCATCCACCCTATTCTCCAGATTTGGCTCCGAGCGACTACTTCTTGTTCCCAAACCTGAAGAAATGGCTTGGTGGAAAAAGATTTGACTCCAATGATGAAGTCATCTCGCAAACAAAGGCCTATTTTGAGGACCTCGACAAATCATTTTTTTTGGAAGGGATAAAAAAATTGGAGAAGCGTTGGACAAAGTGTATAGAGCTCAAGGGAGACTACGTTGAAAAATAAAATTATTTTTTTATCAAAAAATCTGTGTTTTAATCCAAAAGTCACGGACTTATTGACCCGCCCTCGTATATATATATTTCGTTTATAACACAAAATATTGTTTTTTTTTGTCCATCCATGCATCTGAAAATCACCCAACTTGAACTGACTGTACTGAAAACAAATGTACTATGCCATTTTGGCAAGTAATCTTAAAAGATGGCGTATTTAGTCTGGATTCCAAAATGGTATGACACTTGCTAGACTAACGCTTAATTGGGGACAAGAAAAATATTTTGTTAAAGAAACCCGATTCATAGTTAATTCTTTTTAAAAGTTCAAATGAGCACCAGGTGTGAGGGTGACAGACAGTGACGCCGAGATTGAGTAGGATAAACACCCCATGTCAACAACGTCATATCTCAAAAAACCTTATTTTTCAGGAGTGATTTTAAAGTTTAAAAGTAAAATAAAATGTATTAAAAATAAATACTTAGCCTATTAAACTTTTTACAATGCAGCTGATCGTTTTAGTTAAAACCTAACGTTTTTCTCTGTTTGAGGAAGAATGAGTATAAAAATTGTAAATGCTTCCTTTTGATTTATGACGTTCTTGTTCAAAATTTTATTAATGGTACTTGGAGTATGTCAAAATATGTCGTTATTTTCACTGAAAGCATACAATCTCATACAATGAAACACATGTAAATATGTTTTTATAGAAAATAAAAAATCCATCAGAAAAAAAAGGAATTAATTAAAATTTCGAAAAAGTGTTTGATTTTTTATTCCCTCTAAGCTCTTCTGAACAACCTCCCCCCGCAATTCTCTTAAACATACGGTCTTTGAATAGTCAGTATGATTCTGTACTGACCACTCGATGCATTTATTGAAGCAGTCTATTGTTTCCGAATGTTTAATCTTTGTAGTAGGTTAGTTTCGTCCTCGCTTGCACTAGCAATGACATCTTCTTCCTGTCCAAAATCATCATCGAAGTCAACACTTTTCCATTCCACTCGATGAGATCGGCAATATTAAAAGAAGACGCAACAGAAAAAAACAGACGTGCATCACCTTCATACATACCATACCATGTAGGTTTGTAGTGATGAATGCACAAGAAAGTCAAAATGCAACAAAAGTAATCTTGCGCTCGCATATACGAGTATGTTTGTACATAAATACATATTTACATGTGTATGTCGCATAAGTTTGCTGTACATATTTTTTAGGAATTTACAAGGCATTCATTAAATCGAGCGTAAAATTTTTGCATCATTCGTAATATAGAACCATCAATGGAAAAAAAAGATCATTCCTTATATTGGAAATTCGTTAAATCGAGTATTCGTTAAACTGGACGTCCACTGTAATACGTTTTTGATACAAAACTAAGAATTACAAATGCTCTAACCATTTGCGCAATACTGTTTTACACAGAAATAATACACATACACTCTTGCACTAAACTACACAGATGTTTACTCCTTAACGGCTGAACGAAAACTAACTTGTGACCACAGTATATAGATTAAACAGTAGGTTCACTGCGCAATATTTTCTTTATCTTTTGTGACCATGACAATCAAGACAATCATTTACACGCTTTTACTCATAGTAAAAAGTTTTGGGGTTAGCCAATCACGAACGCATAAACAAAAGGAGAAAAACCAGTCTGTATGCATTACACAGCGTTTTGCAGTCAGGGAGGGAGAAAAATTACTCACAAAAATGTTTCAGGGTGTATTTAAATTTGCATGAGGAAAAAATGACAGGCAGACTGTCGTATGCATTCTACGACATTAAATGGGATTGGGAATTTGAAACAAAGCAATAGATCTGCGCTATTTGATCTAATGCGACGATGTTATCGGTTTTTTGTACGACGGGTGGATTTCTTCGGCCTTATAGATATTCTGGTTTTTCTCCTTTTGTTTATGGGTTCGTGATTGGCTAACCCCAAAACTTTTTACTATGGGTAAATGAGTGTAAATGATTGGCATCGTATTGTCTTTGATTACTGGGTGTTCCGAGAAGACTAATTAACCTTTTAAAAAGAAAAATGCTGGAAAAATATTTTTTATAATGAATTTATTTTTAATTCACCTTTTCATATGTTTTAAAGTTAAGCTAGTCATTTATTTATCTGAAACGGTTATTAACAAATGCGTTTTATTAAATAAAACGACATCACTCAGAAAGAATGTTTAAATAATGATATAGAATATATATTTAAAATGATTGTATTGTAACAAAGAAAATCAATCCTTTTTAATCATGCCGTTAGGAATGATATTTTATTATTTTGCTTTTAAAACTGCTTAGCTTTTGAAAATTATGATTACCTTGTATTATAGCTGTGTTTTAAATTAAAAAATGTCATTCAATACTTTATGATTGCCGACAGGCAGGTTTATTTTTTATAAAAGAAAATGCAGGTCATTTTATAACAGCAATAAATAAAAGGATATTTCTTGGTTTTATGAAATGAATTACGCCTTAAAAAACCCTTAAATTAAGAGTAAATATTTTTTATTGCATTAAGATTTGATGAAATAAAAAAACAGTATATATTTTGACAATTCACTTTTAGTCACGCTAGTCAACCAAAAATTGTTGTGATATAAGGTTCAGTTAAGAATCTTAAAAATATAAAATGGGAAAGCATTTAGTCCGACCACCAAGGTTATTTATGGAGCTACTGGGAAATAAATTTTCTGCCAATTTCAACAATTTCATAACCAGCTGTAGCATCGAAAGAAAATTATTGAAATCAGAATTTATTTATGAATGTTGTGCCAGACAGGATAACAAATATTTAATTACTTTGTTTATAAGGGTGAGAATATACTTTTTCATTAAGAAGTACAACAAAGATGTTAAAATATTTGATAACAAAAATAAACTTATTAGCGTTGCAAATGTATGAAAAAAAAAATATTATTTTTTAGTTTTATTTCACAAACACCCTGTTGCAATGTTTCAGATTCCAAGATGTGTTTTACCCTGTTTTGTATCCTTTTCTTACTAATTGGCGTGTGTTGCTATTAACTTCTAACATAATACCAAAACACACAAAGGATAACTGTACCAAGGTCACAAAAAGATAAGGAAAATATTGCGCATATTGTGGTGGAGTTCAAGCAGGCAGTATTCAGTTGGCAGTGATAGGCAACGCACATATGAATATCAGTACATCGTACTCGTGTTTCATTTTGTTTTCTTTGGTTATTAACCTTTTTTTTAATTTAATAAACATCATTGTCAATAATACGAGGGCGGGTCAATAAGTCCGTGACTTTTTGAATTTCTGACCTCTTTACTGAAACAGCAACACTGCTCCTGTCAACAGGCATCTGTCAGTTGACTCCTGTCAAAACTTAAACTTGCTGCGTCAGTTAGTTTGCGTTTGACAGCTATTTTTATCAGACTACTCACTAATTTGAGGAGAAAATGGAAAAAAGTGAATTTCGTGTGCTTATTAAGCATTATTTCTTGCGAAAAAAAACCATTACCGAGACCAAGGCTAAGCTTGATAAATACTATGGGGACTCTGCACCATCGATTTCAATGGTAAAAAAGTGGTTTACTGAATTTCGTTGTGGCCGTACAAGCACTGAAGATGCCGAACGTCCTGGACGCCCAGTTGAGGTCTCTACACCCGAAACAATCGAAAAAATTCACGATATGGTGTTGGCCGACCGAAGATTGAAAGTGCGAGAGATTGTGGAAGCCGTAGGGATCTCGCATGGCTCAGTGGTTTCAATTTTGAATGATCACTTGGGCATGAGAAAGCTTTCCGCAAGATGGGTGCCGCGTTTGCTCACAGTCGACCACAAACGCAATCGTGTAACAACTTCACAGGAAGGTTTGGCGTTGTTTAATCGCAATATGGAGGAGTTTTTGCGCCGTTTTGTAACCGTGGACGAAACATGGATCCATCACAACACACCAGAGAACAAACAACAGTCAAAACAGTGGGTTTCTAAGGGTGAATCGGCGCCAAAGAAGGCCAAGGTGGGTTTGTCAGCCAATAAAGTTATGGCGACTGTTTTTTGAGATGCACGCGGGATAATCCACATTGACTACCTTCAAAAGGGAAGAACAATCAATGGGGAATATTATGCCAACTTATTGGACCGATTCAATGACGATTTGAAAAAAAACGACCTCATTTGGCCAAGAAAAAAGTTCTTTTCCACCAAGACAATGCAAGGGTGCACACCTGTGCAGTTGCCATGGCAAAAATCCATGAATTGGGCTATGAATTGCTCCCTCATCCACCCTATTCTCCAGATTTGGCTGCGAGCGACTACTTCTTGTTCCCAAACCTGAAGAAATGGCTTGGTGGAAAAAGATTTGACTCCAATGATGAAGTCATCTCGCAAACAAAGGCCTATTTTGAGGACCTCGACAAATCATTTTTTTTGGAAGGGATAAAAAAATTGGAGAAGCGTTGGACAAAGTGTATAGAGCTCAAGGGAGACTACGTTGAAAAATAAAATTATTTTTTTATCAAAAAATCTGTGTTTTAATCCAAAAGTCACGGACTTATTGACCCGCCCTCGTATCATTATCGATAGCTCTTGTTTGATTTCATCCCACCAATTTGGGGGCTAAGCCGGGATTAAGTCAAGATCGATTAAGATCCACAACCGGGGTACATCCAACAATCTAGAAAAAAAAGTGTTCGTCGCATGTGCAGCTGGCAACGCAAAAACGAAAATAAGAAGTGAAGTGACACACACACAACCGCATTGAAGTAGCGGTGCGTTGTCGAAAGAAAAAAACAAACGAAGAGGGAGAAGTGAAAAAAAAACTGCGGCAGCATTAACCACGGCGGAAGCAGCAGCAGCAGTATCAGCAAGAAGGCAAACTGTAGTGAAAAACAAAAGGAAAGAAAAAATAAAAAAACCACGGCGGCATTAACCACGGAATATCGGTACCGAATACTGCTCAAAAAAAAGAATTTGATACTGATTACTGATACTCATTTACTGATAAACACCAAAGAAGCAATATAAAATTCATATATGTACAGTCCGTTTGATAAGATCGTATACGGCAAAACTCGTTTATGAAAACCGGTTTGGAAGTGACATTTGCATTAGCAGATAAAAAAATACTTCTGCTAAGATGCTTTGAGTAAAAAAAATTTAAAGAGTGTTCAATTGTTGTCAAAGACGGAAGTATTTTAAAATGAGTGTCGTGTTTGTATCACGTTATGAAGCAGTATTCTTGTTCACGCATTCAAAAGGACCGAAAATGACATACGGAGCAGCTGCTAAATACATGAAAAAGTCAAAAGCATTTGTTAGCAAGTGGGTGCACCGTTATTCCCAAGTTAAAAATGTGGATGATTTGCCGGATGGTGGGTCTACGCCAAAAACAACAAAAAAGCAGGACAAAATGATTCTACGCGTGTTTGAAAAAATCCTCTTCTATCGTTACGTGGAGGACAAGGGATTTTACGTAAAAGGGGTCTAAATGTGTGTTGTGATACGATAAGAAGACGTTTACTAGCCAATAATGTAAAATTTCGAAACACAATTAAGAAACCACTACTGTCAAAAAAACACGTAGAAAAACGACTCAGTTGGGCCAAGGAGAATTTGGAAAGAGATTGGAACGTTATTTTTTCGGATGAAGCTTCTTTTTGGGCATGGTCTCCTATCACTCATACCTGGTGTACACAATCCAATAAATTAATCCAGCGGACCATCAAACACCCGGCAAAGGTGCACGTTTGGGGATGCTTCTCAAAACAAGGATTTGGCAATTTGTTCATGTTTACAAAAAATTTAAATGCACCCAACATGGTCAAAATTTATAAGGGTTTATTACCATCTGCCCAAAGGTGGTTTAAAAGAAGGAATGAGAATTGGTTACTGCAAGAAGATAAAGACCCGAGACATCGCAGTCGTTTGTGCAGTGCGTGGAAACAAGAAAATGACGTCAATGTTTTAGATTGGCCATCACAGTCGCCGGATGCAAATCCCATTGAAAATGTTTGGGCATTCATGAAGCTAAAGCTCCAAGGAAAGAAGATCTTGACGGCCAAACAATTATCACGAAAAATACGAGTTTTATGGATATCTTTGTCTCAAGATTATACTATAAGATTAGTAGAAAGCATGCCTCGAAGACTCCAAGCAATTATTGATAATGAAGAAGAGTGGACAACATAATAATTGAAAAGCATTCAAGTAAATAAACAAAATAAACCAGTACAATTGTTTTTTTTTTATTATTATAAGTTCTTCTTTAATTTTTGCCGTAAACGATCTTATCAAACGGACTATACATATGTAAATGCAAATACACAGCAACCCAACAGTAACAGTACGTCTTGTTTCCCCTATTTCATTATATTCTACATTGCGATTGCATACGCATGTGTACACTGTTCCATTTTTCTCTGATCCTGCTCTCTTTTGTCTCACCGCATCAAACGTCTCACAGACTCACGATGTTTCATATTATCATACAGTTCCAATTTGATTACATTTCTCCACTCATACTTTTAAACCGTCAATATCGAATACCAGGACTCATTTAAGTTGATTGATTACTGATTTCATTTATTTCGAGGTGAGTAGATTTGAGTCAGATATAATATAAACAGGTATATACATTCATATGTACGTACAAAATTTAAACATTTTTGCAAATAGGAAAATGAAGGCTGTTATGTTACAGGTCATGAAATATTTATTTTTAATAGATAATTTGAACTACGTATGTATGAACTTGTATATAACTTTGACAGTAATTCCACATCATCGTACTTGATACTCTGGTTCCAGAAAATGAATTTTGACTGAGAGATCAAGTACTTGGTATCGAATACCAAATACCGAATACTGAATTTGAAGTAATCAGTAATCATTCGTTACTCTAAAGTAATCAAATCGCACACCACTAATGTGGAACAGAAAAACCAAAAGGGGGTATTGCCGCAAGGACCAACAAAGATGAGAAGGCCTTGGCCACAATACTTCTATGCGTAAAGCCATCTCAACTTAATTACATCATAAATTGTAAAACATCGCGTAAAGCCTGGATTATTCTACAAAAAACTCATCAGCCACAAGGACCGGCGAGAAAAGTTACCCTCTTCAAGCAACTTCTTCAGATGATACTCATGTTTTTTCGGAAGGCATACGTGAGGTTGTATTGAAAACTAGTCGAAAACTAAAAGATGTTCTATATGCGCCAACGATGAAAATGAACTTTGTTTCAATTTCGAAAGCTGCAGACAATTTAAAAAAATTATTTTTGATCACCGCGATGCAAAAATCGTGAACAGAGATGGAAATATTTTATTATCGGCAAAAAAGCCGCAGAATATGGACATACGTGAAGTTTTGAAAAATGAGGTTAATACGTACACGTTTTTAAAAAAGTCAAAAGAAAATAATTTTTTAGTATGGCACGAGAGGTATAGGCATCTAAATGGAAAAAGTTTAAGTAGTAGTAGTAGTAGTAGACTTTCTGAAAATATTTGGGCAGAGGCAGTCAACACTGCTGTGTATTTAAGAAACCGCTCACCATGCAGTACATTACGAGGAGTTACACCATTTGAGGCTTGGTCGGGTTATAAATCATCTGTGTCGCACTTGAAAGTGTTTCGTTGCAAGGCGTTTATGTTGAACAAACAGCCTGGATTTTCGAAGTTCAGGTTTAAAGGTATCGAATGCGCGATGATTGGGTATGCAAGTAGATCTAAAGCATATCGTCTCTATGATCAGAAAACTGGTAAAGTATACATTAGCCGAGATGTAAAGTTTATCGAAGCACAGAATTTTAAACCAGTAAGTAAAAATATTGATTACTTTTTTGCAGATCCCTTTAATAATAAAGTCGAAGCACAACAAATAAAAACAGAAGCTGACGCTGCAAGTGTTTTCGAAGATGCTTTGGGACCTGAAGACTAAGATGTTGCTGTTGCAGATAATGTTCAACCTGCTACTATTGATTCGGTTGTTGTTGCTGGAATGGAAGATATTGATAGTGACAGAGTCGGTAATGAAGATGTACCTATTCAAGTAAGTTCTAAAATATTAAGAAGTGGTAGAGTTCATTTAAATAGCAACGCAGGTAGAGGAAAACATAATTAGTTAAATTATTTGAAATATGTTGAAAATGAGTGTCCTGCTACTGTGCAAGAGCCCTTGAGTGTAAGGATGCTAATAAATGGCGTCAGGCAATGAACGAAGAGTTTAATTCTCTAATTAACAAGCAGACTTGGACACTTGTTGATTAACCTAAAAATAGGCAAGCAATTAACCTTCATCTCATCCTTAAAAGATTTCAACATGACAGATTGCAGGAAAGTGAGCACACCAATCGATCCAGGAACGCAGTTGAAAAAATGTGGTGGTTGCAAAAAATGTAATGACGTTAACAAAACACTATACCAGTCTTCATAGGATTAAATTTTATAAGTATAACTACACGCCCTGATATTTGTCACTCGGTTATAAGACTTTCTTAATATAATTTGAATCCGCACAGTGAACATCTTGCTGCAGCGAAACACTTATTAAGATATCTTTCTAATACAATACACTATCAGCTTGCTTACAGAAAAACCGGCATGGATTTATATGGCTACACAGACGCTGATTGGGGTGGTGACAGTGACGACAGAAAATCTTTTACGGGGCATGTTTTCTTTTTGGCTGGCAGCCCAGTGTCCAGTGAATGTAAAAAGCATCCAACAGTTGCGCTTAGCAGTACAGAGGCGGAATATATGGCACTCTGTTCAGCATCAAAGGAAATCGTGTTCCTGCGTAGCCTCATAACCGAAATGGGATTCTGACATCTAGCCACTAAACCAACAGGCCAGACGCAAACATATCGACATTAAAATGCATTTTGTCCGAGATGTTTGTAGGAGAAAAGAACTCGCACTTAAATATATTTCTACAGATGAAATGGTCGCTTACATTTTGACCAAAGTTTCAAAGAAAATCAAACATTTTAAATTTTTTTAAAATAACTTTGTTTATTGTAAATTAGAATTGAGTGGTTGTGTTGATAATATAATGCTGGCAATTCCTCATTACAATTTATACCTATCACACTTTTCTTTATACCATAACTTGAATTACTTATTTAGTCTTGTAATAAACCTCATTGAATGAAGACTCGGTTTCTTATTATTTCTGAGAGTACCCAACAAGAATTCAGCGGAACCGTTACGTTACGATTAAAACGGTAAGAGATAACGTCTTTGTCGACGTAGGTAACATCGGTAGTGTTGGGGCAGACGATCACTTGGAGACAGGGTTGAGCCGAGAGCAAAGTGAAGTATGATGGAGCAGTATGCAGTGCCGAGGTCCATGTTTTCATTCATAGACGTAGAAGGTTCACTGGTGAAGATTCGCAAAACGTTCGCCAGTGGATTACCGAATTCGAAGAGACAAGTCAGATGGTCCAGTGGAACTCATTGCAGAATTTTATTTATACTAAGCGGTTGATGTCGGGGGCCGCGAAATTATTTATGCAGGGTGAGGTAGGCATCCGGGATTGGATTTCGCTAAAGTTAGCCCTTATTAAGAAATTTGGTGGCAAGGTTGGCTCCGCGGAAATTCATCACCGATTAAGGAATACACGCAAACAGACGGGAGAGACATTACGCGAATCTAAATAAGGTGAATAGAGTGATTCTATATGCGGTCAAAATAATTGACGAACTCAAGTCCACATTTAGTGCGTATAAAAAGTTGCGAGGATATCCATCGTCTTCGATGTACCAGGGAAGACATTCAACAGGGTTTGGTCACCGTTCGTTTGAATGCAACGGGGAAAGCAGTGCAAAGCAGATGCACCAGGAGACAAAAGGGGAGCAGGTTACTGCCAAGTTCGGGATAAAGACAACGCATCTCATGAAGGATGTTAAGGTGAACGATGTGGAGGTTGCTGCGTTGATTGATACCGGGTGCGATATTTGCCCTATTTGGCAAGACTTTTTGATGCAGCTAAAGAGAGCTAAACGTGTTGCCGAAATTGATCGTGTTGTCTGGGTAGGGGAACCATCGAGTGCTGACCCAGGTTATACATCCAAGCACAGGTGTTGATGGATAAGATCGATTTCATCGTCAATCTCCACGTTGTAAGAGAGGCAAAGTCACCCTTTACCGTGGTGTTACGTAATGAGATGCTAAAGGAAGTCATAGTTACCATTGACGCCAGCGAAGTTCGGTTAAGGAGAAGGAAGACAGAGGAAGAACTTGGTCAGTGTAGCGAACAGGAGTCGGAGCAGCGTAGTCGTAATGAGGCGGCACAAGCGTCGATGTCGAGCATATCTCTCATCAAGGAGACTTGTAAGACAGCAAGCCAAAGACCAGGTGCTGAAAATCCAGCCGAAGAGGACAACATCAGCGAATTTAAGAGACTGTTTGCACCGTACAGATAGAAAGCGTTGCAACAACAACTGAGCACGTCGATCTAGCTCACCTTTCAAAGGCATCTAAGAACGAGGTCGAGACGATAATTCTGAGTTATCAGCCGAAACGAGATGTCGAGTCGCCAATAAGTATGAAGCTAATCCTCAAGAACGAATCACCGGTTTATGAGTCACCCAGACGAATGCCTCTTCCAGACCGAGAGGAAATTGAGCGTCAAGTAGGTGTATGGCTAGACAACGGAATTGTGCAAACAAGCTAAAAGTTTATTTTGTGATTTACGGCGTATCAACCGTCAAATCGTGAAGGACCATTTTCCAACGCCGGTCATTGACGACCTATTAGACCGGTTATAAAAAACCAAGGACACTGAGCTTGAAGGAGGAACTATACGACCGTCAGCGAAAAAGAAGAAAGCTGTAAGCAACCTTCCAATGCCTACCTATAAGAAATCTCTACAGCGATTTTTGGGGCTTACAGGCTATTTCAGAAGTTTATAGGGAACTACGCGTCAATTGCAAAACCTTTGAGTGACCTCCTACAAAAAGAATTCAGTTACTGAGGAATGCATTAGTGCAACCACCAGTCCTTAGACTGTTCGACCCACGAGCACTTACCGAAGTTCATACCGACGTCTGCCAGATAGCCTATGGCGATCAGTGTTTGCACGCTGTGCAGTATATGAGTAGAAAGACGACACCGCAAGAGGAGAAATACCATTCCTACGAACTGAAGGTTTTAGCAGTAATCAAGGCGTTTGAAAAATGGAGAATCTACTTATTGGGTAAGGCAATTACAATCGTGACAGACTACAAGGCATTTTCAATGACTGAATAAGAAGGAGGTTCATTTGCGGGTGTCACGGTGGGCCATGTATTTACAGGATTTTAACTATCGGGTGGTGCATCGTTCGGGAACGCAAATGAAACATGTGAATGCCCTCAGTCGTGTTACAATGCTGATAGTAGATACTATGAGTCACCGGATCAGAGAGCCTCAGTTGCGAAAAGTTTTGGAACTCACGCGGTACGAAGATTTCTTTTTAAGGAACGGTATCCTATTTAAGGATGAAACCAAGGATTTAGTCGTCACACCAACTACCATGGAAGAGGAAATCATCGCCCTTGCTCACAAGGAAGGCCGTTTCTCTGCAAAGAAAACTGCTGAGATTGTTGAGAAGACTTACTACATTCCAGAATTGTCAACGAAGGTAAAAAGTATCGTGGGTAGCTGCGTAGAGTGCATAATGGCGGAGAAGGTTTTCTGTCGCTTATTGAGAAGGAGGATCGCCAACTGCAGGCATACCACGTCGATCACGTTGGTCCAATGGAGATTACGAAAACAAGGTTTAACCACATATAAGTTTTTGTGGATGCTTTTCCAAAATTTGTCTAGCTATATCTTACTATGAGCACAACAAGTGAGGAAATGGTTCACCGCCTTCACTGCGGGTTCCTTCGAGCAGTATTGTCAAGGAGAAGGCATCAATGTGAAAATATTCGATATTTTTCAAATTATAATTGCTCTTTTTTTCTCTTGACTTATACCAAAAAAGATCAAATGACGTAAGCAAAAAATAATATAAATACATACTCAATAGCACAATATAAAGGATTATTTCACATAATTGCAGGAATACAATAAGCTTTACGAATATGATTTCAAAATAAACTTTTAAACTCAAATGTTAGCCATGTTGCTTGAAATCAAATAAAAATTTTAAAATCGTCTTACCGTAATATGAAGAATTGCCATTAGTGCGGTATGAAACTCCCGACCGATTACTATTTCCCCTTGCACCTGATTGCTGCCGATAGTCCCGAGAGCCGAACGCACCTCCATAGCGATTACTTCCACCCCCACGGTTAGTTGATCTTTTGCCACCATTATGACAGCGATCTGAGGCCATCATTTCTTCAAGGAAGTTTGGAATCTCTTGTTTTGTCTCGATCAACAACTCCATTAAATCCGCACAAATATTGCGATTTTTTTCATTAAAAAAACTTGTTGCAACACCAAGATTCCCCATTCGCCCGGTTCGACCAATGCGATGTACATACTCCTCAACGTCTGACGGCAGATCAAAGTTTATTACGTGTTTTACATGCGGTATATCCAAACCGCGTGCAGCTACAGCGGTAGCTACAAGTATTGGGCAGTCACCAGAACGAAAACATTTTAAAGCTTCCTCTCTTTCTTTTTGCGTACGGTCCCCGTGAATACTAGTTACAGGATGATCGCATTGATATAAAAATTCTTCAAGGGAATCAGCTCCTTTTTTAGTTTCTACAAAAATTAATGTCAGACTGTCCTTTGAATATTCTGGCCCTTCTTTAATTGACTGAAGCAAATCTAATAAATAAGATCGCTTATCTTGTTCATATACCCACAAAATTGTTTGAGTTATATTCTCTGATGTAGACCCTACTCTACCAACGGCAAGGAAAATATAGTTATGCAAAAAATCGCTTGCTAGCTCTTGAATGGCCTTAGGAAAGGTGGCCGAAAACATAAGAGTTTGTCGTTCACCAGTAACTGGCATATTGCTTTGTTCAACAATACGTCTGATTTGAGGTTCAAAGCCCATATCTAGCATTCGATCAGCTTCGTCGAGTACCAAGAAGCGAATATTATCGAGACAAACTTTTCCCCGAGTTATCATGTCTTCCAATCGACCTGGTGTTGCAACAATCAAATGGCAACCCCGATCTAACTCTCTCATCTGTTCTGTTGTATTATTACCTCCATAAAGAACAGCGGGTCGCATTCGAGAACGATAAGAAAACTTCTTTGCTTCCTCAAATATTTGAGTTGCTAGTTCTCTCGTTGGCGCTAAAACTAATCCCAATGGATACTGCTTACGCCTGCCATAGAGACGATTAGCTTGGGGTGGCATTGAAACACCAAATTCATACATTTGATTAAGAATGGGTACCAAAAAAGCAGCGGTTTTTCCAGACCCGGTTTGAGCACAGGCCATTAAATCACGACCAGTTATAATTATTGGGATTGCATATTTCTGCACTGGTGTTGGCTTGTCATACCTTGCTAAAGCAATATTGTTTTTAATGATTTCGGTCAACTTAACGTCATTAAATGTTGTGATATGTGATGGAACCTGATTACCCGTCGCTTCCACGGGTATGTCTTCGTATTTGTTAAAATTAATACCAGTGTTAGCGGTGCCGAAGAGTTCGACCTCAACACGTTCGTCACGAGGTCCAAGGGACGTATAATCGCTTTCAGTTTTTTTATCATCTTTCCATTTACCCCCGAATGAATGTGTTCCATCGTTTCGTCTTTCAGGTTCCATCCAACGTTCGTTTCGAGAAGGATCCTCCCTTCTTTCGCGTGTGCGATCATGACGGTAGTCATCACGACGATCCCGATCAGTATTGCGGTTATTATAAAATCGCCCTCCACCACGATTCCAATCATCTCGGCGGAAATCCGATTCATCTAAAAAAAAAAAGAAACATTAGACATTATTAATAAAACATGGTAAACTACACACAGTGTGTATATACACGTAAGTGTGCGTATACATTTGTGCATTAGACAGATATAAAAAAATAGTAAAACAAAAAGAGAAAACTCTAAATATTCCTGTGTCATTAAAATGTAATTATTGCATTCCAAATGTATACTTATGTTGGCAAAGTTCGACAAACAGTTCAAAAAAAAAAAAATGTATATGAAGGAACTGCCTTGTGATACATGGAAAAATATTGAAAAAAATATAAAATAAGAGATTGTTCCTTGGCATTTGTAACGGAAAAAAGTCTCATAGCGGTATAAAAAAACAAAGTGTTGTGTTTTTGGCCAGTTCACATTGGTGTGAGCATGAAAGTCTTCCCCATGAACACCGTGTTCACATTTTTAACTGAATGTAAAACCATTTAGCTGGGAAAACACTTGAATCGGACCATTTGTTCCCAACAACACGAAAAACATGGGAAAAACATCATTCTACACCCGAAAACCCAATTTAGAAGTAAATTTCCGGTACAAATAACCATTTTCTATACTCAGACAAAAAACTTCCCCCCTCTTTAAGACAATATTCCTGCCCACGCCAATGTGAACAAAGGCTATGAAGAATATTGTTATACATTCATTTTTTATTATTTTATTTATTTGGTATTATTATTTAATTTATTCGGAATTATTACGTTATTTATTTGATATTATTATTTTATTTATCTACTATTATTATCTTATCTTATCTTATATACTTATTATTATTTTATTTACTTGTTATATATATTTTTATTTGCTATTATTTATTTTTTTCATTTATTATGATTTTACTTATTTATGAATATTATTTTATTTATTTATTATTATTATTTTACCGATTTATGAATATTATTTTATGTTTTTATTATTAGTTTATTTACTTACTTACTTACTTTAGGTGGCGCTACAGTCCGGGGTGGACCTGGGCCTCAGTCAACAAGCTTTTCCAGCCAGCTCGAACCCCGGCTGGCTGCCTCCAGTTTCGCACGCTAAGTTGGCTGAGGTCCTCTTCCACTTGCGTGCGTCACCTGAGTCTTGGCCTTCCTCTACTGCGCTGTCCCTCGGAGGCGGATTCGAAGACTTTTCGGACCGGAGCATTGGTGTCCATGGGCTCTACATGACCCAGCCATCTCAGTCTTTGGATCTTCACCCTTCTGGCTAGGTCCATGTCGCTGTACAGTCCATACAGTTCGTCGTTGTATCTCCTCCTCCACTCACCGTCAATGCAGACGGGACCGTAGATCGCCCGAAGAATTTTTCTCTCGAAGCAACCAAGAACACCCTCATCCATTTTTGATAATGTCCATGCCTCTGCGCCATAGAGCAGGACCGGGATTATTAAAGTCTTATAAAGGGTGACTTTTGTTGTCCGAGAGAGGGCTTTGCTACTCAATTGCCTTCTTAACCCAAAGAAACAGCGGTTGGCAAGAGTTATTCTTCGCTTGATCTCAGCGCTGGTGTCGTTGTCTGTATTTATAGCGGAGCCTAGGTAGACAAAGTCCTTAACTACCTCAAAGTGACGTTCTGTCCGAGACGTCGGTGTTGGTTGTCCTTTTTGCTTGACAGCATATACTTGGTCTTGCCCTCATTGACCGCTAAACCCATTTTCGCCGCTTCCGTCTCAATACTCGCGAAAGCGCCACTGACATCACGCTGCTTTCTCCCGATTATGTCAATATCGTCGGCGTATGCGAGTAGTTGGACGGACTTTTGAAAGATAGTGCCTCTTGTGTTTGCTCGTGAGTTTTGCACTATTCTTTCAAGTACGATGTTGAAAAAATCGCATGACAGCGCTTCGCCTTGTCTAAAACCTTTCTGATACCAAAGGGTTCGACGATATCATTATCGACCTTGATGGAGCAGCATGCATTCTCCATCGTTATCCTGCACAGACGGACGAGTTTGACAGTGATAGATGCTGTCATACGCGGCCTTCAAATCGATAAATAGGTGGTATGTATCGATCTTAAGCTCATGAGTTTTCTCCCAGATCTGCCGTAGTGTGAATATTTGGTCAATGGTGGGCTTTCTTGGCCACATAGACATGGACCTATCAGGTTGTTAATAAACGGCTTTAGGCTTGTTGGACTTCAGCATAGATATTGCTGTCTTCACTTCATCAAGGTCGGGCGGACGGAATTGTTGGTCTACATCGTCCAAGTTGAAAGGGTCATTCTGTCTGACGGAGGTATTCGTTTCGTCATAACCGTTATACAGTCTACAGAAATGATCTTTCCAATCCTCAGCACCGACTGCGACTCTACTACGATGTTCCCTTGTTCGTCGCTACAGGTTACGGTTCGGGGCTTGTGCCTTCCGACATTGCCACCAAAGATGTCGTCTCTTCCTGGTTTTTTATTAAAATCGCCGAAGACAATTTTAATGTCATAGTTAGGCCATTGCTCGTATTGCTCGTCTTATTGATGCTTCAAAAGTTGTTAAACATCTTATAAGTAGTCCTCGGAGAGCAAAGGAATATGCAGCGGCCATGAAAAAAAAACACTGCAGGCCAACCGCAACCGTGCCAATTATCGCCATTGCGTGCTCTGGCCATGTTTACAGAAGCAGGACTTACTAAAGCTCAATATGAGATATTTCTGTTACACAGAAAAATCAGTGCCAAATAAAAACGAATTAATATTTAAAAATTGTTTTTTTGTTTTTATTGGGTTGTTCAATGGCTACAAATCTTAGGACAACTTATTCCAAATGACTTCCATTTGCCTTCCAGCACGACTTAAGACGATGTGGCCACTCATCGATGGCGAGACGCACTTCATGCATGGGGAAATTATCCACCGCACGGACAAGGGTTCGCTTCAACGACTCAATATTTGAGTGTCGAGTAGAGCAAGCCATGCCCTCTAATATGGACCAAAACTTGTAATCCAAGGGGTTAAGGTCTGGACTACAAGCTGGCCAATCATCCGTTGATATGAAATCCGGAACATTGATTTTGAGCCACAGTTGAGTCGTTTTTGCTTTCTGAGCTGGAGCAGAGTCTTGCTAGAAAGTCCATGGCTTGTTGTTAGATAGATAGATAGATAATTTTTATTTACTTCTTAAAATCGAGTTACATTAACATTAAAAGAAATAATAATGACATAAGTATTTTTGAAAGGAAAATAGAAATAATGTCATTTCAAGGCTATGTAGTTAAAGCTTTAATAAAGAAAAAAAATGGGTGGGGTGGTCCCATAAATTAAATCATACATATTATGACAACAAAAAATTAACAATTAGTTTATAAATTTGTTTATGAAAACCATATCGAAAACTCAACATTACACCAAAATATCAAAGAGGAATATTAAACAGAGATTAAACACTCCCAACATCAAGGGAAATAGCCAATTTTTTACAAGGTTTATAAAGACAAGATGAGAATTAGTCGCTCGGATAAAAAGTGGAAGTTTGTTAAATAACCGACATGATGAAACACTATAAAATTTTCGAAACGCGGTTGTACGAAAAACAGGTACAGTGACTTGATTTAATAAATTGCCACGTAAACTGTAATTGGCGATTTGTCTAAAGTTTAGATTTCCTGATCTTAAATAAAATATCTTTAAAACTTTATAGCAGTACAAGTGACGGTCTGGAAGAACCCTCAGATCTCAGAAGAGTGGAAAACTGGGATAAAAGCGGGGCTTATAGCTAAGTTTCTTCAAGATGTGTTTTTGGAGGATCAAAAGAGGCCTAATTTTGCTGAAGTATATACCTCCCCAGCAGGCAATCCCGTATTGTATTCTCGAATGAAATATACCATAATATATCTTTTTCAACAGTTTAAAAGAGCAAACATTGCCCAGAAAATAAAAATTCCTTAGTGTGCCACGAAAATAATGTCTCAAATACTCTGTGTGGTTATAAAAACTCATCCTAGAATCAATGATAAGTCTCAAGTATTTAAAATTATTCACAATTTGAACTTGAAAACATTTATCGCTGCAACCGAAGCAATTATTAAAAGTCTGAGAGGAGGAACTGGGCTTGTAAGAGCAATAAGAGAGTTTAAACCTCCGACAGTCGGTTGCATGAAAGTAAACCTCAGTACCAAAATTGTTATGCGCTGACAAATTAAAAAACATAATTTTAGTTTTAGAGCTTATAACCAACTTATGCTCTGCAAACCAGATTCTTAATAAAAACAGATCCCAATTTATGTCTGCGGTAAGAATCAAAACACTATCTGAACCATAGGCAAAACCCACATCATCCGCAAAAGCTGTCAGCAAGCCCTTAAAATCCAATTTAAACAAGGAATTGATATAAATTAAAAAGAGGATCGGTCCCAAAACAGATCCCTGAGGAACTCCTAGGTGCAAATTTTTTAATTCACTCCTGGTATCACCAATTTTCACTCTTTGTTTTATATTTTTCAAGTAAGCTCTGAACCAATCACATACAAAGCCCCGAAAACCAGCATTTTCAATCTTACATAGCAGTATATCACGGTTCACCATATGCAAGGCTTTTGATATATCAACAAGTAACCCAGCGGTACACTTTTTTTTTGTCAAGATTGGCAAATATTTGAGAACAAAAGTGTAAAAGGGCATCTTCTGTAGATTTGTTTTTCTGAAAACCAAATTGAACATCACAAAAAAAAGTTGTTTTATTTAAAAAAATTCACTATTCTACTTTTCATAACTTTTTCGAAAATTTTGCTGACTGAGGGTAGGAGTGAGATCGGCCTATAATTACACATTTCAATAGTCGATCCATTTTTGAAGAGAGGTAGAACATCCGCACATTTAAGAGCATCCGAAAATATTCCAGAAAAAATGCTGTTATTGAAAATATGCGCCAGCACATCAACTAAGAAGCATGAAATATTTTTAAGAACTAAGTTTGATATTCCATGAGCCCCAGAAGAATTTGAATTTTTAATCTCACCAATTGTTTTTAGGAGTTCAAGGCCAGTTATCGGCTCAAATAAAAAACTCTGTCTCTGTCGCTACAGAGCGTGCAACTAGAGTAGGTAGAATTAACTTGCATATTATCAGATATGGTTGCAAAATAGTTGTCAAAGGAGTTAGCAATGAGCTTGTCCGTAACCACAATATCATTAACACGTACCGCATTTTGATGTCTACTGGCTGTTTTTTTATTGAGGATGCTATTAACTAACTGCCATTCATATCTTAGAATGCCTCTAGCTATATTGAATTTGTTACTATAATAAGTGTCTCGACAAATTGGGATTTCTCTTTTCAATTCGGAGCATATTTTTTTGTATTTTGTTTTTAGAAGGTTTGTTAGGGTACTTTGAACATTTTATTCTTAACTTGTTTTTAAACTTAACTTTTTTTAATAAGCTCAGCGTAATCACAGGTTTAAGACGTTTTTCAGATTTTTTTGGACTAACTGTGAAAGTACAACTGCTTATAGGCCTATTGAGGATATACATAAATATGTCGTACGATTTCGATGCTTTGCCTTCCGCAAATACTTCTTCCCACAACTCAAAAGACAAATGATTTTTAAGCATTTCAAAATCAATTTTCTTTGCTAAGTTAGAAGAACCTGAATCTGAAGTTTCATTATTTTTCCGAATGTCAAGTAGCAATCCTATCATGGCATGGCCAGTAATATCCAGATCGAAGACACACTTTTCAGAAGAACTGATAGATGAGGACGCGAACGTCCATAGATATGATCCAAGCACTTTCCTGAATTACTTCTGGTAATTTCATTTATAAAAGAAAACAACCCATGACTAGCTAGTAGGTCCAAATAATCCGAAACAATATAACTATTTTCTAAGATGTTGATATTTAAATCACCTAGGATTATCAAATTTTTTGATTTTTCACTTTCCAAAAAGGCTGAAAATTGTTCCAAAAATACCGAAATATTGAACTTATATGACATAGACCTCATCTTTGATTTTGAAAGAAACGTTTAAAACATCTGCACTCAGAAAATCTAGCTTCGAAACATCGACGACCTCATAATTTTGCTTGACAATTTATCCAACACCTCCCGCAGCGTAATTCTCATTTGTATTCACATAAAAATTAAATCCCGGTAACTCATAGTCTCTTTTCTCAAAATCGTTAAACCAAATTTCGGAGACTACAACGAAATCGGGGATTCATACAAAAGAATCTAAATGAGATATTAGCGATGCAAAATTCTCTCTTAAACTTCTTATATTTTGGTGAATGAAAAGGAGTTTGCCTGAGCAATACGATTTGTTAGTGAAAACTTCTTCGCAATGTGTTCTTGAGATTGAAGGTGGAAAAATCAATTAATTCATTATTTTAATTCATCATTTAAAATAGACAGTAAATAAATAAAATGCACTAAAGTAGTGCAAGATCATCAATTGATCTTATTGCAATGATTTTACCACCTTCAATCTTTCTCATTAATATTTGGTTATTTCTATACCGCAAATACTTAAACTCCTTCTGTTTTTCCCCCTTTCGCCTTCATGAACAACGCTCGTGTATACTTTGTGAGCGCATCATTAATGTAGACATCAGTTCTCTTAATTTTGCCGCTGCTACCATCACTGCTACCAACGGTACCACCACCACGACCGCTACTGCTACCACCAAGCACAACTTGAATTAAGTATACTCCTCTTCTTTGACTTCTTCCTCATAATGCGTTGCTTAAGAGATGAAACAGAGAAGCTTAAACAAATAACCGATATGCATTCGTTAGAAGAGCTTCGACCATCACCGACATTTGAATTCTTTTTCTGAACTTTTTTTAAGTAACATTTGTCTATTTTTTCATCTGGAACCTCAATAGACAAAGCATTACTAAAAATTTGCTGTGCTACCGCTTTCGCATTTTTGTCATTGACATCGGGCACTCCAGTTATTTCAATGCAGTTATTAAGTTGATGTTGTTGCTGCCAATTGAGTCTATTTTCGAGTGCAAGAACTCTAGATTTTAGCTCTTCATTTTCGCGACGCAGTTCTGTCATAGAAAGCAGGAACTGATTGTTTACTTTTTCCAGGCTTTCGAGTTTTTGATAAACCATTCGTAACGTGAACTCCTGTTGAATATTGGTGGTTGAGAGACTTCACAATGGGTTCCAAGACGGTCGATTGATATACTTTGGCCGATGTTTTCACTCCTTTCTCGCAAAAATGCAGCTTGGTAACGCCATCGTAGCACACTCCCCACCATACCATTACAGACGCGAGATGGTGGCCTCTTTGAACCCTCGGGATGAGCTGGGATGCTTCTCTGGATGACTCATGATGACACATGATCGTTCTGTTTATTGAACGATTCTTCTTGCGTTTTTCCTTCCATGCGGCCGTGAGCAGGTGTCCAGTGTTTCGCTTGTACGCGCTGAGTCGTAAATCTTCTTTGATAATACGAGACATCGATTTTTGCGAAATTTGCATTTCCCGGGACAAGATTTTCTGTTTTCGCAGCGGTCTTCGGTCGATTCGTTTCTTCACGGCTTTGATCGCATTCGGAGTTCTCACAGTGCGCGAACGGCCGGATCTTTGACGGTCTCGTACTCCACCAGTATCCTCAAACAACTTCACAGCACGATACACAAAATTGCAAGTGATTTCAAGCGGTCATAACGTCCTAAAGATATCGTCATCGCTGGGAGAAGTGTGTAGAGTTACAAGGAGACTATGTAGAAAAATAAAAAAAATTTGAGAAAAATGACTTGTATCATTGTTCGGTCGGAAACTTTTCAGACAACCCGGAGACCCTATGTCTCCCACAATGCATAAGGTGCTTATTCATGGATCCGAGGGAATTTAAAAAGCTATTCTTCCAATAGGACAAATATCAGAGGAAGTTGCTTGCTTCAACATACGCATACACCTATTCCGATTAAACTATACCACAAAGTTTTCGCGTGTAACCTGCAACACGGAAGTTCTGAATAGGCTTATTCTAACATCTGATCCATTAATAACAGGCATGAGATAAACAAAAACAAAAAAAAAACCTTATCATCTGATGTTTTAAAGTTGTTATCGGAAAGTAATGTTTCAATGATTAATATCGATGAAAATAGTTGTGAAGGTTAAATAAATATATTGTATTCTTATGAAAAAGACTTTGTTTTACCATTATTTGGTCAGCTCTGAAGGTAGATGATTCACTTGTGGACTTGATTAATCTTATGCTAAAGAGCAGGATTATCAACTCCAAACTGGGTGGGTCCTCTGTCAAAAGAAGTGTCAGCAGAGGTTCGCTGCAAGGCGGTGTCCTCTCACCTTTTCTCTGTAACTTAGTGGTTAGCGAACTTCTGATATACCTTGGAAGAGGGTGGTAGCAGGGTGGTTGCCTATGCGGATGACGTTGCCAGATAGCATGTAACAATCGCTAAACCGAAAAACACAAAAGATCTCCAAAAAAATTTGGGAACAATTAACTACCTGAGGAATTTTATTCCTCATTTAGCGGAATTGACACAGCCTTTAAGAGACTTACTTTGTAAGAATACATGTTTTATATGGAATTAAACTCACACGAAGACATTGGATAAGATTAAGGACGCTATACAAAACAATACCATCTTGCATTCTGTCAACCCAAACAGGCCTACCGTCATTCAATCAGATGCGTTAAAGTATGGGCTTGGATGTATATTACAGGACGGAAAACCTATAAGTTTTGCGTCTAAAAGTCTGACGAAGACCGAGATTAGCTATGCACAGATAGAAAAGGAGCTGTAAGGTATAGTTTATGCATGCACAAAATTCAGTGAATTCGTCTATGGAAACAAAGTTACAATTCAGACAGATCACAAACCATTGCTGTCAATTTTGAGCAAGCCTTTGAGTTCCAACTACTCTGTCAGAATATAGAGAATGAAAATTAAATTGCGATTCGAAAATCGTTTACATTCTCGGCAAAAACTTGCATGTTGCCGATCTGTTGTCGCGAAATCCAGAACAAGATAAAAGCATAGAGTTGACGGGTATGTTAAAGGAGGTAGCCCACAACATAAGTATGAGTGATAGAGCCAAAAGTAGATATGTATCAGAGACAAACAAAGATGATATTTTAACAGAATTAAGAAAATTATATGAAAATGGGCGGCAGAATTCGAAAAGCAAACAACTAAATTTAACTGGAGCATTAAAAACGATTTATATGTAGAAGATGGATTAGTTCTCTATGAAAGTAGAGTGTTCGTTCCTCAAGCACTGAGGAAGGAAACTTTGAATAAGCTAGATGATAATCACTTCGGTATAACCAAAACTATCTCAAGAGCAAAGACTCTTTCTTACTGGCCCAACATGGGACGAGACATTCAAGATTTTATAAGCCGATGTTCTAATTGTGAAAAATATAGTTCTGCTAACAAACAGCATCCAATGTTAATGCTTCCTATGCCCGAATATCCGTATCAGAAAGTAGGATGTGATATATTTGATTTCAAATCTGATTCTTACTTGATTGTTATTGATTACTACACCAGATGGATAGACATAAAAAAAAACTTCAAAATAGATCTGCTGTAAGCGTTGTGGGAGCGTTTAAAGAAATATTTTCATCTCATGGGATTACAAAAGAGGTTATATGTAATAATCAGCCCTTTAATTCCCTGATACATCGCGAATCTGCTAGGAATTGGGAATTTAAGTTCACCTATATCAATTTCAATTTATCTATTTCGGAAAATCTACAAGTAAGTCTTTGTCTTTTATAGTACATATGTAACTCAAACGTTAGGCTATAAAATTTAAAGCAAATACAATAAAAAAAATCTGACGGGTTAGCAGAAAAGGGGTGCAGGTTATGAAAAAAATGCTTAAAAAAATTGGAATTAGGGTATCGTACCGATTATTGGGTACTCACCATTCACAGCTCTTATCTTATAAAAAAAATTGCTGCTCCAACGTTATTGTTAAAATGGAAGCGAAGGTGAGGCAGAAGTTTTACTATGACAGAAATGCTAACAGGAAAGAAGAAGATCTGAACGTTGGTAATCATATTATCTACCGGAAAGGGCAAACGTCGGAAAGAGGAACAGTTCAGGCTAAAGCGGATTTACCTGTCGTATTTTCTCAGAAATAATGAAATAGTACGTAGGAATACTGAGTAATTAAGAAAGTCCGTAAACGCACCTAAGCCGATGAGTAATGGTGACGAACACTATGTATCGACAGGTATGGAAGCAAATAACAATCCGAAGCCCAGTTTAAACAACATAGACAAAGCTGATAAAGAGGGAGGCGTTAACAAAATTGTAAGCCCATCATCGCAGTCACAGTTACAGCCAATACCGCAAAATCACGTTAAAACCAAATACGGTCGCGTAGTTAAGCAAACTTAATTCTATCAAGCGGGTGTTTGAATACTGCCCAGGTATCAACCTTTCAATTAATCCCATATAATACTCATATAAATTTACTTTAATATTATTATCAGCCGTTATTAGCCGCACTTATGTACCAATGAATTTTATAAATGAAGTAAATTACAATGTAAGTTTCGGTATTAAAATGTAGACAATTAAGTCTAAGCGTGTATATAAATTTACAAAACAATTTAGTCAAATGTCGGAAAAGGAAAGATGTAGTATATTAATGTAACCGTTGCCCAAATGAATTTGAATTACCTTTGTAATACTTGACTTGGCAGTTGTGAGCAACAACATAAAAGACGTCAGCCAAGATGTCATTGGAAGAAAAGCACAAGCATGCTGAACACGTGCCTTTCATTTCACTAGTTTAATTAATATTACAACTTTAGAAGGATAAACTCGAAAATCATCAAGGATCATTCCCCTATGCTTCTTATTGATGACGTGGTGGAAAATTTGCAGAAGGCACCCTCGATATAGTCAACGGATTCTTTCATGTGCCCTTGGATTCAGACTCCAGAAAGTATATTTTGTTTACAGTATATAACGGCTAGAATGAATTTATGAGGATGCCGTTCGATATTTGCAACTCTACGGCAGTGGGCCTTGTGGAGGGTTATGCACTCAAAGCGAAACCATTGAGTGACATGATGCGGAAGAATTCAGAGTTTACAATGGGAATAGAGCAGCGAGGAGCTTTTGAGATCTTGAAGAATGCGGTAATCGATACGCCGGTTCTTAAACTTTTCGATCCAATTGTAGCCACTGAAATACGGATATGGAGCCGTGCTGCTCCAGAAAGACAACGAAGACCGAGAGTTCCATCCGGTGCAGTTCATGAGCCGTAAAACCAGTGTGGGTGGCTCAAATGGTAGGGTATTGACTTCCCAATCGGAGGCCTCGGCGTTCAATCCCAACCGCGACCGAAAGACATTCAACCAAAATCATGTAAGATGAAGGGTTGTCTCAAATAAAATAACAAGTCAATTTACACTAACAAATCAGTCTCCCCATTAAATGTTGGATGTCACCCATGGAGCGAAGTAATCACTGAGCCCAAATATCTTCCTCTCTCTCTCTCTCTATCTCTATCCCATTTTCCGGAAAACTTAACACGTGCTCAACCATTTTAAGAGTATTCATACCCTCTTGAGTGTTAAGTTCTTAAAAAAAAAAAAAGTACACACTAAGAGAATTATATGTCATATGAGTTAAAAATTTTGGCAATTGTGGAAGCGTTAAAAAAAATGGAGTCTTCGTCTTGGGAAGACATGTGAAGATTATTACAGACTGCAACGCTTTTGCGAGGACCAGCGCAGTAACTTATAAGATTGAGGGAGCACAAAAGCAGAACGATTTTTTGAGTGCGGTTCTTAGGAACAGACCAGTATAAAGAATGGAGTCATATGAAAGGATCCCATACGTGGATTGATCGTTATACCAACTTCTATGGAAGACGATGTGATTTGCATAGTGCATCGGGAAGGCCACTTCGCAGTACAGAAAACCATGGACTTATTTGAGTGGATATACATATTATATTAAAGATGCTAGAGCAAAAGTTACCAGATGCATAAAAAACTGCGTGGAATGCAATTTGTCCGAAACGAAGCAAGGAAGACAGGAGGTTTTTGTCTCCAGTAAATAAATCAGACTGTCGCCTGCACACGTATCATATTGACCACATAGGCCCCATGGAGCCAAGATGTATAATCATATTCTAGTAATGACGGATGCGTTTGTTGAATTTGTGTGGTTGTACCTCACCAAGAGCATCACCAGTCAAGAGGTAATAGTGAAACTGGAGGCACAAGCTGCAAGACCGAGGTACCGCGTTTACTTCCCGTATGTTCGAAGATTATTGCAAGGAGAGGGAAATTATACATCTTTTAATTACTACCGGTGTGCCTCGAGGAAATGGGCAGCAGAACGAGTAAACCGGACCCTTGTCCCGTCACTGACCAAAATGTCAATTGAAGATCCAAAATCCTGGTATAAAAATGTTGGCAAAGAGCAACAGTTGTTGAATAGTACACCCAATCGATAAAAAAAAATCAGCTCCGTTTAAACTGTTAAGGGCTGTCGTAATGAACCTGAATTCTCTTCCCGACCTGACTCAAATCCTCAATCAAGAGATGGTCGAAGAATTTAAGGAAGATCGTTATCATCTAAGAAGCGAAGCAAAGGAGAACATACAACGTATCCAGCAGGAGAACCGACGGATATTCAATAAAAAAAAAGCGAGAGGCGGCAACGTATCGCACTAAAGATTTTGTCGCCATTAGACGCACGCAGTTTGATCCGGTGCTAAAGCTCTAACTCAAATATCTTGGACCATACAAGGTGATGAAAGCCTGCTACCACGACCGCTACCAAATCGAGAAGGTCGGTGATCATGACGGGCCGCAACGCACTACCGCTGCCGCCGATGGGATGAAGGCTTGGACAACCAACCTTATTCGGGCCGAATAAGTCCGTAGGATGGCCGAATGTAGGATATTTTGCGGTAACTAGTGTGATATTGACGACAACTACAAACAGGAACGAACAAACAACAACAACAAAGAAAACGAACAAACAAAGAATGAACGATTGCAAAAGAGCATCGGAAGAAAACGAACAAGCTATCAGTTCTTCTCCACCCGTCGAGCGGCCAAGATCAGTTGTAAGTGAATCATCCCCTAGTTGAAGTTTCTTTTTTTTTTATAATAAATAGTGTAATAAAGTTTTGTTTTTAAATTGAAGTCAAAAATGTCGTGCTGTTTCTTTTTATTGTCTGGAAATCCCACATTTGCATATGCGAATTTCTTTTTTCGGCTGTGATGAAATTCTTCCTTTGCCCATACCTTCCGTTTGCTAATTAAAGTAACGAAAACAAATGCTAAAGTATTTGTATTTATTAGCTTATTTGCTCTTACCTTTTCTCCATGGAACTCGTCTTTAATTTGCAATTTATTTTATTTTTTAAATTATTTAACGTCAGTTTTGACACTTTCGATAACATTTTTCGATAACAACCAAATAAAATAGTTTGGGAACACTGATTTTTTCGGGGCTAAGTACATAAGCCTGGATAACTATCCGGAAAAAGTAATTCTATACAGTCTTAGGTGTTGTTGTATTTAAAATGTGAATTTTTTGTTGATTCTATATAAATTACAAAAAAAAAAACGCGCCTAATATTATTTTCTATATGAACCTGCTTGTTTTGAAAAATTGGTTGAAAAAATTATTTTTTCGAAGCAAAAACATGGTTTCAAGTTTAAATCATTTTCATAAAGGATTTCAATCCACAACTTTTTTTTTGTTGGTTCATTTACAAAACATAATATAAAAAAACACTCAGGATTTTTTTTTTATTTCAGATCAATTCAACAGAAGGTATAAGCTACACCAATAAACAACTCTCACTGGGATCTTCCCGGGAGGATGGACTATAAATCGGCCACTTTGAAATATAATTAAAAAATAAGTTAAATTCGTTTTTAATAGTTAAAAATATTAATAAAATATACGCCGAGTTTCAAGAACATCGAATGAATTATTCTTAAAAACAAAAAATTTGTCAAAATCGGTTTTAATTCACGGGTCCACATTTAACTCCCCCTTTAATATCGAATACTACCTATATAACTACCAGAATAAGCGAACGAATTAGATATATTTATAGGAGAAAAGAATATTGACGTTTGCTCTCTAAAACCCATATGAAAAGATCGTGTGCAAAAATAGGAAGCTTTAGGGACTATTATTGAAATTGTAGAATGTAACGTATCACTTAAGGCATTTTATACTAAACTAGACGTCGAAGTTGATCACTTCGTTGAGAACATTCAATATGTCGCGTAAAATAGCACATTCTATCAAAGAAAGAAACCAACGGTCTTAATTATTATTTATTAAAGAAAAAAGCCTGTAAGAAATAGCAACAAAGTCGTGCTCAACAGTTTAAATAACCTCAAAAAAAATTAAAAGACATCAAAAACCGTTCAGGTGACACGTATCCTGAAAACTTGATAGCGAAACACGATCCAATCGTTCCCTTTGGAAAGCATTAAAAAGTACTAAAAGATATAAAGCACCTGCACCACCGATCAGAAAAAATAGCAACGAATGGGTTGAAGCAAAAAGGGAGAAAGACGAAATTTTCGTTTTCAATCTGGACGAGCACTTTATGTTATCCAAAATATCTACATATATATCGGAAAGAGCGTCAGATAATTACACAAGAACAAATGCAACGCTAAGGGAACTTAGCACTGAAAAAAGGAAATTAAAACCAAACAAAGCTTTCGGTTCCGAGTTGATCGAAAGTTAGTGAATTCATAGTGGTGTTAAAATCAGAAAAACCTCCGAATGACAAGAAGTCTTAAAGACCGATTTCAATTTCCCCAATTTTATCTTAAACCTTTAAGAGGATAATATAGAGACGTACATTCAGTCAAAAAATAACCGGGACTCAGTAACTTAAACTGGTTGTTGGGTTGTTGAAAACTGTCATCTATCTTGACGTTGAGTTTGGGCGACATCTATCAATAAGTTTGTTGTTTGCAACCAAAGACATTTGTTAACAGCAAGAACAGAATTTGTTGTTCAAAAGCGTTGAAAATATTAGAAAAAGCTTACTGGAAATTTCTTCTGGTGGGTCAAACAGTGCTCTGGCAGAACAATACTTGGATTTTGCACTAGGATAATGCCCATCCCACACATTTATTCTAATGACTTTTTGGCCATAAACGCTTCCAATATGAGTGATCAGACACCGTATCTTTAGATATGCCACTATGGGTCTTTTAAATATTTCCGAAATTTTAACTACCACTTCGCGGGACATATATAGGGTCGAATCAAAAAATTAATTATAATTCGCTGAGAGAACTGTATGCATTTTCGAAACATGCTTATAAAAAATGTAAGGATGACTGCATTTTTCGTTGAAAAAAATGTACCGCTTCAAATGGACTCTTTTTTAAACGGGCAAAATAAATTGTAATGATTAATTGATTTGTGTTGTTTTTTTTGACTCTTATTAGTTGATGAATCTCCATTCTTTGATATGTATGGCATGATGGTTTAAAGTTCAAATTATGGCACGTCTTGACACTGATTTTTAATAATATACTGCCAAAGTATCTCGAGAATAGAATTTTCTGTGTCAGACTCGGAAACGAGGTATCGAAATTTCGCAGGGAAGAGCTCTCGTATGACTTGTTGATCTCTTATATACCTGAGACATACCTTAAAATAGAGGACCGTTCTAGCGATGTTGAACTGGCTTCTCCGAAAGGAACTGATTGTGATTTTATTATTTATCTAGGATCGAGTTCGTTTCACGATCTAATAAATCAAAAATTTGGACTGTTGGACTTGGCAACTGTTCTTTGGTTAAAACTATCTCCTATCTTAGGTCATCACTTGTCTTTCGACCGCTTTATTATCACTTTGCAAATGGTAAAAAAAAAAACAAAAGTCTGTAAGACAGTGTCGTGGCTTATTGTCATAAAATTTATCATCAAAACACGGGGAAGGTTGTTTTTGCAGATCGAATATTAGCGCGCAATCGCAATAGCAAGGAGACGACCAGAGATATCTTCTTGGATATGGTCGTTTATTGCGGTAAATTTTCCCGCAACATGGTTTGCCCTCTTGTTTTGTACGTATGCTTTTGGTCCACCTTTTCTTTTATGTGGAAATACCGAGCTCTCCCGGAGGTGGAGAGCAGCCATGGTCACATAGTCCAGTGGTCATCAACCACAGACCTCGAAAAGTTACCCACTCCGGCTTACGCGCTATTTTCTCCTTAAATGAGAACGAGGGGTTTCAGTTGGTGATGCCCTAAGGACTATTGGGGGACTCACGACGAACCAGGAGCCCACGGTGCGACAGAAGGTCCACCAGGATCCAAATAACGAGAAACAACAAACTCTCGATTTTGCCTTTGGAGCGTTAACAGCTGTTTATAAAGTGTTATAGTGAAATAAAAGTGAGATAATTATTTGTAGCAAATATGTCAGAGTTGGCGAATAATTTTTAATTCAGAGTATTTTTATTAAAAAATAAGTAAGGCTCTGTCACTATGAACTAAATGTGCTGGTAATGTCAAAAAAATCAATAAACGTTCTTGATGAAGTTGCTCATAAAAAATGCCTCGAATACAGGAAAACTTTTTTATCACACCTTTTCAAAAAATATAAAGAAAAAAATATGTCACCAGAACGATTTTTAAAAGCTGAAGAGTTTTGACTTCAAAAAGAGTTCCTGATTTCTTTGCCTGAAATTCATGTGCCAACAATTTCTAGACAAGAAAGACCGGAAAAGGAATTCCAGGAACGTGGAACAGGGCTAAAAGTGGAAAAATTCGAAACCTTATGGAAAGATCGGCCGAAGAATTATTATTTGCTGTTGAGTCTTAGCTTAGGAAAGCGTTCTAAAGCCGTAGTTGTAAAAAGGGTTTCCGAGTGTTCTCCTAAAACACTTAAAAAGATTAAGAAACCTGAAACTCTGAATAAGATCAAGCCATAAACACCTGAAGAGGCCCTAGACCTTATAACCGATTTCAAAAAGCGCAAAAGAAAGAAATGCTAATATTTACCAGCATTCGATACTATTTGAGAATTTAAACAAGTTACCAACAAGTAATTTTGACTATAACCAAAACCTTATGTGTTCAACTACAGCCATTGTTGGACTTGCCGCTACAACATTGCACACCTCGAAACTTTTGAGAACCAGTTAGAAAACGGTAAGACTTTAGTTGTTCGTGGCAAAACTTAAGCAGTATAGTTCAGCGTAGGGTAGTGAAAACATTTTTGGAATTTTTACAAAAAAGACTCCGGTAGGTCGAGCGTTCTCATTTTGTTTTTACTTCAGACAAAATTTTCCATTTTATTTCGGTGATCGTCTTTTGTTTTTGATCTTAAAGGTTTTACGATTCTTTAAAGATCACGTGGCGCTTAAGTGGATTCCGCACAGCAACGAAGAATGAGTTGCAAACAAGCAGGTGAAGGTGCATCACCCGTTGCAAAAGCTGACTTGCACCGAATGAAGTACCGTTATCTGGATTTCCATTAGTATAATTTTCAAGAAAAGTTCAAGAAAATCGTCCGGTTTTGGCTAATCGAAAAGGCGGCTTCTTCCATCATGATAACGCCAAGCCACATGTAGCCCCACAAAAGCTGCAAAAACTGGAGAAGTTATTCTCCAGACCTTGCTCCTTCAGGTCCCTTAGAAACGTTTTAAACGCAAAGAAATTTCGTTCCGCTGAAACTGTCAAAAACTAACATAGGTAAAAAGTTGGGAGAGGTTGTAGAAGTGAACGGGGACTAATTATTGATTAATAAAATTGTTTTCTCTTAAGTATAATCGCTTATGTTTTATTTTCAAATACAATAAAGACAAGCATCTGGCAACCTTGTGATAAGTGATAATTATCTTAAGAAATTCCTATCGACGAATATGCATATGAAGGTGTATCCCTATGAGAGCATTCAAGTACTGAAGTACATTTGTACTGCAATACTGTGTAAGTAACCAGTGCCTTGTACTTGTTATTGAAAAAGAAGTACAAGTACCTTCTCAAATACTTTCTTCTAAAAACAAGTACTGGGTACTACAATACTGCCCAGTACATTTTAAGATACTTTTCTATTACAAGTCTATTTTAGGTACTCGTATTTGAGTCACGAATCAAATTTGTACGTATTTGACAATTTTTAATTTGATGATAAAGTTAGCATTTTGTACTTAAATACCGTGGATACTCACAGTGAAATTAGAAATACTACCTAGTTTTTTATTTTATTTTATTTTGTTAACGTGCCACAAAGATGAAACTATGATAGCCTTATTTGGATTAATGGAGAGATTCTTCCCGGTGCACCAGTCTATGATTTTCTGAAGGGCATTTTGCATGCGTGCAGTGACTTCATTTGCTTTTTTTCCCATAATGATAATAACTATAATAACTAGGTAGGTACAAGAAAGTCTAGTCTTTTTTGCAGCAAAGCTGGCAAAATAACGTTTGTACCTGGTGCCTTATATAGTTTGTGTGACCTAATAGCCGAATTCACCTTATCCGGGCTGACATACGTAAAACAAAATCAATACTTTGACTAGCTTCAAAATCATACGTTATGTATACGATGTGGTGTTGCCGTTGTCATGTTAAACGATAGAATACTCAACGAAATGTACCCGACTTAAACTTAAAACTAGTACTTAAAAATGTACTGGGCACTATTGGAGTACACAAGAAATATACTTAGAAGAAAGTATTTGAGAAAGTACAACACTTGCACTTGGTGATTTTCAAGTACCAAACACATTGTATTTTGTTTTTAAGTACAAGTACATGGTACTGGGTACTTGAGTAGTGCTGGTACTTGAAATTTTCCGGTCTGATTGTTACCAGAGTAAGAAACAAACATTCCTATTTTTCTTCTACTGCAGATTTTTATCGAACAGTGTATTTTTTTTTTAATTTTCTGACTCACTAGGAGCGCTAGAAAAGCACTCCTAAGAAGATCGTTTGTGCTGTTGGTAAAGATCTCACCGAAACTTTTGATGTCAAAAAAGAATTCAGACGATGCGCTGTCATGCGATTTCTTCATCATCATACCTGAAAGAGTAGTGCAAAACTCACGCGCAAACACAAGAGGTACAATCTTTCAAATGTCCGTCCAATTACTCGCCTACGCTGACGATATTGACGTAATCGGAAGAAAGCAGACGATAGCGTCGAAAATGGATTTAGAAAAACCAAGAATAGGCTATCAAGCAAAAAGGACACTCAACACCGACGTCACCTTCGACAGATTTAACTTTGAGGTAGTTAAGGACTTTATCTACTAAGGCTCCGCTACAAATTCAGACGACACCAGAGCTGAGATCAAACGAAATGATAACCAAATGTATAAATCGATTGTTTATTAAAATTTTAAAAATTAACATAAATTCATAGCTACTGCACTGACTCCAATCCTCAGACATATAGGTAAAAGAAAATGCGATTAAAAACGTATTTTCTTTTGATAACAATCCAGGGTAGATAACTGATATTGATTTTTGCCACTTTAATTCAATTGAAGTAGACATCTTCACTTTCCCTCAAATCTACTCTCTTACTTATGTATTAATTTCCCATAATCAACTTCAACTTCAAATTTTATTCCGTTTATTTATTTTACACAGTAAAAAAAAAACTCATAAAAACATGAACATCAACCTGATTTCTCTCCATTGCAGTTGATTGAAAGAGAAATAAAATGAAAACAAGAAGTGACATGTTGCGGAATTGGAAACCGTAAGTTTTATGCATTTATTTATTTGGATTCTTGACTTCTGTTTGCCGTTTGTCTTAATTAAAAATAATAATTTATTGTTTAATAATAATGGAAAAATATTTCAGAAAAGTCAATAAACAGGTATCTTAACAAAAACAAGTGTTATAGAGGTCTTATATTTTTAGAATTTGTTATTATAAATAGCTCTCCGCAGTTCCCACTTGATTCTGGAAGTGGTGCTGTTATTGAAAATACGGATTCACTCCCGAATCTCCTGAAATACCTTTTTGGGGATCAAATATGGTAAAACCAAAGCCAAATCAAAAATTAATGATGTAATAGGACCATTTTTAAAAAAATAGACTGCTGAACAGCTTCATTTTAGATAATTTTCTGATTATTGGTGAGTCAACGCACGTTAGCTCGTCAAAGTACAGTGACTCAACTTTTTGATCACATGTTCAGAGCAAAGTTTAATTTTTAGTTGTAGCTTTTCAAGTTTAACAGTTAGAGCAAATAAATTTTCACTAGAAATAAATGGAGTGATTATGAATCAGCACAGCAAAAGCAAACGAAAATACACTGTTATTTTATGAGAATTTGCAAAAGTTCTTAGGCAATGCATACCTTATGATCAATTTGTTGACACTGTCGCACTTGCATATTGTGAGTGGCCAAGTGTGGAGTTTTCTGTGTTTTTTGTTAAAAATAAAAATCTTTGAAGTATTAAAATAAGAATCCTATCGAAGGTAAATTTAAATTTCAGATTAAACAGGCATTTTAATTGTTTTAAATTTGATGGTAGATGAAAGAGCTTGGTATCTCCAAAATTAAGGAAGTAAAAAGGCAAATTGTTTCCAAGACAACTAATCGAGAAATTTCTCGAAAGCTTTGAAATTCAGTGGGAGTTGTATCCAAAATACGCAAAAATTTGAAGTATGGGGCTGAAAAAAATTAGTCTGGAAGGAAACCAATTTTAAACTCAAATATACAAAGGCGCATTGTGCGATAGATTAAATATGGAGTATATGAAAATGCGGTCCAGATTAATAAAGCATTATACCAAAAAAATGGGATTTATGTAACTGACGCTGTACGAAAAAGAAAAATATTGCGCAGAAACGGTTTTCATGGACGCGCTAAAATTAAAAACCCCAATTGACTGACCGCCATACATCTTGGTACACCTGTTGTTGATATTCCCTCTAAAACTTAGCGGCATAGCTTGACATTTGCAAAAGTTACGTAGCCAACAGTACATATATCTCTGTGTGTGTTGGCGATTCGGAACAATGGAAGCGCCACACGGTGGTTATTCCGGGAACATTTTGATCAAGGTGGTATACCTATTGATGAGATGGGCTTCGTATGCGGAGATTTAAACGGCCACATCGGAGAAACAAATGTTGATTATGAGGACTGCCACGGCGGTAAAGGCTTTGGCACCAGAAATTCAGCTGGCGAAGACATCCTTGTAGCGTGTAAGGTTTACGGTTTAACCGTCTTCAATACTATGTTTATTAAACATCAACGACATCTTATCACCTATAGCAGCGGGGGCCACGACACGCAAATAGATTATCACCTCTGCAAAGTGTCGATGTGAGGACTGTAAAGTAATACTTGGAATACCGTGTTAAGGACTGTAAAGTAATACTTGGAAAATCGCTAGTAAGCCAACACCATCTGCTCATTACAGAATTTTTCACAGGGGAACCACCGAAAACACGGGCATAGTTTGGAAAGCCAAAAATTCGGTGATATAATCTATGGACCGACAAGGACCAAGATTTATAGCACTGGCTAAAACGGGCATCGTTTGGAAAGCCAAAAAATCCGGTGGTATAATCTATCGAAGGAACGAGGCGCAAGATTTATCGCACTGGCTAAAGAACCATTCGAAATATAAACGGTATCGCAGAGTCACTTAGCCCGCAAGAAATGTGGAACAGCATGCACGAGGAATGCATGACACTCGCAAAGTCCCTTCTGAGGACTATATCGGGATACCATCACGTCGACAAAGAAACATGGTGGTGGAATGACGAAACCAAACGAGCTGCGGCCGACAAGAAGAATGCATTCCAAGCGTGGACAAAATGCGACTGGAGTGACGATATCGAAAAAGCTCGACTGGCTCTTGAATACGAGCCAGTGGAAAACTTGTACCAGGAGTTGGAACAAATATCCTCACGATCGCCAGATAGAAGAAAAGCTATACAAGAAGTTCAAACGTCGTACAATACTTAACTGCCAAATGTTTTTAAGCTCGCTGCACAGAGGCAAAAAAATAAATAAGAAATAATCTCGCCGAAATACATCAAAAATGAAAATGAAATTTGTGACCGGTGGTTTGAATACTGCAAAGAGTTGCTTAACAAACAGTTTCCACGTGATATCGTGCCGACAGCTCGTCTGTTCGATGAGGAAGTTTCAGACTTTTCAATCGAAGAAATAAGTTAGCAATCGGAACAATGAAGCGGGGGAAACGGCGGGACCACCAAACAGCATTATATCAGAGTTTTGGTCGAAGATGGAGGGAATGGCAGCGAATGGATATCGAAACTTTTAAATAAGTTTAAATGTGGACAAACTATGCCGAATCAATGGAGAAGTAGCTCCTTGGTTCCGTCATTCGAAGAAAAAGGCGAGAATGCAACAACTACCATTCAATCAAGCTGATGTCACACACGATGAAAATCGTCGAAAGGGTCTTAAACGAACGTCTTTGTCAAATAATAAAGCTCGATAATAACCAGTGTGGATTTGCTGAAGGAAGACCGACGGAGGACGCTATCCAGAGCCTATGAATAATAATGAAAAGCACCGAGACTTGTCTAAGGATTTACACATGGTATTTATCGACCTCGAGAAAGCATTCGATCGAGTGCCTAGGGATCTCATATGGGCTACGCTGAAGTCTGAAAAGGTACCAGAAACCTACATTAGAATAATACAAAATATGTACGGAAACGTGAAAGCTACGGTTAAAAGCACTGCTGGACTAACGAGAGATTTCCAGTTAATATCGGAGTGCACCAAGGAAGCGTCCTTAGCACTTTCCTATTTAACGTAGCATTTTACTATCTTTTAGAAGACTGCATGCACGAAGCAAATGTAACGCCAATTCTCTTCGCTGACAACGCAGTTATACTAAACGATAACGTCGAAGATTTGCAGAACGCCTTAGATTCATGGAAAAATGCGCTAGAGAGAAACGGGTTTAAAATAAGTCGTTCAAAGACGGAGCATTTGACGTGCCCATTTGCGCATCTGTTGCGACCTGTTCCGGATATAATGTTAGACGGAATAGTTCTTCCGAAAAGCACTATTTTAAGTACTTAGGATCAATCGTTAACATGGAAGCGAAATGTGACGACGACGTAAACCACAGAGTGAGTGTGGGATGGATGAAATGGCGGAAAAATTCGGGAATCTTTTGCGACCGAAAATTTCCATTTGAATTGAAGGGGGAACTCCACACCACGATTGTTAGACCAGCTCTTATGTACGGTTCTCAGTGCAGTTTACACATGTAAACATTTCTAGTTTCAATTGCGTGTGTGACCGTTAGGTAACTCGCTCTTTCGTGTAAAGATACATATCCTGCAAGTTTAAAAGCCGTGTGTAACCCAGGGGTCGGAGAATTTTTTTAAACCCCAAACATGTTGGAGTTAAAACGAACTTCCTCTGGTTCAAATGTTAATTTGCCTATGAATAAATTGTTTTTTTGGAATTAAGTTTGTAAAACACTGGAAATGTATCCTAAGTGTGTGTAGATATTAAACCAACTGTCTATGAGTTACAACTATTTTTGAAAACATTTTTTCAATAAAATTTAATCTATATATATAAATACGTGCTGCCTATTTTTGTCGTACACTTTTACACCGTTCTACTGAACCGAATGGTATGATACTCGTACTTACTCTCTCTCTCTCTCTCTCTCGCTCTCTCCCTATATATATATATATATATATATATATCTCCCTCTCTCTCTCTGGTGAGTTCAGTTTCAAACCAGAAGATACGAGAGAGAACTAGGAACCGACAAATGTGGTATAAATACAGGATGAGAAACAGCGTGAGTTAAGTTGAATTTTGGAGAGCACCAGAAAAGGAGTAAAGAACAGGAAAGATGCGTATAGTCGAAAAAAAAAGTCAGAATTAATAGCTATAGTAATAGCTTCCAAGTGCTATTTTCTTCGTTTCGGATGAAATTTTCCGATGAATTCCCAGAAATTTCAGACGAATACCTACAACATTTTTTCAAAACAATTTAAGTTTGTTCACCAATCGACAGATGAGCCACCACCTGAACTTATGAACTCTTAAGCAGATGTAGGACGTTTTTTCTGCCACAATCGCTAACATGCGTACAAAAAAAAAACAGCTATATGAACATGTTTTGCATTTCGCTTTTTTATAAATTTGGGGAATAAAAGTGAATTTCCGTGTTCCGATCGAAATGTAAATTGTGAATCGGTTTTTCGAAAATGAAAATCGGTGTTCTGCATTTCGATCAAATTCGGTTTTTGACCGAAATGAATTCACTTTGCTTAGTGTGCAGTGAAATTGTGCGGATGAGAATATCAGTTGAGGAAATGTAAGTAGACGAACAATTTTGATAATTTTATTTATTTGTTATTACATATATATTAATTTATAGGGGAAATATACATAAATATACATATACAAATTTAAGGCAGGATAAAATATTTTTAGAATATTGGAGGACAATATCGATTTGGCTAGAGGTTTTGTTAAGGAAGATAAAGCGAACTTAGATTCTCTGCGGAGCAAATCAGCTTCGAATTTAAATAGCAATGGTCGACCTGTAAAAGACTCTTCTGAATAGAAAAAGGTTTTTTCTAAAATTATTTTTGTTTTTTAATAACTAATTTTGAATTGTGTTTGAAGGTTTGGTTTGATTCAAAATGTAACATTAGGAAAAAACTTGCACATAACAATAGGGAATCAAAGGTAACAGGAGGTGGGCCAAATAATAACCTTCCAATTTGTGCAGTCGCAAAACTATGTGGAACTTATAGCATTGTTGATGGTATAAAGAGATCTATTTCTTCCGGAGTTAACACTGCATTGGAAGCATGTTCCGATACTAACAGAATTCCGGAGTTAATTTAAGAAATTTCAAATAACGAAACTAATGTGAACTAAATGTCGAGGGTTCGACAAGCCAACAAATGAGGAAAACACACAGAGGATAAAATAGAGAGTTTAAATGTGGAGACCCAAAAAGAATTACTAAACAAGATAACATCGAATAACATCTTGATTCAATCGAAATAGTAAAGGAAATGGAAGGATCTTAAAAAGAGTTTACCCATCGAATCGATAGATGGATAGTGTGATGTATTGAAGGAGCAAACCGCGGAAAACAAACGACATCATCTTCAAATGGCAAAATTAATCTTGGAAAAAAAAAAAAAAAAAAAGCGACTGGAAATAAAGGAGATAAAATTAAAATTGAGAAATAATGATAGTCCATATTTTTTTTTTAGAAATTTTTTTTTACCGTTATTAAAAATATTTTTGAATTTCTTTTTGTTTTAGTTAAGTACTTAAATGAAAAAACTCTGTATATTTATACATATATTGATGTTTCCTTTACATTTTCACGTGAATCGAGCTTTCAAATTCCCAATTATTCTTTCAACAATATTTCGATGCCATGATCTCTCCCAACTCCCTACTCGGCTTAATTACCGACTCCATTTCTCCCAAAATGCATCTTTGTTCAGGCTAAAACAACATTTGAAACTGCAAAAATTTAAATAAATTCCTTTAAAAAATACCTGTAATCAAAACAAACCCACATAGTTTCAGGAAGATCCAAGATGTTAGCATTTCCATGTAACGTTCACCTTCTATTTTTTTTCTCTTTTATGTTTTCATTTAAGATAGAAAAAAATATATTAACAAATTGTTAATAGTTTTTAATTTTAAAGAAATAATTTTCACTCCACGAAATAAGTAGTAACTAGAGCAAATAATTGACAGTTCGAACACTAATTCGGAAAGAATTCGAAACAATCCAAAACGACAGAAATGTGGAACACGAAATTTTATTCCGAGAAAAATTAAAATATAAATTGAAATCGAGGAAGTTGTTGACGTCTTAAGACCGCCACATATAACGACATATCAGCTTTAACAAAAAAAACTTATTTTAGGTTACTTTACAAGTTATGGCTTGAACTTAAATTCAGTTTCAAACCAGAAGATACGAGAGAGAACTAGGAACCGACAAATGTGGTATAAATACAGGATGAGAAACAGCGTGAGTTAAGTTGAATTTTGGAGAGCACCAGAAAAGGAGTAAAGAACAGGAAAGATGCGTATAGTCGAAAAAAAAAGTCAGAATTAATAGCTATAGTAATAGCTTCCAAGTGCTATTTTCTTCGTTTCGGATGAATTTTTCCGATGAATTCCCAGAAATTTCAGACGAATACCTACAACATTTTTTCAAAACAATTTAAGTTTGTTCACCAATCGACAGATGAGCCACCACCTGAACTTATGAACTCTTAAGCAGATGTAGGACGTTTTTTCTGCCACAATCGCTAACATGCGTACAAAAAAAAAACAGCTATATGAACATGTTTTGCATTTCGCTTTTTTATAAATTTGGGGAATAAAAGTGAATTTCCGTGTTCCGATCGAAATGTAAATTGTGAATCGGTTTTTCGAAAATGAAAATCGGTGTTCTGCATTTCGATCAAATTCGGTTTTTGACCGAAATGAATTCACTTTGCTTAGTGTGCAGTGAAATTGTGCGGATGAGAATATCAGTTGAGGAAATGTAAGTAGACGAACAATTTTGATAATTTTATTTATTTGTTATTACATATATATTAATTTATAGGGGAAATATACATAAATATACATATACAAATTTAAGGCAGGATAAAATATTTTTAGAATATTGGAGGACAATATCGATTTGGCTAGAGGTTTTGTTAAGGAAGATAAAGCGAACTTAGATTCTCTGCGGAGCAAATCAGCTTCGAATTTAAATAGCAATGGTCGACCTGTAAAAGACTCTTCTGAATAGAAAAAGGTTTTTTCTAAAATTATTTTTGTTTTTTAATAACTAATTTTGAATTGTGTTTGAAGGTTTGGTTTGATTCAAAATGTAACATTAGGAAAAAACTTGCACATAACAATAGGGAATCAAAGGTAACAGGAGGTGGGCCAAATAATAACCTTCCAATTTGTGCAGTCGCAAAACTATGTGGAACTTATAGCATTGTTGATGGTATAAAGAGATCTATTTCTTCCGGAGTTAACACTGCATTGGAAGCATGTTCCGATACTAACAGAATTCCGGAGTTAATTTAAGAAATTTCAAATAACGAAACTAATGTGAACTAAATGTCGAGGGTTCGACAAGCCAACAAATGAGGAAAACACACAGAGGATAAAATAGAGAGTTTAAATGTGGAGACCCAAAAAGAATTACTAAACAAGATAACATCGAATAACATCTTGATTCAATCGAAATAGTAAAGGAAATGGAAGGATCTTAAAAAGAGTTTACCCATCGAATCGATAGATGGATAGTGTGATGTATTGAAGGAGCAAACCGCGGAAAACAAACGACATCATCTTCAAATGGCAAAATTAATCTTGGAAAAAAAAAAAAAAAAAAAGCGACTGGAAATAAAGGAGATAAAATTAAAATTGAGAAATAATGATAGTCCATATTTTTTTTTTAGAAATTTTTTTTTACCGTTATTAAAAATATTTTTGAATTTCTTTTTGTTTTAGTTAAGTACTTAAATGAAAAAACTCTGTATATTTATACATATATTGATGTTTCCTTTACATTTTCACGTGAATCGAGCTTTCAAATTCCCAATTATTCTTTCAACAATATTTCGATGCCATGATCTCTCCCAACTCCCTACTCGGCTTAATTACCGACTCCATTTCTCCCAAAATGCATCTTTGTTCAGGCTAAAACAACATTTGAAACTGCAAAAATTTAAATAAATTCCTTTAAAAAATACCTGTAATCAAAACAAACCCACATAGTTTCAGGAAGATCCAAGATGTTAGCATTTCCATGTAACGTTCACCTTCTATTTTTTTTCTCTTTTATGTTTTCATTTAAGATAGAAAAAAATATATTAACAAATTGTTAATAGTTTTTAATTTTAAAGAAATAATTTTCACTCCACGAAATAAGTAGTAACTAGAGCAAATAATTGACAGTTCGAACACTAATTCGGAAAGAATTCGAAACAATCCAAAACGACAGAAATGTGGAACACGAAATTTTATTCCGAGAAAAATTAAAATATAAATTGAAATCGAGGAAGTTGTTGACGTCTTAAGACCGCCACATATAACGACATATCAGCTTTAACAAAAAAAACTTATTTTAGGTTACTTTACAAGTTATGGCTTGAACTTAAATTCAGTTTCAAACCAGAAGATACGAGAGAGAACTAGGAACCGACAAATGTGGTATAAATACAGGATGAGAAACAGCGTGAGTTAAGTTGAATTTTGGAGAGCACCAGAAAAGGAGTAAAGAACAGGAAAGATGCGTATAGTCGAAAAAAAAAGTCAGAATTAATAGCTATAGTAATAGCTTCCAAGTGCTATTTTCTTCGTTTCGGATGAATTTTTCCGATGAATTCCCAGAAATTTCAGACGAATACCTACAACATTTTTTCAAAACAATTTAAGTTTGTTCACCAATCGACAGATGAGCCACCACCTGAACTTATGAACTCTTAAGCAGATGTAGGACGTTTTTTCTGCCACAATCGCTAACATGCGTACAAAAAAAAAACAGCTATATGAACATGTTTTGCATTTCGCTTTTTTATAAATTTGGGGAATAAAAGTGAATTTCCGTGTTCCGATCGAAATGTAAATTGTGAATCGGTTTTTCGAAAATGAAAATCGGTGTTCTGCATTTCGATCAAATTCGGTTTTTGACCGAAATGAATTCACTTTGCTTAGTGTGCAGTGAAATTGTGCGGATGAGAATATCAGTTGAGGAAATGTAAGTAGACGAACAATTTTGATAATTTTATTTATTTGTTATTACATATATATTAATTTATAGGGGAAATATACATAAATATACATATACAAATTTAAGGCAGGATAAAATATTTTTAGAATATTGGAGGACAATATCGATTTGGCTAGAGGTTTTGTTAAGGAAGATAAAGCGAACTTAGATTCTCTGCGGAGCAAATCAGCTTCGAATTTAAATAGCAATGGTCGACCTGTAAAAGACTCTTCTGAATAGAAAAAGGTTTTTTCTAAAATTATTTTTGTTTTTTAATAACTAATTTTGAATTGTGTTTGAAGGTTTGGTTTGATTCAAAATGTAACATTAGGAAAAAACTTGCACATAACAATAGGGAATCAAAGGTAACAGGAGGTGGGCCAAATAATAACCTTCCAATTTGTGCAGTCGCAAAACTATGTGGAACTTATAGCATTGTTGATGGTATAAAGAGATCTATTTCTTCCGGAGTTAACACTGCATTGGAAGCATGTTCCGATACTAACAGAATTCCGGAGTTAATTTAAGAAATTTCAAATAACGAAACTAATGTGAACTAAATGTCGAGGGTTCGACAAGCCAACAAATGAGGAAAACACACAGAGGATAAAATAGAGAGTTTAAATGTGGAGACCCAAAAAGAATTACTAAACAAGATAACATCGAATAACATCTTGATTCAATCGAAATAGTAAAGGAAATGGAAGGATCTTAAAAAGAGTTTACCCATCGAATCGATAGATGGATAGTGTGATGTATTGAAGGAGCAAACCGCGGAAAACAAACGACATCATCTTCAAATGGCAAAATTAATCTTGGAAAAAAAAAAAAAAAAAAAAGCGACTGGAAATAAAGGAGATAAAATTAAAATTGAGAAATAATGATAGTCCATATTTTTTTTTTAGAAATTTTTTTTTACCGTTATTAAAAATATTTTTGAATTTCTTTTTGTTTTAGTTAAGTACTTAAATGAAAAAACTCTGTATATTTATACATATATTGATGTTTCCTTTACATTTTCACGTGAATCGAGCTTTCAAATTCCCAATTATTCTTTCAACAATATTTCGATGCCATGATCTCTCCCAACTCCCTACTCGGCTTAATTACCGACTCCATTTCTCCCAAAATGCATCTTTGTTCAGGCTAAAACAACATTTGAAACTGCAAAAATTTAAATAAATTCCTTTAAAAAATACCTGTAATCAAAACAAACCCACATAGTTTCAGGAAGATCCAAGATGTTAGCATTTCCATGTAACGTTCACCTTCTATTTTTTTTCTCTTTTATGTTTTCATTTAAGATAGAAAAAAATATATTAACAAATTGTTAATAGTTTTTAATTTTAAAGAAATAATTTTCACTCCACGAAATAAGTAGTAACTAGAGCAAATAATTGACAGTTCGAACACTAATTCGGAAAGAATTCGAAACAATCCAAAACGACAGAAATGTGGAACACGAAATTTTATTCCGAGAAAAATTAAAATATAAATTGAAATCGAGGAAGTTGTTGACGTCTTAAGACCGCCACATATAACGACATATCAGCTTTAACAAAAAAAACTTATTTTAGGTTACTTTACAAGTTATGGCTTGAACTTAAATTCAGTTTCAAACCAGAAGATACGAGAGAGAACTAGGAACCGACAAATGTGGTATAAATACAGGATGAGAAACAGCGTGAGTTAAGTTGAATTTTGGAGAGCACCAGAAAAGGAGTAAAGAACAGGAAAGATGCGTATAGTCGAAAAAAAAAGTCAGAATTAATAGCTATAGTAATAGCTTCCAAGTGCTATTTTCTTCGTTTCGGATGAATTTTTCCGATGAATTCCCAGAAATTTCAGACGAATACCTACAACATTTTTTCAAAACAATTTAAGTTTGTTCACCAATCGACAGATGAGCCACCACCTGAACTTATGAACTCTTAAGCAGATGTAGGACGTTTTTTCTGCCACAATCGCTAACATGCGTACAAAAAAAAAACAGCTATATGAACATGTTTTGCATTTCGCTTTTTTATAAATTTGGGGAATAAAAGTGAATTTCCGTGTTCCGATCGAAATGTAAATTGTGAATCGGTTTTTCGAAAATGAAAATCGGTGTTCTGCATTTCGATCAAATTCGGTTTTTGACCGAAATGAATTCACTTTGCTTAGTGTGCAGTGAAATTGTGCGGATGAGAATATCAGTTGAGGAAATGTAAGTAGACGAACAATTTTGATAATTTTATTTATTTGTTATTACATATATATTAATTTATAGGGGAAATATACATAAATATACATATACAAATTTAAGGCAGGATAAAATATTTTTAGAATATTGGAGGACAATATCGATTTGGCTAGAGGTTTTGTTAAGGAAGATAAAGCGAACTTAGATTCTCTGCGGAGCAAATCAGCTTCGAATTTAAATAGCAATGGTCGACCTGTAAAAGACTCTTCTGAATAGAAAAAGGTTTTTTCTAAAATTATTTTTGTTTTTTAATAACTAATTTTGAATTGTGTTTGAAGGTTTGGTTTGATTCAAAATGTAACATTAGGAAAAAACTTGCACATAACAATAGGGAATCAAAGGTAACAGGAGGTGGGCCAAATAATAACCTTCCAATTTGTGCAGTCGCAAAACTATGTGGAACTTATAGCATTGTTGATGGTATAAAGAGATCTATTTCTTCCGGAGTTAACACTGCATTGGAAGCATGTTCCGATACTAACAGAATTCCGGAGTTAATTTAAGAAATTTCAAATAACGAAACTAATGTGAACTAAATGTCGAGGGTTCGACAAGCCAACAAATGAGGAAAACACACAGAGGATAAAATAGAGAGTTTAAATGTGGAGACCCAAAAAGAATTACTAAACAAGATAACATCGAATAACATCTTGATTCAATCGAAATAGTAAAGGAAATGGAAGGATCTTAAAAAGAGTTTACCCATCGAATCGATAGATGGATAGTGTGATGTATTGAAGGAGCAAACCGCGGAAAACAAACGACATCATCTTCAAATGGCAAAATTAATCTTGGAAAAAAAAAAAAAAAAAGCGACTGGAAATAAAGGAGATAAAATTAAAATTGAGAAATAATGATAGTCCATATTTTTTTTTTTAGAAATTTTTTTTTACCGTTATTAAAAATATTTTTGAATTTCTTTTTGTTTTAGTTAAGTACTTAAATGAAAAAACTCTGTATATTTATACATATATTGATGTTTCCTTTACATTTTCACGTGAATCGAGCTTTCAAATTCCCAATTATTCTTTCAACAATATTTCGATGCCATGATCTCTCCCAACTCCCTACTCGGCTTAATTACCGACTCCATTTCTCCCAAAATGCATCTTTGTTCAGGCTAAAACAACATTTGAAACTGCAAAAATTTAAATAAATTCCTTTAAAAAATACCTGTAATCAAAACAAACCCACATAGTTTCAGGAAGATCCAAGATGTTAGCATTTCCATGTAACGTTCACCTTCTATTTTTTTTCTCTTTTATGTTTTCATTTAAGATAGAAAAAAATATATTAACAAATTGTTAATAGTTTTTAATTTTAAAGAAATAATTTTCACTCCACGAAATAAGTAGTAACTAGAGCAAATAATTGACAGTTCGAACACTAATTCGGAAAGAATTCGAAACAATCCAAAACGACAGAAATGTGGAACACGAAATTTTATTCCGAGAAAAATTAAAATATAAATTGAAATCGAGGAAGTTGTTGACGTCTTAAGACCGCCACATATAACGACATATCAGCTTTAACAAAAAAAACTTATTTTAGGTTACTTTACAAGTTATGGCTTGAACTTAAATTCAGTTTCAAACCAGAAGATACGAGAGAGAACTAGGAACCGACAAATGTGGTATAAATACAGGATGAGAAACAGCGTGAGTTAAGTTGAATTTTGGAGAGCACCAGAAAAGGAGTAAAGAACAGGAAAGATGCGTATAGTCGAAAAAAAAAGTCAGAATTAATAGCTATAGTAATAGCTTCCAAGTGCTATTTTCTTCGTTTCGGATGAATTTTTCCGATGAATTCCCAGAAATTTCAGACGAATACCTACAACATTTTTTCAAAACAATTTAAGTTTGTTCACCAATCGACAGATGAGCCACCACCTGAACTTATGAACTCTTAAGCAGATGTAGGACGTTTTTTCTGCCACAATCGCTAACATGCGTACAAAAAAAAAACAGCTATATGAACATGTTTTGCATTTCGCTTTTTTATAAATTTGGAGAATAAAAGTGAATTTCCGTGTTCCGATCGAAATGTAAATTGTGAATCGGTTTTTCGAAAATGAAAATCGGTGTTCTGCATTTCGATCAAATTCGGTTTTTGACCGAAATGAATTCACTTTGCTTAGTGTGCAGTGAAATTGTGCGGATGAGAATATCAGTTGAGGAAATGTAAGTAGACGAACAATTTTGATAATTTTATTTATTTGTTATTACATATATATTAATTTATAGGGGAAATATACATAAATATACATATACAAATTTAAGGCAGGATAAAATATTTTTAGAATATTGGAGGACAATATCGATTTGGCTAGAGGTTTTGTTAAGGAAGATAAAGCGAACTTAGATTCTCTGCGGAGCAAATCAGCTTCGAATTTAAATAGCAATGGTCGACCTGTAAAAGACTCTTCTGAATAGAAAAAGGTTTTTTCTAAAATTATTTTTGTTTTTTAATAACTAATTTTGAATTGTGTTTGAAGGTTTGGTTTGATTCAAAATGTAACATTAGGAAAAAACTTGCACATAACAATAGGGAATCAAAGGTAACAGGAGGTGGGCCAAATAATAACCTTCCAATTTGTGCAGTCGCAAAACTATGTGGAACTTATAGCATTGTTGATGGTATAAAGAGATCTATTTCTTCCGGAGTTAACACTGCATTGGAAGCATGTTCCGATACTAACAGAATTCCGGAGTTAATTTAAGAAATTTCAAATAACGAAACTAATGTGAACTAAATGTCGAGGGTTCGACAAGCCAACAAATGAGGAAAACACACAGAGGATAAAATAGAGAGTTTAAATGTGGAGACCCAAAAAGAATTACTAAACAAGATAACATCGAATAACATCTTGATTCAATCGAAATAGTAAAGGAAATGGAAGGATCTTAAAAAGAGTTTACCCATCGAATCGATAGATGGATAGTGTGATGTATTGAAGGAGCAAACCGCGGAAAACAAACGACATCATCTTCAAATGGCAAAATTAATCTTGGAAAAAAAAAAAAAAAAAAGCGACTGGAAATAAAGGAGATAAAATTAAAATTGAGAAATAATGATAGTCCATATTTTTTTTTTTAGAAATTTTTTTTTACCGTTATTAAAAATATTTTTGAATTTCTTTTTGTTTTAGTTAAGTACTTAAATGAAAAAACTCTGTATATTTATACATATATTGATGTTTCCTTTACATTTTCACGTGAATCGAGCTTTCAAATTCCCAATTATTCTTTCAACAATATTTCGATGCCATGATCTCTCCCAACTCCCTACTCGGCTTAATTACCGACTCCATTTCTCCCAAAATGCATCTTTGTTCAGGCTAAAACAACATTTGAAACTGCAAAAATTTAAATAAATTCCTTTAAAAAATACCTGTAATCAAAACAAACCCACATAGTTTCAGGAAGATCCAAGATGTTAGCATTTCCATGTAACGTTCACCTTCTATTTTTTTTCTCTTTTATGTTTTCATTTAAGATAGAAAAAAATATATTAACAAATTGTTAATAGTTTTTAATTTTAAAGAAATAATTTTCACTCCACGAAATAAGTAGTAACTAGAGCAAATAATTGACAGTTCGAACACTAATTCGGAAAGAATTCGAAACAATCCAAAACGACAGAAATGTGGAACACGAAATTTTATTCCGAGAAAAATTAAAATATAAATTGAAATCGAGGAAGTTGTTGACGTCTTAAGACCGCCACATATAACGACATATCAGCTTTAACAAAAAAAACTTATTTTAGGTTACTTTACAAGTTATGGCTTGAACTTAAATTCAGTTTCAAACCAGAAGATACGAGAGAGAACTAGGAACCGACAAATGTGGTATAAATACAGGATGAGAAACAGCGTGAGTTAAGTTGAATTTTGGAGAGCACCAGAAAAGGAGTAAAGAACAGGAAAGATGCGTATAGTCGAAAAAAAAAGTCAGAATTAATAGCTATAGTAATAGCTTCCAAGTGCTATTTTCTTCGTTTCGGATGAATTTTTCCGATGAATTCCCAGAAATTTCAGACGAATACCTACAACATTTTTTCAAAACAATTTAAGTTTGTTCACCAATCGACAGATGAGCCACCACCTGAACTTATGAACTCTTAAGCAGATGTAGGACGTTTTTTCTGCCACAATCGCTAACATGCGTACAAAAAAAAAACAGCTATATGAACATGTTTTGCATTTCGCTTTTTTATAAATTTGGGGAATAAAAGTGAATTTCCGTGTTCCGATCGAAATGTAAATTGTGAATCGGTTTTTCGAAAATGAAAATCGGTGTTCTGCATTTCGATCAAATTCGGTTTTTGACCGAAATGAATTCACTTTGCTTAGTGTGCAGTGAAATTGTGCGGATGAGAATATCAGTTGAGGAAATGTAAGTAGACGAACAATTTTGATAATTTTATTTATTTGTTATTACATATATATTAATTTATAGGGGAAATATACATAAATATACATATACAAATTTAAGGCAGGATAAAATATTTTTAGAATATTGGAGGACAATATCGATTTGGCTAGAGGTTTTGTTAAGGAAGATAAAGCGAACTTAGATTCTCTGCGGAGCAAATCAGCTTCGAATTTAAATAGCAATGGTCGACCTGTAAAAGACTCTTCTGAATAGAAAAAGGTTTTTTCTAAAATTATTTTTGTTTTTTAATAACTAATTTTGAATTGTGTTTGAAGGTTTGGTTTGATTCAAAATGTAACATTAGGAAAAAACTTGCACATAACAATAGGGAATCAAAGGTAACAGGAGGTGGGCCAAATAATAACCTTCCAATTTGTGCAGTCGCAAAACTATGTGGAACTTATAGCATTGTTGATGGTATAAAGAGATCTATTTCTTCCGGAGTTAACACTGCATTGGAAGCATGTTCCGATACTAACAGAATTCCGGAGTTAATTTAAGAAATTTCAAATAACGAAACTAATGTGAACTAAATGTCGAGGGTTCGACAAGCCAACAAATGAGGAAAACACACAGAGGATAAAATAGAGAGTTTAAATGTGGAGACCCAAAAAGAATTACTAAACAAGATAACATCGAATAACATCTTGATTCAATCGAAATAGTAAAGGAAATGGAAGGATCTTAAAAAGAGTTTACCCACCGAATCGATAGATGGATAGTGTGATGTATTGAAGGAGCAAACCGCGGAAAACAAACGACATCATCTTCAAATGGCAAAATTAATCTTGGAAAAAAAAAAAAAAAAAAAGCGACTGGAAATAAAGGAGATAAAATTAAAATTGAGAAATAATGATAGTCCATATTTTTTTTTTAGAAATTTTTTTTTACCGTTATTAAAAATATTTTTGAATTTCTTTTTGTTTTAGTTAAGTACTTAAATGAAAAAACTCTGTATATTTATACATATATTGATGTTTCCTTTACATTTTCACGTGAATCGAGCTTTCAAATTCCCAATTATTCTTTCAACAATATTTCGATGCCATGATCTCTCCCAACTCCCTACTCGGCTTAATTACCGACTCCATTTCTCCCAAAATGCATCTTTGTTCAGGCTAAAACAACATTTGAAACTGCAAAAATTTAAATAAATTCCTTTAAAAAATACCTGTAATCAAAACAAACCCACATAGTTTCAGGAAGATCCAAGATGTTAGCATTTCCATGTAACGTTCACCTTCTATTTTTTTTCTCTTTTATGTTTTCATTTAAGATAGAAAAAAATATATTAACAAATTGTTAATAGTTTTTAATTTTAAAGAAATAATTTTCACTCCACGAAATAAGTAGTAACTAGAGCAAATAATTGACAGTTCGAACACTAATTCGGAAAGAATTCGAAACAATCCAAAACGACAGAAATGTGGAACACGAAATTTTATTCCGAGAAAAATTAAAATATAAATTGAAATCGAGGAAGTTGTTGACGTCTTAAGACCGCCACATATAACGACATATCAGCTTTAACAAAAAAAACTTATTTTAGGTTACTTTACAAGTTATGGCTTGAACTTAAATTGCAAGTAGAAGCCAGGAACAGTGAAACAAAAGCAGCGTTCTTTCAAGTTGCTTGGAAGCCAGGGAGACAATGACTTTACATCTATTCGCTGGATACCTCGATCCACGATTTCGGGGATCGACGACAGCAATTGCGATTGGCCATGAGCTCGTACTCATATTTTTTAATTTTATAGTACAAAAGTATGCATTTTGGCTGTAGGTCGATATTTCTTCTCAGCTATCAACTTCCGTACACGCTCTTACCTCATCTGAAGAATTTTCTGCAGAGTATAACTGCGCGTTGATTGTAGATAAATCGTCAAAGTTCTTCATCTTTCCTTCGTCGTTCTCTAAAAGATTTGAAAAATGACAACTCCTGACAACGCTGACGAAGAACTAGTCATAGAAGATGTTGTTCGAGCTTAAAACGAGCTCCTTACAACAAGGAAAACGTTTGTTTGTTGATGAAGATATGCTTCGCTGCCTACTTTAAAAATGTTGGCAAAACTTGTGCACAGAGTGGCTGCAACAGAGGTAAACGTTGAGCGTTAAAAATTACATTAAGCGACAAACGATCGCAATGTTCATCAGGAAACATAAAAATTATTTTGTTTGAAAAGTTTAATATAAATATATATTTTTCGGTGAAAACAAAAATCATGCGAATTCTATAGAAAAACGTGCTTTCCTCTTTAGTTACCTTTTATATCGATACCTTAAAGAACAATAGTGCCTTGTCCACTTTTTACATCTTTAGTAAATCGAAAAACAAGTTTTTTTTTATCAAGGTCCCTTTAAAACTAATTGATATATTTTTTAAAGTTTTTTTTTTTTTATATTATATATTAAGTCTGCAAAAAGTTCAGTCAACAAAATATTATTTTTTATATTATTCTAATTATTCTAATATAAATCGGGACAAAAGTGAACATAGCACCAGTGTGCTTTAAGGTATCGATTTATTTAACACCATCTTCACATGAATACACAACCTAGAAAAATGCTTATTCGATATAAAAATTGTCGGCTATTGTTCTGATGACAATTTTTATAATTTTTATAAGCAAAAACAACAGCTCTAGAGAACTCTGCGAGGGAGCAGATATTAATCCCTGGGGTACCGCCTACAGGATGGTCATGGCAGAACGAAAGGGCTCTCAGGCACCCCCACCCTCGTGCCCTTTTCTAATGCAAAAAAATAGTGTCGGGATTATTTCCACAGCAAGCACCAACAGAGCATATAGAACCACCGCAGGAAGTAGGTGAGATCCCACCAGTTACGCAAGCGGAACTTCTGGATGTATGTAAACGATTTAGCAGTAATAAATCGCCTAGATTGGACGGCATACCAAATAAGGTCCTTAAGTTAGCCGTCAAAATAAATACAGAAGCATTCGTGGAAATGTATAACAAGGGTTTAACGGAAGGGGTTTTTCCAGACAAATGGAAAAAGCAAGGTCTTGTGCTGCTGCCCAAAGGGAATAAACCACCAGATGAGCCCTCGTCATACCGTCCCATATGCTTACTACACACGACGGGTAAAATACTGGAGCGAATTATATGCAACCGGCTCGCTCTACAGCAGATGCTATTCGGAAGGTAACTACGACCCTAGAAGAAGCCATTCAGGGCAGAAGATGGAGAGGAGGTACCAAAAATACGGCGCCGTATTAACGTTGGACGTCAAAAATGCGTTCAACTCTGCAAACTGGCAGGGTTCCACAAGGATTAGTACTAGGACCTCTCTTATGGAACATTATGTACGACAGCCTTGGAATCTCGATTGAGGCTAAAATCATAGGCTTTGCAGATGATATTGCAATCGTTGTGGCGGCGAAACACCTGGAGGAGATAGAAGACATCGGCAATGAATATATTCGAAAAGTAAGACGATGGATGGCAACAGTTGGGTTGGAACTGGCAGAACATAAAACGGAAGCAGTTCTGGTATCCAGTCGCAAGGAAAGAGAAACAATCAGCATCAGGGTGGGCGATCACGATATAACATCAAAATCGGCTTCAGATACCTAGGTATGATAATCGATGCTAGACTCACATACAAGGAACACCTTGAAAGTACGTGCGACAAAGCTGCAAAGGTGAACGCTGCCTTATCCAGAATAATGACAAACATAGGAGGACCCAGACAACAAATGAGACTAGTTCTGTCAAGGGTGGTGCAGTCAATCACAATGTATGCGGCACCAATATGAGCGAAAGCATTGAAAATTAAGTACGCAAGAAAGACTCTGTCAACAGACTGTGTGACTGAGAGTTTGCTGTGCATATCGGACAGTGTCAGATGATACTATATGTATATGTCATTGCGGGAATGCTACCAGCAGATATATTGGCTACTGAGCTACAAAGGACGTACGATGCCAAAATTCGGGAACCCGGAGTTTCAGTGAAAGATATCAAGCTGGGAGAAAAGCAGCGTAGCACAAGCGCGTGGTAAGAGAGATGGAACCAGTCTTCAAAGGGGAGATGGACCTACCGACTTATACCCGATATTCAAGAAGTAGATTTTACTTAAGTCAGCTCCTAACTGGACATGGCTGCTGTCAATCATATCTATACAGTTTTGGTCTGAAGGAATCTCCCTTCTGCTTAAACTGCGGAGCGGCTAGGGAAGATGCACAGCATGTATTTTTCCAGTGCACACACTTCAGAACAGAGCGCAGAGAACTAGCGGAGAAAATTGGAGAGATACCAACTCCTGAACATATCGTAAACCATATGCTAACATCAAGTATAATATAGGATGCGGTGAAACAGCCTGCGGCAAAAATGATGAAGGAACTTCGACGGTTGGAAAGAGTCTGAGAGAGCTTTAATGAAAATCAAACCCAGACGGCATCTCTAATACAACAAAGAACAGTAAATACTGTACACAATGTCGAACCAGCAAACAGATAAAGAAGGGCATAAAGTGCTTACCAGCCCCGCGAAGTAGTTCATAACGGCAGTTCTTCCGCGGGGAGAGTAGTAGAAGAGTGCAGGGTGTGGGTTAGTATGTAGGCGCATCCCCAAAATCGAGTACTTGGGGTTTGCGAATCGTGCATGCTGATAGCCCGGGCTATTATTAGTATCTATCGAGTATTATATCCTTGGACAAAAAAAAAAAAAAACTGGGCTTACTCAGCTTAACTAGTCTGGCACAAGCCGAAGAGCTGAATCTCCATGTACATCCGGACCTAAAAATCCTACTCTCTGACGAACCAGAACTATACATGATCTGCACGGTCACAGACCGCCTTCAAAAGTCTTTATGCTTCAATAAAGCGTTCTCCACGGAGATTCCCAGCAAAGAAGCATGGGTTAGTAAACACCCATCAAACAGCCAAAATGGCATACAGTGGTATACGGATGGTTGTAAAATGGAAACGGGAGTGGGAGCCTGAATACATGGACCGAACAGAAACATATCAATTGCCGTGGGCAAGAGTCCTAGTGTATTCCAAGCTGAAATACACGCCATTCAAGAATGCGCCTATATGATACTCAACTCTGGTACAATGGTCTAAGATATCACCTCAGCAATATAGGACTTGCTGACTCCGCAGAATGTCGACTCTGTTTCGAAGGCGAAGAAACAGCTGAACACATTTTATGTTAATGTCCAGCGCTCAATGGAATCAGGCGGAGCACCTTCCTCAGAGAACAACTCCACATCTCTGATATAAGCTACTCCCCTGCTGGTAGAGTTGCTAACTTCATTCGGTCAAAGTGCTTCTCAACCGATACTAGTTTTACTTTTTTACTGTCAACACTAGAACGTTCTTCATGTTGATTTTACAGGGCATTTCCAAGATATTTTAAACATGCGTGTATCGAGTTGGGATTTAGATTCTTTCGTAAATTAAGATAGCGAAAAGATATCGAATTTAAAAGAGGAAATGGTAGAAGTCATAAATAGCGATGCCACTTCTGTTCTTTTGATTTTATTTAGAAACATGATAAACTTGTTAATTGGCTAGTTACGAGGGCGGGTCAATAAGTCCGTGACTTTTAATTTAAAACACAGATTTTTTGATAAAAAAATAATTTTATTTTTCAACGTAGTCTCCCTTGAGCTCTATACACTTTGTCCAACGCTTCTCCAATTTTTTTATCCCTTCCAAAAAAAATGATTTGTCGAGGTCCTCAAAATAGGCCTTTGTTTGCGAGATGACTTCATCATTGGAGTCAAATATTTTTCCACCAAGCCATTTCTTCAGGTTTGGGAACAAGAAGTAGTCGCTCGGAGCCAAATCTGGAGAATAGGGTGGATGAGGGAGCAATTCATAGCCCAATTCATGGATTTTTGCCATGGCAAACACGATTGCGTTTGTGGTCGACTGTGAGCAAACGCGGCACCCATCTTGCGGAAAGCTTTCTCATGCCCAAGTGATCATTCAAAATTGAAACCACTGAGCCATGCGAGATCCCTACGGCTTCCACAATCTCTCGCACTTTCAATCTTCGGTCGGCCAACACCATATCGTGAATTTTTTCGATTGTTTCGGGTGTAGAGACCTCAACTGGGCGTCCAGGACGTTCGGCATCTTCAGTGCTTGTACGGCCACAACGAAATTCAGTAAACCACTTTTTTACCATTGAAATCGATGGTGCAGAGTCCCCATAGTATTTATCAAGCTTAGCCTTGGTCTCGGTAATGGTTTTTTTTCGCAAGAAATAATGCTTAATAAGCACACGAAATTCACTTTTTTCCATTTTCTCCTCAAATTAGTGAGTAGTCTGATAAAAATAGCTGTCAAACACAAACTAACTGACGCAGCAAGTTTAAATTTTGACAAGAGTCAACTGACAGATGCCTGTTGACAGGAGCAGTGTTGCTGTTTCAGTAAAGAGGTCAGAAATTCAAAAAGTCACGGACTTATTGACCCGCCCTCGTAGCTTATTTTTCTAAAAATATTACTTGGACCACTACTGTTCTTAACCATGCAGTTTTAGCCAAATTACCAAAAGAAGCAACAACAACTCCGACACGAAGAGAAAAAAGGTCATTATCTTGAAATATAAGTTATTTATTTAATAGTACGTTTACCCCGACCCGTTATTCAACATGAAATGGAAATGAAATTTCCATCGGTAAAATAAAATTTCCTTAAATTAAATATTATTTAAGTGTATTTGCTATGCTGTGTATGGCAACGATTAGTATAAGGCCTCGTAGAAGTAGCATCTTTCAACAGGTGCTGGTTCTTTAAATAACAAGAATGAGGCTCTGCAGCCGAACATTTTGCAGCTCTGCTAATAAGCCTTACTTCACACCTCCCCGGTGCGCCATCTGGGAATCTCACTAGAGATTGCGAAGTGAAGGGGGCAAATGGCGAGTTTCCTGCGCCATTAACCAGGATTAGAGTCGGAAAAACAAAACAAGACCTTATCCGGGCTACTCCGACATATTTGGAGCTCAGGCCGGTCAGGATTTCCAGGACTTAGTCAGGGTCTTGGAAAAGAGATGGTTGCGGACGAGCCCTATATGGGCCAAAGGCAGCGCTCACATCCCGGAATGGGTTACTGGCTTCGGTGTAACCGACCCCTCGTCCTAGGGGCATTAGAAATGGAACTGGTCCTCCAGGATGGGGGTTGTGCCGCCAGGGTAACTGCCCGGCCACATAAAAAAAAAAAACATAAGGTACGAAACATCAACAAGCCTCGGATATGGACGGATCTACTGTTGACAACCCACGCAAACGATTTAAGGACAATGAGCTTCGGATATGCACGTGGAATGTTAGATCCCTTAATAGACCACGTGCAGCCGAGCAACTAGCGGAGACCCTAGACTGCTGCAAAGCAGACATAACCGCCATCGACGGCAAAAGCAGCGCTTATTTGTATGCGGATTTGTTGTCGGAGGCAGACTAAGACAAGAAGTCCTCAGCTTCCGGCATGTGAGCGAGCGCCTCGTAGCAATCCGCATCAAGGCTTAATTCGCCAACATTAGCCTTATATGCGCGCATGCCTTCTACGAGCTCCTTAACAAGACCTACGAGCAATGATCTATCTATGACATTAAAATTGTCCTCGGTGATTTTAATGCAAAGCTAGGAAGAGAGGGTTCTTTGGTGGAACAATCGGAAAATGTAGCCTGTACAACACCACCTCCGATAACGGATTCAGGCTAATCGACTTTGCGGCGGGGCGAAACATTGTCGTGGCTAGCACGCGGTTCCCACATCTCGACATACACAAGGGGACTTGGAGAACTCCTGATCAATCAACAGTCAATAAGATTGATCACATTGCGATCGACGCAAGACACTCCTCCAGTGTTATGGATGTCCGTACGTTCCGAGGAGCCAACATCGACTCGGACCATTACTTTGTTGTAGCCAAGGCACGGTTGCGGATATCCCAAACTACGCCAAGACAAACTAATGCTTTGAGAAAATTCGACGTCAGACGGCTACAGTCACAAGAGATCACCAAGTCCTTTTCCGAGCGAGTGTCTCTTAATCTCTTAAGAGGTCCAATCCTGCCAGCATCAAGCACCGAAGACCACTGGAAACACTGCCAAAACACAATCAGAGATGCCGCTTCTGATGTGCTGGGTTTCACTCGTCTACCACAACGAAACCCCTGGTTCGATGATGAATGCCGGCAAGCACATGCAGCTAAGCAAAAAGCACGCAATGCGGCACTGCAAAAAAAGGCCAGAGCTGCTCATGAGCGGAAGAGGAGAGACGAACACCGGCTTCTCAGGAGGAATAAGAAATAGCATGAGAAGCGCGGGATCGAGGAAATTGAGAGATGCTACTCCAGGAATGAGGTTCGGAAGTTTTACCAAAAGGTAAAAATAACATGCCACGGAAACAAACCCCGAACCGAAGCCTGTAGAGATGAACTGGGGAACATCGTAGTAAAATCGCAGTCAATGCTGAGGATTTAGAAAGACCATTTCTGCAGTCTGTGTAACGACGATGACGGATCAAATACCGCCGTCAGGCAGAATCAACCAACGATGATGATGACCAACAATTCCGTCCACCCCACCTGGATGAAGTGAAGATAGCTATATCGAAGCTTAAGTCCAGCAAAGCTGCTGGAGCAGATGGCCTGACTGCCGACCTCTTCAAAGCGGCAGGCGATGACTTGGTAAGGAGCATACACCAACTAATCTGTAAAGTATAGTCGGACCAAAGTATGCCCCATGAATGGAACCTCAGCATTGTTTGTCCGATTCTCAAGAAAGGAGACCCTCTGAACTGCGCCAACTACAGAGGCATCAGTCTCGTTAACATCGCATATAAGATCTTATCCGCCGTATTGTGTGAACGCCTGAAGCCGTTCGTCAACAACCTGATAGGTCCATATCAGATATTCACACTACGGCAGATCTTGGAGAAGACCCATGAGCTCCAGATCGATACCCACCACCTATTCATCGAATTTAAGGCCGCGTATGACAGCATCTATAGAGACGAGCTATATAGAGCAATGTCTAGTTTTGGCATCCCTGTCAAACTCGTCCGTCTATGCAGGATGACGATGGAGAATGCACGCTGCTCCATCAAGATCGATAAAGATCTCACCGAGACCTTTGATGTCCAGAAAGGATTTAGACAAGGCGATGCGCTGTCATGCGATTTTTTCAACATCATACTTGAAAGAATAGTGCAAAATTCACGAGCAAACGCAAGAGGCACTATCTTTCAAAAGTCCGTCCAACTACTCGCATACGCCGACGATATTGACATAATCGGGAGAAAGCAGCGTGATGTCAGTGGCGCTTTCGCGTGTATTGAGACGGAAGCGACTAAAATGGGTATCCACTTCTCTTACTCTTACTCCATTCCCTTTCTATGGTGGGTCTCATTCGCTCCTTATATGCGTATCTTGAATGAATACTGATCTTATATGCATATATCGAAAGAAAACTGATCTCATGTCTCGATTTCATCATTCGAGAGCAAAATGAGTTAGAGCTACTCGAGATTTTCTCGAAATGAAAAATTAAAACTGATCTCATATCTTGAATTAATCATTCGAGAACACAATGAAGGAGAGCTATTCAAGAACTTTTCGAGATTTTTATGTGTTGCGAAACGAGATAACGAGAGATAACGAGAAGACTACGGACAAAAACGTTGTAGCGGGAAAATTATTGATTTTATGGGTATTTGGTTGCGATTCCTTTGATATTATTTACATGCCATACATAAGTATCTCGTTAGAAGTCAGATTATTACTACAGCTCATTCTGAAACGGTAAGCTCAATTACAACAGTGGCTGTGCTGATAAAAAGAGACGATATAAATATCCTGCTAAGAGAATATGATAACGAATGCATTAAAGCGAAAAAAAGTCAACGAAACTAGAGGAAAAAGAAAAAAACTTCCGATACTCCACACACACAAATGGTATCAATAACTAAAATTGACCATTTTGATACTTTCTCAAAAATTAAGACACTAAATCTAACTGTGACAAGAACTGTTCAACAGCATTGGCAGAAAACAAGAATTTAAAGAGCTTTAAATATATTTTCTGGAATGAAGAAACAACCAATTTGTTTGGTTCGAGTAGAAGGCGTTTGGTAACGCAACCTCCTAGTAACGAATTCGATGCCAAGTAGACCAAACCAAAAAACATTAAGGAACATTTAAGGAGGAAGTAAAAAAAATTTGGCGAGTTTTTTCTAGTATGGTGTGAAACCACTACATATATTATAGAGATTAAAGTTTCGGAAAAATATATAGAAATACTATATAAAGTCGTCCTGCTTAATTCCATCAAGATAACGATCCAAAACACATATCCAAAAAAGCCAAAACCTTGTTTCCGGCGAAAAAGGTCTCAATTTTCGAGTAGTCAGCGCAGTTTCCCAATTTGTAAGGAACCGGTCGAGTACTTGAGGTCTAAAGTTGGCTCTAAGAAAATAAGACCATCTTATAGATATTAAGGAAGCTTTGAAACGAATATCAGTGCAAATGTGTTAAAATGTGGTTCAACTCTTGCACAGGCCTTCCAACGGTTTTTAAAAGCTGGAGGTTATGTGAGCAAATACTAGTTTAAAAGGAAATTCTTAATCGATTTTTTTCTACACTTAATACCATGATTTACCGATTTCGACTAACGTCAAAAAAAAGTTCATTCTTGCTTCAATCCCATATCAGTTATTTTAAAATAATAAAAAATAAATATTATAAATATTATAAATACAATACAGACGCTAGGAATCATCAAATATAAGTAGGGTGCGGCGGAAATTTTGGCGATTCGATATCATAACGTGGATGAGCAGTTAAGTGCAGAAGAACGTGTAGTTGCAGAAGTTCTGAGTTTTGCAGAAGAAACCAGATTTTCAGAGATTATTGAAAATCATATTAGCGAGTTAATCAAGCAAAAAGTAGTGCCTCTTGCTTAGGAAAAACTTCTGGACAATCGAAAAAACACAAGTATTCTACAAGAGTTGTCCTATTTTTTATCACATTGAAGGGGCATTGAATATTTTGAAAAACGAGCCAGGCAAAAAACGACTTGGAGCAGTCTCACTTTCGAATAGTATTCCAATATACAAAAGCTTTTATAAAACTGTCAAATAATAGTGTTGGCAACACCTTAGTATTGGTAACACATTATGAGATTGTCTCTGAAGTTGACATGCATCTGGCTATCAATTCATATATTGTGCTCACATGTGCTCACAAGCATTTATTAATTGAGTTTTAGTTAAATAAAGAAGTTTGACAATAAAGTAATAACTTGCGTATTAATTTATAATACTGGCGACGAGGAAAACAAAGGAAGATGAACAAAACGGAACGGCAAACATCAACGAGGGAGCAGCGGCGACTTTTGGCAAATTGGATTAATTCTAACCTGCAACGATGTCGCGGAACAACTACAAGGAGAGGATAGAGGTTTATATTGAAGCCTACGGGATCAACAACGAAATGCAGCAAAAACCTATTTTTTTTATCATGTGTGGGAGAGAAACCACATACGAAATCATTCAATTTCAATTCAATTTCAATTTTATTTGGCAAGGTACAAATAAGAACAGAAGTCTTTTATAGTACATGAAAGCTCATTCAAATAAGTTTACCACATTTAATTAGTTTATGCAAAAAAAGAGCACAATTAAAACATTAAGTGAAAGAATAAACTAAAGTTACAGGTTTTGAATCAAATCTTAAACTAACTTAAAGAATATTAGTTACTAATACTGAGGAAAGGAAAGAGAAAATTGAGGAAGCATAGGGGGAAAAGAAGAGGGCAAAGCAGGAAGCTAAAAAGAAAGGTGAAATAAAGAAAAGAAGAGAAGAATAGATTACAAAGATGAAAAGTGTGCAAATAAGGCACATTTAAATTGCTTAGCTCCTATTTCTTGTTTAATGGTGGTAGGCAGTGAATTCCACAGTCTGAAAACATGAACAAGGAAGAGGCGAGACGACTTAAGATATTTATAAGAGGGTGAGATAAGATTGAAAGCTCTTGGTGACTGAACAAATTTCAATTTTTTAAATAAACACCGTGGATTAATTTATGTAAAAACACACAGCATCTTAATGTCCAAAAATCAGAAAATGAACAACCAAGGACATACTTATGGTAAAGGAGAATATGGTCGTATCTTCTTACTGCAAGGGCATATCGAACCATATTGTTAAAAGCAACAAGTGATTTGTGCTGGCAGAGAGAATCTAGTTTGCAGTAGATAACTGTAGCATAATCAAAAATCGGCAAAAGAATGGACGTAAATAGAACGTAAATTTGCCCAATTATTATAAACACCATTGGGGCCCAAAGACATTACATTACACAAGGTTCTTGAGAAGTTGGATGGTCATTTCGACCCAAAACCGACCAAGATCGTACAAGGTACATGTTTTACAAGAGGGCTCAAAAGGCTGGGAATTCCATAGCCGACTTTGTCAAAGACTTGAGGAAACTATCTGAGCATTGCAATTTTATTGAATCTTATGTGGTGTCGCTGATTTGATTTTGGCTTTCTCCAGTCAAAACCGAAAGCCAGATTACAGAGCGAAAGCTCTATGCAAATGTTTTCGTTGCGAAAAAGAAAAATGTCTTTTTAAAAGCAAAATGTGTGACTTCTGTCAAACAATACTATAGGACACTGCAGTAAAGCTTGCTACAAAAAAAAGGTGGCCAGCAGACAGAAGGAAGAAAGACACGAAGTTCACATGGTGCAAGGAGCTTCCAGCTTGCAGGATGAAACAATAATTTTTTCTATGAAATTAACAACACATCAACCGAGACGCGTATTCGAGAATTTTAACATATTTTGAATAATGCACATTATTCAGCGCATTGGAAAACTGCGGTGGTACATCCCATCCACAAAAGTGAAAGACACCTCAATCCGGCGAATCTCCAGTCGATCAGTCTGCTTAAAAATATCAGTAAGGTTTTCGAAACAGTCATCAATCCTGACTAAGTGGGCTGAGGACAGAAATATTGTTCCGTTTAATCAATTCGGTTTCAAGGCGGGGTATGAACTTATTCATTCATGCGGATACCAGAACGAATTGGCGACAGTTTTAGATCATGGGACAACACGGGCAGCCACTTGCTTGTCGAAATGTAGTCAGATACCTTGGGATCTGGCTAGATCAATATCTATATTTTAACAAATTAAGTTGACTCGAAGGCACATTGCAAGAGCAATAACCTCGTCGAGCAACCTGATCTCCGGGGCTTATTACCCCAATTATATGCACCACGAGAGAGTTCGCTTTGACGGCTTTATGCCTTCAGAAACGTTTCTCTACCTCGACATGAAAGGTCTGATCCAGGATCCGCTCGAACAGCTGCGGACAGGCGACTCAACCACAGTTCAGTAGGGCGGTAGGGAGTCGCGACATGAGGGATGTTGCTCGGTAGCACCAACAATTTTGGTGGCTTGAAGAAGAGGAGGAGGCTAGATTCGTCGAATTCCTCTAGTACTAGATAACTTCTTTAGGAAGCACAGTCGGCAGCACAAGTTTCTTTTTTTAAGCCGTGACCGGCTTACATAGTTTTAGGTAGAATTAGGATAATTTTTAAGCGGAAAAACAAAAAAATAAAATATAAAATAAAAAAAAGCAATATAAAACTAAAAACAAAAATTCAAACACTGAGATGGGTAACAATTTCATTGTAATTCTCTAAAAAAAAAAAACAAATTTGTATTATATTTACTAAAAAAAATAGTATAAGTTTAAATATATACACAGGACGTCCAGTATAACGAATCACCATTTGAATTCCATTGATATATCTAAATAACGAATAATGAATGTTCAAATGACTAAACACCGAGACGCAATTGATAGCTTTAAAACATGAATCAAATGGGTGGAAGAAAACCAACAAGATTGCTCCAAAATATTAATTCTACGACACAGGTTCACAGGTGTTATGAACACACAAAAACCTTCAGACAAACTCAAATGAATGACTTTTTTTCTTCTCAAAGTTGATTCAATTTGTGCAGTTTTAAAAAGTTGATAAAATAAAAACTTTTTCAATGATCAGTAATAGTATGCTTTTTTTAAGGTCGAAAAAACTGGTTTCGATATAACGAATATTTCAATATAACGAATTGGCTGAACATCATATCTTACGTTATACTGGAGGTCCAGTGTATATAAAATAAAAAACATATCCATTTACTAAATTTTTGTAAAGCAAAATGTATTTTCTTATTTTTAGTTTAAGTAAATAAAAATAAATATACATATACTATAAGTACCGTCGAAAGACACGTAGTTTAAGAATCATGTTTAACTTAACTTAGAGTTAGAGTTTCCCGCAAAAGCCGGGAATGACTCTCATGAAATCTCTGGCACGCAGTTATGTCAGCCGGCCTAACCTTAATCGACAGATCGAACAATGTGACAGATTTTTGCCATTCATGGGATACGATTTTTTTTTATAAAAATAAGGGAATTAAATATCACACTATTGCTCCTTGCCATCCGTCGAGTAACGGACGGGCAAAAAGGGTGGTAAGTTATGTTCAGTCTTCGCTAACTACTCTAGCGGGCGGAGATATGAATCTAAGACTACAGGGGTTCCGATTCAAACAACACACAACACCAAACACTACCACAGGGAGAACACCGGCAGAACTTTTAATGGGTAGAAGACTGCATCCAGATAGTATAGATGAATCCAAAAACATTTACGACAAAACGGTAAACCAAAACGTCAGAAGCTTTAATATCGGGGATGCAGTATTGTTCCGTAGTTACTCTCATGGATAACGACGGATAAAAGGAAACATAATGGAAATAACAGGACCCGTGTCCTGTGTCATACAGACAATCGCGAACCAGATAGCAAGAAGACATGTGAACCTAATTCGAGAGCGGCATGTCTTAGTTTTGACAATGCGGAAAAACAGGTACCGAATATGTACACTGTAAACAAGTCAATCGAGTAAGCTACGGTAGGACGGAAATCAACCGCATTTGATATTGCCCAGACCCCATCATAAGTTCCCGACTCCACCCCAAAACACCTAAACCATGACGTACAAACTCCGACCGAAGCCAACCCATGTATGACCCCATCAGCATACAGCGGGATCGTAGCTACGAGGTATGGTAGAGTAGTAAAACCACCATCGCGATTCACCCCCTAAAACCATACTACGAGGGGAGGAATGTCATATAATGAATAGAAAAACTTGCAAATCGGGAGTGCAGTGTTGCATTACTGATTGCAAACAATCAAAAAGAAATAATCCTGGTATAAGATTATATCGATTTCTCCCCTCTGCCAGAAAGACAGCTTTGGCCATGCAATATTAAATAACTAAAAGAAAATATTTTAATTTGTGATCGCTATTTTGATCCCAATGTCTTGGGTAAAAGTAGATTAAAATCTGGAGCTATTCGCACACTGTTTGTTGGCAATTTCTCCGATGAAGATTGCTTAGATGACGAGTTATCTACTTTGCAACTCTCCGCAAAAAAAGGTACTCTCACAGCAGTGGTTGCTTGGAGGCTAAATGTTTTAATTATGAAAAGTATGTTAAATTATCTATTATCGGAAAAAAATTATAATCATACAAAAACGAAATTTTAGACTTAAAACCACGGTGAAAAATAAAACCACTTGAAGAAAGAAATTAAGAAAAAAAGGGAATCAGGTGAGACTGGTTAAAAGAAATCTGATATAATAAATATTGAGTCTAGCAATATATATATAAACGAGAAATTAAAATCTTTTTGTAGATTGCTGTTAAGCAGCCGTCCAAAAATATTTACCGAAAAAGAAAGGTGGTTCGTACAAAATGCATTTAAATGTATCTCAATTAGCATATTTATTTTTGAGAAATAAATTGAATCTGAATTTGCCTCGTACTATTAATCGTTGAGCTCCAGTCAAATGCCTTCAAATCTTGCATTTGAAGATTTGAGAAAAAAATGTTCCCTTTTGGAAAAACGGGATAGAAGAAATGTTATATTAATCCACAATTGAATCTAGTAGATGGTTTTGAAGATTTGGGTTTTGTCAGAAATAAACTAATTGGAAAAGTTTGTGTTTTTATGATCAGGGGATTGATCGATATTTTCAAATACCTGCTAAATTATTTTGTATCCAAAAGTGGGTTATCTGGGGAGACTTTAATGAGAATAGTTAAAGAAAATATAAACGTTCTTTCCGAAATGTCCGAGCTATTACTTGCAATTAAGGTTCGTCGAACAGGGAATGCTTCGCGTTACTAGGGGTTTCCGCGATTCGCCCATATTTGACAGTGGGAGAAAATAAAATATATTGTTGTATGACTTTCCACATTTGATCCAGTCACTTTGAAATGGGTTAATAAAATCCAACCTTAGTACTTCTGATGGTTATGTAAGTTTTAAAATTGTTAAGGAAAAGTGTGAAAAACCAAAATCTGCGTGAAATTATAAAGTTAACACATTTCGCCAAATAGTTTTGAAAAAATTAGAGTAAAACTGGCTAATCAATCATATGTATGTGGAAAAATCGTTTGATGGCTGCGTAATCAAAAGTGAGTCTATACCATGTAAATTTACTGGCTATTCGTAAGAATCACTGCTAATAACGAATCTATACACTTAGGGGTTGTTTATCGTTCCCCAAGTTCTTCAGAAAGAGTGTTCTTTAACCTATTTAAGGAATCCATAGAGGAACTTGTTGTCTCAAATAAGCGAATGAATGAATTTGTACACTAAGGATATAAGAAATACAATTGAAGTGGAAAACAACTGCAGACAAATAGTGAAGAGCGAAAAGAATAACTAAAACATCAAGCACGTTGATCGACTATGTTATAACAAACATGGAATATGCTACCACCAAAACAAACATCAAGCTTAAAAAAAGTGATCACAAAACGATTGCAATTGAGAACAATAATAGGAAAAGGAGCTTGGAAAGAAATGTGAACACCAAAACTGATCGGTTTATTTACAACAGGTCACTATTTCTCCACCAATTAAGGAACAGCGAACTAAATACAAATACCGAACATAATCGGAAGGGTGATTAAAAATGAGCTGATCAGAATTACAAACTCCATGATATCCACAAGAACCACTTAACGAAATACGAATAAATGGTACAGTAATAGACTATAACAGATGAAACGCGACAAAATTGCAAGATATAAAGAATTTTTGACATCCGGATGTAATGTGACATGGGACAGATACCGTGTTGCAAGAAATAGATATAAGGCTGAAATTATTAGGGCGAAGAACAATAGTATCAGAGTATCGAAAGTGCCCAAGACCAAAAATTGATGTGGATTGTTATAAAAACACACGTCCTTAACGAAAGTAAGCCATTAATATAAAATATATACTTTAATAATACTTGTGTTAAAAATGCAGCTAGTATTGCCGAAGAATTTGACAATTATTTTATAAAAAGTGTGTCGGACATTAATAGAACAATACCGTTCCAGCCATTATTAGCGTTGATGACATAATAAGTGTCTTAAAGTTAATAAGCCAAAAACGAGATTTCAACTTTATGAATGCTACAATGATATTAGATGCTTTACCCATAATCGGCCAATCCCTAGAAAACTTATTTAACTTTTCTATGACCAGAGGTTCATTTTCCTCCACATGGAAGGAATCAGTTGTTACACCTGTATCAAAAGTCAAAGGATCAAATAAATGTGAAGATTTCCGACCAGTAAACGCCCTTCCAGTCTATTAGAAAAAAATTGTGCAAACGCAGCTCGAAAAGTACTTCGAAACTAATGGATTTTTTCTTGAAAACCAATCAGGATTCCGAAGGAAACACTCGTGTGAAACTGCACTAAACAATGTTCTGATAAGCTGGAAAGAAGAAATCGCTGCTGGAAACTATGTGATTGCTATATTCTTGGACTTTAAAAGGGCTTTTGAGACCATTGACAGGGATATTTTGGTGTCGAAACTTCAGGGATCTGGAATTAGGGGCCAAGAACTGAAATGGTTCCGCTGTTACCTTACTGGACGAACTCAAAAAAACAAGCGTAAATGGAGTGCTGTCTAGTAGTGTTGAAATAAAGCTTGGTGTTCCACAGGGATCAATACTTGCTGCTTTGCTGTTCATAACATATAAAAACGACATAGATAGTGTACTTAATTACTCCCAGATCGTCCTATTCGCTGATGATGCACTTATCTACATATCAAGAAAAGACCCTATTGAATGTAAAATATTGATTCAAGATGACCTTTTAAAATTGAGCTTATGGCTGAGATCGAATAAGATGAAGCTCAATATAAACAAATCCAAGTGTATGTCACTTAAGTATAACATACCATTAAATTTACAAATGGAAAGAGAATTTTTGGAACAAGTCAATAAAATAAAATATCTAGGAATAATTATTGACGACAAACTATCATTTAGTATTCACTTAAAATATATCTTTAAAAAAGTGGCTAAAAAAGTGGGTTTTTTTCGGTAGAATAAGAAAGAAAATATTCTTAATTTGTGCAATAAATATCTATAATGTAATGATTAAACCACATTTTGAATATTGTTCGTCTATATTATATCTGTGTAGTGATACTTCGTTACATAAATTACAGCGTTTACAGAATAGAGCAATGCGAATTATTATAAAATGCAATCGTTGTACCCCTGTGATATTAATGTTAGATATGCTGTCATGGTTAAGAGTAAAACAAAGGATTCTTGTTAATGTATTGTGCTTGGTTTTTAAAATGAAACACCCAATGCTACCAAATTATTTAAAAAAATATCTAAGATATGTGGGTGGATCCCAACCCTATCAATTAAGAAACAGAGAGGATTTCAGATTACCACATTATGTTAGTAATTTAACGCAAAATAATTTAATCTACAAAAGTAGATAGATAGATATTTTTTATTTCGTATATATAAATTTGCAAAGGTAGCTTGTAACCGCACATTTTACAATACAATAATTTGATAATGGTAATTATATTTCTATTGAAATATGTTGTTTTTTTTTTTAATATGAAGTTAGGATATGAAATCGACTTTGAAGGAAAATACGGAAAAAAACCTTCAATTCAAAACAGAAAACAATAAAAAAAAAATAAAAAAATAAAAAATAACAATAATAATATATAAATAAATTAATTATTAAATAAATAAATTAATTAATAAATAAATAACAAATAAGTCAATAAGTACATAAGTGAATAAATAAATAATCAGTATAAATGTGAAAATATATAAATAAATTAACAATTGACCTTTAAATAAGTTATATCAAGGTATGTTAAATAACAAGTAGGATTCTTATAAGGAAGAACAATATAAAAACAGAAAAACAATGGGTAGATATTAACATTAGTTATGCAATTGCAAAACTACATCTTGTTAGGAATGTGTATTTTAGTTTTTGAATCCTATGCGAAATCAATTCGACATTCGCCCTTTCATGCAAGTCTAAAGTTGAATGCCTCCATGGTAAGTTAAGCATCATTTACAATATCTTGTTTTGTGAAACTTGCAACTTTTTGATATGGTAGGCAGCAGCGTCTCCCCATACTTGGCAACCGTACAAGAGAATTGCCTGAAAAATCATTTTATGGAGAATAATTTTATTTTCAATTGTAAGTAACGAATTGCGGTTTATAAAAGGATACAAAATCTTAATTGCAGTTCCTATTTTCTTTAATGTTTTGCTTATGTGATCTTTAAACGTGGGTTTAGTGTCCAAGTGAATACCCAAATACCTTACCGTAGGCACCATTTATATTGCTCCCATTTAGCTGAAGTTGGTTGCTGGGAAGAAAACAAGCTTTTCTTTTTGGGATGAAAAAGATCGGTTTAGTTTTTCCTTCATTAAGCTTAAATTAAATTAATTTAACTGATGGGAAGTATTATGGAACTGTCTAAAGCCAAATTGTTCGTTGGGATAAATATCATGTTCCCGAATGAATTTTAAAATATTTTCCTCTATAACCTTCTCATATATTTTACTTAAGTTGCTTAGTAAACTTATAGGCCTATAGCTTTCTGAACGTTCTGGTGGTTTACCACCTTTTAGTATTGGCACAACTTTAGCTTTTTTCCAGGCATCAGGAAAGTATTGTAATTTAATACACGCGTTTATTATAAATTAATTAAATAAATTTGATGCCTATTTTAGGCAGTTGTTTGAGGTATATATTACGTATATAATCAGGACCTCCTACTTTTTAATGCGCAGGCTGTTAACAATAAATTGTATGTCCTCCTCGCTTACAAACATATTTGATACGCAATTAGCGTTCGCTGAAGTGAAGGTATGAACAGTGTTTTTCACCAGATTATTTGTATATGCATCACCTAGATGTTGAGATACAAGATGATTATTTGCAAAACTGGAGGCAAGTGCATTTGCCTTTTCAATGTCCGTAAAATAGATACTGAAAGCCTTTTTTAAGAAATGGTAGCTGTCTGTTTTTGCTTTTTATAAACTTCACAACATTCCAGAAAGGTTTTGCATTTTTGTCCAAGCAACTGAGTTTGTTATTCCATTCAGCGTTTCGGTGCTGCAAAATTTCATGGGAAACCTGTTTTTTTAGATAAAGCATTTGGTATCGAAATATGGGCTGGCGATATCTTTGCCAGTATCTTCTGCTAATGTTCCGTAATTTAACTAACTCCAAGATATGGGAGGGTAGTTTATTAAATTGATTCTTTTTTTGAATTTTTCGCACAGATTGGTCGACAGAGCTTAGCACATATCAGAAAAATTTTTGACAATAGAATCAATATCTTCCTTGCACAATATTATATCAATATTCGTTAGAACATTGCGCAACCTATGTTTTATTTCAGAGCGGAAGCGTGTCCAGTTAGCATTTTGAGATGTTAAAATCTTGTATGTATTGTGCCTTTTTTTCAACAGACCATAGAAGCTGACAAACTACTGGGTTGTGGTCAGAGCTAAGTTCATTTAAGGATAATGATTGACTAATTAGACTAGGCACATTGGTAATAAATAAGTCAATGACAGAAGGACTACCACAAGAACTAGCTTGAAAATAGGTGGGAGAAGGAGGAAACATTACAGAAATTGGGAACATAGAAGATAGACTAGAAAATATGTTTCCCCAAGCATTTGCTTAAATACAGGCCCAGTCCCAATGGCGACAATTAATGTCTCCTGCAATTAAGAATTCATCATTCATTGTTAAAATTTTTCTTAAATCATTCTTGAAGGTTGCCACTTATTTAATACACATTCAAACTTTATAAAAACTGAATTAAATTAAAATTAAAATTAAAAGAAATGTAATTGCATTCATAAAGCTAAAATACCCTCATAATAGAAATTAAAATATTGTATATTATACCTTATACTTAAGCTTAGGTCCAAATTGTAAAATCAAAAACAAAATGAATTTAAATAGCCGAGTGCTAATAAATAAATAAATGAAAAATGATAAATACCCGGGTACCAAAATATCGCTATATTTGGGGCACCCGCGTTATTTCTCGCATATTAAAAAATGACAAACAATAAAACAATTAAATTTATGGAAATATCTAACGTGTTTTTTTTATCGTTCATGGTGTGTGATTGGTATGTAGTACCACAAATATTGCCAATAATGTCTTTGTTATCGTCCCTTAATGTGATAAACTACCAAACACACCTTTTTCTTTGTTCTCATTTTATGTTTTAACACTTGAAATTGATAATGCCACGTCAGATGCTACCGAAAAACTGCCCTGTAGTAACAGATTTTCATAATATTGGGTATATAATTTAATTCGTGCGGTTTTTTTTTTTTTCAAAATTTGAATGTTAATTTAAGAAAAACATGTACAATAGTATTATTCAAAGTATTGCCCATCTGAAGCTATGACTTTTTCCAAACTTTCTGGCAATTTGTGGATCCCATCCCAAAAGAACTGCGCCGGCTTGGCAGCCAAGAATGAATCAAGCCAATTTTTGATATTCTGCTCTGATATGATGTATTTCAGTGAGGGCGTTCGGCATCGACCGGAACAAATGGTAGTCAGAAGGGGCAAGGTCTGGGCTATAAGGCGGGTGGGGTAAGACTTCCCATACACTGTTTTCCAAATAGTTCTTAACCGGAATAGCAACGTGGGGCCGAGCGTTGTTATGATAGAAAACTATTGCCTCGTGTCTGGTCGCATATTCCGAGCGTTTTTCGGCTACTGCTCTCTTCAAACGGATTAATTGTGTTCGGTAGCGTTGTCCATTGATGGTTTCACCCGGTTTTAGCAGCTCATTATACAGCACACCCATCTGATCCCACCAAATACAGAGCATTACCTTCACGCCATGGATATTCGGCTTTGCCGTTGATTTGGCTGGTTGGCCGGGTTTCACATATAATTTTTTGCGCTTGGGGTTGTCGTAATGGATCCATTTTTCATCACCAGTAACAATCCGATGCAAAAATGACTTCCTTTTGTGGCGTTCCAGCAGCATTTCGGACATGCAAAACCACCTTTCGACGTCTCTCGGCTTGAGTTCACGTGGAACCCAATTTCCTTGCTTTCGAATATAACCAGCTGCTTTTAAACGTTTTGAAATGGCTGCTTGAGTGACACCCAAAGATTCTGCGAGCTCTTCTTGTGTTTGGCAACAATCTTCATAGAGTAATGCTTCCAGTTCTTCATCTTCAAACTTTTTTGGCTGCCCAGGACGTTCATCGTCTTCCAAGCCAAAATCTCACTTTCGGCAATAGTCTTCTTCATATTAAAGCAATGAAGAAGAACTCCCCGCAAAAACACTTTTTCAGGCACAAAGTTCGACATATTTGAGTGAAAAAAATTATTGTTGTTTACGCTTCAAATGAATGACATATACTGAAATGACAGTAGCTTTCCAACGCATGTTCCAATGAAATAATAACAATAGAATAATACAAGTTACGCCATCTCTTAGCAAACCGCACGAAGTTATAGACCCAACACTTACACATAATATTTGGAATAAAGGCTAGAAGCTAACGGGAAGCAAAAAAAAAAACAACATTTTAAAAACAAAATTTCTTTAAGCTCGTACTAAAGCTGATAGTGAACACATTCAATACCGGTGAAGACGTGTGGACGCGACTAGATTGAAAATGTGAACGAAATTAAGCTACTTACAATGAATTTAATCGCAATTCGTTGTCAATGGGTGTTAAATAGATATTATATTTTTATTACTTTAAGTATGAAGTCCACCAATGATTGATGTTTTCATCGCTGCTTTCCCTTCTCTCCCAGTGGAATATATTCACCATCATTACCAAAGGTATACATAACCAACTTTTAAATTAAATTAGAGTATTCGTGACCCTTCACTACCCATTACCCGATATTGTCGAGTACCCGATAGCTGGCATTGTCAGGTACCCGCAAACTTGTATATTACCCGCACTTCCTGGGTACCCGGGTAATTATTGAGCTGGGTATTACCCGGGTAAAATCAAAAGAACTATTTTGAGCATCGCAATGAAATTCTTTACTTTGCACTTCTTATTCTCTTGCGAAAACATTGTGCTTGGAAAATCCAAAATAGGATTACTATACCCTGTCCAACATAAATTGGCAATACAGGGAAGATAGGGATGTTTGTCTCTCATTCGCACTCTTTTGTTTTTCATAAGTGCTTTTCCAAGAAAAGCTCTTACAGGGTTTCGGTAGTAAGCATTTCAAATTAGCAAAAATCTGAAAGAATAGTATATAGGGTTACCGTCCTTTTTTTTCGATTGAAATTTTCATTCAAATAATTTGTTTTATTTATAAAATGAAACAAATTTACCTTTTGCCACAACACCAAGAGGTAAGACAAAAGGCGCGGCTTAAAAACACAAACTACACAAAACTCAAAAAAAAATAATACACCTTCCAAAATTACAATTTCCATAAAAACACTTAACTTGGCATCAATATCACAATCCAAATTTGGAAAAATACACGTAACATCAAAAAAATTGACCGCGCGCTACGAAAACCTACGCAAATAACTTTTTCCTTAAAGAAAATAGCTCACAATTTTGTTTAAGGTATTTTCCACACATTATTATGCAAAAGATCAAAACAAGATCTCCACACTCATCATTATTCATTAGTCAAAATTCATTTTCAGGGTATCAAGTACGAATGTGGAATTATTGTCCAAGTTACATACAAGTTCATACATATGTAGTTCATATTATCTATTAAAAATAAATATTTCCTGACCTATAACATAACAGCCTACATTTTCCTACTCGCAAACATGTTTAAATTTTGTACCGAGATATGAATGTATATATATTATATCTGACTCAAATCTGCTCACCTCGAAATAAATAAACTCAGTAATCAGTTATCAGTAATCAGTTAATACAATTCACAAAGAACCCAATGAGTTCTGGTATTCGATATTGAAGTAAAGTATGAGTGGAGAAAAGTAATCAAAGTAATCAAATTGGAACTGTATGATATACTACCTTGATCAAAAAGGAATAACCAAACCTTAAAAAAGGAAGTTGGTACACCTGTTGTTGATATACCCTTAAAACTTAGCGTCATAGCTTGACATTTGTAAAAGTTACGTAGCCAAGAGTACATCTATCTCTGTGTGTTTAGCGATTTTTTACAATTTACAATAACGAACTTGTATTAAAATTTTTGTATTAAAAAACGGATTTAATGGTGCGCGAACGTTGGAAATGTTGAAAAAGATGATGAACGCAGTGGGAGACCATCGACATCGAAAACCGGCGAAAACATCGATGAAGTAAAAAAAATGTTGGCAATAACCAACAGACAGTAAACAAAGAGTATTATTTGGGCGTATTGAGACGATTGCGTGACGCAAATCGCCGAAAGAGACCAGAATTGTGGGCAGAAAACTCGTGAATTTTGCACCATGATAACGCACCGTCGCACAGAGCCATCATTATTCGTAATTTTTTGGCGAAAAATGCAACAAATACCATCCAACACCCAGCGATTTGGCTCCCTGTGACTTCTTTCTGTTCAATCGAGTTAAAAAACCACTACGGGGAACGCGTTTCAGCAGCCGAGAGGAAGTAATGGAAAAATGGGCAACACATACAGATGTAGATGTATTCTTGGCTACGTAACTTTTGCAAATGTCAAGCTATGACGCTAAGATTTAGAGGGAATATCAACAACAGATGTACCAACTTACAAAAAAAAAAAGCAGAACTCAAATCGGAACAATGGGAGCGCCACACGGTGGTTATTCCGCGAACAATGATCAAGGTAGTACTTTCCTGCTAATCCCCTCGCACTGTTCTTTAAAAAAAAAAAGGAAATAACAAGAAATTTCTTCCACTGAATCACAATCAGAGTCTGAAATACAGAAACAAATGCACTAGGTACATGAAAACAAAAACCGAAATAATGAAAAACAAAACACAAAGAAAAATAAGCAAAACTAACAAGCAATTTGTTGTTCCAACCAAATTTAAAAGAACATCATGTCTTATGTACGATTCGAACGAGTTCCACCAAACTGGGATGTAGTAGTAAATCCCATTCGCCTGAAAAAGTGACATATTTTTTTACTCTATTTTTATATCTATGTTACTTTATTATCTGTGGTAGAACTGTTGAAGCAGCAATAAAACAGCCATAGAAACTTGTGGTTTTAAGCAAAGCTCCGCGGATATTGCACTTCTATTGCCAATTTGATCTGTAAAGTAGATCAAATTTTCGACCATTTGAAGACCATTTTAGTTTCTTATTATGGGAAGGGGGTCTGTTTCGCCCCGTTAGGAGGTAGGGGCAATTTTATTAAAAAAATGACTTAAAATGGAGAAAAAAATATTAAAAAACAACGGCATTACTTACAATAAAGTACTGTACCAGTTTCAAAAGTCAGAAACCTATTTTTCAACCCCAAGTTCCAGCTATATTATTTGTATCAATAGTTTTTAAGAAATTCACATGCAAACTCAACATTTTAATAAAAAAAACTTAAAAAATTAAGTTTGGACCATTTTTTTTTTTCAAAATTTTGAAATGAATTGCTAAATTGGATTCCTGTGGTCGATGCCTATATCAATTTTGAATCGAACACAAAAAACCAAATGGATTTATGTCGTCTAGTTTTTGAAAAAGTTCGGTTGGATGTGGCGATGCTAAAAAAAAAGCTCTAAAAAAAAGGTGACAAAAATTGTAGGAATACAATTAACCCATCTATCGGCACATTTTTCCATGTGCCTCAATATCGGCTAGAGATTCGCGAGGTTCTTGCGATAATTATCTCTTTCGTGATCAAAATGGCTGTGAACATGGTTTTTCAAGTAAATTAATTAAATCCTAAGTTACAACTTTGTTTTTTTTTAAATATTGTTGTATATCTTTTTTTTTAAAAATTAGCATTTAATCGCTTGGCGCCATCATGACAAAAAAAATGAACTAAGCAAATCTGTTCTTTAAAGTAAACTTCAAATATAAGGAAGATTTGTGGCCTTATATCCATAAATACTTTGACCTCAACACCAGTCGTATTTGTACCGACAGCGCGCGCCAGTATATACATAGGTGTTGAAAAAATATTTTCTAGTTCCACAACACATGAAATTACGAATGATCTGGAAAATCAAAACAAGCTTCTAAAAAAAAATAAAAAATTTTATGCCGAAAAACAACAGACCACCTTCATCAAAATATGGCTTTTTTTTATCGAAAATACTGCCTTCAAAAAAAAATATATGGAATACTTGGGCTCCCCAATTATGTAATCTTTGCTGGACGTAAAATAAATATACCCATATTTTATCGATGGTAAAGAAAGTGTAGGTTTGCAATTAAAGGACTTCAACCCTCCCACCGGTCACAGTGAGCACTTAGAAGGTATTTTACTGACAAAAAAACTGCGGCTCCTCACCATCAATAACGAACTCGACGAACTCGACGGTAACACCAACGGAGGATGATTTTACTGACGAGACTTACATACCTTTTTAATATGTACATTAAAAATCGACTTGACTATTTTTAACTAACTACTGACTTACTGACTGACTGAGACGCGGAATGCAATGCAATTCTACTTTTGTGTTCGATTCAAAATTGATATAGGCATCGACCACAGGAATCCAATTTAGCACTTCATTTCACAATTTTGAAAAAAATTGGTCCAAATTTAATTTTTTAAATTTTTTTTATCAAAATTTTGGGTTTGCATGCGAATTTCTTAAAAACTATTGATACAAATAATATAGCTGGAACTTAGGGTTGAAGAATAGGTTTCTGACTTTCGAAACTGGTACAGTACTTCATTGTTGTGTTGCCGTTGTTTTTTAATATATTTTTTTTGTTTTTGACCTCTCTATAAAAAACCGTTATCAATTTTTGGCGCCAACGTTGTCGTACTCTCCCCATGAAATTTTATCGTGCCCATCCGAGTTGTTCATCTTCCAAAAAAAACTATAGAAATGAAAGTAATTCATGAAATTTAAATGCTCCATCAGATGTATTCTTTGACGTTGGTAAGAAACACATCTTAATATTTCATTCTGTGTTTACTAACAGTCCTGAAAAAGTTGGCATAAAGGCAAAAATTATTGCAAAATGCAAGGAAAGTGCACCTGATTGGTTTTACTCCGATAGTTCATGCCTTGAGCATAAAATAAAAATTGCTGAATTTCTTATTTTAGTTCGACTGCGAAAGCATTGCTCTTGGGCGGTTGAAAAAAATGAACGTAAGTGCAGTAAAAAGGTCCGAATTTTAACCGACTAGACTAAGAATATGTACCGATACAATTTCAACCTGTGTAAAGAAAAACAAAAGATACTGCAACATCACCGAAAATTAATTTCCACAAGATAAAACATATGTATATTAATATGCATGTACCTATGAACCTACCTACATATGTATGTACGTACACACACGCATACATACCTAACCGCACACAAGAAAACACAAAAGCAAAAAAACAAGAACACGGGTTTCTGCCGATCTTTTTCCCTCTCTTCTATTGTTTTGCAAAAGGGTATTCAATAAGAAAAAATAACAAAAACAACAAATACTTTAAAGCTCTGAGAACGAATGAAATATATTCTAAAAAGCTCGGGGGTGGTTTTATAGGACCCCCCCTATAATATTTTGTCCGCAAAATATTTTTATATGGCATGCACTATCTTAGTATTACAGTGAAAACTCTCCTAACGGACACTCCTATTAGGCGGACACCCCTCTTGCGCGCACATTTTCTCTTAAACCATTTTGTTTTATATTTTTCGAAACAATTTTACCTCTCTTGGACGGACCCCCTTTTAACCTGACGCGGACAATATATTTTTATGGATTGTGAAAAGCGCCTCTCTTAGCCAGACGCGAACCCATTAGCAACGGACGCGAGGCACAAAATTATGTCATAAATTGTACGTCGTAGAAAGCCCAAATTTGAGGATTTCCCGGATAAAGTGTTTGCGATTTTCTTTCATTCTGCCTACATTGCCTTATTCAGTTTTGGCATGTTGAAGTGAAAACATCAGAATGGCAGAGAGAAAAACACTTACGTTTAAAAGAAAAAATGGAGATTGTAAACGCAAAAAGATAATTCACCAGTGCGTCTGTGTTAGGTAAAAGGTAAAACTACATGCAAAGAAACTTAAACTGCAAAAACATTAATTAATCAATGTGGCTTTAACCAAATTTAACATAGGAAAAACACAGGCTGTGCTTATTGTTCGGGACAAAGAGACTATACGACCGAGTTGGCTGTCTGGTGAAAACATTAATAAGAAAAGAAGTTTCATGAATACAGACGGCAAGAAAATCGATTCCATGTGCTACGACTGGTTTTGTAAGGTAAGAAGTCAAAGCACTCCAATATCTGGGCCAATTATTCAAGAGAAGGCGAAGGAAATCGCTCTGAAACTAGGAATCGATGATTTTGCAGCATCTAACGGTTGGCTGCAAAGGTGGCGCATTAGGCACAACATAACTTTTCGATGTGTATCCGGAGAAGCTGCTGCTGTAAGCCCATTAGATGTTAAACAGTTTTTAGAAAAACTTCAGTCAATATTAATTAGTTATAGGCCGCAGGATATTTATAATGCTGATGAGACAGGCCTCTTCTTCAGAGCTTTGCCAAACAAAACTTTAGCGCTCAAATCCGAAAAATGTCATGGTGGAAAATTATCCAAAGAAGACTCAGTCCTATTTTACGCGAATTTTGCCGAAAAGAAAGGAAAGCCACTCGTGATTGGGAAAGCTGCACGCCCCAGAGCTTTTGTCACAGTGGACATCAAGAGGTTGCCAATAAATTGGCAGTCAAACAAGAAGGCATGGGTGACACGCGATTTGATGACCCAGTGGCTAATGGGTCTGCAGAACAGAAAAATTCTACTATTCCTAGACAACGCAACATCGCACCCTCGTGACTTACGGTTAAAAAATATGAAAATTATTTTTCTTCCAATCAACACGACATCAGCTTGTCAGACGTTAGAACAAGGTGTTATTCAAAATTTCAAAATTCACTATCGAAGCCTCTTTGTTAAACATATCTTGGCAAGTATTGAGACATGTTCGGCAAATAAGCCCATTAACGTCTTGGAGGCTATACATTTCATAAAAGCAGCCTGGCTCAAGGTGCAGTCGGAAACAATAAAATATTGTTTCAAAAAAGATGGGTTCGACAAAAATGTAAATGGTTTAATGAAATTCGAGGCTGAAGATGACTCTAGAAACGCTGTTTTCGATTTTCTAGCTGGCCAAAACCTTCGGGGAGTCTTATTCCGATTGAGGAGAATTTCTCGCAATAGGCAATGACATGGCGACAGAAAATCCAGAGCAAGAGCTTGATATTGATTGTACGAGTATCGAAACAGTAGACGTAATTGACAACAATGATACGGATACTGAACCTATATCCGAGGGTTCGTGTGAGGTATACTCAATTAAAACCGCGTTAATATCCATTGCAAATTTAAAGCAATTCTTAAAAGTCGATTACATTTCCATATGCAAAATAGGCTTTTGGAAGAGAAGCAAAAAAATGTACGTCAATCGACCATTTCAGAATTTGTTAAGCTACTTTAAATTGAAACGTTTTTAATTAAGAAGTCTATACGGAAGATATTATTCCTCTCTTTTGAAATGTATTAACAGGGGATCCATTAATGCTATGTTTTCATTTTGTGTTATTTTATGTTTTTTAACTATGTAGAACTTGCACATACATATATGTATATATGTAATTATTTTCGTTCGTTAAATATAAAAACTTAATACATATGTAAAGTTGGATCTCCCTTACTAGACTATTCATCAATCTTAAACTAATAAGAAGTAAATGTATAAATCAGGCCACTCCCTTCCCTTTAGGCGGACACTCCTCTTGAGCGGAGAAAAATTGTCCGACGGTCGCTGTCCGCCCAAGAAAGTTTTCACTGTATATGGTCTTTGGTAACACTTCATGAGTTTGTCTCTGAAGTTGACATTCATCTGGTTGTCAATTCATATATTGAGCTCACACTTATTTATTAATTGAATTTTAATTAAATAAAATATAAAAATAAAGTAATATCTTGTGCATAAAATTAATTACAAAAACAAAGCAGCTGGATGCCATACAGACGACTGCAACAACTTTTTTGAAGACAACTTCTTCTCGTACCGTTGGATGTTGCTCTCAACAAGTGATGAATGTCAATGTTTTTTGTTCAAACAAACCGTTTTTTTTTTTTACTATGTATCTAAATTTTGACACAGAAGCACGCCGTGAAGAAATGCCAAAAAAAAAATTCTCTAACAGAAATAGCTCTACCTATTTATCTTGCACAAGAAGACTTTTTTTTCCTCTTAACCCGAGTAGACGGTTTTTAAAAATAATGAGCTGTCAGAATTTTAGCTTCGAAAAATGTACCGACCCATTATTTAGAATAAAATAGAATAGACTTTATTGAGACTTATAAAATTAACATACAATGATTAATGTTCAACAATTCAATATTCTTATTAAAGCCGACTTAGAATTGGTCAGGCTGTCACAGCAAAATTCAGTATTTTTTAATTCTAAATAAAAGATATGATGAAAAAAACTACTACAGAGTTATATATAGAGTAAACATGTTCGCTCAATAAAACATGTCAATTGAGTGGATGACTTAAAACTAGATAAAAAACAACAAAAAAGAAACCGAATAACTAAAACTAAAATAACAGAGAGCTTCTCAACCAGTAATGCCAAATCGCATTACAAAGTAGAGGTAACAATATTACTGAGACGTGAGCTCATTAAAGCTATTTAGGAAGTAACATTATTTGTTAAGATTTTATTTTTATTTTTAATATCTCATTTTTCCTTAAAATTTAAATCAACAAGTTTTATTATGTACATTAATGATTCAGACTTCTGGTGGTAATTAAAAAAGATTAAATTATAAACTAAAATTAAAATTGAGACTTCAATGTCATAAGCACGTAAAGCATTAACATTTGAGTTTCTTCAAAGTAAACAAATTAAACTTATACTTCATTATAGCCACGAAAATATATACATACATTTTTTAATCTTGAATTAATAATTTAAACTTAAAAATATGAAAGTTTTATTTTCAATGATAGTTGTGATAGTCATATTACTATTATTATTATGTATTTATATATACATATACGAAAATATTTATATATTTTTCATTTGGAGATCAAAGCATTAGCCTCTATATGTTAAGTTACAGCTTTGGCTGTAGAAGTTTGATAAGTAGCATACATCATCTACTATTTCGAAAAGGTGAGTAGACCGTTCATTGAGGATGCTAATAGGGGACGAGTAATACCTATCCAGAACCGAGAATTCTATATTTTCATTGCATATTTCTTGTATAGAAGGATTGGGATGTGTCATAAGGTTTAGAAAACGAGATTTAGCTAAATTCGTTAGGTAACTAAGCATGGGTGTGATTCCGGATGTTTCGTATATCGTTTTATTTTTTATCCATTTACCAGAGGGTCTTCTGTACATTGAGATACATTTCCTTAATACTGTTCGCTCGAACATCTGAAGTTGGTGGGCTACTGTTTTAGATATTTGAAACCAAATGGCAAAACCATATGCTAAAAGTGGACGGATGAGGGTTTTGTACATTAGAAGTTTTGTTTTTGATTCAACCTCACGGGAGTTGAAAAGAACCTTTAGTTTGGCACAGGCAGCTTTACATTTTTGCAGTGTTTTCCTGACATGAATGTTCATTTTCCACCTCTCATGTAGGTGCATACCTAGATATTTAATCATAGGTTTCCTTGGGATGGTATTTCCTTCGATGTTTAGAGTAAGCTGTTTGCTTTCCCTGACAGCGAGATGGTGGCCTTTGGTGGATGCGTTTCTAAAACAAATTAATTCGCATTTGGAGGTGTTTAAACTTATGCCCCAGCTTCGATAATATGGGATAATAATTTCAAGATGGCGTTTGATTCTCTCAAGCGCATAGTGAGGTCTTTCGTGTGAGTCATAAATAATCGTATCATCCGCAAATAAGATTGAGTTTGAAGAAAGGAACTGTGAAGGGAAATCATGAAAAAAAATGTTAAATAGCAGGGGACCGAGAATGAAACCCTGTGGAACGCCTGATAGAACCGGGACGGGGGTAGAAATTTTTCCATTCAAGTGAATACTTAGGTAACGGTTATTGAGGAAGCTAAACATCATTTTGATAAAATATTTCAGGAAGTTCAAAGAGATTAGTTTGAAAAGGAGACCATCATGCCAGACAAGATCAAATGCTTTAGTACGGTCAATAGCACAGGCAACAGTGCAAGATTTGTTCCTGAGATTTTTTAAGACTTCATTTTGTAGTTGCATAAGTGCATGTTCGGTGGAGTGTTTTCTTTTAAAACCAAATTGTACCATCGGTATAATATTTTGTTCCGAAATGAAGTTTTCTATTTTTAAATAGAGAACCCTTTCAAGTATTTTTCCAAGGTTGGACAGCAGTGAAATTGGCCTGAAATTGTTTATGTCATTTGAATTTCCCTTCTTTTTGATTGGGATCAGCTTAGCATTTTTCCAATTAAGAGGAAAGTAACCATTATTTATACAATTATTAACAATTGGAGTAAAAAAATGAGGAATAGTTGGAAGGCATTTCTTGATTATAAAGTTTGAGATATTATCTGGTCCAGAAGATTTTTTGCTGTTGAGGTTATGAATTATAGATTTAATAAGGTCAGTTGTGGCAAATTCTTCCACAGTCGAAGAATATGAAGTATGGTTAAGAGAAAATTCAGTTAAAGGGTTTAAGGAGTTCCAAGCTAAAAAAGAACTTGTGCGGGTTAAAGCTTCTAGAGTTATTTCGGGATCGGTATCGGGAATATGGTGTGAATATAAATTAGAGAAGAAATCCTGAAAGGCGTTGATTTTTTCTTGAGTTGAGTGAAAAGCATTGTTATTAAATAAAATGGGGACAGAAGATTGATTGGTAGTACGTTTACGACCAGTGATTCTATCAATTTCCTTAAAGACAGCAGAGGATGGTCTTAACTGATTAAGTTTGTTTCGAAATTGTTTGTTTAAGTGAATTCTAGTCTGATCTTTAATTAGTTTGCTTAAACAGCTGATGCGAGAAGAGAGGGAAATATATTCTTGATTAATTCTATTACCTTCCCTATGAAAGATTTTTTAAGCTGGATTTTCCAGACTTTCCTTAGTTTAAGTAATTCAATAATTTCTTGGCTGAGGTTTTGCCTTGAGGAACATAAATTAGTTTTTTTTGAATGACAATCAATACAGTCTTGGATGTGGTCAGTGAAAAGTGTTACAAATCGGTCAATTTCGAAGTTGGAGAGATTTCTCTCTAATGGAATGTTCATTGAAATAAATTTCTGCTGAAGATCTTGATTGAATAAATTCCAGTTTGTGTCACTGAATGAAATATTATATGGAGGGTCTGTAAGTAAAGGGGAGATGTTGGATAGCTCTAAGCCAAGAAAAACTGAGAAATGGTCGGAAAAAGGGTCCAAAGTTATACAACTATAGCTAGGTGAAATGAATTGAGGGCCAAGAAGGTTTGAAGACACTAAATAGAAATCTATTGTTGACAAAGAACTTGGTATTGTCGGGCTATTTGGAGAAATTATGTGCAAATCAAGAAAGGCAGTGTTTTGGTACCCTGTGTATAGGTGGTAACCATTCAGATTTAACATGGAGTCACCCCAAAAGTTGTGACGAGCGTTAAAGTCACCCCCGATTATATAAAAATCAAAACTGGACAGAAGGACCATTAAATCTTGCATTGCTTGAACTAATCTTAAACCCGTGTTACAAGATATGTAGAGGGAAACCAAGGCTAAATTTTTATTGTGATTGAGATCACCAGTTAATGTTATAGAGACAATGGTTGCAGAAATAATATTGTAATCTAAAGTATTTGGAATCAAAACGCCGGTGCCTCTACCAGAATCGTTTCGTAAAAGTAGGTAATTATCAAATGTACGGCTCATATTGTGTTTTAGAAGTGTTTCTTGAACTAAAACAGCAGTTGGGGTGATATGCTTAAGAAACATATTCAGCTCAAAGCACTTATCCATGGAGACTAGAAAGTTTATATTAGCAGTGATCATTTTAAAAATCATGACGTCAATGAAGCAATAAAACCCAGGTAGGCAGGCACCGGGCTTTTCAGAGTCATTTAGTTTTTTAAACGATGGCCAAAAATCTCTGACCCGAGCAATGAGGACGTTCAAGGGTATTCTAAATAATCTTAGCGATTCATTTATAAAATCTCCAAAAATGGAGTTTGGATTAGGTTCCTCATTACAGGTCGCTAGCGGATTTCCTTTAAGGATATCAGCATAGGAGTATGATGTCGAAACTTGTGTCGGATTCACAACTGTATTTTTGGACTGAAAGACATATTTTCTGGGTTTTGGACCCTTGTCCTCTTTCCTCCGTAAGTATTCTATCCGTTTCGGATAGCCACTGAAATTTGCCGGGTGCCCAGAAGAACCGCAGTTAATGCAAGATAAGCTTATTTTATCCTTGATGTTATTGAGAGGACACGCCCCCAAATCGTGCGAATCTTTACACTTTACGCATCTAATAGGGAAAGCGCAGTAGGCACTAACGTGTCCAAAGCGTTGGCATCTATAGCACTGGACAATATTGTTTTTCCTCAGCGACTCCCATTTTATTTTATGATGCAGTAAGAAGCGGATGTTTTTTATTTTAGATAGGCTTCCCCTATCATCAACGACACAATGAAAAATACCAAGCTCTACGTTGTTTTCTTTTGACCATTTTGTAGAAAATGGTTTAACTTGTACCCTCAATGAAGGATCTACTTTGGCAATATCATTTGCTATCATTTCAGAGGTAAAACCGTCTGGAATACCCCTCAGTAATATTGAAAACTTTTTTAGCTGCTTTGGACCAAATGAAAAAGCTTGAATCTTCATTTCACAAAAAACTTTCAGTAAATAAGAATGTAGATTAATGTCTTTGACAAAAATTTTTAGTCTACCTAACCCTTTACTTTCAAATTTAACATCTAAATTACCACTAAAATTATTTTCTAAAAACAACAATATAGTTTTTGAGCTCACATCTTTGGCATAAATGGGAGGGCACCATTCGTTGATTTCCCGAACATTTTGTCTGCTTTTTCCTATCTGAGGTGGAGTAGAAGGTTCATCTAACTCGGCCGAATCCAGAATCGAAAAGGGGTTGTTAGAAAGTCTAGAATTTATCCTCTCCAGAGACGGGGACGATGAATGTTTGGCTTCTTTAATTTTATTTCGATGTTTTTTTATATTCTCGAAAGCTGATAAGTCGTCTTTTAGCAATCTCTTTAAATCGGCCAGATTTGCATCATCCGTCTGATTTAAGGATAAAATGTTATTTTCAAGTTTCCCAGTTTGATTTGGCATCACTGAAGCACCAGCAACTTTGTTTGCTTTTTTTGCGTTCACTACTGTTCCTGAACCGCCACTAATAACAGTACGATCTGTAACTGTACAATCGGATGTTTCCATGGTTGTATCCAACCTTTTAGGCGTCGTGTAATCACGAATTGTTTGTAATATAGCTTATTTGTCCTCATTCGACAATAGCTTAGAAGGGAGATTAAGTCTTTTTCTTTTTAATTGTATCGTCCGGGGGACGATGCCCCTGTAACGATCTTTTATCCATTTTTCTTTTTTCACTCTTCACTTTTACTTATATTTCACAACACACAAGATCAGAAAAAACACGACCATTTACTTTGGCAGCCAATGGCAGAATCCGACCCATTATTTTGTCAGACAAATATTGACAGATACATTGTGTACAGTTTGAAATAAAAGTTGATTTTTTTTTTTCAATCTGCGTGCAACTTGTACAAATTGCCGAGATTTTTGCATGGGAGACAAAATTTGTGTCGACTGCGTACTGGACTTAAGCTTCATAAAGTTTGTACGTGTATGTGATGTACATACATACATATGTATGTATTTATTTTTAGTTCTAATTTATGTATTTACTATTTTTTAAAAATCGAAGTCAAAATTTTTTAGCTTCATTTTGAATCATTTTCTATTTACAAGTACGTCGGGTCTGTCAAAACTTATTACTGACTTAAGTCGAAATATTCATGTTATTTGCTATAATTTTGATTTTTGCTCATTGTAGGAACCACGACTATAATTTTTTCTAACCCATAAACAATTTTTAATGTTAAAAAGAAAATTAATTGCTTTAATTTTTTACGTATAACAGTTCTTAAATAATGGCATTAGTTATAAAACTGAATTACATGTATGGAAAAAATTAAAATAAAATTGTGTAAGAATTTTTTTTTACTGCGATCACACTTTTTTTCGCCACCACTTTATCAAATTTTTAAGTTGCGCACCCCCGTTTTGACAACAAAAATTTATTGTAATCGGTTTATTATGGTTTCAAAACAGGGAATTAATAGCTCTGAACTAACACAAGCCAGCTAAGACCTGTCTTTCAAAAATTTGGATGAGTTGCAATGACTTCAACAATCGAAATTGCAGCGAAAAGCACTATGTTGTACATTGAATTATCATGGGACATCTCAAAATGTCCAACAAAGCCAAAGCGACATCGTATTGTTCTTTACTATTTAAACACATTTAATGGAATTCTTTGCCAATACAAAATTAGCACCTTAGGGTGTTCTTTTTGCTTGTTTATTTGTTCTTTACGTTCATTGGTTGAATTGTTAATATTTGTATTTAAAACTTCTAAACATATATTATATGTTTAGGGTACATTTATTAAAATACCTTTGAAAATACTTTAAGTCAAACTGGAACACTTTATTGTTTCCAAACATTCTGTTTCTTTTTTAGCATATTGGAAAGCAAACCCCAATAAAATTAAGAGCAATACACTTTAAAGATCAAATACGAAATTTATATTTGTTAAATTACCATCTTGTCCATTTTCCTCATTCCTACGTTTGTCTGGTATTCCTCTTTCAGAACGCTCTCGGTTAACAAAAGGCTTATTATTTGCCCTGGAACAACAAATTTTATCGATTATGTATGCACTTCATAATTTTGTACAAGTTTTACTTGCGATAATCACTGCGGTATTCTTTTTCTTTATCGCACTTTAATTCTTTCTCCACCCTATCTTCGCGATTATCCGAAGAATCGTAAGAATTAGTACCACGTAAGTGGGGTGGTACGTAACGTGCAGAAGATGAACTCGAAATATTATTTAAAGGGCTACTGCCTTGGCTGTTTCCGCCATTCAAGTCCAGACCAGCAACCTCAAATTTATGAAGTAAAAAAATTAAATAAATAAAAACAAATTAATTATAAAAAAATAAACAATATTAAACTAAAAAAGTGCATCGATGTATGTATCGAATGCCAAAAATTTATCTGCAACCCACATCAAATACCTGCTGTTCTAGACCTGTGCCATTTTGTTTAATAGCATTACTCATATTACTATCCAGTCAGTACCAATTCGATTTTCTTTTGCTTGCTTTTTAATTTTTCTATCGATTTTTTGCACTTTGTAGTAAACGAACAAATTTAAATTATATGAAGGAAAATTATAATTACTACTATTTCTTTTTTTATTAATTGTGAAGAAAATCTTCGCTAAAAGCTATAATTCCGTATTGAAAAATAATAACGACGCAAACAATAGAATTATCTCGCGTGATTTCTTTTAACAATCACAAGCTACAAATTTAAGGGATCTTAAATCTTATGAACAGATAAGAAAAAGAATCTAGAAAGTCCGCCAGTATCTATGGAAGTAAACTACAGAAAACTACTTACATAAAAAAAAAGGAATCAAGGGATGCATTCAGCACCGGAAAAAAGCTTTTTCAGATTTCGATACAAAAATATTTCTTGAAACATACGAGTATGTAAAGCGAAGATCACAATGTGAATCTGCGTCTGCTGCCGAAGCGGAGAAGTGTCACACTGTACACTTATATGTTAACCCAGAAGAATACCCACAATGTGCATTTGCCTTTGCATCTGCTTCTGGAGTTTAAAGGGCTGTCTAGAATGTGAACCGGAATACCGTATCTTGAATCTGTATCTTAAGGTTGAATAGCACCATGTATATGAAACTTATGGGATTTTCAATTGGTTTCACTCCAAAATTTGCACTCCCTCGACTTGAATGGAATTCTATTGGCGTTTCCAATTGGACAAAAAAACAACACTCATTTTGCACTCTAGAGTGAAGATAACACTCTAAAAAAATTTCCATTGGCACTTGTTTGACGTTTTCAGAGTGAATTTTTTCACTCCCAATTTCATTTCAGAGTGCACTAACCCATATAAAAACGAAACGTCGAATTGACGGTTGCAATTTCAAAAAAAACAAAAACATTTCTTCATTTGCTCCATTTTCGTATGCACTTATCAGAATAATAAAATTTGACATAAGCAATCTAACTAAACACATACAAACATTTTGAATTTTCAAGTTTGACAGACGTTTGAGAAGAAAACGTGTAGATATTTTGACCAGCTTTTCTTCTTAAAAGATACTCTCGAACAAAGAAAGTTAGTGAAAAAATACTATTTTATATATATATTAATTCTTCTCTACAACTTTCATTCCAATAGAACCAGTTGTAACTTTGACACATCCATTGATATACCTAACAATGAAATATCCGCACTTTTGAGTGCCTCTTGCGTAGACCTGTTTGAAGACCAAGCAACATCTCCTTCGTCGGTGTGGAAGAATCCCACTGCCAGCGCAAGTCCTTCATCGGTATCATCCAAAAGAAGCAAAAGTGGTAGGGAAGACGATTACGTCAAGGATTTTTTGCCTGGTGTGTTAACGGAAATAAAAGTCGATTCAACCCTAAGGGGTGAAAACGAACAATTTTTTATAAGTCTAGCCAACATTGTAAATAAAGCTAACTTAAATGCAAAACAAACTCGTGAAATCCAAAAAAAGTTATTCAATTTTGTTATACCTAGATGAAATCGATAGAATTGAAGCAAACCAACAAAATTTTAAAAAATATCATCTTGTTTTCGTTTTACTGAAAATGATTTAGGTAATTGACAAGCGTTTGTCTTAAATGGTAAGCATCCCGACTTGAGTTATGAGAACGTGAAGGTGGCAGTCCGTCCAAATCTTGATAACCTGATTCGTTCCTCCATTCTCCAGGAATAACTTCGTTGTCTTTAATTCGGTTAGCATAGTTCGAAGGACAGTAACTTAGACATTTCATAAATTTTAATATGTTATGGAGAAGAACCGTGGCCTTGACAATTTTGTCGATGTTTGAAAAAAGAGCATGAATGTAGGTCTTTAAAATTCTCCATCTGGAAGACAAAATACCAAATGCGTTCTCAATAGTTACTCGTGCATGAGAGAGACGTTTATTGAGACGTTTATTCTTTCTCGGAACCTTATATCCGAAGACGGTAAAGTGGAGGATTTTGGAATTTCCAATTTGTTGCTTAAAAGAAGATTGCCAAAAGAACTTTCATCTAAAATGCCTCCATCTCGTTGCCTTCCGTATGCTCCCATATCTACCACGGTAAAGGAATAACGTGCATCACAAACCACCAGCAAAACAGTGCTGTGTCTTCCTTTAAAGTTGTAAAACATTGAACCGGCATTGGGTGGACAGATAATGTTTACATGTTTTCGATCGATTGCACCAATGCAGTTTGGAAGTTTCCAACGATTTCCAAATTCTTTCACGATGTTCTCCCATTCAGTTAAGCTAGGTGGCGCTAAATAAATTTCGTTTAGCTCATCCCACAGCGTCTGACAAGCTTCATATATGACGTTGGCGAAGGTTCTAAGACCTATTTTGAAGCTAAACGCGAAAACTTGTCGAGAACAACCATGTGCAAGATACCTACAAAATAGCAAACAGTTCATATCGCATTCCACATTAACACAATAATGCTATGAACAGGCGAGATTGGTTCACGTATGGAAAACTTATTGAAGCGAAAACAAATCAACAGAAAGGCTACGTTTTTATGGGGACGGTAATGGTAAAACTACTAGCAAACAGCGGAAATTCCATTGAGCTCAGAGCGCTTCAAGATTCAGGCTCGCAGGTCAATCTCATTACGGAACGCTTAGTAAAAAGACTAGGGATTTCGCCCAAATACAATTCATTGAACATCCAGGGAATTGGTAAGGCAATCCAAAAAACACAGAAGAGAGTAAACGTACAACTGAAATCAACAATAAACGACTTCACAACAAGATTGGAAGCATTGGTTCTTAACAAAATATTGTCACCACAACCCACCAAGTCAGTTGATATTTCCAACTGGACTATACCGAAAAACATCAACATTTAATACGTCGAGCCAAATAGATCTTCTTATAGGAGCAGAGTTCTACGAGTATTACGATTTCCTTTCAGTAGGTCAAATCAAAACAGCATAGAACATGCCTGTTCTTCAAAATACCATTTTCGGGCGGATAGTCACATGACGGATGGGACAATCATCCACATCGTCACTTTTATGCGGCATTTGCACAGAAGACGAAGGTCTCAATAACGCTCTTAAAAAGTTAGGGTCAAAAAAGGCAAATTACGGCGGCCGAGAAGAAATGTGAGGAGCACTTTAACGCAACAGTACGTCATAACAGCAGCGGACGATTCGTAGTGAGACTTCCATTCACCGAGAATCCTGCTCAACTAGGCGACTCAAGAAGCATTGCATTGCGAAGACTTTACTTTCTAGAAATAAGGTTGGCCAAAAATCACGAACTCCAACTACAATACCAGAAATTCATGATCATGACGATCTGTTTACCATCTGGCTTCGTTTTCTGTTGCCAAGATTCGTATTCACAGCCGATATTCAACAAATGTAGAGGTGGGTACTGGTACATGAAGACGATCGGCGATATCAACTTATTTTATGAAGACGTGATTCTTCAGAGCTTATAAGGCAGTATCAATTAAATACAATAACCTATGACACATCGTCTGCTCCGTACCTTGCTATTAAGTGCCTTCAAACACATCCTCTCGGTAGTAAGGTATTACAGGTTCTAATAGTTTAACCACGGCACCAGAGATGCACAGACAGCTGATTGACGTCCTAAATAAAGCTTGGTTTAAACTTTAGGTGCACCAACCATCCACAGCTGCTCCAAAGGTTCACACCCAAAGAAAAGGAGGTGCAATTGGACTTCAAGGCAGTTGCAGAAGAGGAAACAAAGACACTAGGCCTAATTTGGCTACCAAAGACGGATGAGTTTCGCATCAAAGTGAACCTAAATGATGAACACAGGGTGACGAAAAGAATAGTTTCTTCAGCAGCAGCAGATAATTTAGTATGCTAAATCATATTTTAATTCCAAGGCACATGTTCGCAAAGGAATGTGCAAAGACTATCCAACTTCATGTATTCGCTGATTCCTCTGAAAAGGCCTACGGAGCCGCCATGTACATTCTATGCAGAATTAGTGAGGGAACCGTTATAGTGCGTCTATTGTGTGCTAAGTCCCGGGTAGCACCACTCGAAAAGGAGAAATCAAAAAAACCAACTATACATCGACTAGAATTGTGCGTCGCCAAGCTAGCAGCAGACCTTGCGAAAAGAATAAAGGAGAATATCGAATATGGGGACGTTCCATCAAACTTTTGGAGCAATTCAGAAATAGTGTTAGCCTAGATAAACTCAGCTCAGGGTTCTTTCCCCCATTCATTGCTAACAGAGTATCAGCCATCCAAGCTACCACAGAACCGAGACAATGACGATACGTTAAGTCCAAGGAGAACCCGGCCTATTTGCTCACACGAGGAGTTCCTCCAGAAAGGTTAAAAGAATCAACCCTCTGGTCCAACGGCCCTTTGTTCCTACACGCGCAAGAATCAAATTGGCCACTTCCCTACCTAAAACAATTAGAGAAGGAAAAGGACCAGACCAGCAGTAGTAACCGCTACCAACGACAAGGAATCTATCCATTTCATTGATATAATTGCGGACAAGAACTCATTTAAAAGGCTACAACGAATTACAGCTTACATAATTCGGTTTATTAACGTCAGTGGCAAACGAAACTCCAAACAACTTGATGATGGATCTCTCTAGTTAAGAGCTGGCAAACGCCATGCACATAATAGTCAGTCATATGCAAGCAGAATCACTCAAAAATTACATTTCTCACGTACAACGATATGGAGAATGCAGCAATAACAGCACTTTAAGGAGTTTGACTCCCTTTTTGGACGTTAAGGAGATTTTACGGGTGGGAGGGAGACTTGAATCATCGTCTCTCACACACGACGCAAAACATCCTATAATTCTGCCTTACGAACATCCCTTCACTAAGATGATCATGACAAACATTCACAACGAAAACAAACATGTTGGACCACAAATGCTTTTAGCCATAACAAGACAGTGTTTTTGGCCAATAAAGGGAAAAACAATTGCAAGATATACAGTCCAGCAGTGCATCAGATGTGCAAGAGCCAAGCCAAAATTGGCTTCCCAATTAATGGGAAACCCGCCAAATACAAGGGTCTAACCAGCTCGGCCATTTATTAATTCAGAAGTGGATTTCTGCGGACCAATTTGGATACACTACCGCGGCAGAGGAAGTCGACCGCAGAAAGGGTACCTGGCAATATTTTGTTGTTTTGTGACAATGGCAGTCCACCTGGAAGTGGTAGGCGCCTTATCAACAGAGGCCTTTATCGGTGTCTTAAAACGGCTTATGGGACAGCAAGGTCATGTTCAAAACCTGTTCTGCGATAATGCAACTAATTTCGTATGAGCCAAGAATCAACTTCAGGAATTGACCAACACAATATATACCACTCAAGGAAAGAACTCCATCATCTCAATGTGCATTGGAAAGGGTATCGATTTCCATTTCATACCTCCCAGATCCCCGCATTTCGGCGGATTATGGGAAGCTGCAGTTAAGTCAGAAAAACACTTATTACGGTGTAGCATTGCATCGGCACCGGAATTTGAAACATTAGTTATTGAGATAGAGACAATACTCAATTCCAGGCCATTGACAGGACTGTCATCTGACCCAAATGATGTTATGGCACTAACACCTGGACATTTTTTTAATCGGTGAACCGTTGATAGCATCTGCGGACCCATTAGCTGAGCATACCTACAAAGGTTAAATTACTCACTCGGTGGAAATTGGTCACTCATCTCAAAAACGAGTTCTGGCAGAGGTGGTCAAGAGAGTACCCATACACCACACACCACGGATGAAATGGACGGTAGGGCGCATAATTTAAACTCATATTGGAGAAGACGGCCGGTTTCGAGTACCAGATGTAAAAACAGCGACCGGTGTATTTCGCAGAGCTATACAAAGGCTGGCTCCTCTACCAATCGAGAACTTAGACGAATCTGCACAAACCAGTACACAGGAGGCAAGTCAATATTACGAAAAACCAAAGCGAACAGCAACTCATTTAAGCGAAGGAAATAACACCGATTTTAAAAAATGATGATCAATTACCGCCAAAGAAATCTCGAAGAACATATGGATCAGCAATAGTGTCGTTCTTACTAGTATGTTTGTGTCTACCTTTTGCAAACAGTCACCCAGTAGAAATCAGCCCCTTTCCATCTCAACTCGGTCTTCAATTTGATTCCATGGGAACAGTAATGTTGGCATCAAGCGATTGGAACCAACTAGTGTACTACGACTTGGAGGCATATTGGACTGAGTATACAGAAGTCGTCAAGGGAATAGGATCATTAAAATTGTTATGCTAAAACTGTCGTGCTCTGAACGATTGTATGAATGAAATAGTAGATTATTCTAACTAAGAGCAACTCATCAATACTGTTTTGGGTGTTTCTATCGAATTAACACTGCTCATCTCAAATATACAACGGATTCAATCAGCTGTGGTTAATGTTTTAACTGACACTAATCAGGGAAAAATAAACGCAATGCTTCTTTCACTGCAGCAGTTAAACAGGGAGGTCTCGTTCATAAAAGGTCATGTCCCTGTCGCACTTCACTTGCCGATAGACTCTTTAGATTCAGTTCAACTGTTCAAATTAACGTCTATAAAGAGCAGGATGGTCAACAACCACATCATTTTCCATCTTAAATTTCCACTAGTCAATAGAGAAATACTAGAAATTATCAAGATTATAGCCGTACCGATAGTGGACAACAAAAAGTTCATTGTGATCAAACCAGATGCCCCATATTTCAACATCATAAGTCAAAACCGTGACCAATATTACCCCCTAACAGAGCAAGACCTAGCCAGCTGTTTAGTTACTGAACCTGCTACATTGCTACATGTCTGAACAAACAAGGCCGTTGTACCACAAGGGAGCAACTTTAAGCGCATGTGAGGTAAATTTATTAAACAACATGCCGTTATCCAGGCAATGCAAGATCGAGACACTGGATGAAATTCAAACTTGGATTCGGCTCACAAACCCCAACGAATGGATTTATGCCGTATCATCATTGCGGTATGTGAGAGTAACATTTCATTAATGAAGCTTGAAGGTTTAGGACGGTTAAAAATTGAGCCAAACTGTGTTATCAAACAAGATCTATTGACGCTGCGTGGGCATCAGAGTTACCAAAGCAATACAAGGGTTGCATACACCAAACTAAGCAATCTGACGGCAATACCAACCCCAACCAAGCAGATTTCAAGTATCCGGGCTCCAATGATAAATCTACCTCTATCAGAAGAACTCGAAGAGCTAAGAAAACGATCCAGGGATCTAGTTCAAGCTGAGCTCCCAAACAAAATTAACAATCACAACTTTCATCAATATTCTGTTGCATATCTAGGACTGGCCCTGGCCATATTCGCCATTTGTCTTTGGACATATAGACGGAAAACATCAAACAAGCAAACGATTCTTGATGACTCCCATCCACCAGAACCAGTACCAAGAAGGCACAGAAGCTTAATCTTACCCTCTACGGAAAAGTGTTGAATGTTATCATTCAACGGGGAGAGGATGTTTAGAACATAATGTATAGGTACGTCACGAAATATGTCACCCAAACAATTCACCTTGAATCCCCAGAGGAAAACAAATACAAGGTGCATTCACTGCAAGGTTGTTTGGACGAAATTCGAGTCATACTCGTATGGTCGTGAATAATTTCATAATTTTTGTTGTTGCACTTAATTTTTGCTAAATAAACAAAACTGTACGATATTAAAATATTGTCAAATACTCGTAATGAAAAAATGTATGAGAATTGATTTATTGTCAAGTGTTGGTCGCAATTTAAGTTATGATAAGTAAGCGATAAATTTGTATAAATAGAATTAAGTTTGAAGCAATAAAGCACTAATTATTCAACACTGAGAAGAAGTCGTATTTAGTTATTCCCCCACCCGAGGTAAGATAGCTAAATATCATTTCCAAATACATTGATATGTTGGTACAAGCACCTAATATATCCACTACAAGATCGAGGTACATGCACCCTGATCCTACCGCCGGAGCAAAAGACTTCCGACGTTAATAACTTTTCCAAATTATACAATAAATTATTCAAACTCGAGAAATTTTGTTCGACTCACTTTAGTAATTATTTTCAATTTGATAAAAGTTGCTTCAGATATATAACTGCATCAGATATTCTAAATCTTTATTTTCGTTCTACCTACTTCTCGCTTCAACAACCACATCGTAAGGAGCTGCGTAATCTGGTAATTCTCGATGTCGCGTATTTATACCTATCGTTGCGTAAAACTTTATAAATAATGTATGGCCTCTTCAATAAGGTATAAGGTTCTTGGAACCCGGTGTAGTGTCAACATTTCTTCGGACTATATAGTTTTCTACCCGGATGAAGTGAACATAGCTGCTGGAGCGGACGGACTGACTATGTTTGGATGAAAGTATGTCCAATGACTGGAACCTCAGCATTGTTTGTCCGATTCTCAAGAAAGGAGGCCCTCTGAAATGCGCCAACTATAGAGGCATCACTCTCCTTAACATCGCATACAAGATCTTATTTGCCGTATTGTGTGAACGCCTGAAGCCGTTCGTTAACAACCTGATAGGTCCATATCAGTGTGGCTTCAAGCTAGGAAAGTCAACCATCGACCAAATATTCACACTACGGCAGATCTTGGAGAAGAACCCTGAGCTACAGATCAGTACACACCACCTATTCATCGATTTAAAGGCCGCATATGACAGCATCTATAGAGACGAGCTATACAGAGCAATGTCTTGTTTCGGCATCCCTGCCAAACTCGTCTGTGCAGGGTGGCAATGGAGAATGCACGCACGCTGCTCCATCAAGGTCGGAAAATATCTCACCGAGACCTTTGATGTCCAGAAAGTCATGCAATTTTTTCAATATCGTACTTGATAGAATTGTGCAAAGCTTTTTTTTTAATTTTATCTTTATTTCTTGATAAATTATAAATAAAAATTTAAAATTATACTACTTCAATTACTTATTTAACTAAGAAATAGCTATGTACAATCTGTTGCCAATGGCAAGTGGCGAAAGTACTTATTAATTCCAAAAATGTTGGTTAAACAGTAATTAAAAAAAAAAACTATTATTCTTTCAAAAGTCCGTCCAACTACTCGCATGTGTCAACGATATTGACATAATCGGGAGAAAACAGCGTGATGTCAGTGGCGCTTTCGCGAGTATTAAGACGGAAGCAGCGAAAATGGGTTTAGCGGTCAATGAGGGCAAGACCAAGTATATGCTGTCAAGCAAAAAGAACAATCAACACCGACGTCTCGGGCAGAACCTAACACTCGACAGATATAACTTTCAGGTAGTTAAGGACTTTGTCTACCTAGGCTCCGCTATATATATAGACAACGACACCAGCGCTGAGATCAAGCGAAGAATAACTCTTGCCAACCGCTGTTTCCTTGGGCTAAGAGGACAATTGTGTAGCAAAACTCTCTATCGAACAACAAGAGTCACCCTTTATAAGACTTTAATAATTCCGGTCCTGATCTATGGCGCAGAGGCATGGACATTATTAGAAATGGATGAGGTTGCTTCGAGAGAAAAATTCTTCGGGCGATCTTCGGTCCCGTCTGCATTGAAGGAGAATGGAGGAGGAGAAAAGCAATGACTGTACAGCGACATCGACCTAACCAGAAGAGTGTAGATCCAAAAACTGAGATAGCTGGGTCATGTAGAGCAATGCTCCGGTCCGAAAAGTCTTCGAATCTGCTGCCGAGGGACAGCGCAGTAGAGGAAGGCCAAGACTCAGGTGGCGCACGCAAGTGTAAGAGGACCTCAGCCAACTTAGCATGCGCAACTGGAGGCAGCTAGCCAGGGATCGAGCTGGCTGGAGACGCTTGTTGACTGAGGCCCAGGTCCACCCCGGACTGCAACGCCCCTTAAAGTAAGTAAGTAAGTCTCCTATTTCGTAGGTCTGCGCTCGATTATTGGGATTGTCAAAGTATCTGTTGCTGCATTTTTGAACCTTCAGTATTGCTTCTAAAGCGTCTTTCGTAGCTTACATAAATTTCCGTCGGAACAATTCAATTCCTTCTCTTCTAGAAACTCCGTAAGCCTGTCGACTGGTACTCCCCTTTGGTTTACCCAAAACACAAGTTTGCTGGGTATTCAGCACCACTCGCGCACCAAGGTCCATGTCATTGTAATTTTGGCTTTTATTTGCTCCTTGGTACGGATCAAGCCATAAGACATACCTGGAAGCTGTTGCTCCAGCCCACACTTTATGTAGATAGATACGAGTAGATAATTTCGTTTATTTTTTGTATCCACTTATTACATTGAAAAAAGTGAAAAAAAATATAATCAAACATTTTAAATATTTTAAGAAATATATTGGCATTCTGTATTTTACAGAAGTATTGAATAGTTTTGAATGCGATTCGAAAAGAAAAATTGATAATATTAAACAATGTTACTGAATCAGAAGGCGGGGTGGTCAGGTTTTATATAAGTTACTCTAATAGTTAATTCAAAATAATTTTTACAAGAATAATAAAAGTTAAATGATAGTTGTATAAGATTGAATTTACAATTACATTTTGACTATGAAATCATTAGTTTAAGGAAAAGAAAGAACAAACACGAAAAATGCTATTTATAAAATAAAAAACATAAATTTTAAACGAACATGCCAGAAGTAATAGATTCAACATTTATATAGTTTAAGTTGAACAGCCAGATTTTCACACTTCTTACGAACATCACAGGTGAAGAAATTGCTCTAAAAGACTGCGGAAGATTATTAAATATACGAAAAGAGGATATGGAGTAGAAAATCTTGTACGCCGTTGTGCCATACCTTGGTATTGTAACCAAATTGGCAAAATTGTCACGTACATTAAAATTAGACACTAAACGAAAATTGCGATTACCAGACTTCATAAAGAAAATTTTTAATACTTTAAAACAATAAAGATGACGTACCGGAAGAGTTCTCTGAACAAAGAATAAGGGAAAACTTGGGCTCATTACAGGTCTTCGACATAGTTTGCGTATTACGTGCTTTTGTAAGATCAAAAGGCTTTTTATTTTATCAAAATAAGTACCTCCCCAACAAGCAATTCCATATTGAAGCTTCGAATGAAAGATAGCGTAATAAACAGTTTTCAGGAGCGGACTTTTCGCAAATAGTAAAAGTTTCAAAGAGTGGAACGGAAGTAAGTTTTCAAAAATTCAATATGAGTAGAACATTTCATATTGGAATCAATGTTAAGGCCAAGATATTTAAGGTCATTAACTTACTCAATACGAAAACAGTTATGACAGCATATTTAACGTCAAAAATCGTAGGAGATGATAAGCTGTGACTGCAATCAGAATTAGTCAGTATGAATCGTTGGCATTCGGGCGCATGAAAATGAATAAGCGGTTCATAATTCTGCACAGGCGATAAATTGAGAAACATGATCTTCGTTTGTGAACTTATAATAAGATTATGCTTTGCAAACCATACTCTCAACTGATTCAAATCCCAGTTAATTTCGGAAACCAGATCTAAAGGATTACTTGCACCATATTAAAACCCAATGTCGTCAGCAAAGGCTGTGGGCAGACCTTTAAAGTTCAGGGCAAACAGTGAATTAATGTAAATAAGAAACAAAATTGTTCTTATTCTTGTGGTACACCCAAATTGAAGAATTTTATTCTGCTTCTCACCTCTTCTAACTTTACTTTCTGTGACCTGTTTTTAAAATAATATGTAAGCCATTCAAGCACAAAGCCTCTAAAGCCAGCATTTTCCAGTTTAAGTAAAAGAATTTTGCGGTCCACCATATCAAAGGCTTTGGTAATGACAATAAATAAACCAGCTGTTCTCCTCTTTTCATCCAAGTTAGACATAATTTGGAAGCAAAAATGAAGTAAAGCATCTTCTGTTGATTTGCCTCTACGGAAGCCATATTGAGATGGACTAAAAAACTCATGTTTATTAAGAAAATTAAGAATTCTATCCTTCATGAGTTTTTCGAAAATTTTACTAATGACTGGAAGTAGTGAGATAGGCCTATAGTTGCACATGTCATCATAAGAACCTTTTATAAATAATGGCACAATATCAGCAAATTTAAGCTCGCCTGGGAATACACCCGAAAGAATGCAGCGATTAAAGACATCGGCTAAAGTATCTATTATAAAGAATGCAATTCTTTTTAGCATTATATTGGAGATAACATCGGGGCCACAAGAATTGGTATTCTTTAAACTATGTATAGCTTTCAAAACCTCATGGGAAGTGATAGGTTTAAAAGCAAAAGAGCTTCCTAATCTAGGTTCCACCATACTAAAAGTTGAAGTAGAACAACAACCAGTTAAATTGATTAACGAAAGCTTCAAGTTGCTTGCTATGTTAATGAAATAGTTGTTAAAAGCATTGGCAATTGCAAAATTATCAGAGACATCATAAATTCTGATTCGAATGAAGATAGGTTTTTTGGTAGGTGGATCTTGGCTAAGTAGACTGTTTATTATGTGCGACGATAGTAATCATCCCGGCATAGTGGATGTATTAGAATCGACGATTTTGATAGTCTCAGCAGCAGCTAGAATTAATAAGAAGTTCCAAGAAAATAGAGACAAATCGACCCAAGACAAAAAAAGCTGCGGATCAAACCACACTTATATTTATTTTAAAATTTTTTACCACAAGGCGTGTTGTTCCGGCTGTGAGATGAATCCAAGTGAAAGAGTCTATGGACCATCATCTCGCATCAACACCGACAATGCATAGTTAATCGTCAACAGGTTTTGCGATTAAAGTTAGTTACACTAACAATGCAATGAGTTTACTTAAGTGCTGTGCGAAGAGCGTTGAGAGCTATGTGCATTGACTGTGCATTGTTGTTGTGATACAAATAGACAATAGGTTTTTTAACAAATCGAATGTACATTGTGTCACAAGATGATGGTACAAAATTAACAAATCATTTAAAATAAATTATACAACAAATAATCTTAAACAGTGGAATTTCCTTCTTTAATTCTGCACATAGCTTTATGTATTTTCTTTTTAAGCATTGATTTTTGGGAATCTAAGGCATTTTTTCCAGAGCCAATTCTTAAAGTTAACTTTGCTAGCCAAGTGCAATGACATCCAAGGCTTGAGACGTTTAACCACCTTTTTGGGCGAAGAAACTATTGAACAATTCTGGATATGCCTTATGAGACAATCAATAAAAAGAGTGAAGGCAGACGATGAATCCCTACAAAAGAACACATCTTCCCAAAACTCATAAAAAAGATGGTATTTTAGTATTTTGGTTTTTAAAATTTTGCTGGGAATAATTTTTCTGTCCGAATTTTTGTCATTAGCAAGTTGTATAATAAGGCCCGTCATACAGTGATCAGTAATATTTAGATCAAGAACACAATATTCACAAGAATTTCGTCGTGGATTACTGAATCGGGTATAAATGTGATCCAAACATCTACCTGAGATAGGCCTATACAACTTGCGAGACCATGAGTAGATAGTAAGGTTAAATAGGTCGAAACCGTTTCACTACAATCTAATGTATTAATGTTAATATCTCCAACAATAATTAAGTATTTTGCTTTTTCTCTTTCTAAAAAATCAGAAAATTCTGCTATAAATATTGAAACATTAAACTTATGCAGCCTGTAGACACAAAGAAAAACGAATGCTACTTTTTTAATTTCAAGAGAAATTCTTAATATATCGGCACTTGCAAATTTGACGCACAGAAGTTCAGTAATTTCATAACCCTCTTTCACAAAACTCCCAACACCACCAGCTGCAAAATTTTCGTTCGGGTAAATATAGAATTCAAAGCCAGAAATATCATAATCATTTCTTTGAAATGAATCTAGCTGACTGACAAGAGACGAGAAGTTTTCTCTTAAACTTCTGACATTTTGGTGTACAATAAAAAGTTTGTTATTATAATAGTTACTATTTTCAAAAAGGTTTATACTTATAGATTGGAGGGTGGAATTGTCGTTGACTAGATCATTATCAGCACTCATATTTAATTAAGTGTGTCGCATTAAATATTTACGAGATCATTAAAAGATCTGATCGAAATGACCTTACCACCCTCAACTTTTCTCACCAATATTTGATTATTTTTAAACCATACGTATTTACATATATTTTGTTTCTTCATTTCCTTTGCCTTCATAAAGAGCCTGTGTATAATTTGTCAGAGAGTCGCTGATAAAAATATTTCTCTTACTGCTGCCGTCATTTATGCTCCCATCGACGCCGACAGGTCCAGATGCGAGTGCGTTGAGACTATTTTTGTTATTCTTCTTTGCGCCTAATATTAGTTGTTTCGTTTCACGCAGACTATTTGTTTTTGCACTTGTGAAGTGATTGAGTTTCCTTTAGTTTTAATATTTTTTACAAAGCATTTTATTTATGGGGACTTCGATTGACAAAGCATTTTTAAAGATTTGATTAGCTTCATCAAATGCATTTTCAGGAGAAACATTACATAGTCCAACTATATCAATTGAATTAGAGAGAAGCTTTTGCTGCCAATTTAATATGCTTTCCAATGTATTCACCTTTGATCTCAATACGTTATTTTCTGTTCGAGGGTCGTTAAGTTCCTTGAGAAAACGATGGTTAGTTTCCTCTAGGCAAGAGAGCTTCAAGTAGATCATACTTAGAGTGCATTCACTTTCGCTGTCTACGGTACGAGCAGACGAAGAAGATGACTCATTATTTGTTGTTGGTTTCCTGTTGCTGCTGGGTTATATGGTGACCATGAAGGAACCGCCGTTGCGGGTAGATGTATAGATCGACGTTTAAGAACTTGCATCGAAAATGATTTCCACTTGTTTTCATGAACTCAACATCTTGTGCAGTGATATTAGCACAAGAATAATGAAAATAATTATTACAATCTTTGCAATTAATTTTCGTAGCACAGTCTCTATCAACTTTTTGCGAACACACTGAACACTGAATTTTGAAAGATATAAAAATAATATTTAAATAGTTCCCTAGTAATGCGCATCCCACGACAATTCAGAAAGAACTGAACAAGAACTATCCCAACGAATATGTTTGCACCGAATGAATTGCTTCGTGGAGTAGCGGCCATAATATGGAACCATGGATTCATCAATGCAATTCTTTTCTTCCACTAGAGCAAATTCTAAAAACTTTTTATTAAAGTAATCGAATAATGGTCGAATTTCGCTGAACTTTTCACTTTGGTTTAGATTATGGCTATCGCAAAAGTGAAGATTGGACATTATAGCATTGAAGCGATCTCTTGAAAGGGTGGAAGATACTACTCGTAGTTCACATCCAGCATCTCTTGTGTCTTCCCAATACCTACTGTTTTGAAGAAACACGTTATACCCAGTTTGCAAGAGTATTCCGAAAAAATAATTAATTTCATGTAATGAATCATTCAAATGTATGTTCTTTTGCATGGCGTAGTTATTGGTGGGAATTTGTATTTCGTAGAATCTATCAACGAAAAATTGTTCAAATATCTCTATTGGGGCTTGATTATTGAACACACTACTAAATATCGTCTCACCTGTAGCACCCTGCAAATCTTTTTTCATCCAAGTTAGATTCTTTTTTGGATTCAATTACTTTTCTTGGGGACCATGGCAGATAATGATTGTCGTCGTCAAAATCAAAACCATCAGCAAATGCAACCAGCAAGTAGTAGCGTGGTAAGTTGGATATGTCAACTTCATTTTCTTCTCTTGAATCTTCATCCGTCAATTCTTCACATGCATTATTTGGCGGTAGCAAGGTTATTGTGGCCGTGCTGAATTCGATTATTCCTCTTCCAATACTGCAAGGATTTCATCCAAACTTATGTTTCTACAAAAGAAAGCAGACATAACCTCTAATCTCCTACTGTTCCATAAGAAAACTTTCATTTTGCAAAACCCATGAAGAATTTCATAAATCTTACAAAGGCAATAAATTACATGACATTCTAACATTGAATTGTCCAAATACTATTTATAACATTTATGTTAAAACTATGTCAAAATTAACTTCTTGATGACATTGTTTTACCAGTTCATTACAATCAAAAACACTAAATGCAAAAATAACCCAGGAACTATTGCAACTTGTTTTTGTTTCTATTCCTTTGAATTAATTTTAAAAAAATTCAAAATGCAGGTGTCCCACATATGGGTAACAGTAGTGGTAACTTTGCTCCACTAACGAAAAGAGTTTGTTTATTTTTTTGCGTTCAAACATGTATCGTCCTGCATATTAAAAGTACTGCAATGAACACATACAAACATATACATTCGTAGGTAGGATCATTCGATCGTATACCTTTAGTGGTTAAAAAGCAGTTGACGTTTAAACTTGTGTCCCATTTTGTGTGGGTTTTTTTAAGTGGAAAATTTAGTGTGTACACCAGTTCCAGCGAAAACTGGGAGAGTAAGTATATACGAGGGCGGGTCAATAAGTCCGTGACTTTTTGAATTTCTGACCTCTTTACTGAAACAGCAACACTGCTCCTGTCAACAGGCATCTGTCAGTTGACTCCTGTCAAAATTTAAACTTGCTGCGTCAGTTAGTTTGTGTTTGACAGCTATTTTTATCAGACTACTCACTAATTTGAGGAGAAAATGGAAAAAAGTGAATTTCGTGTGCTTATTAAGCATTATTTCTTGCGAAAAAAAACCATTACCGAGACCAAGGCTAAGCTTGATAAATACTATGGGGAGTCTGCACCATCGATTTCAATGGTAAAAAAGTGGTTTACTGAATTTCGTTGTGGCCGTACAAGCACTGAAGATGCCGAACGTCCTGGACGCCCAGTTGAGGTCTCTACACCCGAAACAATCGAAAAAATTCACGATATGGTGTTGGCCGACCGAAGATTGAAAGTGCGAGAGATTGTGGAAGCCGTAGGGATCTCGCATGGCTCAGTGGTTTCAATTTTGAATGATCACTTGGGCATGAGAAAGCTTTCCGCAAGATGGGTGCCGCGTTTGCTCACAGTCGACCACAAACGCAATCGTGTTTGCCATGGCAAAAATCCATGAATTGGGCTATGAATTGCTGCCTCATCCACCCTATTCTCCAGATTTGGCTCCGAGCGACTACTTCTTGTTCCCAAACCTGAAGAAATGGCTTGGTGGAAAACGATTTGACTCCAATGATGAAGTCATCTCGCAAACAAAGGCCTATTTTGAAGACCTCGACAGATCATTTTTTTTGGAAGGGATACAAAAATTGGAGAAGCGTTGGACAAAGTGTATAGAGCTCAAGGTAGACTACGTTGAAATATAAAATTATTTTTTTATCAAAAAATCTGTGTTTTAATCCAAAAGTCACGGACTTATTGACCCGCCCTCGTATTTTCCAGCTAAAGTGTTATTTTACTACTACTTTTAGCATAAAATTACCCTTCGTTATCTTCAAACAAAACTATAATACTCGTATGTTTTCTTGTGTGACCATGAAGTTTTTTTTACTTTAGGGGTAACTTTGCTCCAGGGCAAAGTTGATTGGTTCCACACTTCTATGTTTATTCCTTTTGGACTTTTGCCGTTTATATAAAGAGCTAACGGTGCTTTCTTTGTCGCAGAAATGCCCCTCAAATACAAAAGGCAACTGGGGACGAGGCGGTATGCTGACTATGCTGAAGAGACCCTGGAGGCTTGTCTAGAGGAAATTAGACAGGGTGATATTTCCCACAGAAAAGCAGCTGAAGTACAAAATTTCTAGAAGGACCATTTTGAACAAGCTTAATGGAAAGCATACCCGAAAGCCTGGAAGGTAGCCTGTTCTTAGAGATGAAGAGGAACTTTCTCCGTAATTGAGCTGCAATCTATGTTTGAATGATAATTCTGAATGTTGACTGTTGAATGAATTTTTACGATTACTTTTTTTTCATAAATTCTACTTTGTTTTGTTTAAAGCTATTATATGTATATGGTAGTTTAAGACCAAAATATGCATTTAAATTTCATTAAAAGCTACTGATGGAAATTTTTTAATGTTAAATGTTGTTTAATGTTTTCAAGTTTTTTAAGAAATAAAAATTGCCATTTGGTTTTTTCGTTATATAAAAAAGAGTATGGGTTATTTTTCACTTTTTTTCAGGAAAATAATCCTCGGGTCAATAGCTGCAAAATCTGCTGACAACATTGCTCTAGCTCTTTAAATGCAGACACAGTTACCCAAAGTTTCGCATGAAGCGAAGTAACCCCGTCCCTTGCCCCACTTTTAAGTCACAAAAAAAAAAAATTATAAATTTGAATTAAAAAAAAGATCAGGTCACATAAGTATTTATTAATATCTTATCTATAAGAGAAATAGGTATATATACGAGTATTATTAGAACATTTTTTACACATTTTTAATAGTTTTCTGCAAAAAACCTGCAAAAAACGGAGCAAAGTAACCCCGGTATAACTATTTTTTTAATTATTTTTTTAAGAAATTCGTATATAACTTATTAAAACAAAATTAGCAAACAAAAACATTCATTGCAATATTTTTGTGGGTTCATCCAATTCATAACTCATTCTCTTGAAATTAACGTTAAACAAAATGATAAAAATAGTGAATAAATTATGAAGCCCAACTTTCACTTAAATCACAGCCTTCAAATAGGCTGATTTTGGACATTTATTGAACTGCCTGACATTTTACGGAAAAATGTGTGCCTAGATTCTAGTCCACTCGTAATGTCACCTAGTCTTCCATGCAATTCTCAGGGCCTTGACCAATCAAAATAGTTTGACTGACTCTTGCTTTCAGATCGCGGCCACTAAAAAGTACCTGCAACTTTATGCATTCGTTATTTCAATTTGTGGTTCATGTTTTTTTTTAAAGAAGTTAATTTACTTATATTATTTAATTTACAAGAAAATAAAAATAAAAATAAAACAGAAGTATTTATATCCTGATATGCTTCAGTTATCGAATTCGTAGTCGAATTCCAATTCTTTAATAGACACATGGGAAAAGAATTTACGAGTATCAACAAATAAGCAATGAAGTATTCGTGCAACTTCTACTTGAATTAAAACCAGCGTATTAGCTGTCTACCTGAGCTTTTGCCTTAATTTTAAATTCTTTGCAATGTTGGGAGGCTTAATGCAAGTTTAATACTATGACCTAAAACCTAATAAGAAGACTTAAAAGTTACGAACCAAGAGAATGGTGGAGTAGAATTATTTTGAGGCGAGGAGTGCTCAGGTTGAAAAATGGAAAACGGAGAGTTTGGAGTTGACTTCTCGAGCGGTAGACCGATGGTTAGACTATGACAAAGTAGTATACTCGTACATAGGTTAGTGCAAAGGGAAATAGAGAAATAGAGTTGTAAAAAGATGTGTAGTCGATGAATGAAAAGAATAACAGCTAAATTCTTCCGTTTTTCTAAGGAATTTAAATTGATAAGTTTGGGATGGTCGTAATAGGAAGGTAAGTTTAAAGGGTCATTCCAAGGTAGACCACAGAGAGCAAATCGGGGGAATCGAAAAATACATAGAGAGAACTGGTTGAAAAATTCAATGCAACTATTGGAACCAAGATATGATATTCAATTCGTTTCGAGGCAACTAATTGAAATTGAAAACCTATCGAGGTGCTCTTGTAGAAGGGCGGAGTCACGTGGAGGACAATTAACATTAAATTAATTTGTGTCGTCAAGGAGGTGAAAATCGTTTATATGTAGAATGAAGATAGGCGACCAGATGGCTGCCTGTATTACAGGAGGGACAGGAAATGACTGAAACTGTAATATCGGCTGTAATTACCAAGTAAAACGATATCCATTTTAATAAAAGAGGTTCAAAATCACAAAGTTGTCAGTTCGAAGAGGATCAGTTGATGAGAAACTGTATGTGATAACATCGATCTTTTCCAATTTTCTAAGGCTGTAAGAGCAAAAGACACGAATTCAGCCAGGTTTGTGGTGATTGATGTATCTTTAGATAACCATGTTTTCTAGGCGGAATAAAAGACTTGCACTTTTAAAAACTCTAAACTTTATTATTTGACAATGTTGCAGAGATATTTTACAATTATAATTTCAAAGTGTCGGCGTATTTTTTCTGATCACAAATTAACACAATCAATAATGGTGGTGCCTTTTCCTTTTCTCTTTGAAGTTAGTCCTGTTTCGTCCTGTCTGAAGTTTGCCATGGTGGCCCGAGATGAAAGCCCAGCTTAGTGTTGTGGCGACAACAAAAGGCTCTAGATTTTTTTTCTGATAATTTTATTTTATAGTTTACAACTCGGTCCTTTTGAAATTCCAATCAACCCCATTGGGACTGAGGCATTAACACAGACATAATGGATCAGTGCTGCCTTGAGTACCAGTATTGGTAGTGTCGAATTGTTCTATTGGCGCAAGCCACATACGTAGTGGACCTGACTCAATCACCCCCTAATATGGGAAATGTGTAACTTGACAATTCTCAATATCTTTTACAACGTAGTTCTTTACTTATCACGTAAGGGCCCTTGTACCTAGGAATGAACTATTGGTTTGTCGCCGTAGTAGTGTAAACATTTTTTATGAAAAAAATTTCCCCACATCATATGTTTTTGCCGGTGCACTGTGTTTTTGAATCCCAGATTATATTTTTGTGACCTTCCATACATCTAAGAGCCTCAGAGCGATCTCCCACCAGATCACGAATGAATTAGTTTTTCCCTCAGGATGCTCGGTCAGCTTTTTTTTTCATTTCATTTAATTTCATTTATTCAATTATTTTTTTTCATAATCTTAAAAACTAATAACGAATAAGTTTAGTGTTCATAAATATTAGTGATCATTCTTAAACAAAAGTTAGTGGTGAATGAAACTTCAAAAATTAGTTTTCAAATTGGAATATAATGTGTGGAATAATCAGTAACATTTTGATTTACAATTTTATAAATTTCAGTAAAAGAAGAAGAAAGAGATTTAAAATGCAAATGTAAATATAACAATTCATAAGTAAACTAACATTGATTTAAGATGTAAATATGATTGTGTTTCTGATGAAAAAGATGTTAAAAAAATGAATCAATATTTTCATAGCTCAAGGTGAATAGCCAGTTTTTAAAATTTTTAGTGAAATTTGGATATCGAAAAGTTTCTCCTATAAACAGAGGCAATCTATTAAATATAAATGGAGCCATATATGTGTAAAAATGCGAAAAATGTGTTCTATGTGCAAAGGGTACATTTACTATGAACATATTGCTTACACGTAGACTGTACATTTGAATATTTCTACTTGGAATATTTTCGCTTTGCTTGAAGAACTCTCTTAAAACTTTAAATACATATAAATGTCTGATTGGTAGAATCCGCAATATTTTGAATAAGGGCCAACTACTAGCTAATCGATTTTTATTTGAAATAATTCTAAATAAATGCTTTTGAGCGGTAAGTAGAGGACTGAATGTATTGGCATACGAACCCCCCCAACTTGTTATACCGTATTGCAACTTTGATTGTGCACTATAGTAAATCATAAACAAAACATTTTGAGAACAAAAGGGTTTTAATAGGTACATTTTACGTGTGACCTTCAGAATATAAGTTTCAAGCATTTTAATGTGGTTCTTCCAGTTTAAGTTAAAATCAATTTTTACACCTAAGTACTTAAAATTTTGAACTGATTCAATCTTGAAGCAGTTTTCTGTGCAGGGTAAATCAGCAGAAAAATTACTATTTCCACATTGATGTATGGGTAAGGAAAACTGCCTACAATCATGAGCATGGAACTATAAATGGAAATCATGTAAGCTGTTACCAGATACCTTAAAACAAACTAGTTTTATTTTATCGCTTCTAATTAATTTATGGTAGGTAAACCACAACCGTAACGCTTCCAGATCTTCATTTATCGACACAAATGGTTCCATATCCATATGTAAAAACTATGTCGTCCGCAAAAGCAGTTGGAGTGCCATTTAACTTGAGTTTGAAAATTGGATTAATATAAATTAAGAAAAACAATGGTCCAAGTACAGAACCCTGAGGAACACCGTTCTTTAATAACCTGGATGCACTCGAGACCCCATTTATAGTAACTTCTTGTGTTCTTTTTATTAGGTAAGCACGAAGCAAATTAAACATATTTCCACGAAAACCAATATTGAAAAGTTTGCTTAGCAAGAGATCGTGGTTCACCAAATGGAAAGCTTTTGTCATATCAATAAAAAGACCAATTGTAGATTTGTTATTATTTAAACTTCCATATAACTGACTACAAACCCTTAAGATGGCGTCCTCAGTAGACAAGCTTTGTCTGAAACCAAACTGATTCTTACTAAAGTAATTAGACTTGTCCAAAAAAGAGACAATTCGAACTTTTATCAATTTTTCAAAAATTTTGGTAAATGTTGAAGGAAGTGATATCGGTCTGTAATTAGAAATTATATGTCTATTTCCTTTTTTAAAAAGAGGTATGACTTCCACTTTTAAGATGGTAAGGAAAGCAACCCATTTCAATACTTTTGTTAAGTAAAAAGGACAGAATGACAGAATATCAACGACATACCAGGCGACATTTTTTAATAACTTACTTGAAACACCATCATTTGTGCAAGAGGTTTTATTTTTAAGGCACAAGACAGTTTTATAAACTTCAACTGATGTAATCAGATTGTAGACAAAACTATTACATTGAACATCATCCATAAAAGAGACATCTGACGAAGAAGAACAATTGCAGACTATACAAGGATCAGAACTTGGTTTTAATTTCTCAGAAACTTCAGCGAAATACTCATTAAAAATATTAGTAATATTCCCAAGACCTGGCACCATAATTCCCCCCACTTCAATGCTATCAATCTTAACGCCACTTTTAACCTTTCCTAAACTGTTATCTACTACTCTCCACTCTTCGCGTACATTACCTTTAGCTCTCGTTACTTTGATGTTATCTACATTTTGAATACAGTTATCTCTTTTCCTTATCTTATTAAGAAGACTATTAGTCATCCAAGTTTTAAATATTTCTTATTACCTGTGCGATTTTTTACTAAAGTACTCGATTTGATATGCTTTTGAATAGATTCAATAAATAAATTAAAAGCAATGCAGGTATTATCTTCACAGTAAACCGATTCCCAACATTCAAAAGTTAAAAGTTCTTTAATGTATTGAAATCCACAGAATATTTTACTGTTTTAGAAGCTGATTCAATATTTTCAGAACTATTGCAAAACGGAGTATAATTTAGTGTTATCATATTATGATCTGTCAGTTTGAAGTCATATACTTTGCCGCTAAAATGTTTTTTATTATTTTTGTAAGATCTAAGAAATAAGTGATCAATGCAACTCTTAGAAGAATCTGTCAAGCGGGTAGGTTCATTTATCAAACTCTTAAGACCATTCGAAGCCATAGTCAACAAGTAATTTTCCGTATCAACGTTAGATTCATTAAGAATATCAATATGGATATCTCCAACAACAACTTTGGCATAAATCATCTCTAATGTTATATAAGTACATTCAAGTTGTTTGGTGGTCATCAACGATTCTACCACTCTGATTAACCCCAAATAAAAGTTCGCAAAAAGTTCGAACGGTGATCTTCGCGTTGCCGAATGCACCGAGTTATTAATTGCAAGTTCCACGCTATCTAGTTTGCCTACCCAGAGTGATAAACCGGTTCCGTAAGTTTGGCTAACATTGCTTTACTCTCTCCACCTGTCCATTTATTAGGGACGAGGCGACTGATGCCTTTACGTGGTTAATATTATTTTACACTAAGAAATCGGAAAATTCCTTGGAAGTTAAACAAGATCCTCGCTCACTTATTCTTCGCCTCGGTCTACTTAAGTTGTCAAAGTATTTCTGCAGTGATTCGCGAACCTCTTTTGCACTGGTTGTGTTTACCGCGTACAATTTAATATGCTTTGTAAAGCTGTCCAGTTGGTTCAGTAGGGCGGTGGGGGAATCGCGATAAGAGGGATGTCGTTCGGCAGCACCTGCATTTCTGGTGGTTGAATGATGGGGAAGATGTTACGTCGTCGTTTCCTTCAATTACGGACCAGCCTCACTAATGAGGCAGAGCTGACCAATCTATTTTCTCTGTAAATAGCGATGGCCAGCTTACATAGGTTTAGGTTAGCATTTAAGAAAGATATGTATATATTAGTATATATAAAGGTATATACTAATGTATGTATATTATTGTGTATAACGCCTATATGTGTGTTTGTATGTATTGTATATAGGTTAGGTAGATTAAGGTTTATTTTAAGTTAGATATTAAGTTTTTATAAAAATAAAAAATAATGTCCATATGCTAAGTTTTTTGTTGCCAATTCTTTTCTTAGCCTAAGTATAGAAAGTAAATATTCCTAAAAAAATAATAATGAAGTCGAAAGACATAGGTATATGAATTTAGAGTAGCTTAGAGTGCCTGTGTGGGGCCAGTAAGTTAGTATAAGATTGTAAAGTAATTGTAAGCTAGCATTTAAGCATTTTCTGTTAGAATGTAAGAAGTAATGATAAGTAAAATAAAATGCATTTAAAACTAACTAAACTAACTGTAAAGCTGTCCATCACAACCAGCACATGTTTCCAGCAGTGGGTATAGGCTTCCTTCGAATATGGTATAAATTATGCTCATTACAGCGGGCCGCAGGTGAGTTGTGCACTTAACACAATTCCTGATGTAGTGAAGAAAATGAAGAAGTTGCTTAAAGTTTTGAGGCCGCGGGAAGCTTCTAATTACTTCGATGTGCATGTCATAAGGTCGTATCTCCTCTGAATTGACAATGTATCACAGAAAACCTAACTCAAAATAACCAAATTTACACTCGCCTTTCTTAAGTTTCAACCCTTTGCCGTATAACCGCTTAAGGACTTCACTCAATATTGTTACATGAGTGCTAAAATCTGCTGTGGCAATAGTAATATCGTCTATGAAAACAACTATTTTTCCAGAGTCCACCAAGTCCCGTAAAATGTTGTAAATGAATCGTTGAAAAAAGGGAGGGGCTTTCTGTTTTTAGCCCAAACGGCATTCTATTATATTCATATTGACCTAAGGGTGTTGCAAATGAATGCTCATGCATCTGGACCTGATGGAACAATTTCTCAAATCTAGTGAAATAAAGTATTTCTTTCCCTTCAAGTATTTCAAACAATCCTCAATGAATGGCATTGGGAAGTTATCGCGAACTTTTTTATTGTTAAGCAACCTCTAAACTCAATTTCCTCTACCTCCGCCCTTTCGGCATAGGAAAGTCTTCGTGGCATACAATAAAAGGGTGTGTGCTCAGTTAGATTAATCTTCATTTTGGAATCATAGGGTTCTACCTTGACCTCCGCTTCCGGATAACAATACGTTTTATAAATAACTGAATGTAAGACTTCCCTTTGTTGACCGCCTAATTGAGAGTTAATATCTATAACTGACTTAACGACCGAGTGCGCTTCAATGGAATCTTGCTTCTCTAACTCAACCCCTTCAAGGCAAAAGCTATGACTAGGAAACTTATTTTTGTTACTTAATTCAACAGCGTATATTTGTACAGACATCGGCGAACCCACAATAGCAACCGCGTTATACCTTAGTGCATCCGATTCTGCTTGAATCAGGTCATCCCTCAAAAAAATATGTCCCGCCCCCCGACACCCAACAACTGATTTAACATTTTTCCTTACATTGAACAAATCATATACACCGTCACTCAAAAACTTTAAATTCAGATTTTTATTACCATCTCTTATATCGAGAAGTTTTTTCTTTGGATATTTTACATTTATCTTTGTTTTTTAGTTTACATAGGAAAATATTAATTTTTTCAAAAGATCCCGTCCGATCAGTATGGATACCGGAAACTCCGACTTCAAAAGGAACTGCGGAGAGTTTAATAAAACTCCTTCAGCTGCCCGAATCAAGAATAGTTACTAGTTTTGTGGGTTCAGTGTGTATGTTGCGTTCACCAAAAAGGCAACACTTATCATCTGCATAGCGCGTACAGACTTCACCAACTCAGCCTCCTCCTCCGACAACCGGGCATTGACTTCAGTGGCATCTCTTTTATCCTCCTCGATGGCAGCAACTAGACGCTTGGATACGGCTGATGAAAGTGGCAGTTGATGAAGTGTGGTGGCCTGGTACAGCATGGTCGACAAAGGAGATTTATCATATCCAGAAAATATGGCATCCAACGGCGGCACCAGTGTGGGTGACATTAATGTCGTCGGGAGCTCAAGATTCCAAGCGTCTCGTAAAGACTCCGCAGTTGCGCAATTGTAGCCGTATCTGGGAAACTAGTTCTCGCCTCGGATAAGGCCGCAACCATTTCTTGGCGTGTCGCTTAACGGCAAGTCATTTCTTTTTAATATAACTTTTAGTGTTAGGCAATGAAATGATTTTCTCCTCAATCGTTACAAAACTGCAAAACTGAATTTTTATTGCTAACGAACAATTACTTTAGACGACTGGTTCGATTTTAATAATCGCGATGTTTATTTGGTGGCTGCTAGAACAAAAGTGATTAATATATTTTATCAAATGATGCAGCAAACTGGAAAATAATGATTAACCATAAAAAAAACGGTATTTTAACTTTGAGTAATTATGCCTTCTGGAGAGAGTACCAGCGAGAAAAGCGTATGATAAAGTGAAGAAATTCTCAACGATTCATGCGATTAGGAGCGACATCCAAGTAGTTACGTTCCGAAACAGCTGTATATGGTCGACCTATCAATGGCGTGAGTGGATTAATATTAGAGTCAGAAATAGCAAATAAAAGCCTAGAGTTCCAGAGAGCTTCGATCTGGGCTAACAAAGTAGACATTTCCTCGAAAGTAAGAATGTTACGAAGATGTTGTTTTACCAATTTAGCTCCTGCTTCCCAAAACCCACCAAAATAAGGGCTGTGCGGGGGATAAATTTCCATTTGATGCCTTTGGCAGCCAATTTTGCTGATGCTTCCTCATTGTAACCCCTGGAACAAACTAATTTTGACATTTCCTATAGTAAGCGAGCTGCTCCTTGAACTTGGTGGTATTATCCGAATATATGACACTGCATTTACCCCTTCTCACAATAAATCTCTTCTAGGCGGTCAAAGATGCATCCGTTGTTAAGTTCGCAACCATTTCGAGGTGAAATGCAAACGAATAGGGCAATGTACCCTTAACCAATTTTGGCTTTCTTCCCTTTGATAAACGAAGTGTTATTGGGCCCGAGTAGTCATATCCGGTATGAGCAAAGGCCAAAGATTGTTCAACGTATGTTGGCGTTGTCGAAAACATGTGATGCAATCATGTACAATTTTTCGGATTACATTTCTGCTTCCAATTATTCAATATTCTTGACGAATTGAGTTAAACAGCCCAGAGACACCTATGTGCAGGTACATTTTGTGTGCATCCAATACAATAAGATGGGTAATTCGATGGTGCCTAGGCAATATGAAAGGATGTTTAATAACATAGGGAACATCCTTAGCGTTCGCTATTTTTGCACTTACGCGTAGAAGACCAACTTTATCAATAAAAGGACACAACGAAAATAATTTGGAACCTTTTTGTACATGTTGAGCACTCCTTATCGAATGGATTTCTGTTTTAAATTCAGATTGAGGCTATAGCAAGCACAACTGCTTAGCTCGAAGAAATTCAGAAAAGGAAATAAGACCAAAAGAACGACCCCTCCTTGGAATTCGGGAGTTTCGAACAAACCGAAGAATGTAGCCTATAATTCTTACCATACATATTTTGAAGAGATTTCATTACGCAATAGGTTAAAAAGGTGTTCAGCCGAAGACAAATTATGCACCGCTACAAATATTTTCCTCTCCTCAGGTGGATTAAATATTCTGGAGTCGGTAGCCATTGGTTAAAATCCTGATAAGGCCAATGTGGACCTTTCCACCATAAGTCCAGCTGGAACAGTTTCCTTGGCTCGATACTGCTAGAAATACAATCAGCCGGATTTTCTTCTGAAAGAAGATAACTCCAAGAAGATCTGTGTAGTGAGAGATATTAGCTATCTCCAAAGTGTGATTTGCTACGCAGGTGTTCCATTGCCTCGGGGTGGAGGACAACCAAGATACTCGTAAAACGATTTGCGAATCCGAAAATGTTGATAATCGAGTGGGACTAACATCCAACGAAGATCTAATCAATTCCATTAAACGACATAAAAGAAGTGCTCCACAAAGTTCAAGACGAGGGATTGAAAACTGTTATTACTGGAGCCACACGGGTTTTTAGCAGCAACTAACTGAACCTCTACTTCATCATTCATAATACTTCGAGAGTAAACCACTGCAGAATATGCCTTTTCCGAGGCGTCAGAAAAACCTATTTGTTCAAAGCAGTTAGAATTATGTGTAAATCTTCTCAAAATTCTAAGGATTTCAAAGCAGGATAACTCCTTACGATATGACATATATATCATGCAAAATTGCATGAGAAGCAACTGGAAACTGATGTTTATAGTCGTTGCTTACTGGCGAAGTTCTGTATGTTACGGTAGTTAAACGATAATGTGAGATTGGATCAGATGAAGATTTCCTCCAAACAATCAGCTGGTAATCCCTATGTTTTGGATGAACCCAAATTTGCCGGAACATCTTAACGATGTCAGCACGGAATACATATTTATGAACACGAAACCGAAGGCATACATTTACATTTTCTACATGTAGCATTTCGTTAAGACTATTTCCGTTCGTGTCCCTATGAGAGCCGATAAACACAATGCGAAATTTGTTAGTAACAACGGCGTGATGTGGCAAGTAAAAGACGCTTCCAGACGTTGATTCGATTTCGTCTTCTGGAATAAGCTCCACGTTTCCTAGGTCATGCTAGGTTTGCATAAACCTACAATATTTGAGAATTTTTTTTTTAAAAATATATGCCTTAACTTCAAGGGAATTCGAATCAAATCAAGAATTTAATAATAAGGTAACAGCTCCTTTCGTAACACCAGCTTCCACCGATGAAATCCCTGATATTGATAAGCGCGCATGGCAACGACGAAGACCTGACCTTTTTACCAAACTTTCAGTGACGAATGAAATCTGTGATCCAGTGTCTATAAGGATTCGACATATATGTTCATTCCCCACAACATCTAAGACCTCTACAACTATAGTTGGTAAAATTCCCGGCGGATGTAAATCATTTCGAATACGATTACTCACGATCTGTTGAGGATACGATACCGACGACGACGAGGAGGGTTCACAAACCGACTCCATTTCAGAACTTGCGGTTTTATTCGAGCGATTGTTATCTAAATGAGCTAAACTATGGTGTCGAGTGTTATAAAACGAACAACGAGCCTTCACTCGGCAACTAGCTGACGAATGTTTAGTTCCGAGACAATTATAACATAATCCCTGGTCTCTTTTAAAATTCCGACGAGAGTCAATGAACATGGACTGAAACTCCGCGCACTGTGGTAAAAAATTTTCACCTTTGCATTTAGGACATGTTGAGTTCACGACCGTTAAACTTTTAACGTTTGAGCGAATCTTGGACTCAGATGCTTCCAACGTGTCAGATCTATAGGTAGTATCTAAAAAGTCTATCAGATCTTTTGGTATGGGGGACGTTTTCGGGGTTTTGCTTTTTAGAGCCCATGCCTTGCGAGTATCGATGTCTGTTTTACCGAGTAACATATATATTATCCACGGATCTCCACTTTCTGCTTTTAGAGCTGCTAAGCCGCAAATAACTTCATCAGCATTTTCTACTAACTTCCGCAAATGGGCAATGTCGGCCGAAATTACACTGGGCAATTTTAAAAAATGTTCGATAAAAGTGTTAATTATATATAAGGGTTTATTACACCGATTTTTCCCGCTTGTTCATAATTTGAGTCCGAAACTGTTAAATGACTGAGCAATATCGCCGCCTCATCCCGCAAAAAGGATTTTAGGTATCGAAATTTCTGCGAACCGGATAAATTCCCGTGACAGCCCACCATCTGAAGAGACATATCACGAAAACCAGGCCACTGGCGATAATCCCCAAAAAATGGTTCTAACTTAATGGCAGGCAATTTGATATCGTTAATATGCTTAGACTTAACTTTAGCGGCAGCTGACTTTTATTGATTAGAAGACTCACCGAACTCACCGAAGCTTCCCCACGGGAAGCCCAGTCTTAATAGCCGTGGCCAAGAAACCTTTGGCGGCTATATATTTAGTTTCCACTATTTCGAAATCTGCTTCCGGATCGTCATACATCATTTCATCATGTAAACGAAAATATTTTTACAACAGTATTACCTGTATTGGGTTGTTCCTAGCAAACTACCAATAAACCAAAAAAAAAAAAATAGAACGAAATCCGCGATAGAAGGACCAAATTGTTAATCAATGAAACAATTTTCTCCTCAGTCGTTACAAAACTGCAAAACTGAATTCTTATTGCTAACAAACTTACTTTACACGACTGGTGTTTATTTGGTGGCTGCTAGAACAAAAGTGATTAATGCATTTTATCAAATGATGCAGCAAACTGGAAAAGGAAAATAAACATAAAAAAAAACGGTATTTTGACTTTGAGTTATTATGCTCCCTGGAGAGAACACCATCGAGAAAAGCGTATGATAAATTGAAGATGCGAAAAAATCGAACCTAATCGTATTGTACAATTATTTTGATTGATTCTATGAATTCATTTTAGAACAATTTTAAAATTAATAACATTATTTGAATTAGATACAATTTACGTTTTGTAACAGGTAGTACTCGTACTTCTATTATTATCCCACTTCTGAGATTTAAAACTCTAAACTTTAATATTTGACCATGTTGCAACGATGTTTTACAATTTAAATTTTAAAAGTGTCCGCGTATTTTTTCTGATCACAAATGGTGGTGCCTTTTCCTTTTCTTTTTGAAGTTAGTCCTGCTTCGTCGTGCCTGAAGTTTGCCGTGGTTTTCCGAGATGAAAGCCCAGTGTAGTGTTGCAGCGGAACACAACGCTCTAGATTTTTTCTGCTAATTTTATGTTATAGTTTACAACTTAAGGGATGCTTGAATGCTTGAAGTTCTTGTAAAATTCTTTCAATAACACTGCAATCGATATTTTGATTTCAATGGTAACAAAGAAGAAATTTTGTAGATCATTGAAGCAAGAAGGATCCGGTACGAAAGAGATGTTCGCAAATGATTGTTAAGAAATGTAGCAAATGAATTAAGGATGGCAGGTGGATTACTTGAAGATATTCGAGAGAAGTAGAGAGGAAGAACCGTCGTTCACAACAAGAACCACAACGATTTGTGGTAAGAAAGTATTGCTTAAAAATTTATATGTGTTTGTACCCACTCATTTTGCGATCAATCATCACTCCAAGAGATTTGAAGTGATCCCCAATTTTAACTTTAAAACAAGTGTTACATGAGTCGGATTTCGCGTTAAGTAATAAGTAGATCACATAGTCAATAGGTAGTTGCTGCTGTCTGGCGCATGGAATTGGAAATCAAAATCAGGTTATTCTTGTGAACCAAGACTGAAAATCGTAAGCTCTGTTTTGTTGCTAAGTTCTTGTCAATAGGTACCTGCTGCAGTCTTGCGATACCAATTAAAAATCAAAATCAGGTTATATTTGTGAACTTAGACTGAAAATCGTACGCTTTATTTTGTTGCTACGTTCTTAATTGTGTTCAGCGAACCAGACTTTTAGAAGATGCGCATCATGACAACTAAGTTATGCAGGCATAAAATTAGTATATATTAAGAACAGAATAGGTCCAAGGACAGATCCTTGAGGAACACCGAGATTAAGAGTTCTAAGAACGCTTAGTATCGTAGTGCCGCTGAACTGGAACAGTAGGCAAATAAAATCTTGATATTCACAACTATGGTGAAATGCACAAATAGATTTTTTTTTGTTGAAAACAAAATTCCATTACGTACTTTTTTTTTTGTACAAATGTTAATTTAAGAACTTATATCCCTAATACCTTGTATTCCAAGATAATGTGCGGCGACTAAAACTGTGAAATTAATCCCACAAAAATGGTAGCATGAGATGCTCAGGCATGACAAAATTAATGAAATAAAATACTCATTTCAAAATTTCAAAATACAAACCTGAGAAATACAAAATTTAAAAGTCCTACACGACGACGTGATCAAAAGTTCCACGAACCGTAGTGTAAGTCAAAAATAAAAAGAATAAAGAAAAGAGACAGAGCTATGTAGCTCGATGAAAGAAGAGCAGAAGTAGTCGGCGCACACCAAGGGTAAGGTTACAATTTGCGTTTTCAAAACTTATTCAATTGGTATAAAAACAAAATATCAAAGGGTAAATTCTTAAAATATATCGGCTCAATGATATTTAGATTCAGACTGATTTTAAATTTTTGTATCCTGTACTTAAGAAGCAAACCAATTATTCATAACTTTGTGGAAACCCACGTTTATGGAAATGAATTTTGTTATCAACCATATCAAATGCTTTAGTCCTATCAATAAAAAGACCAGCAAAGGATCTTTTGCATTCCAATCCTTTATATATGAAAGAGCAGAAGTACAAAAGGGCATCTTTAGTGGATAAGCCTGATCTAAAACTAATTTGCACTGGAATAAGAAAATTGATTTTCCTAAAATAGTTCAAAACTCTTTTTTAGCACATTTTTTAAAAAGTAGAATCACGATAGCGCACTTAAGTTTTATGGGGCAAACTCCACTCATAAAATTCAAATTTAAAAGATGTGCTAAAATGTGAACGATGTAGAAGGCGATGTTTTTTTTTAGCAAAAGATAAGAAACGGCATCATTTCCATTTGAGTGCTTTAAGGAATAAATAGGTGTGTTTTTTTGGCATTGGTATCGGCGCTTATTTGAACTCTACGTGATAACTGCACTTATAACTAGAGTCCCACCGAACATTCGACTTAAATTAAATTAAATTTCCACCTTCGACAAAACATTCGGCTTCGGCAAGAAAAGGCCGAAAATTTAGCCGAAGCCGAACTATTTTTCCGCAAAAATTAAACTACCATTCGCACCATGTTTTGGAGGAGATTTCGAGCAAGTCATTTTATGTTTGTTTATATTCAGCGCTGTTGGACACTTTTATGCTGATCGGAGGGCTAATTTGCAGGGAGAAAATGTACCTAGTGTTCTGTTACAAGATTTCAAGTACCCCTTGCTCATAATTTTCATTAGGAATAATCCCGTTTTATTAACTCGTGTACTTATAAATAAATTTAAAATAGAAGAAGCTTATAACAAACAAAGTTTATGCAACGTCATCTTAAGAAGCAAGAAGAGTTGTTCCGAGGGTTCAGCGCGAATACCATCACGCTTCTGTAATGGTTTGGTGAGGGGTATCGCATCAAGGTGTCACATCACTGCACTTTTGCGAAAAAGGTGTGAAAACAGAGGCAAAACGACGCAAGAGTCGTCGATTCCTATCGAGACAGTGCGTGCCGCTATAGAACAATGGCCACAACGTTTAAAAGCCTGCGTCAAAGCTAAAAGCGGTGAACTAATGTTAGAGATAAATTTCATGGTAATAGATTTACTAGAATTTTTTATTTCACTTTTAAAATGTAACAGAACTTATGGCTATACTAGGTAGATAAACATTTATTTCTTGCATATAATATTAAGTTATTGAATTTTGATTATTAATTCCATTTCGTCGTTTGTTTTCTCATGTTAACTTTGTTCATTGTTTTTACGAATGTAGGCTTTTGGATTTTTTTTACTGGCTATTTTTTGTTTTTATTTCTTTATTAAGCATTCTTTTTGATTGTTACGTTTATGTGTTATTTAAAAAAAATCTACTGAAATATTTTACTGGCTATTTGCTGTTTGTGTTTTTGTAAAATAAATTAATAAAAAAGAAAATATCGACCGATCAAATGATCAAACTGATCAATATATTTTTGGTTCTTTAGCATTTTGAAATTCAATCTTCATTAGATTCGGCTTCGGCCGAAGTTGATGAAGAGTCCGAAGTTTGGCTTCGGCTTCGGCTAAAAAATTTACCTTCGGTCGGACTCTACTTATAATTTTACCCATACGCGCTCACTTAATGAAAGATACTCGTACTTATCGGCGTTAACGCAGATAGCGACAATGCTGCCAAATCTATTTGTTCATAATAGCGATGACTTGTATGAAAATCTTACAACATGTGTCACTTTTGGGGAAATGAAAGTGCTGCCAAATTAGCTGAATGTTAACAGTTAACGTCAATAGCCGTTTTTTTAGTCTCTGATATTAGGCGCTGATACGTATGCAAAAAAAAAACACACTTAATAACTTTCAATATCTTAAAACCACTGATACCAATCAAAAAAAGAAGAAAAGTTCATAGGGAAAGTTGAAGAATTTGACGAAATAGGGATATGTACCTTGATAGTTTGCATAGTACATAAGTAAAATAGTTGGTGCGAAGGAATACCGTCCATAATATATTGTTATTTTGCCAAGGAGGAGATGTAGAAGAAGTTTCCTGGCACATACAATGAAATTGATTTCAATATTCCTCTGTAAGAGATGGAGAGGATATCGACCAAAGCTAGATTAGTAAACTCGAAGCAAGCCCTGCTTAGATAGGCGTTGACTTTTCGAAAATTATTTTTATGAAAATTGTAATAGTAATGAATTACGGGGAGGGGGTGTGGAAGAAGAGAAGAAGAGTTGTGGCAGAAAGAAACAAGAGTTATTAGAGTTAGTTAGAGTTATATTACGAATCGTTCTCAATGGGTTGTTGCCGAGGGAAAGACTTCTCAGCTCGGTATACCGTCGGGGGTTCTCCAAAGTTCTATTCTTGGTCCACTCCTATTAAGTCTTTTTATAAATGACTTCCCACATGTTTGCTGCAATACCTCTATCAATTTATATGCTGATGATGCACAAATATATTTGTCCCGTCCACTTGGACTGGTAGAAGACCTTGTAACTACGAGTAGTCACATTTCCCTATTTATTTATTTTTTTCTTCCTTTTGTGGTAAAAGTGGAATGATGAAGTATTATCTTTTTTTTGTGATAAAAATGAAGTATTGAAATATTTTTTTTGTTATTTTTTTATAAGTTAAAAGACCAAATTCAAAATTGTTATTTATGTTAAAAACAAAGTAAAACATTGAACTGTTTTTTAAACGTAAATAACAATTTTGAATTTTTGATTGTTTTTAGGCTAAAAGACCGAATTTCATTTGTTTTAGCTAGAAAAACAAATGTTATATTTTTGCACTTTTATTAAGAAATAAAACCTGTATAAGGTTCATGAAAACAATTTTGTGTAAATCTATTTTAATTGAATAATGATTGCCTAATGTTATTTGTTATTTCTTGTCCCATTATTGTTAAGTTTGTTGATTGTTCAATTGAGAGTTGGACTAACTAATGAAGCTTGGTTTGGAAATGGGACTTGAAAATCTATGCAGGTATTATGCAAGGCTGCACACACATTTGGGAATGAAGCGACTTTATTTGGGCTATACCGTCCCTTCTGATGGTATTGTAAAATTTTCCATCGCTCCTTCAAAATCCCAATGGTGCGCTCAATTAGACTTCTTGCTTTGGAATGTATTTCATTAAATTAACACTCACTTGAGCCTGCTACCGCATTCCTATAAGGCGTTATACTCCACGGTTCAATTGGATACCCAGAATCTCCTGAAAAGAGTGTAAGAATTAGGTTTTTTATTTCATCACAATATGGTTTGTAACATACCAAGGACCCAAAAACTTTCATTGCGAATATTTACCTCCCGGAACATTGTATTTGAGCATAAACCATTCTTTGCAGTTGGCTGAATTCCTAGGGTTGAATACTATGTGCTGCGAGCACAACTTGGAGTCCATTTCCTTCAAAATATTTGTTTTTAATTTCGAAGTTTTGGAATCCACCACTTGCTAAAAGTAGGAGTGTTGAAGCTAATTGAAGTACTGGCGGAACTGCGGTAGATAACTGGCACTGAAAATTCAAACTTGACAAAACAAAGTTAAAAGCTTATACGTTTAATCGAAATTTCTTGATAAATCTGCAAACGAAAATAAATTATGTTTTAATCGAAGACAATTATTTTTTTTTACCTTCGCTTTTCCGGATAGGGATAGCGGATTACTTCCGTCCCGTAAATGCCTTCTTATAATTTTCTCATCATATTGATATTCATCTTCACTTTCACTTCATAAAACAAATAAGGCCAATTAATCCATATTTTTCTTTATACTTTAACACAATTCCATTTCAAATAACATAATTGTACCAGATATTGTAATATATGTAGATCTATTACATTACGTTCCGTGAGTAATCGTATGCCATAATTCCAATGCATTCGATTCGAGCGTTCGAATCATAATTAATAACGATACGAATGGCTGTTCGATCACAGAACGATTTGCCTCCTGGACAGCAATTCAACCTTTAACGAGCTTAATGTGTTGTCTGACTCCATACAAAGAACTGTATCCCTGTATCCTCATACTAAAATCGTTATTACGGGCGATTTCAATATACACAATTCTGGGTGGCTTCGACATTCTGTACAGACAACACCCGAAGGATGGTGTGTTGAGATCTTCGCTGCGGAAAACAACTTGACCCAGCTTGTAGATGAGTCCACGTGAATCCAAGACATTGATAGTCATACCGCCAGCACCCTGGACTTGTTTCTTATCTCTCACCCTGATAAGTACACTGTTGATGTACTCTCACCTCTAGGCTCGTCGGAGCATTGTGTCGTATCAGCTAAATTCTCGTACATTGACCACACAGTTAGAAAAAAAAATTCCTAAAAGAACAGTATGGCAATACGAGAAAGCCAATTGGACCGGACCTTCTTTAGGAATTTTTACTGGTCGTTATGTTTTCTCGATAACGACATGACGCCGCTGCTGATGTGATCACAGACACTATTCTCTTTGGAATGAGATCCTTTATCCCTCACTAGATAAAGAGTTTCAGACCAAAAGAAAAGTCGTGGTACGACTTGCGCTGTAAAGAGGCTTTCAGGTTGAGAGAAATTTTTTTTTTGGTCCTATATAACCAACCCGATAGAGGAAAACCGGAAAAAATTAAAACGAGCCGGGAACGACTGTAACGCCTTTCTTAAGCGTGTGGAATTTCTATACGATCAGCAACTAAGGCAAGAAATACTACGAATCTTCAATAGAACGAATCCACTTTCGCAATCGTGTAGTAGCAAGAGTACTTAAAGATCTAAACATTCACAAATCCGCTGGACCAGATGGTATATCTCCCCGTCTTCTGAAGAGGTGTTCTTCAACGCTGGCAAAACCACTGCGCAAGCTTTTCCATCAATCCTACTCTTTAGGTCTCTTTTCGAGCAGATGGAAAACAGCATTTGCCCAGCGCGTCCCTAATAAAGGCGAATCTTCTTTTCTCTCCTCCAGACCTTTTGCACTTACGTCTCTTCTTTCCAAGGTCATGAAAACGCTGATAAATCGTCAGCTCATGAAATATCTCGAAACACCAAAACTTCTCACTGGTGATTTGATGGCATGTCTCACCGAAAAGTGGAACCAAAGTCTACATCAATCTGGCGAAAGCAAGATAGTTGCACTTGATATTTCTAAGGCATTTGACAGAGTTTGGCATCAGGCTCTTTTGTCGAAAATGCGTGCATTTGGGATCGATGACTCTCTTCTTCAATGGATTAGAAATTACCTCTCGGAACGTTCAATTCAACTTGCCTTGGATGGTTTCAAGTCTGATATTCATGAAATAGATGTTGGTGTGCCCCAGGGGTCTGTTCTGTCTCCGACACTCTTTTTAATTTTTATCAATGATCACTTGTCTATTATCCCTCGCTGACGATAGTACCTTTTGCTTCTCATATTCGTTTCTGAACTCACGGCCCTGCTCTTCGGCTTCGAAGTCGCTGCTTTCATATGCCCAAAACGGGAGTACAATGCTGACATCTGGTTATACGAGGGCGGGTCAATAAGTCCGTGACTTTTGGATTAAAACACAGATTTTTTGATAAAAAAATAATTTTATTTTTCAACGTAGTCTCCCTTGAGCTCTATACACTTTGTCCAACGCTTCTCCAATTTTTTTATCCCTTCCAAAAAAAATGATTTGTCGAGGTCCTCAAAATAGGCCTTTGTTTGCGAGATGACTTCATCATTGGAGTCAAATCTTTTTCCACCAAGCCATTTCTTCAGGTTTGGGAACAAGAAGTAGTTGCTCGGAGCCAAATCTGGAGAATAGGGTGGATGAGGGAGCAATTCATAGCCCAATTCGTATGCGCCTAAGACTTCTTTGCACCTACTAGACAGAATTCAAAATCGTGCGTTAAAACTTAAAGGTGATGCCAGTATCACACAGTCGATTGACACCCTCGACCACTGACGTAATGTCTCCTGCCTCACCCTTTTCTATCGCTATTTTCATCCGTATCGTGACTCTTTCTTAAGCCGAACAACTCGCTTATGGAATGCCCTGCCGAGCTCTTTATTTCCTAGCCATAACAATATTCAGACATTTAAGACCAACGTACGTCGGTACCTATCTTTCCCCCTCCCTAAATTTCTTTTGCCTGCGCTATGTGCAAACATTTTAAGGGTAGACAAAATCCCTTGTGCGCGTGCCAATTATAAGAAAAAAAAAAAAAATTCCTGAACAGATCTAGAAGGTCCTTGTTTTGAGTGCACAGTTTTTCAACAGATCGGTAAATTTTTTTCATACCAGGTTCAATTGTTTTTGTCCTTCTAAAGCAATTGCCATATCCTTACCTAATAACCTCCGTTCGTTCGTGGCTTCCGCCAACATTTCTGCTGGGTTGATGTCTTGCAGTACGTCGATTTCAGGCAATATTGAGAACACTTCCTGCTCGTTAAAGGGTTGTGTTCCAAATGAAACGGAGTTTTGGATACCTTCTTCAGATTCAGTTAATGGAACCAGGTTGATGACTTCCTCTTCGTCCCCAGTAAGGCAAAACCTGTTGGGTCCACCTCCTGTTGCCTTAAATTTTTTTTTGTTGGCACAAATTTTTTTTTCAAATGAGACTTATAATCGCAAAAAACCTAAAATTCAAAATCTCAAACGAAAAATTTGAATTTATTTCACCTTTTTCCATTCTATGACTTCCTGTTGAGTTTCGCTTGTAAAGTCTCCCAAAACTCTCTTACTTTTTCGGGAGGTCTCCTTGTGTTGTTTTTGGTTATGTCTGGACAAGTCTTCATTGCATCCACCAGTTGCTTGAACTGCTCCCGGTTTATTGTTTTCTTTTTAAAATTTAATGCGTATTAAATTGTGATACATTTGTATATAAAAAAAATTAAATTTCTAACCTATGTACTTTGAACTTCCAGCAAAACAACAAATCCGCAACGACGAGTAATTTGTTGCGAATGAGAAACGTCAAATTTTGCATGGGTAACTTCGATCCGTCGTTTTGAATAATTGAGAGAATCTCATTCACATTACCGACAAGTAAACGACTCCCTCCGCCGGATTGAATGATATCGAATTTAAACGTCAGTGAATCGTTCCCTCCGGCGGCGGATTGAATGATAGGGGTAATTAATAAAAGAGTTAATAGTTCCCAATTTTTTTCATATTGGAGATAAAATTACATTCAGCAAGAGCATTGATATCGAATATGGAGGACATATGTTTGACGGAAAAAGGCATGAGTCATAGAGCGCAGTCCTCTTACCTTCTGGGAGTAAAAAGTGAGAGCAAAGTTTTTAATCTTTGTCTACGTTGGAGATGTGAGATGTTTTTAGACTGTACATAGCTGCGAACTTATTGGAGTGGCTTACTGAATTCTCGTGTTTTATCCTCGTAGCACACCGAGCCAAATTTATCTTGAAAATATGGAAGTATTTTGTATTCCATATACATAAACAAAACATATTCTCTATAGCGATTTTCGGTGGTATCGATAGTTTGCTGCGTTAATTTAAAAGTGGACGGCGAAATGGAATCTTAAGAACAGAGAGATGTGGTAGAACATGGTGGCGCACTGCCCAAGATGTCAGGATCAGGCTTTTAAACTTTGGTTTTGTTGGAGCACATTCATTGTAAGAAAAAAAAATGAATTCGGTGCCCAAGTGCCAAGGTTCGCCACCTTTTTTATTTCGCCTTAATGAAACCATTGTACTTAACTTTAAATTTATTTAACGAAATCATTGTACTCTAAGAACTTAATAAAAATTGCATTCATTCGCTTGTTATTAATTGAAGTCTTAGCCGATAGCCATGGTAGCTAGTGCTATATATTCTTTTTTATATTATTATTGTAATTTATTACTTAATAATAAGAATTAATAATAATAATAATGATTGAAGTCTCTTGCCGTTATTTTAATTTGCGCGAAAACATTCAACCAAATTCCTGCGTCTGCATCTGCGTCTGCATCTGCTGCTCAAGTTAAATCGACTTCAACTTTTTGAAGCGATTCAAATTTTACGTTATTGTTTTTCTTCGCATTTTACAATTTCCCATACCGAACATTTGAAAGTTTCTTTTTTTTATTGTTTTTCATGTGTTTAGTATTATTTTGTTTTTTCGGCGGGCAATGGCAAACTCCCGAAAGTACTCGTAAAATTGCCTACGAAAAAGCTTCTAAAGAGTGCCGTTCTGACTCGGCGATAAACCGTAGGCCCCGCTCAGATGTGACAAAAATGAAAACATGAGCAACACAAATTAGTGTCAAGAAGCTAGGCCATGGCCCATACCGGGCTGCCAGCACCACAGTGTTTTTTTTTTTTAATATTATTTTTTTAGGGATGATAAATTGAACATCTGTTTGGAGATGTAGTGCAAGGTGGGGAAAAGGTAATTTCATAATATTCCAAAAGTAAATCTACGTACAAATAGATAAACAATTAGATCAAATTGTAAGAATATTGCAATATGTTTCACCACGATTTTGATATAAATACCGGTGCTCAAGATCGATTTAACGTAGATCGAACGTAGTTCTAGGAGTTCACACCCTACGAGAACCGACTAAATTGTTTTAATAATATCAATCATAATTGGCATTATCGTCAAATTTTAAGACTAATAGTAACTGGCACAATCGAAACCCTATATTGAACAACTAAATTGGCAATACAACCAAAAGTAAGACAAAAATAAACAAAATGAGACATAAAAAAAAGCAAAAACTATACATAAGTAAAAATTAAAATAAGATATAACAATAAAAAAAATTATAAGTGAAAATAAAAATAAGACATAACAATAAAAAACAAAAAAAGGAAGTAGCACATAACAACGACGTCTTACAACAACCAAGAGGACACCCAAAGGCAACTAAATACACCATTTTAAAATCTCCAAATAAGGAACAACTGTAAGTTTTTATTATTTTTCTGAATAAATCACTCTCTTATTAAAATTAGAGATTAAAATGGTTAACATACTACAAACCCTTGACATAAACAGGAATCTACCAGATTTTTGTGGTAACGTTAAAGAACTAGAAACTAGATACAGTCTGTAATTTACTAGGATCAGTAGAAAACGCTAAGTCACAAGCTATCAGAAATAAAATAAAGGAAAAGGCGTCGGAAAGAACTTGGTTGTACATACGGAAATCAAGAAAGCTGCGACGAAATTAAAACAATTTTAGTAAGCTATTTTGCAGATCATGGGGATGAACGCACTCTGTACCATCAACTAATCTTGCTTAAGCAAACAAGTAGCCTATCAAAATTTTTCGATCAGATATTAGAAATAGTAACAGCCTTATATATTAACTCCGTCAAACAGAAAATGATGTAGAAATTAGAAATAGAATGATACGCCGAAATATTAAGGAATGCCAATACACTTTTGTTACAGGGTCTCTTAGCCCCCTCAAAACAATTATTTTAAGTAGAAACCCTGACACTCTTGAAGAAGCTTTAGGGCTAGTAGACATAAACCGTAATGACAGAAGACCCATCACCCTTAACTCTACAAAGTGCATTCAATAACAGAAATAGGAATAATTTTCGAGTGAATACACACAGGCCCCAACCTCATGTAACCTTTGTACAGAAAAATTTTCAAATGAAAGCCTCGGATTAGTAAATTTACCATGTATAGAAGTTTCAGTTCCTCATAAGAACACAACAAACACCTTTAAAATACTTATAGAAACAAGTAAATCTCTTTCATTCATCAACCCCAAAAGTGCAAACAAACAATTTGTTATAAAAATATTTGCTGAACTAAATGTCAGTACAATTACTGGAGCCGACTCAGTCATTACAGAAAAACTAGAAATATTTACGAGTATATTCCAATAGACCAATAGTTGTGCAATTTTCACACATATTCTGATATCCTCTTCGGAAACGAAAATAAAAGAAGAAAACGGAATTATAATAGATTATGCAAAAAATATTCTAAAAAAGGGAAAATACGAAATTGAAATTAAATATGAACCACTGTTTGCAACCAGATTATTCAAATTTTATCCAGGGACCACAAATTTTGTTACAATACCTGTCGATATTGAGGAAGGACACTTCACAGTTAAAAGACATTCTCTTCAGGATGATCATATCATATTAAAAGAAATATATTTCGCAACAAACTAGGAAGGCAGTTTGAAAATTCTAAACATCTCAGATGATTCTAAATAATAACCAAATAATTCAAGAATACGAATATTTATTCAAAGATAATGATATCCTTACATTTTCAAATATCATTAAACATGAATTAAAACAACTGTCGAAAAACCAGTTTACGCCAAAACTTATCGATCCAAATAAAGGTAATGCTGAATAATGGAATAATTAGGCCGAGTAGTTCCCCGTGGTCTTCAGCAGTCTGAATAGTACCAAACAAGGTCGACTCCCAATATGGAAAAAAGTGGCGTTTAGTCATAGACTTTCGAAAACTGAACGAAAAAACCGTTGATAACTGGTACCCGCTACCAAATATCAATAATATCCTAGATAAATTAGGAAAGTGCCAAAATTTTACAACGCTTGACCTCGCTTCAGGCTTTCACCAAATAGAAGTAGACGCACGAGATGTTAAGAAATCGGCGTTCACAGTCGATAATGGACATTACGAGCTTACTCGAATGCCATTTGGCTTAAAAAACGCGCCTGCAACGTTTCAACGTGTAATGTACAATGTTCTTCATGAACTAATCGATAAAATATGTTAAGTTTATATGGACGACATAATCGTATTCTCACAAACAGTAGACGAACATATCAACCACCTAAATCAAGTCTTCCAAGCTTTATCGAAAGCAAATCTTAAAATTTAATTAGAAAAAATTCATTTCTTCAAAAAAGGAGTTGAATTTTTAGGACATATTGTTTGTAAAGATGGCATTATAGTAAGCATAATCATAAGAAAATTAGAAGTGGTCAAATATTGCCCAATACCTAAAACTCAAAAACAAATCAGACAATTTCTAGGACTGTTAGGATATTATAGTAAATTCATTAAAGATTTTGCAAGATTAACGGAAAAGCTAAAGAAAGGTTAAAAGATGGACGTTAACAAGGAAGAATATTCCAAGTGCTTTAGAGATTGCAGAATTATGCTTATTAACGAGCCAATTCTTACTACAGATGCTACAATTTGTCTCGCAAGTAGAACTCTTAATGTACACGAACAAAACTATTCAGCCATAGAAAAGCAATAATTATCATATGGGCAAATTAATATTTAAGACCATAGCTTTACGGTACAAAATTTATAATCCATACGGACCACAAACCTCTAAAATGGCTTATGAATATTGAGGAATCCAATAGTTAATTAGTAAGATGGAAACTAAAAAAGGAAGAATACAATTATGAAAAACCTAGATTACAAACAAGGTAAAAAGAATTTAAATGCTGGAGAAATTCACTTTAATGAAAGTGGAACTGCAGCTATTGTACATAGCACAGAAGAAAACGACCAAGGATATATTTCTGTATCGGAATCACTAGTTAATCTATTTATAAATCAAATAATACTTGAAAGACTCCCAAGTGGAGCAAACCAAATTAAAACTAAAAAAAATGTTCAATAAAACAAGGAAAATAATAAAATTCAAAAAGTTCACTGAAAACGACATTATACAAATAATAAAGGATCATTCTAATCCAAAATCAACCAATCTAATATTTGTTGATAACCTCACCCTATTCCTTTCACAGATCAAGGAAATTTAAAGTATTACGATGTACGAAACTATTACAAGATATCACAGACAGAATTATAATAGATAGATAGTAAATAACCACAGACGAATTAATGAAACCTTCAAAAATTTTAAACGTAAATTGAACTTCCCCAATATTAAAGAAAAATTAACTAAATACATAGAAAATTGCGAAATTTGTCAGACCGATAAATACGAAAGATATCCTCCTAAGCCCAAATTCGAATTTACACAAACTCCTGAAAAACCCTTAGAGATAATTCACGTAGATATCTTCTTCCCATAAAAAGGCATACCCATCCTAAAATCATAGATAAGTACAGCCGCTATGCACAAGCATACGACCTTCAATGAAGAAATACTATACATCTAAAGGAAGGAATTATAATTTTTTTTTTCACGACCCCCCGACTTAGGGGCATCACAAATGTAACTGGTCCTCCACATTGGGGGTTGTGCCGCCGGGGCAACTGCCCGGCCATTTAAAAAAAACAAGAAGTAACGAAGCATCAACAAGCCTCGGATATGGACGGATCTACAGTTGACAACCCACGCAAACGATTTGAGGACAATGAGCTTCGGATATGCACGTGGAATGTTACATCCCTTAATAGACCACGTGCAGCCAAGCAACAGGCGGAGGCCCTAGACTGCTGCAAAGCAGACATAACCGCCATTCAAGAAATGCGATGGGATGGGTCGGACAAAAAGAAGATGAAAAACTGCGACATCTACTACGGCAAAAGCGGCGCTTATTTGGATGCGGATTTGTTGTCGAAGGCAGACTAAGACAAGAAGTCCTGAGCTTCCGCATGTGAGCGAGCGCCCCGCAGCAATCCGCATCGAGAAAGCAGAGGAGAAAGATAATGACACCAAGGATGCCTTCCATGAGCCCCTTAACAAGACCTACGAGCAATGCCCTAGCTATGACATTAAAATTGTCCTCGGTGATCTTAATGCAAAGCTGGGAAGAGAGGGTATCTTTGGTGGAACAATCGGAAAATATAGCCTGCACAGCACCACCTCCGATAACGGATTCAGGCCAATCGACTTTGCGGCGCGCCGAAACATTGTCGTGGCTAGCACGCGGTTCCCACATCTCAACATACACAAGGGGACTTGGAGAACTCCTGATCAATCAACAGTCAACCAGATTGATCACATTGCGATCGACGCACGATACTCCTCCAGTATTATGCATGTCCGTACGTTCCGAGGAGCCAACATCGACTCGGACCATTACCTTGTTGTAGTCAAGGTACGGTTGCGGATATCCCAAACTACGCCAAGACAAACTAATAAAAAAAAAAAAAAAAAAACTCTGGGGCGCTGGCAGCCCGTTATGGGCCATGGCCTAGCTTCCTGACACTCATTTGTGTTGCTCATGTTGTCATTTTTGTCACATCTGCCGAGTCCGAACGGCACTCCTTAGAAGCTTTTTCGTAGGCAATTTTACTTTCGGGACTTTGCCATTGCCCGCCGAAAGGGTGATGGCGATTTGAAAAATTGTTGGTGACCCAGCCAGGAATCGAACCCAGACTGTCTGCGTGATAGTCCAATGAGCTAACTATCGCGCCATCGACATCGCCAGACAAACTAATGCTGTGAGAAAATTTGACGTCAGACGTTTGACAATCGCAGGAGATCGCCAAGTCCTTTTCCGATCGAGTGTCTCTTAATCTCTTAAGAGGGCCAATGCCGCCAGCATCAAGCATCGAAGACCATTGGAAACACTGCCAAAACGCCATCAGAGATGCTGCTTCTGATGTGCTGGGTTATACTCGTCCACCACAACGAAACCCCTGGTTCGCTGATGAATGCCGGCAAGCACATGCAGCTAAGCAAGGTGCATATAACGCGGCGCTGCTTAGAAAGACCAGAGCTGCTCATGAGCTCTATGAGCGGAAGAGGAGAGACGAGCACCGGCTTCTCAGGAGGAAGAAGAAAGAGCATGAGAAGCGCGCGATCGAGGAAATTGAGAGATGCTACTCCAGGAATGAGGTTCGGAAATTTTACCAAAAGGTAAAAATAACATGCCGCGGAAACAAACCCCGAACCGAAGCCTGTAGAGATGAACAAGGGAACATCGTAGTAGAATCGCAGTCGATGCTGAGGATTTGGAAAGATAATTTCTGCAGACTGTATAACGGCGATGACGGACCAAATACCGCTGTCAGGCAGAATCAACCTTTCAACCTGGACGATGATGACCAACAATTCCGTCCACCCGACCTGGATGAAGTGAAGATAGCCATATCGAAGCTTAAGTCCAACTAAGCTGCTGGAGCGGATGGCCTGACTGCCGAGCTCTTCAAAGCGGCAGGCGATGACTTGGTAAGGAGCATACACCAACTCATTTGTAAAATATAGTCGGACGAAAGTATGCCCGATGAATGGAACCTCAGCATTGTTTGTCCAATTCTCAAGAAAGGAGACCCTCTGAACTACGCCAACAGTCTCCTTAACATCGCATATAAGATCTTATCCGCCATATTGTGTGAACGCCTGAAGCCGTTTGTCAACAACCTGATAGGTCCATATCAGTGTGGCTTCAGGCCAGGAAAGTCCACCATCGACCAGATATTCACACTACGGCAGATCTTGGAGAAGACCCATGAGCTTCAGATCGATACCCACCACCTATTCATCGATTTTAAGGCCGCGTATGACAGCATCTATAGAGACGAGCTATATAGAGCAATGTCTAGTTTTGGCATCCCTGCCAAACTCGTCCGTCTGTGCAGGATGACGATGGAAAATGCACACTGCTCCATCAAGGTCGGTAAAGATCTCACCGAGACCTTTGATGTCCAGAAAGGATTTAGACAAGGCGATGCGCTGTCATGCGATTTTTTCAACATCGTATTTGAAAGAATAGTGCAAAACTCACGAGCAAACACAAGAGGCACTATCTTTCAAAAGTCCGTCCAACTACTCGCATACGCCGACGATATTAACATAATCGGGAGAAAGCAGCGTGATGTCAGTGGCGCTTTCGTGAGTATTGAGACGGAAGCGGCGAAAATGGGTTTAGCGGTCAATGAGGGCAAGACCAAGTATATGCTGTCAAGCAAAAAGGACAACCAACACCGACGTCTCGGACAGAACGTCACCCTTGACAGATATAACTTTGAGGTAGTTAAGGACTTTGTCTACCTAGGCTCCGCTATAAATACAGACAACGACACCAGCGCTGAGATCAAGCGAAGAATAACTCTTGCCAACCGCTGTTTCTTTGGGTTAAGAAGGCAATTGAGTAGCAAAGCCCTCTCTCGGACAACAAAAGTCACCCTTTATAAGACTTTAATAATCCCGGTCCTGCTCTATGGCGGAGAGGCATGGACATTATCAAAAATGGATGAATGTGTTCTTGGTTGCTTCGAGAGAAAAATTCTTCGGGCGATCTTCGGTCCCGTCTGCATTGACGGTGAGTGGAGGAGGAGATACAACGACGAACTGTATGGACTGTACAGCGACATGGAACTAGCCAGAAGAGTGAAGATCCAAAGACTGAGATGGCTGGGTCATGTAGAGCGCATGGACACCAATGCTCCGGTCCGAAAAGTCTTCGAATCCGCCCCGAGGGACAGCGCAGTAGAGGAAGGCCAAGACTCAGGTGGCGCACGTAAGTGGAAGAGGACCTCAGCCAACTTAGCGTGCGAAACTAGAGGCAGCTAGCCAGGGATCGAGCTGGCTGGAGAAGCTTGTTGACTGAGGCCCAGGTCCACCCCGGACTGTAGCGCCACCTAAAGTAAGTAAGTACATGCGAAACAAACGAAACAACAAACCGGACGACAATTGCACACAGCTCTATGCAGCCAACGGCACACCAATTAAATCATTTGGCAACAAGCTTCTAAGCATTTCATTGGGATTGTGAAGAAATTTCTCATGGAATTTCGCAGTGGCCGACTTAACTACATCAAACATCGGGGCGGATTTTCTTTGGGAATACGGGCTGATGGTCGATATCAAAGCGAGACGTCTCATTGGTAGAAACACTGGCCTTTCTTCTAAAGGAGAAATCATCACATCGATCATGGTGATTGGCGTCCATGTGGCGACTACAAACAGCTCAATGCTCGAACCAAACACGACAAATATCCAGTGCCACATCTATAAGATATTTCATCGATTTTGCATTGCAAAACAATATTTAGTCGCATCGACTTACGTAAAGCATTCCTTCAAGTGCCAATAGCCGATTTTGTGGTTTTTTTTGTGGACTACATACCATTGACATTTGCATTCACAACCAAAAGTGAAAAGTCAATTCCACGACGTATAGCTCAGCTCAACTACATCAGTCAGTTCACCACAAATATAGTCCACGTTCCCGGCAAAGACAACGTCGTGCCAGGCTTGCTTTCCCAGATAGCAGCATTTGAACAAAGAGCGACCGACTAAAAACAAATCGCTATGGCACAACAAGATGATGAAGAGCTTGAAAAGTAGGAGACTGACGGAACATCTTTCCACAAAAGTTGCAGTTCCAGAGACGGACGCAGAACTCATCTGTGATGTCTCAGGAAATCAAGCGATACGTTCAGTTTTGCATTCCATGCCAAAGATCGAAAATTCATCTCCATATGAAATCACCGATCTGACGTTATGGGAAAAGGACCGTTTTGAACATATCAACATCGATCTCGTTGGCCCATTACCCGAATCTCAAGGTTTCACATATCTGCTCACAATCATTGACAGGGCAACGTGCTGGCCAGAAGCATGTCCGTTGACGCAAATCGACGCAAAAACTGTAGCCTGAGCATTGGTTGCTACTTGGTTCTCCCGCTTTGCATTCCGAAGCGTATCACCACCGACTGATGCCATCAATTTGAATCATCGCTATTTAACCAGCTTAGTTGAATGCTAGGCATCAGCCATTTGAGAACAAAAGCTTATACACCACCAACAAATGGTATAATCGATCGTTGGCATCGGACAATGAAAGTATCAATCAAAGCAAAATTCAACGAAAATTGGATAGAAGAATTGCCATTGATTCTACTTGGTTAACGCGCCACTGTTAAGGAAGACCTACACGCATCACCGGCAGAACTAACACTAGGCACTACGCTCACATTACCTAGTCAATTCTTCGAAGAAACCAAATCTCAAGCAATCGATGTGGATTTTGTCTGGGATTTCAAGTCGTTTATGAACAAAATCCGGTCGAGTTTTTGTTCACCCACAGCTAAAGACAGCGAAAAACGTTTTCATCCGAGTCAATTCATATCGCACACCACTCCGAGCACCATACAACTGGCCATTTAAAGTTGTCCGATTGGGCGAGAAGGACTTCGAAGTAGATGTAAACGGTAAAACACAAGAGATTAGCATCGATCGACTGAAACCTGCCTTCGTTTTTGATGACTAACAGTCAGCAACGATCATAAAACATGTTAAAAACCTTCAAGCAAACAACTCTAAAGAGGACACAGTTCAGACGGTTACCACTCGCTCTGGCAGAAGAGTCCAACTTCCCGTCCGTCTGAACTATTGGCGGGGGAGTACTTGTGGTGAGAGCTCTAACGCATTTGGCGCCACTCGATAGCTGATCAGCGATACTTTGGTAAAATACAAAAAGCGCATCTAGCGCCGTTCGGCGTCTGATCTCAGTTGATCTTCCTTTTTTTAAGTCTTCTTACTTCTGCCGGCAGTCAGCACAGTCGTTGGTTTTTTTTAGTATTAATATTCTTTGTTTGAATAAACGAGTGAAGTTTTTTTTTATCAAAAGGAAAAAAGTATAGTGTTTTATTTTTGTTATTCGAACTTCTTTTTTTTTACATTCTCGCAATAGTCTAGTTGATTAGACGGCAAGAAACAAATCTTTTCTTTCCTTGCGAAAAAATGGCTTGAATCTTTCTTGCGTTTACTTTTATTTTCCATTTACTATAATAACAAATTATAATTTCGATTGCATTTCAAAGATTGATTTCAAAGTTGAGACCAAACAAATGCTACGAAAAAATCGCTATGTTGTCAGCATACATGTATACAAATTATATAATATAGGTCCACATACAGAACCTTGCGGAATTCCAGTAATTATCTTTTTTAAACAAGAGGGACTATTATTGACATAAACTTTGAACAAACGGTTTGACAAAAAGCTTTGGACAATTTTACATAAGTAAAAAGGGAAATTAAAATTAATCATTTTGTATAATAAGCCATTGTGCCAAACGCTATCAAAGGCTTTTCAATACCTAAAAGTATCATTCCAGTTGATTTTCCCTTGGGACGATTTTCCTTGATACGGTTGCATATTCTGAGCACTTGATGGCAAGTGCTATGATTTCGTCTAAGCCCAAACTGCTCATTAGGGTAGATTTTCCGTTCCTCAATAATATTTAACAATTTAATTTGTAATACCTTTTCATAAATTTTGCTTAAACTGTTGAGCAAACTTATACGCCCATAACTTTCTGGTTTATCGGGAATTTTTCCGACTTTCAGTATAGGAACTATTTTGGCTTCTTTCCAGGAGTTGGGGAAATATTGTATTTTCAGACAACCATTTATAAAACTTTACATATTTATACCCACATTTCGGCACATTTTTAAGATATACATTTTTTATATTGTCTAATCCGCTGGCTTTCTTAATAGCTAGTTTATATATTATACATTTTATATCTGCTCACATGCAGCGGTATCAAAACTTTGTAGAGAATTTTCTACAGTTGATTCAGTATTTGCATCACTAAGGTGTTGCGAAACGTTGCGATTTTTACAAATTGTTCACAAGGAACATTAGCTTTTTGTGTGTCAGTGTAAAAAACATTACCATTTTGCACAAGAGATGGAATTTGCTTATATTTTGTTTTGATTACTCTAGCAATATTCCAGAAAGGTTTAGAAGCCTTGTCAAGTAAACTCAGTTTATTGTTCCACTCTGCGTTGCGCTTATTATAAATTAGCTTAGTTATCTGTTTAATAAAGTACTTCACAAGCCTTTGGGAAATGGGTTTTCTAAACCTCTGCCAATTTCGCCTATGCATATTTCTCAACTGAATTATTTCTACAACGTTGTTTGGGAGTTTCATACGATAATATTTTTTTTTACTTTTGGTATGCTACACTCAGCAGAACTTAAAATGTGGTCAGAAAAGTCGTTTACAACAATATTAATGTCGTCTGTATTAGTTATGGTATCTAAATCTGCGGATACATTTCGCAGTTAAAGTTTCAATGCTCTACGATAAACAGCTCAACTAGCATTCTTCAGATCAAGAGAGTATTGCACAATTTTGTTTCCGGAACACGGAATTTGACAAAAAATTGGGTTGTGATCCGACGGTAAATCATTTATTGATATTGGCTGAGAGAGATGACTAGATGAGTTAGTAAAAAAGAAATCAAGAACAGATGGACGACCACGAGAACCAGCTGGGATATAAGTTGGACTAGATGTTGACAAAACACGGACAGGTAGAAAGGTTAGCAGGTCACAAAAAACGTTACCAAATTTGCTCGGATGCAACCCCAATCTCTGTGTCTGCAATTGAGATCACCACCTATCAAAAAATTACCGCTTAGATTGAATCATTTTCGTGAATCCGATCGCAATCTTTGTTTAATAACTGTACTAGAATTTCCGCCTTGGAAATACAAACAGTAGATTTTAAGAACTGATACATTTCTTAACTTTATTTCTAAACCCATATTCTCAACATATTGCGTATCCAAACTTGTTAGAATACCATGTTGAATTGATTTCCTGATTAGAATCGCCGCTCCACCCCCTCGTCTATTCTCCCTATCTATTCGATAGCATTTAAAGGAGGGCCATGAAATTCGATAGGAACTGTCTTACCAGGTCTCTGTGACTAACGAAACATCAATATTGTACACATTTAGAAAATTTTTGAATTCAACATGTTATTGTCTTATACCTCTTGCTTTCATGTTACAATATTTAAGTTGCTATTTACTAAATTACTTTACATTAGAGTACATAAACTTAGCAGCTAATTGTGCGATGGCAGTAAATTGGTCTTGTTTAGTCTAAGAAGCACCTAATTTTTATATCAATTCCTTCCCCTTGCAGTTTGCGCACTTCACTTTTATGTTGTTAGTGTTACATACCTCAGTTTTGTGAGGCCAGCACGAATACCACAATATGTTTTAATGTGGAAGTTGCGTTCGTCGTAGCCAAACATTTGGCAGTTACGGTATTGTGTCACCGGATTATTGTTTTTGCGGTAATAGCTCCAGCTCACTTGCGTATGAAAATTAGTGTTGTATTTTTTCTTTAGATCATTGAGTTTAACACTGCCATTTTCAAAATAAGTTATATAAAATGTGTCTTTATAAAGATCGTCGGTTTTAGTTATTCGTTTTAAGTCCTTGCACTTAGGCTCGAGTTTTATTAATTCGTTTTTTAATGAATTAATGTCAATATTACCTAAGCCGTATAAAACAGCTTTAAAAGCTTTTTCGCTTTTAACATCGTGTGTGAAGAACTGAAAATTTTCTTTTTGAAGTTTGGTTAGAACACTATTGTATGAGTCCATACTGTTACACAAAATTTTTATTCCGATGGTCACTTTTTTTTGGCGATGACGATGGCGCGATAGATAGCTCATTGGACTATCACGCAGACAGTCTGGGTTCGATTCCTGGCTGGGTCACCAACAATTTTTCAAATCGCCATCACCCTTTCGGCGGGCAATGGCAAAGTCCCGAAAGTAAAATTGTCTACGAAAAAGCTTCTAAGGAGTGCCATTCGGACTCGGCGATAAGCCGTAGGCCCCGCTCAGATGTGACAAAAATGACAACATGAGCAACACAAATGAGTGTCAAGAAGCTAGGCCATGGCCCATATTGGGCTGCCAGCGCCACAGTGTTTGGTTTTTTTTTTGTCACTTTTTTTATAGCATAAGCAGAGATATTCAGTGAATTAAATAAACTTTGCACATATTCAGAAGTTTTTCGTACCACTTTAATTGGAGGAACATTTATTTTTTTAACGTTTGGCGATATGATTTCGTCCATATCATGGGTTCATTGTCACTCTCCGGAAGACATTGGAGAGAGCTCCACTAGTTAGAGCGAGCATTTTTTTTTTGAAATTGGCCATTGTCAGTAAAGACGTAGCTCTTTTTTTTTTTGTAGAGGACAGTGATGTGTCCCCCATACTTGGGGTTCTCGATCTTTTATGAATTTTTACCGCTATTAAGATTCGAGAAAGAAAAAGGAAAAACAAAGATAACGTAACCAAATCGAAATACGTACACTAAATGGCTGTCGATGCGTATAGTTTTAAATCTGCAGCCAGACTGAAGCTCTTGTTATAAATCTATAACATTGTTTGAAATATTCGAAGCTATACGCCGTTTAAATAATACTAATTCAAGTGGCGCAGATGGTATCTCAAGTATGATTCTCAAAGAAATTTCCTGGTTCATAGTGGACGTCTTAAAGGACATATTCAACGGCTGCATTTTTGCAGGGGTTTTTCCTGATGAACTCAAGCAGGCCCATGTTAAACTTTTGTTCAAAAAAGGTTCTGCAATTGAACTGTGCAACTACAGGTCTATTTCCCTCCTCCCTGTGCTAAGTTAGGTTTTTGAAAAACTAATGAAAGACAGAATAGAACAGTTTTTAGATATCAATAATTACTTTAGTCTTAAACAGTTTGGCTTTTGGAAAGGAAAACCTACTGAAAATGCTCTACTGCATATCTGTGCCCAAACAATGTACAAAGTTTTTTTTTCAGTTTTAAATGCATTTTATTTTACTTATCATTACCTCTTACACTCTAACAGAAAATGCTTAAATGCTAGCTTAAAATCACTTAACAATCTTATACTAACTTACTGGCTCCACATAGGAACTCTAAGCTACTCTTAATTCTTATATCTATGTCTTTCCACTTTATTTACATTTAATTAAGATTTATTTTCTATACTTAGGCTAAGAAAAGAATTGTTAACAAAAAACTTAGCATATGGACATGATTTTTTATTTTTATAAAAACATACACACACATAGACATTATACACAATTGTATACATACAGTAGTATATACATTTGTATATACTAATATATATATATATAGATTAACTCTAAGTAGAGGAATGCTTCCGGTGGAACGAAGCCGTCAGAGCGCACACTCTCGTGGTACAGGTAATTGGGGAAGTATGCCCCAGATATCAAGTTATTCGCCGAGGCCATTGCTCTTGCAATGTGCCTTCGAGTCAGCTTAATAACGAAGTTGTCGACTCGTAGTAGGTTCGCCCTGTTGTAAAGGACCTCATAAGGATAAAATTTTTTGTACTCCGACTCTGGTGTTCTGCACAAGCGAAGACAAGCCCTAAGGCAAGTCCTCTCAAACACCCGAATCTTTTGCATTAAGCTTGCTCGTACATTGTTTCTCTGAACCGTTGTGGGGTACACTTGTGTAGAGAGCTTGAGCTCTGTTAAAATTAAGTATTTTTCATAAATTGATCAAAAAAATGTCGTGCAGTATTTATCAATTAAAGGTTGAAAGATCAGACCTTAAAGTGGGGTGCGCGGAGTGTGGAGCATATTTCCATGGGAATGGTGTCAAAATCACTGCCATCGATTTGGATTTCATAAAGAGAAGTAAATCGGTTTGGAGGTGCCAACCGTGCTCAAACCAACGGAGAGCGTCCTTCTCTAGACCATCCAACAACGTAATCCATTCAATCAGCCAGACACCACCGTCATCATCGACACCATCATCTTCGCTATCGCCACTGCCTACGTCTGTTGCATCGACTCAACCGGCAACTTTACCGTCACAAACAGCCAATATCACTTTAGATATGATTTACGCAAAAGTTGTGTCAATCGAAGAAAACCTAAAAATTCAAATCAGCGCTCTTCAAGCTAAAAATGATAAGTGTGAAAAAAGAATTGATTCTCTCGAAGCCAAAATCAACAATCTGGAGAAACAGCTACTCATAAACAGTATAGAAATATTCAACGTTTCTACCCTCCAACCAGACATGTCCTATACTGATGCAGCTCTTAAAGTATTTCGTGAAGGTTTAAGCTTGAACGTAAACGAGGGAGACATCGACCAGTGCTACATGAAGAAAATTAAAATAGCCAAACCAATAATTAAATTCAATACGCCCAAAAACGTTCTTCACGTAAAACTAGTGTCTCATCTGTGCAAAGATAAAATAATAAAAGCCAAGAAAGAAAAAGGAAAGCAATTAACCACGAACCTACTCAATGCCGAAGCAAGACTGGATAAGATGTATGTCAAGGAGTGCTTAACGTATGAAATAAGACAACTGCAACAGCAATGAAGACGAAGAAGGGGTATAAATATGTGTGGACGAGAAATGGGACTATTTGCATGCGAAATGAAGAGGGTGCCAACTACGTAAGAATAAATTTTGCTGCTGATATTCTTAAATTATGATTGTTGCTAGCTCTCTCCCACTTCCTAATGCATGTGAAAACCCAGCCGATCTCGTTAATTCTGTATGTTGTTTATGTTTACATCAAAATATACGTAGCTTGAGAAAATTTTTTTCAATGTTCCTAGCTCATCTTGATTCGTTGTTGAATTAACACGTTGTAATAGTCTTAAGTGAAATTTGGATATACGAAAAAGAACTTGAATTGTATAAAATAGAAGGTTACAACTTTCCTTTGGCAAATTGTAACGAGTCTTATTGTGCTGGAGGTGTTGCCGTGTATGTTAAAAATGGACATGTGTGTGATAGTACTTGGCTTAAATTATCTAGTGCGGATGTATTAAAATTTTCACTTGCTTTCGAAAATATTGATTACACTTTTTTGAGTATTTATCGACTTCACGGTGTTGCTAAAAGTATTTTTATTCATGATCTAAGTCATATTCTTAGCACAACTCTAGCAAACAATTTAATTGTTGTCGGTGATATCAATGTTGATATTCTTGATGAGTGTAACATTGATACTGAAAATTATTTGTTTACTATGGCTTCAAATGGTCTTAAGAGTTTGATTAATGAACCTATCCGTTTGACCGATTCCTCTATGAGTTGTATTAACCATATTTTCTTAAGAACTCAAAAAAATAATAAAAATATTTTTAGTGGACAGGTACACGATTTGAAGCTGACAGATCATAGCATGGTCAGCCTAAATTATTCTTTAGTTTACAATCGTCCTGAAAACTTTAAATCCGCTTTTGATAGAGTGAAGTATTCAATAAATTATATGATTTTGAAAGAATTTTTAACTTTTGAATGCTGGGAAACGGTTTTTTCCGAAGGCAATCCTTCCGTTTCCTCCAGGTTGGGGGTTGTGCCGCCGGGGTAACTGCCCGGCCATTTAAAAAAAATTAAGTTACGAAGCATCAACAAGCCTCGGATATGGACGGATCTACTGTTGACAACCCACGCAAACGATTTAAGGACAATGAGCTTCGGATATGCACGTGGAATGTTACATCCCTTAATAGACCACGTGCAGACGAGCAACTAGCGGAGGCCCTAGACTGCTGCAAAGCAGACATAACCGCTATCCAAGAAATGCGATGGGATGGACAGGACAAAAAGAAGATGAAAAACTGCGACATCTACTACGGCAATTGCTATCGACGGCAAAAGCAGCGCTTATTTGGATGCGGATTTGTTGTCGGAGGTAGACTAAGACAAGAAGTCCTCAGCTTCCGGCATGTGAGCGAGCGCCTCATAGCAATCCGCATCAAGGCAAAATTCGCCAACATTAGCCTCATATGCGCGCATGCCCCCACCGAGGAGAAAGATGACGATGCCAAGGATGCCTTCTACGAGCTCCTTAACAAGACCTACGAGCAATGCCCTAGCTATGACATTAAAATTGTCCTCGGTGATCTAAATGTAAAGCTAGGAAGAGAGGGTATCTTTGGTGGAACAATCGGAAAATATAGCCTGCACAACACCACCTCCGATAACGGATTCAGGCTAATCGACTTTGCGGCGGGGCGAAACATTATCGTGGTTAGCACGCGGTTCCCACATCTCGACATACACAAGGGGACTTGGAGAACTTCTGATCAATCAACAGTCAACCAGATTGATCACATTGCGATCGACGCAAGACACTCCTCCAGTATTATGGATGTTCGTACGTTCCGAGGAGCCAACATCGACTCGGGCCATTACCTTTTTGTAGCCAAGGTACGGTTGCGGATATCCCAAACTACGCCAAGACAAACTAATGCTGTGAGAAAATTCGACGTTAGATGGCTACAACAATCGCAAGAGATCGCCAAGTCCTTTTCCGATCGAGTGTCTCTTAATCTCTTAAGAAGGCCAATGCCGCCAGCATCAAGCATCAAAGATTATTGGAAACACTGCCAAAACGCCATCAGAGATGCTGCTTCTGATGTGCTGGGTCTTACTCGTCCACCACAACAAAACTCCTGGCTCGATGATGAATGCCGGCAATCACATGCAGCTAAACAAGACGCACGCAATGCGGCACTGCAAAAAAAGAACAGAGCTGCTCATGAGCTCTATGAGCGGAAGAGGAGAGACGAGCACCGGCTTCTCAGGAGGAAGAAGAAAGAGCATGAGAAGCGCGCGATCGAGGAAATTGAGAGATGCTACTCCAGGAATGAGGTTCGGAAGTTTTACCAAAAGGTAAAAATAACATGCCGCGGAAACAAACCCCGAACCGAAGCCTGTAGAGATGAACAAGGGAACATCGTAGTAGAATCGCAGTCGATGCTGAGGATTTGGAAAGATAATTTCTGCAGACTGTATAACGGCGATGACGGACCAAATACCGCTGTCAGGCAGAATCAACCTTTCAACCTGGACGATGATGACCAACAATTCCGTCCACCCGACCTGGATGAAGTGAAGATAGCCATATCGAAGCTTAAGTCCAACAAAGCTGCTGGAGCGGATGGCCTGACTGCCGAGCTCTTCAAAGCGGCAGGCGATGACTTGGTTAGGAGCATACACCAACTCATTTGTAAAATATAGTCGGACGAAAGTATGCCCGATGAATGGAACCTCAGCATTGTTTGTCCAATTCTCAAGAAAGGAGACCCTCTGAACTACGCCAACAGTCTCCTTAACATCGCATATAAGATCTTATCCGCCATATTGTGTGAACGCCTGAAGCCGTTTGTCAACAACCTGATAGGTCCATATCAGTGTGGCTTCAGGCCAGGAAAGTCCACCATCGACCAGATATTCACACTACGGCAGATCTTGGAGAAGACCCATGAGCTTCAGATCGATACCCACCACCTATTCATCGATTTTAAGGCCGCGTATGACAGCATCTATAGAGACGAGCTATATAGAGCAATGTCTAGTTTTGGCATCCCTGCCAAACTCGTCCGTCTGTGCAGGATGACGATGGAGAATGCACGCTGCTCCATCAAGGTCGGTAAAGATCTCACCGAGACCTTTGATGTCCAGAAAGGATTTAGACAAGACGATGCGCTGTCATGCGATTTTTTCAACATCGTTCTTGAAAGAATAGTGCAAAACTCACGAGCAAACACAAGAGGCACTGTCTTTCAAAAGTCCGTCCAACTACTCGCATACGCCGACGATATTAACATAATCGGGAGAAAGCAGCGTGATGTCAGTGGCGCTTTCGTGAGTATTGAGACGGAAGCGGCGAAAATGGGTTTAGCGGTCAATGAGGGCAAGACCAAGTATATGCTGCCAAGCAAAAAGGACAACCAACACCGACGTCTCGGACAGAACGTCACCCTCGACAGATATAACTTTGAGGTAGTTAAGGACTTTGTCTACCTAGGCTCCGCTATAAATACAGACAACGACACCAGCGCTGAGATCAAGCGAAGAATAACTCTTGCCAACCGCTGTTTCTTTGGGTTAAGAAGGCAATTGAGTAGCAAAGCCCTCTCTCGGACAACAAAAGTCACCCTTTATAAGACTTTAATAATCCCGGTCCTGCTCTATGGCGGAGAGGCATGGACATTATCAAAAATGGATGAATGTGTTCTTGGTTGCTTCGAGAGAAAAATTCTTCGGGCGATCTACGGTCCCGTCTGCATTGACGGTGAGTGGAGGAGGAGATACAACGACGAACTGTATGGACTGTACAGCGACATGGACCTAGCCAGAAGAGTGAAGATCCAAAGACTGAGATGGCTGGGTCATGTAGAGCGCATGGACACCAATGCTCCGGTCCGAAAAGTCTTCGAATCCGCCCCGAGGGACAGCGCAGTAGAGGAAGGCCAAGACTCAGGTGGCGCACGCAAGTGGAAGAGGACCTCAGTGGAGGCAGCTAGCCAGGGATCGAGCTGGCTGGAGAAGCTTGTTGACTGAGGCCCAGGTCCACCCCGGACTGTAGCGCCACCTAAAATTAGGAAGTAAAGCCTTCCGTTGCTTTTGATCTCTTTCTGGATATTTTTCAAAAACACGTTAAATCCAGTACTTTTCAAAGAAATCTGTCTAGTAAGAAGAAGCATTTGAAACCGTGGATGACCTACAATCTAATTAATAAGATATGGAAAAAGAAAGAAAGAAACATCAGAACAATATTAGACTTAAAAAACATTATGAAACTTTTTGTAAGTCGTTAAAAAAAGAAATCGAAGACACTCGTAACAACTTCTACAGCTATAGGTTTGCTAGTGCTGAAGGTTATGTACGCGAAGTGTGGCGAGTAATTGATAGCATTTTGGGAAAGGATATAAACTCTTGTAAAATTGATGCTATTGAAGTTGAGGGAGAAATGGTGTCCGATTTAGGAAGAATTTCAAATAAATTTAACGATTATTTTACTGAAATCTCTGAAAAGTTGAAACCAGCTGTCGAACAAAGCATAAATTGCAATTTTTTCTTATCTTCAGGCGTTTTTGTGAATGATGCTCAATTAAACAGTTTTGTGTTTAGTGCGATTACGCTCAGAGAAGTTTACAATGCTATTTCATCCCTTAAATATAAAACTTCTTGTACAAGTGATGGTGTCTCAAGCATTTTATTAAAAAATATTGCCTGGTACGTAGTGGATGTATTGTCCTTCTTATTTAATAAAAGTGTTGAAATGGGTTGTTTTCCAGACCATCTAAAATGTGCTGAGGTTCTACCCCTTTTCAAAAAAGGAAATAGTAAAATTATTTCAAACTACAGGCCAATATCAATTCTATTCACTTTTTACAAATTTTTTGAAAAGTTAATTAAGGTTCGAATGGTTTCATTTCTGGATAAGTTTAACTTCTTTAGTAAAAATCAGGTTGGTTTCAGAGCAGGTTTAATAACTGAGGATGCCATCTTACGGGTGTGTAGTCAGCTTTATGGATGTTTAAATAAAAGCAAATCAACTTTTGGACTATTTCTTGATATGATAAAAGCTTTTGATCTGGTGAACCACGATATTTTGCTTGCTAAGCTCTTTAATGCTGGTTTTCGTAGTAACATTTTCAATTGGCTTAAATCTTATTTAAGAAATAGAACTCAAAAGGTCATTATTGGTGATATCGCAAGCGAACCTAGGCAATTAAAAAACGGTGTTCCTCAGGGATCTGTACTTGGCCCTCTGTTTTTCTTAATATACATTAATTCTATTTTTAAACTCAAATTAAATGGTAATTCAACTGCTTTCGTGGACGATATAGTTCTTACATACCAATCTGAAACTGTTTTCGATGGCATTGCGATGATTAATGAAGACCTTGAAATCTTACGGTTATGGTTTACTTACCACAAATTGATTGTCAGCGAGAAAACTAAATTGATGTGTTTTAAAGTATCTGGAAAAGTCCTAAATGAATATAATAAATGGTTTCACCCGCATGATTGTAAACAGTTTCCATTACCCTTACATAAGTGCGGAAAGAGTAATTTTATAGCAAATGTGCCTTGCACTGAAAACTGCTTCAAAATCGAAACGGTTCCAAACTTTATGTTCCTAGGTGTAGTGATTGATTTCAATTTAAATTGAAAAAGTCATATTCAAATTCGTTTAGCTTAGAGTTGGCCTTTATTCAAATATTTGCGTATTCTGCCAATTAGGCATTTATATGTTTTTAAAGTTTTAAGAGACTTCTTCAAACAAAGCGGAAATATTCCCAGTAGGAATATACAAATGTACAATCTGCGTGTTAACAATATGAGCTTACACACTTTACACATTTTCATACATATATGGCTCCACATTTTTTTTAAATAAATTGCCCTTATTTATAAGAGATACACTTCGTTTTTCATGTTTCATCAAAAAGATTAAAGACTGGTTGTTCACGTTAAGCAATTCATAGCTTTGAATCCTTTATTTAAATTATTTTTTTTTCTCATCAACAGCACAATTACATAATACATTAATGATGAATTGTTATGTTTATGATAGAGTATCACACAGTCGTTCACTGACTTTGATAGTGTGCAGAAGTGTTTTTATTTTTCTGAAGAATATTCTTAATAAACAATAAACATTTTGACGTTTCTATATTGGGAACCAAGTCAGCCGAGTGGTAGTGAGATTCGGCTACCAAGCCCTGGGTTGCAGGTTCAATCCCAGCAGCGCATTCCATGCTTTTTTTTTTTTTTTTTTGCTTAAAAAGAAACACAAAACGATTGATTGGAATATCACACGATGGAACAAGATGAGCGGTCCGCTACGTCAATAGCGGAACCAACGGGCTCAGCCGACGATCACTTGAAACCGTCGGACCATATTGCAAGTGGCAGTAATATAAAAAGAAGGAGGAACACAAAACCAACTCCAAAGCAAACAAAGCGCCCCTCTCTGTCAGCTTCATCGAAAAAGCTGCATTGTGGAAGCGGAGAAGAGGCACCGGTAACATCTGCAGCAGAAGAAGCAGACAAATTAAATATGGATGAATTCCTATACATCTCCGATGGTGGAGAAGGCCGCTACATGGGGTCAAACAATAGCTTCGCCTCTCTAATGGCATCAGAGTCTGAAGACGGGGACGAACAAGTTGAATGCCTGAACAGCAACATCCAGGCGCTACAACAACGAGTGCTGGCCATCAAAGACAAACAAATAGCCAGAAGAGCGAGGGAGCAAGAAGAGCCGCAAAATACACTGCAGCAAAAACAACAACATTTGCAGCTAGCTCCAAAGCAGCAACAGTCAAAACAGCGTAAGACTGAATTGCAACAACAACAACAGCAACGGGCGCCACAACAGCAACAGAAAAAACATGAACAAAATCAACAGCAGCAGAAACCACAACCACAACAACAACTACTAAGAAAACAACAGCAACACCAAAAGCAACATCAACAGCAACATCAACAGCAGCAACAACAGAAGCAACAAATACAGCAAAAATCAACGAAGTTAAGGGTACCTCCAATTAATACTTTTAAGATGGAGCTTAGGGATACAATACAACTATGTAAGTCAGCCATAGGCAATAATTTTTACATTAAAAGACTTAGTTTAGATAGGCACGCGATCCACTGCAATACAGTGGAGCGCTACCAAAAAATTAAAAGTTTGTTGAAGGATTCGACGACGGAGTTCTTCTCCTACACCCCGAAAGGGGAGAAGCTGCAGACAATGCTGCTGAGGGGAATTGAACCGTCTACCGATCCGGAGGAGCTCCTTGCACTGCTTAAAGAGAAGGAGTGCGATGAGCTCACTTTCGTAGGGGTTAAGCCGTTTACCACAGCAAGAGCAAAAAGGGAGAAGCGGAAACTACCGTTTTTCTTAGTTCAGTTGACTCCCAACAGCAAACTGGATGGTTTAAGGAGTATTAATGTCCTAGACTACCAGGTTGTTCACTGGGAGAAATTAAAAAGAAGCGAAAACATTTTGCAATGTGTTCGCTGTCAAAGGTTCGGGCACGCCGCGTCGAATTGCGAAATGCAACCTCGATGCGTTAAGTGCGGAAAGAACCACAAGTCAGAAGAATGCTCTCTCGGTAGGGATGGAGGATCTGACAAAAGCCAGCTCTCTTGTGTACTATGTAGGAACACGGGACACACCGCAAATTATCGGGGTTGTCCCAAATTCCAATACATTAAAAGAGTAAATCTGGCTCGGCAGCAGAAAGTGGACGTCAAACGTTCACCCGTTCAAACGCAAACACCAGCCGTTACTCCCCAAGTTACCTTCGCCCAAATGGCGGCAGGTAGGGGAAATACGGTACAACAAGCGAAGGTTGCTTCTCAGGCCCCAGCGCCTAGAGCACCGGAACCGGCAAATGACATGCTAGCTATCTTGCTCTCTATCCAAGGGCAGATGGCTCAGCTTCAACGTCAAATAATCGAGCAAGCTACGCGGGTAGATCAAATATACGCGCTGCTGCCGAGCCTAACGCACCTCCAGTCGTAATGAGTACGCACATGGTGGAGCAAATCCTGAAGGTCCTTGCAGTGAATGTTAATTCACTGATTAGGATTGAGCGAAGAGCCACACTTTTTAAGTTTCTTAAAGACCAAGCCCCTGATGTGCTTTTGGTTAGCGAAACTAAGCTAAACAAAAGGCACAAAATGAGGCACAGAAGGTATAAAATCATGCGAAGAAATCGACCCAACTCCATACAAGGAGGAGGCGTTGCAATCTTCGTAAGAAAGGGTATACGTTTTAAAAGAATATACAGTCGTGAAGTACGTAGGTTTCAGGTGCTAGAAGCCTGCATCATGTATATCCCTCTCCGTAGTGGAAAGCGGTTATACATGGTGTCAGTTTATGCATCTAAGGCTACTCAATCCACCTTATTCATCTCAGAGCTCGAGACACTTTTTCGATTTCTGAGACTGGAATTGGAGGAAAACTATTTTATTATCGGCGGAGATTTCAACGCCAAACATAACGATTGGGGAAATAATACACCAAACACTAGAGGGAACCTGCTATTCAATTGGTGGGGTCAGCACAGTGTGATGTACCGACTCGGCCTTAAGGCGACGGATAGTCCATCGTTTCCTAGACACGGCTCCTATTTGGATCTCCTGCTGTTTGACACACGAATACAACTGACAGGTACGAACCAACAAACTGTAAACTGTCTTCGCACTTTTGTGTATGACAGTGACCATTGCGGTCTTAGTACCGAAATAACCGTTTCGAACGAAAATGCGGAATTGGACGAGTACGTTCAAAGGCATTCCTACAACTTTAGTAGAGTGCACTCTCCTCGAATTCGCTCTACCCACCGTCCAACAGAAATCTGTCAAACGAGGAGATTGACAGGTATCTAAAACTAATGGACGAGACAATTAAACGGACTATGGACAAATCGATACCTCGGTATCAACACACTGACAACGAAGACTTGTTCCGAAATTCAACTATAGATGCACTGCATCGACATAAAAGTAGACTACTGTCCAGACTGAAGACCTTGTACAGACAGTTTACAGACAGACATAGCCCGGAGATTATGACATTGAAGTCGTCGATCAAAAACCTCCAAACATTAATTAAAGAAAATTACAGGGCTTCTGTAAGTTTGTATTGGAACAACAAAATTCGGGCTGTAAATACCAGCAACCCGAATATGTTCCCGCAAATAAATAAAATATTTCGGAGGAAAGATCAAGACGACCTTTCATGTCTTAAAATCGCCCGAACGACAGACAATGAACGCATACTTTCAACAGCAGGCATAGATCCAAATGAGGCTGTTGATGATGACGACTTCTTTGTGATCGAAGATCCGCAGGAGAAGGTCGAGGCTATAGGAGCGACTTTCCAGGAAGTGTACAAGACAAATGACATCATTGGTCCGAACCACGACCTGGAAAATCGAGTCCTTGTGCACAATTTCTACCTTCGAAATGAAATAGTGAACTGGCAAATCGAGAACTCGGGTTTCACCCAGTTCAGTGACGAGAACATGGCAAATAATGTCATCGCCAATGAAAGGGAAAAACCCCTTTTCATTTCGAAGTAAGAGCTTCAAACGATCTTCGACACAATAAGAAGTAAGAAATCAGTGGGAACCGATGGAATACCGAACATTGTGCTTCGACATCTCCCACTAGAAGCGGTGGACATTTATACCACCCTGTTTAACAATGCAATGAATAACGCACATTATCCAGCGCATTGGAAAACTGCGGTGGTACATCCCATCCCCAAAAGGGATAAAGACACCTCCAATCCGGCGAATATCCGGTCGATCAGTCTTCTTCCAAGCATCAGTAAGGTTTTCGAAAAAGTTATCAATATAGTCCTGACTAAGTGGGTTGAGGACAGAAATATAGTTCCGGATAATCAATTCGGTTTCAAGGCGGGGCATGATGTTATTTATGCCGCGTCTAAACTGGTTTCTGATGTCCAATGGAACAAAGCCAAGAAACAGTGCACTGGTGCCTGCCTGATTGACTTGGAGAAGGCTTTCGACACTGTATGGTTAGAGGGACTCTTCTACAAGTTGGACAGACTGGGTATTAGTAAACCACTGCTGTATATTCTTTTCAATATGCTCACAGATAGACAGTTCATCGTGAAAAATGGCGATGTGACTTCTACTGGTACATTCAACATTAAAAACGGTCTGCAACAAGGTGCGGTTAATTCGCCAATCCTATTCAACATTTACACAAGTGATCTGATAGGTTCACTTCACCATGCCATAGCGTACGCAGACGACTTAATCGCGTACAGATCAGGTCCAAAGATTGAGGTTATAAACATTCTTTTGCAACGTGACTTCGATAAAATTAAGCAATATTGCGACGACTGGAAGTTGAAGATAAACTTTCAGAAGTCGGAAACCATTCTGTTTAGGACGCCTTTGTCTGGGGCCTCTGCGGATACCAGAAAGAATTGGCGAAAGTTTCAGATCGTGGGACAACACGGGCAGCCACTTGTTTGTCGAAATGTAGTCAGATACCTTGGGATCTGGCTAGATCAATATCTGTATTTTAACAAACATATAGATGTTGCTCTGGCCAGAGCCAGAGGTGCTTTTGCCCTTACAAAGAGACTGTTTTATAGCAGACAACTCGATGCGAGGGTAAAGGTGATCTGCTACATGGCCCTTATTCGGCCTATGCTTACATTTGGTTGTCCCGTGTGGTTCAACGTGAGAGCAAGTCTTTTGGAAAAGATTCGGGTGTTTGAGAGGGCTTGCCTTAGGGCTTGTCTTCGCTTGAACAGAACACCAGAGTCTGAGTACATAAAATTCTATCCTAATGAGGTCTTGTACAATAGGGCGAACCTAATACGAGTGGACAATTTTGTTATTAAGTTGACTCGAAGGCACATTGCAAGAGCAATGACCTCGTCGAACAACCTGATCTCCGGGGCTTACTACCCTAATTATTTGTATCACGAGAGAGTTCGCTTTGACGGCTTTATTCCTCCAGAAGCGTTCCTCTACCTCGATAAACAAGGTCTGATCCAGGACAGATTAGCGGTGCCGTTAATCTTCCACGTCGCTCGAACAGCTGCGGACAGGCGACTCAACTACGACAGAGACGTCGCACACGGCAGTGCGGAGCGTCTCCGGTTTAGTAGGGCGGTAGGGAGTCGCGACATGAGGGATGTTGCTCGGCAGCACCAACAATTTTGGTGGCTTATGGGAGAGGAGGAAGCTCCATCGTCGAATTCCTCTAGTACAGAGTAGCTTCATTAGGGAGCAGAGTGGGTCAGTCTGTTCCTTTAGCCGTGGCCGACTTACATAGCTTTAGGTAGGTTTAAGTTAGAAATAAGAGGAAAAAAATAAAAAATAAAAAAAAAATAAAAAAAATAAAAAAAAAATAAAAAAAAAAATTTAAAAAAAAAAAAATTAAAAAAAAAATAATCGAGATGGGTAACAATTTCTTTGTACTCTTCAAAAAAAAAAAAAAAATTTTTGTATATATTTACAAAACAAAAATTAGTATAAGTAGATTAAGTAGTTTGTAGATTAGTTTTTATGCTTAGTCTTAAGTTTTATATACGAGGGCGGGTCAATAAGTCCGTGACTTTTTGAATTTCTGACCTCTTTACTGAAACAGCAACACTGCTCCTGTCAACAGGCATCTGTCAGTTGACTCCTGTCAAAATTTAAACTTGCTGCGTCAGTTAGTTTGTGTTTGACAGCTATTTTTATCAGACTACTCACTAATTTGAGGAGAAAATGGAAAAAAGTGAATTTCGTGTGCTTATTAAGCATTATTTCTTGCGAAAAAAAACCATTACCGAGACCAAGGCTAAGCTTGATAAATACTATGGGGACTCTGCACCATCGATTTCAATGGTAAAAAAGTGGTTTACTGAATTTCGTTGTGGCCGTACAAGCACTGAAGATGCCGAACGTCCTGGACGCCCAGTTGAGGTCTCTACACCCGAAACAATCGAAAAAATTCACGATATGGTGTTGGCCGACCGAAGATTGAAAGTGCGAGAGATTGTGGAAGCCGTAGGGATCTCGCATGGCTCAGTGGTTTCAATTTTAAATGATCACTTGGGCACGAGAAAGCTTTCCGCAAGATGGGTGCCGCGTTTGCTCACAGTCGACCACAAACACATGTGCAGTTGCCATGGCAAAAATCCATAAATTGGGCTATGAATTGCTCCCTCATCCACCCTATTCACCGGATTTGGCACCGAGCGACTACTTTTTGTTCCCAAACCTGAAGAAATGGCTTGGTGGAAAAAGATTTGACTCCAATGATGAAGTCATCTCGCAAACAAAGGCCTATTTTGAGGACCTCGACAAATCATTTTTTTTGGAAGGGATAAAAAAATTGGAGAAGCGTTGGACAAAGTGTATAGAGCTCAAGGGAGACTACGTTGAAAAATAAAATTATTTTTTTATCAAAAAATCTGTGTTTTAATCCAAAAGTCACGGACTTATTGACCCGCCCTCGTATAAACAAAAATCCATTTACTAAGTTTTTTTTTTTGAAATAATAAAATTGTTTTCTTAGTTTTAAGTATATTTAGTATTGAATAATATAATAAAATAATGTTCGTACGTCGAAAGACATATTTAATTGTTAGGTTTAACTTAGAGTGTCCGCATGGGGCCAGTAAGTTAGAATTAAGATAAATTGTAAGTTAATTAAGCTAGTTCTTAAGCGTTTTTTTGTATAGCAAGTAAGAATTAATGAACTGATATAATAAAAATGCATTGAAAATGAAAATGATAGAGTATCACAAAATTTTTTTTTCTTCGTTTTTAATCTTTTTTACCTTTTTTATTGTTTTATCCAATCTAAAAAAATGTGAATTGAATAAATTAATACTGATTGTCACCCCACATCAGATATCAATTGAAATGTAAATCTAGATGTATCTTTCACCACTAACTTCTAAGTTAAGGAATGATAACTAATATTCCATTTATAATAATAGTTAAGTAATATTTAAGTTTATGATAATGAATAAATAAAATACAAATGAAAAATTGAACCACACGGGACACCCAAATACCAGCATGAGCCTGATAAGGGCCATGTAGCAGATTACCTTTACCCTCGCAACGAGTTCGCTGCTATAAAACAGTCTATTTGTGAGGGCAAAAGCGCCTTTAGCTCTGGCTAGAGTAGCATCTACATTTTTGTCAAAATACAGAAATTGATGTAGCTAGATCCTAAGGTGTCTGACTACATTTCGACAGGCAAGAGGCTGTCCGTGTTGTCCAATGATCGAGAACTTTCGCCAATTTTTCCTGGTATCCCTAGAGGCTCCAGACAACGGCGCCCTAAAGAGAATGGTTTCTGACTTCTGAAAGTTGATTTTCAACTTCCAGACATCGTAAAATCGTCTTATCCTATCGAAGTCACGCTGTAAGAGAGTATTAATGACCTCGATTTTTGGATCTGTTCAGTACGCTATCAGGTCATCTGCGTACGCAATAGTATGGGGAAGTGAACCTATCAAGTCGCTTGTATAAATGTTGAATAGGATCGGCGAATTGACCGCGCCCTGCTGAAGACCATTTTTAATTTGAAATATTCCAGCAGATGTCACATCACCATTTCTCACGATGAACTGTCTGTTGGTTAGCATATTATACAATAAAGAATGTACAAGAGTGGTTTACTGATCCACAGACTAGCCAGCTTGTAGAAAGGACCCTCTAACCATACAAAGTCGAAGGCCTTCTCCAAGTCAACTAGGTAGGCACCAGTACATTGGTTTTTGCCTTTATTCCATTGGATATCGGACACCAATTTAGACGCGGCATGTGAGATAGCATGTCCTGCTTTAAAACCGAATTGATTATCCGGAACTATATGTTTGGCTTCAACCCACCTAGTCGGAGCTCTATTGATTACTTTTCCGAACACCTTACTGATATTCGGAAGGAAACTTATCGACCGGAGATTCGCCGGAAGAGAGGAAAAAACGCGCAATTCCTGTCGTATACTTCAACTCCTTCTTTGGGCGGAGATTGTTGGTGTGTCCACACTTCTTCTTGCGGCAATTGGTTGCCCTTGGGTGCAACCTGGCGTAACACTTCCTAAATCATCTTGTCGCAGTTGTATTTCTGTAGTTGAACCACCGCCGTTTTCCAATGCGCTGGATAATGTGCATTATTCATTCATGGCATTATTAAACAGAATTTTAGGTGCAGATTCTGTTGTTCTCGGCATTGGCGCCGGAGAAGCAACAGCCACTCGCTGTGCCGGAGACTCCCAACCTGACGCCATTTGGGCGTAGGAAATTTGGGACGTGACGGCTGGTGTTTGAAACCTAACAGGTGAACGTTTGACCTCCACCTTCTGCTGCCGACCGAGTTTTGCTGTTTTAATGTCGGCGAATGTAGGACAACCCCGATAGTTTGCGGTGTGTCCCACGATCCCACATAACACGCACGAGAGCTGCGTCCTATCGGATACTCCGTCCCTACCCAGAGCACACTCCTCGGAACTGTGGTTCCTTGCGCCCTTCACTCATCGAGGCTGCATTTGGTAGTTCGATGAGGCGTGCTCGAACCTCTGGCAGCGAACGCATTGTATAAGGCCTTCGCTCCTTTTTAATTTTTCCCACTGAACCACCTGGTAGTCTAGGACATTGATACTCCTTAGACTATCCAGACGGCTTTCGGGACTGAGCTGCACCAGGAAGAACGGCAGACCCCGTTGCTCCCGCCTGGCTCTAGCTATGGTAAATGGCTTTACCCCCACAAATTTGAGTCCTTCGCACTCTTCTCTTTGAGCAGTGCCAGGATCTCCTCAGGATCAGAAGACGGTTTCAACCCCTTCAGCAGCATCGATTGCCGCTTTTCACACTTCGGTGTGAATGAGTAGTGCCCCGTCTTCGTTTCTTTAAGGAGCTCTTTCACTTTCACTGTATTACAGTGGATGGCATGGCGATCATTCCCCAATCTTTTAATGTTAAAATTATAACCAATGACCAACTTACATAGGTCCTTGGTAGCATTTACCTCAAGCAAACACCGGTTTGTTTTAAAAAAAAAACTTTATTGTATCCGAACTTCCACTTAGAACTAAACTAACATATCTTTCGTTACCTATTCTTATAGCTACACTTTTGCAAAAGTAATGATTATTTCGTGGGAAAAGAATTTGTCTGCTCTTGGCTTGTCACTTGATTCCAAGCGCGTGTACTGATTGTGCACTATGGAGTGCAAAGTGTGCATATGGGGTATTCTTGCTCATTCACCTGAGTAAGCAGACAGGTAATGCATATTTGCCTTCATCATTGGTTGGATTGGAAAGAGGAGGTGGGGAGAATAATGGGATTAAAAGGGAGTAATCTCTGAGACGTAACTCCTCCCCACATACTGCTCCGAAGAATCAATGTTCTGAACTTTTACTTTAACATTTGTGTGATCTTTATTTTTCCCTTTAAAAATAATGATTACGATTGCAATTATGATTATAAATATTGTTACAGAGTTTGCATATTCATAAATTCTTTTTCCGTTCTTTAATTCTTCTATTAATTTTCTGTTTTCTACATTTTTTATATGCAATTCTTGTGTGGAAACATTTACTGCAATATTTTTAATTGTTACATTATTAAAATTTGGTATAATAAAATTATCATATGTTATAAAATTCTCATACTTAATGCTATTTATTTCAATTTCACAATTTTCAAATCGTATTATATTATTGCCTATGAGACTTATGATAAATTTATGACAATTATGTTTTAAGTGTGTACTCATATATGGAATATTTTTGGTTATTATAATATTCCTACTTAACTGTTTAATTACTATATCCTTGCTTTCCTTAAAGCTACATGACGCATTTTGTTTGAACAGATTTGAAATACAACTGTCTTTAAATGGTTTTAAATTCTTAATATGAATTGTTCCATTTACATCTTGGAAATTATTCTCATAATTTGTTATAAATGTGTTGAAAGGCGAAATAAGTTCTAGTTTACTTTTGTTTGGTATTGGTTCTATTATTATTCTGTAAAATTTTACATTTGAGTATTGGGGTATCATTACAACGAATATTATTTCACTATCATATATTATGTTATTTTCATTTATATTTGATAATTTTATAATTGTTATATTAATTTCTTAATTTCTTCTGGCAGTAATAGATCTCTTCCTAAAATTCCTAATTGACTTGCCAGCAAATTTTCTTTGACTTTTCGTACCTGCTCCTTCAGGAGCTGTATGTCATATTGTATTTGAAATACCTGCTGCATATGTGCGATTTCTGAGAACTCTCTGTTGATTGCATTTCCTAAATTTTATAACTGTCCTTTGATTTCTAATTGCTGTCTGTTAATATGTCTTGTAATGTTTTCTATAGCTTCATCGAAATCGTAATTAATGTTGATTTGTTTGTTTAGTCCATTAATTGAGTTATAACTACTTCTTTTGTTGACTTCTAGACTTTTTCTTATTTCTTGTTCGTCGTCATATTCCATTGTTCCTTCCAGGTATTTTAAACCTCAATTTTTTTTCCATGTATGATGGTCATTGTAATGTAAATTAAAAATATTTTCTGAAATATTAAATATATTGTTAATCTGAATTTTCATATTTGTATTTGCATCTTGTAAAACTTGCTATCTTTTTCATCTATAACGTGGTCTTTATCTAAAATATCTAAAATATCTAGGTCTGTTTTCTTATGTATTGGTTTAAGTTTATTCTTATCTCTATTTTTCAAATATATGTGTTTCTGACTATCTTGAATAGTCAGTCAATTGAATAGTAGGTGCCCTCTAGTGTTTGGTGTTTAATTTCCCCAATCGCTATGTTTGGTGTTGAAATCTCCGCCGATAATGAAGTAGTTTTCCTCCATTACAGTCTCAGAAATCGAAAAAGTGTCTCGAGCTCTGAGATAAATAGGGTGGATTGAGTAGCCGTAGATGCATGAACTGACACCATGTATAACCGCTTTCCACTACGGAGAGGGATATACATGATGCATGCTTCTAGCACCTGAAACCTACGTACTACGAGTATACGACTCTATATTCTTTTAAAACATATACCTTTTCTTACGAAGATTGCAACGCCTCCTCCTTGTATGGAGTTGGGTCGATTTCTTCGCATGATTTTATACCTTCTGTGCCTCATTTTGTGTCTTTTGGTTAGCTTAGTTTCGCTTTTTAAGAAAGAGTTACCCATCTCTGTTGTTTTTTATATATTTTTTTATTTTATCTTTTTTTTTAATTATTATTTTTATTATTATTTTTTTTTTTTTAAATATTTTTCTTATTTATTATTTTGTTTTTTTTGTTTTTATAATTTTTGTTCTTAAAGCTACCTTGACCCTACCTAAACCTATGTAAGCCGGCCATGACTAAATATTAGACAGACCCATTCTGCTTCCTGACGAAGTTACCCTGCACTAGAGGAATTCGACGATGGAACTTCCACTTCTTCTGCAAGCCACCGAAATTGTTGGTGCTGCTGAGCAACATCCCTCATGTCGCGACTCCCTACCGCCCTAATATAAAAATAAATAAAATAAAAGAAATAATAAAATTGTTTTCTTAGTTTTAAGTATATTTAGTATTGAATAATATAATAAAATAATGTTCGTACGTCGAAAGACATATTTAATTGTTAGGTTTAACTTAGAGTGTCCGCATGGGGCCAGTAAGTTAGAATTAAGATAAATTGTAAGTTAATTAAGCTAGTTTTTAAGCGTTTTTTTGTATAGCAAGTAAGAATTAATGAACTGATATAATAAAAATGCATTGAAAATGAAAATGATCAATGATCACAAAATTTTTTTTTCTTCGTTTTTACTTTTTTTTACCTTTTTTATTGTTTTATCCAATCTAAAAAAATGTGAATTGAATAAATTAATACTGATTGTCACCCCACATCAGATATCAATTGAAATGTAAATCTAGATGTATCTTTCACCACTAACTTCTAAGTTAAGGAATGATAACTAATATTCCATTTATAATAATAGTTAAGTAATATTTAATTTTATGATAATGAATAAATAAAATACAAATGAAAAATTGAACCACACGGGACACCCAAATACCAGCATGAGCCTGATAAGGGCCATGTAGCAGATTACCTTTACCCTCGCAACGAGTTCGCTGCTATAAAACAGTCTATTTGTGAGGGCAAAAGCGCCTTTAGCTCTGGCTAGAGTAGCATCTACATTTTTGTCAAAATACAGAAATTGATGTAGCTAGATCCTAAGGTGTCTGACTACATTTCGACAGGCAAGAGGCTGTCCGTGTTGTCCAATGATCGAGAACTTTCGCCAATTTTTCCTGGTATCCCTAGAGGCTCCAGACAACGGCGCCCTAAAGAGAATGGTTTCTGACTTCTGAAAGTTGATTTTCAACTTCCAGACATCGTAAAATCGTCTTATCCTATCGAAGTCACGCTGTAAGAGAGTATTAATGACCTCGATTTTTGGATCTGTTCAGTACGCTATCAGGTCATCTGCGTACGCAATAGTATGGGGAAGTGAACCTATCAAGTCGCTTGTATAAATGTTGAATAGGATCGGCGAATTGACCGCGCCCTGCTGAAGACCATTTTTAATTTGAAATATTCCAGCAGATGTCACATCACCATTTCTCACGATGAACTGTCTGTTGGTTAGCATATTATACAATAAAGAATGTACAAGAGTGGTTTACTGATCCACAGACTAGCCAGCTTGTAGAAAGGACCCTCTAACCATACAAAGTCGAAGGCCTTCTCCAAGTCAACTAGGTAGGCACCAGTACATTGGTTTTTGCCTTTATTCCATTGGATATCGGACACCAATTTAGACGCGGCATGTGAGATAGCATGTCCTGCTTTAAAACCGAATTGATTATCCGGAACTATATGTTTGGCTTCAACCCACCTAGTCGGAGCTCTATTGATTACTTTTCCGAACACCTTACTGATATTCGGAAGGAAACTTATCGACCGGAGATTCGCCGGAAGAGAGGAAAAAACGCGCAATTCCTGTCGTATACTTCAACTCCTTCTTTGGGCGGAGATTGTTGGTGTGTCCACACTTCTTCTTGCGGCAATTGGTTGCCCTTGGGTGCAACCTGGCGTAACACTTCCTAAATCATCTTGTCGCAGTTGTATTTCTGTAGTTGAACCACCGCCGTTTTCCAATGCGCTGGATAATGTGCATTATTCATTCATGGCATTATTAAACAGAATTTTAGGTGCAGATTCTGTTGTTCTCGGCATTGGCGCCGGAGAAGCAACAGCCACTCGCTGTGCCGGAGACTCCCAACCTGACGCCATTTGGGCGTAGGAAATTTGGGACGTGACGGCTGGTGTTTGAAACCTAACAGGTGAACGTTTGACCTCCACCTTCTGCTGCCGACCGAGTTTTGCTGTTTTAATGTCGGCGAATGTAGGACAACCCCGATAGTTTGCGGTGTGTCCCACGATCCCACATAACACGCACGAGAGCTGCGTCCTATCGGATACTCCGTCCCTACCCAGAGCACACTCCTCGGAACTGTGGTTCCTTGCGCCCTTCACTCATCGAGGCTGCATTTGGTAGTTCGATGAGGCGTGCTCGAACCTCTGGCAGCGAACGCATTGTATAAGGCCTTCGCTCCTTTTTAATTTTTCCCACTGAACCACCTGGTAGTCTAGGACATTGATACTCCTTAGACTATCCAGACGGCTTTCGGGACTGAGCTGCACCAGGAAGAACGGCAGACCCCGTTGCTCCCGCCTGGCTCTAGCTATGGTAAATGGCTTTACCCCCACAAATTTGAGTCCTTCGCACTCTTCTCTTTGAGCAGTGCCAGGATCTCCTCAGGATCAGAAGACGGTTTCAACCCCTTCAGCAGCATCGATTGCCGCTTTTCACACTTCGGTGTGAATGAGTAGTGCCCCGTCTTCGTTTCTTTAAGGAGCTCTTTCACTTTCACTGTATTACAGTGGATGGCATGGCGATCATTCCCCAATCTTTTAATGTTAAAATTATAACCAATGACCAACTTACATAGGTCCTTGGTAGCATTTACCTCAAGCAAACACCGGTTTGTTTTAAAAAAAAAACTTTATTGTATCCGAACTTCCACTTAGAACTAAACTAACATATCTTTCGTTACCTATTCTTATAGCTACACTTTTGCAAAAGTAATGATTATTTCGTGGGAAAAGAATTTGTCTGCTCTTGGCTTGTCACTTGATTCCAAGCGCGTGTACTGATTGTGCACTATGGAGTGCAAAGTGTGCATATGGGGTATTCTTGCTCATTCACCTGAGTAAGCAGACAGGTAATGCATATTTGCCTTCATCATTGGTTGGATTGGAAAGAGGAGGTGGGGAGAATAATGGGATTAAAAGGGAGTAATCTCTGAGACGTAACTCCTCCCCACATACTGCTCCGAAGAATCAATGTTCTGAACTTTTACTTTAACATTTGTGTGATCTTTATTTTTCCCTTTAAAAATAATGATTACGATTGCAATTATGATTATAAATATTGTTACAGAGTTTGCATATTCATAAATTCTTTTTCCGTTCTTTAATTCTTCTATTAATTTTCTGTTTTCTACATTTTTTATATGCAATTCTTGTGTGGAAACATTTACTGCAATATTTTTAATTGTTACATTATTAAAATTTGGTATAATAAAATTATCATATGTTATAAAATTCTCATACTTAATGCTATTTATTTCAATTTCACAATTTTCAAATCGTATTATATTATTGCCTATGAGACTTATGATAAATTTATGACAATTATGTTTTAAGTGTGTACTCATATATGGAATATTTTTGGTTATTATAATATTCCTACTTAACTGTTTAATTACTATATCCTTGCTTTCCTTAAAGCTACATGACGCATTTTGTTTGAACAGATTTGAAATACAACTGTCTTTAAATGGTTTTAAATTCTTAATATGAATTGTTCCATTTACATCTTGGAAATTATTCTCATAATTTGTTATAAATGTGTTGAAAGGCGAAATAAGTTCTAGTTTACTTTTGTTTGGTATTGGTTCTATTATTATTCTGTAAAATTTTACATTTGAGTATTGGGGTATCATTACAACGAATATTATTTCACTATCATATATTATGTTATTTTCATTTATATTTGATAATTTTATAATTGTTATATTAATTTCTTAATTTCTTCTGGCAGTAATAGATCTCTTCCTAAAATTCCTAATTGACTTGCCAGCAAATTTTCTTTGACTTTTCGTACCTGCTCCTTCAGGAGCTGTATGTCATATTGTATTTGAAATACCTGCTGCATATGTGCGATTTCTGAGAACTCTCTGTTGATTGCATTTCCTAAATTTTATAACTGTCCTTTGATTTCTAATTGCTGTCTGTTAATATGTCTTGTAATGTTTTCTATAGCTTCATCGAAATCGTAATTAATGTTGATTTGTTTGTTTAGTCCATTAATTGAGTTATAACTACTTCTTTTGTTGACTTCTAGACTTTTTCTTATTTCTTGTTCGTCGTCATATTCCATTGTTCCTTCCAGGTATTTTAAACCTTTCCCGACAATATTGACTAGTTGTTTTCTAGTTAAGTTAAGTAAATGTTTTCTATCTCCTGTGCTAAAAGTTTAAAGCTATGCATTAAGGTCGGGTATTCATTTTTATTACTTAATTTGTCAATGTTATGTTCAATAATGTCTAAGTTTTCAGTCCATGATGTTAGGTTAACACAGTGAAGTAGTTTCGTGTATCCTTTTATTACTTGAAGTTGTTCGTCTCTTATCGTCACGTATCCTTGTCCATTACTTAAGTCTTGTACGTCAATTTTTTTTCCATGTATGATGGTCATTGTAATGTAAATTAAAAATATTTTTTGAAATATTAAATATATTGTTAATCTGAATTTTCATATTTGTATTTGCATCTTGTAAAACTTGCTATCTTTTTCATCTTTAACGTGGTCTTTATCTAAAATATCTAAAATATCTAGGTCTGTTTTCTTATGTATTGGTTTAAGTTTATTCTTATCTCTATTTTTCAAATATATGTGTTTCTGACTATCTTGAATAGTCAGTCAATTGAATAGTAGGTGCCCTCTAGTGTTTGGTGTTTAATTTCCCCAATTGCTATGTTTGGTGTTGAAATCTCCGCCGATAATGAAGTAGTTTTCCTCCATTACAGTCTCAGAAATCGAAAAAGTGTCTCGAGCTCTGAGATAAATAGGGTGGATTGAGTAGCCTTAGATGCATAAACTGACACCATGTATAACCGCTTTCCACTACGGAGAGGGATATACATGATGCATGCATCTAGCACCTGAAACCTACGTACTACGAGTATACGACTCTATATTCTTTTAAAACATATACCTTTTCTTACGAAGATTGCAACGCCTCCTCCTTGTATGGAGTTGGGTCGATTTCTTCGCATGATTTTATACCTTCTGTGCCTCATTTTGTGTCTTTTGGTTAGCTTAGTTTCGCTAACCAAAAGCACATCAGGGGCTTGGTCTTTAAGCAACTTAAACAGTGTGGCTCTTTGCTCAATACTAATCAGTGAATTAACATTCATGTACGTACCCATTACGACTGGAGGTGCGTTAGGCTCGGCAGCAGCGCGTATATTTGATCTACCCGCGTAGCCTGCTCAGTAATTTGACGTTGCAGCTGAGCCATCTACCATTGGATAGAGAGCAGAATAGCTAGCATGTCATTTGCCGGTTCCGGTGCTCTTGGCGCTGGGGCCTGAGAAGCAACCTTCGCTCGCTGTGCCATATTTCCCCTCCCTGCGGCCATTTAGGCGTAGGTAACTTGGGGAGTGACGCCTGGTGTTTGTGTTAGAACAGGTAGATGCTTTACTTCCACCTTTTGCTGCCGAGCCAGACTTACTCTTTTTATGTACTGGAATTTGGGACAACCCCGATAGTTTGCGGTGTGTCCCGTGTTCTTACATAAAACGCAAGAGAGTTGACTTTTTTTCGATGCTCTGTCCCTTCCCAGAGCACATTCTCCATACTTGTGGTTCTTACCGCACTTGACATATCGAGGCTGCATTTCGCAGTTCGACGCGGCGTGCCGGAACCTCTGGCATCGAACGTTTTCGTGCCTTTTTACTTTTTCCCAGTGTACAATCTGGTAGTGTAGGACTTTAATACTCTTTAGACCATCCAGTTTGCTATCGTGACTTAGCTGAACCAGGAAGAGCGGTAGCTTCCGTTTCTTCCTTTTGGCTCTGGCTGTGACGAACGGCTTAACCCCCACGAATTTGAGACCGTCGTACTCTTTCTCTTTGAGCAGTGCGAGGAGCTCCTCCGGAATAGTAGACGGTTCAAACCCCCTCAGCAGCATAGTTTGCAGCTTTTTCCTCTTCGGGGTGAAGGAGAAGAACTCCGTCGTCGAATCCCTTAACAAAGTTTTTATTTTGTGGTAGCGCTCCACTGTGTTGCAGTGGATCGCATGCCTATCTACGCTACGTCTTTTAACGTAAATATTACAGCCTATGGCCGACTTACATTATTCTTTGGTGTCCTTCAATTCTACTTTGTACGTGTTGATTGGAGGCACTTTTTGTCTGCCTGTTTTCTGCTGCTGCTGTTGCTGTTGCTGCTGCTCCTGTGTCTGTCTCTGTCGTTGTTTTTTCTGCTGCTGCTGTTGTTGCTTCTGCTGCTGCTGTTATTGTTTTTTTATTTTGTTCAGGTGTTATCCTTTTCTTCGGTTGTGCTCGTTTATTAGTTGGATTTTGTTCTGGTTTTTGTACTTTTTGTTGTTGTACAGGAGGCTTAGTTTCCCTTGCCTTCGGCTGTTGCTCTGAGCATTCGAGCTGTTGTTGTTGCTCCTTCTCTCTCCGAGCCATTTCTTTGGCTTTGATATGTAATACTTTTTGTTGAAGCTCTTTTATACTACTGTTAAGAGCTCCAACCTCCTCCTCTTTGTCCTCCGACTCGGAAGCCGCCGGAGATGCGAAGGTATTTTACTGCCCATATAGTGGCCTTCCCCACCATCAGAAACGTATGGGTATTCGTCCTGGTCTGTTTTTGCTGCCGCCATCGTTGAAGTAGTTGGCGCCTCTTGCCTTACTCTACCCGGCAGCTTTTCAATAGAAGTTGATAGGGAAGAGCGCTTTACTAGATTTAGAGTTAGCCTAAGCTTCCTCCTCCTCTTGGTAGAAATTGCAGATGGTTCTGCTGTTGTTGTTGTTGTTCTAGTTTGTTTTTGATGTGTTGATTCATCGCCCTAATCATCAGATGACTTCATGCCACCTGATGATCCTGCTATTGGGCTAGCGGACCTCTCATTCACACTCATCGTTCGATCGCACTTTTCTATATTCGTTGAGCTGTCTTTTTACGAATTTTTAAAAATAAAAACACACTGTGATTTTTTCGGGAACCGAACCAACGACCACCACTTTCTCGGATCACCACCAATCATTTCATTGTTAGACAAAAAAATGCTTAAAAATTAGCTTAATTAACTTAAAATTATCTTATTCTAACTTACTGGCCCCATGCAGACACTCTAAGTTAAACCTAACAATTAAATTTTGTCATTCGATGTACCGAAAAGATATAATATTGTTTTTTTTTACATTAAGTAAAGTTAAGACTAAGAAACTATATTTTTGAAAATTAAAAACTTAACAAATTTCCTTTTTTTTATTATATTATAAAAACTTGGGACTAAAACTAAGAACTACCTAAAATAAATCTTAACGTACTTAACCTACTTAAACTATCTTATTGTATAAGTATTATTTCTAAAATCTTTTTTTTTAGTATGGTGTGGATAACCCCTCTTTTAAGAAAGAGTTACCCATCTCTGTTGTTTTTTATATATTTTTTTATTTTATCTTTTTTTTTAATTATTATTTTTATTATTATTATTTTTTTTTTATATATTTTTCTTATTTATTATTTTGTTTTTTTTTGTTTTTATAATTTTTGTTCTTAAAGCTACCTTGACCCTACCTAAACCTATGTAAGCCGGCCATGACTAAATATTAGACAGACCCATTCTGCTTCCTGACGAAGTTACCCTGCACTAGAGGAATTCGACGATGGAACTTCCACTTCTTCTGCAAGCCACCGAAATTGTTGGTGCTGCTGAGCAACATCCCTCATGGCGCGACTCCCTACCGCCCTACTAAACCGGAGGCGCTCCGCACTGCGGTGTGCGACGTCTCTGTCGTAGTTGAGCCGCCTGTTCGCAGCTATCCGAGCGACGAGGAAGATTAACGGCACCGCTAATCTATCCTGGATCAGACCTTTTTTGTCGAGGTAGAGGAAGGTTTGTGGAGGAATAAGGCCGTCAAAGTGAACTCTCTCGTGATACATATTATTGGGGTATTAAGCCCCAGAGATCAGGTTATTCGACGAGGTCATTGCTCTTGCCATGTGCCCTCGAATCAACTTAATAACAAAATTGTCCAATCGTATGAGGTTCGCCCTATTGTACAAGACCTTATTAGGATAGAATTTAATGTACTCAGACTCTGGTGTTCTATATACGCGAGGACAAGCCCTAAGGCAAGCTCTCTCAAACACCCGAATCCTTTCCAAAAGACTTGCTCTCATATTGAACCACACGGGACAACCTAATGTGAGCATAGGCCGAATAAGGGCCATGTAGCAGATCACCTTTACCCTCACATCGAGTTGCCTGCTATAAAACAGTCTCTTTGTCTCTGGCCAGAGCAACATCTATATACAGATATTGATCTAGCCAGATCCCAAGGTATCTGACTACATTTCGACAAACAAGTGGCTACCCGTGTTGTCCAACGATCTGAAACTTTCGCCAATTATTTCTGGTATCCGCAGAGGCCCCAGACACAATATTGTTTATTTTTATCGAAGTCACGTTGCAAAAGAATGTTTATAACCTCAATCTTTGGAACTGATCTGTACGCGATTAAGTCATCTGCGTACGCTATGGCATGGTGAAGTGAACGTATCAGATGACTTGTGTAAATGTTGAAAAAGATTGGCGAATTAACCGCACCTTGTTGCAGACCGTTTTTAATGTTGAATGTACTAGTAGAAGTCACATTGCCATTTTTTCGCGATAAACTGTCTATCTGAAAGCATATTGAAAAGAATATATAGCAGTGGTTTACAAATGTCCAGTCTGTTTAACTTGTAGAAGAGTCTCTCTAACCATAGGGTATCGAAGGCCTTCTCCAAGTCAATCAGGCAGGCACCCGTGCACTGTTTCTTGGGATTGTTCCATTGGATATCAGAAACTAGTTTAGACGCGGCATTGAAACCGAATTGATTATCCGGAACTATATTTCTGTCCTCAACCCACTTAGTCAGGACTCTATTGATAGCTTTTTCGAAAACCTAACTCATGTTTGGAAGGAGACTGATCGGCCGGAGATTCGCTGGATTGGAGGTATCTTTATCCCTTTTGGGGATGTTATGTACCACTGCATTGTTAAACAGGGTGGTATAAATGTCCACCGCTTCCAGTTGGAGATGTGGAAGCACAATGATCGGTATTCCATTGGTTCCCACTGATTTCTTACTTCTAATTGTGTCGAAGATCGTTTGAAGCTCTTCCTTCGAGATGAACGGGGGTTGTTCCCTTTCATTGGCGATGACATTATTTGCCATGTTCACGTCACAGAACTGGATGAAACCCGAGTTCTCGATTCGCTAATTCACTATTTTGAAGGTAGAAATTGTGGACAAGGACTCGATTTTCCAGGTCGTGGTTCGGACCAATGATGTCATTGTCTTGTACACTTCCTGGAAAGTCGCTCCTATAGCCTCTACCTTCATCATCAACAGCTTCATTTGGATGTATGCCTGCTGTTGAGAGTATGCGTTCGTTGTCAGTCGATGAACGACTGATAACCGACGCCGCTAACAGCTTGGCTACCAAGTCAATTAATCCAATTACAACTAATTATGTTTGTGAGTGACTTTGTAACAATTTTTTCTCCTTTATGAAAAGCCGAAACTGACAATGTACAATGTTGATGGTAAAAGGTGTACAGCTGGCTTGTTTATTGTCATTATCAAAGCTTTTGACATGGTCAATCACGATATTTTGTTGGGTAAACTGGAAAAAGCTGGATTTCGTGGCTGAAGCATAAAGTCTTGTCTAAAAAATACGTCACAAAGTGTGAAGATTGATAAGATAAGGAGCGAAATAAATTTGTTTTACCTGGGTAATCCCCAAGACTCTGTCTTGGGTTCAATTCTATTTCTCATCTACATTAATTCACTTTCTGCACTTGATTTTAAAGGCTCACCAACTGCCTTTGTGGATGACATAGCTTTTTCATATGGATTTCACTTCGTCATCAGTACACAGTTTCGGAGCAAATGTCCACTTTCATGCACCAGGGTGTCAAAAATTCAAATTTTTCAATTGCAATTGCATCAGTAAACCTACTACTCCCACTTTTTGTGGTACTCTTAGTTGTAATGATCAATATTTTCTTTCGATTCATACGGTTTCTCTTAGGAACTATTTCGTTTCCACACTGAGATACTTCTATTATTTGCGAAATGTCTGCTTCACAATTCTTCTAAAGAAAATCTACTATGGGATCTTTCATTCAAAGCTGCAATATGGAATTTCCTGTTGGGGAGGTACTTATCTTAACAAAATGCAACCTCTATTAGTTTTACAGAAGCATATACTAAGAAAGTTATGTCAAAAACCTGTTAGATACCCTAGTTTTCCTTTGTTCTTAAAATCCTTCCTGTTCGTCATCTGTATTGTTTTAAAGTATTGAAGTCATTCTTTATGAAATTAGGTAATCGAAATTTTAGATTAATTTCTAATTACAATTTACGAGGTAATTTTTCGTGCTAATTACTTGTCCAATTTGCTCGTACAACTGCCCACCGTAATTTCTATTACGTTTTGTCATTCCGCCTCTTTAATAAACTTCCACAGTCTCTCAGGGAAATAGCAATACCTGGAATGTTTTTAAAATGTCTAAAAAACTGGCTTCTGAACCACAACTACGCTAGCTTAGAATCTGTTACTTCTGACATTCTGACTTAAGTTTAACTTAAATTCATTTGTCTTCTTTAATCTTTCTTCACTTATGAGTTTAATTATAATATGAATTTTGACATCCTGCTTCATTTGTTAATTGATTTTTACTATGAATTACCTTTGTTGATGGGGTGGCCCTTCATAAACTTTGATATTAATGTAAATAACTGAGTAAAGTGGCATTCAAAACTATTTCACTACTTTTGTTAGTAAAATACAGAATGTCTCAACATTTCATATAAATAAGTTTTGTGCGTTAAACTAGTTTTGACATTTTTTCATTGAATTGAATTTGAATTATACTCTGAATACTATGTGAAATAAAATTAAAAAAAAAAAGTGAGAGAAAAGTTTTTAAACAAGTGGTCAAGTCGCCTACGTTGGAGATGTGAGACGGTTTTAGACTGTACATAGCTGCGAACTTATTGGAGAGTCTTATTGAATTCTCATGTTTTATCCTCGTAGCACACCGAGCCAGATTTAACTTGAAAATATGGAAGTATTATGTATTCCTATTATGAATTATTGGTTTAGCAACATTTATTGTTTTCACACTATCACACTAAGTATATACTCATTCGGGCTTAGTAAGAGTGATAGAGTAATTCAGCAATATATTAAGTTACTACTCGTATAACAAATAGACAATCTTTCTTGTTACTAAATTGTAGTTCAGCAGTGTTTACATATAGTTGCCTTTTTGAATAAAGTTTTTTCCACTTTTGTACACCACAGTGGCCGGCCGTTTTATTTCTTTAACAGGTTATGGGCCCAGACCCAAGTTCACTGCGATACCGTTTTTGTACAGTTAAAACATAGCTTTGAATAGTTTTCCTGCGGTAGTTTTTTTTTGGGTATTTTTTTCCAATTTAAAAATAGCGGAATATAGTATTCGGAAGCGCGCGCTGTAGCTTTAGAGTGCATAGACTTTCAAAATTTGACAATAGAAGGCGATTCATATAAAATAAGGAAACTGTTAAACGTTGACCAGTGGAGTGTGTGGAAGTTCTAGATAAGGGTCATGCTAAGTGCTGGTGATTTGTATGACATTGTCAATGGGGAAATGGAGATGCCATCGGTGGAGGAAGCGTTAAAGTTGCAGGAATGGAAAAGGATTGATAGGAGAGCGCAAAAAGTGATTATGATGAGTGTGGGTCTACAAGCACTTGTTCATATAATGAACTGTGCCACGTCACATGCCATGTGGAAAAAATTTGAGTCAATATATGAGCACAAGGTAGAAACTAATATACATCTTATTCAGCAAAAATTTAACAGTTTTGGAAAAGATCCCTCTGATGACATTGCAACGGGGAACACCATTTCAAAGGAGCCACGTTAAGTCCAAAGGTAAGCCGGGAAAATGTTTTTATTGTAAAAGCCAGGCCACTGGAAGAAGGATTGTCCATTCCGGCTTGGGCATGGACATGTTGCCCAGAAAAATTTTCATGGTGACGCTTTTTTGTGCACATGTTCGATGGTTGCTTCTTCTGAAGGGAAATCCAACGAATGGTTTCTAGATTCTGGAGCAAGCGACATGATGTTTCGTGTGGATTGGTTAGTGGATTATGTGCCGTTTGAAAAACCGCAGTTCGTTCGCGTTGGTTACGGAAATATCATAAGTGCTTTTGGTAAAAGGCAGATTAACATACTTTCTTTTAACGGTAGAACTTGGGTTCCAAAATTTCTTTCCAACGTTATGTATGTGCCTGGTATTCATCTAAATTTATTTTCGTTAAATGCAGCAATGGATAAAGATTTAAAATTGGTGTATAACAAAGAAAAATGTCATCTTTTGCGGAACGGGCGTCCTGTGGCAGTGGAAGTATGTGAGTCGTCAATATTCAAAATTATGTTTAAAGCTAATAAGGCAGCAATTGCAAGTATTGGGGAGACGATTGAAGACATTAAAACTTGGCATGAAAGATTTGGTCGCCGGCATGCAAGCTGTATCCGAAATTTTTTGAAACAACTTGGTATAGATTTCCAAGACACAGTTAACCTTTTTTGCGATGCATGTGCACTGGGTAAGTTGCATAGATTTCCTTTTGAAACATGGGTCGGTAGGGCATGGGTGGTGGGTGAACTTATTCATGCTGTTTTATGTGGCCCAATGCATAACAGTTCAGTCGGGGGGTCTAAATATCTCCTTTTGTTTAAGGACGATTTCTTCAGATACAAAAGAAGTATAGATAGGCCGGTTCAAGCTCACAACAACAACAAGCGTGGGGAGTGAGAATATATAGTGCGGTTCAGGCTCACAACAACAACAAGCATGGGGAATGGTATTGAGTCATGGATTTGATAGTTGAAAAGGGGGTGATCCGACGACGATGACGACGAATGTTTGTTGTTTTTATTTTCTGTGGTTGAGTGGGTGATAAAAATAAAATAGATGTTAAGTGAAGAAATGAAATGAATTAGTGAAGGGGGTGTGGTGGTGAGTTATTTATTAATTTATTTATTCAATCTACGATTTTCACAATCTACAGATCTCAAATTCATTAAAAAAATAAAAGTATAAAAATATGATATAGTATAATAATATAATAAAAATTCATTGGTGAATAACAAATACTAATGTGTTCTTAAAAACATTTCTGGGCAATGATATATCTAATTTTGAGTAATACAAATTAAATATTTTAATTGATAAGGAAATAGGTTCCCGTTGGCCATAAAGCGTATTATGACGTTCTAGACGAAACATAAAGATTCAAACATTTAAGCAAATTCACACTATCAATAGTAGCACATAAACTGTTACGAATAAACATTACGTTGTACATTTTTCTTCTCATTTCGAGAGTTTGCATACCAAGTAGCAGACATTTAGAGCGATAAGAAGGCTGAGATTGAATATCATTATAACAAAAAAGGCGGCGAAAGGCGAATTTTAAAAATTTCTTTTGAATAATTTCAATTCTTATTATGTGTGTAAGGGAGGTGGGACACCAGACAATACATGCATACTCCACTATAGGAACAATACTTCAATACAGAGCTTCAAGGGTATAAGGATCTTTAAAATCAGTGGAGTTTCTTTTAACAAATCCTAGAAGTGAGGATGCTTTTGTAACAACAAAAATAACATGTAAGCTAAACATTAATTTACTATCAAAAATTACACCTAAATCTTTAAAATAGTCAACTACTTTTATCCGAGAGTTGTTTAAAAAATAATTAGGGAAAATGTGATGATAGCTCCTACAGGCACACTTGTCAATATTTAGCATCAGATCATACAGAGTACACCACTCAGTAAAATAATCTAAGTCATTTTGAAGCAATAAACTGTCATTTAGAGTTGATATTTTGTCATCAGCGTACATGAGGCAATGACAGTGCCTTAAAAAGTTAGGAAGGTCGCTAATTAACAGCAAAAATAGTGGCGGTCCCAAATGGCTCCCTTCAGGGACACCCAAACTAACCAAAATCTCCTTCGAAACATGGTCACATATGGCAACATATTGTCTCCTACCAAGCAAATAAGATCCAAACCATTGAAGTAATGGATCACGGAACCCATATGATTTAAGTTTTTTTTAGAAGAATCTTCAAGTTCACTCTGCAGAAAGCTTTAACAAAATTTGTATAAGCCACATGCACTTCTTTATGGTTCTCTAATGCATCGACACAAAAATTAATAAATTCAACTAAATTTGAGACTGTTGATCTGCCCTTCCAAAAACCATGTTGATGGATACTTATATACTGTTTCACTGTGAAAACTAGTTTGTCTTTCACAAGTTTATCCAGAAGTTTAGGAATAATTGGATGTTTGGTAATCGGCCTATAGTTCGAAATTAAATCCATTCTGCCAGATTCGTAAAGAGGCTCTATGGTAGAGACTTTCCACTCTTCAGGAAAAAATCGACTCGAAAGCGAGTTATTAAAGAGCTCCGATAATGGGATACTAAGCGAGGATGCACTGTTGCGTAAAACGATTGGAAAAAATACTAAAATAGCAGCTTTTCTTTGTGGTTTTAAGCTACGTAAGACTACTTCAACATCACTAACATCAAACGAATAACAAGAATCTACTGTAGATGGAAGGGAGTGGACATAACGAGGATCAAGTAAGGGTGAACAACATGAACTGTAAATACTTTGGAAATACTCAGCAAACATATCCGCAATGTCATTAGAATCACAAGATTGCTTGTCATTTAAAGTCATCTTAGTTGGAAATCCAATACTCTTTGTTCTTTTGTTCACGAATTTCCAAAACTCGTTGGATTACTTTTTAAATTACGAGTACTTTTAACGGAAAGAATATAACTACAAAACAGAAACTTTGATAAAAAAATAAACTCTCTTCTAAAGTGTGAAAAGGTTAAATAGTCGTCATGGGAATTTGATTTCTTAAACTTTTTATGTGAAATATTTTTAGAATTTTTTAATTTACATAATCTATTGTTATACCACGGAGGGCGTGAATTTATATTCCTGCATGACTTTTTAATTACAATATTGTAGCCATGGATTCACAACAACAATGGAGTAGTATAGATAGGCCGGTTCAAGGTCACAACAACAACAAGGATGGGGAATGAGAATATATAGAGCGGTTCCGGCTCACAACAACAACAATCATGGGGAATGGTATTGAGTCATGGATTTAATAGTTGAAAAAGAGGAGGTTCGACGACAACGACGACGAATATTTGTTGTTGTTATTTTGTGTTGTTGAGCGGGTGATAAAAATAAAATAGAAGTGAAGTGAAGAAGTGAAATGAATAAGTGAAGAAGGGGTGAAGGGGGTGTGGTGGTGAGTTATGGTGGATTCACAACAACAATGGAGTAGTATAGATAGGCCGGTTCAAGCTCCCAACAACAACAAGGATGGGGAATGAGAATATATAGAGGGGTTCAGGCTCACAACAACAACAAGCATGGGGAATGGTATTGAGTCATGGATTTGATAGTTGAAAAAGAGGAGGTTCGACGACAACGACGACGAATATTTGTTGTTGTTATTTTGTGTTGTTGAGCAGGTGATAAAAATAAAATAGAAGTGAAGTGAAGAAGTGAAATGAATAAGTGAAGAAGGGGGAAGGGGGGTGGTGGTGAGCTATGATGGATTCACAACAACAATGGAGTAGTATAAATAGGCAGGTTCAAGCTCACAACAACAACAAGCATGGGGAATGGTATTGAGTCTTGGATTTGATAGTTGAAAAGAAGGAGATCCGACGACAACGACGACGAATATTTGTTGTTGTTATTTTGTGTGGTTGAGTGAAGAAGGGGTGAAGAAGGGGTGAAGGGGGTGTGGTGGTGAGCTATGATGGATGGTGATAGTTGAAAATTGTGGATTTGGAGCAGCAGTAGCAGCAGTAGTGATGAGGAATGTTACTATATAAGCAGATTTATTCTATTAGGAAGATATTAGTTAGTCGGTGTACGCGTACCTTTAAATAGTAAACATTATGTTCAAAATAAATAGTGTTGGTCAATGCAAACCATTTGAAAGCCTTAAAGTTTTACAAATTAATAAAGGTTATAAAATCCTAAGTGTTAGAAGATGTAACACTAAATACGAGTCCAGGATTATGGTCGAACTGGAAGACCAAAAGGTTTTTCTTCCACTTAGGTTCAATTCATTAGAAGACAATGAATTAGACTTAATGGTAAAGTGTGAAATGCTGGTAAAACGGGCAGTTGGATTCTTCTATGAATTAAAATTCAAAGAGTTAAGTTTTATTATAGTAACACAAATGATAATTTATTTTTTATTTTTTGAATAAAAATAACATTACATTATTTAAATTAATAGAAGCAAAAGAGGATACATTCAGAAGAAGAAGACGAAGAAAAAAAACTTAAGAAGGATGGGAATGATGTTGCTCAGAAAGAAAAACAAAATACAACATCTAACAAAAAGGGGAAGAAAAGTTTAATGAGGATTTTTTTAACTCACAAGTATTTGATTTCTTATAAAACATTATTATAAAAAAAAAGAACAAAGGAAACAAATAAATATTATATAAAATGAAAAATATTTGTATTGCATTCTCATTTACTTATTTATTTATTTCTTTTCTCTTCTTGCTGATTAGAAACAAAACAAATGAAATGAATATAAGCGATGTCTGTTCTGTGAAGAGGATGTTGATGAGAAAAAGTGGACACAATATCAAAAGAAAAACTCTCATAAAGAAAAATCTCAACTAGTATTGCAAGATAACGTGTGCTTAATCCAGAGAGCATTTAAAAATAGAATTAAAACTTTTGTAATTAAAAATACGGATGAAAGTATTTTAGACATCAGTATTTTTTTCAATGCTCATACACATATTCTCATGGAACTATTGGAAAGACAGTTAGAACTTTTAAACGCATACAAATTTAATATGTAACTATTTTGTGAATTTGTGAAAAGTTCTGAAGATATTGATGAAATGATAATAAGCGTTAAAAGTATGCAAGCCAAGATGTGCACCGTTTTAAGAATAGATGAATTACGGGATCAATCGACATTATGATTGACGATATTAAATCAAAATTGGAAGAATTTAAAAAAAAGACAGTTTATGGGCTTTGTTGTCGTTTATCAAAATTGAAATTAACATAAATAAGTATCAACCTATTCGTGGATCTTCTTACTTTGAATTATCAATTTCAATAAAGGAAAAACATGCATGTATTAATGTGCACAACAATGATGAATATTGCTTTAAATGGGCTATAATATCAGCTCTAGATAAAACTGAAATGAATGCAGGTCCCAATTACTATTTAGGCTGATTTTGAATCTATACTATTTTCTCTAAATCATTGTAGTCCAAATCCGGAAATTCCATCAACAACTGACGTACGAAAACATATTCCATGCGCGTTTTCATACTATGTCGAGTGTTTTAAATATACACAGAAAATTCATTGGTAAATAAAATGTTTTAAACAAAATATTTAAAAGATTTATTGGACCTATTTGACCCGTTGGTAAAAGATGCAACATATCTTTTTAAAGAAATTATTATGAAGCCCAAACCTATGAATACTTTAACGGACCAAGAGAATTATTCACATAATACCACGCCTGTATGTCATATATGTAAGAATAGTTTTAAGGAAGTTCATTTCACTGGTGCCTACAGAGGTGCAGCACATTCTAATCGCAATCAAGAATTAAGGGTATCAACATTTTTTCCCATATTTTTTCATAATTTTTCGGGTTATGGCTGCCAGCTTTTTGTGAAAAACCTCTCAAAAATTTCCGGTGAAATAAAAATAATTTCATTAAACAAAGAGAAATATATTTCTCTTTCAAAGCGTATATTTTACGATGAATATTCTTCATTTGAACTAAGATTTATAGATTCGAACAGATTTCTTCAGTCAAGTTTAGATACGTTGGCTAAAAATTTATCTGTAAACGATTTAACGAATACGAGAAAAATATTTAAAACTGATGAATCATTTATTTTAATGCTTAGGAAAGGTGATTATTTAGGCTCATGGGAGCGGTTTGATGAATGCTCTCTTCCATCAATTACCATGTTCTATAATAAATTAGCAGGCAAGGAATACACAGAAAATGATTATAATCATGCCTTAAAGGTATGGAATTATTTTAAATGTGCAACTTTAAGAGATTACACACTTCTGTATCTGCGAAGTTATGTATTATTGTTAGCTGATATATTTGAAAATTTTCGTAATGTATGCAATATGATTTACGAATTAGATTCATGTCATTATTACACAGCTCCTGGCTTATGTTGGGATGCAATGTTGAAGATAACAAAAATTGATTCGGAACTTTTAACAGATATTGATATGTATAATCTTTTTTCCAAAGGTATGCGGGGTGGTTTATGTCAGTGTAGTCATCGCCATGCCACAGCAAATAACAAATATACCAGCAATTTCAATAGAGATAGACCCAGTGAATATCTTATGTATTTAGATGCAAATATTTTGTATGGTTGGGCTATGTCACAACCGCTTCCCTATGGTAATTTTCAATGGAAAAATTCTGAGAGCTTTACTACTGATTACATTTTAAATATTGGAAGCAATGATGTTGGTTATGTTCTGGAAGTTGATTTAACTTATCCATTAAATATTCACGATAAACACAATGATCTTCCATTTTGTCCTGAGAATATAACCACACCTGGAAATAAATTTTCAAAATTAACAGCTAACTTCTTCTCAAAAACGAAATATGTTATTCTTTAAAAGAATTTACAACAGTGTATTAAAAACGGCTTAGTTCTTAATAAAGTACATAGAGGGCTAACGTTTAATCAATCTAATTGGTTGTGTAAATATATTTCGCTTAATACTGAATATAGAACAAAAACCAGAAATAAATCTCAAAAAGATTTTTTCAAGCTTTTTTTATTACGGCATTTAAAAAATGGCAAAATACCTGGTATGTTTAAAGATGAAAATAATTGTAATAAAATGTTGGAGTTTACTGGGTTAAGAGCTAAAATGTATTCATTTTCCGTAGATAATGGTGAAATAGTAAAAAATGCTTAGGGAAAAAAAGTGTGTAACTAATAAATTAAATATTAGAGATTATCATTAATGTTTAGTTAAAAATAAAAATATGCATGTATATGACTTATAAATGTTTATATGTAGAAGTAAGTTGCATACTATTGATATTCAAAATATTATTGTAATAAGTTAGCATTGAGTTGTAATGATACTAAAAGATATATATGTAGCAATGGAATAAGTACCTATGCCTGGGGTCATTATAAAATTGAATAAAAAGGTATAAGATGTAAAAAAAGATTTATTTTATTTATTAATTTATATAATGAGTAAACGGAATGTTGTACAGGAACTACACAGGAACGCACGAAAACATTTTAAAAGACGGAGGGTTATCATCAAGGGATTTGATGACTTATGGCAGGCAGATTTAGTAGAAATGACTCCTTATAGTAAAGAAAATAATAGATATAAATATCTATTGACTGTGATTGATACTTTCTCAAAATACTCATGGGCAGTTCCTTTCAAAAACAAAACTGCAACATCTGTTGCAGAATCAATGGGGAAAATATTCAAAAGTTCTCACAGAATTCCAAAAAATTTGTATACCGATGATGGTAAAGAATTTTTTAATAAAACATTTTCGAATTTAGCTAAAATGTATAAAATAACCACTATTTCTCATACAGCAATTTAAAAGCATCAATAATTGAACGATTTAATCGAACACTTAGGGAAAAAATGTGGTAAGAGTTCAGTTTCAATGGCAATTATAAATGGATTCCCCTTATAAAAAATTTATTAAATACCTATAATCATTCTATATATAGAACGATAAAAATGAAGCCAATTGATGTAAATACTCGTAAGAAAACTTCAAAAGATTTATTATCTTCGGTTTACAATAACATTAAGATCGCTCCAAGAGGGAAATATAAAGTTGGTGATAAAGTTCGAATAAGCAAGTTTAAACATGCTTTTGAGAAAGGTTATACACCTTTGTGAATATCACTAGCCCTGTAACATATTTATTGAGTGATTTTCAAGGCAAACCAATTCAAGGTAGTTTCTACGAAATAGAATTACAGAAAACTGACTCGATGTATTTCTAATAGAAAAAGTATTAGAAACTAAACACAATCAGGTATTGGTTTGATGGTTGGGATTTTCAAGTGAACACAATTCTTGGATTAATAATGTAAAACAAAAAAAAGTGATTTCTTTTAATTTTATTTTATTTAGCAAAATTATTTGTTAACATTTTTTTATTTTTAATTTTTTTGATAATATTTTATTCATAATACAAGTTCAATAATTTTTCTTCGTTTAAGTTATTATATTTTATATTTGTTGTTTCTCTTCCCTTAGACTCTGAAGCTGCACTCCCTTTGTATTAATTTGTTTTTTGTTTGTTTATTTTATTTCATTCTTTCATACAATAACACTAATTTCGTTACTCTAAGCATTTTATGTTCAATCATATAGCATGCACAAGTATCTGGACCATATTGGCAAAGATTTAAAGATCAAGGACAGCTGTTAAAATGAAGGGAAATCCAACGAATGGTTTCTAGATTCTGGAGCAAGCGACATGATGTTTCGTGTGGATTGGTTAGTGGATTATGTGCCGTTTGAAAAACCGCAGTTCGTTCGCGTTGGTTACGGAAATATCATAAGTGCTTTTGGTAAAAGGCAGATTAACATACTTTCTTTTAACGGTAGAACTTGGGTTCCAAAATTTCTTTCCAACGTTATGTATGTGCCTGGTATTCATCTAAATTTATTTTCGTTAAATGCAGCAATGGATAAAGATTTAAAATTGGTGTATAACAAAGAAAAATGTCAGCTTTTGCGGAACGGGCGTACTGTGGCAGTGGAAGTATGTGAGTCGTCAATATTCAAAATTATGTTTAAAGCTAATAAGGCAGCAATTGCAAGTATTGGGGAGACGATTGAAGACATTAAAACTTGGCATGAAAGATTTGGTCGCCGGCATGCAAGCTGTATCCGAAATTTTTTGAAACAACTTGGTATAGATTTCCAAGACACAGTTAACCTTTTTTGCGATGCATGTGCACTGGGTAAGTTGCATAGATTTCCTTTTGAAACATGGGTCGGTAGGGCATGGGTGGTGGGTGAACTTATTCATGCTGTTTTATGTGGCCCAATGCATAACAGTTCAGTCGGGGGGTCTAAATATCTCCTTTTGTTTAAGGACGATTTCTTCAGATACAAAAGAAGTATAGATAGGCCGGTTCAAGCTCACAACAACAACAAGCGTGGGGAGTGAGAATATATAGTGCGGTTCAGGCTCACAACAACAACAAGCATGGGGAATGGTATTGAGTCATGGATTTGATAGTTGAAAAGGGGGTGATCCGACGACGATGACGACGAATGTTTGTTGTTTTTATTTTCTGTGGTTGAGTGGGTGATAAAAATAAAATAGATGTTTAGTGAAGAAATGAAATGAATTAGTGAAGGGGGTGTGGTGGTGAGTTATTTATTAATTTATTTATTCAATCTACGATTTTCACAATCTACAGATTTCAAATTCATTAAAAAAATAAAAGTATAAAAATATGATATAGTATAATAATATAATAAAAATTCATTGGTGAATAACAAATACTAATGTGTTCTTAAAAACATTTCTGGGCAATGATATATCTAATTTTGAGTAATACAAATTAAATATTTTAATTGATAAGGAAATAGGTTCCCGTTGGCCATAAAGCGTATTATGACGTTCTAGACGAAACATAAAGATTCAAACATTTAAGCAAATTCACACTATCAATAGTAGCACATAAACTGTTACGAATAAACATTACGTTGTACATTTTTCTTCTCATTTCGAGAGTTTGCATACCAAGTAGCAGACATTTAGAGCGATAAGAAGGCTGAGATTGAATATCATTATAACAAAAAAGGCGGCGAAAGGCGAATTTTAAAAATTTCTTTTGAATAATTTCAATTCTTATTATGTGTGTAAGGGAGGTGGGACACCAGACAATACAAGCATACTCCACTATAGGAACAATACTTCAATACAGAGCTTCAAGGGTATAAGGATCTTTAAAATCAGTGGAGTTTCTTTTAACAAATCCTAGAAGTGAGGATGCTTTTGTAACAACAAAAATAACATGTAAGCTAAACATTAATTTACTATCAAAAATTACACCTAAATCTTTAAAATAGTCAACTACTTTTATCCGAGAGTTGTTTAAAAAATAATTAGGGAAAATGTGATGATAGCTCCTACAGGTACACTTGTCAATATTTAGCATCAGATCATACAGAGTACACCACTCAGTAAAATAATCTAAGTCATTTTGAAGCAATAAACTGTCATTTAGAGTTGATATTTTTACAAAAATTTTAATGTCATCAGCGTACATGAGGCAATGACAGTGCCTTAAAAAGTTAGGAAGGTCGCTAATTAACAGCAAAAATAGTGGCGGTCCCAAATGGCTCCCTTCAGGGACACCCGAACTAACCAAAATCTCCTTCGAAACATGGTCACATATGGCAACATATTGTCACCTACCAAGCAAATAAGATCCAAACCATTGAAGTAATGGATCACGGAACCCATATGATTTAAGTTTTTTTTTAGAAGAATCTTCAAGTTCACTCTGCAGAAAGCTTTAACAAAATTTGTATAAGCCACATGCACTTCTTTATGGTTCTCTAATGCATCGACACAAAAATTAATAAATTCAACTAAATTTGAGACTGTTGATCTGCCCTTCCAAAAACCATGTTGATGGATACTTATATACTGTTTCACTGTGAAAACTAGTTTGTCTTTTACAAGTTTATCCAGAAGTTTAGGAATAATTGGATGTTTGGTAATCGGCCTATAGTTCGAAATTAAATCCATTCTGCCAGATTCGTAAAGAGGCTCTATGGTAGAGACTTTCCACTCTTCAGGAAAAAATCGACTCGAAAGCGAGTTATTAAAGAGCTCCGATAATGGGATACTAAGCGAGGATGCACTGTTGCGTAAAACGATTGGAAAAAATACTAAAATAGCAGCTTTTCTTTGTGGTTTTAAGCTACGTAAGACTACTTCAACATCACTAACATCAAACGAATAACAAGAATCTACTGTAGATGGAAGGGAGTGGACATAACGAGGATCAAGTAAGGGTGAACAACATGAACTGTAAATACTTTGGAAATACTCAGCAAACATATCCGCAATGTCATTAGAATTACAAGATTGCTTGTCATTTAAAGTCATCTTAGTTGGAAATCCAATACTCTTTGTTCTTTTGTTCACGAATTTCCAAAACTCGTTGGATTACTTTTAAATTACGAGTACTTTTAACGGAAAGAATATAACTACAAAACAGAAACTTTGATAAAAAAATAAACTCTCTTCTAAAGTGTGAAAAGGTTAAATAGTCGTCATGGGAATTTGATTTCTTAAACTTTTTTAAATCTATTGTTATACCACGGAGGGCGTGAATTTATATTCCTGCATGACTTTTTAACTACAATATTGTAGCCATGGATTCACAACAACAATGGAGTAGTATAGATAGGTCGGTTCAAGGTCACAACAACAACAAGGATGGGGAATGAGAATATATAGAGCGGTTCCGGCTCACAACAACAACAATCATGGGGAATGGTATTGAGTCATGGATTTAATAGTTGAAAAAGAGGAGGTTCGACGACAACGACGACGAATATTTGTTGTTGTTATTTTGTGTTGTTGAGCGGGTGATAAAAATAAAATAGAAGTGAAGTGAAGAAGTGAAATGAATAAGTGAAGAAGGGGTGAAGGGGGTGTGGTGGTGAGTTATGGTGGATTCACAACAACAATGGAGTAGTATAGATAGGCCGGTTCAAGCTCCCAACAACAACAAGGATGGGGAATGAGAATATATAGAGGGGTTCAGGCTCACAACAACAACAAGCATGGGGAATGGTATTGAGTCATGGATTTGATAGTTGAAAAAGAGGAGGTTCGACGACAACGACGACGAATATTTGTTGTTGTTATTTTGTGTTGTTGAGCAGGTGATAAAAATAAAATAGAAGTGAAGTGAAGAAGTGAAATGAATAAGTGAAGAAGGGGGAAGGGGGGTGGTGGTGAGCTATGATGGATTCACAACAACAATGGAGTAGTATAAATAGGCAGGTTCAAGCTCACAACAACAACAAGCATGGGGAATGGTATTGAGTCATGGATTTGATAGTTGAAAAGAAGGAGATCCGACGACAACGACGACGAATATTTGTTGTTGTTATTTTGTGTGGTTGAGTGAAGAAGGGGTGAAGAAGGGGTGAAGAAGGGGTGAAGGGGGTGTGGTGGTGAGCTATGATGGATGGTGATAGTTGAAAATTGTGGATTTGGAGCAGCAGTAGCAGCAGTAGTGATGAGGAATGTTACTATATAAGCAGATTTATTCTATTAGGAAGATATTAGTTAGTCGGTGTACGCGTACCTTTAAATAGTAAACATTATGTTCAAAATAAATAGTGTTGGTCAATGCAAACCATTTGAAAGCCTTAAAGTTTTACAAATTAATAAAGGTTATAAAATCCTAAGTGTTAGAAGATGTAACACTAAATACGAGTCCAGGATTATGGTCGAACTGGAAGACCAAAAGGTTTTTCTTCCACTTAGGTTCAATTCATTAGAAGACAATGAATTAGACTTAATGGTAAAGTGTGAAATGCTGGTAAAACGGGCAGTTGGATTCTTCTATGAATTAAAATTCAAAGAGTTAAGTTTTATTATAGTAACACAAATGATAATTTATTTTTTATTTTTTGAATAAAAATAACATTACATTATTTAAATTAATAGAAGCAAAAGAGGATACATTCAGAAGAAGAAGACGAAGAAAATTTTGCAACACTAGCAAAAAAACTTAAGAAGGATGGGAATGATGTTGCTCAGAAAGAAAAACAAAATACAACATCTAACAAAAAGGGGAAGAAAAGTTTAATGAGGATTTTTTTAACTCACAAGTATTTGATTTCTTATAAAACATTATTATAAAAAAAAAGAACAAAGGAAACAAATAAATATTATATAAAATGAAAAATATTTGTATTGCATTCTCATTTACTTATTTATTTATTTCTTTTCTCTTCTTGCTGATTAGAAGCAAAACAAATGAAATGAATATAAGCGATGTCTGTTCTGTGAAGAGGATGTTGATGAGAAAAAGTGGACACAATATCAAAAGAAAAACTCTCATAAAGAAAAATCTCAACTAGTATTGCAAGATAACGTGTGCTTAATCCAGAGAGCATTTAAAAATAGAATTAAAACTTTTGTAATTAAAAATACGGATGAAAGTATTTTAGACATCAGTATTTTTTTCAATGCTCATACACATATTCTCATGGAACTATTGGAAAGACAGTTAGAACTTTTAAACGCATACAAATTTAATATGTAACTATTTTGTGAATTTGTGAAAAGTTCTGAAGATATTGATGAAATGATAATAAGCGTTAAAAGTATGCAAGCCAAGATGTGCACCGTTTTAAGAATAGATGAATTACGGGATCAATCGACATTATGATTGACGATATTAAATCAAAATTGGAAGAATTTAAAAAAAAGACAGTTTATGGGCTTTGTTGTCGTTTATCAAAATTGAAATTTACATAAATAAGTATCAACCTATTCGTGGATCTTCTTACTTTGAATTATCAATTTCAATAAAGGAAAAACATGCATGTATTAATGTGCACAACAATGATGAATATTGCTTTAAATGGGCTATAATATCAGCTCTAGATAAAACTGAAATGAATGCAGGTCCCAATTACTATTTAGGCTGATTTTCAATCTATACTATTTTCTCTAAATCATTGTAGTCCAAATCTGGAAATTCCATCAACAACTGACGTACGAAAACATATTCCATGCGCGTTTTCATACTATGTCGAGTGTTTTAAATATACACAGAAAATTCATTGGTAAATAAAATGTTTTAAACAAAATATTTAAAAGATTTATTGGACCTATTTGACCCGTTGGTAAAAGATGCAACATATCTTTTTAAAGAAATTATTATGAAGCCCAAACCTATGAATACTTTAACGGACCAAGAGAATTATTCACATAATACCACGCCTGTATGTCATATATGTAAGAATAGTTTTAAGGAAGTTCATTTCACTGGTGCCTACAGAGGTGCAGCACATTCTAATCGCAATCAAGAATTAAGGGTATCAACATTTTTTCCCATATTTTTTCATAATTTTTCGGGTTATGGCTGCCAGCTTTTTGTGAAAAACCTCTCAAAAATTTCCGGTGAAATAAAAATAATTTCATTAAACAAAGAGAAATATATTTCTCTTTCAAAGCGTATATTTTACGATGAATATTCTTCATTTGAACTAAGATTTATAGATTCGAACAGATTTCTTCAGTCAAGTTTAGATACGTTGGCTAAAAATTTATCTGTAAACGATTTAACGAATACGAGAAAAATATTTAAAACTGATGAATCATTTATTTTAATGCTTAGGAAAGGTGATTATTTAGGCTCATGGGAGCGGTTTGATGAATGCTCTCTTCCATCAATTACCATGTTCTATAATAAATTAGCAGGCAAGGAATACACAGAAAATGATTATAATCATGCCTTAAAGGTATGGAATTATTTTAAATGTGCAACTTTAAGAGATTACACACTTCTGTATCTGCGAAGTTATGTATTATTGTTAGCTGATATATTTGAAAATTTTCGTAATGTATGCAATATGATTTACGAATTAGATTCATGTCATTATTACACAGCTCCTGGCTTATGTTGGGATGCAATGTTGAAGATAACAAAAATTGATTCGGAACTTTTAACAGATATTGATATGTATAATCTTTTTTCCAAAGGTATGCGGGGTGGTTTATGTCAGTGTAGTCATCGCCATGCCACAGCAAATAACAAATATACCAGCAATTTCAATAGAGATAGACCCAGTGAATATCTTATGTATTTAGATGCAAATATTTTGTATGGTTGGGCTATGTCACAACCGCTTCCCTATGGTAATTTTCAATGGAAAAATTCTGAGAGCTTTACTACTGATTACATTTTAAATATTGGAAGCAATGATGTTGGTTATGTTCTGGAAGTTGATTTAACTTATCCATTAAATATTCACGATAAACACAATGATCTTCCATTTTGTCCTGAGAATATAACCACACCTGGAAGTAAATTTTCAAAATTAACAGCTAACTTCTTCTCAAAAACGAAATATGTTATTCTTTAAAAGAATTTACAACAGTGTATTAAAAACGGCTTAGTTCTTAATAAAGTACATAGAGGGCTAACGTTTAATCAATCTAATTGGTTGTGTAAATATATTTCGCTTAATACTGAATATAGAACAAAAACCAGAAATAAATCTCAAAAAGATTTTTTCAAGCTTTTTTTTATTACGGCATTTAAAAAATGGCAAAATACCTGGTATGTTTAAAGATGAAAATAATTGTAATAAAATGTTGGAGTTTACTGGGTTAAGAGCTAAAATGTATTCATTTTCCGTAGATAATGGTGAAATAGTAAAAAATGCTTAGGGAAAAAAAGTGTGTAACTAATAATTTAAATATTAGAGATTATCATTAATGTTTAGTTAAAAATAAAAATATGCATGTAAATGACTTATAAATGTTTATATGTAGAAGTAAGTTGCATACTATTGATATTCAAAATATTATTGTAATAAGTTAGCATTGAGTTGTAATGATACTAAAAGATATATATGTAGCAATGGAATAAGTACCTATGCCTGGGGTCATTATAAAATTGAATAAAAAGGTATAAGATGTAAAAAAAGATTTATTTTATTTATTAATTTATATAATGAGTAAACGGAATGTTGTACAGGAACTACACAGGAACGCACGAAAACATTTTAAAAGACGGAGGGTTATCATCAAGGGATTTGATGACTTATGGCAGGCAGATTTAGTAGAAATGACTCCTTATAGTAAAGAAAATAATAGATATAAATATCTATTGACTGTGATTGATACTTTCTCAAAATACTCATGGGCAGTTCCTTTCAAAAACAAAACTGCAACATCTGTTGCAGAATCAATGGGGAAAATATTCAAAAGTTCTCACAGAATTCCAAAAAATTTGTATACCGATGATGGTAAAGAATTTTTTAATAAAACATTTTCGAATTTAGCTAAAATGTATAAAATAACCACTATTTCTCATACAGCAATTTAAAAGCATCAATAATTGAACGATTTAATCGAACACTTAGGGAAAAAATGTGGTAAGAGTTCAGTTTCAATGGCAATTATAAATGGATTCCCCTTATAAAAAATTTATTAAATACCTATAATCATTCTATATATAGAACGATAAAAATGAAGCCAATTGATGTAAATACTCGTAAGAAAACTTCAAAAGATTTATTATCTTCGGTTTACAATAACATTAAGATCGCTCCAAGAGGGAAATATAAAGTTGGTGATAAAGTTCGAATAAGCAAGTTTAAACATGCTTTTGAGAAAGGTTATACACCTTTGTGAATATCACTAGCCCTGTAACATATTTATTGAGTGATTTTCAAGGCAAACCAATTCAAGGTAGTTTCTACGAAATAGAATTACAGAAAACTGACCCGATGTATTTCTAATAGAAAAAGTATTAGAAACTAAACACAATCAGGTATTGGTTTGATGGTTGGGATTTTCAAGTGAACACAATTCTTGGATTAATAATGTAAAACAAAAAAAAGTGATTTCTTTTAATTTTATTTTATTTAACAAAATTATTTGTTAACATTTTTTTATTTTTAATTTTTTTGATAATATTTTATTCATAATACAAGTTCAATAATTTTTCTTCGTTTAAGTTATTATATTTTATATTTGTTGTTTCTCTTCCCTTAGACTCTGAAGCTGCACTCCCTTTGTATTAATTTGTTTTTTGTTTGTTTATTTTATTTCATTCTTTCATACAATAACACTAATTTCGTTACTCTAAGCATTTTATGTTCAATCATATAGCATGCACAAGTATCTGGACCATATTGGCAAAGATTTAAAGATCAAGGACAGCTGTTAAAATGAAGGGAAATCCAACGAATGGTTTCTAGATTCTGGAGCAAGCGACATGATGTTTCGTGTGGATTGGTTAGTGGATTATGTGCCGTTTGAAAAACCGCAGTTCGTTCGCGTTGGTTACGGAAATATCATAAGTGCTTTTGGTAAAAGGCAGATTAACATACTTTCTTTTAACGGTAGAACTTGGGTTCCAAAATTTCTTTCCAACGTTATGTATGTGCCTGGTATTCATCTAAATTTATTTTCGTTAAATGCAGCAATGGATAAAGATTTAAAATTGGTGTATAACAAAGAAAAATGTCATCTTTTGCGGAACGGGCGTCCTGTGGCAGTGGAAGTATGTGAGTCGTCAATATTCAAAATTATGTTTAAAGCTAATAAGGCAGCAATTGCAAGTATTGGGGAGACGATTGAAGACATTAAAACTTGGCATGAAAGATTTGGTCGCCGGCATGCAAGCTGTATCCGAAATTTTTTGAAACAACTTGGTATAGATTTCCAAGACACAGTTAACCTTTTTTGCGATGCATGTGCACTGGGTAAGTTGCATAGATTTCCTTTTGAAACATGGGTCGGTAGGGCATGGGTGGTGGGTGAACTTATTCATGCTGTTTTATGTGGCCCAATGCATAACAGTTCAGTCGGGGGGTCTAAATATCTCCTTTTGTTTAAGGACGATTTCTTCAGATACAAAAGAAGTATAGATAGGCCGGTTCAAGCTCACAACAACAACAAGCGTGGGGAGTGAGAATATATAGTGCGGTTCAGGCTCACAACAACAACAAGCATGGGGAATGGTATTGAGTCATGGATTTGATAGTTGAAAAGGGGGTGATCCGACGACGATGACGACGAATGTTTGTTGTTTTTATTTTCTGTGGTTGAGTGGGTGATAAAAATAAAATAGATGTTAAGTGAAGAAATGAAATGAATTAGTGAAGGGGGTGTGGTGGTGAGTTATTTATTAATTTATTTATTCAATCTACGATTTTCACAATCTACAGATCTCAAATTCATTAAAAAAATAAAAGTATAAAAATATGATATAGTATAATAATATAATAAAAATTCATTGGTGAATAACAAATACTAATGTGTTCTTAAAAACATTTCTGGGCAATGATATATCTAATTTTGAGTAATACAAATTAAATATTTTAATTGATAAGGAAATAGGTTCCCGTTGGCCATAAAGCGTATTATGACGTTCTAGACGAAACATAAAGATTCAAACATTTAAGCAAATTCACACTATCAATAGTAGCACATAAACTGTTACGAATAAACATTACGTTGTACATTTTTCTTCTCATTTCGAGAGTTTGCATACCAAGTAGCAGACATTTAGAGCGATAAGAAGGCTGAGATTGAATATCATTATAACAAAAAAGGCGGCGAAAGGCGAATTTTAAAAATTTCTTTTGAATAATTTCAATTCTTATTATGTGTGTAAGGGAGGTGGGACACCAGACAATACATGCATACTCCACTATAGGAACAATACTTCAATACAGAGCTTCAAGGGTATAAGGATCTTTAAAATCAGTGGAGTTTCTTTTAACAAATCCTAGAAGTGAGGATGCTTTTGTAACAACAAAAATAACATGTAAGCTAAACATTAATTTACTATCAAAAATTACACCTAAATCTTTAAAATAGTCAACTACTTTTATCCGAGAGTTGTTTAAAAAATAATTAGGGAAAATGTGATGATAGCTCCTACAGGCACACTTGTCAATATTTAGCATCAGATCATACAGAGTACACCACTCAGTAAAATAATCTAAGTCATTTTGAAGCAATAAACTGTCATTTAGAGTTGATATTTTGTCATCAGCGTACATGAGGCAATGACAGTGCCTTAAAAAGTTAGGAAGGTCGCTAATTAACAGCAAAAATAGTGGCGGTCCCAAATGGCTCCCTTCAGGGACACCCAAACTAACCAAAATCTCCTTCGAAACATGGTCACATATGGCAACATATTGTCTCCTACCAAGCAAATAAGATCCAAACCATTGAAGTAATGGATCACGGAACCCATATGATTTAAGTTTTTTTTAGAAGAATCTTCAAGTTCACTCTTCAGAAAGCTTTAACAAAATTTGTATAAGCCACATGCACTTCTTTATGGTTCTCTAATGCATCGACACAAAAATTAATAAATTCAACTAAATTTGAGACTGTTGATCTGCCCTTCCAAAAACCATGTTGATGGATACTTATATACTGTTTCACTGTGAAAACTAGTTTGTCTTTCACAAGTTTATCCAGAAGTTTAGGAATAATTGGATGTTTGGTAATCGGCCTATAGTTCGAAATTAAATCCATTCTGCCAGATTCGTAAAGAGGCTCTATGGTAGAGACTTTCCACTCTTCAGGAAAAAATCGACTCGAAAGCGAGTTATTAAAGAGCTCCGATAATGGGATACTAAGCGAGGATGCACTGTTGCGTAAAACGATTGGAAAAAATACTAAAATAGCAGCTTTTCTTTGTGGTTTTAAGCTACGTAAGACTACTTCAACATCACTAACATCAAACGAATAACAAGAATCTACTGTAGATGGAAGGGAGTGGACATAACGAGGATCAAGTAAGGGTGAACAACATGAACTGTAAATACTTTGGAAATACTCAGCAAACATATCCGCAATGTCATTAGAATCACAAGATTGCTTGTCATTTAAAGTCATCTTAGTTGGAAATCCAATACTCTTTGTTCTTTTGTACACGAATTTCCAAAACTCGTTGGATTACTTTTTAAATTACGAGTACTTTTAACGGAAAGAATATAACTACAAAACAGAAACTTTGATAAAAAAATAAACTCTCTTCTAAAGTGTGAAAAGGTTAAATAGTCGTCATGGGAATTTGATTTCTTAAACTTTTTATGTGAAATATTTTTAGAATTTTTTAATTTACATAATCTATTGTTATACCACGGAGGGCGTGAATTTATATTCCTGCATGACTTTTTAATTACAATATTGTAGCCATGGATTCACAACAACAATGGAGTAGTATAGATAGGCCGGTTCAAGGTCACAACAACAACAAGGATGGGGAATGAGAATATATAGAGCGGTTCCGGCTCACAACAACAACAATCATGGGGAATGGTATTGAGTCATGGATTTAATAGTTGAAAAAGAGGAGGTTCGACGACAACGACGACGAATATTTGTTGTTGTTATTTTGTGTTGTTGAGCGGGTGATAAAAATAAAATAGAAGTGAAGTGAAGAAGTGAAATGAATAAGTGAAGAAGGGGTGAAGGGGGTGTGGTGGTGAGTTATGGTGGATTCACAACAACAATGGAGTAGTATAGATAGGCCGGTTCAAGCTCCCAACAACAACAAGGATGGGGAATGAGAATATATAGAGGGGTTCAGGCTCACAACAACAACAAGCATGGGGAATGGTATTGAGTCATGGATTTGATAGTTGAAAAAGAGGAGGTTCGACGACAACGACGACGAATATTTGTTGTTGTTATTTTGTGTTGTTGAGCAGGTGATAAAAATAAAATAGAAGTGAAGTGAAGAAGTGAAATGAATAAGTGAAGAAGGGGTGAAGGGGGGTGGTGGTGAGCTATGATGGATTCACAACAACAATGGAGTAGTATAAATAGGCAGCTCACAACAACAACAAGCATGGGGAATGGTATTGAGTCATGGATTTAATAGTTGAAAAGAAGGAGATCCGACGACAACGACGACGAATATTTGTTGTTGTTATTTTGTGTGGTTGAGTGAAGAAGGGGTGAAGAAGGGGTGAAGGGGGTGTGGTGGTGAGCTATGATGGATGGTGATAGTTGAAAATTGTGGATTTGGAGCAGCAGTAGCAGCAGTAGTGATGAGGAATGTTACTATATAAGCAGATTTATTCTATTAGGAAGATATTAGTTAGTCGGTGTACGCGTACCTTTAAATAGTAAACATTATGTTCAAAATAAATAGTGTTGGTCAATGCAAACCATTTGAAAGCCTTAAAGTTTTACAAATTAATAAAGGTTATAAAATCCTAAGTGTTAGAAGATGTAACACTAAATACGAGTCCAGGATTATGGTCGAACTGGAAGACCAAAAGGATTTTCTTCCACTTAGGTTCAATTCATTAGAAGACAATGAATTAGACTTAATGGTAAAGTGTGAAATGCTGGTAAAACGGGCAGTTGGATTCTTCTATGAATTAAAATTCAAAGAGTTAAGTTTTATTATAGTAACACAAATGATAATTTATTTTTTATTTTTTGAATAAAAATAACATTACATTATTTAAATTAATAGAAGCAAAAGAGGATACATTCAGAAGAAGAAGACGAAGAAAATTTTGCAACACTAGCAAAAAACTTAAGAAGGATGGGAATGATGTTGCTCAGAAAGAAAAACAAAATACAACATCTAACAAAAAGGGGAAGAAAAGTTTAATGAGGATTTTTTTAACTCACAAGTATTTGATTTCTTATAAAACATTGTTATAAAAAAAAAAAACAAAGGAAACAAATAAATATTATATAAAATGAAAAATATTTGTATTGCATTCTCATTTACTTATTTATTTATTTCTTTTCTCTTCTTGCTGATTAGAAACAAAACAAATGAAATGAATATAAGCGATGTCTGTTCTGTGAAGAGGATGTTGATGAGAAAAAGTGGACACAATATCAAAAGAAAAACTCTCATAAAGAAAAATCTCAACTAGTATTGCAAGATAACGTGTGCTTAATCCAGAGAGCATTTAAAAATAGAATCTAATAGAAAAAGTATTAGAAACTAAACACAATCAGGTATTGGTTTGATGGTTGGGATTTTCAAGTGAACACAATTCTTGGATTAATAATGTAAAACAAAAAAAAGTGATTTCTTTTAATTTTATTTTATTTAACAAAATTATTTGTTAACATTTTTTAATTTTAATTTTTTTGATAATATTTTATTCATAATACAAGTTCAATAATTTTTCTTCGTTTAAGTTATTATATTTTATATTTGTTGTTTCTCTTCCCTTAGACTCTGAAGCTGCACTCCCTTTGTATTAATTTGTTTTTTGTTTGTTTATTTTATTTCATTCTTTCATACAATAACACTAATTTCGTTACTCTAAGCATTTTATGTTCAATCATATAGCATGCACAAGTATCTGGACCATATTGGCAAAGATTTAAAATCAAGGACAGTTGTTAAAATGACATCCGTGAACTGATGTAGTATTGTTTATATTTTTATATTTACAAATCTTTTAAGCAAATAAATACAATCTATCATCTCTGCATAATGTTCCTCAAGAAGAAAGTGTTGATTATCCCTCAAAAATTTTAAAATCTTATCAAAAATTAACGAAGTATTTTGAGCAGACATGTTTTCAGTTTCATTTCCAAATAAAGGCTAAACTATTTTAAATTGATGGGAACTTTATTCTACGAGTATCATTACTTTCTACATTTAGAAATTTTTCGTTCATTCTTTCCTTAAAGTTGTCAAGAACTTTAAGAAAATATTTTCTAAGTTCGTTTAACAAATTAAGTGTGTTTAGATTTTGTTCATCAGTATATGATTGTCAGGTTTTATTATTTTTTTCTAATTTTTCATTAATTAGGTACTCGAAGATATCTTTTAGTTAAATCATTTTCATTTTTATCAACATACTTTTTTAGTTTAGTTTAGTTTATTTATTTATTTTCATTTAAAACCAACTTAAGATGATTACAAAGTTAAAGCTATAGTTTAAATAAAGCGGAAAATAATAGTAATCAATCCGTAACTTAAAGTTAGTGTGGAAAGATACCGAATTAATGACAATAAAAAGATACAATAGTTGATGAGGGGGAGCATCGATTAATTGAAATTCAAAATTTAAGGAATTATTCAAATAAATATAACAGTGCATAAATTCAAAAATCATTTAATGTAAATTCATTTTATGTAAATTCAAATATAAATTAATGGATTCATAAATTCAATCATTAACAATTCGAAAATAAAAATGAAGAAGCTGACACTAAAAATACGGGAACGACTTGTGTTGATGTTTAAGGTAGCAGATTAACGAAGTAATGATTCAAGGAAGTCGTAGTTGAGTGAAAATAACCAGTCTTTTACGCGTTTTAGGAATGAATTAAATCGTAAGGTTGACCTAATTGGAAAAGGTAACTAGTTAACCATTGAAGGGGCTGTAACAGTGTAGAAGCGCGAAAAGTGGGTTGTTCAGGCAAATGGAACATTTACCAGTTGTATGTTATTTGTACGAAGACTATAAAATTGATTTATTCTACTAGGAAGATTTCCACTTTGCTTAAAAAATTCTTTTAGTACTTTAAAAACGTAAAGATGTCTCATTGGTAAAATTCGCAGATTTGTAAATAATAGCCAGCTCCGAGTTAGACGATTTTTTTTCTGATAATTCTAATTAAATGTTTCTGAGCTATCAACAATAGCCTAGAAGAGTTGTTATAAGAGCCACCCCAACTTGTAATACCATACTGCAATTTGGAGTGGGCAAGGCCATAATAAATTGACTTTAACACTTTTGCAGAGCAGTGTTGCTTGATGAGGTACATTTTGCGGGTTACAAGGAGCATATGCCTTTTAATGGTATGAATATGATCTTTCCAGTTCAAGTTTCGGTCAATTAATACTCCAAGGTATTTAAAATTTTGCACAGATTCAATTTTAAAGCAACTATTTGAACAAGGGGAGCTACAAACAAAAGTACTCTTTCCACAACTATGTACAGGCAAACAAAATTTTTCGCAATTGGGTGCATGGAAACATAGATTAGAATTTACTAAATCATTGTTTGATAGGCTGAAGGATATTAGTTTTGTTTTTTCGCTAATAATCAACTTATGTTCTGAAAACCAAAGTCTCAATGTTTCAAGATCTTCTGAGATCTTCGCAATACATTCGAATATTGTATCAAACTGATAAGTTAGGGCTATGTCATCTGCAAATGCTGTTGACTCACCTTTAAAATTGAGAGCAAACAGAGAGTTAATGTAAATTAAAAAAAGGACAAGACCAAGAACTGAATCCTGTGGAACGCCATTTCTTAAGGTACGCGAATCACTAAAACACCCATTCACATTGACTTTTTGTTTTCAAAAGCTTTTGTCATGTCAACAAAAAGAGCCATGGTAGTTTGTTTGCAGTGAACACTTTCATATAACTTGCCATATACTCTTAGGATTGCATCTTCCCTTGACTTTCCTCTTCTAAATCCGAATTGAAAACTACTAAACAACTTATTTCTGTCTAAGAAAGATAATATTCGCGATTTTATAAGCTTTTCAAAAAGGTCTATAATTTGACATTTTTTTTTTGCTGCCTTTTTTAAAAAGTGGTATAACTTCAGCGGCTTTTAGCTGCTGAGGAAAACAACCATTTTCAACACTTAGGCTAAAAAAGTAACTCAAAACGTCTACTACGTTATAACACACTTTCCTTAACAATACACTTGATATGCCATCGATAGTGCACGAGTTTTTGTTTTCTAACGAGAATATGGCCTTACATATTTCATTTGAGGAAAAACTGATGGGTTGTATGTCTTCTGTTGTTCTTTTAAAGCAGCTGCAGTCTAAGGAAGTTTCGCCAGAAGGTTTGAGGTTTTCTGAGATTTCGGTAAAATACTCGTTGAGCTTATTTGAAATGCTACCTGAATCGGTGTAATTAATACCATCTATGTCCAAGCTGCTTATACTTATTGGTTGCCTATTTTTCTCTAAAGTACTATCGACTACTTTCCATTCCTCCCTTACGTTTCCCCTCGCTCGTTCAAACGATTCAGAATAAAAAGTGTCGCGCGTTTCTTCAATGTTCTTCCGAACCGATTTGCACAGATTCTGATAATATTTTTTTAGTCTTATATTTTGTGGGTGACTTTTTATTTTATTTGCGAAATTGTTTTTTCTTTTAATCTGCTGCAAGAGAAAGGGTAGTACAATTGGATATGTGCTTTTGCAAAGTTTTAAGAAAAAGATCGAATGCAATTGAAGGATTAGGTTCACGATAAACTGGTTCCCAAAATTTGTATTTTAAACACTCATTTAACAGATTGAAATTTGTGTAATCTCTCTTTTTTTTCAAATGTGGTTCCACAGTTAAATGCATTAGGTTACACCACGCTGTGAGTGCAGTCATGCAATGATCTGTTAATCTTAAATCATAAACAATACCATTGAAGTCATTACTATTATTCTTCCCAGAACGCATAAATACATGGTCAATGCAAGTTTTAGTTGATTTGGTTATACGAGTAGGTTCATTATTAAGACTCTCTAGACCATATGATGCCATAAGAAACATATAATTTTCAGAATCTTTATCAAATTCGTTTAAAATATCAATATTGATATCACCAATTACTACGAGTATAAGGTTTTTCTCTTTACAAACACTTATAGCATCGCTTAGTTCACCAATGAAAACTTCTTCAGAAGATGAATGTAACTTATAAACACGCAGCATTGCCTAACTTTCATTCATAAAGGCAAAAGACAATTTTAAGACATCGGCACTAATAAAGTGAAACTTATCGTTATCGATTACATAACCATTTTTCACATACTACATTTCACATTTTTGTTGCTACATCATCAATATCAGTAGGTTCCTGAATATTTTTCAAAGTCTTATGTTCTCCATAGAAATAGCCATTAATGTGTAACTTTAGTGGCTTATTAGTTTCCATATCCAGGTTTTCCTTGAGTGCAATAAAATTGTTATCGATACGAGTATATTGTTGAAAAACTGAATTAGTTCGATTTTGAAAATCAATAATATCATCAATATATTCCTTATTAGCAGCTTGATGGGTCTTAACAGGTTTTCCAATATTATCTAAACATTTTCATTTCATATCAAAATTCCCACTTGTTGTTTATTTAAATCCTTCACCGGGAGGTCCTTGAGGTCCTGATGCTGTTCTAGACACCCTATTAAAGCTTTTTCTCAATTTGTCAATGCTAATTTTATTAATTATATAAATTTATGTAGAACTCTGGGTAATAAATGATATTTGATTCACGCAATTCTTCCATAATTGCATTTATTACGATTTGATGATTATTGCTTCCAGCTTGTTGCGAAGCGATTAAAAGTTTAATTCTATCTACGAGTTCATTAGCATTGTCCCAGTAAACATAATCGATCGGCTTTTCAGAGTATGTCATATAATTGTATGATTTCCCAATTTTATCTTTTGTGTGTTGTTGTTGGTGTTGTTGTGTATGAAGTAAAGGTTGAATAACTTTTCTATATTTACATCCCTTATTACCTTTGACTTGGGAACTGTGATTTTTCAAATGTGCTTTTGTTTTCAGCAATATATTAAGATAAACATCTAAGTCATTCTTATCATAAAGATCTTTGTCCTAATTTTGAATTTGGTTTAATATCAAAATACGGACCATAGATTTTATCGAAATTCAAATCTTATTGGGATGTCGGCTTCAAATGAGTACCTTGATTAAGACTGTATATTGGGTTTTTAAAGGAATCCTCTGAGAGCGATGATGGAAGACTTTCAAACTGCAATCGTTGGCGTGATTTAATTGTTTTTGTATTTTCATCATCATCGTAAGTATCGAAAAGTATTTTCAAATTCAGCTTCTTTAGTAATATTCCCAGTTTTAAGGACCATGTACTCTTCTCTCAAAGCTTTTTTAGTGTTTACAAGATCCTTAAGTATATTTTCATATGATTTCTTTGTGATTAACATCTTAGGGGTTTTTATTTGTGGTTCGTACGTTAGTAAATAAGTTCTTATGTTATTGAAAAGCGGTTAATTGAACTGCCAGGCAGGTCGAAAGCGGTTCAAAGCTGTTAAAAGCAGTTAAACAGCGGTTCAAAGCTGTAAGAAGCAGTTAAAAAGCGGTTTAAAAACAGTTAAATGCTGTTAAAAAGTGGTTTAAAAGCATTTATTATTTAGCATGTTGTTGATTAATTAGCATGTCTATGAAAGTGCTTCCATTAACGAGTCTCTATTAACTGACAGCTGCAATATCTTTAAATGATTTATTATACTGTCCTTTATCTTTATCAATTATCAAGAATCCGTACGAATCCTTCCAACATTTAGAACAAAATTTTCTAAATTGTTTAAATGACATATCAGAATTAATATGATCATTGTATATATGTTTTAAATTAAAATCATCCTACTTAAAAAGAATAATTAAATTTGCATTACGAGTATCTCTAATCAAATGTTTTGGAATGTGTGTATATGACTGACAAAGGTAAAAACTATCAACATCATTATGACGATCCATGCAGAAATTGTCTCGAATATTATTTTGCTTATCACAAGCTACATCATCAAATATAAATATTGAATTTCGTTTTGCTTTAGAAGGGGATATTATTTCGCAATTATTCGAAAATTCATTATATCCCATACCTTTGATTGATTTTATAATTTTTTTAAATACGAGTATATAAATTTTGATTGATGTAGAGACTTTGAATAAATGTAAATATTTTCAAATTTTAGTCCATTGGGATCCGGACGAATACTTAACATTACATTTGTTTTTCCAGAGTTTGACGGACCCACAATTATTGCTCGAACGCTATCAGGAAATAGTAATCCATGTTTCTCTTTCTTTTTTTTTTCTCACTATCAAAGCTCTTAACCTTTATAATATCCGACTGTTTGATGAACCTCATTTAAATGAATGAGATGTTTCAAGATAAAACATAATGTTTTATAGATTATTTTTCATATTTACACAGCGTGTACAAAAGTAAGGAACTATAAATGATTGATTACAGTGTAAAATCTTACAGTTTAAAGCATCCCTTTCAAGGCTACGGTTTGGTGAATTCATTAATCAACACACTACCATTTGAATTACATCTTCCATCATATAACTTTTGTGGTTCCGGAACGAAATTAAAAGAACGTCTTGATAGAGTGGATAGAGGAATTAATCAATTGGATGAAGCTTGTCGTGTACACGACATTGCATACGCTAATAATAAAAATTTATCTGATCGTCATACTGCCGATGAAATTCTAACAGAAAAGGCAACGAGTATATGCAAAAGATTCATCAATATCTGAAAAACTAAATAGCTTGCTAGTCACTTATATTATAAAGGCTAAAACAAAATTTGGAATGGGAGTTAAGAGGAGAAGACGGTATAATTTATTCAACAAGGCTTTGTCTGAAGTTAGAGGAGCTCTCAAAAATTCTAATACCGAAAATCTGAATGTTTTAGCAAAAACTGCTTTTAAGGCTGCCAGAAGAGTTATTCAAAAAAACTCCAAGAAAAATATAAACATTCTTAGAATAATGCCATTACCAAACGTTGGTGGTACTCGTATCTTACCACTATTACCACTCTTTGCTGGACTATCAGCATAAGGTGCACTAGCTGGTGGAAGTGCTGGTGTGGTTTAAGCAGTTAATGATTCAAAAATTGCTAAAAAACAATTAGAAGAAAACAATCGTCACAATCAGGCTATGGAAGCAATAAAAATCAAACAAGGCAACGGACTTTATTTGCAACCACAAAAAAATGGGTTTGGACTTGCTTTAAATCAAAAAACTACTTAGCTTACTACCTAATCGTCCCCCCACCAGCATTGATATAAAACAATTTGGAAAAGAATATATAGATAGATATAATAGATAATGAGAGTGGATAGATATAATAGATAATGAGAGTGGATCAGGAACTGATTTTCATCAAAATATTTTGATAGTTTTGGTAATTTTAGACCTCCTACTGAAATTGTTAATTATTTAGGAAAAAATATTAATTATAATTATTGTAATATTTCGGCTAGGGTTCGAAATGATAAAACGTTATTCCGTTTCAAAACACTCTACTTATTATTATTAAAAAACAACTTTCAATCAATTCACAACAATTTCACTACTATTTCAAAATTCAAATCTCTTATCTTTCACTTATTAAGACTTATCTCCTTTTCTATCGCTTTCCAAAAATCAACTTATCGTCCGCAGTTTTTCATCCTGTATTTATTCCACATTTGTCGGGTTCTAGTTCTTTCTGGTAACTTCTGGTTTGAAACTGGGGTAATAACTGAACTCTCCAACGTGGAGAGTTTGTATGATCGTAAAGTTATGCAACACTGGATAATTGATTTAATCACATATATACCACAATATCCCCCTCTTAAACTTGTTTGTCCCGAAAAAACTCTTCGACATTCTGTCCAATATAGCGATGTATTCGATCCACATGAACCACTTTCATCTTGCCTTTCAGTCTTGCTGTAATTTGGGTGATGCGCCTTTCCGTCTATGAGGGTTATATAGCCACACTAGATCTCCTTCCTGGAACCCCGTTGTGGTCGCCTTGACATCATATCTCGTCTTCATGCGGTCACTGGCTGTCCTCTTCAGACGGCGGTGATCCAAACATCAATTCACTAGGTAACCGGACTGTTCGACCGAAAAGGATTTCCGATGGAGTGTGACCTGTGGTGTTGTGTACTGCACTCCAATAGGCTAATAGAAACATTGGAATTTGCCTATCCCAATCGCATTGCTTGTCGCCAACGACCTTTGATAGGTTTTCATTCAAGGTTCTGTTGAAACGTTCCACCATCCCGTCCGATTGTGGAAGGAGCGGTGTTGTTCTCGTCTTTTTAATCCCCAGTAGCTCGCACACCCCTTGGAAAATCTTGGACTCGAAGTTGCGCCCTTGATCCGACTGCAATTCCATCGGTACGCCGAACGTGCTCACCCAGTTGTAAACGATCTGCTCAATCACGGTTTTGGCTTCCTGGTTAGGGATAGCGAAAGACTCAGGCCACTTACTGAAGCAATCCATAACAACAAGAATGTAGCGATTTCCCTTTTCGGTTTCAGGAAACGGTCCTGCGATGTCAACTGCGATTCTCTCGAAGGGCGCTCCCACATTATATTGGTGCATTCTGCCGTGAGTTTAAACCCTCGGGCCTTTACTGGCGCAGGTGACACACTTTCTGCACCAGTTTTCGACATCATCCTTGGCGTGCACCCAATAAAAATGTTCTTGCACCTTTTCTAACGTCTTATTCACTCCCAAGTCGCCTCCGGATACTCCATCGTGCAGTTTCCTTAACACGTCACTGACTCTCGACCTTGGCACAACGGGCTGCATCACAAACGACTTTCCATCCGAGCTTTCCCACCTTCGCCTCAAAACACCATCTTGCCTTTAGTTCGGGACTTTTATTAGTTATTTCCTGCCAATCTGGTTTTTCTTCATGTTGTTTCCAAGCGAGTATTGGCTCGATATCCGGATCCTCTTTTTTGGGCGTTTCGCATTTCACTCTCATTGCAACCGTCAGTGGACTCAGTTCTTAGCCGTTGGGTGGATACCGCATCTTATTCTTCTGGTCGTGCGCAATGTTTGCAATCAGATTTGCAAGGTCGCCGAGACAGAGCATCCGCATTAGAGTGAAGGCTTCCTTTTCGATGCTGTAGCTCGTAGTCGTACATCTGGAGTCGTTCAATCCACCTTGCGACTTGTCCTTCAGGATTTTTAAACTGCAGCAACCGCTTCAGAGACGCATGGTCTGTGCGAAGAATGAATTTTCGTCCATACAGGTACTTATGGAAATGTTTTGTTGCCAAGACCAAAGCAAGAAGCTCCCACCTGGTGACACAGTAGTTCCTTTCCGGCTTAGAGAGCACCGTACTAAAGTAGGAAACAACTTTCTCTTGCCCATCATGCATCTGCGAAAGGACTGCTCCAATTCCGACGTTACTGGCATGTTACATAAATGTTTTTGCGGGAGTAGGGTGCGCAAGTATGGGGGCCTCACATAATTGTTGTTGTAGAGTTCTGAAACTTCTTTCACAGTCACTTGACCATTTGAATTGTTTTCCCTTTTCTGTTAGTTGATGCAAACTCTTTGCGATCCCAGCAAAATCCTTCACAAACCGCCTGTAGTAGGTAGCGAGTCCCAGAAAGCTTCTCAGTTGGTGTTTGTCTCTTGGGATTGGCCAATTTTTCACCGCTTCGATCCTGTCTGTCTTTACCCCTTCGGATGAGATGATGTGTCCCAAGTATTTGACGTCTGGCCTAAGAGACGACACTTCTTCGGGTTTAGCTTTAGCTGTGCACTTCGTAATCTTTGGAACACTTCCTTTAAGTTATCACGATGTTCTTGAAAAGTTTTGCCGACCACGATGACATCGTCCAGGTAGACTAAACAGGTTTTCCATGTTAGTCCCAGCAAAACGCGTTCCGGTGAAGGCTGTCTTGTCACGGTCCTCCGGGTGGATCTGTACTTGCCAGTAGCCACTCTTCAGATCAAGTGTGGAGAACCATTGCGGTCCTGACAGAGTTTCCAGTGTGTCTTCAATTCTTGGCAAAGGGTAGCTATCCTTCTTGGTGATATTATTTAGCTGGCGATAATCCACGCAGAATCTCTTGGTGCCGTCTTTCTTCTTGACCAGTACAACGGGTGATGCCCACGGACTCTTAGAGCCTTCAATCAACCCTTCCTTTTCCATAGTAGATTCCATTTCTGCAACCTCCCTCTGCTTAGCTAATGGTAAACGCCTAGGAGGTCTTGGATCAAGCCAGGGTCTTGGATCTCCAGTGTCTATTCGGTGTTGTAACTAATGTGTGCTGCCATATTCGTCATCCTGTTAGGCAAATACGTCTGCAATTTCGTTGATTAGTTCCTCTGCCATCGCTCGTTGCACCTGGTTCAGCTCGGTTTGCCTGAGTATAGTTCTTTTCAACTCGGCTGTGCTACTTGATGGCAAAGATATAGCAGCATTCTCCTTTGACAACTTGGTGACAGCAGTTATCGGTACGCACGCTCCGGTCGATTGTCCTTTCTTTAGTTTGATGCTCTTATTTCTCACATTCAAGATTCTTACAGGGACCATCTTGTCTTTCGGCTCAACGAGCATCTTTCCCACGACGTAGTTCCGATAATGATTTTTAGAGTCCGGCTCAATTAAATAGAATCGATGGCTCCCAAGATCACCTTCCAGCTTCGCCCAAATAAGTGTCTCTGCGGAAGGTGGTAAGGTTTCGTCCTTGCTGACTACTGTCCTAAGGCATGCGGCATTCTCATTCCCGTACACCATCGGAATCTCAACGTTCCTGTACTTAAGTACTTGAGTTCCGATGTCGAGCACTACATTATGCGCCTTCATAAAGTCAACTCCAATAATGCACTCATCGCATATATCGGAAACTAGGAATACATAAGTAAATGTTAGTCCTGCAAGATTGATCGTAAGAATAACCTCTCCATACACCTTCGCCGTCGCTCCTGTTGCTGTTATCAGACAGTAACTACTGGTGTTGTGCAGCCATGAATCAGGAGCGATGTCTCCTCTTATAATGGAAGCGGTGGCACCAGTGTCAATGGTGGCCACGCATTTATTCTGGCCAATGTGGGCTTCCACTGTAAGACTCTTGTTACTTCGTTTTGCTTGGGACACTTGGATTTTGATCTTGCGGGCGTCAATTCCAGAAACCGACTTCTGCCCCTCGAAGTTTGTCCTTAGCCGTATTCCCACTCGTTGACTTGATGATACGCTGCTCGAAGTATAGATGTTTTCCCTGCTACATGCTTCTTTGTTACGCCTCCCAGCAGCGCACTGTGGGCAACTGCGTTCTTTAAATGGAGCCCAGCACTAACGCTGCAGATGTCCTATTTTGTTGCAGTTCCAGCAACGGATTTGTCCTCCACGCTCCACGACGTCTGCTCGTTGGCAGGAGCATTCCACGGCTGTCACTTCTCTCAATGCTAGGGCCTCAGGGAGGGTTTGTTTCCCGGCCATTCTTACAGCCATTTGAAACTGCCTATCTTCAATCGCTTAGGTAAACGCCTCTACAGCCATTTCGTTGATAAGGTCTTCTCCGGCATTAGGATAAGATAAATGCGCCAACCTGCAACTGCTGAAGTGTTTCTCCCCTCTTCTGGACTCTGCTGCGCAGTTGGACTTTGTATACTTGCTGCATATGGTCATCTCCGAAGCGCATTTCTATGGCTTTAACCAAAGCGTCGGAGTTGAGTTGTTTATCTTCTGAGATAGTTTGCAGCAATTCGGCAGCTGTTCCTCTCAGTGCCAGCGTGAGCGCAATCTACTTTTCTCCGTCGTCCCAGTTGTTGGTCATGGCAGCTGCTTCAAACTGTCTTTTATATATTGGCCCTCAAAAACACGCGGTTGCATTTCTTTCCTTCTAGGGCAGTCTGTAGAAATTTCTCGGGTATTCTGTTTCTTCACTCTCTCTAGTTCTTTGGCAAGATTCTCAATATTGTTTTCAACCTTCCCGAACTATTCCTCGACTTTCACGAGCTGTTCCTGGAATTCGGTTCCAACCTTTGCGAGTTTTGCCTCGTGCATATTTAATTTTTGATCGATTATTTCGAATTTCGCTTCTAGAGAAATCTTGAACTCTTTAACAGTGTCTTTCTGCGCGGCAACAATGGAATTCTTCTGTTCTTCTAACTTAGAATCCATACTTCTCCTTTGTTCTTCTGCGGAATTCTTCTGTTCTTCAAACTTAGAACCCATACTTCTCCTTTTGTTATTCTGCGGAAGTCTTCTGTTCTTCAAACTTAGAATTCGTACTTCTCCTTTGTTCTTCTAACTTAGAATTCAATCCAAGGAGCAATTCCATCATGGCAGACATGTCAACCCCAGTGCTAACAAGCTCCTCTTCTACGTCGAACAAAATGGATTAAGGGTCTTTTTCGATCGCTTCTTGTAGCCGAAGAATCAAATCACTTTTCCCTCCAGCTGCGGAGAGATTCCGCTTCTCTAGCTCAATTTTCAGCTGGGGTATACTTAGCTCCAGCAATGTACGTGGCATTTTTTTTTCACAGCACTCAGTATAAGTTTTATCCCACTTCTGACACCAATGTAATATTTCGGCTAGGGTTCGAAATGATAAAACGTTATTCTGTTTCAAAACACTCTATTTGTTAATATTTGAATACAACTTTCAATTAATTCACAAACAATTTCACTACTATTTCACAATTCAAATCTATTATCTTTCACTTATTAAGACTTAGCTCCTTTTATATCGCTTTCCAAAAATCAACTTATCGTCCGCAGTTTCTCATCCTGTATTTATACCACATTTGTCGGGTTCTAGTTCTTTCTGGTAACTTCTGGTTTGAAACTGGGGTAATAACTGAACTCTCCAATGTGGAGAGTTTGTATGATCCTAAAGTTATGCAACATTGGATAATTGATTTAATCAAATATATACCACATTATAATGACTATCAAAAGTTTGACACGTTCATTTGTGGACATCTATATTTTTAGTTCTTAATCGAGCAAAATATAAAAGATTAAAGCAATGATAATTTATTTTATTTAAATTTCAACGGCAATGTTGTTAACACTTAAGCTAAACGGAAATCAGTCTACTTTAACTTCAGAATACTTTCCTCCAATTATATTGAATTCTGATTACGTTTGTGGTTTAATTTTCAGACTTATAATTCTATACCAAATGTACGAGTAGATGTTTTTAATAATTTATTTCATTTTGGAGAGAGCTTTGTTGCACTTCCCATTGAATCCTATGAAATTGAAGATATAAATAACTGTATTCAGGAAAAAATAAAGTTACATAATGAAAATAACTCAAAGAAAGTACGAGTAGTTATACAAATAAGAGCAAACAATAACACTTTAAAGTGTGAAATTTTCACCATTATAGATATTGATTTTTCTAAAATTAATTCTATTGGTTCGCTCTTAGGCTACAGTAAGAAAAAACTGGTTGCAAATAAAATCCGTGAATCAGATTTTCACGTTGATATAAATAGAGGGAATATTGTAAGAATTGAGTGCAATTTAATTGATGGTACCTATATCAATAGTCGAGGAGCACATATTGTCCATGAATTTTTGAGTTCCTCAAAACGTTATCTTTTTACCATTGAACACGAAGAGTATAAGTTCTATAACATTAAATCTATTCGATCAAGAAGGAAATCCTATAAATTTTCGTGGTGAAACCATAACTGTTCGTTTACATCTAAAAGCTCAAGAATCATAATATACGAGTATAACAATACATCAGGTTATAAAACAATAAATCATACTATTAATCCTATTAATGTTTTGTCAACCTCTGATAGGAGAACATCAAGACTAACTACACAAAATCAACAATTTCTATTATTTCTGGGATATATACTACATTGAAATAATGTTGAACATTTTTGAAAATCCAACGTTCGAAGACAGCATTATAAAATTTGATTACCATACATATTCACCATACTTAAATAATTTTGATAAAAATGATATCATCCAAATTTGCATCCAACATCAAAACCTTAATGTTATACCTTCAGAAAGTTACCTTTATATTGAAGGTCATTTCATCAGTTTTCGGATGGAGGCTCAGTTGCAAAAACGAAACTTGTAAGCAATAGCATAGCTTTTCTCTTTGATGAAATTCGCTATGAATTAAATGGATTTGAAATCGATAATAATCGCAATGTTGGTATCTCAACAACTATTAAAAATTGTATATCTTTAAATAAAAGTGATAGTGAAATGCTATTGAATGCATCTTAGTCACCTCATTCTTCAATAAGTATAAATGGTTTCCACTTTAGTTTCTGCATTCCTCTTAACAAATTACTTGGATTTGCTGAAGATTATAAGAAAATAATTCCAAACACACTTCACGATTTAATACGTTTAAATGAAAACTCATTAATTTGCGATGGAGATGAAAAAGCTAAAATTAACATGCTTAAGATACAATGGAAAATTCCTCATATTACATTGTCAGACGCATTTTAACTAAAATTATATAAATCCATTAGTGATGATGAATCAATGAGAATGGCTTTTCGAAATTGGGATTTTTATGAATATCCTGTATTACCTAACACCAATTATCACGTTTGGAATGTAAAGACAACCTCGCAAATTGAAAAGCCACGCTATATTATTTTAGCTTTGCAAACTAATAAACGCAATTTACTTAAAGAAAATCCAACCCATTTCGATCATTGACGTTACAAATGTGAAAGCTTATTTAAACTCTGATGCTTATCCGTGTGAAGACTTAAACTTTTCATTTGATAAAAACCATTACAGTTTACTTTACAATATGTATTGCGGTTTCCAAAAAAGCTATTATAATCGCTTGGTTTCAGAACCCTTATTAACAAGGGACGATTTTAAGAAACAGGCTTCAATTTTTATAATCGATTGCAGACATCAAAATGAAATAATAAAAAATGGTCCAGTTGATATTCGCATTGAAATCAAAACTTTAAAATCGTTTCCCCCCATCACTTTAGCCTACTGTTACACGATCGTATTGTAAACTATAACCCATTGAGTCAAACAGTTTTTTGATTAATTAAATTTATACCCTTAACACGTAAACCACACACACATTATGTATTCTATTTTAGATGTTTAAAGGATTTAAAGGATCAAATAATAAATTCATTGCAAGGAAATAGCTATACTACAAAGTAATAATCATGTTCAGCATTTCATATTGAAACCTCCATACAGTTCAAATGAACTAACTACATCATTGAAAAGACAAGCTGATTGGCTTTATCAAAACTATCATGGTTTAACTTGGGATGGAGGATTAACTGAATACGGAAAAGGCAAAAAATATCTTCAAGAAAATCTAAAAAAAGAAAAAAATGCAGTTGTTTACATAAAAGGAACTGAAAAAACTCTATGGCTCAATAACGAAAATGTTCAAGTAATCAATATAGAAGATTTTGGATGTTTTTATCTATCCTCACGAACCGAAATGTTTAAAACATATTAAATGCTGTGCTCTGCAAAATGTTTATTTGATAAACAAATTTGTTAAACAATCTGTAATATGAATTTAAGAGCGCTTGAATATGGATTTTGGGAGATTCCCCTTGCCTCGAGTACTTACAAATTTAATTTTATAGAGATAAAAATATTTTTGAAATATAAAAAAAAAATGTGTTTTCTTTTTTACAATTTTCAGAGGTTTAATTTTTTAGTTATTCTGAAATGCTATTGTTGAACAATGGCGGATCTTCTTCTCACCGCTTAACCCCTCAACCCCTCACAAACCACAGACCATTTCAACCATCTCAATTTTTTGGTGTTCGTTTTTTTTGGTGTTGTTTTTTTCAAGACCCAATAATCAGTGACCTCCCCCTACTACGAATAATATTTCAAATTCAATGTTGGAAAAATAATCACCGGAAAAATTTGGTCAAGGAAACTTTCAAGTACCTCCTAAATTTAACCTCATATTTTTGATAATGCAAAAATTAAAAGTTAACAAAACCTACGATTCTATTTTTATTATCACTTTATTCTCATCATTACCCACGCTCATTCAGCTTAAAAAAAATGTTATCCACACACACACACACACACACACACACACACCATTCATTCACTTCAAGATTCCTCATCACTGCTGCTGCTGCTCCTGCTGCACCCAAATCCACAATTTTCAACTATCACCATCCATCATAACTCACCACTACACCCCCTTCACCCCTTCTCCACTTATTCATTTCACTTCACTTCTATTTTATTTTTATCATCCACTCAACCACAGAAAATAACAACAACAAACATTCGTCGTCGTCGTCGTCGTCGGACCTCCTCCTTTTCAACTATCAAATCCATAACTCAATACCATTCCCCATGCTTGTTGTTGTTGCGAGCCTGAACCGCTCTATATATTCTCATTCCCCGTGCTTGTTGTTGTTGTGAGCTTGAATCGGCCTATCTATACTACTTACAGAACTGTGTATTTTATAAAGGAAAAAAGTGAGGCACTCAGTTGTTTTTAAACGTTTATTAGCAAACTTAAAACTGAAACCGGAGTGGCTATTAAAATAATTCGGACGGATAATGGTCTAGAATTCGTAAACTCAGGTGTTACAAATTTGCTGGAGAAGGAATATATTCGACATCAAACATCTGTGCCTTATTCTCCCCAGCAAGACGGTAGGGCGGAGAGGGAGATGCGAACTATAGTGAAAGCGGCCAGGACCATGATTTACACACGTGGTTTATCCTTACGGTTATGAGCACAAGCAGTCATTTTCCGTGTTTCTTATTAAATCGCACGGGCCCAACAGACATCCATGGTAAAAGTCCAATGGATTTGTGGATTGAGAGTGATCAAACGGTAAACCTTAAGGATAAAAAGGTGTTTGGGACTGAATGTTTTGCTTATATTCCTTCGCAAAAACGTCAGAAATGGAACACAAAGGCAAAACAAGGGATTTTCGTTGGAAACCCGGAAAATACTAAAGGATACCGGATACCTCATTGCATGAAGTCAGCAAGCACTCACAGCCCAAAGTACAACATCAGGAAGAAGATGAGCGAAACGCAACAGTATTACATGCTGAGGAAGAAGAGATTTTGCTGAAAAAAAACGACCAATTGGATGCAGAAAATGTATCCTCATTCAATGTAAATAAAATAGAACTAGGTTCCGTAGAGCCGATAAGCAAACGTTTGAGGAGTGCTCACCATAAAAAAGGCAATTCGTTAATATCTTTCTTGGAAGCTGGAGCATTTGTGGCTGCAGTGTGTGAACACCGCAGTTATGAAGAAGTTCTTGAATCCAACAACAAGGCGAAGTGGCAGGTAGCAATGGAGGAAGAAATCAGAGCGCTAAACAAAAATAATACCTGGGAACTGGTCAATCTCCCACCTCGAAAGAAACTTATTGATAACCGTTGGGTGTTCAAAATAAAGCATGAAAATATCAATGAACCCGGAAGGTTTAAAGCAACATTAGTTGTTAGAGGATTCTCGCAACAATACGGGATTGATTTTGAAGAAATCTTTAGCCCGGTAGCTCGATTTAGTTCAATTAGAACGATTCTTGCTACAGCAGCTATTAAAAATATGTCCCTAAAGCAATTCGACATTAAAACTGCGTTCCTCAACGACGACTTGCAGGATGAAGTTTACATGAGACAGCCGAGTGGATTTAAAGACAAAACTGGTGGTGTATGTAAGCTAAGGAAGAGTCTTGAGGCTCGAAGTAAGCTTTCAGGTGCTGGAACATAAAATTATCAAATTTTCTGCTTTCGTTTCAACTCAAAGTTACAGAAGCCGATACATGTGTTTTTGTCGGGAAGAAACTTATAATGGCCATTTATATCGATGACGGTCTTGTTGCAGGAAACGAAGTGGACATTAATGAACTTATTGATTATTTGAAAAAAATCTTCGAGGTCAAAACTTACGAAGCGCTTTGTTTCTTGGGTTTGCAGATAGAGCGGCAGACAGATGGATCGAAGTGGCTTTGTGTTTTTACTTGTGGATTTACCGATATCTTGGTTCTCACAACGCCAGCAAATGCATCGCACTTTCCACTATGGAAGCCGAGTACATGGCGGGCTCTCATGCAGTTAAAGAAATCATATGGGTGTTGCGGCTGATGTATGAGCTTCTTCATGAGGAATGTGGAAAACCGATGCTGTACCTGGATAACCAAAGTGCTATCAAGTTGACACGTAATCCTGAGTATCATAAATGAAGCAAACATATAGAAGTTAGGTTCCATTTTATATGAGAAAAGCTAGCTGAGAGAATTTTCGATGTCAACTACGTTTCGACTGAAAATCAGCTGGCGGATATTTTTACTAAGCCCTTATCAAGAAATAAGTTTGAATAGATTTGGTATAACTTAATCCATGAATTCTAAAAAATTTTTTGTTTGCTTTTGAATTTAAAACATATTTTTTTCTTTTGTTAAGTTTGAAGATTATTAAAATTGGATTAAAATTGCAAAAATGAAATGAAATATTGTTGAAAGTGGGAGTACTAAGAATTATTGGTTCAGCAACATTTATTGTTTTCACACTATCACACTAATATATTAAGTTCAGCAATATATTAAGTTGCTATAACAAATAGACACTCTCTCTTGTTACCAAATTGTAGTTCAGCAGTGTTTACATATAGTTGCCTTTGTGAATAAACTTTTTTTCCAGTTTTGTACACCACCATGGTCGGACGTTTCATTTCTTTAACTATTCCATACACATACAGCGAGTTTCGGTGGTATCGCTATTTTGCTGCCTTAATTTAACAGTGGACGGCGAAAGGGGGTCATTAGAACAGAGAGATGTGGTAGAACATTTTGGTGGCGCACTGTCCAAGATGTCAGGATAAGGGTTTTAAGCTTTGGAATTGTAAGAGCACATTCATTGTAAGAAAAAAATTAGAATTCGGTGCCCAAGTGCCAAGGTTCGCCACCTTTTTTATTTCGCATTAACGAAACCATTGTACTTAACTGTAAATTTATTTAATGAAACCATTGTACTCTAAGAACTCAATAAAAATTGCATTCATTCGCTTGTTGTTGATTGAAGTCTCTTGTCGTTATTTTTCTAACTTTCTAACTTGCCCGAAAACATTCAACCAAATTCCTCCGCCCATCATTAAGCATCTTTCTTAAAACAAAGAAACCTGAAATATTAAAATAATTTGTTAAGCGAGTTTGAAGAAAGTAAAACAAACATCATTGAACAATACAAACAAAGACTAAACTATTCACGCTAAGCTATTCATCTGCGTCTGCGTCTGCTGCCGAATCGGAGAACCATCATACTGTTTACTTATATCGGAATCCATAAGAGTTCCCACAATGTGCATCTGCGTCTGCATCTGCTGCTCAAGTTGAATCGACTTCAACTTCTTGAAGCGATTCAAATTTGACGTTTATTGTTTTTTTTTTCACATTTTACAATTTCCCATACCGAAAATTTGGAAGTTTTTTTTTTATTGCTTTTCATGTGTTAAATTTTTTTTTGTGCAAGGTGGGGAAAAGGTAATTTCATAATATGGATGTGGCACGCATAACAAATTAAGTGGCTCCAGTAAAAGTAAGTCACGATATTAAGAGATGATGAGTCATCATACATCTATGATGTATGTAGACCTATTTGTTCAAGGCCATCGATATTGACTCGGCCTATGCTCACACAAGTGTGTATTTTCAGACGATATCATTTTCTTTGTACACTAAACTCATTCTATCATTTGGATGCGCATATTCTTTCATGTTAATCAGCAAAATATCCAAATAGATGATATTCCAAAAGTGCATCTATGCACAAAAAGATAAACAATTAGATCATATTGCATGACTTGCAATATGAATTTCACCACGATTTTGATATAAATACCGGTACTGAAGAATCATTAAACGTAGATCGAACTTAGTTCAAGTAGTTCACACTCGAGGTACGCTGAATCTCCCATCTGACTCCTCCCCAACAAGTAGTAAGGGGTAAGCTACATAAAGTCGAATCGGTTTCTTTTGTAATTACAAATTTGTAAATAAATAATTAAGTGATTAAAATTATTAAACAAAGTGTTTAAACAAAATTCTGTGTTTTCTGTTTGCCCAGTGGTTCGTGCAAATTGGCGCAGTCGGCAAACCCTATGAAAACCGACTAAATTGTTTTAATAATACCAATCATAATTGGCATAGCCCTCAAATTTTAAGACCAATAGTAACTGGCACAATCAAAAGCCTATATTGACCAACTTAATTGACAATACAACCAAAAGTACGACAAAAATAAAAAAAATAAGACATAAAAAAAAGCAAAAACTTTAAGTGAAAAAAAAGGAGAAGTAACAAATGATAATGACATCTTACAACAACCAAAAGGACACCCAAAGGCAACTAAATACGCCAAAATATTAGGGAAGGCTTAGACACTTTTGTAAAAGCGCTAAACTCCTCAAAACAATTATTTTAAGTAGAAGAAGCTTATGAAGTGACTTAAGGGCTAGTAGACACAAACCGTAATGACATCAACTTCAAAAACCCTTATAGCCAAACTATAATAGACAGCCATACGCATAACAAAATACCCCTGCTGTAAATCTTAATTCTAGACAAATTCCTAATCCTTGAACTAACAAACCCATTCCAATGGAAGTAGACCCAACACCCCCAACACTACAAAGTGCATTCAATAACTTACTTACTTACTTTAGGTGGCGCTACAGTCCGGGGTGGACCTGGGCCTCAGTCAACAAGCTTCTCCAGCCAGCTCGATCCCTGGCTAGTTGCCTCTAGTTTCGCACGCTAAGTTGGCTGAGGTCCTCTTCCACTTGCGTGCGCCACCTTAGTCTTGGCCTTCCTCTACTGCGCTGTCCCTCAGGGGCGGATTCGAAGACATTTCGGACAGGAGCATTGGTGTCCATGCGCTCTACATGACCCAGCCATCTCAGTCTTTGGACCTTCACTCTTCTGGCTAGTTCCATGTCGCTGTACAGTCCATACAGTTCGTCGTTGTATCTCCTCCTCCACTCACCATCAATGCAGACGGGACCGAAGATCGCCCGAAGAATTTTTCTCTCGAAGCAACCGAGAACCCTCATCCATTTTTGATAATGTCCATGCCTCTGTGCCATAGAGCAGGACCGGAATTATTAAGGTCTTATAAAGGGTGACTTTTGTTGTCCGAGAGAGGGCTTTGCTACTCAATTGCCTTCTTAAACCAAAGAAACAGCGGTTGGCAAGAGTTATTCTTCGCTTGATCTCAGCGCTGGTGTCGTTGTCTGTATATATATAAATACTAGCTAAACAAAGTCCTTAACTACCTCAAAGTTATATCTGTCGAAGGTGACGTTCTGCCCGAGACGTCGGTGTTGGTTGTCCATTTTGCTTGACAGCATATACTTGGTCTTGCCCTCTTTGACCGCTAAACCCATTTTCGCCTTTATCTTTCTTTCGACATCTTTCTGCTTTCTCCCGATTATGTCAATATCGTCGGCGTAAGCGAGTAGTTGGAAGGACTTTTGAAAGATAGTGCCTCTTGTGTTTGCTCATGAGTTTTGCACTATTCTTTCAAGTACGATATTGAAAAAATAGCATGACAGCACATCGCCTTGTCTAAATCCTTTCTGGTCATCAAAGGTCTCGGTGAGATCTTTACCTACCCTGATGGAACAGCGTGCACTCTCCATCGTCATCCTGCACAGACGGACGTGTTTGGCAGGGATGCCGAAACTAGACATTGATCTGTATAGCTCGTCTCTATAGATGCTGTCATACGCGGCCTTGAAATCGATGAATAGGTGGTGTGTATCGATCTGAAGCCCATGGGTCTTCTCCAAGATCTGCCGTAGTGTGAATATTTGGTCGATGGTGGACTTTCCTGGCCTCAAGCCGCACTGATATGAACCTATCTGGTTATTGACGAACGGCTTGAGGTGTTCATGCAATACGGCAGATAGAATTTTGTAGGCGATGTAAGGAAAGCTGATGCCTCTGTAGTTGGCGCAGTTCAAAGGGTCTCCTTTTTTGAGGATCGGACAAGCAATGCTGAGGTTTCATTCATCGGGCCTACTTTCGTCCGACCATATTCTACAGATGAGTTGGTGTATGTTCCTTACCAAGTCATCGCCTGCCGATTTGTAGAGCTCGGCAGTCAGGCCATCCGCTCCAGAATATTTGTTGGACTTAAGCTTCGATAGAGCTATCTGCACTTCACGGGTGGACGGAATTTTTGGTCACCATCGTTCAGGCTGAAAGGTTGATTCTACCTGACAGCGATATTTGGTTCGTCATCGCCGCTATACAGTCTGCATAAATGGTCTTTCTAAGTCCTCAGCATCGACTGCGATTCTACTACGATATTCCCTTGTTCATCTCTACAGGCTTCGGTTGGGGGTTTGTTTCCGTGGCATGTTGTTTTTACCTTTTGGTAAAACTTCCGAACCTCATTCCTGGGGTAGCATCTCTCAATTTCCTCAACCGCGCGCTTCTCATGCTCTTTCTTCTTCCTCCTGAGAAGCCGGTGTTCGTCTCTCTTCTTCCGCTCATAGAGCTCATGAGCAGCTCTGGTCCCTCTATGCGGCGCCGCTTTATATGCGTCTTGTTTAGCTTTATGTGCTTGCCGGCATTCGTCATCGAACCAGTGGTTTTGTTGTGGTGGAGGAGTGAAACCCAGCACATAGAAGCAGCATCTCTGATGGCATTTTGGCAGTGTTTCCAATGGCCTTCGATGCTTCTTGCTGGCGGTATTGGAGAGATTAAGAGACACTCGATCGGAAAAGGACTTGGCGAACTCTTGCGATTGTAGCCATCTGACATCGAATTTCCTCATAGCACTAGTTAGTCTTGGTGTAGTTTGGGATATCCGCAACCGTACCTTGGCTACAACAAGGTAATGGTACGAGTCGATGTTGGCTCCTCGGAACGTACTGACATCCGTAATACTGAAGGAGTGTCTTGCGTCGATCGCAATATGATCAATCTGGTTGACTGTTGGTTGATCAAGAGTTCTCCTTATATCTGTTATATCGAGCTGTTAGAACCGCGTGCTAGCTCCGACAATGTTTCGCCCCGCCGCAAAGTCGATAAGCCTGGATCGGTTATCGGAGGTGGTGTCGTGCAGGCTATATTTTCCGATCGTTCCACCATAGTTACCCTCTCTTCCTAGCTTTGCATTACAATTGCCGAAGACAAGTTTAATGTCATAGCTAGGGCATTGCTGTAGGTCTTGTTAAGGAGCTCATAGAAGGCATCCTGGGTGTCGTCATCTTTCTCTTCTGTGGGGGCATGCGCGCATACAGAAAAACTAGAAAAATTTATATTTCAATAGACCAATACATGTGCAATTTTCACATTTATTTTGATATCCTCTTCGGAAACGATATCCTTAAAGAAAACGGAATTATCATAGACTACGCAAAAAATATTCTAAAAGAGGGAAAATACGAAATTAAAATTAAATATAAAAAACTATTTGCACCCGAATTATTTAAATTTTATTCAAGAACCACAAATTTTGTTACAATACCTATCGATATTGAGGAAGGACACTTCACAGTTAAAAAAAACATTTTCTTCTGGATGATCATGTTATATTAAAAGAAATGTGTTTCGCAAGAAACTAGGAAGTCAATTTGAAAATTCTTAACGTCTCAGATGATGTTATAAATTTTCAGATCTTGCAACCTATTAAGGTTATTAAGCTTAAAGATCAAAATTCAGGAATAAATCAGCAAAATAAAGATATAAATACGAGCAATGACACATATTGCCGAAATAAAAATAAAAACAAAAAAAAAAGACTAAAAAAATATTATTAAAATCAAAGCTGCAGTGGTAAGTAAGTGACTCGGATAAAGAGCAAATAGGATCTAATAAGATAGATTCCAAACGATCTGAAAAAATAGATCAACGGTCCCTACGAGACCTAACCAAAACCTTGAACGATCTAGAGGTCAATCAAGATCAAGAATCAATTATTGATCTAACAAAATTATAGAACACAGATTATACGAGTATTATTAATGAAAATGACATAAAAGTTGACATTAACACGGGTCACCTTACCAATAATGAAATAAATAAACTAAATCAAGTAAGTCATGAATACGAATACATATTCAAAGGTAATGATATCCTTACATTTTCAAATATCATAAAACATGAATTAAAACAACTAATGAAAAACCAGCTGACGTCAAAACTTATCGAACCAAATAAAGGAAATGCTGAATAATGGAATAATTAGGCCGAGTAGTTCCCCGTGGTCTTCACCAGTCTGAATAGTACCAGAGAAGGGCAACTCCCAATGTGAGAAAAAATGGCGTTTAGTCATAGATTTCCAAGAACTCATAGAAACATAGAAAAAACCGTTGATGACCGGTACAGTTATCACACCAACTCCTGCTGATGCAGCACACGCGCCAATTCAATCCTACACGCATAATTTTTGATGTTGCAAGGTCAGCACACGCGCTACATTTGAATGGGACTTGAATTCCGTCTAGAATACTTTCCCACACAATTGCATAGTCATCAATTACAATAATATTATAAACAGATGATAGGAACAAATTATGTTGAGATTTAAGTTTGACTTAAATAAAGAGACTTGTGTCTCACTAAAGTGGAACAATTTTTTTTTCATTATTTAATGAATAAAATCGTTTACTGGCGCCCGAGCAGGGACATCGCGAATGTAAAAGTATACGCAAGTAAAGGAGCTGTTTAAAAGTAAACTCACGCGGTACGTGATAGTGAAATGAAAGTGTACCGCAGTAGGCTATTACAACAGAGCCAGATCCTCTACGAAATGAGCCAAAAAGCAGCAATACACTCCTTCTGAAGCTCATTGTATAAAATTTGAGGGAACCACCAAGGGCGACTTTCAACAAAAGACCTCTACGAAGGAGTCAACGAGGAAGAACTCATCTTTTGACAACATTCACCAACTCTCCAGCATCCCAAACTACCCAAAAGAGACATGATATATATCATAATCTTAATGTAAGTCAATTACTTGAATCTCAAAATTTTATTAGCTTAAGAACCTAAAGAAATTTAACAAAGAAACAGAAAAGCAATTAGTTTTTGTGAACATATTTTAAATTGTAGTAATTTTTATAAAATCTAACAATCGTTACAGCAAATCTTATTACCTTAAGAACAAAGAAACAGGAGAGCAATTATTTTTTGTGAACATACCTATTTTAAATTGTAGTTGTTTTTATAAAATCGAATAGTCGTAGCTGCTAATCTTATCACCTTCAGAACCCAAATAAACTTAACAAAGAAACGAAGAGCATTTATTTTTTCTGAACATATTTTAAATTGTAGTAATTTTTATAAAATCGAATAGTCGTAACTGCAAGAATTTAATTTAGTAATATAGTTTTAAGCTATCAAATTACTATCATCTAGCATATATATTATTTTCAAGCTATTATTGATATAATAATATAGTTTGGGTACATAGTATACTGTCAAACAAACAAAATTATTTTCTAAATTTCCCTCATACCTAATGGACGTAATTTCATAACAACAAAAACATAAACAATTATTATTTCGCAAAATGGAAGAGCTTCAAAGAGCTGTTGTCAATCTCACTGGTCCAGTGAATGCACAGATTGAAAAAAATAAAGAAATGGAACAAAAGCTCGGGTCAATAGAACTCGATAATGCATCATCTAACCGAAACCCAACAACACCTGCAATTCCGAGAAGCAAACAAGATCTGAAGGAGTATCCTGATCTTACGATGAGAGGAATCATAGAAATCGGAGTGGATCGTATAATAACACTATTCACTCAGTAATACAAAAGAAGCCCAGTGATATTTTTTTCGGAAGGAGCCAACGGATCAACTATCAAAACCTTGTTGATTTCCAAGCAAAGGTTAATGAAAAGGTTGCCAAACTTATCAAAAGCAATCAAAGAAGGAAAATTGCAGAGAGAACCGTAAAAGAAATATTCCAAAAAAGTACGAACCAGGAGGAACTATTTATGTAGCAGTTAAACGCGACGGCAAACAAAATCCCTTGTACACAAAAGAAAAGACTCTGTTTAATTTCAGGATGATGCAACGCATGGCCTCGGATAAGTTTGTCTATGTAATAAGTTTTGCCTCACTGTATCTAGCTAAAAATACCAATTGCAATGTGCTTATAATTATTTTTGGCAGCAGCAACACAACCACAATCACACGCAATGCAAATGTGAATCTCTTTTTGTTCTCTTCTTTGTGCGTGCATTCGTTGTGCTTCTACTGTATTAACTAAAGTAAACTCTTTCACTCGGATTTCAGTCAGAGCACGCACAACATCGATTCATCAGCAACAGTGGTATGGTATGGTAATACCTTTGTTAAGTTCATTAATTAAAATTGTGTCTTAAAATATTGACCTCCTGTTCGTTTGATATTAAAAAATCATAGTATCTTTCTACACCTGCGCTGCATTCCAAAACAATATACGAATACAACACGCCTATAGTGACATTAAAGGAAATGGCAAGATAACCAGTGGAACCTTCAGAATGGTGAACATCATTAATCTGACAACCTACGAAGATATAGTCAACAACCTCACTCCAATGATAACGAATCAAATCGATAAGGCCAGTATTTTACGTCCACAACTGATCCATCAGCTGTAATACATTGACCAATTATAATTATTGGTCAGGCTATGTTGTAAGAACACAAGAAACCGAAGATCCATTAATTGGATTGGGTCGGCCTGGAAATGGATAGCCGGCGTCCCTGATGCGACAGATTGGGATGAATTATTAAAAAACCAAAATGCCGTAATAGATAACAACAACAACCAGTTCAAGATTAATGAAAGCTTAACATCGATTACTAGAGAGATATTGGAAGGTTACAACAGGATTGTTCGAAGAATAGGCAATTTCAGTGTTGATAAGTACGAGCAGAAACTTTTTAACAAGCTCGGCCTAGTAAAAAAAGAACTCAGTGAAATCGTCTCGGAAATGCACTTGGCAAAGAAAGGGATCATTAACACCAATCTTCTAAATAAAGAGGAAATTCTGGATGTGCTTTCGCAGATAAGAACTCTCCCGTATGACAATGAGAAAGACGCTATAGAATACGCGGAACCTATAATGCTGCAAAAATGATCACTCGTATTGTACGTCATGTCTTTATCCAAAACTGAATTAAGGGAATTTGATCATGTGCTGATCCGATCTATTGTCAGAAACAACAAGAGAATACACCTGAATGTCAACGAACTATTTGTCTCACCTGATGAAATATATGGAGCTAAGGAGTTGTGCTCAAAAATTAAGAATGCTATCATCTGTAACGTAAACCAGCTTCAGGGACTCTCCTCAGATCACTGTATTAATCGAGTAATGAGAGGAAACAACGCGGACTGCGACAACCAGACCTATAACAAACTGGTTATTGAACTCCTAACTGGAAACAATGTTTTTCTAACAAACTTCAATGGAACCCTCCGACACCTTGACGAAACCAAGCTACTAAGCGGAACATTCCTAGTACAGTTTAATAACGAGACTATATATATTAACGACAGCGAGTACACCGATCAGGAAATAAGAATCTTCCAAGTTTTGCTCCAATAATTCAATCAAACATAACCATTAAAGATATAAAATTAGACCTTGAATTTTTGCATGATTCACAATTAAGAAATGTTAAAAAATTTAGAAGTATTACCGACATGTCAATGATTTCCGATTCAATTTTATATCTATTACTAATTGTCAGTTTTTCTTTACTCATATATAAATAAAAATTAAGGAACGTGAATAAGCCTATTCAAGTTCAATTACCAAAGATCAATGACTTTTACCCTCAACCTATTAAGCGTAACATTGACCAACGAGACGCGGATTTTAAGCAGGGAGGAGTTATCACACCAACTCCTGCTGATGCAGCACACGCGCCGATTCAATCCTACACGCATCATATTTGATGTTGCTAGGTCAGCATACGCGCTTACCTAAAAACCTTCGGTAATTGAATACTTGTTCAGGTGCATTTGAATGGGACTCGTATTCCGTCTTGAATACTTTCCCACACAATTGCAAGGTCATTAATTACAATAATATTATGAATAGATGATAAGAACAAATTATGTTTACATTTAAGTTTGACTTCAATAAAGAGACTTGTGTGGAAAAATTGTTTTTAAATTGTAAATGAAAAAAAAAACAGTTTTTTTACTGGCGCCTAAACGATTTTATTCGTTAAATACAGTAATAAAAAAAAAAAATTCTTCCACTTTAGTGAGACACTAGTCTCTTTATTGAAGTCAAACTTAATTACGTGTCGAGGGTGCATATTAAATAAAAAGATGACTTTGCCCGAACCACTGGGCAAACAGAAAACACTTAATGTTGTTTTAACACTTTATTTAATAATTTTAATCACTTAATAATTTATTAACAAATTTGTGATTACAATAGAACCGGATTCGACTTTATATAGCTGACCTCTTACGACTGCTTGGGGAGAAGTTAGATGGGAGATTCAACAGAACTTGAGTGTGAACTACTTGAACTACGTTCGATCTACGTTTAATGATTCTTCAGTACCGGTATTTATATCAAAATAGTGGTGAAATTCATATTGCAATGTTCTTGCAATATGATCTAATTGTTTATTTATTTGTGCGCAGATGTACTTTTGGAATATTATCTATTTGGATATTTTGCTGATTAATATAAAAGAATATGCGCATCCAAATGATAAAATCAGTTAAGTGCACAAAGAAAATGATATCATCTGAAAATACACACTTGTGTGAACATAGGCCGAGTCAATATCGAAGGCCTTGAAGAAATGGATCTATTTCATAGATCGTCAGAGGCATGATGACTCATCATCTCTTAATATTGTGACTTATCTTTACTATAGCCACTTAATATGTTATGCGTGGCACATCCACATTATGAAATAACCTTTTCCCCACCTTGCACTACATATCCAATAAAATATTCAATTAACCATCCCTTAAAAAATAAAATTTAACACACGAAAAACAGCAAAAAAAAGAAATTTTCAAATTTTCTGTATGCAAAATTGTAAAGTGTGAAAAATAAACAATAAACGTCAAATTTGAATCGCTTCAAAAAGTTGAAGCAGACGCAGATGCACATTGTAGGCACTCTTATGGGTTCCGATATAAGTAAACAGTATGAAAGTTCTCCGATTCTGCAGCAGACGCAGATTCACATTGTGTTCTTCGCTTAACTGAATAGCTTAGCGCGAATAGTTTAGTCTTTGTTTGTATTGTTCTACGATGATTGTTTTACTTTCTTCAAACTCAATGTACAATGATTTCGTTAAATAAATTTAAAGTTAAGTACAATGGTTTCATTAAGGCGAAATAAAAAAGGTGGCGAACCTTGTCACTTGGGCACCGAATTCATTTTTTTTCTTACAATGAATGTGCTCCAACAAAACCAAAGTTTAAAAGCCTGATCCTGACATCTTGGGCAGTGCGCCACCATGTTCTACCACATCTCTCTGTTCTTAAGATTCCATTTCGCCGTCCACTTTTAAATTAACGCAGCAAACTATCGATACCACCGAAAACCGCTATAGAAAATATGTTTTGTTTATGTAGTATATGGAATACATAATACTTCCATATTTTAAAGATAAATCTGGCTCGGTGTGCTACGAAAATAAAACACGAGAATTCAATAAGCCTTTCCAATAAGTTCGCAGCTATGCACAGTCTAAAAATGTCTCACATCTCCAACGTAGGCGACTTGACCACTTGTTTAAAAACCTTTTTCGCATTTTCTACTCCCAGAAGGTAAGAGGACTGCGCTCTATGACTCATGCTATATTCCGTCAATCTTATGTCCTTCCATATTCGATATCAACGCTCTGGCTGCAAGTAATTTTATCTCCAATATAAAAAAAATTAGGAATTATTAACTCTTTCGTTAATCACCCCTATCATTCAATCCGCCGGAGGGAACGATTCACTGACATTTCAAATTCAGTATCATTCAATCCGTCGGAGGGAATCGGTAATGTGAATGAGATTCACTTAATTATTCAAAACGACGGATCGAAGTTACCCATGCAAAATTTGACGTTTCTCATTCGCAACAAATTAGTTGCGGACTTGATGTTTTGCTGGAAGTTCAAAGTACGTAGGTTAGAAATGTAATTTTTTTTATATATAAACTTTTCACAATTTAATACGCATTAAATTTTAAGAAGAAAACAACAAACCCGGAGCAGTTCAAGCAACTGGTGGATGCAATGAAGACTTGTCCAGACATAGCCAAAAACAACACAAAGAGACCTCCCGAAAAAGTAAGAGAGTTTTGGGAGACTTTACAAGCAAAACCAAACAGTTTGGGACCACCTCAAAAGGGAGTCACAGAATGGATACTTAACCCAAATTCGAATTTACACAAACTCCTGAAAAACCCTAAAAGGCATATCCATCCTAAAATCATAGATAAATACAGCCGTTATGCACAAGCATACGAACTCTAGAGTTGAATCGTTCCGGACCTACATACTTCCTGAAAATATGTCCGTTGTCGGAACTAGTTCCAATCGTTCTGCATATTCCACCTAAACATGTTCGATAGTTCCGACATGTCCGATACTCCGATAGTTCACACACAAGAAGTTCACTTCGCAAAATCTTTATTTTGTTTTGATTGACACTGCATACTCAAGGGTAGTTTTTGCTTTCGAGTATGGATGCTGGCGAGTTTGGATATAGGTACAAATGAGTTTGAGTGAATTGAGTAAGATGATTTGGAAAGAGCGGGGAAAAAGTTGATCGTTTGTAAACATTTAACTCGTTTGCGAGAATATGCATACATGTAGTTTACGCATGGAAGTATTTTTGTTGGCAGGGCAATCCTGATTACTATAAAACTGTAGTAGTAAATGATCCTGAGTATTGAAAAAATGCTTATAAACTGTTGGCTTGTTTGCAAGTATTCGAACAAATCACTACCTGCGTTAGAGGGAGACGCACATATATACAAAAACAGGACAATGAAAAGGATTTGTCATTCAAGGAGAAATGGTTGACGAGAACGCACCTAAAAACACATTAAGAAACACACAAACACAAGCCTTTCCAAACAAAACTGATCTATGTCTTTAATTAAATTTTCAAATAAATAATTTGTTCAAATAACGTAACTGCCGGTATCATTTCACAAAGTTCTCAGAATTACCCTTACAACCTGTTTGTAAGCCCATGAGTCAGTTTGGAAACGAATATAGGAGATCGATCTGGTTTACGAGTTTGATTAGTTGTATAGCCATACTCGTAGGTTGTTGTAGATCACAACATACACCATAGCATAAATCCACGCTTTCTGCAAAACGAATATACATGTTAATCGGCTTCTTCACACATGTATATATTTGTCATTCAATATTCAATCTGTTTAACTTCAATAACGTAGTTTTGTGGACATACATCACTCCATCTATCCGAACATGTCTGTGGAAATACTTAAATCCGCGGACATGAATCTCTTTTAGTTCTAATACATCGATGGAACTAAATAGTTCTACGGAACTAGTTCCATTCAAGAAAGTAACCGTTCCATGTTCGTTCGGCAAAGGAACGGTTTAGAACAACTCTAACGAACTCCAATAAAGAAATACTATACATCTTAAGGAAGGAATTTTAAAATTTATTTCCACATTTGGAAAACTCAAACTAATCGTAATGGACCAAGAAAGAGCAGCGACATCTATGAATTTTCAAGAATTTTTAAGAAATAAAAGTATAACAGTTAGTAATTCAAATTCGAATTCTCCTGTAGAACGTTTTTATTCCACTCTCTTAGAACGTTTTAGAATTCTAAAAAAGTATAATGCCATCACCACAGAATAAGCATTACTTAAAGCATTATTCGCTTATTAGAATTCACTAAATTCACAACATTTGAACTATTCTTCTTTTCCTTTATAGAAAAACGCAATAAAACAGAAATGAACCCGTCGAATTTAACCGAAATGGCACATTTTGTTACAAAGAACGAAATACTACTAAACTAAAACCTAGATTTAGTAACTTTAAAACATTTAGAAACAATAAAGTAAAAACTCTCGCTTCTGAAAAGAAATAATACCAGAAATCCAAAATTAAAAAAATCCGAAAATTTCAGATTCAAAATGCAATACAACAATACTAATGTTATGTAAGAATTTTCTCAAGCTACAATTTTTTCATAGACACAATTAGTTTATAGTTCATGTTTGAGCACGAGACCAGATTCAGAACTCGCAGTCCACATTCAATTTACTTGCTTCTGATCTCACGCCTGAGATATGTACCTGATTAAATTGTTAGTTTAAAGTTCCAACAGAACGACCAAACGACGAAGTCGTTTATTGTCAATAAAGATAATTATACCAAACACATCCAAATTTAAATGTGGTTTATTTTTATTTGTGTCGCTATAAAGTTAACATAATTCTGACGACTGTGACAGGACAGTTATAGTGATAACTTGTTACATTTATAGTGAACAAATAAGTGAAATTCAGTCATTAACAAACTAAAAAGTTTTTTTTTCGTTCAATAAAATTCAGTGTAAAGTCTTTTAATAAATAATGTCGCAGCTCGAAAGCACTAACCAAGGAGAGAATTTGGAGTACTTCGCCGATCAACAGGAACTTTTTGGAGAACAAATTGTGAGAATGGTTCGCAATTACAACAAAGACGGCGAGGTAAGAAAAACTCGCAAGTACCTCGAAGATTGACTGGTAGAAATGACAAAAAACTGGGATCAATTTGATAACATCGACAACATAACTCGAGATGGTTTTTTTCATCAATTAGAACATCCATATTTCAAAAAGGACTACTTCGAAACCATTCGAAAGATTGCAGAACAAATGCTCAATGACATCGTGTGCCGATTGGAAGATTTAACAGCAGATAGCGGGCTCTAAAAGAAACAAGTCCCCAAAAATGTTGAGCCAGCCGTAGACATAAATACCTAAAGGAACATCTGAGTGCGAGCCAAGGACGAGCCTGAGAGAGCCTATGGCAATGAATGTGAAAGATAGATTTTATTTACTGGTAGAAATTTTGAAAAAATTTATAGATAAGTACCAGTCTCAAACAAATTAACAGTTTTCCCTGCAATTCTGCCTGATAAAGCTAAAAACAGTGCAGCAGAATTGGGATGAAATAACAACACTGTATCATAGAATGGAGGACGATATAACAACTCAAGGCATAGAAAGTTTCTTTAAGATGCAGGAGTGCGTGGAAAGGGCTCTATTGCAATTGTATGGTGATGCAATGGTTCCGCAAACAGGGGCAGCAACTATCAACACGGCAGAGAAAGCAGGAAATTGTTTGAACAATCACTTACGGATCCAAGAAGCAGTCCAAGCACGGATGAATTTTTCAAGTTCGTGGAGGCCAGGTTCCAGACCCTAGATGCGGTCGACAGTAAGCAGAGCAAATCGAAATCATCAGTGGGAGTTGCAGCAAGTGCCCAAGAGTATCAGAATTGCACTTTGTGCAACAACAACAACTCACCGCCACTGGTTCAGTCTAGTAAGTCTAACCTTAATTACCATGATTTATTAAGTGATAAAAAAGCTAGTACAGTAGCCAATGCTGCAAAAGGTCACACATATAAGAATAAGCAAATATTTAGTAACAGCTGTTGTCATTGTTATTTCCTCGTACGGCACTAGAATTCCGTGTCAGGTGTTATTAGATTCAGAATCACAGTTGCACTTCGTAACAAAAACATTTGCTCAACAAATTGGATCAAAAAGTTTGAGATTAAATATTCCAATAAGTGGAATTGGTTCCCAAGACAGACAAGTACAGTTATCACGAGCATAACCTTCAAATCAAGATCTTCATCATTTTCCGTTTCTATTGATGCAGTAATTTTTGCCAAAAATAACTGACTATCAGTCAAATATAGAGCTTCATGCTACAACTTTAAGTATACCCCCAGAAGTAGAACTGGCAGACATGAATTTCCATAAGAATGAATCGATCGACATGCTCATAGCAGTAGAAATTTTCTTTGACTTTGGATAAATTGGTGCGAAGGTTGTGGGAGACAGAAGACCATGATACTCCGGTAAAAACAATGAGTGAGGAAGAGTTCAGGTGTGAAGAGCATTTTGAAAATAATATAACGTTTGAGAACAAGAACTTTATCGTAAAATTGCCTTATAAAGATGACCCAACATTCAATTGAAATGGCAAGAAGAAGGTTTTTATCTTTGGAGAAAAAACTAGAAAAAAACCCAGAAAGCAGCGGCAAATCTCTTAACGATATTTTGATGGTCGGTCCAACTGTCCAACCTCATTTGCTTTCTATCATTATTAACTTTGGAATGCATAGATATGTTTTAACCTGTGATATAAGCAAAATATACAGGCAGATTTTGGTGAAACAAGAGGATCGTGATTTGTTATCCAAAATAATATCTACGTAGATGACTCTCTAACAGGTGCAGAAACAATAGCTGGATCTCGTGAGTTACTGAATGGAATTAAACAAGTGCCTCAAATGGGTAACTTTGAATTGCGGAAGTTTTGTGCAAATGATCCAATGATCTTAAAAGAAGTTCCAGGAGAGCACAAGGAGAACCTAGTTACCTTTTATCAGTCAGAGGTAGTTAAAACTTTGGGACTAATCTGGGAACCATCAAAAGATGTATTGAAATACAGATTCAAAACCCAACTAATAAGCAAAGCGAGTGAAAAAATATGCAAAAGCACAGTTCTAGCGGACCTCACAAGATTATTTGACCCGTTGGGATTGATCGGCCCCGTGATTGTGCTTGGTAAGTTATTCCTGCAGGAGCTGTGGAAGACTAAACTATCATGGGACGAAGCATTACTACCTGAGCAGGCTCATAATTGGAGGAGATATGTGCAGCAATTTTCAGCATTAAATGAACTTAGCCCTCCACGTTATGTTCTTACACCCTCAGCAAAGGTAATTGAATTACATACATTGACGACCTTACTGACTTTCAAGGTAGAGAAGTTAGACGTTACCAATCTAAGCGACGGACAAGGTTAAGTTATGATTAGAGATATAGAACTTCAAATAATATCAAATTATAAGAAAATATTACACAGCGTAGAAACAAATGTATAGGAAAGTAATTTAGACTTAATAGGACAAAATATAGTATAACTTAGTTATAGTCATCAATACCCAGCAATTTTACATAGCTTTAAATCATTAGAAGAAGAAATAAAAAATTTAGCACCAGGTCTAAAGGTAAAGGTCTAAAAGAGGATTGATAAATGTAGAGGGTAAGGGATTAAAAATTATAGTAGGAGTAATGTACTCCGACGATGAAAAAGAAATAGGAGAAAGATTGACAGTAAAACAGAAAAATAATAAAAACATTATTAATAAGTTAATGAACAAATAGAATAGAAATTAATTAAAATATTATTAATAAGTTAATGCACAAATAGAAATTAACAATAATTTAAGCAAAGTTGTGCAAAATATTACTAACCATATAAATAAAAGAAAGAAAATAAGTAAAAAACTCTATAATATGTATCAAGTCATAAATTCAAGTTTAAATGAAGTAGAGCCAAAGCAACATATTTTCCAAATTCAATATGATATTCAGCTTGTTTCAGCCAGTTGGTAACCCTTAAACTTTAGTACATGCAGTAAGTTTACACTTTAGTACATCCAGTAAAAACGAAAATCAACAAGCTCTTCAAACTAAATTTTGCTCTTCTTTTCCTTTCTCCTTTCTTCTTGCTTAGTGTTCTTTTAGTTGTCAATTTTCCGCAACGAATCACCCGCACTCGGCGCTATTAAATTTGTTAACGTTATTATTAATTAATAAAAACAATTAGACTTTGAAATATTAATACGATCGCGTTTTTATTTCGTTCGCGTAACTCTTGGTCCTTCTATCCGGATTTCCGAAACTTGTCCGTTTATCGTTAACGTGGTCGGGGTGCTCCTCTGCACAAGTGCTCAGAGTACGTGTATACCTATATAACGTGTTCATGCCTATACAGAAGTACATTGTCTATACGGTAAAAAATTGGCTTTGTTAATAGCGCGATCAGATCATTTTGCGGTGTTATTGGCTTTGTGTTTTAACGGCATTGTACTAACGAGGTGCAGCATTGCTTAACCATGGAAGCTTTGAAGCGGCAGCGGGCAACAATTAAAGGACAGATTACGCGTATTTCATCATGCTGTGATAGTAAAAATACCACTTTATCGAAAGCAAAAACCCTCAAATTTCGATTAGAGCAGTTATTGCAGGTATCGAAGATGAGAATGCGCAATTTGAAATCCAAAAATCATATCGCGCGGAATTCGAATCGGTTTTTTACTAAGTGCATAGAAGAGATTTAGATAAAACTTTAAAATTTTTGACGGACAATTAGTGTGCCCTTAACGATATTGTAAAAAAAATGGCAGAATCGTCGCTCAGAACAATTAGCACAAAGAAGTGCGATTCGCAAGCGCGATCCGCAAGCGCGATTACCTGAAATAAGATTGCCGAAGTTCTCAGGAAAGTTTGATGAATTAGTACGGTTTCGCTATTTGTTTATTGCAATTGTGGAATCGAGGGAATATTTAACGGGCGCAGAAAAAATGGAGTACCCCCAACCGCGTTTGAAATAAGATGCATCGTCTCTCATTAAACATCTCGCTTCAAGCAATAATAACTTTAAAGTGGCATGGGAGTTCGTGAAATCGCATTTTGACAAGCCAGATGTCATCATGGTGGCTCATTTAAATAATATCTTACAGCAGCCGACCCTTAAGGGAAATTTACTGGCCGATATTAAAGTATTTCTTACAAATATTAACGAACATTTTAATGCATTACGCGCGTGAGAGTTGACTTTAGATCAGTTTTGTGTTTTACTTATTTATGTGTTTTGCAAAAAGCTCGACGCTGAAAATAGTATACTGTGGTACCGCAAAATTAAGGATAAATATAAACCGAGTTCATAACCTTCTTGAAAGGCAGAATAAATTAATTAGAATATATATCTTGCTCTCGGTCGGGACGCGATTATCACCCTTATCATAAATCAGTGCAAAAGGATATAAACAAACGTGTGTTAAATACAGTGGTTCATTCGTGCATGAAATTCACACAAAATCACATGCTCTATCAGTGCGATGAATTTCGGTAGCTTCCCATATTCGCACGGCGGGAGGTGGTCAAATTAAATCAGATCTGTATCAATTATCTTCGTTCCAAGCATGCGGTTTTGGATTGCAGGTTCCCGGTTTTTAAGCTGTGCTTGCAGAATGAGGCAGACACTAAACCATGTCCAATGTACTAAAGATTAAACGATTTCGCCGGGAATAGTTTGTCCGTTAGAACGTTGCAGCACGTTTATTCGGATTGTTTTACGATGCTGCTAACTGCAATATTGTCTGTTAAGGATTCTTACGGTAAGCTTCACGATTGTAGGGCTTTACTCGACTCTGGGTCCCAATCGACATTAATTTCTGAGGCTTGTGTACAGTGTTAACGATTAAAAAGGCTTCATGCGCGGATTCCAATTTCCGGTATAGGGCAATATGGGAACGTACAAGGTACTAACGGTGCTGTTAATCTCATTTTGTGCGCACGAGAAAAAAGGAATGTGACTCTTACGACGAGGGCCTACATTCTTTCGATGATAACGGGCAACCTACCGAGCATTGAAATCCCCAAGGCAGGGCTTTCGTTTGTTGAGCACTTGCCTCCAGCTGACCCTGGATGCTGCAAACCAAATAGAATCGACATTTTCCTTGGCGCCGATGTCTTTTTTGACTATCAACTACGGTCACTCCAACTGTAAGAAAACGAGGTCGGAAAAAGAATTCCTGGATTTCTAAGATGAGAAATGCGCAACACCGCCTGGGGCTTACCACTGAAGCGATCCAGGAGCAAGCACTTTGTAGACTCGTTCTGCGGTCTGCGACATTACGCAACCCCATAAGCGAAGTAGCAGCGATAGGCAGAAGAAGTCTTTTTTTGATATACTCACCGAAGGCAAAATCGTGCATCATGTTAGCTCGCCGGTAGCCCAAAATACGATTTTTGGGTAGGTCATTGCTGGCAAAGTGGTAGCTGAAGTACTTCATCACACTAAAGTGGACTTGGACTTCCTTCTACGCCGTTTCCGGAACTACGAGGATCTTGGTGATCTCTAAAAAGGAGAAGAAGGAGTGATCAAATCGAAGAACATTTCATGGCTACGCATCACATCCTCCCCAATGGTAGAAATGTAGTTAATTTGCTGTTTAAGTATACGTCAGTCGAGTTTGGCCATTCCAGAAAAGCAGCGTTGAAACGTCTTTACGCAATGGACCAGCGTTTCTCCATTGATCCAGCCCTCAAAGGCGAGTATACAGCACTTATGACGGCATATGAGCAATTAGCTCCTGTACCTTCAAGTGAAATACATCGGCAAGCGTTTTATCTGCCGCACCATGCAGTTTTTAAACCTTCAGGTACGACTATAAAGTTAAGGGTAGTTTTTGACGAGTCGGCAAAGTCCAGCAATGGTTTGTCGCTCAATGAATGCCTGTAAGTGGGACCTATCATTCAAAATGACCTTATAACCTCGTTGATTAGATTTCGCAAATTTTGTATTGCTGTTAAGGCAGATATATCCAAGATGTACCGGCAGATAATGGTAAGTGATGAGGATGTTCATTATTAGAGGATTGTCTGGAGGTAAAACTTTACCGAGCAGGTACGCGATTATAACCTTTTAACGATAACTCATGGAACAGCTCCTGCATCTTTCCTTGCAACTAGAGTCCTAAAACAGTTACAATTTTTCAAACTATCCTCAAGCGAGGATATGATTTTTATGATTGATTTTTGTGTCGATGACTATATGTCAGGTTTCCATTCGCTTGAAGAGGTCATTTCAATTAAAAACAATATAAATAAAATCCTTAGCGAAGCCGGTTTAGAGTTGCCAAAATGGGCCTCGAACTCATGGGACTATCTAGCGGAAATTGAACCGAACTGTCGTGAAATATCTAGGGATCTATTTCTTGGTGAATCCGAGATCAAGACTCTGGGCCTAATTTGGGATAGCAAGGGCGATTGTTTCAATTTCAGCTTCTCATCGTCGTTGAAATGTAATCAAATCACAAAGAGGGAGGTGTTATTCGATATTGTGCGCTTTTTTAACCGCTTAGGCTGGTTATCGCCTACCGTCGTAAAGATGAAAATTTCATGAAAAAGCTCTAGGTTCATAAGATTGGGTGGAACACATACATTTCTGCAGAATTCTTTGAAGAGTGGGCAGCCTTTAGAGGAAATATTAACCAACTCAGTCTCATACGGATACCCCGACGGCTTGCCTACTAACAAGAGCTCTCAGTGGAGCTCCATGGATTTGCGGATGCGTCGGAGTTCGTTTATGCCGCAGCGTTTGTTCAGCCCGATGGTACAGTTCAAACTTCATTGATTTGCGCCAAAACACGGGTTGCGCCAGTCAAGCCCGCTTTAACAATACCGCTGCTTCAATTATGCGGTGCTTTACTCCTAACGCAATTGTTTTCAAACGTTAAAGACGCCATTAGTATCCATGGCATCGAATGCTTCGCATATACCGATTCCTCTACAGTTCTTTACTGGATTCAAGGGTTTCCTCGACCGCGAAACGTATCCGCAGACAATAGGTTACCACTAATCACAGCCCCAATACCCGCATCATCGTGGCACTACTTTCGTCCGTAGAAAATCCTGCAGATTGCGTGACCCGTGGCTTAATGCCGGAGCATTCACCAAGCCTAGATATCTGGTGGAGGGGTACATTATTGCTTCAAGATCGTATTGTTATTTTCTCATAGCTGCCAAATGCAGGGGAGAATTTAAAGGAGAAATCGACAAGGTGCTTAACCACTTCATCAATACTTGAGTGGGATATTTTCTGAAGATTTTCCAGTTTCAAGCGTCTTTTACGAGTCGTTGCGCGTTGCCTTTGGTGGCGCCATAAGATGTCTGAACCGAATCGCAAAGGATTAACTTTATCGTTAAGAAATATACGTTCAGCAAAAATCGCACTATTTAAGCTTGCCCAAGAACGTAGTTTTTCCTATGAAATTAATCGCTTACAGAACAATCAAACTCTACATTCAAAGAGCAAGATCTTCCGAAAGAACCCTTTCATCGACCAAGACAGCCTACTACAGTTGGGCGGTGGACTGAAAAACACTAATATCTCGTTGGATCAAAAACATCCATTCATTCTGAACAAGGATCATCATCTTTTTAAAACTATAGTTCTGAACTCTCATTTATCGAATATGCATGCAGGCATCCGTCAAACGTCTTATCTGATATTTCTTGATGCAACTGTGCATCGTTTAATAAAACGAGTAGTACATAAATGTGTAACCAGCACAAATCAAGCCGCTGCACCGTATTTACAACAAATGGCGAATCTTGCAAGACAAAGTTTAGATCCAGGGGCGGCATTCAGTTGTACTGGAGTTGACTACGCATTTCCCTTCATCACCCGATCTTGGATGGGTCATGGCGTCAAGCAATATAAGGCTTATATCTCGCTTTTTATTTGCATGAGCACAAAGGCATTACACTTGGAAGCTTTCACGGAGCTCTCTTCCGCAGCGTTTATTGGGGCGCTTCGTCGTTTTGTCGCTCGGCAAGGTAAGCGCAACACACCTTTTAAGTCACAATGGCACAAACTTTGTCGGTGCAAACCAACAATCCGAATGTGTCCGACTTTGGTGAAATCGTGTGTCGTTTGTCGTGGGGTCAACACGTACTCATAATCTGTGCGAATTACTTTTTCGTTTTTAGTATTGATATCTTAGTATTTTAAATAATATGCCTTGTGTGCCTCAACAAAAAGTTGATCGAAATCAACTCAAGATCAAATGTGTGGGCGGTAACGAGTTTTTTTCACTGCATTTGTGTGAATATCAAGCCAGCTGATATCTTCTTCAGAAATCGAAAAAGCAATATCGCTGTACTATCAGCTATGCTCTACTGTGGGAAGAAATTCTCTTCGCTCTCCTCCTCTCAACAATTCCACCAAAGAGCGAGAACAGACACTACAATCGGTACTCACTGCAGACGAAATTCCACCTTCGTTTCCAATGCCAGTATGTGAAGAGCAGAATCAACTTGTCATCAACAAAACTCTCAAAACCAATAACAACATGTACCACAGACATCAAATCAACAGCTATACAATAAGGTAATATCGTTAGAGCATGTCTAGCAAAGAATTGAGCATGTCCTTAAAGAAATTGTGGTACTCAGATCTGATAATGCACTTACTCTTTCGCTGATCAGCTGTTTCCAAAAAGAAAAAAACCAAATTAAGCAACAAATCAACGACCTCAAAAGGGAATTGAATTTCATGTAACAGGAGAAGAGAGAAAAATGTGTTGAGACTGTGGGCGTTCGTATTTAAACATTAATAATGCTCTTGACTGTGTGCTGCAAATTCTTTCAAAGGGTATTTGCGCAGATGTTTCTAAAGGGGATATTGATAATTGTTATATACAAAAAATTAAAGGGAAAACTGATTCAGATTGTGATATGTCTGAGGTACTTGTGGTAAAATACAATTCGTGTTTAAAAAAAAAAGTTAGTAGTAAGAATAATTTAACGACACATACATATATTTAACTGCAAAGGTATTTCAAAAATTGTTGTGAACGAATCCTTAAATGGTACAACAAGACGACTTTTACATGCTGCTCAAAAGGTGCGAAAAGAGAAATTGTTTAAGTACGTGTGGGTGAAAGCAGGAAGAATATTTATGCGCAAAGGGGATAATGATTAATATATAATTATTGAGTCGGAGTCTGATCTCCAAGTTTTAACTTAAATTTTTTTATGCTTGATTATAATCTAAATATCCCTTCTGTAAACTGCCTAAATACTGATTCCTTTGAATCTTTCTTAACGATTTTTGTATCGTTCACCAAAATATAAGGAGTATTCGTAAGAATCTTGATAAACTTCTTATCCATTTGGACTTTTTTGATAATAAGCGAAGTTTTATTTTCTTAACAGAAACATGGATTTATGATGAGGAAGTATCCTTTTTTAATATTGATGGCTATGATTTTTTTCCAAGTTGCAATAATAAATATGCGTTGGCATAGGCGTTGCCGTTTTTTTTTTATAAATGAGCCTAATGTCGATGTTGTTTAATTTGCGGAGTTGTGATGTTATTAAAGTGTTTATCGGTAAAAAAAAAAACTAACTATATTCTGAGTATATAGACTTAATAAGTCTTTGGTCAAAATGTTTCTGGAGGAATTGGAAGGTCTATTAATTAGTGTGCCTGGACATGACATTATCTTATTAGGCGATTTTAATATTGACATCATGCAGGATTTTGCAGAGGTTGAGAGTTATTTATTCCTATTAGCATCTTTCGGTTTTGAATTGTGTTTTAACAAATCTACTCGTATTAATGAATACTCAAGTACCTGCATAGACCATATTATGGTGCGTTTTCGCATTATGGTGTGTTTAACAGCTCGGTTTTCGATTTCCAAAATTTCTAGTCGCTGTATGACATGTCTGAGTATCAAATACAATTGTGCTGTCCAAATATACTTCCTTCATACTCTTCTTACTCTATCACTGATTACCGTGCGTTAAATGAATTTCTTCGCTATGAAAGTTGGTTTAATGTTTATAGTGAAAATAATCCTTCAAATGCTTACAGTTTCTTTGTTGATGCACTCAGTAATTACATTATGCTTAGCTCGAAAAAAATTAAGAGTAGTGTGAATAAAACAAAAAGACTAAAACCCTGGATAACGACGGAATTGCTTAAAAAGGTTAAAGAAAAGAATAAATTGTTCAAAATGAAAACCAAATTTCAAAACAATTCTAGTACTGTTGAAGCTTATAAAAAAGATATTGCCAAAGAGGTTAACAATTATAAACTTTACTACTACCTAAGCAAGCTTCGGGAAGCCAAAGTTGCCTCGAAAAAAGTATGGAGGTTGGTTAGAGAAATTCGAAATATATCTACTGTCACTAGTTTTTTTTATTATCAGTGATCCTAAGAAAATTGCTGAACATTTCAATCGCTTTTTTGTTTGTATTGGTAACAAAGTAGTATCAGATAGCTGTGCTAATGTTTCTAAATGCGAATGTACTTTTGATGACGTATTTTCTTGTGTCATTTTTTATTTTGAACCAATAACATCTTTCGAAATATACACAATTATTTCTTCTCTTAATAGCTCACGCTCTAAGACAAGTGACGGCTTTCGAATAGTTTTTTAAGAAAATAGCCTTTAATATTTATGACATTCTATGTTTTATTTTCAACAAAAGTGTCTCCGTGGGTGTATTTCCAGATGATTTATAACAGGCCGATGTATTACCTTTATTTAAAAAAGGTGATAAGACATCAGTTAATAGTGTTGTATCTCACTTCTTCCTGTCTTTTCTAAAGTTTTTGAGAAAGCTGCAAAAAACAGAATGTTAAATTTTTTACAATAAAAGAAAAGAAAAGAGCACTGTTGAGCTTCTGCACTGATGTTTTTAAGAGTTTTTACGATAGAAAATTAATTGCAGCTCTTTTCATTGATATAACTGAAGCTTTTGACACGGTAGATCACAATATACTTTTGGATAAATTGTACAAATGTGGTTTCAGAGGCATGATAAACAAATGGTTTTCTTCTTATCTTTCTAATAGAAGACAAAAATTGAAAATTAATGGGTAAATTAGTTCCAACAGAAACATTACTATTGGAGTCCCGCAAGGTTCGGTGCTTGGTCCGATACTTTTTTTGATTTTCATTAACTCGTCACTTTCAAAAAATTATTGAAGTAAGGTTAATGCGTTTGCTGATGATATGGCATGCATTTTTAAGTAATTCAGTTCTGAACTTAGCTGCCGATATAAATCATGACCTGAAGATATTGGGCTACTGGTTTCAACAACATAAATTGCTGAAAAGTGATAAAACTAAAATTATGTTTTTCAATGTGTGCGGATGGAAGTTTGACTTTAGAACGGTGATCATATTTGTAAATCGAGCAAATGTTCGCAAACCTATTCTCTAACGGAATCTTGTTCTGATAAATGTTTCACCATAGAGAGAGTCGATTAGTTTAGGTACCTTGATATTAAACTCGATTGGAGGATTAATTGGTCTGAAACATACTAGTGCACTTAAGAAATACCTTAGAGTTGCCACAAGGCAATTTTTCTTTTTAAAACCCTATTGCTCTCTTCATCTTCTTAAATGTATCTACTATAGATAAGTTCATTCTAAACTTGAATACGGTATAGTTTCCTGGGGCGGTACTCATGACAATAAATTGAATTCTCTTTTAACTTCTCAGAAACATGTTGTTCGTCTTACGACATTTTAGATATCTTAAAATTCTTCCTCGTAAACATTTATACTTCTTTAAGGTATAAAAGTTTTTTTACTACTCGTAGATCGGAATTTGAATTAAATCGCGGCTCCGTAAACTATAATTTTAGAATCAACAATCTTAATTATGCGTTAGTACCACAACGCAATCTATAAATATTTTTTAATTTCTATACGGCTATTGTTCCTAGACTCTTCAATAAGTTACCTATTTGCATTAGAACCTAAAGATCTAAATCTGTTTTTCTTATGAAGGTAAGACTTTGGCTTTTAGATAAAAGTTATGAAGATATAGCAAACCTAACATGTGTTACCGCCTGAATCATTAAATTATTTTTTCGTATTGTTATTATTATTATTATTATTATTATTATTATCTTTTCTCTCTTTTTCTTTTTTTTTTATTTTCCTTCTTGCACTACAAACTTTGTAATTTTAGATTAATAATATACTGAGACCCCACCTCATTTGAGTTCATAATTGTAATTTTCAATAGTTGTAAATGCTATCGTCTCTAGTTCCCTCTGAACTATAGATAGCTTGTTTTTATTTTTTCTTCACTAATTCTTTGTATATTTTACGGTAATAGTAATGTAATAAATATGTAATTGTTATTTACGTTTGAGGAGTTCAGTACTATCCTGGGCCAAGTCGAAGTTTGCGCAAATTCCAGACCTCTCTGCATTTGATTCGAAGGCGATGTCGACCCGATTACTGCAGCTCACTTCTTAATAATGCGACCGATGGCAAGTGTTCCAGACCAAAATCTCCTGGATCATCGAATCTCGACACTAAGGCGATGGCAGCGACTCGTACAAGAGTGTTGGAGAAGGTGGTCAACCGACTATCTCAGCCAGCTCCAGAAACGTCCAAAGTGGGCGCAAAGACCCAAGGGTATTCAAATCAATGACGTCGTGATGATTAAGGAAGACAACCAAGCCCCATGTCAATGGTGCATAGGAAGAGTCACGAGGACCTACCCGGGCAGAGACGATTTAGTGTGTGTAGCATCCATCGAAGGGCGAGATTAAGCGTCCTATTTGCAAGTTATGTCCTCTGTTCGTCGGTGACGTTAATTGAAATATCGCTTTCAATGGCGGCAGGATGTTTCAGCCAGTAACCCTTAAACTTTAGTACATGCAGAAAATTTACACTTTAGTACATCCAGTAGATACGAAAATCAGCAAACTCTTCAGGCTAATCTTTGCCCTCGTTTTTCTTTCTCCTTTCTTCTTTTCTCATTCTTCCTCTTTTTTCCATTTCCTAAATTCGTTATGTTCTTATAGTTTTTTTTTTTACTGTAACGAATCACCCGCACTCGGCGGTATCAAATTTGTTAACGTTATTATTAGTAATAAAAACCAATTAAACTTTGAAATCGATCGCGTTTTTATTTCGTTCGCAAAACAAAACTATTAAGGGAACAGGCACGCAAAATCAAAGACAATCTATTGCTTTGCAAATTGGGTGTTTTAGCAAAGACCTACTTACTAATGAAGAAGTTCAAAATTATAATACTTCATACATTGAATTAATTAATAAAAAAAACTCTACAATTCTACATAACAACAGAATAATTTTTGTAATAATGATTCCAAATTATGATACTAGCACATATTACAAAATATTCATTGAACCTATCCCAAATAAAAATAAATTAGAAATCGACAGTACCTAAAAAAAACCAAAAAACACTGTGGCGCTGACAGCCCGGTATGGGCCATGGCCTAGCTTCTTGACACTTATTTGTGTTGCTCATGTTGTCATTTTTGTCACATCTGAGCGCGACCTACGGTTTATTGCTGAGTCCTAACGGCAGAAGCTTTTTCGTAGGCAATTTTTTACTTTCGGAAGTTTGTCATTGCCCGCCGAAAGGGTGATGGCGATTTGAAAAACTGTTGGTGACCCAGCCAGGAATCGAACCCACACTCTCAACGTGATAGTCCAATGAGCTCATTTCATTCAATTCATTTTAAATGCATTTTCAATTCATTAATTCATTAATTCTTACATGCTAGAGAAAAAAAATGCTTAAAAATTAGTTTAAATTACTTAAAACTATTTCATTGTAACTCACTGGCCCCATGGGCACTCTAGGTTACACATAATTCTAAGCCTAAATGTCTTGCGATGATCCTTACAACATACTTTAATTTCTACATTAATTAAAATTAAAACTAAGAAAATTTATTTTATCTAAAAAAAAAACTTAGTATACGGACTTCTTATTATAAAATTTAAAAATACCTAAATATAAATCTCAATCTAAATAACCTACTAAGACTACTTAACCTACTAAGCCTACTTATCTCTATCTTATTGTATTGTATAATTTTTTTTTGTTTAAGAAATACCCATCTCTAGGTATTTATTTTTTTTAAAAAATTTTTTTTCAGCTTTTTTAATTTTTTATTTATTTTTTATTTTTTATAATTTATAATTTGTACTCTTAAAACTACCTTAACCCTACCTTAACCTATATAAGCCGGCCATGTCTAAAAATAGGCAGACCCACTCTGCTCTCTAACGAAGCTACCCTGCACTAGAGGAATTCGACAACGGAGCTTTCCCTTCTTCAGCAAGCCACCAAAATTGTTGGTGCTGCCGAGCAACATCCCTCATGTCGCGACTCCCTACCGCCCTACTAAACCGGAGACGCTGCGCACTGCCGTGTGCGACGTCTCTGTCGTAGTAGAGTCGCCTGTTTGCAGCTATTCGAGCGACGAGGAAGATTAATGGCACCGCTAATCTATCCTGGATCAGACCTTTTTTGTCGAGTTAGAGGAACGCTTCTGGAGGAATAAAGCCGTCAAAGGGAACTCTCTCGTGATACATATAATTGGGGTAGTAAGCCCCAGAGATCAGGTTATTCGACGAGGTCATTGCTCTTGCAATGTGCCTTCGAATCCACTTATTAACAAAACTGCCCACTCGTATTAGGTTCGGCCTATTGTACAAGACCTTATTAGGATAGAATTTAATGTACTCAGACTCTGGTGTTCTGTATACGCGAGGACAAGCCCTAAGGCAAGCTCTCTCAAACACCCGAATCTTTTCCAAAAGACTTGCTCTCAGGTTGAACCACATGGGACAACCAAATGTGAGCATAGGCCGAATAAGGGCCATGTAGCAGATCACCTTTACCCTCGCATCGAGTTGCCTGCTATACAACAGTTTCTTTGTAAGGGCAAAAGCACCTTTCGCTCTGGCCAGAGCAACATCTATATGTTTGTTAAAATACAGATATTGATCTGTATCCAATTCCAATTGTATTCAGATCCCAAGGTATCTGACTACATTTTGACAAACAAGTGGTTGCCCGTGTTGTCCAACGATCTGAAACTTTCGCCAATTCTTTCTGGTATCCGCATAGGCCCCAGACAAAGGCGTCCTAAGCAGAATGGTTTCCGACTTCTGAAAGTTGACCTTCAACTTCCAGTCGTCGCAATATTGTGTAATTTTATTGAAGTCATGTTGCAAAACAATGTTTATAACCTCAATCTCTGGACCTGAACTGTACGCGATTAAGTCGTCTGCGTACGTTATGGCATGGTGAGGTGAACCTATCAGATAACTTGTGTAAATGTTGAAAAGGATTGACCAATTGACCGCACATTGTTGCAGACTATTTTTAATGTTGAATGTACCAGTAGAAGTCACATCGCCATTTTTCACGATTTCTGTCCTCAACCCACTTAGTCAGGACTCTATTGATGACTTTTTCGAAAACCTTACTGATGTTTGGAAGGAGACTGATCGACCGGAGATTCGCCGGCTTGCAGGTGTCTTTATCCCTTTTTGGGATGGGATGTACCACCGCAGTTTTCCAATGCGCTGGATAATGTGCATTGCTCATTGCATTGTTAAACAGGGTGGTATAAATGTCCACTGCTTCTAGTGGGAGATGTCGAAGCACAATGTTCGGTATTCCATCGGTTCCCACTGATTTCTAACTTCTAATTGTGTCGAATATCGTTTGAAGCTCTTCCTTCGAAATGAACGGGGGTTGTTCCCTTTCATTGGCGATGACATTATTTGCCATATTCTCGTCACTGAAGTGGGTGAAACCCGAGTTCTAGATTCGCCAATTCACTATTTCATTTCGAAGGTTGAAATTGTGAACAAGGACTCGATTCTCCAGGCCGTGGTTCGGACCAATGATGTCATTTGTCTTGCACACTTCCTGAAAAGTCGCTCCTATAGCCTCTACCTACTCCTAGTCCAATGAGCTAACTATCGCTCGACAGTGCCTATAAAATTGTAAATAATACGGTATACGAATATCTAGAATAACCAATAATCGTTAAAGGTCAGTTAAAATGATTATCAGAAAACTGCATTGCACAAATTTTAAAGCAAAAACCAATATGTAACTTTATATCAAATGAAAATCAACTGACAAACTATATTATTATAACCAAAAATACACAAGAAACATTTATAAAACATAATTGTAGTTCATACGAGTATTATTTAAGAATCCAAGGAAATAACTAAATTAATTTTGAAAATTTTAAGTTAAGTATAAACGAACTTCACTATGAAAATTTATTAATAAGCGAAAATTTCGTTATCCCGAATTTCAATAATATTAAAATTAAAAACATTTCTCTGAACACATCAGTACCAGAAATTCTCTTCGATAACAGCAAAAACACAGAAATAATACAGGAAATTAAGGCGAGGCATTTCGGGACTGAAGGCATATCTTTCAGCACCTTATGTGATTGAAAATTTGATATTTATTTCGATAATACTGAAAGTAAGAAAAAGCGAAAACTCCCATAATGCAAAAGTTAACATTCAGTTACAACCTCTGGATTCTACGAAGGATAATCTTAAGAAGGGGGGAGTTATGGCAGCGACACAAGTCAGGCCAAGCACACGCACTCCCACGCATGACATATTGAGTGTTGCACCATGCACACGAGTTACACAAATGCAAGTCAGTAAACTTGCTGACAGCACATTTGTGTTGCTTCGCAACGAACAACAAAATTTTCAATTACATTCCGGTGTCAATCTTGCTGCCTGCGGGCCATTGGAAACGGAATGCGTTGACCATATCTATGTTTATGATATGACATGAAGTAATACGTTCAAATAAAGAAAATAAGCAGTCTTAATTGAGACAACACCAAAAGCAGTGCAGTTTCATTTCTCCATTCGTTAATAAATATAATTCACGCACACCCACCAGTGGCTGTAGCAAACGTTAGCCACAATATTAAGAGATGATAAATCATCCCTTTGCCGATCTATGAAATAGACCCATTTCTTCAAGGCCATCGATATTGACTCGGCCTTTGTTCAGACAAATGTGCAATTTAAGATAATATTATCTTACATGTGCACTAAACGCATTCTATTATTTGGATGCGCATATTCTTTTATGTTAATCAGCAAAATATCTAAATAGCTAATATTCCAAAAGTGCATCTGTGCACAAGTAAGTAAACATTTAGATCATATTGCAGGAACATTACCTACTTACTTACTTTAAGTGGCGCTACAGTCCGGGGTGGACTTGGGCCTCAGACAACAAGCTTCTCCAGCCAGCTCGATCCCTGGCTAACTGCCTCCCGTTTCGCACGCGAAGTTGGCTGAGGTCTCCTCCCACTTGCGTGCGCCACCCGAGTCGTGGCCTTCCTCTACTGCGCTGTCCCTCGGGAGCGGATTCGAAGACTTTTCGGACCGGAGCATTGGTGTCCATACGCTCTTCGTGATCCAGCTATCTCAGTTTTTGGATCTTCACTCTTCTGGTTAGGTCGATGTCGCAGTACTGTCCGTAGAGGTAGAGTTCATTGTTGTATATCCTCCTCCACTCATCATCAATGCAGACCGGACCGAAGATCACCCTCATCCATTTTTGATAATGTCCATGCCTCTGCGCTATGGAGAAGGACAGGGATTACTAAGGCTTTATAAATTCTGACTTTTGCTGTCCGAGAGAGGACTTTGCTACACAATTGCCTTCTCAGCCCAAAGAAACAGCGGTTAGCAAGAGTTATTCTCAGTTTGATCTCAGCGCTGTTGTCGTTATCGGTATTTATAGCGGAGCCCTGGTAGACTAATTCCTTAATTCCCTCAAAGTTATATCGGTCGAGGGTGACGTTCTGCCCGAGACGTCGGTGTTGTCTGTCCTTTTGGTTGACAGCATATAATCGATGAATAGATATCGAGTGTGAATATCTGGTCGATGTTGGTTTTTCCTGGCCTGAAGCCACACTGATATGGACCCATCACGTTTTTGACGAACGGCTTCAGGCGTTCACACAATATGGCGGATAAGATCTTATATGCGATGTTAAGGAGACTGATACCTCTGTAATTGGCGCAGTTCTGAGGGTCTTCTTTCTTGAGAATCGGACAGACAATGCTGAGGTTCCATTCATCGGGCATACCTTCGTCGGACCATATTTTACAGATGAGTTGGTGCATGCTCCTCACCCAGTCAATCCAGCACATCAGAAGCAGCATCTCTGATGGCGTTTTGACAGTGTTTATAATGGTCTTCGATGCTTGATGCTGGCGGCATTGGCCCTCTTAAGAGATTAAGAAACACTCGATCGGAAGGGACTTGGCGATCTCTTGCGATTGTAGCCGTCTGACGTCGAATTTCCTCACAGCATTAGTTTGTATATATCCGCAACCGTACCTTGGCTACAACAAGGTAATGGTCCGAGTCAATGTTGGCTACTCGGAACGTACTGACATCCATTATATTAGAGGAGTGTCTTGCATCGATCGCAATGTGATCAATCTGGTTGACTGTTGATCGATCAGGAGTCCTCCAAGTCCCCTTGTGTATGTCGAGATGTGGGAAACGCGTGCTAGCTATAACAATGTTTCGCCCCATCGCAAAGTTGAGATTGGCCTGAATCCGTTATCGGAGGTGGTGTTGTGCAGGCTATATTTTCCGATTGTTTCACCAAAGATACCATCTCTTCCTAGCTTTGCATTAAAATCACCGAGGACAATCTTGATGTCATAGCTAGGGTATTGCTCGTAGGTCTTGTTAAGGGGCTGATAGAAGGCATCCTTGGTGTCATCTCATCTTTCTCCTCTGTGGGGGCATGCGCGCATATAAGGCTAATGTTGGCGAATTTAGCCTTGATGCGGATTGCTACGAGGCAGTCGCTCACATGCCGGAAGCTGAGGACTTCTTGTCTTAGTCTACCTCCGACAACAAATCCGCATCCAAATAAGCGCTGCTTTTGCCGTCGATAGCAATTGCAGTAGTAGATGTCGCAGTTTTTCATCTTCTTTTTGTCCTGTCCATCCCATCGCATTTCTTGGATAGCGGTTATGTCTGCTTTGCAGCAGTCTAGGGCCTCCGCTTGTTGCTCGGTTGCACGTAATCTATTAAGAGATCTAACATTCCACGTGCATATCCGAAGCTCATTGTCCTTAAATTGTTTGCGTGGGTTGTCAACAGTAGATCCGTCCATATCCAAGTCTTGTTGATGCTTCGTAACTTCTTGTTTTTTTAAATGGCCGGGCAGTTACCCCGGCGGCACAACCCCCAACCTGGAGGATCAGTTCCATTTTTAATGACCCTAGGACTAGGGGTCGGTTACACGGAAGCCAGTAACCCGTTCCGGGATGTACACTGCCGTTAGCCCATATAGGGCTCGTCCGCCACCACCTCTTTTCCAAGACCCTGACTAAGTCCTGGAAATCCTTACCGGCCTGAGCTCCAAATGTGTCGGAGTAGGCCGAATAAGGTCTTGTTTTGGTTGTCCGACAATAACCCTGATTTATGGCGCAGGAAACTCGCCATTTGCCCCCTTCACTTCGCAATCTCTAGTGAAATTCTTAGATGGCGCCACTGGGAGGCGTGAAGTAGAGCTTATTAGCAGAGCTGCAAGATGTTTGGCTGCATAGGCTCATTCTTGTTATATAAGGCCTACTAGTCGTTGCCATCCTGGAACATTACAGTACATTCATCACGATCTTGATATAAATACCGCTACTCAAGATCGATGAGACGTAAGTCAAACGTAGTTCAAGTAGTTCACACTTAAATTTTGTTGAACCTTCCATCTGACTTCTCCCCCATCAGTGGTAAGGGTTCAGCTAGATAAAGTCGAATCCGTTTCTGTTGTAGTCACAAATTTGTAAATAAATTGTCAAGTGATTGAAATTATTAAATAAAGTGTTAAAACAAACCCAGTGGTTCGGGCAAAATGATCTTTTTTTTTGGTACGCACCCTCGGCACGTAATTATACCAATATATATAACGATAACACAACTTATAAAATTTCGTTCGAAAGTTTAAACCGATACTCGCCATCACAAAACTATCAATTTTCTACTCGATAGCATCGCACAGCATTTAAACATCGCATATTGGTTCTTTTGTCGTTGTTATTTCGCAGTAAAAATGCTGTTTGAGTTAGTGGACTGGAATAAAGCTTTGATTTCTTTCATACATCATTTTTGGACTAGATAGATAATCTACGATATAAGCTCTTAAAAGCGGAAATAATTTGAACCCTGCTATATAAATTCCAATTTCACACCATCCCGGTTTTGATAATTTACTCGATTTGAACCCTTGCACGATTCCACGGTGTTCATACCGCTTGATCTCAGGGACGGTTTTTTTCACGTAGATGTAGCAGAGGTAAGTAGAAAATATACCCCATTCGTAACGCAGGACGGGCAATATGAATTCCGAAAGGTACCGTTGAAAGCTTGTCAGTATGAGGAGCCTATGCTAAAGCTGTTAAAAGAAAAATTGGCTACCGAACCATATACGGACGCAAGAATAATTGGTTACGGGGGAGTCTTATTGCAGATGCATGGAGACGGACACTTTCACCCCATGTTCTATTTAAATTTCAAGACGACGGCAGCGAAAAGGATTTTATACTAGCTATGAGTTGGAAGTTCTAGCTATAATGAAATGTCTGAAAAAATTGAGGATGTACTGCTGGGATTAGAGTTCACCATCGTCACGGATTGTAAAACATTCCAGGCAACAATGATGAAGAGAGATTTGTACCCGAGAGTTGCCAGATGGGCAATTATGCTGCAGGAATAAAAGATGAAAGTGGTACACCGCGCAGGTATTGCGATGAGGCACGTGGAAGCCTTAAGCAGATGTCCGACAAAAGCAAGACATTTTCCTCTAGTTCCCTACAAACTGCTTTTGCAATTGCCGAACGTAAACAGTAAGTCGACTTGGGAAGTGGACCTACCAGATATACGCACACCATTTCCCAACACACACTTACCCTCTAAACCATCAGACTAGCGGATCACTCATTCACCGGCTTAATTTCTTGGCAAACTTTACAATTCTTCATATATTTTGTTACTTCTGACCGCATCTTCGGCCAGTAGTACCTAGCTCCTATTCTCGCAAACATTTTGCGGACATCCAAATGACCCGCTAATGGGCTATCATGGCACGCCTGTAAAATCCCTAATCTACCGTGCTTTCCTACAACTTGATTTCACTCGTTATCGTTATCGTCATATATAACTAAATGCCTATCTTTGACAAACTTAAAGAGTTTGCCCCCTCGACTCTCCACAAGGGGAAGGCTAACGGGTTAGCTTCTATTGCATCAATCATCTTCATAATCTAAGGGTCCTGATTCGCTTCTGAGATCCCAGCCAACTCCGGGACTCCTCGCGAAAGTATGTCGGGAACTACATGCTCTTTCCCCTTTCGGTGGATTACCTGAAAATAAAATTGCTGCAATCTCACTGCCCATCGACCTAGTCTCCCTTGAGGTTCCTTAAGATTGCTCAGCCAGACCAGCGAATAGTGATCAGTTACGACCGTAAGCCGAACCCCTTCGATGTATGGTCGTAACTTCTCAATCGCCCACAGCATAGCCAAGCATTCCTCCTCTGTGGTAGAGTAGTTCCTCTCGCTTCTCCGGAGGGACCCTACTGAGATAACAAATAACCTTCTCACCATCATCAAACTCCTGAGATAACACGGCCCCTATTCCATAATTCGAGGCATCCGTCTGAACTACGAACGGCCTATCGAAGTCTGGACATGTCAAAATGGACGCCGTAACTAAACATTCCTTCGCCTTCCTAAAGCTTTCCTCACACTTATCCGTCCATATAAATTTCCTTTTTTTTTTAACAAGTCTGTTAAAGGCCTAACTAAAGCGGCTAAGTTTGGTACGAAATGTCAGTATCCCGAGACTGTCCCTATAAAGCTCCTAATTTTCTTCATACTTTTGGGTGCGGAAATCCTAACCATACTATCTACGAGTACTTTTTCTGGATCGACGTGTAGTCCATTCCTATACACTACATAACTTAAATATTTTAAAGATGGCCTACAAAAGTTAAATTTTTCCCGACTAACTTTTAACCCTGCCTCACACGAACGTTTAAGGACCTCTTCCAGTATTTTAAGGTGTTGGTTGAATGTATTCGTGACGATATTATGTCCAGGTACACAAATACGTGTGGCTCTAGATCAGCACATAAGATGCTGTCTACAAATCTCTGCCACGTAGCAGGCGCATTATGTAACCCGAAAGGCATTCTCTTAAACTGAAATAGGCCTCTATTCGGTACCGTGAACTTTGTGAGTGGACGCGATCTCTCCTCCATGGGGATCTGCCAGCAGGCCGACTTAATGTCTAATGACGTCAAGTATTTGGCGTCCCTAAGCTTATCAAATGTCGTTGAACGCAAACAAAAAATTAATTAACGGGTCGCGTGCCTCGCCTATTTCTCGAGATTAAAACGCCCGTTCGACCTACCGCAGTCTCACTTTTCAATAAAAAAAATCGACTGGTTACACGGCACTATTCTGCACTGCACAATAATTTGCACAATACTTAGCTTTTGCTGGCGGTTCCGGTGTCCTCTCTGACTCAGTCTTCCTGATCCCTATCGTCCTGCTGCTCCACTCTGTCCTTCTTCTCGGTCCTTTCTTTCTCTTTATCCTCCTTATATCTCCTTTCGATCCACCAGAAAACTCGCGATTTTACTTTAAAAAACTACTCTACTTTACTTACTTTTTACAAAGGAAAAAAATTGCTTCCCGCAATTCCAAAAATTCACAGAAACACAAACTGAGTTGACCCTAGCTGTCCGCTTGTTGTCACCAAAGTGCCTTCCAGTTCTTTTTTTCTTCCATAAACTCCCGCCAGACTCTCACACGCATTCTCATACCCACTAACACACACATTCACTTAGCTCTAGCGGACCCAACAACCGGGTTTCCAACTACACGACTAGCAGACTTTGCTAGTGTGTGTTCCCGTGTCCAACTAGGCCTCTCATGCATTCCAGTTATACCCACTCACACTAAACTCCTCAGTCACTGAGTTCTCTCCCGCTTCCTGTGATAACTGGGAACTCCACTGAGCGAGTTTATGAGAGTTTCTGGATCCTAGCTATGCCTAGCTATTTCCCTAGACATTTGATTTTATTGGAAATGCGAGAAGCAATGTTTCTCTTATTGCTGATCCCCGGGTAATTTTCCTTCGTCGAACTACTCAAAATTACAAAACAAAAACAAAATCGAAGGAGAAAGAAAGTCGGATCGAATGTCGATGGAGTGTTGGGACGAAGGAGAAAGGTTCTGTGGGTATAATTCTAACCTGATTATACCCCGGTCAAGACGGTCTCTATACCGCCGCCCCGAACAACGCTAAGTACAAGTGTATGTGTGCCACTTTACCCCGGGTCCCTACTTTCTCCGGTGGATCGGCGTTCAGATTTGGGGGGAATGGGGGGACTGACCAAGAGCGGGTCATTCCTTACATAATTATTAATTTGTTTCTTTGTTTGTTTTGTTTGTTTAGGTTGTGGGCCTTTCTGCCCGCCTGGTATTTGCCAGTTTATTGTTCTCATAGTTTTGTTATTGTTTGTATCATTTTGTCGTTATTGTTTATATTGATGTGAATTTAAATTGACGTAAATTCTGTTATTGGTGTTGTTGTTATGGTTTATGTCTACTATTGTTGTTATTGTTTTATATGTGCGTATGTTTCCCACGTTGGAGGCTATCTCATAACTTGGCCGCCAGCCTACAGCCTCTGCTGCTCCTCCGTTGTTCCCTCGTTGGGGGTGTAGCTATAAAAGAGATCGTCATCTCCCCCCACCCGTCGATATCTTTCAGACATCCTCTCTGTTGCTGCCCATTGCGAGTCTCCCGTCTAGTCTACGGGCTCCGACAACGGTGATCTTGGTGGACCTCCTGTCGCACCCTGGGTTCGTCGTGAGTCTCCCTACCTTCCTTAGGGCTACACCGACCGAACCACCTCGTTTTCCTCTGAGGAGAAAACCGCTAGTAAACCAATGTGGGTAATTTCCAAGGTCTGTGGTCGGTGGGCCACTGGCTGATGGGACCATGGCTGCTCTCCACCTCCGCCAGAGCTCGGTCTTCCCATTCAACGAAAAGAGGGAACGAAGGGACATAAACAAGGAAGAGACACCGCAACAGTGTCATCGAGAAGGTGCTAGCGAATTGCGTGCAATGCATTTTAGCGGCCAGGAAGAGCGGTAGGGTAGAGGGACTCCTACACATCATAGAAAAGAGCGACACATCGTTACACACCTATCATATAGATTATCTAGGACCACTGCCGTCTACAAGTAAGTTTTACAATTACGTTTCGTGGTAGTCGACTCGTTTAGGATATATGCCGTAAGGACTTAAAACATTGGAGCGGATCAGCCTTCACGTCAAATATTTTCAAAGACTACCTCGAAGAGAACCGCATTCATCACGTACAGACGACGACTGGAGTTCCCAGGGGAAATGGACAAGTCGAACGAGTAAAACGAATTTTCATCGAAATCATAAGAGAAGAAAAGCATCTAGGGATTACAATGTTGGTGACGTGGTTGCCATAATGAGAACCATTGATATGACGTGATTAATGTGGGGCCGAATGCCCCGTCAACCGCAGCAGACTGCATGAAGCCATGGGTATTCAGCGAGGATCCAGAGGAAGAGATGGTGGAAGACAAAGAGGGTGTCAGCGTCGCCTGAGGGCAGGATGGCCGAATGTGAAAGTCATCAGCCACCATAAATAAGTTTACAATAAGAAAGAATTAATTGTTTCATACTTATTAGAATCGTTCCAGACTGCCGACGCATCAAAAAAGAGTTGGGGCATACAACACGGAAAAAACATGGAAAAAACATGGAATTATGTTTCGATCGCTGTCCCACATGGCCACATTTCACCAGCATGATAAGAGGCATTGTACTGCTAGTCACGCAGTACGAATGACCCAGAAAAGGAAAGTGAATATAATCATAGAGACACACAGTAGAAGCGACAATACGTGGAGAATGGCAAACCAGAGGAAGTTTATACCACTGGTAGCTGTTGTATGCGGAGCTGGACTGGTGGTCTCGTGTGTTACCAATGCGTGGGCTTGGTATAGGCTGCTGGGTCATCTCAACGTATGATCACTGTGGTGAGGAATAGGTGGCGATGTGCTGGGACGAGTAGTTGGGAAACGGCAGTTCTTCTTTTACTTTCGTCGGGTTCGGCAGCGTGCAAAGCCCAATTTTTTGTAAGCTCATCTTAAACTCAGTTTGTTAAATGTAAACTTTCATCATTTCTGTTAAAATAAACCCATCCTAACTCACTTTGTTAAATGTAAACGTCTTTATCATTTCTGTTAAAATAAACTTCCTATGTATATATACGAACTTTTCTAATTACAATAAGTTCCTACGGCCTCCGCCACTTAACTGTGAATCTTAGTACCTAGATAACATTTCTGCAGTTTCCAAATCAACATTTCCAAATCATTTTAATTTGCATGATTATTTCAGAGGTTGATCCTTAGACTCAATCGAATTGGTATGAGCAATTGGAATACAAGGAACTTTCTACATGCTCAAAGTGCGCAGATATTTTAAGTAAGCGATGTCAGTACCTTGAAGCAAACGACAGCAAACAGCATAAGATTGAAACTAGTCAAAGACACCATTTTAAGTCTTCAAATTTCCAAATAGTAATTGATCGTTTTTTAAATTCAAAAAGATTATGACTTGGTCTTAACTTGCTGGGTAAGGGTCATAGCGGCTCAAAATGCCCATTGCTTGCTTGAACAAGAAAAGAATCTTGCTACCAGTTATAGTGCACACTGCATCGAAAAAGGAGCTTAGACCGTATGAAGAGCAGGTTATATTAGTAACAGCTTTATTTCTAGTAAGACTATCTTCGGGAAGTTTTCAAGCAGGATTATTATGAAATAAATAATTTTGGAGTAGAATTTGAAGCTTTAAGAAATAAGGCCAAGTAAAAGGGTCCATCAAATGGTTAAATATATTCATCGAGGAGTCAAACGGCTTGTCATTCCTTATGGTAGGAGGAAGATTTAAACACGCAAATATCCCTGAAGACTGCAAGCACCCATTGCGGCTCCTGAAACACTCCAGCTTTACAACCGTCATAGTAAGGAATCTACACTTGACGAGTACCACGCCGGGGCAAAGGTTCATGTAAGACTAGTAATACAAAGGTTTTGGATAGTTATTCTACGAGACATCGCGAGGCACGAAGTCAGAAATCGCTTACATTTTGTAAGATACCGACCAAGATTACTAGAACAGATGATGGGTGATTTACTTATAGAAAGAGTGACCCCACCACGTCCTTTCTCACGTTGTGAACTATATTTCTGTGGACCAATTTACACATATTATACAATTTTCGGTATATGTCTCTGTTTTGGTCTGCTTCGCCACCAAGGCGGTTCATTCAGAAGCGGTGTGTCAGACCATTCCGCCGACGCGTTCGTTGCGGCATTGAAGTGAATGATCAGTCGTCGGGGTTTATCGAAACACGTTTATTGCGATAACGCTACTAACTTCGTATGAAGGCAATCTGAACAAGCAGAATTTTGCAATATGTTTTATAAGCATACTAGTAAGGATATTAGAAGAACATCAATATTCATTTTATACCCCCCCTGTTGGTAAAAACAGCAATGGGTCATTTATGTCGAAGCTCGGAAATAGCAAAACGATTGAGGTCATCATTGAAATCGATTCCAGAGCCTGCAGCAGAAGTACCAAACAACAGTTCCCTTCAATGATGGCGATGAATCAACCCGGTAAAGACTCACTTTTGGAAAAGATGGCCAAAAGAGTACATCCAAAAGCTTCAGGGTCGAAGCAAGTCGATCACATTGCAAACCAATTTTAACGTCGGCGACTTGGTCATCGAACATAAAGGCAACACTCCCCCTCAAAAAAGGCTTATAGAAAGAGTTACAGGTGTTGTTCGATGTTAAGATGGTATAGTAAGAATATATATTCAAAGAGGGCGGACTGTTGTAGCACAAACATATTGGGTCCTATTGTTGATTCCGCGCGGAAAGGCTTTCCGTGCTAAGATTTATCGATCGATATATTTTTTTGTATTGTTGATTCCGTCCGTATAATTTAATTTACTGCGGATGTAATAACGTTATGGACGTTTGAATTTGAAAAACTGCGGTTTTTTGTAAAATCAAAAGAAACTAAGAATTCAACAAATAAAATTCTAGCCGAAAGCCCTAGCAACCAGAGCTTTTCAAACTTTTAATTAATGGTGTAATTAATGACATATTAATAAACTTATAATAATAATAATAACAAATAAAATTAAAAAAAAAAATTGAAACGATGGCCTATAGATAGTGATAGTGATACTGGTGAGTATGTTTTAAGACGTGAGCGAAGGGTTTTGTGATGCAGTGCAGCTGATATTTTGCAAGTGAAGAACAAAGAATAAGTTTCAAACAAAACATTTATTTCAACTGATCTAATGTCAGTTTAATTCCGCGCAACTTTCGCCTTAACAAAAATGCATTGCAATACGTGCTTATGGAACTGGAGCATTCGCTCAGCTAAAGAAAAAGGCAGAGTGCACTTTCCACCAAAGAAAAGTTGGCTGACTGTTTATGCTTTTACGCAGAAGGCAGCTATCAGCACGACGTTGTAAAAGATCTTAACGTCATAAGTGCTGATGGATATCTGGAGACTATTCGAAGTAATTTGCTACATATAATCTAAATCTTAATTTCTTTTGAAACATTGGGATAGGATAAAGGTCGAAATTTATCTAAAAAATTTTAGGTATCCTCTACATAACATCAGCCAAGAAAGCAAAAATTGGGTGCTTTTCCTTAAATATCTTTTGACCTGATATTACAATTAGGACCCAGGATTCAGATTCTAGGTAACAAATTACGTCGAAAGAGTCTTCAGATGTCCAACAGAAATGATGACCCCATTTTTGCAGACCTCCGCAATAGTTGTCTTATATCGGGTTTTCCAATAGGGGCTTGACATTGACATTTCTGTTTCACAAAAACAATGTAGATATTGTTGTACAACAATACATCAATGTAGGAGGCTGAAAGAATGCGTAATTTCGTTATGTTTCTCGTAATTTTGTACTACATTTATGTAATACTCGTACAACTGACAAAAATTTGTAATACATCACTACAGCAGAATATTTAAGTATAAAAATACATAAATACGAGTATGAACAAATTAAACAGAATTAAACATTTACACACATGTAAATTATTTTTTATATTTGAAACAAATTTCATAATTAATTTGAATTTTTTTTAAGACATAAAATAAAAAACAAAGAAATTTTGGTTTTAATACAGATCTACGATTCCAAGGTTTTGCTTCTTGGGGAATTACCAACAGTATCCCGATACGAGATAATGCTGGTGAATGGATCAGAATTGCCGATAATAATGGAGAGAAGTTCAGGCGCACGACGAATCGAAACCTGTTTACCTAAAACATATTTAAGGAAAAATTCAATAAAAGATATTGTAGTTAATAGTAATAGAATAGTAAACATTTTAGAATCGTGAAATTGTTTTCTAAATCAATTCAAGTTTGCATTGAACTTTTTTTATCTCGGCAGGGAGGGAAGTAAAACCACAAAATTACATTACAAGTTTTGTTTCTCAGGAAGTTCTTAGTGTGGCACATCGGTCGCATTCATTAAGGCTAGTTATTATTTTATTTTATATTATGTTTCCACCGAACCGAAATCGTGTTGTTTAAAGTAGCCTACAGCTGCGTAAGGAGAAGCTATAAATACGCTAGATGACTCAATAGATTTTGAACAAGTAAGTACTTCCGTATGTGCCTTTGTGTTTTGGCGCAAAACGGACAGCTATCTGATAATCTGAATCAAAAAATGAATGGATGCAAACGAGAGTTACGTTTGTGAAAGAATTCAACTTTATTTAGACTTCTGTATATATTGTTAGTCTTACAATAAACAGAAATATTTTTTTGAAATTTGTATGTATTTATGGAAACTTGCTAAGGCACTGCACCGACGGAGTTGAAATAGTTACGGAATTTATCCCTAGTGTTTTTTGTATTAATAGACGCATTTCCACTCCAATTCGGTCATAGCAATAGCAATGTCATCATCTTCAATACTTCTTTGTAAATAGTTAGATAGTTAGAAGCTTTTTCTGGACGCAAATTGATATTGGTGAAAAGAATTCTAAGTCGATTTGCCAAAATAACAAATGCATTTTCTACAACGCGTCTAGCTCTTGACAACCGATAATTAAATATTTGGTCTTCATTTGTCAGTTCAATTCCATTTTCTTTCAAATACGGCTGAAGTTTCCTTCCATTTTTTGCAGTTTTTGGGATCTAAAAAACAAAAGTATAAAATAAATGTAATAGTTAATAAACTAAATAAATAAATGTTAAAAATTAGCTTTTCAGCCTCCTAAAGAATCTAAAAGAAGGAAGAACGATTTGGAACACAATTTTCTACAAAAAGCTGTAGAATATTTAGAACAACAACGGAATCGCCAAAGAGACGCCGCTAACGTGTTCGGATGCTATATCGGAATATAAATGCTGAGCAGCAATTGTATACAAAACGCATTATCGATGAAACACTTATGCACGCCTAGCTTGGCCAACTTTCCAATTACAGCAGCTTGAATCTTGGAAGGCAAAACTTTGCAGGTTCCAGGCCTTCCAGCAGTCAACAGACTTATTACATTTCAAGCTCACACAGCTCAACACCTACTGGTGATTTGCCATTGTTTGCCGCAATATTGACAGAACCGCCAAAAGGATATGCTAGAGAAGAGCTTATGCAGCCTGTACAGATAAGACAGTCAAACAGGTCTTTCCAAGATCTGTTCAATAGCAAGGAATTCGAATAAATAAACATAAATATACTACAACTATTAATAATATATAACTATTTACTTAAATAAATTGTTTACTTACTTTAATAAATTCTTTTAATGATGATATTATCGCCACACATGTTTCAAATATTATAAGGCCCAGGCTTTGAGGAGAAATGCTTTTCAAAAATTTAAGGTCTTCAAAACTCTGTCCGGAAGAAAGAAATCTCAAAGTGGCTGATAATCTTTCATTGACTGTTATTGCGGCCCCCACGCATGTGTCTTTCTTTTCTATTGCTAAGCTTGATAATTCCATATATGTCTCTGAATTCATTCGAAGCAAATTTTTAAAATCACTTCGAGCAGTCATTTGTAAATCTTTATGTAAAATCACATGTGACGGTGCGTGTCTTTTTTTGGAGCCACTCTTTCATCCCAACACGTTGTTTTCTCTTATTGCTCTCTTTTTTCTTTGAACAAATATGTGCCACCATCAAAGCTATTATATCCGCGCCGTCACTGTACATGTTACTGCTTCAAAGAACAAATACAAAATGAGGTTTATGGATTTGTGTGATGTGTGTGGCAAAACAGCTTCACACGGATCCACGCACATGTATGAAATCTGTGGGCTACCTTACTGAAATCTCAATAAGCCATTCCCACCGAGTTGAAGTGTTTTCAAATGTCATTAGCTGTCAATTTTGAAGTGGTCGGCAAGACAGCTGTTCGTTGACAGAAAATAATAGTGTTGAAAAGAAAAAAATTAAAAATGAATTCTGCAGAAATGGAAAAGAAAGTTATTGCAGCATTTATAAGTGATTTCGCGGTACAAATAAATCAATTTATAACAACACAAAATGTACAATTTACTAAACTCCTAAAATTATTAAAAAGACGGAAAAAATCCTAATGGAAAAATCGCAAGAAATCTCGAAAAGTCTCTACAAAACGTAAGTAAAAAAAAAAAATAACACTGTGGCGCTGGCAGCCTGGTATGGACCATGGCCTAGCTTCTTGAAACTCATTTGTGTTGCTCATGTTGTCATTTTTGTCACATCTGAGTGTAGCCTACGGCTTATCGCCGAGTCCGAACGGCACTCCTCAGGAGCTTTTTCGTAGGCGATTTTACTTTTGGGAGTTTGCCATTGCCAGCCGAAAGGTTGATAGCGATTTGAAAAATTGTTGGTGACCCAGCCAGAAATCGAGCCCTGACTCTCGACGTGATAGTCCAATGAGCTAACTATCGCGGCATCGCCATCGCGATGACGATAAGTCATGTATCTAATTAATAAAGATTTTCAATACTTTCTTCAACTAATTTTATTTGCAATCTCGTCCAAGCACAATCGCAAGAGATCGCCAAGTCCTTTTCCGATCGAGTGTCTCTTAATCTCTTAAGAGGTCCAATGCCGCCAGCATCAAGCATCGAAGACCACTGGAAACACTGCCAAAACGCCATCAGAGATGCCGCTTCTGATGTGCTGGGTTTCACTCGTCCACCACAACGAAACCCCTGGTTCGATGACGAATGCCGGCAAGCACATGCAGCTAAACAAGACGCACGCAATGCGGCACTGCAAAAAAGGAACAGCGCTGCTCATGAGCTCTATGAGCGGAAGAGGAGAGACGCGCACCGGCTTCTCAGGAGGAAGAAGAAAGAGCATGAGAAGCGCGCGATCGAGGAAATTGAGAGATGCTACTCCATGAATGAGGTTCGGAAGTTTTACCAAAAGGTAAAAATAACATGCCACGGAAACAAACCCCGAACCGAAGCCTGTAGAGATGAACAAGGGAACATCGTAGTAGAATCGCAGTCGATGCTGAGGATTTGGAAAGATCATTTCTTCAGACTGTATAACGGCGATGACGGACCAAATAACGCTGTCAGGCAGAATCAACCTTTCAACCTGGACGATGATGACCAACAAATCCGTCCACCCGACCTGGATGAAGTGAAGATAGCCATATCGAAGCTTAAGTCCAACAAAGCTGCTGGAGTGGATAGCCTGACTGCCGAGCTCTTCAAAGCGGCAGGCGATGACTTGGTTAGGAGCATACACCAACTCATTTGTAAAATATGGTCGGACGAAAGTATGCCCGATGAATGGAACCTCAGCATTGTTTGTCCAATTCTCAAGAAAGGAGACCCTCTGAACTGCGCCAACTACAGAGGCATCAGTCTCCTTAACATCGCATATAAGATCTTATCCGCCGTATTGTGTGAACGCCTGAAGCCGTTTGTCAACAACCTGATAGATCCATATCAGTGTGGCTTCAGGCCAGGAAAGTCCACCATCGACCAGATATTCACACTACGGCAGATCTTGGAGAAGACCCATGAGCTTCAGATCGATACCCACCACCTATTCATCGATTTTAAGGCCGCGTATGACAGCATCTATAGAGACGAGCTATATAGAGCAATGTCTAGTTTTGGCATCCCTGCCAAACTCGTCCGTCTGTGCAGGATGACGATGGAGAATGCACGCTGCTCCATCAAGGTCGATAAAGATCTCACCGAGACCTTTGATGTCCAGAAAGGATTTAGACAAGGCGATGCGCTGTCATGCTATTTTTTCAACATCGTACTTGAAAGAATAGTGCAAAACTCACGAGCAAACACAACAGGCACTATCTTTCAAAAGTCCGTCCAACGCCGACGATATTGACATAATCGGGAGAAAGCAGCCAGTGGCGCTTTCGTGAGTATTGAGACGGAAGCGGCGAAAATGGGTTTAGCGGTCAATGAGGGCAAGACCAAGTATATGCTGTCAAGCAAAAAGGACAACCAACACCGACGTCTCGGACAGAACGTCACCCTCGACAGATATAACTTTGAGGTAGTTAAGGACTTTGTCTACCTAGGCTCCGCTATAAATACAGACAACGACACCAGCGCTGAGATCAAGCGAAGAATAACTCTTGCCAACCGCTGTTTCTTTGGGTTAAGTTGAGTAGCAAAGCCCTCTCTCGGACAACAAAAGTCACCCTTTATAAGACTTTAATAATCCCGGTCCTGCTCTATGGCGGAGAGGCATGGACATTATCAAAAATGGATGAATGTGTTCTTGGTTGCTTCGAGAGAAAAATTCTTCGGGCGATCTTCGGTCCCGTCTGCACTGACGGTGAGTGGAGGAGGAGATACAACGACGAACTGTATGGACTGTACAGCGACATGGAACTAGCCAGAAGAGTGAAGATCCAAAGACTGAGATGGCTGGGTCATGTAGAGCGCATGGACACCAATGCTCCGGTCCGAAAAGTCTTCGAATCCGCCCCGAGGGACAGCGCAGTAGAGGAAGGCCAAGACTCAGGTGGCGCACGCAAGTGGAAGAGGACCTCAGCCAACTTAGCGTGCGAAACTAGAGGCAGCTAGCCAGGGATCGAGCTGGCTGGAGAAGCTTGTTGACTGAGGCCCAGGTCCACCCCGGACTGTAGCGCCACCTAAAGTAAGTAAGTACATGCGAAACAAACGAAACAACAAACCGGACGACAATTGCACACAGGTCTATGCAGCCAACGGCACACCAATTAAATCATTTGGCAACAAGCTTCTAAACATTTCATTGGGATTGTGAAGAAATTTCTCATGGAGTTTCGCAGTGGCCGACTTAACTACATCAAACATCGGGGCGGATTTTCTTTGGGAATACGGGCTGATGGTCGATATCAAAGCGAGACGTCTCATTGGTAGAAACACTGGCCTTTCATCTAAAGGAGAAATCATCACATCGATCATGGTGATTGGCGTCCATGTGGCGACTACAAACAGCTCAATGCTCGAACCAAACACGACAAATATCCAGTGCCACATCTATAAGATTTTTCATCGATTTTGCATTGCAAAACAATATTTAGTCGCATCGACTTACGTAAAGCATTCCTTCAAGTGCCAATAGCCGAAGAAGACATTCCCAAAACGGCAATCATACAACCAGAAATACATCACAGACGTTCCAACGACTCATCGACGAGGTCTTGCGTGATTTAGACTTTGTTTTCGCGTATCTTGATGACATATTCATCGCACCTAAGGATTATAATGAGCATTTGCAACATATCCGTACAGTGTTCAAACGTGTTCAAATGTCTTCGTATCAACGCTCAAAAGTGCGAGATCGCTGTTCAAAAAATCAAATTTCTTGGCCATGTTGTTTCTCCGGAAGGTATTAAACCATGTGTAGAAAAAGTCAAGTTTATTTTATCGTTACCACAGCCGAAAACAGCAAAGGAATTGAAACGATTCTTTGATATGATTAATTTTTATCGTCATTTCATCCGTGACGCTGCACACATACAAGGGCGTCGGCAATAAGAAAAACAATAACACGACTCTGGTTTGGACGGACCATACAGACAAGCGTTTGAAGAGTACAAACAAAAAATCGCAAATGCCACCATATTGGCACACCCAGCGATCGATGCAAAACTAGTGCTGGCAACGGATGCTAGAGGATCAGCAATTGGCGACGTTGTCAATCAAATTGAGGGCAACCTCATACAACCGCTTGGTTTCTTTTCAAAGAAACTGAATGAACATGAGAAGAAGTATCCAACGTACGATCGCGAGCTGTTGGCAATATACCGCTCAACTACTCACTTCAGAAATTCCTCGACGATCGCAATTTTGTGGTTTTTTTTGTGGACTACATACCATTGACATTTGCATTCACAACCAAAAGTGAAAAGTCAATTCCACGACGTATAGCTCAGCTCAACTACATCAGTCAGTTCACCACAAATATAGTCCACGTTCCCGGCAAAGACAACGTCGTGCCAGGCTTGCTTTCCCAGATAGCAGCATTTGAACAAAGAGCGACCGACTAAAATCAAATCGCTATGGCACAACAAGATGATGAAGAGCTTGAAAAGTAGGAGACTGACGGAACATCTTTCCACAAAAGTTGCAGTTCCAGAGACGGACGCAGAACTCATCTGTGATGTCTCAGGAAATCAAGCGATACGTTCAGTTTTGCATTCCATGCCAAAGATCGAAAATTCATCTCCATATGAAATCACCGATCTGACGTTATGGGAAAAAGACCGTTTTGAACATATCAACATCGATCTCGTTGGCCCATTACCCGAATCTCAAGGTTTCACATATCTGCTCACAATCATTGACAGGGCAACGTGCTGGCCAGAAGCATGTCCGTTGACGCAAATCGACGCAAAAACTGTAGCCTGAGCATTGGTTGCTACTTGGTTCTCCCGCTTTGCATTCCGAAGCGTATCACCACCGACTGATGCCATCAATTTGAATCATCGCTATTTAACCAGCTTAGTTGAATGCTAGGCATCAGCCATTTGAGAACAAAAGCTTATACACCACCAACAAATGGTATAATCGATCGTTGGCATCGGACAATGAAAGTATCAATCAAAGCAAAATTCAACGAAAATTGGATAGAAGAATTGCCATTGATTCTACTTGGTTAACGCGCCACTGTTAAGGAAGACCTACACGCATCACCGGCGGAACTAACACTAGGCACTACGCTCACATTACCTAGTCAATTCTTCGAAGAAGCCAAATCTCAAGCAATCGATGTGGATTTTGTCTGGGATTTCAAGTCGTTTATGAACAAAATCCGGTCGAGTTTTTGTTCACCCACAGCTAAAGACAGCGAAAAACGTTTTCATCCGAGTCAATTCATATCGCACACCACTCCGAGCACCATACAACTGGCTATTTAAAGTTGTCCGATTGGGCGAGAAGGACTTCGAAGTAGATGTAAACGGTAAAACACAAGAGATTAGCATCGATCGACTGAAACCTGCCTTCGTTTTTGATGACCAACAGTCAGCAACGATCATAAAACATGTTAAAAACCTTCAAGCAAACAACTCTAAAGAGGACACAGTTCAGACGGTTACCACTCGCTCTGGCAGAAGAGTCCAACTTCCCGTCCGTCTGAACTATTGGCGGGGGAGTACTTGTGGTGAGAGCTCTAACGCATTTGGCGCCACTCGATACCTGATCAGCGATACTTTGGTAAAATACAAAAAGCGCATCTAGCGCCGTTCGGCGGCTGATCTTAGTTGATCTTCCTTTTTTTAAGTCTTCTTACTTCTGCCGGCAGTCAGCACAGTCGTTGGTTTTTTTTAGTATTAATATTCTTTGTTTGAATAAAGGAGTGAAGTTTTTTTTTATCAAAAGGAAAAAAGAATAGTGTTTTATTTTTGTTATTCGAACTTCGTTTTCTTTACATTCTCGCAATAGTCTAGTTGATTAGACGGCAAGAAACAAATCTTTTCTTTCCTTGCGAAAAAATGGCTTGAATCTTTCTTGCGTTTACTTTTATTTTCCATTTACTATAATAACAAATTATAATTTCGATTGCATTTCAAAGATTGATTTCAAAGTTGAGACCAAACAAATGCTACGAAAAAATCGCTATGTTGTCAGCATACATGTATACAAATTATATAATATAGGTCCACATACAGAACCTTGCGGAATTCCAGTAATTATCTTTTTTAAACAAGAGGGACTATTATTGACATAAACTTTGAACAAACGGTTTGACAAAAAGCTTTGGACAATTTTACATAAGTAAAAAGGGAAATTAAAATTAATCATTTTGTATAATAAGCCATTGTGCCAAACGCTATCAAAGGCTTTTCAATACCTAAAAGTATCATTCCAGTTGATTTTCCCTTGGGACGATTTTCCTTGATACGGTTGCATATTCTGAGCACTTGATGGCAAGTGCTATGATTTCGTCTAAGCCCAAACTGCTCATTAGGGTAGATTTTCCGTTCCTCAATAATATTTAACAATTTAATTTGTAATACCTTTTCATAAATTTTGCTTAAACTGTTGAGCAAACTTATACGCCCATAACTTTCTGGTTTATCGGGAATTTTTCCGACTTTCAGTATAGGAACTATTTTGGCTTCTTTCCAGGAGTTGGGGAAATATTGTATTTTCAGACAACCATTTATAAAACTTTACATATTTATACCCACATTTCGGCACATTTTTAAGATATACATTTTTTATATTGTCTAATCCGCTGGCTTTCTTAATAGCTAGTTTATATATTATACATTTTATATCTGCTCACATGCAGCGGTATCAAAACTTTGTAGAGAATTTTCTACAGTTGATTCAGTATTTGCATCACTAAGGTGTTGCGAAACGTTGCGATTTTTACAAATTGTTCACAAGGAACATTAGCTTTTTGTGTGTCAGTGTAAGAAACATTACCATTTTGCACAAGAGATGGAATTTGCTTATATTTTGTTTTGATTACTCTAGCAATATTCCAGAAAGGTTTAGAAGCCTTGTCAAGTAAACTCAGTTTATTGTTCCACTCTGCGTTGCGCTTATTATAAATTAGCTTAGTTATCTGTTTAATAAAGTACTTCACAAGCCTTTGGGAAATGGGTTTTCTAAACCTCTGCCAATTTCGCCTATGCATATTTCTCAACTGAATTATTTCTACAACGTTGTTTGGGAGTTTCATACGATAATATTTTTTTTTACTTTTGGTATGCTACACTCAGCAGAACTTAAAATGTGGTCAGAAAAGTCGTTTACAACAATATTAATGTCGTCTGTATTAGTTATGGTATCTAAATCTGCGGATACATTTCGCAGTTAAAGTTTCAATGCTCTACGATAAACAGCTCAACTAGCATTCTTCAGATCAAGAGAGTATTGCACAATTTTGTTTCCGGAACACGGAATTTGACAAAAAATTGGGTTGTGATCCGACGGTAAATCATTTATTGATATTGGCTGAGAGAGATGACTAGATGAGTTAGTAAAAAAGAAATCAAGAACAGATGGACGACCACGAGAACCAGCTGGGATATAAGTTGGACTAGATGTTGACAAAACACGGACAGGTAGAAAGGTTAGCAGGTCACAAAAAACGTTACCAAATTTGCTCGGATGCAACCCCAATCTCTGTGTCTGCAATTGAGATCACCACCTATCAAAAAATTACCGCTTAGATTGAATCATTTTCGTGAATCCGATCGCAATCTTTGTTTAATAACTGTACTAGAATTTCCGCCTTGGAAATACAAACAGTAGATTTTAAGAACTGATACATTTCTTAACTTTATTTCTAAACCCATATTCTCAACATATTGCGTATCCAAACTTGTTAGAATACCATGTTGAATTGATTTCCTGATTAGAATCGCCGCTCCACCCCCTCGTCTATTCTCCCTATCTATTCGATAGCATTTAAAGGAGGGCCATGAAATTCGATAGGAACTGTCTTACCAGGTCTCTGTGACTAACGAAACATCAATATTGTACACATTTAGAAAATTTTTGAATTCAACATGTTATTGTCTTATACCTCTTGCTTTCATGTTACAATATTTAAGTTGCTATTTACTAAATTACTTTACATTAGAGTACATAAACTTAGCAGCTAATTGTGCGATGGCAGTAAATTGGTCTTGTTTAGTCTAAGAAGCACCTAATTTTTATATCAATTCCTTCCCCTTGCAGTTTGCGCACTTCACTTTTATGTTGTTAGTGTTACATACCTCAGTTTTGTGAGGCCAGCACGAATACCACAATATGTTTTAATGTGGAAGTTGCGTTCGTCGTAGCCAAACATTTGGCAGTTACGGTATTGTGTCACCGGATTATTGTTTTTGCGGTAATAGCTCCAGCTCACTTGCGTATGAAAATTAGTGTTGTATTTTTTCTTTAGATCATTGAGTTTAACACTGCCATTTTCAAAATAAGTTATATAAAATGTGTCTTTATAAAGATCGTCGGTTTTAGTTATTCGTTTTAAGTCCTTGCACTTAGGCTCGAGTTTTATTAATTCGTTTTTTAATGAATTAATGTCAATATTACCTAAGCCGTATAAAACAGCTTTAAAAGCTTTTTCGCTTTTAACATCGTGTGTGAAGAACTGAAAATTTTCTTTTTGAAGTTTGGTTAGAACACTATTGTATGAGTCCATACTGTTACACAAAATTTTTATTCCGATGGTCACTTTTTTTTGGCGATGACGATGGCGCGATAGATAGCTCATTGGACTATCACGCAGACAGTCTGGGTTCGATTCCTGGCTGGGTCACCAACAATTTTTCAAATCGCCATCACCCTTTCGGCGGGCAATGGCAAAGTCCCGAAAGTAAAATTGTCTACGAAAAAGCTTCTAAGGAGTGCCATTCGGACTCGGCGATAAGCCGTAGGCCCCGCTCAGATGTGACAAAAATGACAACATGAGCAACACAAATGAGTGTCAAGAAGCTAGGCCATGGCCCATATTGGGCTGCCAGCGCCACAGTGTTTGGTTTTTTTTTTGTCACTTTTTTTATAGCATAAGCAGAGATATTCAGTGAATTAAATAAACTTTGCACATATTCAGAAGTTTTTTGTACCACTTTAATTGGAGGAACATTTATTTTTTTAACGTTTGGCGATATGATTTCGTCCATATCATGGGTTCATTGTCACTCTCCGGAAGACATTGGAGAGAGCTCCACTAGTTAGAGCGAGCATTTTTTTTTTGAAATTGGCCATTGTCAGTAAAGACGTAGCTCTTTTTTTTTTGTAGAGGACAGTGATGTGTCCCCCATACTTGGGGTTCTCGATCTTTTATGAATTTTTACCGCTATTAAGATTCGAGAAAGAAAAAGGAAAAACAAAGATAACGTAACCAAATCGAAATACGTACACTAAATGGCTGTCGATGCGTATAGTTTTAAATCTGCAGCCAGACTGAAGCTCTTGTTATAAACCTATAACATTGTTTGAAATATTCGAAGCTATACGCCGTTTAAATAATACTAATTCAAGTGGCGCAGATGGTATCTTAAGTATGATTCTCAAAGAAATTTCCTGGTTCATAATGGACGTCTTAAAGGACATATTCAACGGCTGCATTTTTGCAGGGGTTGTTCCTGATGAACTCAAGCAGGCCCATGTTAAACTTTTGTTCAAAAAAGGTTCTGCAATTGAACTGTGCAACTACAGGTCTATTTCCCTCCTCCCTGTGCTAAGTTAGGTTTTTGAAAAACTAATGAAAGACAGAATAGAACAGTTTTTAGATATCAATAATTACTTTAGTCTTAAACAGTTTGGCTTTTGGAAAGGAAAATCTACTGAAAATGCTCTACTGCATATCTGTGCCCAAACAATGTACAAAGTTTTTTTTTCAGTTTTAAATGCATTTTATTTTACTTATCATTACCTCTTACACTCTAACAGAAAATGCTTAAATGCTAGCTTAAAATCACTTAACAATCTTATACTAACTTACTGGCTCCACATAGGAACTCTAAGCTACTCTTAATTCTTATATCTATGTCTTTCCACTTTATTTACATTTAATTAAGGTTTATTTTCTATACTTAGGCTAAGAAAAGAATTGTTAACAAAAAACTTAGCATATGGACATGATTTTTTATTTTTATAAAAACATACACACACATAGACATTATACACAATTATATACATACATTAGTATATACATTTGTATATACTAATATATATATATATAGATTAACTCTAAGTAGAGGAATGCTTCCGGTGGAACGAAGCCGTCAGAGCGCACACTCTCGTGGTACAGGTAATTGGGGAAGTATGCCCCAGATATCAAGTTATTCGCCGAGGCCATTGCTCTTGCAATGTGCCTTCGAGTCAGCTTAATAACGAAGTTGTCGACTCGTATTAGGTTCGCCCTGTTGTAAAGGACCTCATAATGATAAAATTTTTTGTACTCCGACTCTGGTGTTCTGCACAAGCGAAGACAAGCCCTAAGGCAAGTCCTCTCAAACACCCGAATCTTTTGCATTAAGCTTGCTCGTACATTGTTTCTCTGAACCGTTGTGGGGTACACTTGTGTAGAGAGCTTGAGCTCTGTTAAAATTAAGTATTTTTCATAAATTGATCAAAAAAATGTCGTGCAGTATTTATCAATTAAAGGTTGAAAGATCAGACCTTAAAGTGGGGTGCGCGGAGTGTGGAGCATATTTCCATGGGAATGGTGTCAAAATCACTGCCATCGATTTGGATTTCATAAAGAGAAGTAAATCGGTTTGGAGGTGCCAACCGTGCTCAAACCAACGGAGAGCGTCCTTCTCTAGACCATCCAACAACGTAATCCATTCAATCAGCCAGACACCACCGTCATCATCGACACCATCATCTTCGCTATCGCCACTGCCTACGTCTGTTGCATCGACTCAACCGGCAACTTTACCGTCACAAACAGCCAATATCACTTTAGATATGATTTACGCAAAAGTTGTGTCAATCGAAGAAAACCTAAAAATTCAAATCAGCGCTCTTCAAGCTAAAAATGATAAGTGTGAAAAAAGAATTGATTCTCTCGAAGCCAAAATCAACAATCTGGAGAAACAGCTACTCATAAACAGTATAGAAATATTCAACGTTTCTACCCTCCAACCAGACATGTCCTATACTGATGCAGCTCTTAAAGTATTTCGTGAAGGTTTAAGCTTGAACGTAAACGAGGGAGACATCGACCAGTGCTACATGAAGAAAATTAAAATAGCCAAACCAATAATTAAATTCAATACGCCCAAAAACGTTCTTCACGTAAAACTAGTGTCTCATCTGTGCAAAGATAAAATAATAAAAGCCAAGAAAGAAAAAGGAAAGCAATTAACCACGAACCTACTCAATGCCGAAGCAAGACTGGATAAGATGTATGTCAAGGAGTGTTTAACGTATGAAACAAGACAACTATTAAAAACTGCAACAGCAATGAAGACAAAGAAGGGGTATAAATATGTGTGGACGAAAAATGGGACTATTCGCATGCGAAATGAAGAGGGTGCCAACTACGTAAGAATAAATTGTGATGCTGATTTTCTTAAATTATGATTGTTGCTAGCTCTCTCCCACTTCCTAATGCATGTGAAAGCCCAGCTGATCTCGTTAATTCTGTATGTTGTTTATGTTTACATCAAAATATACGTAGCTTGAGAAAATTTTTTTCAATGTTCTTAGCTCATCTTGATTCGTTGTTGAATTAACACGTTGTAATAGTCTTAAGTGAAATTTGGATATACGAAAAAGAACTTGAATTGTATAAAATAGAAGGTTACAACTTTCCTTTGGCAAATTGTAACGAGTCTTATTGTGCTGGAGGTGTTGCCGTGTATGTTAAAAATGGACATGTGTGTGATAGTACTTGGCTTAAATTATCTAGTGCGGATGTATTAAAATTTTCACTTGCTTTCGAAAATATTGATTACACTTTTTTGAGTATTTATCGACTTCACGCTGTTGCTAAAAGTATTTTTATTCATGATCTAAGTCATATTCTTAGCACAATGTTGATATTCTTGATGAGTGTAACATTGATACTGAAAATTATTTGTTTACTATGGCTTCAAATGGTCTTAAGAGTTTGATTAATGAACCTATCCGTTTGACCGATTCCTCTATGAGTTGTATTAACCATATTTTCTTAAGAACTCAAAAAAAAATAAAAATATTTTTAGTGGACAGGTACACGATTTGAAGGTGACAGATCATAGCATGGTCAGCCTAAATTATTCTTTAGTTTACTATCGTCCTGAAAACTTTAAATCCGCTTTTGATAGAGCGAAGTATTCCATAAATTATATGGTTTTGAAAGAATTTTTAACTTTTGAATGCTAGGAAACGGTTTTTTCCGAAGGTAATCCTTCCGTTTCCTCCAGGTTGGGGGTTGTGCCGCCGGGGTAATTGCCCGGCCATTTATAAAAAATTAAGTTACGAAGCATCAACAAGCCTCGGATATGGACGGATCTACTGTTGACAACCCACGCAAACGATTTAAGGACAATGAGCTTCGGATATGCACGTGGAATGTTAGATCCCTTAATAGACCACGTGCAGACGAGCAACTAGCGGAGGCCCTAGACTGCTGCAAAGCAGACATAACCGCTATCCAAGAAATGCGATGGGATGGACAGGACAAAAAGAAGATGAAAAACTGCGACATCTACTACTGCAATTGCTATCGACGGCAAAAGCAGCGCTTATTTGGATGCGGATTTGTTGTCGGAGGTAGACTAAGACAAGAAGTCCTCAGCTTCCGGCATGTGAACGAGCGCCTCGTAGCAATCCGCATCAAGGCTAAACTCGCCAACATTAGCCTCATATGCGCGCATGCCCCCACAGAGGAGAAAGATGACGACGCCAAGGATGCCTTCTACGAGCTCCTTAACAAGACCTACGAGCAATGCCCTAGCTATGACATTAAAATTGTCCTCGGTGATTTTAATGCAAAGCTAGGGAGAGAGGGTATCTTTGGTGGAACAATCGGAACATATAGCCTGCACAACACCACCTCCGATAACGGATTCAGGCTAATCGACTTTGCGGTGGGGCGAAACATTGTCGTAGCTAGCACGCGGTTCTCACATCTCGACATACACAAGGGGACTTGGGGAACTCCTGATCAATCAACAGTCAACCAGATTGATCACATTGCGATCGACGCAAGACACTCCTCCAGTATTATGGATGTTCGTACGTTCCGAGGAGCCAACATCGACTCGGGCCATTACTTTTTGTAGCCAAGGTACGGTTGCGGATATCCCAAACTACGCCAAGACAAACTAATGCTGTGAGAAAATTCGACGTTAGATGGCTACAACAATCGCAAGAGATCGCCAAGTCCTTTTCCGATCGAGTGTCTCCTAATCTCTTAAGAGGTCCAATGCCGCCAGCATCAAGCATCGAAGATTATTGGAAACACTGCCAAAACGCCATCAGAGCTGCTGCTTCTGATGTGCTGGGTTTTACTCGTCCACCACAACAAAACCCCTGGTTCGATGATGAATGCCGGCAGGCACATGCAGCTAAACAAGACGCACGCAATGCGGCACTGCAAAAGAAGAAGAAGAAAGAGCATGAGAAGCGCGCGATCGAGGAAATTGAGAGATGCTACTCCAGGAATGAGGTTCGGAAGTTTTACCAAAAGGTAAAAATAACATGCCACGGAAACAAACCCCAAACCGAAGCCTGTAGAGATGAACAAGGGAACATCGTAGTAGAATCGCAGTCGATGCTGAGGATTTGGAAAGATAATTTCTGCAGACTGTATAACGGCGCTGACGGACCAAATACCGCTGTCAGGCAGAATCAACCTTTCAACCTGGACGATGATGACCAACAATTCCGTCCACCCGACCTGGATAAAGTGAAGATAGCCATATCGAAACTTAAGCCCAACAAAGCTGCTGGAGTGGATGGCCTGACTGCCGAGCTCTTCAAAGCGGCAGGCGATGACTTGGTAAGGAGCATACACCAACTCATTTGTAAAATATGGTCGGACGAAAGTATGCCCGGTGAATGGAACCACAGCATTATTTGTCCAATTCTCAAGAAAGGAGACCCTCTGAACTGCGCCAACTACAGAGGCATCAGTCTCCTTAACATCGCATATAAGATCTTATCCGCCGTATTGTGTGAACGCCTGAAGCCGTTTGTCAACAACCTGATAGGTCCATATCAGTGTGGCTTCAGGCCAGGAAAGTCCACCATCGACCAGATATTCACACTACGGCAGATCTTGGAGAAGACCCATGAGCTTCAGATCGATACCCACCACCTATTCATCGATTTTAAGGCCGCGTATGACAGCATCTATAGAGACGAGCTATATAGAGCAATGTCTAGTTTTGGCATCCCTGCCAGACTCGTCCGTCTGTGCAGGATGACGATGGAGAATGCACGCTGCTCCATCAAGGTCGGTAATGATCTCACCGAGACCTTTGATGTCCAGAAAGTATTTAGACAAGGCGATGCGCTGTCATGCTATTTTTTCAACATCGTACTTGAAAGAATAGTGCAAAACTCACGAGCAAACACAAGAGGCACTATCTTTCAAAAGTCCGTCCAACTATTCGCATACGCCGACGATATTAACATAATCGGGAGAAAGCAGCGTGATGTCAGTGGCGCTTTCGTGAGTATTGAGGCGGAAGCGGCGAAAATGGGTTTAGCGGTCAATGAGGGCAAGACCAAGTATATGCTGTCAAGCAAAAAGGACAACCAACACCGACGTCTCGGACAGAACGTCACCCTCGGCAGATATAAATTTGAGGTAGTTAAGGACTTTGTCTACCTAGGCTCCGCTATAAATACAGGCAACGACACCAGCGCAAGAATAACTCTTGCCAACCGCTGTTTCTTTGGGTTAAGAAGGCAATTGAGTAGCAAAGCCCTCTCTCGGACAACAAAAGTCACCCTTTATAAGACTTTAATAATCCCGGTCCTGCTCTATGGCGCAAAGGCATGGACATTGTCAATATCACGGTTTCAACCATTGTTTTTCGGTGCAGTCTGCGCTGACTCTGAGTGGAGGAGGAGATCCCACGGCGAACTGTAGAGGGACATCGAGAGTCATGTAGAGGGTATAGACACCAACGCTCCGGTCCAAAAAGTCTTCGAATCCGCTCCCGAGGGACGCCGCAGTAGAGGAAGGCCAAGACGCACACGCAAGTGGAAGAGGACCTCAGCCAATTTAGCGTGCGAAACTGGAGACAGCTAGCCAGGGATGGAGCTGGCTGGAGAAGCTTGTTGAATGAGGCCCAGGTCCACCCCAGACTGTAGCGCCACCTAAAGTAAGTAAGTCAGTAACATTAATTTTTTATATAAATCCGATTTTGTTTTTGGTACATCAAGAAAACAAATGAGTTTATTTGAATTAATTGCAATATTCACATATGCGAATTTGAGTGCTTGCTCTATATTTTCGTATGGTATATTATCTCTATTCACTTTATCTATAGTTATATCTAATGCATTTTTTGCTTATATATTTGAATTTATAATGTTAATTTTTGCGAATTCAATTGCGTATATAATATTAGTTAATTCTTCTTTTATTATTTTTATTTTGTATAATAGGATTACATTTACTTGATATTCGATTACACTTTCTTTTCTTATACTATCTGTAATTTCATTTGTTATCCTACTTAGATTATTAATTCTTTCTTCATATTTTCTGTTTATAATAATTTGGTTTTCATTGTTTTCTATTATGCTATTTATTTTATTTATTACAATGTTAAAATCTTCGTGGTCGGGATTACCCCACTTCCATGCTGTTCCAATAAAATCCAGTGAACGCTTTACTCTATTTAATTTCAAATTTTTAATTAAATTGCAAATATGTGCGACTTCGTGGTGTAGGAGCGGGAAAAAGGGATTAGTTCCTGGGACTTGATTTTGTATGGCGGTTGTGACTTCAGATAGGAATTTTTCGTATTGTGATATTTCGAAAGTATGAATAAATTAAATTTGCTGCCTTCTGCGATTTTCGCAATTCCGTTGTCTAGGACGATGATGGGGGAATAACTGTAGTCAAGAATTTTAACAATTCCTTGAGTAATTCCAGCTAAACACCTGTTGAGTTATAAAATTAGAATGGCGTGTGGAATTTGTTTTTAATTTTTTATATTTGATTTATGTACTATCTTTTCTGATTCTGTTACTACAGTAGTGGGCCTATCTTCTTTTACGATTTCTTTACTATACGAGTATCTTGATGATAATTTTGAACCTAGTCTTCTATTGATTTTTATGTATATAGTGTCACGGGGTAAATATTTTTTTGTGCAAGGTTTATTTTTATTGTGGTAAGCCAAATCAGTGTCTTGTTTTAATTTTAGTTTGTCTGTGGTTTCGTTGTGTGCTTTTCTGATCTGTTCGGGATCTGTTCCGATATTTCGGCTAAAAAATATATTGACGGGCTTTTTGTTTGTAGCTGAATGAACGGAAAAGTTGTAGGCATTAACGGCGGTGTCTAGAAACTCCGTGAAGGATCGGTGAATCTTTTCAGATTTCAGACATCTCATGATTTCGACAAGTGTCGAATGAAACCGTTCCACTTGACCACCCCCCTTGTGTAAGGGGGTGTCGCGAAGACTTGGATACCTAATTCATCCTTTAGCATAAATTTGATTGAGGCGGAATTAAATGATTTTTTATTATCAAACACAACGAATCTTGATAGTGCATCGGCTACAACGTTAGTTCTACCGGGTTTATATTTAAGTTCATAATTGTAGTCTTCTAACAGCGCTTTCCATCTTTTCAGCTTAGTGTTGTTGTTTTTGCTGCTGAGCGCATGTGTTAGGAGTTGATGTTCGGTAAAGATGATAACTTTTGCCAGTCCGTACAGGAAATTTCTGAGGGAGTTCAAGGCCCATATAATGGCTAACATCTCCTTCTCATTTGCGGCATAATTTTCTTCGGCTCTACTGAGTGTCCGAGAAATGAATGTAGTGGGTTTGTCCTGTTGGGATAGAACAGCGCCTATGGCAAAGTTTGAGGCGTCTGTTGTAAGTTCGAAGGGCTTTTTAAAATCTGGATAGTTGTCTGTTGTAAGTTCGAAGGGCTTTTTAAAATCTGGATAGATTAGTATCCTCTGATATTAAAGAGTTTTTTAACTTTTTTAAAGCTTACGGAGCAACATCGTTAAGATGAATTGGCTTTTTACGGCAGATGTTTTTGGACACGCGTCCATCCTCCCCTCTTAAGTGAGATGTCAGGGGCTTAGCGAGCTTGGCATAGTCTCGAATGAGTCGCCTATAATATCCTGACAGGCCAAGTTTTTGTGCCTTTTGAAGAGACGACGAAACCTAAAAATTCAATTTCCTCTTTAAAGAACTCACATTTGTCGAGCTGTACTTTTAAGTTAGCTTCGTGCAAAGTCTGGAAAACTTTGCGAATATTTTTCAAATGTGTAGCCTCGTCTGGACCAAAAATAATTATATCATCGATGTATACACGGCAAATTTTATCAATGTGCTCATGAAGTATATCATCAAGAGCCCTTTGAAATATTGAAGAGGCGTTTTTCATCCCAAATAGCAGTCGCGTGAACTCGTACTTGACATGGTTGATAGAGAAAGCTGTTTTTTCTGTATCTGATTCCTTTACAGGAATCTGGTGAAAACCACTTTTGAGGTCGACAACCGAAGACCATTTGTTTTGTCCCAATTGGGACAGGACTTCATTGATTTCTTGTATCGATACTGTGTTACTGTGATACTGTTCAGTTTACGGTAATCGATTACCAGTCTGTATTTTTTCTTACCAGACGTATCTGTTTTTTGGGTACAATCCATACAGGTGAATTGTACGGTGATCTGAACGCCTGATTATACCATATTTAAGTAGACTTCAATCTGACTCTCGACTTCATCTTTAAGAGCCATGGGATACGCGTAGAACTTTGAGTAGACAGGGGTATCGGTGGTTGTTCTAATTTCGCTTTTGACAGTGGTAGTGCACGTTAGCTTATTATTGGGATCATGAAATAATTTTGGGAATTCCTGAACGATAGACTGGATATAGGATTTTTGTTGGTGGGACATGTGAGTGGTTCGAACGTTGACAGAATAAACGGATTCTGCCATTAGCTGTTTTACCTTAACTTTCACAATTATTTATGAGCATATAATCATCTTTTGTATAGATAATTGCAGAAAGGTCTTTTAAGCTATCATTACCAAGAATAGCATGAAAAGACTTGAGCTCCGGCATAAGAAAAAATTTTTGTTTAATATGATTTAGGCCAAAAAGGTTTAGAAAAGTATGAAAAAGTATGATTTTTATGTTTCCTCCCATGGAGTTGGCATAAAAAGGTTTTTCGTTTATGGGAGCGAAGTGCAATTTAACCTAAAAAATGGATGTCACTAAATCCTTGTTGCTCTTCCATATGGCCATTTCCATCTTTCTGTGGCAGGGTATCAGTGTATTGCTTTAGGCTTTGTTTGTATTCTTTATCTTCTGATTTTGTTGCCTCTTCATATTGGTATGATTCTTCGGGTTTTGCATCAAGATGAAAATTTCTTTGGATTTTACTTGGATGCACTTGTTTCGACGTGGAAGCAAATGATCTTTTTTGAGCAGGTTGCACGTTCTTTTGCTGCGGTCTGTTTGCATAATCTAAGTTATTAGTTCTGATTGTAGAAGTCTCCATATGGATTCGAGGTGGTTGTGGTTTAGCATTGAAGCTTTGTTGCGGAAAATTTTGAATCGCAGGTCTAGGAGGTAACATTTGTTCTGGATGAGAAATCATTTGGGGTTGTGCAGGCCATCTCATTGATGGGATGAGGCTGCTGAATTTGATGATGACGCTTAGGGGGAATTGTAGGTGGTGGTGCGTTCATTCTGCGAACATTGTTTTGGTTAGCCATCGCATACTGCGCTCGGGAATTCTGGTTATCGAGCTTGAGTCAGAGGTGCAGGGCTTACGGTAGATCCACAGGTTCTCGGATATCTAAGAGCCTGGGCAGGTCACATTTTTAGCCACGTATGAACGTGTCAAGTGCCTTGTCTCTGTATGTATGCATTAGTAGATTAAAGGCTTCTCCGCCAATTTCCATGCACGAGATCTCATTTAGGATCAGTGAGAGGTGTGAATAAACCTGCTGATAGAAATCCTGAATAGAAGAATTTCCTTGTACCAATGATGTCATTTGGTACTCTAGCGTGCCGAGGTCTCGCTTATCGGAATAGTGTAGCGTAAGGCATTTATTAATGCAACCTCAATTTAAAGGGATGTTATAGGATTCTAAGACGTGGTCCGCGTGACCTATGATTTTATTCCTTATGACATTAATAATACCGAAGTATTTCGGTGAGCCTTTCATCGATTCATATATTTTAAGAATCCTTTCTACACTTTGTCGCCATGAGCTAAACTCACATGGCTGTCCGGAAAACTCTCTAATGCTTCTTACAATGTCGGGTATTTTATCAAGTTCGGCTATATTATTGCGCTGATCTAGATTGATCGATTCCTCAGTTCCCGCAAACTGATTGCCATTCGGATTAATTATTGACTGAATAAGGGTTCTACCCTCAGATTGCAGAACCTCGCTTACAATGGAAGTCACAAGAGATGCAAAGCAGGGTGTGAAATGGGTGTATTAAGAACTCTCAGGATTTGAGGGATTTAAGGTTGACGGACGAAGGATATTGTGGTTAGGCATTGTCGCGTTAAATATAGGAAATTACTTAAGAATGTCTTATCTGATAATATTTGTAAATTTTTAGAAATATATTTTTTTGTTTTATATGTTTCTTAATAAAAATAAAAATATATTCTAATTCTTGATCGGTATTCAATAAATTTGTTAAGATCTCATTTTGTTTTAATTTTTCTTGTATTTATATTTTATATATTTTCTTTTAATATCTCAATCTAATCTTACATTATGATGATGACAATTTGTCTGTCCATCTTCTTCCGGTTGAGCGGCTGACTCGTCCTTGAAATCGCCTTTTTTTCTTTATGGCTACTGTGGGGCCTCGTTCTCACACACAGAAGTTCACTTAAGTCTAGACCGAGAGAGATTACTTTAACTTCACGGTTAAGATACCACGAGGGATCACTTTAACTTCGGGGTTAAGGGTTCAGGGGCAGGCAAATTCAATCGTTACGTGCGGGAAACCGAGCACTACTTGAAGGCTTTCTTTACAGGTAAACGCACCGCACTTTAGCACTACTTAAGGGCTTTATTTATAACGACCGCGGGACTAGCACTTCTCAAGGGCTTTTTTTCGCTTACTTCGGTACTACTGAAAGACTTACTTATTCGCGATGTGTCACGGATGCGTACCCCACGTTGGGTGCCACTTAAACAATTATAGAAACGGTTTATTAAAAAAAACACGTATTTATTATGTCGTTAGAGTTTTACAACTAATTTCTTAAGCTAAACTTAATTAAAATATTACCTATGCTTAACCTATTGCATCAGCAGAGTTCGTTGTTCCCACGATAGTCGTCAAGTGCAAGGTTGCACTTGTGCAATGCTCGGTGCTCAGGTGTCGGTCGCCGGATGTAATATGCTACCTTTGTACTGATTGTTCAGGTTCATCCAGACGTTGCGTAAGCAGAACGTAAACTCGTGCAATAAGAGTATTTGATGTTCATATTATATATAACATAACACTAAAAAATTATCTGATTCGGCTTATAACGTTCCATAATCAGGTTGACTAATAATACATATCTGTATACATTATAGTTTCCTACCACATTTAAAAGTAGAGAAATTGAACATACGTATACTGTTTTTACACACTTTCATCTTTAAAATCATGGGTAGATCCACAATATAACTGCATTTCCAATAAAAAATTGTTCTCCCGTTAGTTTAATTGGAAATCTTTAAAATGTCATGCGTGTGTGTTAACAGTCCCAATTTATTTTGCTATATTTGCGATGAGTTTACGCCAAAATCGAAAAAAAAAACACTTTCGGAGTTAATTATTGTAAAAAATTGTATCTTGCCTATTTTAACCGTGAAATTAGAAATCAGGATAAGTCGTGGGTTCCTGAAGAGAGCTGTTTAAAGTGTTATACATATCTGAAAAGGTGGCGCAATGGAAGCATCGATAAAATGCCGTCGGGCTCGCCAATGATTTGGACTGAGCCAATGAGTCATGCTGTGGATTGCTTTTTCTGTTTAACTCCACAAAATGGATTTTCAGAAAAATCTTAACGAGGTATTCAGTATGCAGATGTATCATCAGTCACAAAACGTGAGCCACATTCCGACAATCTACCACTACAATGTTCTGGGGTAACCCAATGTTCGCTAAATTCTAGTTCAACGGACTGTGAAGATTGTAGTGATCAGGATTTTGTTCAGGACAATTCAGGACCCTTCTTTCTCAATCAAACAAGGCTCAATGACCTTGTAAGGGATTTAAACTTATGCATCGGGAAAACAGAATTAATTTGTTCAAAATTACAGCAATAGAAGCTGTGCGAGCCAGCTGTGAAGGTTACTTCATATACGAAAACACAGTTCATTTGTTCCATATTTTCCCAAGCAAGATGGTTTAGTTTTCCAATGATGTGAATGGTTTAATGTGTCAACTTGGTCATGATTATGATGCCAATGAATGGAGATTGTTTATTGATTCTTCGAAAACAAGTTGAAAAGCCGTTTTGCTCCATAATAGAAATAAGCTTATATCTTTACCACTCGCTTATAGTGCTTATTTGAAATAGACGTATGATGTCATGAAACTCATATTAGAAAAAAAATTAATTAAGGACTGCGTAAATGGCTGATTTGTGTAGATCTAAAAGTGGTTTCTCTTTTAACTGGCCTGCAGACAGGCTATACAAAATATTTTTGCTTTTTTTGCGAGTGGTTCAGCTGAGCACGATCAGAACATTTTTTAAGAGAAAATTGACCGCTACGGCACTCTTTCATACCGAGACAAAAAAATTCCATTTTCTTAAAGTTGTTTTGTTTAAATGAAAATCAACAGCTTTTCTGACAGAATAGTCAAATCTATATCTTGCGTCCACATCACACAACACTTTCAGTCAAAATTATGAAACAGAAAATTATATCTGATGTATTACAACTGCATTAATGTATGATGCAGCTGATATAGTAAATGAGAAAAAGGCCTCAGGTTATTTACTTTACTTTACTTAAATCTTGTAATTTTTCAATCACCTCCATTTTTTTTTATATCTTGTCCAATATTATTTTACAATCTTCTTAAATTGGTTATTCAGACGGAAAGTGGAACTTAACTCTTAAAATCTATTGTGTTGCTTGACCTACATACTCGTAATATACTTCTTCCGTTCTTCTTGCTAATTTACAATGGCTTTGCAGTGAATTAATGATCGTGGGAATCCCATGGACAGAAGTTATAAACTAACTCTTCGCTCAATGACCTTGGTGACCAAAAGACTGGTCTAAGGGTGTGTCATATAAATGCTCAAAGCTTGGTTCCTAAACTTGATGAGTTCGAAGGTTCTATCGCTGATGTTCTAACCTTTTTCGTGGTTCAACCTGGATATCTCCAGGTTGACATCTATCAGTGCCTACCGCATTTCTACAGTACGCAACCGTCAAAGCCAACGAATTCTTCTTCCTCTTTAAAAGGCGCTGCAGTCTGGGGTGGACCTGGGCCTCAGTCAACAAGCGTCTCCAGCCAGCTCGATCCCTGGCTAGCTGTCTCCAGTTTCGCACGCTAAGTTGGCTGAGGTCCTCTTCCACTTGCTGACTGACTTCAATGACTTCAAAAAGACTTCAATGGCTTCTCTGAAATAACAGATGATTGCATTCATTTGAATTCACTAAAATGAATTACCAATCAAGGACTTCAAAATGAATGGTGATTTCACATTTTAATGTTGAAGTCTTTTAGTGAATTCATGAGTTAAAAATTCTTAGATTTAAATCAAATGAATTAAATTCGAAAGTGATTTAATTCTTTTACGGCTCAGTAATAAACGTAATTCGTATCGAAAAAAACCGAAGAAATGGATGGAAAATTTGTTGGCTTCGCTCGATGTCAAACTTTCCATACTGGAGGATTAATAAAGTACTCAACTAAGAAACACTAAATAGCTTTCCAACAACAACTGAAACAAACTTCTCAAGACACCAAACGCCTTGAGCTAAGCACATCAATTGTGCTTATAATACCTCTGAGTGGTAACCGTCGGGTACTGGTAAGTGCTCATCCAGAATCGACTTTCTAAACATTTAAGCGTAAATGCTGGCCAGCAGATAAAAATAGGAACACTATAAGCGGGACAGTGGATGAATTCCCCAGAAAGAATCAACGGTTAAGTAAGATCCCGGAGAAAATGAGACCTTATCCCTGCTTTTTCTTCTTCTTTAAGTGGCGCTACAGTCCGGGTCGGACCTGGGCCTCAGTCAACAAGCGTCTTCAGCCAGATCGATCCCTGGATCGATAGCTGCCTCCAGTTTCGCTCGCTAAGTTGGCTGAGGTCCCTTCCACATGCGTGTGTCATCTGAATTTTGGCCTTCCTATACTGCGCTGTCCCCCGGGAGCAGATTCGAAGATATTTCAGACCGGAGCATTGGAATCTATACGCTCTACATGACCTAGCATTCTCAGTCTTTGGATCTTCACTCTTCTGGTTAGGTCGATGTCGCTGAGCAGTCCGTAGAGTTCATTGTTGTATGTCTTCCTCCACTCACCGTCAGTGCAGATGGGATCGAAGATCACCCGAAGAATTTTTCTCTCGAAGCAACTAAGAACACCCTCATCCATTTTTGATAATGTCCATGCCTCGGCGCCATAGAGCAGGACCGGAAGTATTGCGGTTTTATAAAATGTGACTTTTGTTGTCCGAGAGAGGGCTTTGCTACTCAATTGCCTTCTTAACCCAAAGAAACAGCGGTTGGCAAGGGTTATTCTTCGTTTGATCTCAGCGCTATATTAACGGACAGTATGAACAAAGAACTGGCATTCCGAGGTTAGGTATGAGTATGTTGTTGGAATCAAAGCGAAAGGCCATTGTAAACGCGGAAAGATTATCTACAATATAGGTACTTAGGATGATGTGTCCGTATTTTATTATGCAAACACGAAAGAGAGCGGAAAACTGAGAGGTTGTCGAATGAGCAGCCGACGAGGCCTTTAGAATAAGCTGACATTTGATCCATACACATAGCGAGTGATATTGTTGTAGATAACATTAAGCCATCTTTTACTTCCACAATCAACCTTACCATACACCTCACAACCATGTAGTAAAGTTGGAAGTAAGAGCGTTTTTGCCAGCATTTTCATTGTAGGTGGTGTAAACAATTTCATTGACCAGAGTAATCGAAAACGTATCCAAACCTTTCCGATAACACCATTAATACTGTCATCCCAGGTAAACGTGTCATTTAAGATAACTCCAAGGTTTTTAGCAGCTCTGACATATGGGACGATTTCTTGACCAAGTTTGATCGGCAGCAAGAGTGAAAATTTAAGTGTCTTCCTTTTTATGGCTAGGACTTAAGATTTTGTAGGGTCTAAGCTCAGGAAGTTACGTTGGACCCAGAGCAAGACATAGTTCAACTCTCATGCAAAATATCAGCAAGACCACTCAAAGACAATAGGACATCATCGGCATACATATGGATCAGGGAACGTCGAGAAATAAGAGACAAATCGTTGATCTAAACAGAATAGGCCCAAGTATTGATCCTTGTGGAACGCCGCGCGAAACTTTAAGGAAGCTGGAAGACTTTGCGTTAACCACAACATATTGCAATCTCTTTAATGATTAAGAGTACATTAGCTTTGCTGACTCTTTTGAAAAATTGTACATGCTCTGAAGTTTTCGACATAACAGTACGTGATTCACCATATCGAAAGCTTTGGAGAAGTCTACATGTATCAAAAATGCTATCGTTATCCAGCGACTTCCTTATGTCGTCAACTACGGACAACAAGGCAGTTTTGCAGCTGTGTTCAGAAAGAAATCCCAACTGACAACTGCTAAGAAGTTTTTTCGATGTCAACTGCGTTTGAATTTGTTTCAAAATTACTTTTTCAAAAACCTTACTGTAAAAAGACAGAATTGCAATGGGTCTGTATTAACTTCTTCCTTTTTTAGGGATTGGAATAATTTTTCCCTTTTCCATTTACGCGGATATTCAGAGGTGGTAATGATGTGATTAAAAATGTGAGTCAAAGACGGTATGGCAGCAGAAGTTATATGAACCTGGTATCAATTCCGTTTTTATTAACAATACAGCCTCAACAGCGTTTGCGTCACTTACGCATACGAAGCCAAAAGTTTCATTATGGGCATCAATTTCTGATGGCTCAAACGTATTTCGCCCAGGTTCGATTGCGAGAGATGTACGCATTGTGACAAAGTTTTCATTAAAGAGATCGCAATCAATTTCGTCAGACACTTTAGGGTTCCTTTTTCCAATTTTTAGCTCTTTTAAGGTTAACCATGTGTTTTTCGTCGAACTATTTTGACTCAATCTATTTTCGTAGTAGATCGTTTTCGCAGCTCTTATCTCTGACACTACTTTATTACGCAGACGACAATACACACGATGCAATATTTCAAAGATTAAAAGATCTATCTCGCTCTTGCGTTAGTTGTATGATACTACTGCTTAACCAAGGTGACGATGATCTTCGAACAACCTTAGACTTCGCGGCAACGTTTTTGTCAAAAAGAAATCTAATCTGCTCTTGAAGAGATAGTACTTTATCATCAACTTACTGTAAAAAGCGAACATTATTCCAGTCAGTACGCTGCAGGTCGTGCAGAAAACCTTGGTAATTTAGATTTTTAAAATCTCTGAACTGGTACCAAAACTCCTTCGGTTTATTTCGAAAATCTAAGGTTGAAAAGATCATATCGTATCTGGAGAAGGCAGGGGCTGAGATTTGATTGTAAAGTATGACCTTTTTTGTGTCGCTGACACAAAAATGATCAATTAGTGTATTTGCGTCACCCTGGAAATGAGTAGTAATACTTGTATTTACTGGAAACCAGCTAAGCACTTTAAAACTACCTATATTCATGAATTTCGACGAAACGCTAGTGTCGATTAAGTTGCAATTAAAATCACTTCAGAGAACAACATGCGAGGCGCTGCAAAAGTATTGTTCCAGTACATTTACTATTGGATAATAGTCCACAAGTTGATCTAATCTATACGCGATACCCAATAATATTTTTTCAGACTCGCACACGATGTAAACGAAGCAATAGTCAAGCCCAGAGTCCTCCGCTGATTTACAAACCGGTGTTAATTGTAAACCTTCGCGAACATAAATAGCAGAGTCTCCCCCAGCACGACCTATTCTGATACCACGGTGAATCGTAAAACCTGCCGCATCAAACACATTATCCAATATTATATATGGATGGAACTAAGTTTCAGACACACAAACAACATCAACTTGAGATCCCACAAAGAGATATTTAAATTCTTCTAGTTCAAAACTATTGTACAAGCTTTGCATATTAAGATGACAAATTTGTAAACCCTTTTTTTGCGCGCAAAGAATACGAATTATAGAATGCATTCTCTCTTCCCTATCATCACTCGCGGGAATCCCTCCAATGTTACTTGAAATTTTGTTTAATTTTGATTTTAAAACAAGAAACAAATTATAAGGAACATTCGAATATTTCATCAGCCAGTAAGTATTTACAAGTGAATGTTGAGAATGCGACAAGATTAAATTTAAAAAGGAATAAAACAAGTACTCGTAGATAACAAAAGCAAGAAGCGAAGAAAAAAATAATAAATACATACAATAACTGCGGTCATCTCAAAACGTCTCAGCAGAGGCAGCGCCAGCAACAGCACACAGGTCTTCGGAGCTTTCGATATTTTTGTGCTCTCCGATTTTTTGACGTAGAGAAACTCATGTTTTGTTTGTGTAGCGAACAGCTGATTTGTTCGCCCGAGTACCAGAGCCCTGCGTAACAGAGTGCCTGTTTACCTGATTAAGCTTTCGTTCAGGTAACACCTAGCTTCGGAATCGATGCCAAGATTGTGGAGATGAAAATATGATGCACTTTGTTTGCGGTAGTTTGCAGCGGAGGCAAGCTCAGTATTTCTCTCATCTGGGCTGCTGAATTTTAATATGATTGGCGGCGTTGTTGTGTTTTGAATTAGTGTTAACACGGAAAGCATTTACTGAAGAGGGCGGCTTGCAGTCAATTGTGTGACATATGTGGTTGAAGATTTTCTTCAAATTCTCATTCGGAAGTGTTGTTACTCTAAAGAGCACAGCATCACAAGCCGGCTCTCTTCTCTCCAGTCCATTCAGCCGTTGCTCAATTGAAGCAATATATGCACGATGCAGCTTAGTAGCTGATTTCGCCTCTTCTTCGATGTTATCAATCCGTTCAGCAAGGTGTGATATCGCTTTGTTTACATCATCGAAGCGCCTATCCCAGCTGTCTTTGATTCCCTCGCTTTTTAAGAGAAAATCACACCGCTCAATGCTTAATGACTCAGCTTGCACTTTGAGATGTCTGGAAGATATTGGCGGTGAGTGCGTTCTCATCGCTTATATGCACTGCAGAGGTGCACTGCCGAGAGACACTAATGCAATTAACTAAAGATGCTGGACGCAAAAAAATATTTCGACTTCCACCTAGACAAATTGTCAAAGGTGACCATTTGAAAGCTGAATTCAGACGAATTGGAAAAGGACTTGAAAACTGCATAGAAAATACCAATTTTATTATTAAATCTTGATGTGTTGTGCACAATTTTTTATGTGTCCACAATGACAATATTAACATTCAGTGATTGTCTTTGCATCATGAACACAATTCAATTTGCAAACAACCGAGGTACAAAGTCCACGTCAATTTTCTCATATACTGTTGCATTGCGTAACAGCAATGTGCGGAAAGTCAACGCTAAAGATGATGACAGTTATCGGTTACTTTTGAAGCAAAATACCGAGAAAATCTAATGGTGCACTTACGACAACAAAATTGAAAGGCCAATATTTGTCGTAGCTGGATAGCTTTATCGTTCGTACAAAAACGAAGATATCATCAGAACACTAGCCACATTTGAAGTGGACTATTGCCATGCTGGGTCCCAGGGCACCCTGTTATTTATTTCGTGATATTTTTATAAATAGAAACTCTTTTCGTAATTTTTATATTTAAGTTATTAACTCTGGCTTATATGTATTAATATAGGAAAATAAATACGTTTAAATCAACCATCTATTTAATACATTTTCCATATATATTAATTTAATGCTCGTCACAAATGAGTGTTTTGCACTTGTTGCAAAAAATTTTACTTTTTAGTCCTTCGAATTCGGACTAAATCTACATCTACATAACCATGTAGACATCTACCACCATGGTTATCGATGGTTTGGACGGGACCCAATTATCACAGGTAGTGTTTCTATTTGATCTGTCAAAGGTCAAAGTCTAAAGATAATAATTTGCAACAGGTTAGTTCCTCGGCTTATCTTTATATCGTATTTGTCAGGCCAATCCGAATAAGTACATACGGGTCGGAGAATATTCTTTAGACTTTTGGATAACATGGTCAAACAGTTCTATGACTTGAGCAAGACACTCATTTTTACAGCTTGTATTTCTGTTTTTATTTCTATCGTCAAATCGTAAGCAATCCGTTAGGATCTCAAATCTGGAATCAGACCTTGGAGCCAAAAAGTAGGGCACCTCTGTATCTTTGTCAAACAATTATTTTGCTGTCACACCATTCATATTCAAAACACCAGACAAGAAGTACTAACCATGTAAGGGTCGTAATTAATAAAATAAGTCCGAAGCTTGATTTTGGTCGAAATTGTTTCAGCCTCCTTTATATTGAAGGTTATATGAAGGTACTCATAAAAATAGAGTGGGCAATGGCAAAAATAAATAGAGCGAGGGTGCAGTCCATAGAGGAAATTGTTGAAAGGGGCAATATAATGAGTGAGTTACATCTGAGTTTAGGGCGTTGGACATAGGAAGAGTATAAGAAAATGACCGGGAAGAAAAAGTAGACCAGGAGGGTAACTCTGGTGAAACCGCGGGATGTAGTAGTAGTAATTGTTGTTTTAATTGAGGGGAAGGAATATCTCCTATTTTTTTTAATGAAAAGCATTCGCCCGAGGTAACACTACATATTAGGGTATCCAATAATATTTTGTTTTTTTTAATCAAGTTTCTTGTCCGTAGAACTACTTCCTAGTCCCGCCTTGTCAGTTCTTAATTCCTTCTGACTTTTTTTTTTCTTTTTCTTTTCTTGGTCTCCCTCTTGTTTTCCTTTTGAAAGCACTACCCTCAACTTTTCCTCTTTTACACTTTATATCTTTCAGTTATTTATAACAGATGGGTATTGTATAAATAGGGTAGGCACTGGGAGAAGTCAACCTGGCGATATCCAGTGTTGCAACTATCTTCTACACATCAATTGTGTTTATAATAATGTAATATAATAATCACGTGGTAACCGCCGGCTACTGGTCAATGTCTATCCAAACTGGACTTGCTAAACTTATAAGTGGCTACGGATATCTTGAACAACGCCAGGACAAGCTAATACTATTAGAAATTTCGACGTCAGAAGGCTACAATCGCAATAGATCGCGAAACCGAGCCTATTTTAATTTCTTAAGAGGTCCTTTGCCGCCGGCGGCAAGCATCGAAGGCCAAAAAGCCATCAGAGATGCCGCTACTTATGTGCTGGATTTCACTCGATCCCCACAGTGAAACCCCTGGTTTGACGACGAATGCCAGCAGGCACATGGAGCTTAGCAAGATGCATACAAAGCGGCGCCGCATAGGAGGACTAGGGCTGCTCATGAGCTGTATGAGCAGAAGAGGAGAGACGAACACCGGCTTCTCAGGAGGAAAAAGAAAATGCATGAGAAGGGCGTGGTCGAGGAAATTGAGAGATGCTACCCCAGGAGTGAGATTCGGAAGTTTTACCAAAAGGTAAAAAAAACATGTCTCGGACACAAGCCCCCAACCGAAGCCTGTAGAGACGAACATGGGACCAACATAGTAGAGTCGCAGTCAATGCTGAGGATTTGGAAAGACCATTTCTGTAGACTGTATAACGGCGATAACGAAACATATACTTTCGCAAGGCGGAATAAGCCTTTCAACTTTTACAATGAAGACCAACCATTCTGTGCTCTTCAAAGCGGCAGGCAATGACTTGGTAAGGAGCATACAACAACTGATCTCTAAAATACGGTCGGATGAAAGTATGCCCGATGAAGGAGACCCTCTAAACTGCATGAAGAGGCCAAAAAAGTCCACCACCGATCATATATTCATACTACCACAGATCTTTTAGAAAGCCCACCTACTTATCAATTTTAAGGCCGCGTACGACAGCATCAATAAAGACAAGGTATACAGAGCAATCTCTAGCTTAGGCAACCCTACTTAAATCGCCCGTCTGTGAATGATGGTGATGGAGAGTGCACGCTGCTCCATCAATGTTGGTAAAGATCTCACCGAGACCTTTGACGTCGAAAAAAGATTAAGACAAGGCGATGCGCTGTCATGCTATTTTTTCAACATCATACTTGATGAAATGGTACAAAACTCAGGAGCAAACACAAAAGGCACAATCTTTCAAAGGTCCTTCCAATTACTCGCGCACCTCAACGATATTGACATAATCGGGAGAAAGCATCGTGATGTCAGTGGTGCTTTTGCTAGTTTACTGTCAAACAAGCAATAAGGAGACTCAACACCGACGCCTCGGAAAGAACATCACATTTTTCAGATATAACTTTCAGACAACGGCACTAGCGCTGAGATCAAACGAAGAATAACTCTTGCCAATCGCTACTTCTTTAGCGTTGCAAAGCTCTCTCTCGAATAACGGAAGTTACACTATACAAGACCTTAATAATCCCAGTTCTAAATACAGGGCAAAGGCTCTTATGTATCAAAACTTTAGAGGCTGGTCTAATGCCTTTCTTTTTGTAGCTTTAATAATAAACCGTCCGTCCTAACTGCGGTGTTTAGTCCTCCAAGATACTGATGCACCATGTAGCTGATGAACTCATGGCTGCCCACCATCTGTCTAGGATTTTCAAAAATCTACCGAAAAGAATGTATATGTGTAAAGGCAGAAAGGAAAGGAAAGGAGTATAACTTGTGGTAATTTTTAACACAACACTGTTTCATCGTTTAAATTATATGCACAAAGCTAAAGATAAGATCTATGACGATGCCAACGAAAACGAAAAAGTGTCGGTTGAGTCGGACATCAAAATTTACGCAATGGATGACGAAGACTTAGGACGCGAAACCGATTGGATTTTGCAAAATCTTCCGGGCAAAAAACCAAAAGTCGGTTCTTCTCCCAAACGCTTTTTCGGGAAACTCTTTTAGAATCTCGCTCGTAATCAGATCGTATCCTGGAGTTTTTTAATTTTTAACTTTGCTATTATTTGCCGAAGCTCACTTAGTGATACGTATTTTATTGTATAATTGTCAGGCCCTGTGCTGACATCATGATCTTCAGTAAGTTGTAGTCCTTCCAACGGTTGGAAAGCTTCTTCCAAGTGTTCAGCAAGTAAGTTTGCTTTCTCTACGTCGCCTTTTGCCCATTCGCCATTGGCTTACCGCATTTGCGGAGAGTGTATTGTCGGTTTCTTGGTAGACTTCATGGCTTTCTAGAGCGAGTAACTTGATGTTTTGTCAGCAGTCAAGCTTTCAAGGCAACATGATGTTTGACAGTTCCTGAAACCTTGCAGCATTTGCCTTAGCTTACGTAGTTGAAATAGGATTTGTGTAAGGGTGCACGTAATTTTTGCCACCATTTTCGTGCTTTTCTTTTCTCACGTAGAAGGTCCTCGATGTCGGGCGGATTTATTTTCCTGTTATTTCGTATCCGTCCTCGTATGAAAAAGGTGTGTTATTCCACGCAGCCCGAACAGCCCTCCACGAACTTATAGACTTCGTTTTCTATCTCAATGGGAATCGTTAGTGATACGCTTGGGACAATGTTTTCTTCGCAATTGTTTTTAAAGCCGCCCCAGTTCTTTTCCTTTCATCAATCCAGGTGCTCTTTCGATTTTAGCAATGCTCCCGCCAATTTTTAGAACTACTAGTGAATGATCTGAGCAGAGGTCGTAGTGTTCTACAGTATTCTTGAGGTACCCCTTTGCAATAAAAAAGTAGACGAGGTCAGAAATTTTATTTGTGTCGGTGGGCCACTATGTTGGTTTACCCGTCGAAAAGAAATCCAAACCACGTTTTAGACTTACATTGTTCAGTAGTCAACCTTTCGTTGAGATACATCTTGAGACCCAATACGTATGTTTCGCGTTGAAGTCACCACCGAGGATAAAATTTGACCCAAGTGGGCAGAAGAGCCGATCGAGAGGTCGTTGTTTGCCATCTTATATCTCGGAGGGCAATAACAGGATGCTTAGTTTTTTTAGTTTGGTTTTAAATGCATTCTATTTTCTTAATCATGAATTCTTACATACTAACAAAAAATGCTTAAATGCTAGCTTAAAATTACTAAACAAGCTTACACTAACTTACTGGCCCTACACAGGCACTCTAAGCTACTCTAAATTCGTATATCTCTGTCTTTCGACTTTATTTACATTTTATTTAGGATTTCTTATTTTCTAAACTTAAGGCTAAAAAAAAAATTTTTTTGATAAAAAACTTAGCATATGGACATTTTTTTTTTATTTTTTTAAAAACTTAATATCTAACTTAAAATAAACTTTAATCTACCTAACATACATACAATGCGTACATACACACACATAGACATTATACACAATTATATACATACATTAGTGTATACCTTTGTATATATATACCTTTGTATATGGCCCTATGCCTGATAAGGGCCATGTAGCAGATTATCTTTACCCTCGCATCGAGTTGGCTGCTATAAAACAGTCTCTTTGTGAGGGCAAAAGCGCCTTTAGCTCTGGCTAGAGCAGCATCTACATTTTTGTTAAAATACAGAAACTGATCTAGCCAAATCCCAAGGTATCTAACTACATTTCGACAGGTAAGAGGCTGTCCGTGTTGTCCAATGATCGAGAACTTTCGCCAATTTTTTCTGGTATCCCTAGAGGCTCCAGACAACGGCGTCCTAAAAAGAATGGTTTCCGACTTCTGAAAGTTGATTTTCAACTTCCAGTCATCGTAAAATCGTCTTATCCTATCGAAATCACGGTGTAAGAGATTATTAATGACCTCGATTTTTCTACCTGTTCTGTACGCTATCAAGTCGTCTGCGTACGCAATAGTATGGGGCAGTGAACCTATCAAGTCGCTTGTATAAATGTTGAATAGGATCGGCGAATTGACCGCGCCTTGCTGAAGACCATTTTTAATTTGAAATATTCCAGCAGATGTCACATCACCATTTCTCATGATGAACTGTCTGTTGGTTAGCATATTATACAATGAAGAATGTACAAGAGTGGTTTACTGATCCACAGACTAGCCAGCTTGTAGAAAAGACCTTCTAACCATACAGTGTCGAAAGCCTTCTCCAAGTCAACTAGGCAGGCACCAGTGCACTGTTTTTTGCTTTTATTCCATTTGATATCGGACACCAGTTTAGACGCGGCATGTAAGAAAGCATGTCCTGCCTTAAAACCGAATTGATTATCCGGAACTATATGTTTGTCCTCAACCCACCTAGTCAGAGCTCTATTGATTACTTTTTCGAACACCTTACTGATATTCGGAAGGAGACTTATCAACCGGAGATTCGCCGGATTGGATATATCCTTTCCCTTTTTGGGGATAGGTTGTACCACCGCCGTTTTCCAATGCGCTGGATAATGTGCATTATTCATTGCATTATTAAACAGGGTGGTATAAATGTCCACCGCTTCTAGAGGAAGATGTCGAAGCACGATGTTCGGAATACCATCGGTCCCCACTGATTTCTTACCTCTGATTGTGTCGAAGATCTTCTGGAGTTCTTCCTTCGAAATGAACGGGGGTAGGTCACCTTCTCTGGCAATGACATTATTTGCCATATTTTCGTCGCTGAAACGGGTGAAACCAGAGCCCTCGGTTCGCCAGTTCTCTACTTCATTTCGAATATAGAAGTTGTGCACCAAGACGCGATTGTCCAGGTCATAATTAGGGCCAATGACATCATTGGCCTTGTATACTTCCTGGAAAGTCACCCCTATGGCCTCAAACTTCTCCTGTGGATCCTCGATCACAAAGAAGTCGTCATCATCAGCGGCCTCACTCGTTGTCTGTAGTCCGGGTTATTTTAAGACACTGAAGGTCGTTTTGATTTTTTCTCCGAAAAAGTTTATTTATTTGCGGGAACATATTTGGGTTGCTGGTGTTTACAGCCCGAACCTTGTTGTTCCAATACAAACTTACAGCAATTCTGTAATTCTTTTTGAATAATGTTTGAATATTTTTAATCGAAGACTGCAGTGTCCTAATCTCTGGGTCTTCTCTGTCTGTAAACTGTCTGTATAAGTTTTTAAGTCTTGTCAGAAGTCTACTTTTCTGTCGGTGCAGTGCGTCAGGCTTGCGGAACAGATCTTCGTTAGTCGTTTGTTTATACCGCGGTATTGTAGTGTCCATAGTTTGTTTTATTGTCTCGTCCATTCGTTTAAGGTACTTATCGATCTCCTCGTTTGATAAATTCCTATTGGACGTTGGGTGGAGCGTGTTCGAGGAGAGTGCTCTTGTCAAGGTTGCGGAGAAGCGTGTCCATCGAGTCTCACTATAGTTTTAAGAGTATCTTTGAACAAACTCCTCGAATTCCGCAATTTTGTTGGGAACTGTAATTTCGGTGCTAAAACCGCAATGGTCGCTGTCATACACGAATGTGCGCAGACAGTTAAGCGTTTGTTAATTTGTACCTGTCAGTCGTATACGTTCGTCGTACAGTAATAGATCCAAATAAGACCCGCCTCTGGGAAACGACGGGTTATCCGTCGCTTTAAGACCGAGTCTATACATGGCATCGTGCTGACCCCACCAATCGAGTAGTAGGTTCCCCCTAGTATTTGGCAAATTTTTTCCCCAATCTCTGTGTGTAGCGTTGAAGTCCCAGCTGATTATTAAATAATTCTCCCCCGATTTCAGCCTCAGAAGTCGAAAAAGCGTGTCGAGCTCTGTTATAAATAAAGCGGATTGTGAGGCCTCAGGTGCATAAACAGAGGCCAAGTATAGCCGCTTTCCACTGCGGAGCGGGATGTAAATGACGACTGCCTCCAACACCCGGAGCCTGCGCGACACTCTCTTGTACACTCTGTGAAATTTTATACCTTCTTTAATGAAGATCGCGACACCGCCTCCACGTTTGGATCTGGGCACTTTTCGCACTTCGGTGTGAATGAGAAGTGCTCCGTCATCGTTTCTGTTAGGAGCTCTTTCACTTTCGCATAGCCCTCCACTGTATTACAGTGGATGGCATGGCGATCGTTCCCCAATTTCTTAATGTTAAAATTATTACCAATGACCAACTTACACAGGTCCTTGGTTGCATTTACCTCAAGTTTGTAAGTGTTGATAGGGGGCACCTTCTCCTTCTTCTTCTGCTGCTGCTACTGCTGATGTTGTTGTTGTTGTTGTTGTTGCTGCTGTTGTTGCTGCTGCTGTTGTTGCTGTTGTTGCTGCTGCTGCTGTTGTTTTAGCAGCTGTCGCTGTTTCTGCTGCTGCTGCTTTTTTTGCTGCAGTTGTTGTTTCTGCCGCTGCTGTTTTTGTTGTGGCTGCTGCTGGTTTTGCTGTAGCCGTTGTTGTGGCTGCTCTTGTTGTTTTTGCTGGTGGTTCTTAAGTTTTTGTTGGTGTTGTTTCGGAACTTGTGTAATTGTCTTTGTTTGGTGTTGTTGTTGGGTCTGCTTTTGAGCTAGCTGCGTGTGCTGTTGCTGTTGGGATTGCTCTTGGCTTTCCCTCTTCCTTCTTACTATTTGCCTTTCTTTAATGGCAAATATTTTTTGTTCCAGCACTTTGATGCTGCTATTTATAGCCTCTATTTCCCCGTCTTCATCTTCAGAAGATTCGGATGACGCCAAAGAAGCGAAGCTGTTATCTCTCAGATTGGGACTTTCACCATCATCTGAGACATATGGGTAGTCTTTTGTAACTTGCCCGGGACATATATTTGCTGTCGTTGATGATTCCCTCACTCCATCAGGCAACGTTTCAGCAGAATTTGGAAGCGAGGGACGTTGTACCAACTTAGAATTTGGCCTTAGTTTCTCCTTCTCTTCGTCTTTGGTTCTGCCAATGCTGCTGTTTGGCTAGAACCACTCGATGCCTCACCTGATTTTTCAGCCGATCTCACTATAGGCCTAGTGGACTGCTTTCCACAATCCATCGCGTGATGTTGTTAACTCACTTTTAATTATTTTATTTTAAAAATGCACAAAAAAAAAAAAAAAAAACACTAGCTGGGGCCCGGATTCGAACCCACAACCTTGGCTTGTCAATTGCGCACTCTATTTCATTTTTCATTTTCAATGCATTTTTATTAATTTAAATTCAGAAATTCTTACAAGCTATACAAAAAAACGCTTAAAAATTAGCATAGCTTATTCTAACTCACTGGCCCCATGCGGACACTCTAAGTTAAACATAATTCTTAATCTACATGTCTTTCGACGTTCCGTACAGTACTTTTTTTTCGGTAATTAATTTAAGCCTAAAACTAAGAAAATAATTTTATTAAATAAAAAACTTAGTAAATGTACTTTTTGTTTTTTAGTTCTACTTAGAATAAAACTTATAAACTAAAACTTTAAGACTACTTAAAATAAATCTCAATCTACTTAACCTATTTAAGCTAACTTATTGTATAGTTTAAGTACTACTCGTATTTCTTTTTTGTGGTGTGGATTACCACTTTTATTAGATGTTACCCATCTCTGTTGTTTTTTAATTTTTTTTTTTGTGTTTTTTTTTTTATTTATTTATTTTTTTTTTTTCAGTTTTTATAATTTTTATTTTTTATTTTTATTTTTTTATTTTTATTTTTTATAATTTTTACTCTTAAAACTACCTTAACCCTACCTACACCTATGTAAGCCGGCCACGGCTAAAAAAGATTAGGCTGACCAACTCTGCTCCCTAATGGAGCTACCCTGCACTGGAGGAGTTCGATGATGGAGCTTCCCCTTCTTCTGCAAGCCACCAAAATTGTTGGTGCTGCCGAGCAACATCCCTCATGTCGCGACTCCCTACCGCCCTACTAAACCGGAGACGCTCCGCACTGCCGTGTGCGACGTCTCTGTCGTAGTTGAGTCGCCTGTCCGCAGCTGTTCGAGCGACGTGGAAGATTAACGGCACCGCTAATCTATCCTGGATCAGACCTTGTTTATCGAGGTAGAGGAACGCTTCTGGAGGAATAAAGCCGTCAAAGCGAACTCTCTCGTGATACATGTTATTGGGGTAGTAAGCCCCAGAGATCAGGTTGTTCGACGAGGTCATTGCTCTTGCAATGTGCCTTCGAATCAACTTAATAACAAAATTGTCCACTCGTATTAGGTTCGCCCTATTGTACAAGACCTCATTAGGATAGAATTTTATGTACTCAGACTCTGGTGTTCTGTTCAAGCGAAGACAAGCCCTAAGGCAAGCCCTCTCAAACACCCGAATCTTTTCCAAAAGACTTGCTCTCACGTTGAACCACACGGGACAACCAAATGTAAGCATAGGCCGAATAAGGGCCATGTAGCAGATCACCTTTACCCTCGCATCGAGTTGTCTGCTATAAAACAGTCTCTTTGTAAGGGCAAAAGCACCTCTGGCTCTGGCCAGAGCAACATCTATATGTTTGTTAAAATACAGATATTGATCTAGCCAGATCCCAAGGTATCTGACTACATTTCGACAAACAAGTGGCTGCCCGTGTTGTCCCACGATCTGACACTTTCGCCAATTCTTTCTGGTATCCGCAGAGGCCCCAGTCAAAGGCGTCCTAAACAGAATGATTTCCGACTTCTGAAAGTTTATCTTCAACTTTCAGTCGTCGCAATATTGTTTAATTTTATCGAAGTCACGTTGCAAAAGAATGTTTATAACCTCAATCTTTGGACCTGATCTGTACGCGATTAAGTCGTCTGCGTACGCTATGGCATGGTGAAGTGAACCTATCAGATCGCTTGTGTAAATGTTAAAAAGGATTGGCGAGTTGACCGCACCTTGTTGCAAACCGTTTTTAATGTTGAATGTACCAGTAGAAGTCACATCGCCATTTTTCACGATGAACTGTCTATCTGTGAGCATATTGAAAAGAATATACAGCAGTGGTTTACTAATGCCCAGTCTGTCCAACTTGTAGAAGAGTCCCTCTAACCATATGGTATCGAAAGCCTTCTCAAAGTCAATCAGGCAGGCACCAGTGCATTGTTTCTTGGCTTTGTTCCATTGGACATCAGAAACCAGTTTGGACGCGGCATAAATAACATCATGCCCCGCCTTGAAACCGAATTGATTATCCGGAACTATATTTCTGTCCTCAACCCACTTAGTCAGGACTCTATTGATGACTTTTTCGAAAACCTTACTGATGTTTGGAAGGAGACTGATCGACCGGAGATTCGCCGGATTGGAGGTGTCTTTATCCCTTTTGGGGATAGGATGTACCACCGCAGTTTTCCAATGCGCTGGACAATGCGCATTATTCATTGCATTGTTAAACAGGGTGGTATAAATGTCCACCGCTTCTAGTGGGAGATGTCGAAGCACAATGTTCGGTATTCCATCGGTTCCCACTGATTTCTTACTTCTTATTGTGTCGAAGATCGTTTGAAGCTCTTACTTCGAAATGAACGGGGGTTGCTCCCTTTCATTGGCGATGACATTATTTGCCATATTCTCGTCACTGAACTGGGTGAAACCCGAGTTCTCGATTCGCCAGTTCACTACTTCATTTCGAAGGTAGAAATTGTGCACAAGGACTCGATTTTCCAGGTCGTGGTTGGGACCAATGATGTCATTTGTCTTGTACACTTCCTGGAAAGTCGCTCCTATAGCCTCGACCTTCTCCTGCGGATCTTCGATCACAAAGAAGTTGTCATCATCAACAGCTTCATTTGGATCTATGCCTGCTGTTGAGAGTATGCGTTCGTTGTCAGTCGTTCGGGCGATTTTTAGACATGAAAGGACTATCCGTCGCCTTTAGGCCGAGTCGGTACATCACACTGTGATTACCCCACCAATTGAATAGCAGGTTCCCTCTAGTGTTTGGTGTATTATTTCCCCAATCGTTATGTTTGGCGTTGAAATCTCCGCCGATAATAAAATAGTTTTCCTCCAATTCCAGTCTCAGAAATCGAAAAAGTGTCTCCAGCTCTGAGATGAATAGGGTGGATTGAGTAGCCTTAGATGCATAAACTGACACCATGTATAACCGCTTTCCACTACGGATAGGGATATACATAATGCATGCTTCTAGCACCTGAAACCTACGTACTACACGACTGTATATTGTTTTAAAACGTATACCTTTTCTTACGAAGATTGCAACGCCTCCTCCTTGTATGGAGTTGGTTCGATTTCTTCGCATGATTTTGTACCTTCTGTGCCTCATTTTGTGTCTTTTGGTTAGCTTAGTTTCGCTTACCAAAAGCACATCAGGGGCTTGGTCTTTAAGCAACTTAAACAGTGTGGCTCTTCGCTCAAGGACCTTCAGCAGTGCGGCAGCGCGTATATTTGATCTACCCGCGTAGATTGCTCGGTAATTTGACGTTGCAGCTGAGCCATTTGCCCCTGGATAGAGAGCAAGATAGCTAGCATGTCATTTGCCGGTTCCGGTGCTCTAGGCGCTGGGGCCTGAGAAGCAACCTTCGCTTGCTGTGCCGTATTTCCCCTACCTGTCGCCATTTGGGCGTAGGTAACCTGGGGAGTAACGGCTGGTGTTTGTGGTAGAACAGGTGGACGCTTAACTTCCACCTTTTGCTGTCGAGCCAGATTAACTCTTTTTATGTATTGGAACTTAGGACAACCCCGATAGTTTGCGGTGTGTCCCGTGTTCTTACATAAAACACAAGAGAGTTGGCTTTTTTCTGACGCTCCATCCCTACCTAGAGCGCATTCTTCAGACTTGTGGTTCTTACCGCACTTAACGCATCGAGGCTGCATTTCGCAGTTCGACGCGGCGTGCCCGAACCTTTGGCAACGAACACATTGCAAAATGTTTTCGTGCCTTTTTACTTTTTCCCAGTGAACCACCTGGTAGTCTAGGACATTGATACTTCTTAGACTATCCAGACGGCTTTCGGGACTGAGCTGCACCAGGAAGAACGGTAGCTTCCGTTTCTCCCTCTTGGCTCTGGCTGTTACAAATGGCTTAACCCCCACGAATTTGAGACCGTCGCACTCTTTCCCTTTAAGCAGTGCGAGGAGCTCATCCGGACTAGTAGACGATTCTAACCCCCTCAGCAGCATAGTTTGCAGCTTTTCCCCCTTCGGGGTGAAGGAGAAGAACTCCGTCGTCGAATCCCTTAACAAATTCTTTATTTTGTGGTAGCGCTCCACTGTGTTGCAGTGGATCGCATACCTATCTACGCTAAGTCTTTTAACATAAAAATTACAGCCTATGGCCGTAGCTTTAATGCTCAGTACTTTGTTTTGCAGCTCTTTGATGCTGTTATTTAGAGCTGCAACCTCCTCGTCTTCGTCCTCTGACTCTGAAGCCGCCAGAGATGCGAAGGTATTGTTACCCATATAGTGGCCTTTTCCACCATCAGACACGTATGGGTAATTGTCATGGTCAGATTCAGCTACCGCCCTTTTTGACGTTGTTGGCGCCTCTTCCCTTGCTCCACCCGGCAGCTTTTCGGTTGAGGTTGAAAGAAAAGGGCGCTTTACCAGGTTCGGAGTTGGCTTAAGCTTCCTCCTCCTTTTTATTCTTATTTCTAATGTTGCTGCTGTTGTTGCTGTTGTTGGTTTCTGGTGGGCTGGTTTAACGGCCTCATCATCAGATGACATCATGCCACCTTCTGATCCCGCTATTGGCATAGCGGACCGCTCACTGCCACTCATCGTTCGATTGAACCTTGTTTACTAGAATAATTAGTCTTTTTAAACACTTTTAAAAATAAAAATGAACTTGGGTTTTCCGGGAATCGAACCCACGACCCTTGCTTTGTCAGTTCAGTGCCACTAACACCAGGCTACCGAATGACTCGAAAAATTGTTTCTAATTTTTACACTAAATGTTTACACTAAATTCACTCTTCCGCACAAGAAGCCGAAACACGTCTGTTCTCCGTGGAGATCAATGAACGACGAATTGCGCACTCTATCACTTGGGCTAATTAGAGCCCTTTGAACAATATGTTAGATATTGTTTCTATAGTTTTTTATTTGTATTAAATACTATTCAAACCAAAGCCGAACACGTCTTAACTCCACGGAGGTCTATGAACGACTTCGTGAATAACAGGATGCTATATTGTGGTCTAAGTGATTTACTTTTACAGAAATTGAACTTATCTGCATAAACTCGAGCTCTATTATCATGGTCTCGGTGTGCTAAGTTTAATCTTTGATATAAAAAGAGGATCCGCCTCTCGCGCTTTCCGAAGGGTGGTACACGTGGTTGCCAGAGTAGCCTCTTATATTCGGTCTTTTTTAAATGGGTTTCTGAAAGCAAAAAAACTAGTATGTCAATATGATTTCTTAGCCATTTTCCTCCTGATGACAGGACGGAACTGTTGCGAATTCCACTATTTACAGGTCGAGCCTCCAATTTACCTGGAAATAAATAATTGGTAAATTCACATTTGTGTGGTGTAGGAGTGAACCAAGTAAATAAATTTCACTCACGATTGTGTGTCCGTGAAGGGCAAGGGTTAGAAGAGAAATTTTAACTTCTTCGATTTTTTTCTGAACATTGCTTGCGTTCCATGTTACTTAATTAACGTTTTTTTTTATTCATTTCTCGAATTTCCTTTGGGGTTTAAGCTCGAGTTTGCTTAATTTGTCAAGCAAGAGCTCGTTGATTTGGTTTTGTTCTTTAAGTCTGCATTACTATGAGTATTTGACATACCGAATCTTTCCTGCCAGAGTACAGCTTATTTGCTTGTGCCGCGATTTCAGCGTACGCATCATCTGGTACAGATTATTTAATTGCACTTGTTCCCTTCAGGTTATCTTAAGTTGTTTTATTTCTTATTTCTACCAGTTGCTTTTTGATGACTCTCTTATTTGTATTGGACACATCGGTTTTAGGGTGTCTCGTCATCCGGTCTATATGAACGGATTTCATAAGATTTGTTCGCCTCTTTCAGATTTCTTTGGCAACCTCGGTAGTTTGCTGGGCGACTTCCCGTACAGTTTGCGCAAATCGCTGGGGTTTGCTTGTTTACATTGCATTCTCCCGAGAGGTGCATGCCTGCGCATTTTACGCACCTTGGGTCATTTTGACAATACGCCTGGTTGCATTCCTGGCAGCGTTTACATTGAAGTATCGCTTTGTTACCCTTGTGCATGGGCTCTATTTTCACTTTGATATCTAAAATTGTTTTGATTTTATAGATCAACTTTCTTGTTTTTATCGAAGGAAAGGATGAAGATATGAAGCCCGCGTTCGACTACGGTATCTTTGTCGCTATCTGTTTGCTGTTTCTCCTTCTTAATTATATTCCTTGCGTCAAGAATCTTAAACCCTTGTGCTTGCACGCCTTTTATTACGTCTTCATCGTGCAGTAAGATGGGTGAAGACCTTTTGCCAAGATTCGCAGTGGTTTTTCAAACCTGGAAAGTATACCATTGGACATTTTCGGTATTAAGTTTAAGAAGAAGTGCCCGATAGGCGTCGGAGTTATCGACGTTGATTTTCCATACGTTGTTCAGTAATGAGATTATTTTATAATTTCCTTTTAGAGTATTTTGAAGGAGTTTACGGAGCCGATAATAGTCCGCAATCTCAACTACATTCATTGCAGGTAGAGGGCGTAATGTCGCTTTATCAATTAACTGCGATGGGCTTATCTTCATCTTTCGTTATTGTTATTTTAGGTGATGAAATAACGTTTCTTTCCTGGACGTTTTTTGAGTATCCAGTCTGTTTCGCGTACTAGAGCTTATATTGTGATGAGAAACCTGCTTGATAAATTTTACCTAGTTGCGGTATCAAATATAATTATCGAAGGGAGGTGTTTTAGTGGGTAAGAATCTCACACTACTATTAGCTCGCACTCGAGATCCTCATAGTGTCTGATGGAAGATTTTCACCTGCCCTTGCCGGAAAATAAAATCATAATTCAGATGATCGAACAACTCCAACAATGAGCCCTTGGACCAATTACCCCTTCTCTTTTTAAGCTTATCATCAACAAACTTTGTATATGCAAAACTTAAAGAAAAGTCTTCTTTCCTACACCAACGAAATGCTGCCAGTCAAATGGAAATGTGTGTCCAAGTTAAGAATGAACATACTACACTGCGACACAATGTAAATTGAAGTCGCAGCTCTACCCCAAAAATTCGCATAACAACTATTTAAAATATGTTGAGGAGATGAGAAGGTGTTAAAGTGCTAAAACCGAAAGTTAATGAGCAAGTATTGCAAGTGAATGCTGTTGAAAGTCCCCAATATGTGAAATTGTTGTAGTCAGGAGAGCTGCTGAAGTTTGAAGTGGAAGCGAGTATGCACATCTTTCATTTCATTAGTTAAGTAAAAAGAACACTTTCGTTACTTGAAATTCACCAACACTGAACATAGTTTTATTTCTGTGACAGGTACTAAGTAAAAATGTGCTGGGAAAATATTAGTGGACGTGCGTAGATCATGCAATGATTTCAAGCTTAGAGCTCTTTGTAATTCATGCTGGGAAAGATTTTATCCTATTTCTTGGTAGAGCATGGTTTAATGAGTTGTGTCATGGAGACAGGTATTTCAAACAGATGTGATAAACTACACTTATAGTAATAGGAGTTATAGTTATAATATTTTATAAGAAATTGAATATAAATATCTACGTGTAGTTGCGCGGGGTGCAAACTATGTTATAGAAAACCTGGTCTGATGTTAGGCTAATTTGTCATAAGTATACGACGTTCGTTAAAAATTACGGAAGTAGGTGGAAGAAGAATAAAACCGTTTGTGCTCTGAAGGTATAATTGTTCCTGTTAAATACAGTCACTATGCATCATCGATTGTAATTATGTCCAAGCCCGGAAAAAACATCCGAATTTGCATTGATTGTTAAGTTTCAATAAATAACTTTATGGAAACAGAGCTCTATCCACTTCCACGGATTGGCGACATTTCAGGCAAATATCAGCAGTTTAAACTCTCAGATGGTTTTATAGAACTGTGGCGCTAGCAGCCCGGTATGCGTCATGGCCTAGCTTCTTGATACTCATTTGTGTTGCTCATGTTGGCATTTCTATCACATCTGAGCGGGGCCTACGGCTTATCGCCGAGTCCGAACGGCACGCCTTAGAAGCTTTTTCGTAGGCAGTTTTACTTTCGGAAGTTTGCCATTACCGGCCGCAAGGGTGATGGGGATTTGAAAAATTGTTGGTGACCCAGACAGGAATCGAAACCAGACTCTCTGCGTGATATTCCAATGAGCTAACTATCACGCCATCGCCATCGCCTTCAGAGAACACATCACTATAAATACCCATAAATGCATTTTTCTGTAGACTTGATTGAAGTGGCTGGTGCACCTTCTTTATTTCAATCAGTTATGATGACATTCTTATTGCAGCGTCTTCAGTGAAAGAGTGCAAGGTAAAACTTTTTCTAGTTTTGCACAGGTTAAATGTGCATAATGTAAAAATGAACGTTGAGAAATGGATTGAGTCCTAATTTGGAGAAAATCAAAGCCATCCAAGCCCCAATATCAAAAACTGTAAGTAACCTTCAATCGTATCTCGGATTAATAAATTATTACAATAGTTTCATACCCAATTAATCATCCAAGCAGAGCTGTATTCTCTTTTATAAAAAGGTATTAACTTTAATTGGTCCAGAAATGCCGAATAGTGCTTTAACAATTCAAAGTTGTTAAAATTATATTAACAGCTCAAATCTACTGTGGTCAAGCCTGATGCCAGGCCATATGTGAACGGAGAAGAAACCAGTACTGTTTGCATCGAGTACCCTTCCTCCTTTAGAGAAAACTGTTCTTAAATACACCGAGAAGCCTCGGCAGTAATGTTTGCTATAAAAAATCTTCATAAATACATTTATGGCCACATAATTTACTTTGTGTAGTGGTAGCCAAGACTCAAAAGAAATCCTTAACCCTAATAAAAAAAATGTCAAGTATAACTGCTTTACGTTTATAGCGCTGGTTAGTCATGCTTTCTATTAACATCTATGAGTTCCAATACGGACTAGCTAAACGGAATTTACCAGCTTATGCTATGTCCCGGTTACCATTTAATGACGAAACACGTGTAGATTCCATAAATTTCTTATGAATTTGTAATATGCCTGTTAATTTTAATAAGGAAAGTACAGGTAAGATAATGACTTACAAGCTGTAATAAAATATTTAAAAACAAATGATTGGTCACAAAAATTGGTGGTGAATTGAAACCGCTCGTAATAGAAAGAGTCTGTTCACAGAAGGTGGATGTTTATATTATCCTGATAGCGTACTAATACCACAAAGTTCAGTACACGAAATTTTAAATTTGCTTCATCAAAATCACGATGGTTTGTACGCATGCAAATGCTAGCTAGAAGTTCTGTTTGGTGGCCAAACATAGATGAGAGCATTGAACAATACGTTGCTTTGCATGTCAGTCAAATCAAAAAGTCTCTTAAGAGATTAAGGAAACCATATGGTCACAAAGCCGTTTTTCATTTCAAATTCTCCAGAAAGACTTATTTTGTTCTGAGAATAAAAAAAATTCTTCCAAAAACTTGATGCTATTTCATTCTGCAATAGTCTTTTGACCATTTTTAGAATTTAAAAATCCCAGGGAAAATTGCCACAGACAACTGGCCACCATTTACACCATGTACAGCTGAGCATTATTTTTTCATATAAACTGAAATCGTCATGTCGCTGCTATCGAAAAACAAAAAATGTGAATAAACTGCATTAAAATTTTCTTTCCAGTTTCAAACAAATTGTAATTCTACCTGCAACAAATCTTTATTCATTAAGTTTTGAGGGGGAAGTTTTCCAATTCCCATCACCTTATAGCAAATTGCTCAAAATATTGTTTTACGCTTCAAATTTCGATGGGGTAAATAAAAATGGATTTGTCCACATATATCTCATTTGAAAAAAAAAAACTAACCCAATGATAAATCCTGGAAGTTTAACTGTCGTGTGTAGGCGCTAGGTTAAGAAAAAATAGCTGCTGAACTCTATCCACACTAAATCTGGAATTGTGTGTGCTAGAAAGACAACCAATAGAAAAAGCTTTTCTATAGGAAGTTCTGATGATCTTCACTCAATTGTTTTTGGTGCTTCTGTTACTGCTGATGCTGTTGATGTTGTTCATGCTGCTTCGATTCATATAAGCATACCGCGTAACTACATCGGTTTTTGCATCTTTTCTTACTTTTCCTCTCCCACCTCCTCTCCTAAATCTCTGGCATTTATTTTCCTTTGTATCATGGTTTTGTTTCTGCAGTGAATACAGTTTCTTAGCCAAATGTCTTGATGGTTTCAATGTTTGTCATTTGAATGCACGTAGTCATACTCAATATAAACTAGATTATTTAAGAAATACAAATGTTCACAAATGCAGGAATTGATGTTATTTGTGTTTGTGATTCTAGGTTTAAACGTAATATATCTGATATTCAGTAAAACATCTTCTTCAACTTCTTTTCTTAAGTGGCGCTATAGTCCGAGGTGGACCTGGGCCTCAGTTAACAAGCGCCTCCAGCCAGCTCGATCCCTGGCTAGCTGCCTGCAGTTTCGCACGCTAAGTGGGCTGAGGTCCTTTTCCACTTGCGTGCGCCACCTGAGTCTTGGCCTTCCTCTACTGCGCTGTCCCTCGTGAGCGGATTCGAAGACTTTTCGGACCGGAACATTGGTGTACAAACGCTTGGTAGACAAAGATCTTAATTACCTCAAAGTTATATCTATCGAGGGTGACGTTCTGCCCGAGACGTCGGTGTTGGTTGTCCTTTTTGCTTGACAGCATATACTTGGTCTTGCCCTCATTGACTGCCAAACGCCGTTATCGCCGCTTCCGTCTCGATAGTCGCGAAAGAGCCAATGACATCACGCTGCTTTCTCCCGATTATATCATCGGCGTATGCGAGTAGTTGGACGAACTTTGAAAGACTCTTGTGTTTGCTCGTGAGTTTTGCACTATTCCTTCCAGTACGATGTTGAAAAAATCTCATGACGGCGCATCGCCGTTTGGTAAAACTTCCGAACCTCATTCCCGGAGTAGTATATCTCAATTTCCTCGACCGCGCGCTTCTCATGCTCTTTCTTCTTTCTCCTAAAAAGCTGATTTTCGTCTCTCCTCTTCTGCTCCTAGAGCTCGTGAGCAGCTCTAGTTTTGTTTTTGCAGTGACGCATTGCGTGCTGGTTGTTTAGCTGCATGTTCTTGCCGGCATTCATCGCCAGAGGTTTCGTTGTGGTGGACGAGTGAACCTCAGTACATCAGAAGCGGCATCTCTGATGGCGTTTTGGCAGTGTTTTCAATGGCCTTCGGTGCTTAATGCTGGCGGTATTGAACCTCTTAAGAGATTAATAGATACTCGATCGGAAAAAGACTTGGTGATTTCTTGCGATCTTAACCGCTTGTTGTCGAATCTGGTTGACTGTTGATTGATCTGGAGCTCTCCAAGTCCCCTTGTGTATATCGAGATGTGGGAACCGCGTGCTAGCTATGATAATGTTTCGATTAGCCGAAATCCGTTATTGAATGCGGTATCGATCAGGCTATATTTTCCGATCGTTCCACCAGAGATACCCTCTCTTCCTAGCTTTGCATTGAAATCGCCGAGGACAATTTTAATGTCATAGCTAGGGTATTGCTCGTAGGTCTTGTTAAGGAGCTTATAGAAGGCATCCTTGGTGTCGTCATCTTTCTCCTCTGTGGGAGCATGCGCGCATATAAGGCTTATGTTGAATGTCGAATTTAGCCTTGATGCGGATTGGTGCGAGGCGCTCGTTCACATGCCGTAAGCTGAGGACTTCTTGTCTTAGTCTGCCTCCGGCAACAAATCCGCATTCGAATAAGCGCTGCTGTTGCCGTCGATAGCAATCGCCATAGTAGATGTTGCAGTTTTTTATTCTCTTTTTAGATGACGGTAGTGTCTGTTTTGTAGCAGTCTAGGGCTTCGGCTAGTTGTTCGGCTGCTCGTGGCCTGTTAACGGACCTTACATTCCACGTACATATCCGAAGCTTATTGTCCTTAAATACTTTGCGTGGGTATCAACAGGAAATCCGTCCTTCGTAACTTAATTTTTTTTTAAATGGCCGGGCAGTTACTCCGGCAGCACAAACCCCAACCTGGAAGACCAGGTCCATTTTGTATGCCCCTATGACGAGGAGTTGGTTATACAGTAACCCGTTCCGGGAAGTAAGCGTTGCCGTTGGCCCATATAGGGCACGTCCGCCACCATCTCCTTCCAAGACTCTGCCCAAGTCTTGGAAATCCTTACCGGCCAGGGCTCCAAATATATCGGAGTAGCCCGAGCGCTTATTAGCAGAGCTGCAAGATGTTCGGCTGCAGAGGCTCATTCTCGTTATTTAAAGCACCAGTAGCTATCGGAAGATGCTACTTCTACGATATCTTATGCTAATCTCTGCCATAACATCTTCAACATGGGGAGGTGGAATAGCAATTTGCTGCAGATCTTAGCTGAAATGCGAAGTCTTAAGTAAATCAGTTAATCTAGAAATTGGGTTTCAAATTGTTCATGATGATTGCTCCAAATATTTGGTTGCTTGTGTCTATATTCCGGACCAGAGCTGTACTCTACGAGCACATATTTGTATATATAGGTATGTGGACTTCAATGCTGACTTGGTGAAAAAATGATTTTCGATCCTTCTGATCGATCAAATTGATTTTGCCGTACATTTTAAGCCCCTTCACATATCGTCGCCCTAGTGACACAAAAACGTATGTAAAATTTTTAAACTTTTAATTTTTTTTTTAAATTTTCTTAATTTTTCGATGTGTGTGTTAATACTTTTGAAAAGATAACATTTTAAGACCAAGTTAAGGTTTATTACCATAGGATAGATTCAACACTTTTCTCTTTAATTTGTGCTTGGTGTATTTAATGTAGTTACGTTTTTGTGTCACTAGGGCGATTATATATAATATGAAATGAACCCCCGCACAACCAAGTCTACTACTACTTTCCCTTAATCCTGGAAAAAAGCTCGAGTAGTACTCGTTATTAAAAAACCTAGTCCGATTTCTGCTAACGATTTCAAGTCAATAAGTATTTTACCGTCAAAAATCTTTGAGAAAATAATAGAAGGACAGGTTCTTGAACACTTACATCTTAATAGCTTTCTGTACGGATGGCAATCCAACCACAGTTGTTCAACTGCGATGGATAAAATATTTATAGACTATATAAGACAGGAGTTCGACAAAGAATACACTATCCTTTTATGACTGCCTGTTTTTTTTTTAAAGCTTTTGACAACATAAATCATAATATGCTTACTGGAAATATAAGCATTACTATTGCTTTGGTAATGGTACTGTGAGACTCTTAAAGACAGATTTCAAACAGTTAGAACCTGTTATTTTACTTATGCACTTCTACCGGTAAAACGAGGTGTACCACAAGGATTAATCCTTAGTCCTTGTGTATGTTCATATGTTCTGTATGTTCATGTGTACTGTATGTTCATAATAGGCTTTGTTGTGATTAATTCCCGGCAACTGTCAGCCGTTACCAAGAATCAAAAATAACTTCTTGGAATCCGCACTAATTCAAAGACTGGGTTCTTTTAACTGCCAGGTAGCGCGTTGATGGCAGCTAAACCTGGGAAAAAAACAATTAGTTGAGCACCACGTCATTTTGCTGGAATCAAGAAACCAAAAACCTGACTTCGAAAAAACAAAATACGAAAGAAAATCTTCCAGGTAAAAAAAAAAACAACAACACCGCGAAAGTAAATAAAAAACAGTGAGGTTTTAGACAACGTTATAAATGCTCCGTTGGAGCATGACGATTTATTGATAAAAAGAGACGGAATGCGGAAATAAAAATTCCATTTAGCAATTTCCATAAAACTTTCTTGACCCTCTCTTACTGGTGGTCCTCACAAAAGTGACTTTCAGATTTTTTCTTTGTTTCCACAAAGTCCCGCCAGACTGTCATTTGGCTCTAGCGGACTTACGGATTTCTCAGCTGCACGACTAGCAGACTTTGCTAGTTGTGCTCCCGTGTCCAACTAGGCCTCTCATACATTCCAATTGTTTCATATTGTACACACTCATACTAAACTCCTCAGTCACTTAGTTATCTCCCGCTTCCAGTGAGAACTGGGAGCTCCACTGGGCGAGTTTATGAGAGTTTGTGGATCCTAGCTAAGCCTAGCTACTTCCCTAGACATTGAAAATTGACTGAAAACTGCGAGAAGCAAGGTTTCTCTTTTTTCTGATACCCGGGAATTTTTCCCCCATCGCGCTGAACAAAATTGTTATTTTTTAATTGTTATTCGTTCGTTTTGTTATTTTTGTTTGGTTTGTTTGTTATGCTGTGGGCTTTCTGACAGTGGGCGACAGTTTGTCATTGTTTTGATTATTTTGTTGTTATGGTTTATATTAATGTTTATATTATTGTTGTTTTTTCTTATGAATGATAATTATTAATTATTATGTTAATGTTATTGTTTTATGTTTCTATGTTTCCACGTTGGAGGCTGTTTGATAACTTGGCCGTCCGCCTACAGCCTCTGCTGCTCCCTTTGTGCTCCATCGGTGGGGAGCTAGCTTAAAAAGGGGTCGTCGTCCCGTCACCCATCGAACCGAACCTTTAATGATGATGCGCAGTTGGGATGTGTCTCATTATCTTGGCCGTCCACCTACACACCACTGTTGCTCCTCCGTTGCTCAATCGTTGGGGGTGTAGCTATAAAATACATCGCCATCTCCTCCCCCTTAGATTTGTCCCTGCATCCACATCGATTTCAAGATGTGATGCCGGTAAGCCTAAGGCCTTTGTAGTCTCTTGCTGTCGTTGGAGTGTAGGTTCCGGGGATCGTCCTCCCCAAACCGTCATCATCTCGTTGGGGTGTCCGGCTAGAAAGGACCATCCGTCCCCACCCGTCGGCGACTTTTAGATGTCTTCTCTGTTGCTGCCCATTGCGAGTCTCCCGTTTAGCCTACGGGCTGTAACAGCGGTGCTCCTGGTGGACCTCCTGTCGCACCGTGGGCTCCTGGTTCGTCGTGAGTTTCCCAACCGTCCTTAGGGCTTCACCGACCGAAGCACCCCGTCCTCCTCTGAGGGTAAACTAGCCCGTGTACCTATGTGAGTTTTTTCCGAGGTCTGTGGTCGGTTTGCCACTGACTGGTGGGACCATGGCTGCCCTCCACCTTCGCCAGAGCTCCGCCTTCCCTCTAAACGAATAGAGGAAACGAAGGGATGTAAAAAAGGAAAAGGGTAAATCTTGTTGCCGGAAAATTTCGAAATTAATTATGAACTTTTATATGAGAGGCTTTAGCATGAATTTTGGGAACCAGTGTTTTTTAAATGTAGTGTATCATCTGCATACGATGACTTCATCGCTCTATTAAATGGTCATATTAAGGCTTGTACTTATGAAGTCTTGAATAGGTCAAATCGTAAAAAATTTCTTAAGCAGTGGATGGCTACAATGTTATTACATAAAATAAAGTTCAAGAACAAACTCGCTGTAAAATGCAAAAAACATCCGCATAATCACAGCCTTCACAAGTAGTATTTCAAACTCTGCAATAAAATAAAAAAGCTTGTTTCGGTGACTCGTGACAATTACTATGCTCCGCGACTGTTCAAATCCAGAGGTAATGCTAAAGAAGAATGGAATGTAGTTAATCAGATCTTCGGTAAAGAAAGAAAGCATCAAGGATTCTATAATTTATATGAAAATAATGAAAATATTTCTGACCCTTTTACAATTGACAAAAGCGTTTGACATGGTTTATCACAAACTACTTTTAAATATACTCTGCAACATCGGTTTCAGGGGTGTAATTCATCATTGGTTTCGGTCGTATCTGTTCGAGAGATAGCAAAAATTTTGTAATAATGGTATTTTTTAGCTATTTTCGTAAATTAAATAACGGTGTACCTCAAGGGTTGGTGTTGGGACCTCTTTTGTTTCTGATTTACATAAACTAACTTCTTGAGCAAAAATCCAATGGTTTATCTTCTGCTTTTGCAGATGATGTAGCGTTTACTTACGTTTACTTACCTTTGATTGCATCGTAAAAATTGAAAAATATTGGGACACTCTAAGAAAGTGGTTTACATTACATAAGCTCGTGCTTAGCGATAAAACCAAAGTAATGTCCTCTAAGATTACTGGTGCTTTCTTCGATTCAAATCTGTTTTTTCAAGCTGCTGAGTGCAAAAAGTTCTCTTTGCCAAGCCATAGCAGTGGAAAGATAAACTATTCTTCATCTGTTAGTTGTTCCCCCAGTTGTTTTAAGATAGAAGAAGTCGACTGCTTCAAATACTTGGGAGTGCTTATTGATTCTAAATTAAACTGAAAGCCTCATATATCTTCTGTAAAGGCACATTTAAGAAGCGTTGTCAGGAAGATGTATCGACTCCAACCCATTTGTTCAAAAAGTGTTCTCACCATGAATTATTATGGTCTGGCTAATTTAAAACTACAACACGGCCTTTCGAGTTGGAGAGGAGTTTATGTAAGTTACTTTGGGTCCATACTTACTGCCCAAAAACATCTTGTAAGAATAATTAGTAGGAAGAACCGTTTGAGTCATTCATTGCTTCTTTTCTGTGTACTTCGTATTCTCCCTATAAGATATCTCTACGTTTTTAAGGTTTTAAGAGAATTTTTCAAACAAAGTGGTAAAAGAAATTTAAGGTAATAGTGATTTTTTTAAAATAAAAATCATCAATACATCTATTAACTATACTTCGAAGAAAATAAAAGAAAGAAATTTTTGCTTCCAACTGTAATGGTGGCTTAACAAAGAAGGAAAAAAAAATTATTGAACATAAGAACATAGAAGAAATATCATAAAACAAAATAAAATATAAAGTAAAATTAAAAATATAAAGTAGTAAGTGGGTAGAAAACATATCGGCCTCCTTGAGGTACGTATAATAAGTATGCTTAAACTCATCTATCGGTAGAAGACATAGCTTTGCTGTCGCTCGTTTAAAGGATTCTAATTGTGTCTTAAGTTGTGCTACACAATGAACGCCATCTCCAGGATACGTCTCAATCACTCGTCCAAGTGTCCATCGGCATGACGGAAGATTGTCGTCTTGGATAATAACAAGAACTCCTCGTTTAAGATAAGTGCCCTTCGATTCCCGTTTGTTACACTGCTGGAGCAAATGCAGATACTTCGTCGACCATTTTTTCAAGGAAATTTGTTGAAGCAACAAGAGCCGACGAAATCTGGATAATCCAGAAATTGGGTCTGGTTCTGGAAAGGAGCGCGTTCAAATCATTTGGGTCTAGTGAAAGTAGCGTTATAGGCCTGGAATGCAATATGGCCTCGATCTGTGCTGCCAAAGTGCAAAGTCCCTCATAGGTAAGAGTCGATTGGGCAATGGCACGTAGAAGGTGGTATTTTGCAGTTTTTACAGCGGCTTCCAAAGCCCACCAAAATTTGGAGACCTTGGTGGAATTATCCGCTATGCAGCTGGCACAGCTGATGAATGGATGTTTTGTGAAATTTTTGCTGATAAAGTTCCGTAAGCATGTTCTTGGCACCAATGAAACTTGTGGCGTTGTCGCTGAAAATTTTGAAACATAGCACCCAGAAAGGCGTCGATCGACAGATCGCTGACTACTTCGATGTGTGTTGTCTTCGTGGTGAAACAGACAAAGATGCAGAGACATGTTTTAGTGGGCGGACGCTCCGGCATCCTTGATATTATCAATACAGGTCCACAGAATTCAATTCAGGTGGTTAGAAAGGCATGTCCGGATTGAACTCGTTCCTTCGGCAGGTTGCCTATAAAGCATGTCAGATGTCGTTGGTTTGGTCCGAAAGCATCTTATACAGTTGTGCACAACATTGTGATAGATATTCTTTCCACCAAGAGGAAAGCAGCGTCTGTGGAGCAGTGTGCATGTGCATGATATAAGAAGAGGTAATTACACATTTTTCATTTCAGAATTTGGAAGAATGATTTGGTGTTTAGAGTCATAAGTTTTTAACGCGTTATGGTAACGTCTGCCTCCGCGAATGAGCCCATTTTCATCCAGAAAAGGGTTGAGACCTGAAATTCGACTTGATTTGTGGATAGAAACGCTGATTGTTACGTAAGACCCCAGTCAATCATACGCCGAGCTCTATTGTTGTTAGGCCAGAGTTTAGGTCTGATGCTGGAAGCTTGGCATTATAAAAGAACCTGTAGCAATATGCAAATATGCGTTCTTACTTCTGACCCCGATGGAAAACAGTTGAGAATATGTCGAGTTGCTTACTTGTTTTTGACAAAAGAACACTCTTCATGTGACGTTGGTCGGGTACTTCAGATACATCTTCCGTGGTAGGTTGTTGAGGCCAATAAACTGATGATGTCATCAAATAATCACATAATACTTTCACAGTGGTAGAACCGATCATTAACTCGTACAGGTAAAATTGTGATGAGGCGTTCTACCAATTATGCCATAAGGAGAACGGCACATAGTTCTAACCTTGGTAGTGTGATGAATTAGGAGCTGCTCTTGACTTTGGACATATTAATTTGTTGGTGATGTTCCCATAGCTGTTTTCGCAATGTAAGTAGCAGCATGTTTCGTAATCTGACTCACTGCTGTCCGAGAAAGAATTTAGTAGAATGAGTTTGGGATCTTCGTCGAGAGCAAGTTCTTTCGTTGATCCTCATCAAGAACATCATCCCAAGAAATTTGCTGTTTCCACAACTATTGTAGGAAGATTTTACCAAGAGCGACGACTGGTCCTTGGAAAAAACGCTGCGTTTAGTGATCCTTGGATGTTCAGGTTCCCAGGTAAGCCCAAGTGTTTTTATGACATCGTTTTTCCCAATCCAGCAGTAAGGCTCCCAATACTTCTTGGAAATGGAACTCAAAAGCGGTTTGTTATTTGGGCAGAATTTCCTAAGTTCGAAATTGTTTTTTTTCAGCATTTTGATAAGGCCAATTTGAAGTTTTTTTTTGCATATTCTGAGTTGGCAAAACCTGTCATTATTTTGTCGACATACGTTTCCCTTAGGACTGCTGCAGCGGCCGATGGCAAATTACCTTCTCCCTCCCCTGCCAATTGCCTCATGCAGCCAGTGGCTAAATATGGTGCTGCCGACGTCCTATACGTTACGGTGTTCAGCTCATAAAAGGATATATCTGAGAGTGGATCATTTCTCCAAATAATCATTTGGAATTGACGGTCAAGAGGGTCCACTTCAATTGCCAATACATTTGTTTTACATCTGCAGTGAAAAAAAAGATATAAGCGAAATCTGACAGTAAACGTAAACAAATCCGATTGAACAGTGAGACCCGTCATCAATACATCATTAAGGGAAAAATTTGTTGTAGATTTTGCAGACGCATCGAATCCTATGCGTACCTTTGTTGACGAGCTTTCTGATTTCACAACGGCATGATGCGGTAAGAAACAATTGAATGTGATAACTGTTTTTATTTTCTTTCATCAAACTTGCTTGTGGAGTTCAGGATCGCTCAAGCGATAGAAGTCAATTTTTTGCTGCTTCGAGCGAGTTTCTGAAGATAGGAGTGGGTTTCCGAAAATGTAAGCGAACAACGAATCTGTTGTTGATAAATTTTTTTACAGTTTCTGCGAAATGTAACTCACAGAGTCCCTCTTTTTAAGTCATTGATTTTACGGGTGTAATGTGGCTTTTCACTTCCCAAAATTGCCTCAATATTTTATCAAGTGATGATATTGACATGTTTGAGAACAATTGAGAATGACATGATTGCTACGCAGGAGCGTTCGATATGTTTCCGCTTAAAATGTACCCTAATTGTGTATTCTGTAATACAGGGCAATCCGTACCGATGCGAATTTGTTGAGAGACTAAGAGGTCGAAATAGATTCCTGCGCCAAAGAGAACGTCGATCCTTGTTTGTTCAAAGAATCGTGGATCTGGATCTTCAGGTAAATTCCATTCTGAGATGTTGATATAGTAATCTGGTAGGCATTCACTTATATGCGGAAGTACATGGAATCCCAGTTCGCTCGACAATATATCAATAATAGAAATATTAGTACATGATTTGACCTGACTTGAAACGCGAGTGTTTCAGTGATTAAGTGGAGTTGAGAACCAGAGTCTCGAGAGCTCTACAGATAATTGGATTTCCATATTTGTAAATAATTTTGATTATCGCTGTGGCAAACAAAATGCGTTTAATTAGAGAAAACTGTTTAAAGGCGGTATGAAACAATTTTTGAGCAATGACTGCATGAGAAGTAGATGGAACTTAATTGGGTTGGTAGGATTTGAATAGCTTATGCATATAAAGGGTGTGACGATTACCCTGACACGTTCTGCATTTTTCTGACTCACATTGCTGGTACTAATGATCAGATTTCAAGCAGTTTATGTACAGATTGTTCGCGTTTGCCGCTTGAAAGCGTTCTTTGGGTGTTAGTGTTAAATTTTTTCTAGAGCGATAAACTAAATGATTGTTGCCAGGACAAAAACGACATACCTTTGAAGCGATTACGTACGATGACTTTGGCGCCATAGATGGATTATTCCTCTGTGTTCTCTAAATAGGAATAGATGAAAAGCCCAATGAATTAGGCCGCAGTGAAGTCTTCTTTTCCAGCTGAAGGTATCGCTTTCCAAAACTTTGAACAGCTCATTTAAAGTTGGTAGCTGCTCAGTTACACGTTCGTTCATCCACCTTTTATTTGTTGAATTGTCCAACGAGACGATGCTTATGATAAGGTCATCCCAACGCAAGACTGGTCGTCAAAGCGATGACAGGAAACGCAGATGCACATTGAGACTATCAAGAAGCTCGCGAATAGTTTTGACGTTGGCTTTCGAAATTGGTGGAAAATGTAACATACTTTTTTGTGTTTTTCGACAATTATAGTTTTTTTCCCGTACCATTCTTTCAACAACTTTGAAGCTTCACAGTAATTTTTTGCCGTCACGTCAATTGATTCGATTAACCGAAGCGGTTGGTCCGACAATGATGCGCGCAACTAATGATACTTCGTTATGTTATAAATTGAATCATTTTAATCGACTAGTGTAGGGAATGTCTCGCTTCAACTTAGCCACTTGGTATAATCGCCCGCGAATATAGGTAACGGAATCTTCGGAAATTTTACTATACTCCCACCGACAGTGTTAAGCACTGTAGTATTTCTTGTGAGCGCTTCGCTTTTACTACGTTTGCAATCACCAATTTATGGGGTAAGTGAAGGCTGCATTACGAAGTTCTGTTCCTCATACAATGCGCGTGCATTAGTTTCAATCTCGTTGCTATCAAGCTTTTCTATTCTTGTTTGAGTCTTTTGAAAGTCAACGTAATGCTATTCTAAACAAGCAAGCCGTATTTTTAGCTTATGGTACCGACCAATGATTTTTTATCGATAAATTTAAATTTAAAACAAAACTATTCGTAGGACATGTGTCCTGTCACGATCGCCAGTGTTTGCTCCCAACTGCAATGGTAAAAAGAATATTGTATTGAACTCTAGAACTTAGAAGTAGAGACTAATACTAGAACTTAACAAATAGGATTAATGTAGTAGTAGAAGGTTTAATATAGTTGTTGGTTCCCAACAATATTTCCATCGCTGTGGTGCACCCTAACTCAAACGTAATCCACGCACTTTCACTTCTTGGGATGGCATTTAATGGCACCACGAAATGATCTGCCTAACTGTCGCAGGCAGCAAGCCAAAGAACATACCGACTCAATCATACCTACGCTAAATCCACAAGGGACTGGGAAAGGGTCACTCCAACCATCTTCAATCAAATAGAAGTGCTGTCAACACATGAAGTGAGAATGCAATCAGTAATAGAGCCATCCCGTTCCCACAATGTAAAGTAGGGGCATTGCTAACAAATGTAACAATATTAATGCATTATAAATGAACAGTATGGCACATAACATTCAAGGCAGGGTCAATGATCATAAACGTACTAATGTAAAGAAAAACCAGCTATTTTACAAGGTACAGAGATTACGAGGTTAGTGTGTAGAGCAGATTGCCACATTGGAATCCGACTCGTCATCAAATATAGACTAATAAAAAAAATAAGAAACTAAGTTGTTTTATTCTTTTCTTCTCTCGGAAACTTTTTCTAAAACTATTAAGAATTAATTATTTAACAACAGCTGTAAGGAGCTCAACCGTACCTTGCCAACGGTGCAGAACTGCAATTAACAACAGCTTTAAGGAGCTCAACTGTATCTTACCAACGGTGCAGAACGGCAGCGAACACCAGCTTTAAGGAGCTGAACTGTTATCTGCGACCGTCAACAACTGAACGGAAAATATAAGGTTAGAAGTTCATATTTTTTTACTTTTTTTTGTAAAATATCTATAAATAATAAAATATTTTAAAGAAATTTTAATGCACTTTATGTACACATAAATACAATTTTTAAGCCCATATCAGAGAATTTAAAACCCCATATCAGAGAATTCAAAGCCCATATCAGAGATTTTAAAGCCCATATCAGTGTGTGATTGTGATGGTATAAAAGCCTTATAAAACACCAAATACATTTTAACAAAATTGCAAAAATCGGGAAATACTATATATTGAAAAACAACACCTTTTTTTTTAAAAAGAATTTGAAGCTCGTAAGTCAAGGGGGTAAGTGAGTGTATGTTTAGCCGAAATCGAAGAAGGCTGTAAACGTGCCAAGAAGGATGACGATTCAATCGTCGGTAGTGTATCTGATTCAGTTATGGACAAATATTTGGAAGTAGAGACGTTTCCATAATATAACGGGTTTTTTTCGCGTTTGTGGACATGCTAAACGATGAAATGGATAAATTCACAGAGAAAAGCAGTGACCATCTGGATGTTTCTCGGCTAATGTCGCACATCTGTGTGTGATACCGTCTTCCACCCGTTCAAATAAAGCCATTCTTTATTCTGGGAATTTTTCACCTTATTCGAAAGCATGACTGACCAAAACGTTGAGCTGTCTGAGATTCAAAAGCTACAGTATCTCAAAACTCATGTCTGTGGCAAGGCTCCTCCAGTTCGACAAGAAAAGGTATGCATCGGCGTTGGGAATATTAAAAGAGCGCTATCATAACAAGCGTAAGCTTGTGAACACAAAGCTCAGAACTTTAATAGAGCAACAAAGAATCACTCATGAATCTGCGGAATCACTCAGGCCACTTCACGATACGATCAATGAATGTATTCTTGCACTCAAATGAGGGGATACCGGTTGAAACTTGGGATTCTATTTTTGTCATTTATAACAAACTTCCTCTTCAGACACAATTGGCCTTGGAAGAGAAATCAGGTACTTCTAAAATTGTTCCAGAGTGGAAGTCATTTGCTAGCTTTATTGAAGCCAGATTTAGCTCCTTGGAAAATATTATGGTGTTAAACACGGAGGAAAGGCATCAAGACGGGGGGGCTAATTCATCTTGAAAGGCCGAATTCACCAACACAATCCAACTGGTACAGTGGGCAAACAGGACTTTCATCTCCCCAAACCCAAGCTCTAGATTCGCATTTTAAGCGGTGCTACTAGCCACCGCTTTAGTCAACGTTTCTTTTGCCAGCTAGGAGCACCATGTCTTGAGAGCCTTAATAGACTCAGGGTCAGAGGCAATTTTTATTAGAGAAAATGTAGCAAAGGTGTTGAACTTAAAGAAGCAGCGGGGGGAAGCAAGTGTGGCAGGATTAGAAGAAGCGTCAACATGTACTGCAAATATTCAGGTCGAATTTAAAATGTTTTCTTTTACCGATCCCTCATTTTGTCTCAATGTTAGGGCGTTAGTTTTACCAAAATTGACCTTGATTTTATCAATTCAAAGGCTTCAAACTTCTTCTTGGAGTCATCTTTCGAAACTTTGTTTTGCTGATCCCTCATACAATTATCCTGGAAAGGTTGATCGTCTCATAGGCGCCGACTTATACACATCGGTTATCCTAGGTAAATTAATTAAGAGTCAAAATGGATCTCCAATAGCACAAAATACAGAGTTGGGATGGATATTGACCGGAGCGACTAAAGGTGATCCGCAATTCAATTCAGTAAGAGTAAAGAATCACCATATAACACTCGAGAAACAACTAAGGCGATTTTGTGAAATCGAGGAATACCTGGAAGAGCGGAAATTAACAGAAGAAGAGGAGAGGTGTCAACTACACTTACAGTGCAGGAGTGATGGGTGATACTTAGTGCGGAAAATGGAGGAAAATGAGCGGCCAAAGATGGGAAACTCCAAGAGAACAGCAATGGCACCACTGTTCCAAATAGAACGAAGGCTAGAGGGAAATAGCAAACTAAAGGAAGAGTACACCAAATGCATCGACGAATACGTTGCATTGGCCTACATGAGGGAAGTTAAAACCGACTTCGAGAAGACAGGAGAGTACTATTTCCTACCTCACCATGCAGTACTCAAAAACTGAAGTACCACCAAAAAGCTGCGGGTATTCTTCGACGCCTCATCTATGGTATCAAACGGAAAATCGCTGAATGATCTTTTGATGGTAGGACCACGTCTACATAGGGACATATAGTATATGGACCTCATCGCACAGTGGCGAAAATTCAAGGTCGCATTTACCGCAGACATAAGTATGATGTACAGGCAAATATGGATGGCACCAGAAAACACGAATTATCAGCTTATCGTGTGGAGAACTTACGTTGAATACGGTAACGTTCGGTACTGCTTCGGCACCATATCTAGCAGTACGAACGTTGCATCAGGTAGCCATCGATAGCCACCCATGTTACTAAGGCGATTTTCGAAGGCTTCTATGTTGATGATTTGCTCTACGGGGCGGATATCGAAGCGGCCATCAGGTTACAAAGAGATATTCTAGCTGTGTTAATGGCAGCTGGGTTTCCCCTTCGTAAATGGGCCAGCAATTTATCAAAATTTTTGGTTCAGATACCTACAATTGAAAGGGCAGTGAATCTTTCATCAACATTTGTTAATGGCATCCAAAATGACATTAAATGACATCCAGCCAAAAATACCTTTAATTTTAAAATCGACGTACCCAAGGTCGAGAATCACACTAAACGATCCGTTTTAGCCGACATCGCAAAGCTTGTTAATCAGGGGGATGGATAGCGCCATGCATTATCAAGGCCAAGATACGGTGATATACGCACGAGTGTCAAAAAAACGGTCAGGAAAATGTACACTTGTAACCATTCAAAACAAGAGTCGCTTTGTTAAAATGTGTATCGTTGCCGATGTTAGAACTTTGCAGAGCAATGCTTCCGGCAAGACTTTTGTACAAAATCACCACCGCTATGCGACTGGAAGAGGAAGAGGCCTTTGCCTGGTCGGATTTCATGGTCACCTTAGCTTGGATAAAGGTAAATCCATCCACGCGGAACACCTTTGTAGCCAGAAGCATAACCGAAATCCAAAGGTTAACCAGCAAGGCAACGTGGAGATATCTAGGCAGCAAGGACAACCCAGCTGACATTGGATCCCGCGGATTGAACCCAGAGGAGCTCATTAGTAACGAGTTGTGGTGACATTGACTCATTTTCTTCAAAAAATGTGGAAAGTAAGGAAAAGAAATTGACACAGGATACGGAGGAATCATTTTACAGCAGAAACCTGAAAAAGCCAGCAACTAATTTTTTTTTCAAATAAAGTCCTGCAGCATTCTGCTCAACAATGAATTTATTCAAAAATTTTCAACACTACAATGTCTCGTGTGCAACATTGCTATATGGCGGCGCTTTCTGCTTAATTTAAAAAACCCTAAAAAACGAATAATGCTAAACACAACTCCCATTACAGCAAATGAACGAAGGTCAGCACACGATCAACTTGTGAAACTTGTTCAAAGGGAAATGTTTCAGGAAGAGATCAAAGCACTTCAGTAGAACAAGGCAATACTGAAAGGAAGCGTGATTCGCAATCTGAATCCATTTCTGGATGAAGAGGAACTGTTAAGAGTGGGTGGCAAATTGTTCAACTCAGTACTACTATTCCACCAACGGCATCCAATCATCCTTCGCCAAAGGCATCACTTTTCTAGACTGGTGGTAACCGACGTTCATCAACGAACCATAAATGTGGACAACAGAGGATGATGACTGAAATTCGAATAAGATATTGGATTCCAAACTTGAAAAGAATGGTCAATTCAACGATCCATGGATGTATCCAATGCCATCGCTACAATGCCCAAATGCAACAACAGCTAATGGGAAGCCTACCAGCAGAACGGGTAACGGTTACCCGACAGGTGTCAACTACACTGGCCCAATTAAGATACAATAATGGAAAAGGAGGTGCAATAGATCGACAAGGGGATACATAGCCGTGTTTGTGTGTCTTGCCACAAAGCCATACAATGAGCTCAGAAAGAAAGCCATGTTCATATCCGTGGAATGGTGAGGTGAGGTCGCAGAAAATTTAGCAACGCAAGGTACATCTTGGCACTTTAACCCTGCATCGCCACCACACTTCGGAGGGCTATATGAGGCCAAAGTAAAATCGATAAAACATCACCTGAAGAGAACAATTAGGACAGCTAAACTCTCGTTCAAAGAGTAAGTAACACTTCTCACACAGATTGAAGCTTGCCTCGCCCATTGTGCCCGATGATAACAGATCCAGATGACTTAAATGTCCTAACGCCAGGCCAGGAAGCTCAACAATTTGGACAGATGAAAGTTCATACAGCATTTAACACAAGACTTTTAGAAACAGTGGAGTTCAACATATCTCCACATCCTTCAAATTCAACCAAAATGGCTGCAAACTCAAACCAACATCAAAATCGGCGATATTGTTTTATTCAAAGAAGACAATCTCCCACTATCCGTTTGGCTGCTAGCGCGAGTTATCGAACTACATCCGAGCTCTGATGAAGCTGAAAACTTAATATAGAAACGTCCGATCGCGAAATTATCCCCCTTGCCGGTAGCGAACTCGTAGATAGAACCTAAAACATAAAACAAGTGAAAACCCCATGAACTGAACCCCAATCTACCCTGAACCTTATGTAAATCCATGAATTGAATCAACGAACCGAGACCCCAATCTAATCTCAACTCTATAAACCCTATGAATACTATTTAAAAAAAAAAAACAACACATCATAAGGAAGCACTGCGAATCCAGTACATGCAAATTACCTGAGCCCAAACGAGGGACATGATGACTGGAACAGAAAAAAGGACACCAGAGCAAAATCAGCATCAACCACCAAACTCGAAGGCGGGGAGCATGTTGGTTCCCAACAATATTTCCATCGCTGTGGTGCACTCCAACTCAAACGTCATCCTGGGTTGGCAACATGCACTTCCACTTCTTGGGATGGCATTTTGTTGCTGCAGTGCGAACGAAATATATGCGCCGCCACTAAATATCCTGCAGCGCTAATAAAATACCACAAACCACGAAATGATCTGCCGAACTGTCACAAGAATGACAGGTAGTACAAATCAAAAATTTGTTTAGAATTAAAATTAAGAGGGAATAACAATAAACGAGTCTCAAAAACATTGACTTACTTTACTATTAGAACTGGTCTAGAACTGAATACGTGTGAATGTATGTACGATAATTGTTGTGTAGGTCAACCCAGAAAAATGCAGCAGTGCGTAATTTATGAATCCAACATACTATGCACCAACAAAAACAAAACACCATAATTATACATCATCAAAATACCAAATTCACAAATCTCACCACACACTGGACATGAAATAAAATAATAGCCTTAGTTTCAAATGTCAATTTTGAGCAAACTATGTAAATAATAAGAGTCCTATATATGTACGTATATATATACCTATGTATATATATTCTGAGAATAATTGTAGTTTAGTTTCGTTTTTTTAAGTTCAACAAGGTATAGGTAGTAACAGTAACTCGCGCATATCCTCCACAAACAAACAATATCCAGAGCAACACATCGGAGCAACTCTATGGCCCGTTGCAGGGAAAATATCCTTCGTAGCGACTGGAGTAAAGAAAACCCGCTTCTCATATCGCAAAGAAAGAATGGACAAAGAGAAGGAGCCGATATCATTCAATTATCCTTCAGTGGTCCATAATGCACATAGCACTGTGATAACGGGACCTGCGACCGAGATCCTTGAAACGAAGTGCCACGTTGTGCGCAAACATGCTGTGACAAGAATCAACATTCACATTCACATTCACTTGAATTTTGAATTAATTTTAAAAGACGATTGATTTATTGTCGATTTGGGAACTAAACTACCGTCGAGTTTAGGGCTCCCTGAACTTGGGGGCCCCTGTTATTGCCACCTGTAACACCACCGGTAGCCACTGCTCAATATGCAAAAGATAACTCAAAGTTATCTTGCAAATAAAAATGTACGTTTTCTATTGAATTCGCTTCTGTTTTTGGTTTTATCGACAAACAATTTCAAAAATACATGGATCAACATACATTTAAATTTAATTTTGAAAACTGCGATCTGTGGATGGACCACATAATAATGCCGAAAATGATCGCTCAACGCTTACTTGTGTTGCAGGCAGTCCGTGCACAATATTTGCCAATCTTTGTAAAGAAGGCAGGTAAAACTCATAAGGCTGAGATAGGTACCATATGTCTTCTTGAATTCCCTCCCATTTTGCTACAGGCAAACATTTGTAAATGATAATTATTTAATTTTAATAAAATATATTTAAACAGTAGCGTTAGAACAACCTATCTTATAAATTTACTCTTGGGTCTACAGATATCTTTTCCTTTTAACTAGAATTAAAAACAATTGTTTCCACTAATAATATTACGTTTATTTTATATATACAATTCCAAAATTCACAGTTGATTTTTATTTTATTTTTTTTTTATTTTCATTGAAATTTCTCTATTTGTCAATTCATTACCTATTTAAATAAGTTAAATGATTTGAATAATTACTTTTGCTTAGTAATAGGACATATATCAACGTGTCTAAAACAAAATTTCCTCTAACGGTAAATACAAACTTTAAGCTTTCGAAGTAGACGCGAGTTAATTCCTTCTACAAGGAATGTGTCAAAAAGTAATATTTTATTTTTTGCTATACTGAGATTTAATCTTAAGACTAATTATAAAATGTAACTATCCACTACTTATAGCAAATGCTTCTTTGTTTGAAAGGGATACCTGAATAAAACTTGAAAGTCACCCATACTTACACAAATTTAAAAAAAAACAAAAAACCTTGCCCATTAGTTGGAAAAGCAAAGAACTACCTGTTAAATAAAATTTATTTACTTACCCAAAATCCTTTAAGATAAACACGCTACGCATTATACTAAAATGCTACTAACACACTTTCTACGTGTGTACGACAAATTATGTGCCTTTTTCCCATAACGCAACTTTAAAGGCGGTGTAAACCTCATGCGTTTGTGTTAATCAACCCATATTTTAATTTGTTCTAAATGTTAAAGCATACAGAAATATGAACTTGGAACATACTTACCACCCCATCCATTATGTTCTTACAATAGGTTTTTAAAGGCAGTTTATTGTTGATTTTATGCAGTTATAAGGGGGAATCGCAACAGATTGCACCAAACAAATTTTAAAGTCGAGGTAATTTGATAAAAAGAGAAAATACTTATTCTTTAAAACAATAATTGTACATTTTCTGGATTTCATAATTTTACAAATATAGTTTCCTAGATTATTTTTACATTTGTTTACAGAAGTATTCTTGTTATTGTAAACAGCAATTTTTTCATCTTGTGCTAATTTTCCATGCTTGAGGCTAACGAGTTTCTATTATATAATTTACATTTGTTTTTTAATATTGTACGAGTATATTTATGAATAGTAACTTTAAATAAGTAAACATCAATATCTCAATACTCTGTGATATTTTACTAGTGGGAAATCAAAAATTTTATTTGATATGATTTCCTTTACATCATTTAAATTTAATAATCCTGGGTAAAAATAACCATTTTTTCCGAAGTTTATAATACTTGTTATAACTTCAAGTTCTCTATACACTTCATTCATGACCAGGGTTTCTGAAATAGCTTTTCAAAATTCATTCTGTGAATTTATTATTTTTTGGTTGCTATTATTTGCTAGTAGCTGGTTGAGGCTTGACCTTATTTCTATTAAGTCATAATCGGGTGTTCCAGTTACAAATTTTAGTGCTGACCCTAAGAAATTGAATGATCTCCAAGCGCGACAAGTGTTCGGTATTAGTTGTGTTTTGAGTATTTCAATTCTGTTATGGTATGGTCTTAGTATTTTTGTTAAGTTAGCCTCGTGATATACATATATGTAAAAATACGTCGTATCTTCATGTAGGTATGCAGGGTCTGTTTCTACTCGAACGTATTTTTGTCTCTCAACTCAGTTATTTTGTCATTAAGAGTTAATTCAAAAAGTAGGATGAAGATTCCTGTTGATTTGTACATGGGGCTTTTTGTATACTGTCTTTATTTATAACTTTGCTATTAAAACGTGTCCCCATAGCTTTCTTGCACTTTATATTGGAGATATTAAGTTGTGTTCTTATTGCGTCGATGTGTTTTGGCGTATATTACGTCTTTTTATTTATTTATTAAATGAATGAAACAATATGTACAGCGAGACAAGGTTAACTTATAAGTGTACAATCCATTAGACTTCCATTTAAAAATTACTAAAGAAAATGGAAAAAATATATATATACGTAAACAAAATTAAAAAGACAAAAAGTAAAAGGAAAGGAGGATTAAAGAACAGCGAAACCCAGACAGCCAATGTAAGATGATATTTGCAAATGAAAATTAAAGAAAATTATAAGCAAGTTCAGTTAAGTTTGGAAAAATGTTCGCGGAAAACTATGCAAAACCGTCTAAATTTGATTAGAGACTCAACATGATTTGGCATAAATGAAAAATTGTCTTCGTGATGTCAAGCAGGCATGGTTGAATGGTCTTAAAACGATGTACCGATTAGTGCGTCAGGTTGCTTTTAATGAATGATTTTAAATAGTTGAACACAGCACCGAAATTTAAAAAAAGTTGTCTAAGCTGCTTCCAAAAAGTTGACGCGTTTCCCTTGAGTTATGATCGAACCTGCGAAGGCCAAAGCCGTGCTATCGCATTGAAGGCAACCATAAGTCTTAACAATCTTATTTTTTCTTAACAATTATTATTGGAATATTAAGAGACTTTGCCAATTTTAGTTTAACCTCAGTCGGGAGATATTTTTTGGCCACAGACAGCCCTTGGAGCGAAGCATATACTTTGGAGATGATACAGTTTATTTTTTCGTCCCAGGTTAATCTGTTGTTTAACATGATACCGAGATTGATTACTTTAGACACATAATCAACTTGAGAGGAAAACTTTGAGAACGGTGGCGAATGCTTAGAAATAGGTATTGCTTTAGTTTTTAGAGGATTAAGCTTTGGACCGTTGCATGAAGACTAGTTTACTATTGAGGATATGTCTTCGTTGATTCTGAACAACCATTCTATTTGGAAAGCTCAGGTGAAGCTGGACATCGTCAGCGTAGATATGATAACGACAATGGGATAATACAGTGGGTAAGTCATTGATAAATAAAATTTGAAAAATTGAAATTTTTAGGCAGTTTATCACAGAAAAAAGTTGAATTAATACTTTCAATCGCTTTAGAGAAGTCCAGTAAGGAAAAAATATTTTTTTTTGTTATCATCAATGGCTTGTCGAATATCATCAAAAACATTTAAAAGAGCTCTGACTCAGCTGTAATCAGGTCGGAAGCCCGACTGAAGAGTATTTAATAGTTTTTTCCTCTCAATATACTGATTGGTTAGGGTGCTAACAATTGTTTCAAAGGCTTTGGATAGGAAACGAAAGATGGCATGTAATTCGCAGGAATTACCCTCTTTAGGTAAAGGGATAATTATAGTTTTTTTCTAGTTAGAATGGTAAGTTGAGGTCATTTTAATTGCGTTAAGGATGCGAGTGATGCAAGGAAGTAGAAGAAGAAGCGGTATTTTTAAGAAGGCCGGATAGTCATCAACTGCAGACAGAGAAAATGTACAATTTCCGTCGTCCTAAATAAGCAATTATGGTATGGAACTTGGCAATGGAATAAAAATCGAGGCTGTAAACTTACGGTTTAGTTCGTCAAGGTCAATACCTATAGTTTCGTCAAAAGGTATTGTAGTCGTATTAGTGAGGCCAATAGTGCGCAATTGAATCCAAAGAAATTTCGAAGATCTGTTGGTGTTAAATTTGGTGAGGTAAATGCCATATTTAGCCGACCGAATCAACCTTTCGAGATATCTTGAAGTCTCTATGCATGTATGCGCATCTCTAGATCGCTTCCATCTTAGAGTATTTTTCCTTTTGATCGCACTTAGTATCGCAGCTGACAGCCAACGGCTTATATTAGGTTTGTTGACACGGGTCTTAATAGGAACATATTTAATAAAAAGTTCGCCAAGTTTGGAATTTATACAGTCTATTTGTCTATTGACGTCAGATTTTGAAAAAATTGTACGCCAATTACACAAGATTTTCAATATTCACACTATGGAAATCGCGATACTGGAAGGACTCTAAATTATATTTATTATAGTGTATGTCAAGTGTAGCAAAAACGATATGATGATATGAAAACATTGGGACTAGAAGATTTTACAAGATGCTCATCACTTATCAAAAATACGTCAGTTAAAGACGGCATTCAGTTGGGTTTAAAATAAGTACTCGTATGTTCAATGGAATTGACAAAAGAAAGACAAAGAGAGTTCATTAAGGATTTGAAAGTATTTGATGAGGAATGAAGAAGGTTTATATTCCAGTCCCCACAAAGAATTAGCTTAGGAGCAAGATGAGAGATCTCTTCGATTATTTGATATATTAAACATGGGTGTGCTACATGTGGTGGCATGTAGGCAACTCCAACGATACATTCATTTTCACCATTCAGAATCTCAATTAAATAGAAGACACTAGAATCGTTTCCATTCGATGAAGTAATATGGTGAGATTTGATTGAGTTTTTGATATTTATAGCAACGGTAAAGTGTTGTAAACCTTCGCATAGAAAAAAGACCACTGTTGAAGTCATGGTGAAGCTAAGTTTTAGTAACACATGCAATATGAATTAATCTTTATTCAAATATTAATTTAAATTCGACAAACTTATTCACAATTTGTACATTAATATGGCAGATAAGTAAACTATTTTGACTTTGCAAAGGGTATTTGAAAGGAAATTATTATTTTTTTCATTTATGCTGCCAAAACGAGCGTTAGTGGAATTCATTACAATTAATGAAATAACAGCAGTCAAGTTGCAACTATTTTAGTGTGTATGTAAAATGAGAATCAAAATTATTGACAACCATTCAGAACTGAACTTACTTGTACATAAACAAAAAGAGCAAGAAATAACAAATAGATACTAATCTGAGTGTGACAAAGAAATTAAGGAATTATATAAAAAAAAAAGAGTAAGAAGAGAAAATAATTGAGAATGAAAAATAATGTAATTGAATAAGAGGATCATCATTGTTGTGAGTGGAGTCCTAAGCATCAAGTCCGATGAAGTTCCTTAGACCTCCAATGCTGTGAACGACAGTTTGGCAGGTTGGAGTACAAATGTGTACTTGTCCTTTATATGTGTGAAAGGATGTTATATGAGCTTTAATTTTCAACTGCAGTGCATGCTGGAGAAGAACATAGTTGAGTTTGGTTAGGCTATCATTGTTGAAAAAGCTTTTCGAAGAGTCGAAGTTTACGGCACAAAGTTTGAGAGAAGCTTTTTTGCTTTTGCAAAAGTTTACTTTTGCTCGCATCAGGTTGTGCTTCTCGCGTGTGTCAGCAAACTTCAGTTAATGGTGTCATCAGAGGGGTTTGTAATGAAAATTAGTAGTACGCGATTTGGCGTAAAAGATGTTCTGTATTCGTGGCGGCTGAATATCAATTGTAGAGCATACTTTCTTTCGTATCGATCAACTGCTAACTCAAGGCGTCTGATATCTTGAGAAGCTTGTTGCAGTTGTTGTTGGAAAAGCAGTGTCTCCTCCAGTGCGGAAAGCTTGTCATCGAGGGAGATGAAAAAGGTCTCCTTCCATTTCTCCAGTTTTTTCTCGATACGGCTCCACAGTTTATCAGCAATACCAGCTGAATTATGTACTGCAGCATCTGTCGGAGAGCGATGTTATTGCGAAGGGGCTCCATTTCGTCTTAATAGGCATGATGATTCGTTGAAGCACCAAAAAAAATACACTAAAATAAAACGTCTAGCAGCTATAAAACATTATACTACTACATCTTTCTTTCTGGGTTATAGAGTGCCGATATTTATTGTGGTAACTAAATATTTTTCTTGTTTATCCTTAAGCTTATCTTTGATATCGCGTCTGGTCTATATCCTGCTGTGGAATGAATGGTTTTTATTCAGCACGCTGAATAGTTCGTCCCTTGGCGTTGTGCTGTAGATAATTCGATTAGAGTATTGTGGATTCGTTCAACTTGATCGTTGGTTGTCGAATGGTGAACGGGTTTTACTGTGTCATTTTTTTTTTGTTACATCTTGCACTTGTGTAAAAGTTTAACCCATACCGAACCTGAGGTATCAGTAGTTCTGGTGTAAATGCAACATCCATATGCGTGCATAGACGCGTCGCAAAATCCATGGACTTGTATTTCCTTCATATTTGGAGATAGAACGAACCTAGGAACAGAAATGTTTTTGAGCGAATTTAAATCCAACATAAATTGACGCCACTCTGTTTCAATATTATGCGGAACTGCCGTATCCCAGTCTAACTTTTCAATCCAGACCTTTTGGAGCAGGATTTTTGCAGTTATGATTATTGGGCTTAGCAACCCCATTGGATCGAATAGAGCAGATGATACTGACAACATAGATCTTTTCGTGCAACTGGTATATGTGCGATTTTCGTAGCTAAACGAAAAATTGTAGTTTCTGGGATCCCAAGTGATTCCCAAGGTACTCGTTAGTTTTGAGTCTGCTATATTTATATCCTTGTGTTTCGGACTCTGTTGTTCAACATCCAACCCATTGCAATGCCACTTTGAGAGTTCAAGGCCTGCTGACTTCATAATTGACACCACTTCCCTTTGTATCTGATGTAATTCATCGAGATTGTCAGCTCCAGTGAGTAAGTCATCGACGTAAAAGTCCGAGCGAATTATTTTGGATCCTAGTTATTTATTTGTAAATTTATCTCCAAGATATATAAGCGAACGGATTGCCAGGAATGGCGCCGAAGTTGTAACATAGGTTACAGTATTCAACTCGTAAGTTTGAATGGGTGACTGCTCGCTTTCCCTCCATAAAATATATTGGTACTTACGATGAGAAGGATGCATTAGTATCTGTCTATACATTTTAACTATATCTGCAGTCAAGGCATATCTATGAAAACGAAATCGCAGTAGAATGAGGAACAAATCGTCCTGAATGGTCGGACCTGTCATGAGGAGTTCATTAAGGGATATCTGGATGATGTCCGGCATGAGGCATCAAATACTACTCTTAGTTTAGTGTAAGTGCTTCCTGGTTTCAGAACTACCTGATGAGGTAAGTAATAATGAGATTCCTTCAAGCTAGGACTCTCTACCAAAGACATATTACCTAGATCCTTATATTCCTACAGAAATTTAACATATTCAGATTTTAGTGAAGGGTCTTCGGAAAACCTGCGCTCCAACGATAAAAATCTCCTCAAAGCTATGTCGTAAGAATTTCCTATGCACCCGGGATCTTGCTTAAATGGGAGTTGAACCATTAGTCTTCCACTGGGTAGTTCTTCGATAGTTTTCCGAAAGTCTGTTTCACAATCTGCATGTTCCTTTGTGAACTTTGACTTGCGTGCATCCACTGCTTCCAGCTCCCAAAATTTTTCGACAAATGCATCCAATGGGTCTTCCGATGAACTTAGACAGCACATCTGTTTTTCGGGTTGGGGCTGGCTTCTGTATTTCCCAGATACTATCCATCCTAAATGTGTATTTTGTAGCGAGGGAAGTTCCGGTCCGAGTTTAATTTGACCTGCCAGAAGTAGTTCAAGGAAGGTTTCAGATCCAAGTAGCATGTTGATCGGCGATGGTACGTTAAAATGCAAATCTGCAAGTTCAATATTGTTGGGCAAATTCCAATCCTTTACCTTAAGTTCTGAATCAGGTTGATATCCTGTAATGGTTGGTGTAATGAGGAATTCCAAAGACATTTCAAAATTATTGAATCTTGAGCGAATGGTAGCTTGAGTAAGGAATTTGATCTTGGTTTCAGTTGATCCGATTCCGACTATATCCATATTTTTCCTTTGCCTATGTAAATTTAAGGACTTAGCGAAGTGTTGACTTGTGAACCTGAATCCAATAACACGCGGCCCATTTGGAAACTTCCGAAGCCATCTTTGACCAAAATCAAAGCAGTCGGTTTTTTCGATTGTTGAAAGACTCGGATCACTGTCTACGAGTTAATGAAGTTTTTGAATTCTGAATATTTACCACTGAATTTAGGCAAGCTTAATATTTGCAAATGGTTTACCTATTGTGGAACTGAGAATGTAGTTTCTAAAGTACTGTTTCTTACTGTACCTAGACCCGCTAGTATTTTTGTTTTTGTAGAAATGTAAAGTTCTTCAAGCTCACCTCTTGCCGTATCCGTAGGGGTTAAACATTCAATTTGCGTTTGATATACTAAAAGTTGCTTAAAGTAGGATTCCACTATACCTAAGCGACATTCTGATTCTGTTGGTGACAATTCATCTTTGATACTATTTTTTATTCTGGTTATGCTTGCCTTGGTTGAAGAACGCATTTGCTTTAACTCCTCTATCGATGGTTCCGACATTATGAACAGTGATCAAAAATACAACTGATAATGAAGTTTGCCAAAGTGCTGAAACCTGACGAACGTGAAATGATTTTTTGCTTCAAGGTCTGTGAGCGATAAAAAAATGATGCGAAACTAAATAGCTATGGAAATTTCAATTGCGACAATGAGATCGAAGATAACATCAACTAAAAGTATAGCGAAGTCCTTATATGACCATTAATAAATTTACAATAAACTCAAAATTTAAATAGCCCTGAGCGTTTACGAAGAATAAAACGATATTGTAAGAAAGCCAACAGCAGGCTGCTACCTGCTAGCTACAGAACGAAATTCCAATAAAAATCCGAATATTATTACTTCAAAAAATCAACTGATAACTGCTGTTAAACTATTAAATCAAGACCAATGATGATATGTGTATGCGAGTTCTTGTTCTGCTGCGATATCAAACGAATCGGCCGATAAAGTTGCGATGTACAATGATGCTCAATTGAAGTAAAGCGATCGAGCGAAAGGGCGATTTGACTGGATCATATAACGATGTCTGTGCGTATGAATGAGGAAGGAACGATTGGGCGATTTGAGTGGGCGAAAGCTATTTTGCGAATGAGTTAAATTTATTTTGCTATTTTACGAATGAGCTATTTTACGAATGAGCGAAAGCTATTTTGCGAATGAGGGAACACAGCCAAATTGAAAAGGGTGTGTGGAATTTAAGAATCTGCGACATTAACTTTGTGGATTCTAATATTGATCTTCTGCCGACAAGATGTACGCATTAATATTATTGTGGAATATGCACTCGTATATTATCAGTAAGACACTTCAATGTTGTTTCAGCATTTTATTTTTTTTTATAAAATCAATGTAATACAATTCAATGTGAAAGATAAAATTTGCATGGAGTATATCTCCTCGTATGTCGAATGTGTAATTTGGATTATGATTGATTGGATCGATATTTTGCTGATAATACAAAGTTTCAGCCAACGTACATTCGAATAGACGAAGTGTTTCTTACGTACCTTGGCAGGGAGGATACTTAGCTTTCCTTGTACTTTGTAGATGGGACAATAAAAGTCTTTTGGCTTTCCTTTCCTCTTCCTCCTTGGTGGTGATGATTGATGCTGGTGCTTCCAATGTGACTTTCGCCTTGCACTTTTTCCCGTATTTGCGTAAACCGATAGGTAACCGATAACCGAACGCGGCGCACTGTCTCACTGTTCTTTTCTTTTGTTTTTAATATATTCACTTTGAGTCTTTTAGAGTTTGTAAGTTTTTTGTTTTAGAGTTTTTTTTTTTTACACAACGATACCGCCGAATACCGATACAACTCGAATCCGAAAAGATTGCCTCACGTTTTGGCGCCAGGGGTTGTGGATTCTGTGGGTCTTTCCAGGTGTGCTTTATTTTGTAACCTTTTTTCACAGCGAGAGAACAGATGACGCAGCGACAGGAGACGACGAAATGAACAAAAAAACAAAAAGCCAAGCGTGAACAAGAGAAAAAAAAGGCTCAATCTGAGCGTTTATTGCTTTTTATACAATTCAATTGGTATAAATTTTAACGAAAGTTAACAATAATTAAATACAATAAATATGGCGGCTCGATATTCATAGGCTATATGATTTATACCGCTTAAATTGCGAATCAATTAATCTTTTTAATAACAGCGATAAAGCAATGAGTATTGCAAACAATTTCAATTTATGGCATCGTGGCCATATGCCTTAGGCCGCATTTGCATTGCAAATTTAGAGAAAGTTAAAAAAACTTCGGTTGGTTTAAGTTTCAAATCAAACAAAAACAGTATGTGTTGAATTTTTAAAGGACAAACAGACTCGAAAGTTATTTATTGAAAGTGGAAAGCGTGCTGAAGAGCTGTTGTAACTTATTCACACATATGTCATGGGTCCGTTACCTACAAAGTCTTTTTCTGGTGAAAAATTGTTACTAACATTTGTTGATGATTTTTCACGCTAAGTGTTTGTTTAAAATTGAATTGATTGAAAATCAGTGTTCGAAAACAGTTAAAATTGTACGCTCAGATAACTGCACAGAGTATATAAATAACGATTTTCTACAATATTGTGAAAAACATGGGATTATACACGAAAAAACGACTCCGTATACACCTGAGCAAAATGGTGTCGCCGAACACCGGACTATCATGGAACGGGTTCGATGTATGTTGATATACTATATTCGGGTTTGGACAAACGTTTTTTGGGCCGAAGTAGCTATAACCGCCACTTATTTAATAAATTGAGTTCCAAGTAAAAAAAATAGTCAGTGTCCTGAAGAAATTTGGACAAATTAAAAGCAGAATTTACAACATTTACGAATCTTAGGATGTAAGGGAATGGTCTTCATGCCGAGGGAAACACGTTCTAAGCTGGATGAAAAATCGAATGTTTTTTTCTTGGATACAGCTCTGAGTCTTAGGGGTACCGTTTGTAACATCCTAGCACAAAAAAGATCATCACAAGCCGAGACGATGTTTTCATAGAAACCGAGGTAATTTAAAATGACTTAACAAATCTTAACTATCCTTTATCGTTTTCATCGACCTTGACGATTAAGAGGAGAGTAATACTGATGAACCATCAGATTCTGATTCTTCAAGTAAAGAAGATAGCGATGAAATAATTATGCCAGCGAAGAATATAGTAGAGATTTACCCAAGTGATATCGATGCATTTAATGCAACATTTGATGAAGAAGATCATGTCGTCGAGAAATCACGTCGATTGAAACGAAATGAAGGCAAACCTAAACCAACGTAAATGTACCCACATTTTAATCCCTCTGCTTCTGTAGTGAAGAGCAACCCGTCGACCGTTGAAGAAGCCTTATCTCGTCCAGATGCTCATTTTTGAAGAGCAGCGATCCAAGAGGAGCTAGATTCAATAAACGCAAATTAAACTTGGTCACTAACAGCTTTACCGCCTGGGAAGAAACCAATCAACTCCAAGTGGGTGTTCAAAATCAAAAGAAACACTGAAGGAGAGGTTACTCGCTACAAAGCAAGATTAGTTGTGAAGAGTTATAACCAGCAAAAGGGCGTGGACTATGAAGAAACGTTTGCCCCTGTTGTCAGATATACTTCAATTCGGTACTAACTTACTCTTATCTTAACATCTATTAAATGGACTATCAAATCACTTGAATGGTGATTTGAAGGAAGTAATTTGCATGAATCAGCCGACTGAATATGACAACAATTCAGAAAGAGTTTGCAGATTAAAGAAGTCTCTATACTTGAAGTAATCGAGCCGGGTATGGAACGAAAAGCTGAAAAAATGTCCCTTTGGTGTAGGCTTGACACGCAACGATGTTTACCGGTGCATATATTTTCGAATTTCTGGATCGAAAATATTGTTTGATGCCATATTCTTCGATGATGTGCTGATTTCTTCAAATGATTTGGGTTTCGTAGAGCAATTGAAAAGCGAACTATCTAGGAATTTCAATATGAAACACATGGAGCTTGCAACGTCCATCTTGGGAATTCGCATACCACGAAACAAAAAACAAAGGTACTTCTTACAATCGATTTAATACATTTCTGATTTTTTACAGCGATTTGGCATGTCCGAGTGCAAACCAATTTCATCACCTGTTGACATTAAACAAAAATTGTCATCTGAGATGTGTCCGTCAAACGAGGCTAAAATACGCGAAATGGCTGAAGTACCATATATAGTATGTGATCACGAACTGATATTTGCTACGCAGTAAATTTGCTTAGCAGATTTGGTGCGAATCCAAGGAAAGCACCCAATCTGCGGTAAAACGCGTAATGAGATATCTAGAGGGAACCATAACCAGAGGTGTAACTTATCGAAAAGGAGAGACTGATATCAATGGTTTTTCGACACAGATTGGGCAAGCATTGTTGATGACCGACGTGGAACTACCGGCTGTGTTTTCATGTTTCAAGGCGGTGCAATTGCATGGGCTGCCAAGCGCCAACCAACAATTGCAATTGAGTCGGAGCTGACGTCGATGGTTGCGCCATACAAGAGTATGAAAAGGAACTTATTCCAGCTGCTCCAAGATCCATTGTTATTTATTGCGATAATAAAAGCGCTATCGACTTTGGAAATAATAATATGTACTCTCACCGTACGAATCACATTGACATAAAAGACATATTCGTTCGAGAAGAAATACGAAACCAACAAGTAAAAAAATTATATACCAACTAACGAAATATTGGCAGATGTTTTAACACAGGGCGTAAATGCTATCAAACAAGAAAAACTCACCAATGAACTTGGATTAAACTGAACATGAAATGAGCTCTAAAATGAGAATAGAAAATGTTTTGTTTTCATTTTTTTTCTGAAATAATTTCTTAAAAAAATAATTAATTGTTCAGGGAAGGTAATGAGATTGAAGTACAAACAAACCATTTATTAATAATACTTAACATTGAAGTAGAGGACTGACATTTAAACGAATGACATTTCAACTGCAAACACGCATTTTATTTTGTCTGCTGTTTTTAACTCTGAATTTCTAACATGTTGCATAACTTCAATTTTTTGTTGTATTAAAGTTAAGGCTTGGTGAATCTCATCATGAAATTCAATCAAGGATTTATTTCATTATTTTATTTTTAACATCATACCCTTTACTACATGTAGAGGACGTTTGTCGGAATTTGTATAATCTAGTCGATTTATTATGGGGTAAGAATTCAATTCCGTTCCATTGATTGATAAGGCTTTTGATCCAGCTCCAATTATTTTTGCACGGATTATACAAATCTTCTTCTTCTTTAAGTAGCGCTACAGTCCGCGGTGGACCTGTGCTTCAGTCAACAAGCGACTCCAGCCAGCTTGATCCCTGGCTAGCTGTCTCCAGTTTCGCACGCTAAGTTGGCTGAGGCCCTCTTCCACTTGCGTGCGCCAGCTGAGTCGTGGCCTTCCTCTACTGCGCTGTCCCTCGGGACCAGATTCGAAGACTTTTCAGACCGGAGCATTGGTGTCCATATGCTCTACTTGACCCAGCCATCTCAGTCTTTGGATCTACACTCTTCTGGTTAGGTCGATGTCGCTGTACAGTCTGTAAAGTTCATTGTTGCATCTCCTCCTTCACTCACCGTTAATGCAGACGGGACTGAAGATCGCACCAAGAATTTTTCTCTCGAAGAAACCAAGAACACCCTCATCCATTTTTGATAATGTCCATGCCTCTGCGCCATAGAGCAGGACCGGGATTATTAAGATAATTGTGACTTTTTGCTGTTCGAGGGAGGGCTTTGCTACTCAATTGCCTTCCTAGCCCAAAGAAAAAGCGGTTGGCAAGAGTTATTCTTCGTTGGTTCTCAGCGCTGGTGTCGTTGTCTGTATTTGCAGCGGACCCAATGTAGACAAAGTCCTTAACTACCTCAAAGTTATATCTGTCGAGGGTGACGTTCTGCCCGAGGTGTCGGTGTTGGTTGTCCTTTTTGTTTGACATCATATACTTGGTCTTGTCCTCATTGACCGCCAAACCCATTTTCGCCACTTACGTCTCAAAAACGTCCGATTATGTCAATATCGTCGGCGTTTGCCAGTAGTTTGACGGAGTTCTGAGAGATAGTGCCTCTTGTGTTTGCTCCTGAGTTTTGCACTATTCTTTTAAGTAAGATGTTGAAACAATCGCATGACAGCGCATCGCCTTGTCCTTTGATGTCCTTTCTGGACATCAATGGTCTCGGTGAGATCTTTACCGATCTTAATGGAGCAGCGTGCATTCTTTATCGTCATCTTGCACAGACGGACGAGTTTGGCAGGGATGCCGAAACTAGACATTGCTCTGTATAGCTCGTCTCTATTGTTGCTGTCATACGCGGCCTTAAAATCGATGACTAGGTGGTGTGTATCGATTTGAAGCTCATAGGTCTTCTCCAAAATCTGCCGTGGTGTTAATATTATACAAATATAGCTATAATATTTCGGACTATTTATAAACTTCATTTGGGTCATCCACACTTGGTTTCTCCAACGGTTATATTCACCTTCCTTACAATCAAATGTTGGTACACACTCTTAAATTTCCGTACTGATTTAATTTGGCTGCGCTTTTTGAGGGTTTAATACAGGCATTATTGAAACATTTGTTAGCGCAAATGATGCTTGGCTTTTTATATCTCCTAATTCCTGTCTTAATGACACCAATTGACTTGTTTATGCATCAATATGAGCCTTAAGTGCTGAAGTTTCCACCACGTTAATGTTTCTTACTATTGGCCGGAATAGATTGATTGATTGTAGATAGTAGTGAATAGATTGTGGTCGTTGACGTTTTGTACGGGAATCTTTTTCCGGGAATGGATGCGTTGGGAAACGCACAAGATGGAGATGGAGAACAAGTGGGACTCATTCAAAACCCACACCAGAACTCCATCATATAACTTTAATTTATAAAAATACTTGCATACGAGGTCTCCTTATGGTGTGAAACGTCCACCGGCATACATAATACATCCCTCAGCATGAACGAAAAGCAATCTTTCACTCCGTACATTCCCTTGCGCATGCAGAAACGCGTAAAGATTAGCAAATTATACTTCTGGCCCAAAATGAATACAGATATAAATCTGTGGACAAGAGCTTGAAAGTCATGTCAGCGAGACAAAATACAAAGACACTAAATCGCCAATTGAACAAATTAAGGTACCTGCCGGTACATTTTAGCACATACATATAGATATAGTCAGTCCGCTTCCACCAGTGAAAGACTATAGATACCTGTTGACCATTGTAGATAGGTTCTCTAGATGACCAGATGTATCTAGATTTTGGGTGCCAAGCACAATAACAATAGATCAGGACTCGCAGTGTGAATCAAAACTCTTCGTCCGGAGATAAGGTCAACTGGTTTCAGGCTTTTCCCTTAATATTACTGGGAATTAGAACCACAAAAAAAGAAGACTTTGCCTTCACTCCGTCGGAACTCCTTTACGGAGAAAATGTTAGGATTTCATGGGATACTTCCTCATCGACCACATTCGAATCAGCCGAAAACGAGTTCGTTCAGCAGCTAAGAAATTTCTTCAAGAAAATTCCAAGACCGACCCTGCAACCGAGAAAGACACAGACTTCCGTATACATTTGACAGGGTAAAATCTGGACTGGACTCGCCTTACGACGGTCCTCTCAAAGTCATAAGGCGATTGCAAAAACAATTTATAATTCAAAAGGCCGGTGTCCATCGATAGATTTAAGCCATATTATGACAGCTGATGCACAATGACAGATGGATACATCTTTGTGTGTCGGGCTTACACGATTGAACTAAACTATCACCCCACTAGCGATAAATTGAACCCCCATAGATATTTAACATTCAACATTGATAAAACAGCAAAAAAAAAAACATAGATAAACAGTATCCCAAAATCAAAAATCAACGTCAAGCCAGAAACGGGTGATAGGCCAAGTGGTGTCGGTTATCACAAAATTATACCTAAGTCATATACTTTTAAAATAATTGGGGGAAAAAAAACGAAGAATCTAACACCCTCTGACGATTTTTCAAGTACTGTGACCACATACATATCTTTACTTCTCTTCGATTTTTTTTGTCACCGTAATGAGTAATTTTTCTGTAAATTACGGTGGCATCTCTATCAGTTTCACTCACACTAGTCGAAATGGCGGTTTTATCCGTCTCAATCACGGCGTCACTGTCTGTCTCGCTCACAATTGGTATTCAAATCTCTTATTGTTTACTTTTAAGACATCACTCCTTTTCTGTCGCTTTCAAAAATCAACTTGTTGTCCGCGGTTTCTCATTTTGTATTTATTGCCATTTGTCGGATTCTAGTCCTTTCTCGCAACTTCTGGTTTGGAACTGGGGTAATAACTGAACTCTCTAAAGTGGAGAGTTTATTAATGATGTAGGTTATACAACACTGGTTTTTTGATTTTATCATATCTATACCACAATATTCCCCTTTTAAACTTGCTCATCCCGAACAAACTCTTCGATATTCTGCCCAATATAGCGATGTATCCGATCCACATGCTCCACTTTCATCTCGCCTCTTCCTCGTTGATGCATTTTACCACATTATAGGGTCCTTCCCAGTCTTGCTGTTGTTTGCTTGATATACCCTTACATCTTTAAGCGTTGTATTGCCATACAAGATCTCCTTCCGGAATACCGTTTTGGTCTCCTTAACATTATACCTCGTCTTCATGCGGTCACTGTCTATCTTGATCTTATCCCTGGTTTTTTGTTGACATCTGTAATAATCTTTCTGAGGTCTGCAACACAGTCGTTTACATTTCCCTTCTCTTCAGACGGCGGTGATCCAAACTTCAATTCACTATGTAACCTGATTATTCGACCAAAATGAATTTCCAATGGAGTGTGTCATGTGGTGTTGTGTACTACACTCCGATAGGGTAATAGGAACATGGGAGTCTGTCTATCCCAATCACGTTGATTGCCAAAGATGTTCATTCAAGGTTCGGTTTAAACGTTCTACCATCCCGTCCGATTGTGGGTGAAGCGGTGTTGTTCTCGTCTTTTTAGTCCTCAGTAGCTCGCACACTCACCCAGTTGTAAATGATCTGCACAATCATGGTCTTAGCTTCCTGGTTAGGTATAGTGAAAGCCTCAGGCCACTTACTAACAACAAGAATGTAGTGATTTCCATTTTCAGTTTTAGGAAACGGTCCTGCGATGTCAACTGCTATTCTCTCGAAGGGTGCTCCAACGTTGTATTGCTGCACTCTGCCGTGAGTTTCAACTCTCGGGCCCTTACTGACGACGTAGGTGACACACTTTTTGCACCAATTTTCGACATCGTCCTTGGCTTGGCGTGCACCCATTAAAAACGCTCCCTCACCTTTTCGTACGTCTTAATCACTCCCAGGTGGCCTTCGGATACTCCATCGTGCAGTTCCCTTAGCACCCTTCCGGCTTTTGACTTGGCACAACGAGCTTTCCCACCCTCGCCTCAAAATACCATCTTAACATGAAGCGAGTCCCTTTGTGGCCAGTATGCCTTTAGCTCGGGACTCTTATTGGATATTTCCTGCCAATCTGGTTTTTCTTCATGTTCTTTACAGACGAGTATTGACTCGATATCCGGATCGTCTCTTTGGGAGGTTTGGACTTCACTTATATTCCAACCCTCAGTGGGCTCAGCTCTTAACCCGTTGGGTGATACCGCATCTTTTTCTTCCTGCCGTACGCAATGTTTGCAATGAGATTTGCAAGGCCGCCGGGACAGAGTATCCGCATTAGAGTGAAGGTTTTCCTTTCGATGCTTTATCTCGTAGTCGTTCATCTAGAGCCGTTCAATCCACCTTGCAACTTGTCCTTCAGGATTTTTAAATTACAGAACCACTTAAGAGACGCATGGTCCGTGCGAAGGATGAATTTTCGTCCATACAGGTACATATGGAAATGCCTTGTTGCCAGGACCAAAGCAAGAAGTTCCGCCTGCTAAGCAGTTCCTACTAAAGTAGGAAAGTATTTTCTCTTGCCCGTCATGCATCTGCGAAAGGACCTTACTGACGTCTGTATCCACAATAAATGCTTTCCCTGGAGTAGGGTACGCTAGTACGGGGGCCTCATATAGTTATTGTTTGAGAGTTTTGAAGCTTCTTTTGACCTCCCTTGACTATTTGAATTGTTTTCCCTTTTCTGTTAGTTGATGCAAACTCTTTGCGATCCCAGCAAAATCCTTCACAAACCGCCTGTAGTAGGTAGCGGGTCCCAGAAAGCTCCTCAGTTGATATTTGTCTCTTGGGACTGGTCAGTTTTTCACTGCTTCGACCTTGTCTGGGTCTGTCCTTACCCCTTCGGATGAAATGATGTGTCCCAAATATTTGACTGGCTTAAAGAGATAACATTTCTTCGGGTTTAGCTTCAGCTGTGCACTTCGTAATCTGTGAAACACTTCCTTAAAGTTATCTCGAAGTTCTTGAAAAGTTTTGCCGACCACGATGACATCGTCCAGGTAGACCAAACAGGTTTTCCATGTTAACGTTCAATTAGGCGCTCAAAGGTTGCCATAGCACTGCACAATTCAAATGGCATTCCTGTGAATCGCCAAAGCCTATTTCCTGCGGTAAAGGCTGTCTTCTTATGGTCCTCCAGAAGGATCTGTTCTTGCCAGTAGGAACTCTTTAGATCAAGTGTGGAGAACAATTGCGCTCCAGTGTGTCATCAATCCTTCGCAACGGGTAGCTATCCTTCTTGCTAACATTATTTAGCTGGTGATAATCCGCGCAGAATCTATTGGTGTCGTCTTTCTTGTTAAACAGTACAACCGGTGATAGTCGAAACCATTTATGCAACCTCCGTCTGCTAAGTTAATGGTAATCGCCTAGGGATTGACGTATTGGTCTTGCATTTCAAGTGTCTAATCGTTTTTTTAGCAAATGTGTTCTGCCATACTCGCCATCTTGCGAGGCAAATTTGTTAATAAATTGCTCTACCATCGCTCGTTGCTTTTGATTCAGCTCGGTTGGCCTGAGTACATAAGTGCATAATCCTCGCTAATTATCCAGAATAAGTAATTCAATACAGTCTTAGTTGTTGTTGTTTTTAACATGTAAATTTGTTGCTAAGTTTATCAAGATTAGTATAAGTTAGTATGTCTAACTTGTTACTTTTCCCGCTGGGCTCATGGAGCAATAGTCGAGATGACAATGACAGATTAATGACATTTGGCAAAGCTAAAACGCTTGCTTTTTAAATGGATATGGTTGTTAAAAAGAGTATATATGTACATTCTTATTTTAGTACTCACTAGGGGAAAACAAAGAATACATACGATCCAAATCAATACACCTCGAATCCAGCTTCAGTTGATGATAATCAATATTGCTACAATCTCTGAACTCGAAGATTGAAACTGTACAGTCAAATGCAAAATCAGAAATAGGAACTCATGCTTAGGTAAAGCAGGTGCGGACAACTGGTTACTTAAAGAGCGTTATTAAGATTATTCTCGAGGAAAACATCTAGAAGTACTTATTTCTTTAGAAGATTGTCTTCTATTACTCAAATTGATTAAAATAAATTAAGTGAGTACATGACGATGATATCCTTGCTAACGATAAGGTTGCGTTTTAAATCACCTCCTATTAAAACTTGTTGATAGTGGATTGATATAGATTCCAACAAATAAAATGTCAGAAATGGATCAATATAATTATTTCTTCGGGTTATAAATGGATCTAATGTCTGTGTTTGTCTGTGAGAGACATAAATAATATGAACATATAGTCACTTAACTATCATCAGGGACTTCAATAACTAGCAGCACCTGAGGTACACCTCATCTCCTATACCATCATTTAACCACGATTCTGAGATGCAGATAATATCAATCTTGGAACCCGTTAACAGATCCTTTAGCTCATTATTTACATTTATAACGTGGCATAAGTGATTAACAAGTTTTTAATGTTTCAGTCTGGAGTGATAGGGCTCCTGAATAAAACCGCGTCAAAATTCCGAGAGGACTTCAATTCAATGATTTGTTATGGTATGCCAGTGATTAGAGTCAGGGTTGTCATAAGAGAGTAAGGTTTTATCATTTGCTGTGACTAATCAAAACACTTTAACTTGTAATAAATATATCTTTATTTAATCATAATTTCACATTGGCGTCCATTCGCCATGACCAACTTCCTTATTCTAAATTTATTACATGCTTTTATATACATTGTGTGGTGTAGATGTGATGAAATCAAAATTCGAGCGTTGCACAGCTTTAAGATCATTCATCATTAATAAACTTTCCACTCTGGAGAGTTCAGTAACTACCCCAGTTCCAAACCAGAAGTTACGAGAAAGGACAAGAACCCGACAAATGAGTATAAATACACGATGAGAAACCGCGGACAACAAGTTGATTTTTGAAAGCGACGGAAAATGGGTTACGTCTTAATAGTGAACTATGAGAGATCGGCATTGTGACATAGTAGTGAAATGGGTTGCGAATTAATTGAAAGTTGTTTTAAATAATAATGGCGATGGCGATGGCGCGATAGTTAGCTGATTGGACTATCATGCAGACAGTCTGGGTTCGATTCCCGGCTGGGTCACCAACAATTTTCCAAACCGCCATCACTCTTTCGGCGGGCAATGGCAAACTCCCGAAAGTAAAATTGCCTACGAAAAAGCTTCTAAGGAGTGCCGTTCGGACTCGGCGATAAGCCGTAGGCCCCGCTCAGATGTGACCAACAATTTTTCAAATCGCCATCACCCTTTCAGCGGGCAATGGCAAACTCCCGAAAGTAAAATTGCCTACGAAAAAGCTTCTAAGGAGTGCCGTTCGGACTCGGCGATAAGCCGTAGGCCCCGCTCAGATGTGACCAACAATTTTTCAAATCGCCATCACCCTTTCAGCGGGCAATGGCAAACTCCCGAAAGTAAAATTGCCTACGAAAAAGCTTCTAAGGAGTGCCGTTCGGACTCGGCGATAAACCGTAGGCCCCGCTCAGATGTGACTAAAATTACAACATGAGCAACACAAATGAGTGTCAAGAAGCTAGGCCATGGCCCTGACCGGGCTGCCAGCGCCACAGTGTTTTTTTTTTTTTTTTTTTTTTAAATAATAATAAATAGAGTGTTTTGAAATAGAATAACGTTTTATTATTTCGAACCCTAGCCGAAATATTACATTATTAATATGTGGATGGGGATTCGATTCCTTCGTCCCCTTTATTCGTTTCTTAGAATTACATTATTATTTATGTGACGAATTACGACCATCTCTTTCTTTCTGCCATCTTTGATCTCAACCGCTACATAACCCTCTTCTTAGCGTAGCGATCCATTAAATTTTAAGTTAAATGTGCAAATTGGTCTGCTATATCTGGTATACTTATCCCTTATAGATGTATGCCATTAAAATATTTAGCTTAAAATCTTCTTTTTTATTTTTGTTTTTGTTCGTTTATACAGAGTATTCCAAAAATAAACGTCAAGTCGGAAATGGGTGATAAGTCAAGAGTGGCGGTTATCACCAGATTATTTAAAAAAATCTAAGTCATGTAGTTTTAAAATTATTGGCACTCAAAAAAAAATCGAGAAATCTGACACCCTGTGACGATCTTTCAAGTACTATGACCGCAAATATTTACTTTTCTTCGATTTTTTTTTGTCACGTAACCCTGATAAACTCTTCTTTAAATTACGGTCCAAAATTGAAACATAACTATATCGGTTGTAACTAAAATACTGATTTTTTTGTCTATCCATGTATCTGAAAATCATTAATCATCCAACTTGAACTGATTGTACTGAAAAAAAGGTACTATGCCATTTTGGCAAGTAACTTTAAAGATGGCATGTTTAGTCTGGATACCAAAATGGTATGACACTTGTTCCACTAACGCTTAATTGAGGACAAAAAAAAATATTTTGTTAAAGAAACCCGATTCATAGTTAATTCCTTTAAAAAAAACTTAAAATGAGTACCAAGTGTGAGCGAGTCAGACAGTGACGCCGTGATTGAGAAGGATAAACACGCCATTTCGACTAGTGTGAGTGAAACAAATAGAGATGGCACTCTAGTACCTACACAAGACCCTAGTACCTCAGTACGTGTAACTGAAGAAATAATAGGAGTGTCCAAAAGTACAGCACACCGAATTCTAAGGAAAAATCAGCTCCAACCGTACCATGTACTACGAGTCCAAAGTCTGCTACCCTGAGATTATCTAGAAAGAGTGCAATTTTGTCAAACGATGTTGCAGCGGTACAAAGAAGATCCGAGATTCTTCGAAAAAAACTTATGTTCGGACGAATCAACTTTTGAAAGGGACGGTTACATGAAAGTCCACAAGTTGCACGAGTGGCAAGTGGAAAATTCACGTTTGTTGCGGGAAGTTAGATCGAAGTTAAGACCGCTTTAAAGTAAACCACTTACCAAATTTATTAGAAGACGTGCTACTAAATATTCATGCATGCATGTGGTATCAACAAGATGGCCGCGTAGTGCATTATGCTCGCACAATAAGAGAGTTCCTCAGTCGGGAATACTCCAACAGGTGGATAGGGCGGCCTGGTATAATTTCCTGGCCAGCCCATTAACCTGATATAAATGCACTCAATTTTTTTACTGGGAAGCAGTAAAAGAAAAAATGTATTCTAAGCAAATAAAACTTTTAAACAAGATGCGCCCAAAAATTGTAGAAGCCGTTGAAGATATCACCTCCAGGGGATACGCCCGTCTTATTAACAGATCATTAGTCAGAAGATGAAGAGCTTGCATCGCCGCTGAAGGCAAACAGTTTGATTTTGTTGCAAGATACAAAATCGATAGATGCGTTACTGCTTGACAAGTGTGGCATCTCTATCTGTTTTACTCACACTAGTCGAAATGGCCTGTTAATCCGTCTGTTTATTAAGAAGAATTAACTATGAATCGGGTTTCTTTAACATTTTTTTATAATTTTAAATATTTTTTTGTTCTCAATTAAGCGCTAGTCTAGCAAGTGTCATACCATTTTGGAATCCACACTAAATGCACCATCTTTTAAAGCTACTTGCGAAAATACTCGTAGCGTATTACTTTTTTTTCAGTACAGACAGTTCAAGTTGAGTGATTAATGATTTTCAGATACATGGAAAGACATAAAGCTATATTTTGGTTAAAACCGATATATGTAGTTATATATCAATTTTGGACCGTAATTTACAGAGGAGTTACTCAGGGTTGCATGACAAAAAAAGAATCGGAGATGGTGTCAGATTTCTCGGTCTTTTGTTGAGTGCCAATAATTTCAAAAGTAAGTACATGACCTAGTTTTTTTTTTATAATTTTGTGATAACCGACACCACTTGACGTTGATTTTTGGGACACCCTGTATATTTATGTTTTTTTTTTGTTTGTCAATTTTGAATGTTTTATGTCCACAAGGGTTCCATTTACCGTCACTGGAGTGAATACATAGCTTAGTTCGATCATGTGTACCCGACACACAAAGATGTAACCAGCTGTCATTGTCCATCAACTGTCATAATATGGCTTAACTCTATCGATTGACACCGGCCTTTTGAATTATAAATTGTTTTCGCAATCCCCTTATGACTTTGAAAGGACCGTCGTAATTTTACCCCGTCGTTTCTTACCAGTACTAGTTTGCAAGTGTTTAAAATATTTTGAATGTGCACAGAAGTCTGTGTGTTTATCGGTTGCAGGGTCGGTGTTGAAATTTTCTTGAAGAAATCTCTTAGCTGCTGAACGAACTCGTTTTCGGCTGATTCGAATGTGGTCGATGAGGAAGTATCCCATGAAATCCTAATATTTTCTCCGTAAATGAGTTCCGGCAGAGTGAAGTCAAAGTCTTCTTTTTTTGTGGTCTTAATTCCCAGTAATATTAAGAGAAGTGCCTGAGACCAGTTGACCTAATCTCCGGATGCCCATATAGCAGTTTTAAGTTGCCGATGGAACCTTTCAACCACATCATTTGCCTGAGGGGGATAGGCCGTTGTGCGAATGCGTGTAGTACCTAATAACTTTATCAGCTCTTTGAAGAGTATTTACTCAAACTACGAGCTTTGATCTGTTGCTATTGTGCTTGGAAAACCAAATCTAGAAACATGCTCGTGAACGTATGTTTCTACAAACAGGACGATTTTCCTTATAAAGGTGGAGACAATTTTGTAATGCAGATTGAAATTAACAAAAACGCTGAAATGAACGCACCTTTTCCATACAATGCAGAGGTTAAACGTCTAGTCAAAAATGACAAGCCAATCAAAAGGAAACAATGTCCCATAGAACCTTGACGCTGAAACATGACACCCCTATTTTTTTTCAGCCGCGCCGTCTTAAAATTGAAAAAAAATTAGTAATAAAGTAATAATTAAAAAATTTGTAAAATTGGCTGGCAGAAGGAATTATACGCCAGTAGAGTAGTGGTAGTAAGGAAAAAAATTGAAGCCCTAGAGTTTGCATGGACTACCGCAGACTTCATACCAAGGCGAGTAAAGATCCCTTCCGAATGCCACTGATAGAAGAATTTTTGGACGATCTAGAAAGTGCAAAGTTGTACACAACGCTGGACTTGAAAGATGGATACTTCCATGTTCCCGTTGCGGATGCAAGCAAAACATACACTGCATTTGTCACGGAAGATGGTCACTTCGAATTCAATTGTGTGCCATTTGAATTATCAAACGTTCCTGCAGCTTTCGGGCAATTTGTTCACTGGATCCTGCATAAACTTCAAGTACGTAGATCCAGCAGAGACAGAGGTGAAAAATCTAGATAAGTTGAAAGCTTTCTTAGAAGCAGCAACCGATTACAACTTAAAGATCAACTAGTCGAAATGCAAGTTCCTGCAAAGAAAAGTGGAATTCTTTGAACATTTGATGGATGGTCGAGTAAGTGCATCACCTGGTAAGATCCAAGCAGTAGAAAATTTTCCGGAATGTAAGTCTAAGTGGATTTTTTAGGAAATTCATCAGGGGGTATTCGGTGGTGGCAAAACGACTTTCAGACTAAACTAATAATAATATCACCTTCCAGAACACCTATACTGAGATGCACACTGACGCGTGTCAGGGATATTAATGCAACAAAGTGAGGATAACAATCTCCATCCCGTTTTCTATTAAGGCCGCAAAAACAACACAAGCGAGCAAAAAGTACACAGCTACGTACATGAAGTTTATGCAGTGTTTAAAACTATAGAGAAGTTCCGGGTCTACCTTTTTGGAACAAAATTTAAAGTGGTTGCCAATTGTATAGTATTCCGACAAACTATGATGAAAAAAGAACTGCCGAATCCCGTGAGAAGATGGATAATCTATCTGCAGGATTTCAATTATATGGTTCAGCATAGGCCAGGAAAAGAACGAAGCATGTGGATACATTAAGCAGATACGCCGTTTATCAGTTGCACGCCTAAAAAAATCACAAGAAGAAGACGACTTTTTCTCATCAATCAAAGAAATACTTAAGTAAAGGACATACGAAAACTTTAGGAAAAAGGGTGAGTTCCTTTTTAAAGATTTTAATGGCTTTGAAGTTGTGGTGGTCCCACATAGCATGAAAAAAGAGGTAATGAAGCCTAAACACGAAGAAGGTCACTTTGGAGTTAACAAGACACTACATTTAATAAATCAGGAATTTTTTATACCTAAAGTAAAAGAAAAAATTAAAAATTTGATCTCTAATTGTGTTAAATGCATTTTAGCCAATCATCGAAAGGGGATCGACCACTTGACACCTACCATCTTGACCATATAGGCCCAATCGATGTTACTAAAAGCAGTACAAATACATATTAACAGGCGTAGATGGCTTCTCAAAGTACACGTGGATACATCCCACTAAAATACTGAGCGCAAATAAAGTGGTCCGTCATTTTTACGAAAAGCAGCAAGTATTTGGTAACCCACGGAGACTCATTACGGATCTTGATCGGGCATTCAGGTCCGACAGTTTTAGCTTTTTTTAACAATACAATATTATCACCGCTTTATACCACACCTGTCGAGAACATCTGCGTCAGTCTATGAAAGAACAACGCCAAAGCCAAAGATTTCACTTGGCCGCCTAATTGCGAAGAAGCTTTTGCAAAAGCAAAGTAAAAACTCGCTGACGCAACGCTTTTCAGACATCCAAAATGCTGAGCGCAAATAAAGTGGTCCGTCATTTTTACGAAAAGCAGCAAGTGTTTGGTAACCCACGGAGACTCATTACGGATCTTGATCGGGCATTCAGGTCCGACAGTTTTAGCAATTTCTGCAGCGGGGAGAATATTGAACACACTAATCACTACAGGTATGCCACTAAGTATGTGTCAGGCCGAGAGAACGAACCGCGTCATACTTGGTGATCTGCTGACTCACCAGAAAAATGGTATAAATTTGTGTCCAGGATCCAGATTGCAATTAATAGCACGATACAGAGATCTTTACAAACTAGGCCTTATGAAGTTCTTTTAGGGTATCCAATCAGGAAACAAGACGATTTAGGACTAAGCGAGATAATAACACAAGAACTGTTAAAGATTTCGACGCGAAAAGAGAACAAATTAGATTCAAGGCCAGACAATAGATAGAAAAAATACAGGAGGAAAACAAAAAAACATTCAACAGAAAACGCAAACTTCCCCATATCGGAGATTTTGTGACTATTAAACGAACACAGTTGATAAGTGGTAAAAAGCTTTCTTCGCTTTTTGTAGGTCCATATGAAGTTACATTGTTACACAGTTCAATAAAGTTGTTCATCATCGGAAGGAACAAAATCAACGGCAACAAGTAACGAATATATGAAACTTTGGAGACAAGAAGCTGTTACTGATGATCCCAAGGGAGACTCGTCCGAGGCGGACAATAAATAGGGAGGCCGGATGTAGAAAACACGTCACATCACACCATAATCACGCTACAATGAAACCATCAGCAATAACCAATTACCATCATCATCAAACATGTCATCTCTAATGTGGTAACCGGAAGGTATAAAAGCTGAGGAAGATAGTCAAGCGGGCCCAACAGGCAGTGCAGCAGTATCACACATTGTTTTGATTTCTATTTCCTTTATTTTTACCAAATAAATGAAATATTCAGTTTCCTACATGTGTATGTGTTAAAATCTACCGGCAGGTACTTTAATTTGTTCAATTAGCGATTTTGTTTGTCTTTGTATTTTTTCTTGCTGACATGCCTTGTAAGCTCTTTTCCAGAGACTTATATCTGTATTCATTATGGGCCAGAAGTATAAATTGCTTATTTTTTGCCGGTAGCCCGCGTTCCTGCATGCGCAAGCGAATGTATGGATTGGAAGATTGAACTATGGTCTATTGTTGCCTGTGAACGTTTCACACCATTAGGGGGCGTAGTATTCAGGTATTTTTATGTTTTTAAATTTTATGCTGGAGTTCTGGGGTGGGTTTTGTTTGAGTCCTACTAGTTCTCCATCTCCATCCTGTGCCTTTGCCAACGCATCAATTCCCGGAAAAAGTAAGTCAAATGCAGCAGCATCTGGGGTATCAGCCACAACGTTGAGCGAACCCCTGACGTATTTGATATCATTTGTGAACTGGGAAATAAAGTCCAGCTGACGCTCCTGTCTCGGGCTGTGTTTCGTTTTGGTTGTTAGGGCTGTTATACACGGTTTGTGATTACAGAACTCTTGCCCCTCGACGAAGTTTCGAAAATTTTGTATGGCCAAATAGATAGACAGTAATTCTCTGTCGAAAGCAAAGTACCGTGAGTATGTGGGTGATAGCTTTTTGCTAAAAAATGCAATGGGTTCCCAGCGTCCTTCTCTGAACTGTTGCATCACCGCCCCTTTGTCTGTGTTGGATTCATCAGTTGCAATGCTGAGATGTGCAATTATCGTGGATGTCTGAAAAGCGTTGCGTCAGCGAGTTGTTACTTTGCTTTTGCAAAAGCTTCTTCGCAATTAGGCGGCCAAGTGAAATCTTTGGCTTTGGCGTTGTTCTTTCATAGACTGGCGCAGATGTTCTCGACAGGTGTGGTATAAAGCGGTGATAATATTGTAGTTTATCATTCCTACATATTGCATATTTTTAACCGATTTCGGTTCGGGAAAGTTTTCGATTGCCTTAGCCCAATCTCGTGATTGTTGAATCCCCTTTTTCGAGATGTTTCATCCCAAGAACTGAAGTTCCGCAGCACCGAATCAACACTTTGAAGCCTTAATACGTAAGCGGTAGTCGCATAAGCGCTGGAACAATAGTCTCGGGTGACACTCATGTTCTTTGTCCGTTTTGCTTGCGACAATAATATCGTCCACACACACGAAAACAAAATCCAGGCCTCTTGTCAACCTGGGGCATAAAGCGTGAAAAGTTTGGACAGTGTTGAGTAATCCAAAGGGCATTCGCGTGGATTCGAAGAGCCCAAATGGTGTTGTAAGGGCCATTTTATGGATATCCTCCGGTGCTACAGGGATATGATGGTAAGCTCGTACCAGATCTATTTTTGAAAAAATAGGGGTTACTATAGTGTTCAACATCCTGTAATCGCCACACGGCCTCCAATCATTGGATTCTCCTTTGGGAGCCATGTGCAATGGAGATTGGCATGAGGATGAAGATGGTGTGCAAATGCCGACCGGTGTCATGTAATCAAACTTATCTTTTGCGATTCTCAATCTGTCGGCTTTAAGCCGCCTAGGCCGTGAATATGGCAGAGCACCTTTGGTTAGGATATGATGCCTGACTGAATACCATAAGAATGGTATTATACCTCTGTTCCACGGAGAAAAAACGAGTACTTGCAATGTCTTGTTGGCAAAATGTTCCGTTCACCTTTGAGTTGAGTTGGGCACTCCTTAAAAGCTTTTTCGTAGGCAATTTTTTACTTTCGGGAGTTTGCCATTGCCCGCCGAAAGGATGATCGCAATTTGAAAAATTGATGGTGACCCAGCCAGGAATCGAACTCAGACTACCTGCGTGATAGTCCAATGTCTTCAGTCTTCGATACAAGTCTGAGGATTTACTATGACCCATCTCCTCACCTGACAATAGTGCTTCTATCCTCTTTCATTCGCTCATTGAACGAGAGCTATTTTAAAATCAGTGTAAGGGTTTCTTTCATTAAAATATCATAAACGCTTGGAGCCACGTCCTGCGGCAATGACGACATGGTGGAATTTGGTGTTTCGGTGCTGGACGTGGCTATGGGCCGATGATGTTATGTGTTTTCTTATGAAGATCGTTCACTCTCTGTATGCGTTTAAAATACGTGGTGTGCTTTATTTTTTACCTCTGGTGCCTTGGCTGCTACGAATTTAGAATTTTTTAGCCTGCGTGTGGGGTCACAAATTTAGTTTTTTTTAGAGAAAACTTTGTGGTGACCTATGATGCCGCGTATTTTCTGTGCGGGGTCAACAATTGAGTATTTGCTGTGACTAATTAAAAGACTATAACTTGCAATAATTATAACTTTATTTGATCACAATTTTACATTGGCGTCCGTTCGCCATGACCAACTTACTTATACTAAATCTATCATATGTTTTTATATACATATTAATATGTGGATGGGGATTCGATTCCTTCGTCCCCTATATTCGTTTCTTAGAATGACATTATTATTTATGTTACGACTTACGACAATCTCTTTCTTCTGTTTACTTATCTTTCTTTCTTATGTTTTTTCCGCCATCTTTGATCTCAACCGCTACAAGGTTCCCGTTTTAAAGAATGTACATATAGCATAGTTTTAGGCAGGGCAATTATTTTGCAATTTATCACACGCGAGTTAATGTCTACTAGTGATTTATTTAATTTAGTAAATTGAAAATCAATTTTGGGCAGTAATTTAACATCGTTCTCCTGAATTCTTGATGAAATAAGTGATATTATTAACTCACTGTGGGACTTAAGTATCTCATCCATTCTATCTAAAAAGAAATGATAATACTAATAGTAGATTTGTTGGCTTTTAGTGTGAGTTAACTGATGTTCGAGAGGAGTTACACTTACGGTTGGACATATTAAATTGCGTAAGGGTTCGAAGTATGGAGTAAGAGAAACAAACAATATTAAAGGCGAATAATCGGTACAAAACTGCCCAAGCTTTCAGTACCAATAGTTTAATTAGTGTTACTATTGTAATATTTCGGCTAGGGTTCGAAAAGATAAAACGTTACTCTGTTTCAAAACACTCTATTTATTTAAAAACAACTTTCAATTAATTCACAACCAATTTCACTACTATTTCACAATTCAAATCTCTTATCATCGACTATTCAGACTTAGCTCCTTCTCTATTGTTTTCCAAAAATCAACTTATCGTCCGCAGTTTCTCATCCTGCATTTATACCACATTTGTCGAGTTCTAGTTCTTTCTCGTAAGTTCTGGTTTGAGACTGGGGTAGCAACTGAACTCTCCAACGCGGAGAGTTTGTATGATCCTAAGGTTATGCAACACTGAATTCTTGATTTAAGCACATATATACCACACTATCATTTATGAATTCAAATCAAATAAATTTTGTGTTTGCACTTTTATATAATAAAAACGAAACACTGTGGCGCTGGCAGCCCTGTATGGGCCATGGCCTAACGTCTTGATCCTCATTTGTGTTGCTCATGTTGTCATTTTTGTCACATCTGAGGGGGGCTTACGGCTTATTACCGAGTCTGAACGGCACTCCTTAGAAGCTTTTTCTTAGGCAATTTTACTTTCGGGAGCTTGCCATTGCCCGCCAAAGGTTGAAGGCGATTTGAGAAATTGTTGGTGACCCAGCCAGATATCGAACCCAGACTCTCTGCGTGAAAGTCCAATGAGCTAATTTTCGCGCCATCGAAATCGCATCGAAATACCGCTACGTACATTAAATTTTATTTTTTTATTTAAAAAGAAAATTTATCTGCCAAAGGAAAAAAACACGTCCATTCCTTTAAGTGAATTTATTATTGAATTGTAATATTTCGGCTAGGGTTCGAAATGATAAAACGTTATTCTGTTTCAAAACACTCTATTTATTATTATTCAAATACAACTTTCAATTAATTCACAAAAAATTTCACTACTATTTCACAATTCAAATCTCTTATTTTTCACTTATTAAGACTTAGCTCCTTTTCTATCGCTTTACAAAAATTACTTATCGTCTGCAGATTCTCATCCTCATTTGTCGGGTTCTAGTTCTTTCTCGTAACTTCTGGTTTGAAACTGGGTTAATAACTGAACTCTCCAACCTGGAGAGTTTGTATGATCCTAAGGTTATGCAACCCTGGATAATTGATTTAATCACATATATACCACAATATCCCCCTCTTAAACTTGTTCGTCCCGAACAAACTCTTCGGTATTCTGCCCAATATACTCGTAGCGATGTATTCGATCCACATGAACCACTTTCATCTTGCCTCTTCCTCGTTGAATACGAAAGACAACATAGCTGATGCTTTTTACGACTTTATATGGTCCTTCCCAGTCTTGCTGTAATTTGGGTTTCCGCCTTTCCGTCTATGAGGGTTATATAGCCACACTAGATCTCTTTCCTGGAATCCCGTTGTGGTCGCCTTGACTTCATACCTCGTCTTCATGCGGTCACTGGCTAACTTGGTCTTATCCCTGGTTCTTTGGTGCACGTCCCTAATAATTTGTCTGAGGTCTGCGACATAGTCGTCTTCATTTCTGTTCTCTTCAGACGGCAGTGATCCAAACATCAATTCACTAGGTAACCGGACTGTTCGACCGAAAAGGATTTCCGATGGAGTGTGACCTGTGGTGTTGTGTACTGCACTCCGATAGGCTAATAGACACATTGGAATTTGCCTATCCCAATCGCATTGCTTGTCGCCAACGACCTTTGATAGGTATTCACTCAAGGTTCTGTTGAAGCGTTCCACCATCCCGTCCGATTGTGGGTGGGGCGGTGTTGTTCTCGTCTTTTTTATACCCAGTAGCTCGCATACCCCTTGGAAAATCTTGGACTCGAAGTTGCGCCCTTGATTCGAGTGCAATTCCATCAGTTCGCCGAACCTGCTCACCCAGTTGTAAACGATCTGTTCAATCACGGTTTTGGCTTCCTGGTTAGGGATAGCGAAAGACTCAGGCCACTTACTGAAGTAATCCATAACAACAAGAATGTAGCGATTTTTTTCGGTTTCAGGAAACGGCCCTGCGATGTCAACTGCGATTCTCTCGAAGGGCACTCCAAAGTTGTATTGCTGCATTCTGCCGTGAGTTTTAACCCTCGGGCCTTTACTGGCGGCGCAGGTGACACACTTTCTGCACCAATTTTCTGCATCGTCCTTGGCATGCACCCAATAAAAACGTTCTCGCACCTTTTCTAACGTCTTATTCACTCCCAAGTCGCCTCCGGATACCCCATCGTGCAGTTCCCTTAGCACGTCACTGACTCTCGACCTTGGCACAACCAGCTGCATCACAAACGACTTTCCATCCGAGCTTTCCAATCTTTGCCTTAAAACACCATCTTGAACATGAAGCGAGTCCCATTGTGCCCAGTATGTCTTTAGTTCGGGACTTTTATTGGATATTTCCTGCCAATCTGGTTTTTCTTTATGTTCTTTCCAGGCGAGTATTGGCTCGATACCCAGATCCTCTTTTTGGGCGTTTCGCATTTCACTTTCATTCCAACCATCACTGGGCTCAGCTCTTAGCCGTTGGGTGGATACCGCATCTTTTTCTTCTTGCCGTGCGCAATGTTTGCAATCAGATTTGCAAGGTCGCCGGGAGAGAGCATCCGAATTAGAGTGAAGGCTTCCCTTTCGATGCTGTATCTCGTAGTCGTACATCTGGAGTCGTTCAATTCACCTTGCGACTTTTTAAATTGCAGCAACCACTTCAGAGACGCATGGTCTGTGCGAAGAATGAATTTTCGTCCGTACAGGTACTTATGGAAATGTTTTGTTGCCAAGACCAAAGCAAGAAGTTCCCGCCTGGTGACACAGTAGTTTCTTTCCGGCTTAGAGAGCACCTTACTGAAGTAGGAAATAACTTTCTCTTGCCCGTCATTCATCTGCGAAAGGACTGCTCCAATTCCGACGTTACTGGCATCTGCATCCACAATAAATGTTTTTCCTGGAGTAGGGTACGCTAGTACAGGGGCCTCACATAGTTGTTGTTTGAGAGTTTTGAAGCTTTTTTCGCATTCACTTGACCATTTGAATTGTTTTCCCTTTTCTGTTAGTTGATGCAAACTCTTTGCGATCCCAGCAAAATCCTTCACAAACCGCCTGTAGTAGGTAGCGGGTTCCAGAAAGCTTCTCAGTTGGTGTTTGTCTCTTGGGACTGGCCAATTTTTCACTGCTTCGATCTTTTCTGGGTCTGTCCCTACCCCTTCGGATGAGATGATGTGTCCCAAGTATTTGACATCTGGCCTAAAGAGATGACACTTCTTTGGGTTTAGCTTTAGCTGTGCACTTCGTAGTCTTTGGAACACTTCCTTTAAGTTATCTCGATGTTCTTGAAAAGTTTTGCCGACCACGATGACATCGTCCAGGTAGACTAAACAGGTTTTCCATGTTAGTCCCGGCAAAACGCGTTCCATTAGACGCTCAAAGGTTGCCGGAGCAATGCACAATCCGAATGGCATTACTGTGAATTGCCAAAGCCCGTTTCCTGCGGTGAAGGCTATCTTCTCACGGTCCTCTGGATGGATCTGTACTTGCCAGTAGCCACTCTTCAGATCAAGAGTGGAGAACCACTGCGCTCCTGACAGTGTGTCCAGTGTGTCATCAATCCTTGGCAAGCGGTAGCTATCCTTCTTGGTGACATTATTTAGCTGGCGATAATCCACACAGAATCTATTGGTGCCGTCTTTCTTCTTGACCAGTACAACGGGTGATGCCCACGGACTCTTGGAGCCTTCAATCAACCCTTCCTTTTCCATAGTCGAAACCATTTCTGCAACCTCCCTCTGCTTAGCTAATGCTAAACGCCTAGGAGGTTGACGTATGGGTCTTGCATCTCCAGTGTCCAAATGTGTGCTGCCATATTCGCCGTCCTGCGAGGCAAATACGTCTGCAAATTCGTTGATTAGTTCCTCTGCCATCGCTTGTTGCTCCTGGTTCAGTTCGGTTTGCCTGAGTATAGTTCTTTTCAACTCGGCTGTGCTTCTTGATGGCAAAGATATAGCAGCATTTTCTCTCGACAATTTGGTGACAGCAGTTATCGGTAGGCACGCTCCGATCGATTGTCCTTGCTTTAGTTTGATGCTCTTATTTCCCACATTCAAGATTCTTACTGGGACCATTTTGCCTTTCGGCTCAACGAGCATCTTTCCCACGACGTAGTTCTGACAATGATTTGTCCGGCTCAATCAAATAGAATCGCTGGCTCCCAAGATCACCTTCCAGCTTCGCCTAAATAAGTGTCTCTGCGGAAGGTGATAAGATCTCGTCGTTGTTGACTACTGTCCTAAGGCATGCGGCATTCTCATTCCCGTACACCATCGGAATCTCAACGTTCCTGTACTTAACTACTTGAGTTCCAATGTCGAGCACTACATTGTGCGCCTTAATAAAGTCAACTCCAATGATGGACTCGTCGCATATATCGGCCACTAGGAATACGTGGATGAATGTTAGCCCTGTCAGATTGATCGTAAGAACAACCTCTCCATATACCTTTGCCGTCGCTCTTGTCGCTGTTTTCAAGCAGTAGCTACTGGTATTGTGCAGCCATGAATCACGAGCGATATCCCTTCTTTTAATTGAGTATTTGCACCGGTTTCAATGGTAGCCACACACTTATTCTGACCTATGCGGGCTTCCACTGTAAGACTCTTGTTACTTCGTTTTGTTTGGGAGACTTGGATTTTGATCCTGGGGGCGTCAATTCCAGAAACCAACTTCTGCCCCTCGAAGTTGGTTCTTACATGTTTCCCGCCTGTTGACTTGATGATGCGCTGCTTGCAGGATAGATGTTATTCCTGCCAGATGCCTCTTCGTTACGCCTTCTAGCAGCGCATTGTGGACAACTGCGTTGTTTGAGTGGAGACCTGCACTCACGCTGCAGATGTCCTATTTTGTTGCAGTTCCAGCAACGGATTTCGTTGATAAGGTCTTCTCCGGCATTAGGATAAGATAAATGCGCCAACCGTTCGATATCGGCCTGCAACTGCTGAAGTGTTTCTCCCCTCTTCTGGACTCTGCTGCGCAGTTGGACTTTGTATACTTGCTGCATATGGTCATCCCGAAGCACATTTCTGACTTTAACCAAAGCGTCGTAGTTGCGTTGTTTATCTTCTGAGATGGTTTGCAGCTATTCCGCAGCTGTTCCTCTCAGTGCCAACGTTAGCGCAATTGACTTTTCTCCGTCGTCCCAGTTGTTGGTCATGGCAGCTGCTTCAAATTGTTTTCTATATATTGGCCACGATGTTTGGCCATCAAAAACAGGCGGTTGCATCTCTTTTCTTCTAGGGCAGTCTGTAGAATTTTCTCGGACCTTCTGTGTCTTTACTCTCTCTAGTTCTTTCGCAAGATTCTCGATATTGTGTTCAACCTTCTCGAATTGTGCCTCGTGCATATTTAATTTTTGATCGATTATTTCGAATTTCGCTTTTAGAGAATTCTTGATCTCTTCGACAGTGTCTTTCTGTGCGGCAATAATGGAATTCTTCTGTTCTTCTAGAAAATTCTTCTGTTCTTCAAGGGAATTCTTCTCTTCTTCAAGAGAATTCTTCTGTTCTTGTAGAGAATTTTTCTGTTCTTCTAAAGAATTCTTCTGTTCTTCAAACTTAGAATCCATACTTCTCCTTTGTTCTTCTAACTTAGAATTCAATCCAAGGAGCAATTCCATCATGGCAGACATGTCAACCCCTGTGCTTACAAGCTCCTCTTCTACGTCGAACAAAATGGATTAAGGGTCTTTTTCGATCGCTTCTTGTAGCCGAAGAATCAAATCACTTTTCCCTCCAGCTGCGGAGAGATTCCGCTTCTCTAGCTCAATTTTCAGCTGGGGTATACTTAGCTCCAGCAATGTACGTGGCATTTTTTTTTCACAGCACTCAGTATAAGTTTTATCCCACTTCTGACACCAATGTAATATTTCGGCTAGGGTTCGAAATGATAAAACGTTATTCTGTTTCAAAACACTCTATTTGTTAATATTTGAATACAACTTTCAATTAATTCACAAACAATTTCACTACTATTTCACAATTCAAATCTATTATCTTTCACTTATTAAGACTTAGCTCCTTTTCTATCGCTTTCCAAAAATCAACTTATCGTCCGGCAGTTTCTCATCCTGTATTTATACTACATTTGTCGGGTTCTAGTTCTTTCTGGTAACTTCTGGTTTGAAACTGGGGTAATAACTAAACTCTCCAACGTAGAGAGTTTGTATAATCCTAAAGTTATGCAACACTGGATAATTGATTTAATCACATATATACCACAGTATTTATAGTTTAAGGATCATTGTTTCATATTCTTTAATGAAATTTTTGAATAACATATGGAAAAAACATATATTTTTCGTAAGCAAACTAAAACAATCTTATATTAGAGACAAGTGGTCTCAGTAAATCAATTTTAGAATAATCTCTTGTTTTTCGAAATAAATCCAATTCTTGAGTTTTTATAAAAGAAATTTCCCCGTTTTCGTTATAGAAATCAAACATTTTTCAGTTTTCTTCTTTATTTCAAAAATTAACTTACAGAAACAAATATTCGCAAAAAGAATCTGCGAAGTTTTGTATAGTTGGCATTTTGATGATTAATTGAAAAGATATCTCTATAAGGTAGGAAAATAAATGAAAGGGTTTCGTTTCTTTCTTTGATGCAGAACTAATTTAAATTGTCCAGCATTGGCCTTGTTTCAGTTTTCATTTCTCCTTTTAATTTGCTTAAGAGCTAGGGGGAAAAATCGCATCATCATCTCCTCGAGGTGCCCCTGGATAACTATTTATAATGCACTTATGATGAGCAAAGCGTACGCTCATTGTATGAACATGTGCATGTACATGTACATGTGTTACTGTATAATCGGGCCTGCGCAAGCACAGCCGTGTCAACTCCAGTGCACTTAAACTACACCGGACGAGCCTTCTCCTATTGACCTGATTGGCTGAGACATGCATCTCAGATGTCTAACAGGAGTACGTCAGAAGGAGGTTGTACGCCGGAGGATCAACGGCGGAGTCAACAATCGGACGGCAGAGACCTTATGCGAGTTACTTCGACATATTTGAAGCTCAGGTCCATAAGGATTGCCAGCGCTAGTCAGGGTTCTGGAAAAGAGATTGTGGGTGAGCCCTCTCATGCTCTAACGGTAGCTCTTACACTTCCGGGGCGGGTTACTGACACCCCCATTTGTCCTTGGGGAGTAACCAAGGAATTTCCTTTTTCTTGTTTTTTTTCTACGAGCTCTTCGACAAAGTCTGCGACCAATGCCTTAAATATGACAGGAGGAAAATAGAAAAGGGGGACATCTTCGGTAGCACGATTGGGAAACACAGCCTACATGACACCACGCCAGGAAACGGACCCAACCTGGTGAACTTTGCCGCGGGGCGAAATGTTCTTATCGCAAGTACACGATTTCCCCATCGCAATATCCATACGGAGACTTGGCGGTCTCCGGATCAACAATTCACAAATCAAATTGATCATATTGCAATCGATACGCAGCACGCATCCTGTATTCCTTTCTTCCGAGCCACTATTGACTCGGACTAACACCTTGTTGTAGCCAAGATACGAATGCGGATATCCTCAAGGCCAAACATCGAAGTACAGTGAGAAAGTATGATGTCGAAAAACTACAATCGCAAGTGACCGCCAGGATATTTAGAGAGCGCGTGTCCTAACTTCGCAAGGCGAGTTCTACCGCAGCAACAGCTAGTTCAGAAGACCAGTGGCGGCCTTGCGAACAAGCTATGACAAAGGCCGCTAATGATGTGTTGGGTTTCAAATGAGCAGCATTGAGAAACCTCTTGTTTGATGAAGAATGTCAACTAGCAAACGCAGAAAAACAACAATGGCGACGCTGCAAAAAAGAACGAGAGCAGCTCGCGTGTTCTTCAAGCGAAAGAGAAGAGAAGAACACCAGCTTCTAAGAAAGAAAAAAAAAGAGCACAGGAGTGCACGATCAAGGATATTGAGAGAAGCTACTCCAGGAACAGGAAGTTCTACTAAAAAGTGAAGAAGACGTGTCAGGAGAAAAAATCCTGTACAGAGACCTGTAGAGATAGCGATGAAAATCTCATAGTACAATCACAGTCGGTGCTGAGAATATGGAAAAACAACTTCTGCAGACTGTATAACGCCAAGGAGAACCAACACCTCGCTGTAAGGCAGAATGGTCCATTCATCCCAGACAATGAAAGTTAATATATCCGTCCGCCTGACTAAAACGAAGTGAGGATAGCAATATTCAAACTCAAGCCCAACAAGGCTGTTGGCCCGAATGGTTTACCCGCCGAGCTTTTCAAAGCAGCTGGAAACGACCCTGTAGAGAGCATCCACAAACTTTTCTGTAAAATTTAGTCAGATGAATGTATGCCTGACGAATGGAATCTCAGCATCGCTTGCCCAGTCCTCAAGAAGGGAGACCCCCTCAACTGCCACAACTACAGATGAATCAGTCTCCTTAACATCGCGTACAAAATCCTATCTGCCATTCCGTGTGTGATCGCCTAAAACCCTTCGTCAACAACCTGATTGGTCCATATCAGAGTGGTTTTAGGCCAGGCCTCTACAGCATACGAAGACACGAGCTATGTAGAGCCATGTCTAGTTTTGACATTCCTGCCAAACTGGCCCGCATGTGGAGGATGACAATGGAGAATTCTCGCTGCTCCATTAAATTCAGTAATGACTTCACCGAGACCTTTGATGTCAAAAAAGTATTTAGGCAAGGTGATGCGTTGTTATGCGGTTTCCTTAACATCATTCTTGAACGAATCGTGCGATACTCTCAAGCCACCGCAAGAGGTGGGATCTTTCAGAAATCTGTTCAACTACTTGCATATGCAAAAAACGTAGACATAATTGAAAGAACACAGCGAGCTATCACGGGTTCTTTTGCGGGTATAGAAACGGAAGCGGCCAAAATAGATCTGCCGATAAACGAAGGCAAAACCAAGTATTTACGTCAGCAGAAAAGGTCATAGTAGACAGCTTTGACTTTGAGGTGGTAAGGGACTTTACCTACCTCGGCTCTGCTATTAACTCTAATAACAACATCTCATCGGAAATCAGATGCCAAATCCTTTTTTTTTAGGCTTAGAGGGCAATTGAGTAGTAAAGGCCTCTCCCGAACGTCTAAGGAGACCCTCTATAATACACTCATCGTCCCAGTTTTGCTGTATGGGCGGTAGCATGAACCTTATCCAAAGCAGACGAAGACATCTTTGGTCCATTCGAGAGAAAAGACCTTGGTAAGATTTTCTTTCCCATTTGCGTTGACGGACTTTGGAGGAGAAGATTCAATGACGAATTATACGAGCTGTACAGCGGCATATACCTAATAAGGAGGCCTCGCATTGGATGTCTAAGGTGGCTTGGACATGTAGAGCGCATGGACATCGACGCTGTGGCCCACAGAGTCTTCGAATACAATCCTGTGGGACAACACAGTAAAGGAAGACCTCGCCTTAGGTGGCGCACACAAGTAGAAGATGAGTCCAAAAACTTGGCGTACGAAACTGGAGGCGGTAAGCTAAAGACCGGGGTAATTGGAGAGAAATATTGTTTGAGGCCCAGGTACACCCTGGACTGTAGCGCCACTTACGACGAAGAAGAAAGAGCTATACACACTTTGTAAGAATATGTTAATAACATCATGGGAAAAGATGACAACTACACTCCTTTGGGACATAGTCATTATCACAATGTCGAAAACTGTTTTAAGCAGCTTTTTCGACATAATTTGCTACCCCAAGTAGTATTTTGTTTCCATGATTGTTTATTGAGACTGAGATAAGACATAACTTTTTGTTTTCTGGTCACAATTATATACACCATAGGGTATGTCCTTTAACTTTCTTCATCACAGCGTACGGTATTTACTTAATAAAATTAAGAGGGGATGATTTCAAGAGTACCATCTATAATCCAAAAGTTTCCATGTTCCAAGTTCGTTAAATTATTTCACTGCCATTATTAAAATTCTATCCCCATTATTTTAGTATCGTCTACAAAACAAATTCCTTTAAATACATATATAACTTCATCTGGTTCCGTGGTCAATAACTTTTGCTCAGTTATCAATTCCGACAAATTCATCAATTGTGTTTCAAATTTCGTTGAGGGAAATCCGGCGGGATAAATATTTAGTATTAAGCGTAGATGCAGAGTTTTGGATTTCGCTATTCAGGTGCTGAATTTTAAACCCCAGAAACTTTTTTCAGGGGCCAAAAATCTTAATGTCCCAGATAAACATTCGTGAGGCGCCGCATATATGAATTGTTATTTTTGTTAATAGTTCCGCATACGTCAGCGCGCCCATCCTTAAGTAATTCTGGAAATCCTTAAGCGAATTTTCTTCCAATTTTTTTGAACATGTTTACAGATGAAAATTTATTATTTCCTTTTATCCAAGGTCAAGCTCACATTTGTTTTTTCTCTTTTGTTCTTTCTCATTTTCCAATATCTCACCAATGAGAAGAGCCTAACTAAAACATTCGCTGTAATATTCACTGTTCGATATATATATCACAAGTGAAGTCTATCAAGCATGCAGTTCAATTCGAACGTTAAGTATTATTTGGTCGTCAAGAAGATCGGTCAAGTAAATCGCTCACCGCTTAAACGCACTAAACATTTATGCTGATATTTCATTATTTGGCAAATGCAGGTACTTAATTTTATCAAAACACATCAAAAAAGTGGAAAAAAATGCATGTTAAACAACTGGCTAAGCAAAGGAAAAGCAAAATAACAGATTTACTGAGACTACTGGAAAAGGGATGCAATTTACGATGAGACCGGCTTGACTTGCAAACTTTTGGAAAAATCATTGTGCAACGACACTGATTATATGATTGTTAAAAACTTAAATGGAAATGAAAAGTGCATTCTTTATTTAGTCTATAGCCCCAAGCGTAATTGTTCCCTCGATTCATTGTGGTTGGAAGTGGCTTAAGTCGTAGTGAATTTACTTCCAAATTGAAAGATTCGGCGATCAAATCCCACCCTTGGGTGAAAGAAATTCTTATTTCAAGTCAATAAAAATCAAATTAGATATGTAGATGACTATTAAACAACAACAACCCAGATCTCACTAACAATTTAGTCGCCCCTCTAAATTTTGGGGAGATAAGAGATATTATCAAATCACTTTGACTTTTTAATTTTTTATCTAAACGATCCCACAGGGTGTTGTCATTCACTGCTATTTTTTCCGAAATTTGTTGTGGGGGTTTGGGTCAAGGGACGTTCGATGTGAATTAACATATTACCATGTTGTGAAACTTGCTTGAGTTTGATCTGTACCATTTGGAATCCGACTTATTCGGATGTTAATACTTCGACTTGAATAAATTGGATTATTTTAAAATAAGCAACGATTGTTGCTTTGAATAAATTGGATTATTTTAATATAAGCAACAATTGTTGCTTTTCTTTTTGTTTCTGTTTTTTATTTTCCACTTGTGAAGAAAGTCGTATGCGTAAATTTACCAGCGTGCGAAAGCACATCTACTCGAAAGCTGGATTCCACCATGTTAAAGTAGGTCTGAAGGTTGACGTTTAGCCAACTTTCATACATCAGTTGTTAACTAGGTTGATTGCTTTATGATCGCAATTTCATCAGCCTACCTTTGGACAAAGTACATGAAGTTGCTGAGAATATAAAGTGGTTCGCTTACGAAAGACCGTATTAAGATATGACACTGTTGGTAACCGTTCGCAGCCGTGGCGCTGACTCGATTTCTACCGTTATGTACGCGTTTTATCCAGTTAAATTTATTATTCCTGTATTTTAGGTACATCTGTATATTTGGACGTGTTTGGTGATGTTAAAAGCAACTTCGATGTTAAGAAAGCAACACATAGTACGCTGAAGTCTTACGTAAAATGTTCTAAGAGAAAAATATTGTTTTGGAAAAGCAAACTGGAATAAGTAGTGTACGAGATTGAAGCTGAATTTAACTAAAATATTATCGTTCTTGAAATGCAATAATGTCCATGCCTCTTCGCCATAGAGTAGGACTGGGATTATTAAGGTGTTTTAAAGGATAACTTTTTTTGTTCAGGAGAAGGTTTTGCTAGCAGCGATTGGCAAGAGTGTCATTGTCTGACTTTATAGCAGAGCTTCGGTACACAAAGTCCTTAATTACTTCAAAGTTGTATCTGTCAAAGGTGACGTTCTGTCCGAGACGTCGGTGTTAAGTGTGCTTTTTGCTTGAGAGCATACATATGCTTTTTTTTTGTATTGTTGGCGTGCGCACAAGGGATATTGTGTACCCTTAAAATGTTTGCAGATAGCGCGGGCGAAGGAAATTTAGGGACGGCGAGGGAGGTACCCATGTACGTTAGTTTTAAATGTTTGAATATTGCAATGGCTAGGAAATACAGAACTCGGCAGGGGTTAGGAAAGAATTAGGCTTGAGGGTGTACTAATGAGCATTCATAGCGAGACGGGTATTGTGTGAATTGTCAAAGCCCGTTTCCTGCGGTGAAGGCTATCTTCTCACGGTCCTCTGGATGGATCTGTACTTGCCAGTAGCCACTCTTCAGATCAAGAGTGGAGAACCATTGCGCTCCTGACAGTGTGTCCAGTGTGTCATCAATCCTTGGCAAGCGGTAGCTATCCTTCTTGGTGACATTATTTAGCTGGCGATAATCCACACAGAATCTATTGGTGCCGTCTTTCTTCTTGACCAGTACAACGGGTGATGCCCACGGACTCTTGGAGCCTTCAATCAACCCTTCCTTTTCCATAGTCGAAACCATTTCTGCAACCTCCCTCTGCTTAGCTAATGCTAAACGCCTAGGAGGTTGACGTATGGGTCTTGCATCTCCAGTGTCCAAATGTGTGCTGCCATATTCGCCGTCCTGCGAGGCAAATACGTCTGCAAATTCGTTGATTAGTTCCTCTGCCATCGCTTGTTGCTCCTGGTTCAGTTCGGTTTGCCTGAGTATAGTTCTTTTCAACTCGGCTGTGCTTCTTGATGGCAAAGATATAGCAGCATTTTCTCTCGACAATTTGGTGACAGCAGTTATCGGTAGGCACGCTCCGATCGATTGTCCTTGCTTTAGTTTGATGCTCTTATTTCCCACATTCAAGATTCTTACTGGGACCATTTTGCCTTTCGGCTCAACGAGCATCTTTCCCACGACGTAGTTCTGACAATGATTTGTCCGGCTCAATCAAATAGAATCGCTGGCTCCCAAGATCACCTTCCAGCTTCGCCTAAATAAGTGTCTCTGCGGAAGGTGATAAGATCTCGTCGTTGTTGACTTCTGTCCTAAGGCATGCGGCATTCTCATTCCCGTACACCATCGGAATCTCAACGTTCCTGTACTTAAGTACTTGAGTTCCAATGTCGAGCACTACATTGTGCGCCTTAATAAAGTCAACTCCAATGATGGACTCGTCGCATATATCGGCCACTAGGAATACGTGGATGAATGTTAGCCCTGTCAGATTGATCGTAAGAACAACCTCTCCATATACCTTTGCCGTCGCTCTTGTCGCTGTTTTCAAGCAGAAGCTACTGGTATTGTGCAGCCATGAATCACGAGCGATATCCCTTCTTTTAATTGAGGTAGTTGCACCGGTTTCAATGGTAGCCACACACTTATTCTGACCTATGCGGGCTTCCACTGTAAGACTCTTGTTACTTCGTTTTGTTTGGGAGACTTGGATTTTGATCCTGGGGGCGTCAATTCCAGAAACCAACTTCTGCCCCTCGAAGTTGGTTCTTACATGTTTCCCGCCTGTTGACTTGATGATGCGCTGCTTGCAGGATAGATGTTATTCCTGCCAGATGCCTCTTCGTTACGCCTTCTAGCAGCGCATTGTGGACAACTGCGTTGTTTGAGTGGAGACCTGCACTCACGCTGCAGATGTCCTATTTTGTTGCAGTTCCAGCAACGGATTTCGTTGATAAGGTCTTCTCCGGCATTAGGATAAGATAAATGCGCCAACCGTTCGATATCGGCCTGCAACTGCTGAAGTGTTTCTCCCCTCTTCTGGACTCTGCTGCGCAGTTGGACTTTGTATACTTGCTGCATATGGTCATCCCGAAGCACATTTCTGACTTTAACCAAAGCGTCGTAGTTGCGTTGTTTATCTTCTGAGATGGTTTGCAGCTATTCCGCAGCTGTTCCTCTCAGTGCCAACGTTAGCGCAATTGACTTTTCTCCGTCGTCCCAGTTGTTGGTCATGGCAGCTGCTTCAAATTGTTTTCTATATATTGGCCACGATGTTTGGCCATCAAAAACAGGCGGTTGCATCTCTTTTCTTCTAGGGCAGTCTGTAGAATTTTCTCGGACCTTCTGTGTCTTTACTCTCTCTAGTTCTTTCGCAAGATTCTCGATATTGTGTTCAACCTTCTCGAATTGTGCCTCGTGCATATTTAATTTTTGATCGATTATTTCGAATTTCGCTTTTAGAGAATTCTTGATCTCTTCGACAGTGTCTTTCTGTGCGGCAATAATGGAATTCTTCTGTTCTTCTAGAAAATTCTTCTGTTCTTCAAGGGAATTCTTCTCTTCTTCAAGAGAATTCTTCTGTTCTTGTAGAGAATTTTTCTGTTCTTCTAAAGAATTCTTCTGTTCTTCAAACTTAGAATCCATACTTCTCCTTTGTTCTTCTAACTTAGAATTCAATCCAAGGAGCAATTCCATCATGGCAGACATGTCAACCCCTGTGCTTACAAGCTCCTCTTCTACGTCGAACAAAATGGATTAAGGGTCTTTTTCGATCGCTTCTTGTAGCCGAAGAATCAAATCACTTTTCCCTCCAGCTGCGGAGAGATTCCGCTTCTCTAGCTCAATTTTCAGCTGGGGTATACTTAGCTCCAGCAATGTACGTGGCATTTTTTTTTCACAGCACTCAGTATAAATTTTATCCCACTTCTGACACCAATGTAATATTTCGGCTAGGGTTCGAAATGATAAAACGTTATTCTGTTTCAAAACACTCTATTTGTTAATATTTGAATACAACTTTCAATTAATTCACAAACAATTTCACTACTATTTCACAATTCAAATCTATTATCTTTCACTTATTAAGACTTAGCTCCTTTTCTATCGCTTTCCAAAAATCAACTTATCGTCCGGCAGTTTCTCATCCTGTATTTATACTACATTTGTCGGGTTCTAGTTCTTTCTGGTAACTTCTGGTTTGAAACTGGGGTAATAACTAAACTCTCCAACGTAGAGAGTTTGTATAATCCTAAAGTTATGCAACACTGGATAATTGATTTAATCACATATATACCACAGTATTTATAGTTTAAGGATCATTGTTTCATATTCTTTAATGAAATTTTTGAATAACATATGGAAAAAACATATATTTTTCGTAAGCAAACTAAAACAATCTTATATTAGAGACAAGTGGTCTCAGTAAATCAATTTTAGAATAATCTCTTGTTTTTCGAAATAAATCCAATTCTTGAGTTTTTATAAAAGAAATTTCCCCGTTTTCGTTATAGAAATCAAACATTTTTCAGTTTTCTTCTTTATTTCAAAAATTAACTTACAGAAACAAATATTCGCAAAAAGAATCTGCGAAGTTTTGTATAGTTGGCATTTTGATGATTAATTGAAAAGATATCTCTATAAGGTAGGAAAATAAATGAAAGGGTTTCGTTTCTTTCTTTGATGCAGAACTAATTTAAATTGTCCAGCATTGGCCTTGTTTCAGTTTTCATTTCTCCTTTTAATTTGCTTAAGAGCTAGGGGGAAAAATCGCATCATCATCTCCTCGAGGTGCCCCTGGATAACTATTTATAATGCACTTATGATGAGCAAAGCGTACGCTCATTGTATGAACATGTGCATGTACATGTACATGTGTTACTGTATAATCGGGCCTGCGCAAGCACAGCCGTGTCAACTCCAGTGCACTTAAACTACACCGGACGAGCCTTCTCCTATTGACCTGATTGGCTGAGACATGCATCTCAGATGTCTAACAGGAGTACGTCAGAAGGAGGTTGTACGCCGGAGGATCAACGGCGGAGTCAACAATCGGACGGCAGAGACCTTATGCGAGTAACTTCGACATATTTGAAGCTCAGGTCCATAAGGATTGCCAGCGCTAGTCAGGGTTCTGGAAAAGAGATTGTGGGTGAGCCCTCTCATGCTCTAACGGTAGCTCTTACACTTCCGGGGCGGGTTACTGACACCCCCATTTGTCCTTGGGGAGTAACCAAGGAATTTCCTTTTTCTTGTTTTTTTTCTACGAGCTCTTCGACAAAGTCTGCGACCAATGCCTTAAATATGACAGGAGGAAAATAGAAAAGGGGGACATCTTCGGTAGCACGATTGGGAAACACAGCCTACATGACACCACGCCAGGAAACGGACCCAACCTGGTGAACTTTGCCGCGGGGCGAAATGTTCTTATCGCAAGTACACGATTTCCCCATCGCAATATCCATACGGAGACTTGGCGGTCTCCGGATCAACAATTCACAAATCAAATTGATCATATTGCAATCGATACGCAGCACGCATCCTGTATTCCTTTCTTCCGAGCCACTATTGACTCGGACTAACACCTTGTTGTAGCCAAGATACGAATGCGGATATCCTCAAGGCCAAACATCGAAGTACAGTGAGAAAGTATGATGTCGAAAAACTACAATCGCAAGTGACCGCCAGGATATTTAGAGAGCGCGTGTCCTAACTTCGCAAGGCGAGTTCTACCGCAGCAACAGCTAGTTCAGAAGACCAGTGGCGGCCTTGCGAACAAGCTGTGACAAAGGCCGCTAATGATGTGTTGGGTTTCAAATGAGCAGCATTGAGAAACCTCTTGTTTGATGAAGAATGTCAACTAGCAAACGCAGAAAAACAACAATGGCGACGCTGCAAAAAAGAACGAGAGCAGCTCGCGTGTTCTTCAAGCGAAAGAGAAGAGAAGAACACCAGCTTCTAAGAAAGAAAAAAAAAGAGCACAGGAGTGCACGATCAAGGATATTGGGAGAAGCTACTCCAGGAACAGGAAGTTCTACTAAGAAGTGAAGAAGACGTGTCAGGAGAAAAAATCCTGTACAGAGACCTGTATAGATAGCGATGAAAATCTCATAGTACAATCACAGTCGGTGCTGAGAATATGGAAAAACAATTTCTGCAGACTGTATAACGCCAAGGAGAACCAACACCTCGCTGTAAGGCAGAATGGTCCATTCATCCCAGACAATGAAAGTTAATATATCCGTCCGCCTGACTAAAACGAAGTGAGGATAGCAATATTCAAACTCAAGCCCAACAAGGCTGTTGGCCCGAATGGTTTACCCGCCGAGCTTTTCAAAGCAGCTGGAAACGACCCTGTAGAGAGCATCCACAAACTTTTCTGTAAAATTTAGTCAGATGAATGTATGCCTGACGAATGGAATCTCAGCATCGCTTGCCCAGTCCTCAAGAAGGGAGACCCCCTCAACTGCCACAACTACAGATGAATCAGTCTCCTTAACATCGCGTACAAAATCCTATCTGCCATTCCGTGTGTGATCGCCTAAAACCCTTCGTCAACAACCTGATTGGTCCATATCAGAGTGGTTTTAGGCCAGGCCTCTACAGCATACGAAGACACGAGCTATGTAGAGCCATGTCTAGTTTTGACATTCCTGCCAAACTGGCCCGCATGTGGAGGATGACAATGGAGAATTCTCGCTGCTCCATTAAATTCAGTAATGACTTCACCGAGACCTTTGATGTCAAAAAAGTATTTAGGCAAGGTGATGCGTTGTTATGCGGTTTCCTTAACATCATTCTTGAACGAATCGTGCGATACTCTCAAGCCACCGCAAGAGGTGGGATCTTTCAGAAATCTGTTCAACTACTTGCATATGCAAAAAACGTAGACATAATTGAAAGAACACAGCGAGCTATCACGGGTTCTTTTGCGGGTATAGAAACGGAAGCGGCCAAAATAGATCTGCCGATAAACGAAGGCAAAACCAAGTATTTACGTCAGCAGAAAAGGTCATAGTAGACAGCTTTGACTTTGAGGTGGTAAGGGACTTTACCTACCTCGGCTCTGCTATTAACTCTAATAACAACATCTCATCGGAAATCAGATGCCAAATCCTTTTTTTTTAGGCTTAGAGGGCAATTGAGTAGTAAAGGCCTCTCCCGAACGTCTAAGGAGACCCTCTATAATACACTCATCGTCCCAGTTTTGCTGTATGGGCGGTAGCATGAACCTTATCCAAAGCAGACGAAGACATCTTTTGTCCATTCGAGAGAAAAGACCTTGGTAAGATTTTCTTTCCCATTTGCGTTGACGGACTTTGGAGGAGAAGATTCAATGACGAATTATACGAGCTGTACAGCGGCATATACCTAATAAGGAGGCTTCGCATTGGATGTCTAAGGTGGCTTGGACATGTAGAGCGCATGGACATCGACGCTGTGGCCCACAGAGTCTTCGAATACAATCCTGTGGGACAACACAGTATAGGAAGACCTCGCCTTAGGTGGCGCACACAAGTAGAAGATGAGTCCAAAAACTTGGCGTACGAAACTGGAGGCGGTAAGCTAAAGACCGGGGTAATTGGAGAGAAATATTGTTTGAGGCCCAGGTACACCCTGGACTGTAGCGCCACTTACGACGAAGAAGAAAGAGCTATACACACTTTGTAAGAATATGTTAATAACATCATGGGAAAAGATGACAACTACACTCCTTTGGGACATAGTCATTATCACAATGTCGAAAACTGTTTTAAGCAGCTTTTTCGACATAATTTGCTACCCCAAGTAGTATTTTGTTTCCATGATTGTTTATTGAGACTGAGATAAGACATAACTTTTTGTTTTCTGGTCACAATTATATACACCATAGGGTATGTCCTTTAACTTTCTTCATCACAGCGTACGGTATTTACTTAATAAAATTAAGAGGGGATGATTTCAAGAGTACCATCTATAATCCAAAAGTTTCCATGTTCCAAGTTCGTTAAATTATTTCACTGCCATTATTAAAATTCTATCCCCATTATTTTAGTATCGTCTACAAAACAAATTCCTTTAAATACATATATAACTTCATCTGGTTCCGCGGTCAATAACTTTTGCTCAGTTATCAATTCCGACAAATTCATCAATTGTGTTTCAAATTTCGTTGAGGGAAATCCGGCGGGATAAATATTTAGTATTAAGCGTAGATGCAGAGTTTTGGATTTCGCTATTCAGGTGCTGAATTTTAAACCCCAGAAACTTTTTTCAGGGGCCAATAATCTTAATGTCCCAGATAAACATTCGTGAGGCGCCGCATATATGAATTGTTATTTTTGTTAATAGTTCCGCATACGTCAGCGCGCCCATCCTTAAGTAATTCTGGAAATCCTTAAGCGAATTTTCTTCCAATTTTTTTGAACATGTTTACAGATGAAAATTTATTATTTCCTTTTATCCAAGGTCAAGCTCACATTTGTTTTTTCTCTTTTGTTCTTTCTCATTTTCCAATATCTCACCAATGAGAAGAGCCTAACTAAAACATTCGCTGTAATATTCACTGTTCGATATATATATCACAAGTGAAGTCTATCAAGCATGCAGTTCAATTCGAACGTTAAGTATTATTTGGTCGTCAAGAAGATCGGTCAAGTAAATCGCTCACCGCTTAAACGCACTAAACATTTATGCTGATATTTCATTATTTGGCAAATGCAGGTACTTAATTTTATCAAAACACATCAAAAAAGTGGAAAAAAATGCATGTTAAACAACTGGCTAAGCAAAGGAAAAGCAAAATAACAGATTTACTGAGACTACTGGAAAAGGGATGCAATTTACGATGAGACCGGCTTGACTTGCAAACTTTTGGAAAAATCATTGTGCAACGACACTGATTATATGATTGTTAAAAACTTAAATGGAAATGAAAAGTGCATTCTTTATTTAGTCTATAGCCCCAAGCGTAATTGTTCCCTCGATTCATTGTGGTTGGAAGTGGCTTAAGTCGTAGTGAATTTACTTCCAAATTGAAAGATTCGGCGATCAAATCCCACCCTTGGGTGAAAGAAATTCTTATTTATTGTGTTCAACCTTCTCGAATTGTGCCTCGTGCATATTTAATTTTTGATCGATTATTTCGAATTTCGCTTTTAGAGAATTCTTGATCTCTTCGACAGTGTCTTTCTGTGCGGCAATAATGGAATTCTTCTGTTCTTCTAGAAAATTCTTCTGTTCTTCAAGGGAATTCTTCTCTTCTTCAAGAGAATTCTTCTGTTCTTGTAGAGAATTTTTCTGTTCTTCTAAAGAATTCTTCTGTTCTTCAAACTTAGAATCCATACTTCTCCTTTGTTCTTCTAACTTAGAATTCAATCCAAGGAGCAATTCCATCATGGCAGACATGTCAACCCCTGTGCTTACAAGCTCCTCTTCTACGTCGAACAAAATGGATTAAGGGTCTTTTTCGATCGCTTCTTGTAGCCGAAGAATCAAATCACTTTTCCCTCCAGCTGCGGAGAGATTCCGCTTCTCTAGCTCAATTTTCAGCTGGGGTATACTTAGCTCCAGCAATGTACGTGGCATTTTTTTTTCACAGCACTCAGTATAAATTTTATCCCACTTCTGACACCAATGTAATATTTCGGCTAGGGTTCGAAATGATAAAACGTTATTCTGTTTCAAAACACTCTATTTGTTAATATTTGAATACAACTTTCAATTAATTCACAAACAATTTCACTACTATTTCACAATTCAAATCTATTATCTTTCACTTATTAAGACTTAGCTCCTTTTCTATCGCTTTCCAAAAATCAACTTATCGTCCGGCAGTTTCTCATCCTGTATTTATACTACATTTGTCGGGTTCTAGTTCTTTCTGGTAACTTCTGGTTTGAAACTGGGGTAATAACTAAACTCTCCAACGTAGAGAGTTTGTATAATCTTAAAGTTATGCAACACTGGATAATTGATTTAATCACATATATACCACAGTATTTATAGTTTAAGGATCATTGTTTCATATTCTTTAATGAAATTTTTGAATAACATATGGAAAAAACATATATTTTTCGTAAGCAAACTAAAACAATCTTATATTAGAGACAAGTGGTCTCAGTAAATCAATTTTAGAATAATCTCTTGTTTTTCGAAATAAATCCAATTCTTGAGTTTTTATAAAAGAAATTTCCCCGTTTTCGTTATAGAAATCAAACATTTTTCAGTTTTCTTCTTTATTTCAAAAATTAACTTACAGAAACAAATATTCGCAAAAAGAATCTGCGAAGTTTTGTATAGTTGGCATTTTGATGATTAATTGAAAAGATATCTCTATAAGGTAGGAAAATAAATGAAAGGGTTTCGTTTCTTTCTTTGATGCAGAACTAATTTAAATTGTCCAGCATTGGCCTTGTTTCAGTTTTCATTTCTCCTTTTAATTTGCTTAAGAGCTAGGGGGAAAAATCGCATCATCATCTCCTCGAGGTGCCCCTGGATAACTATTTATAATGCACTTATGATGAGCAAAGCGTACGCTCATTGTATGAACATGTGCATGTACATGTACATGTGTTACTGTATAATCGGGCCTGCGCAAGCACAGCCGTGTCAACTCCAGTGCACTTAAACTACACCGGACGAGCCTTCTCCTATTGACCTGATTGGCTGAGACATGCATCTCAGATGTCTAACAGGAGTACGTCAGAAGGAGGTTGTACGCCGGAGGATCAACGGCGGAGTCAACAATCGGACGGCAGAGACCTTATGCGAGTAACTTCGACATATTTGAAGCTCAGGTCCATAAGGATTGCCAGCGCTAGTCAGGGTTCTGGAAAAGAGATTGTGGGTGAGCCCTCTCATGCTCTAACGGTAGCTCTTACACTTCCGGGGCGGGTTACTGACACCCCCATTTGTCCTTGGGGAGTAACCAAGGAATTTCCTTTTTCTTGTTTTTTTTCTACGAGCTCTTCGACAAAGTCTGCGACCAATGCCTTAAATATGACAGGAGGAAAATAGAAAAGGGGGACATCTTCGGTAGCACGATTGGGAAACACAGCCTACATGACACCACGCCAGGAAACGGACCCAACCTGGTGAACTTTGCCGCGGGGCGAAATGTTCTTATCGCAAGTACACGATTTCCCCATCGCAATATCCATACGGAGACTTGGCGGTCTCCGGATCAACAATTCACAAATCAAATTGATCATATTGCAATCGATACGCAGCACGCATCCTGTATTCCTTTCTTCCGAGCCACTATTGACTCGGACTAACACCTTGTTGTAGCCAAGATACGAATGCGGATATCCTCAAGGCCAAACATCGAAGTACAGTGAGAAAGTATGATGTCGAAAAACTACAATCGCAAGTGACCGCCAGGATATTTAGAGAGCGCGTGTCCTAACTTCGCAAGGCGAGTTCTACCGCAGCAACAGCTAGTTCAGAAGACCAGTGGCGGCCTTGCGAACAAGCTGTGACAAAGGCCGCTAATGATGTGTTGGGTTTCAAATGAGCAGCATTGAGAAACCTCTTGTTTGATGAAGAATGTCAACTAGCAAACGCAGAAAAACAACAATGGCGACGCTGCAAAAAAGAACGAGAGCAGCTCGCGTGTTCTTCAAGCGAAAGAGAAGAGAAGAACACCAGCTTCTAAGAAAGAAAAAAAAAGAGCACAGGAGTGCACGATCAAGGATATTGGGAGAAGCTACTCCAGGAACAGGAAGTTCTACTAAGAAGTGAAGAAGACGTGTCAGGAGAAAAAATCCTGTACAGAGACCTGTATAGATAGCGATGAAAATCTCATAGTACAATCACAGTCGGTGCTGAGAATATGGAAAAACAACTTCTGCAGACTGTATAACGCCAAGGAGAACCAACACCTCGCTGTAAGGCAGAATGGTCCATTCATCCCAGACAATGAAAGTTAATATATCCGTCCGCCTGACTAAAACGAAGTGAGGATAGCAATATTCAAACTCAAGCCCAACAAGGCTGTTGGCCCGAATGGTTTACCCGCCGAGCTTTTCAAAGCAGCTGGAAACGACCCTGTAGAGAGCATCCACAAACTTTTCTGTAAAATTTAGTCAGATGAATGTATGCCTGACGAATGGAATCTCAGCATCGCTTGCCCAGTCCTCAAGAAGGGAGACCCCCTCAACTGCCACAACTACAGATGAATCAGTCTCCTTAACATCGCGTACAAAATCCTATCTGCCATTCCGTGTGTGATCGCCTAAAACCCTTCGTCAACAACCTGATTGGTCCATATCAGAGTGGTTTTAGGCCAGGCCTCTACAGCATACGAAGACACGAGCTATGTAGAGCCATGTCTAGTTTTGACATTCCTGCCAAACTGGCCCGCATGTGGAGGATGACAATGGAGAATTCTCGCTGCTCCATTAAATTCAGTAATGACTTCACCGAGACCTTTGATGTCAAAAAAGTATTTAGGCAAGGTGATGCGTTGTTATGCGGTTTCCTTAACATCATTCTTGAACGAATCGTGCGATACTCTCAAGCCACCGCAAGAGGTGGGATCTTTCAGAAATCTGTTCAACTACTTGCATATGCAAAAAACGTAGACATAATTGAAAGAACACAGCGAGCTATCACGGGTTCTTTTGCGGGTATAGAAACGGAAGCGGCCAAAATAGATCTGCCGATAAACGAAGGCAAAACCAAGTATTTACGTCAGCAGAAAAGGTCATAGTAGACAGCTTTGACTTTGAGGTGGTAAGGGACTTTACCTACCTCGGCTCTGCTATTAACTCTAATAACAACATCTCATCGGAAATCAGATGCCAAATCCTTTTTTTTTAGGCTTAGAGGGCAATTGAGTAGTAAAGGCCTCTCCCGAACGTCTAAGGAGACCCTCTATAATACACTCATCGTCCCAGTTTTGCTGTATGGGCGGTAGCATGAACCTTATCCAAAGCAGACGAAGACATCTTTTGTCCATTCGAGAGAAAAGACCTTGGTAAGATTTTCTTTCCCATTTGCGTTGACGGACTTTGGAGGAGAAGATTCAATGACGAATTATACGAGCTGTACAGCGGCATATACCTAATAAGGAGGCTTCGCATTGGATGTCTAAGGTGGCTTGGACATGTAGAGCGCATGGACATCGACGCTGTGGCCCACAGAGTCTTCGAATACAATCCTGTGGGACAACACAGTATAGGAAGACCTCGCCTTAGGTGGCGCACACAAGTAGAAGATGAGTCCAAAAACTTGGCGTACGAAACTGGAGGCGGTAAGCTAAAGACCGGGGTAATTGGAGAGAAATATTGTTTGAGGCCCAGGTACACCCTGGACTGTAGCGCCACTTACGACGAAGAAGAAAGAGCTATACACACTTTGTAAGAATATGTTAATAACATCATGGGAAAAGATGACAACTACACTCCTTTGGGACATAGTCATTATCACAATGTCGAAAACTGTTTTAAGCAGCTTTTTCGACATAATTTGCTACCCCAAGTAGTATTTTGTTTCCATGATTGTTTATTGAGACTGAGATAAGACATAACTTTTTGTTTTCTGGTCACAATTATATACACCATAGGGTATGTCCTTTAACTTTCTTCATCACAGCGTACGGTATTTACTTAATAAAATTAAGAGGGGATGATTTCAAGAGTACCATCTATAATCCAAAAGTTTCCATGTTCCAAGTTCGTTAAATTATTTCACTGCCATTATTAAAATTCTATCCCCATTATTTTAGTATCGTCTACAAAACAAATTCCTTTAAATACATATATAACTTCATCTGGTTCCGCGGTCAATAACTTTTGCTCAGTTATCAATTCCGACAAATTCATCAATTGTGTTTCAAATTTCGTTGAGGGAAATCCGGCGGGATAAATATTTAGTATTAAGCGTAGATGCAGAGTTTTGGATTTCGCTATTCAGGTGCTGAATTTTAAACCCCAGAAACTTTTTTCAGGGGCCAAAAATCTTAATGTCCCAGATAAACATTCGTGAGGCGCCGCATATATGAATTGTTATTTTTGTTAATAGTTCCGCATACGTCAGCGCGCCCATCCTTAAGTAATTCTGGAAATCCTTAAGCGAATTTTCTTCCAATTTTTTTGAACATGTTTACAGATGAAAATTTATTATTTCCTTTTATCCAAGGTCAAGCTCACATTTGTTTTTTCTCTTTTGTTCTTTCTCATTTTCCAATATCTCACCAATGAGAAGAGCCTAACTAAAACATTCGCTGTAATATTCACTGTTCGATATATATATCACAAGTGAAGTCTATCAAGCATGCAGTTCAATTCGAACGTTAAGTATTATTTGGTCGTCAAGAAGATCGGTCAAGTAAATCGCTCACCGCTTAAACGCACTAAACATTTATGCTGATATTTCATTATTTGGCAAATGCAGGTACTTAATTTTATCAAAACACATCAAAAAAGTGGAAAAAAATGCATGTTAAACAACTGGCTAAGCAAAGGAAAAGCAAAATAACAGATTTACTGAGACTACTGGAAAAGGGATGCAATTTACGATGAGACCGGCTTGACTTGCAAACTTTTGGAAAAATCATTGTGCAACGACACTGATTATATGATTGTTAAAAACTTAAATGGAAATGAAAAGTGCATTCTTTATTTAGTCTATAGCCCCAAGCGTAATTGTTCCCTCGATTCATTGTGGTTGGAAGTGGCTTAAGTCGTAGTGAATTTACTTCCAAATTGAAAGATTCGGCGATCAAATCCCACCCTTGGGTGAAAGAAATTCTTATTTCAAGTCAATAAAAATCAAATTAGATATGTAGATGACTATTAAACAACAACAGCCCAGATCTCACTAACAATTTAGTCGCCCCTCTAAATTTTGGGGAGATAAGAGATATTATCAAATCACTTTGACTTTTTAATTTTTTATCTAAACGATCCCACAGGGTGTTGTCATTCACTGCTATTTTTTCCGAAATTTGTTGTGGGGGTTTGGGTCAAGGGACGTTCGATGTGAATTAACATATTACCATGTTGTGAAACTTGCTTGAGTTTGATCTGTACCATTTGGAATCCGACTTATTCGGATGTTAATACTTCGACTTGAATAAATTGGATTATTTTAAAATAAGCAACGATTGTTGCTTTGAATAAATTGGATTATTTTAATATAAGCAACAATTGTTGCTTTTCTTTTTGTTTCTGTTTTTTTATTTTCCACTTGTGAAGAAAGTCGTATGCGTAAATTTACCAGCGTGCGAAAGCACATCTACTCGAAAGCTGGATTCCACCATGTTAAAGTAGGTCTGAAGGTTGACGTTTAGCCAACTTTCATACATCAGTTGTTAACTAGGTTGATTACTTTATGATCGCAATTTCATCAGCCTACCTTTGGACAAAGTACATGAAGTTGCTGAGAATATAAAGTGGTTCGCTTACGAAAGACCGTATTAAGATATGACACTGTTGGTAACCGTTCGCAGCCGTGGCGCTGACTCGATTTCTACCGTTATGTACGCGTTTTATCCAGTTAAATTTATTATTCCTGTATTTTAGGTACATCTGTATATTTGGACGTGTTTGGTGATGTTAAAAGCAACTTCGATGTTAAGAAAGCAACACATAGTACGCTGAAGTCTTACGTAAAATGTTCTAAGAGAAAAATATTGTTTTGGAAAAGCAAACTGGAATAAGTAGTGTACGAGATTGAAGCTGAATTTAACTAAAATATTATCGTTCTTGAAATGCAATAATGTCCATGCCTCTTCGCCATAGAGTAGGACTGGGATTATTAAGGTGTTTTAAAGGATAACTTTTTTTGTTCGGGAGAAGGTTTTGCTAGCAGCGATTGGCAAGAGTGTCATTGTCTGACTTTATAGCAGAGCTTCGGTACACAAAGTCCTTAATTACTTCAAAGTTGTATCTGTCAAAGGTGACGTTCTGTCCGAGACGTCGGTGTTAAGTGTGCTTTTTGCTTGAGAGCATACATATGCTTTTTTTTTGTATTGTTGGCGTGCGCACAAGGGATATTGTGTACCCTTAAAATGTTTGCAGATAGCGCGGGCGAAGGAAATTTAGGGACGGCGAGGGAGGTACCCATGTACGTTAGTTTTAAATGTTTGAATATTGCAATGGCTAGGAAATACAGAACTCGGCAGGGGTTAGGAAAGAATTAGGCTTGAGGGTGTACTAATGAGCATTCATAGCGAGACGGGTATTGCGGTTGGTGGCTTGGAGGGGCGGAATGCTACTGGGAATTTCTGTGGAGCACTGGTGGTAAAAATAGCGATAGAACAAGGCAAGGCAGGAGACATTATGTCGGTGGTCGAGGGTTTAATATTGACATCACCTATAATTCTTAACGCACGCTTTCCAATCCTATCTGGTATGTGCCAAGAAGTCTTAGAAGCACCTGACTAGATGTTTCGGTTTCGACGATGCAAGTGCCATTCATGAATAATGGTTGGGTATTTGAATTTCACTTTAGCGACAGCATTGTGTTTTGGAATCATTAAATTCCACTGTGTTGATAGTTCGCCAATTGGTTATGCTGTCAATAGTGGAATTTAATGAGCTTACCATATGCTGCCGTTACCGTTCTACAGCCGAGGAGCAGGGCCGTGAGTGCAGAAACGAATATGAGAAGCAAAGAGTACTGTCATCCACGAAGGAATATATTGGATTAGAAGTAGCAGACAAGAGATCATTGATAAAAATTAAAAAGAATGTCGGAGACAGAACAGAGCCTTGGGGCACACCAGCATTTATTTTGTGAATATAAGACTTGAAACTATCTAAGATAACTTGAATTGAACGTTCCGAAAGGTATTATCTAGTCCATTGAAGAAGAGTGTCATCGATCCCAATTGAACGCATTTTCTACAAAAGAGCCAGATGCCAAACACTGTCAAATGCCTTAGAAATATCAAGTGCAACTGTTTTGCTTTCGCTAGATTGATGTAGACTTTGGTTCCATTTTCCAGTGAGACATGCCATCAAATCACGAGAGGACCTGTTGCTACGAAAACCGTATAGCCGGCCACTGACATCAAAGTGCTTTCATTCGATTATGTCAATATCGTCGGCATTGATCATATTAGACATTGCTCTGTATAGCTCATCATCTATAGAGATGAGGCTGTCATACGCGGCCTTGAAATCGATAAATAGATGGTATATATCGATCAGAAGCTCATCTTGGAGAAAACCCCAAGAGCTGCTATGGTGTGAACATATGTATATATACATATATATATATACATACGTCGATGGTTGACTTTCTTGGTCTGAAGACACTCTGATATGGACCTATCGGGTTGTTGACGAACGGCTTCAGGCGGTCATACAATACGGTAGATTAAGAAGACTGATGCCTCGGTTGTTGGGGCAATTTATACGGTCTCCTTTCATAAGTATCGGACGAACAATGCAGAGGTTCAATTCATCGGGCGTATTTTCGTTCGACCATATTTTAGAGATAAGTTTATATATGCTCCTTACCAAGTCACCGCCTGCCGATTCGAAGAGCTCGGCATTGAGACTGTCCGCTCCAGCATCTTTATTGGACTTCAGCTTAGATATTGGTATCTTCACTTGATTCAGGTTGGATGGATGGAATTTTTGGTCTACATAGTCCAGATTGAAAGGTTCATTCTGTCTGACAACGGAATTTGTTTCGTCATCGCCGATATGCAGTTCACAGAAATGATATTTCCAAATCCTCAGCATCGATTACTACGATGTTCACTTTTTCATCTTTGGGTCGGGGTCTGTGTTTTACCTTTTGGAAAAGCTTCCGAATCTCATTGCTGGAGTACTTGACATCTCTCGATTTCCTCGACGTTGTGCGTCCCGTTTCGTATAGCTGCATGTGTTTGCGGGCATTCGTCATAAAACCAGGGGTTTCGTTGTGGTGGTCGTGTGAAACTTAGTATATCAGAAGTGGCATCTTTGATGGCTTTTTGACAGTGTTGCCACTGGCCTTCGGTGCTTGATGCCGGTTACAAGCGATCTCTTCAAAGATTAAGAGAGACTCGATCGGAAAAGGATTTGGCGATCTCTTGCAATTGTAGCTGGCTAACGTCAAGATTTCTCACAGTATTAGCTTGCCTTGACATTGTTCGGGATATCCGCAACCGTACCTTGGCTATAACAAGATAATAGTCCGAGTGGAAATACGTGCTAGCGACAAAGATGTTCGTCCCGCCGCATAGTTGATAAGCCGGAATCCGTTATCGGAGGTGGTGTCGTGCATGATATATCTTTCAACTGTACTACCAAAGATGCCCTCTCTTGCATCAAATGGCGTAGCTGCTTTCTACTCTGTGAAGGCGTGCGCGCATATCAGGCTAATGTTGGAAAATGTAGCCTTGATGCGGATTCGTATGAGGCGTTCGTTCACATACCGGAAACTCAGGACTTCTTGCCCAAGTCTGTCTCCAAAAATAAATGCGTATCCAAATAGGCGCTGTTCTTGCCGTCGATAACAATCGCCGTAGTAGATGTCCTAGTTTTCTATCCTCTTTTTGTCCAGCCCATCACATCGCATTTCTTGGATGGCGGTAATGCCTTCTTTGCAGCAGTCTAGGGCCTACGCCAGTTCTTCGACTGCTCGTGTCATGTTAAGGGACTTAATATTCCTCGTGTATATCCGAAATAAGTTTGTTGTCCTTAATTCGTTTGCATCGGTTGTCGACAGCAAATCCGTCCGTATCGGAGGCTTTTTCTTGCCGCGTAACTTTTGTATTTTTTTCATGGCCGGGCAGCTAACCCGGCGCCACAGCTCCCCAACCTGGAGGACTAGTTAGACCCAAAATAAGGATCCTGTCCTGGGATGTAAGTGCTGCCGTTGGTCCATTAAGGGGTCTTTCACCACCATCTCTTTTCTAAGATTCTAACTCAGTCTCGGAAATCCTTTCTGGCCTAAGTTCCAAATATGTCGGAGTAGTCCGCTGGCCCGTTTAAAGTGAGACTATTTTTCTCTGCTGGTCAGCACTCACACTTTTAGAATCAATGAAAATGCTCTCAAATAAAAAGAGGAGAGCTATCAATTGTATTCGACTAAATTCCATCAATATCTGTATGGCAGACACATCTACCTCCTCATCAGGAGGACTAACTGCTTTCTTCCACCCATCCAAAAAACTAATTCTCATTACTCTTCATCGGTTACAATGGTTAGTGTAAATAAAGCAACTGTATAGCTCGTTTCAATCGTTTCTTATGGGCAAACTTTAACTCACAGGCTCGAATTCTGTTGTCTCGTTCGGGATAACATGTTTCTGCCATAGCTAACAGCAAATGAATTCTTGGTAGAACAGGATCATATAACATAACCACATCCCCTGGCTTAACACTTTTCGACAGAATTTAATGCGAATGTTGCGCCGATCTTAAATAAATAAATAGAATTGCAGCTTTTCCTGGTCTTGCAACTGGTTCGAAGATCTTGCTCAGTAACTTCTCTTAAGTTTTCATTGAGAGAATTTGACATCAGACCGATGAGAAAACTATTAGGAGTGATTGGGGTCAAGTCTTCCGGGTCATTGCTAATGTACGTCTGTGGTCGTGAATTAATTACTCGTTCAGCTTCGACTAAAAAGGTTTCAAGCTCTTCGGTGCTTACTTTTGCTTTCCAAATTGTTGCCTTCAAGATGTCCTTTACACTATTAATAAGCCGCTCCCACAAACCGCCCCAGTCGATGCCAGTCGATTCTGTAGTTGGTCAAGAATCTTTCAAATGATTCACATTCCAGATCGTTTCCAATATATTTTAACTCAACAGCTACCTTCATAAAAGTCTTAGTATTGTCGGAAAATGTATTTCTCTTCTTGAAATAAAGCGCCTAATAGCTAATAGACAGCTTTCAGAAGTCAATCTTGAAACCAGCTCTAGATGTGCAGCTCTTATAACAGCACACGTGAGGATCATTAGGTATACGTGTATAAGATATTATTAACTTCGTGATATAGGCACCTTTGGGAAGCAAAATCGGATTGACAATATCTCTAGGCTCGTTAAGCTACTTCAACCGAGTAGTCGGTCGCAGCAGACCGTCTTCATCCAAGAAAGGGTTGAGTGTAAGCAGGGTCGAGGAATGTGAAATCGGCTTACCCTGCTGTAAAGAAACAATTTCGTTACGAGTATTTATATAAATATTCTGAAACTACCTAAGCGAATAATGCTCCGCATTTTTTAAATCAGCTGCCTTTAAATACATCGTCACTGAAGACTTCCTCGAAATAAAGACTGAAACGCCTCCAACTGCTAAAATCACTATATGAAAGTAGGGGGTCACGCTCGTCAGTTTGATTTGTGTTGACAGGATTCATAAATGCGGACATCACCGTTATTGAGGTATCCGGTGATTTCTCGACAAAATGGCGCAATTCCTTTTTTAGCCAGACGGGACCGTCAAGCCAACTCCTCGAAGAACAATATCGATTGATCGAAATCCCCCGAGTGAAAAGATCGGCAGGATTTTGTTTTCCCGAACAATGATACCAGTCTGACACATCCGTTAGTTCTTGTATTTCCTTAACCCGATTAAAGATGTAAGGTTTCCATCTTCTTGCCTCACCTTTTATCCAGTGGCGGATGATTTTAGATTTCGTCCATAGTAAATATTTATTGGCAGTTCTACTTTCTTGAAATAAGCACAGAGGCGAGATGCTAGGAGAGCTGCAGTTAATTCAATCTTTGGAAAGGTCAGGCCATTGCTCTTGATTTTTTTTTTTTTTTTTTTATAATTTACGCGTGCCTCAAGGGGTTTATGATACCCGGAAAGATAGAAGGAGGAGAAAGGAAAGTTGTTGTGATGTAGTGGTTTGAAACTCAGGTGTGTTTGGTTTCGATATTCACTTTCCAGGAGTGGGAGTCCGAATAGGACGGAGAGTTTTTCTTCACTCGGAATGATTCAGGTTGTGAATTTTAACAGTTGTTTTGTGCTTGAAACTCTACAACAGCCAAATCTACATGTCAGTGTTATGCCTTCACACGCAGATTTTTCTGACTAAGTTCCAAGTACACAATGAAAAACTTGTCATGAGTAGCATTCGAACCTTGAATGTCCGAGTGAGAAGCGATGGCTAGTACCACTACACCACGGCCAGTCCCTATCTTGTCATCTTTCAATGGCGTCACTCGAGATTTAGCGCACAAAAATTGAATGTCTACGCCTTTATTCTCCATCAGTTTTGAAAAAGAATCTTCATACGGATGACGATTAGTCCGGGAAAACTTAGGTGATCATACATACGAGCTATTACCTTAAGTACATTGCGCCTTGTGGCTATGTTAATGTCAATCAAGTCACTTCTTTTGATGTTTAATGACGGCTCGTCGGTGAAGACGTTCCATCTGACTCCTAAGACTGTTTGATTGCCTTCATAGTTGCCTTCTCTAAAGTATTTTTGCGCAGCTTCATTGTTAGTAACCCATTCTCTTCAGTTCATTGAAGCCCTACTGAGGATGTTTTTGGATTCCTAGTGAAAACTTTTGGCTTGGCACACATCGTCAAAACTAGTTATAACGTCGTCAACATTAAATTATTGGCGCAGTAAAGAACAAGTTTCCGGATACTGTTAAAGATAAATGCAGCTGAATAGCAGCTGATAAGAGAAATAGACTGCACGTTACACTAAAGGTGACTCGATTCATTCTAAATTCCTTCAAAGATGGTATAATCATTATGGAATTTATCAGCTCTACGTACCAGAAGAATCGATGACTGTCACGATTTTGATCCGACAATGAAATTTGTAAAAAGGCTTTCTCATTATCAGCCACTAATCCTACTTTCCCTTTCCGAAACTTGAGAAGTACCCCCAATATATCAGGCAATAAGTTAGATCCCGTCCATAGGCAATCATTTAACAATCGTTTCCCTTATTTATGAGAAGAAGCATCAAAAACTATGCGAATTTTCATTGTTGACTTGTCAGGACGATACACTGGGTTATGTGGCATATAGTATGTCTTTTCCGAGGAGAAATCTGAAGCTCCTTCTGCAAACTCCGCAGCAATGAAATCCCTGATTAGTTTGTCATATCAAAAGAGCTACGTTGTTTGCCTTATAAGCTTTCGATGCTTCATACCTGGTAGATGTTTTTGGTATAAACTCTCCTTGTAAGTTTTTAGTATGAGCAGATCTTTCCAACTCGTCGCCTTTAATCCCTACGCTTTCAAGATTCCACATATTTTCGAAAACTGCCGAATTGCAAAGTGCCAATGAACTCTTTGAAGGACGCTGGGGGGTTGACTCAGAGGGACCTTGTATTGTTCATGAAAATATGGTGTCCACAGCGGTTAAGCCTGATATCAATCGTTCGCCAGTGAATATCAGCCCCTATGAGCATGCTCAATCCTTCCATCTGTTCACGATTGCAGATATTTGTGTCAGCCAAGCACATTTTCTCCGTCTTATTCCCGCAACTGTCGTCATCTGGAACTGGAACCATGCAAATTTCTGGACCCACAATCACAACTATTTCGAGGGATGTTCTGATAACTGACTTCGAAGAAATACCTTCACTAGCCGAAAACATCACTGGTTTCTAAATTTCCTTGTCGAAAGGGAATAGAATTGAGTTTCGTTTCTCCAACAACTGGCGAGTTTAGACTACTTACTTTTGATTCTCGAAACTGCCATCATAGAGAACTATATGCACAAATAAATGATTGCTCTTTTTCGGTGTCATTAAAAAACTCTCGCAGTTTGCAAAATATTACTAAATTATTAAATCGATTCAGTAAAATCAATCTAGTGGTTTTTTGATTACTTCTAACAGTAGGTAATTCCTTTTGGGCTGACCTGAATAAACTGATTTCTTTATTGCAAATGTCTGTGACGTGCTTTTCCTTTACACAGTTTGCACTCCTGCCCGTTAACCTTGCAATTTTTTGACATGTGTCTTCTATTTGTGCAACGATAACACCTTCCCGCTTTAGCAGCTGTTTTTTTTTTCTTCTACATTTATTTTTTTACTCATCTCGCAGTCTATGGTGTGATGGTTGCTTGAATCGCAAAAAAAAACATCAAGAACCGTACGATGAACTAAATAAACCAGCTTCAGTTGATGGTTGTGCATGTTCGGCGGACTTGTATACATTCATCTTCCCTGCTGGAGCTACTGCAGCCCGTTCGATTGACGTGACTTCTTGACGCAAGAACCATAATATATTTTTGACTTCTTCATCACCGTCAAATAAAAAAGTAGATCCAGTTTCGGATGACCTGTCGCTACATTTTTCATCCTCCTACACCTTATACTCTTCACTAGGCATAACAATTTCTTTCTTTATTCTGTAGTAATCTATGTACAACTCACTAGGCATGCAATTTAAAAGGATTGTTTTAAGCATTATTTAATAGTGCGACGAGGGTTCTCCAAGGGCGGTAATGGAGCGGCTCGAAGCAATTACCATATTATACAGATGACGTAATCCTACAGCATCTGTTTTTTGCTGTTATTTTGGTAAACACATAAATTGTTGCATGTTTTTGTCGATAAGCTTCTCCTTATTTTCAAATTCCTCTCGTAGAAGCGATATTGCCCTATCATAAAAGGAATCGGAAGGGGTAAAACCTGAAATTGCTTTTAATGCACTGCCTGATAAAACGGAGGAGGAGGTAGTTGAATTTATCAGAGCCTGTGGGCGAATTATTGTCATGGATGGTCGTATGAAAATTTTTCTAGAAAGGAATCCACTCCTGATAATCACCGGAAAACCTTTTAAACGGCAAGGTAGGCAATTTATTGCCGGCGATACCTTTGTTAGTATGCAAGGAAGATGTATTAACCTAGGTGATATACATGAGGCGATTAGGGACCGAATTTTAGCTAAGCATGAGTAGGTAGAATTCTGCATTCAATAATCACGATTAAGCGTCCCGGGCTTCGGCACGTAAATGTAAACTAATTCGATTAAAAAGCCCGAGGAAATAACAACGCGTAATCTTCAAGTTTATTGCAATAAAAATCGTTTATGACTACGAAAAAAAAATTAATTGTACAGTTTATATGGAGTTTTACAGTTTTACTTTTCATATGTGCGAGTATATGTATAGGGTAAAGTAAATAACATAGAATTAAGTGTTTAAGTGATTAAAGAAAAGCTGTATGTTTGATTTAGTTTATAGGGTATTACAAACGAAATTCATGTTTATTTTGAATAAAGAAAAAAATAATGAATAAAGAAAAGAAAAGAAAGATACTGATCTAATTTTTAACAGTAAGCATTTATCCTTCAAGTGCACAGCTATTCAATTGGACATCAGAGCACAAAGCAACATGCCATGCGATCTTGAATGAGAGATGATATAGAATTCGACAGTAATGAACTACTGACGATGAATTTTTTATATAAGACGACGATTGCGCAGATAATATAGTAACTGAGCTTATGCACCATAAGGTAAGGTTAGGTATGAGTGGCTGTTGGAAAAGTCCAACCCACTTAGGACTATTTGCCAGTGGTAGTTGGGTTAGACGCTGGCTTTGTCTTAAAAGCCCATATTAACCTCATTTTGCCAAATGCTTTTCTTGGAACTGGTTTTATAAAGATAAATGCTTAATTTTATTTTTATTTTATTTTTATGACTTTAGTTTTTTCATTATATTCACATTCGTTAGACCATAGCTTAAATATACGGTTGTCATTTGAAATATTAAGACATCCTTCGTTCTGTTGGCATCGAAAGTATTCAACTGCGTTTCGCATTTTCATCAAATGCATTCGAACTCTTGTCCTAATTATAAAGAAAGATGCTTACTCTTAGAATTTAGACACAATTGACGAGACGTAATATTTGTAAGAGATACACACTATTGTCATATAAGATACCTTAATATTTTACTCGAGATCTGGCTATATATTGTAGTATGAACTCTCAAGCGCATTAAAAATAAGGTTTTTTACAAAATATCACAGAATTATTTCCTTTGCTCAAACCGTCAACATTTTCAACGAATTAAGCAAATGTTTAGATATTTACTTACATGGACTAAGTTTTAAATTGATTAGGTTTATCCTCTATATATTAGATAGCATGAAAATATTTTATATTATTCATGTAAATTATATTACAGTTTTGGAAGATATGCTAGCATTTAAGCGTCTTGCAGATAAGAAATAAATAAATATCAAAAAAACTCGCACGAATAAAGATATGTTCTTAGTTTCTGAAGTATAGGTATATTTATGGAAAAAACTGGTTCTCAGACTACGATTCAGCTATAGAACTAAAAATTCAGATATTTTTTGCACAATTACATGAAGGAAGTGTTCTAATTCATTGAAATAATTCCGTTTTGAATTATCAAAACGATTATTGTGGCTACTTTAATATGAGGTTGAAATTTTCTGTATATTATCATTCAAGATATAATTAAATTTAAATTGAATGCTACCTATGAACAATAATAATATATTAGATTGTAGAACTTGGATCTAATAAATCAGAAGTTAATATTAGTATATTAATAACTAAAAATTTAAAAATATATGAATATTCGTTTGATAGTCTTCAAAGTTGCGTAATTTAGAAAAACTTTTAGTCACTAAATAATTAACTTAAAATAGGTTAGACGGAATTATGATTAAGTATGTAGAAGAAGTAACCTCTTTAAATTAATAGATTCGTTTTTAAAACAAATAGCAACAAGCTTCTGTATACTTGCGAACGATCGCGTATTTTATTCATCTTTGTCATAATGTATTGAAGTAAACAGAAATCATAAGTTATTAACTTATAAATTAAAAGTTAGTTTAAATCCGTTGGTTTATAAATTCGTATCCATAAAACCCAGAAAAATAATTTGTATCCAAAGTTGTGCAAAGACCTTTCGTTAAGCTTTACATTGCATTTAGTTATAAAATAAATTATATCTTGTTGAAGTTATGATAAAAAAAATATTAAACATTATATGGATATTCCTAACACAGAAGCAGTATCAAAAAACAACACAATTTTGTTTGAGTACAATTTAACTTAAAAACATTCAATGTATTATATATTATTTTAAATGTTTATTAACGAAAGAAATATTTGAAGGTTTACATCTCTGCCTACCTTTTTCGCTGGTAGAAACTGCGCATGTATTAAAAGTTTACAGATATTCAGTAAATATAAGGAACTGCTTTTTTCATAAACTTTCTCTACATCGAAAGTTCATTGTCACACGAAAAATCGATTGACAATTTAGAGTTTTTATTAAGTGGCAATTCGCAATAAATTTAAATCATTGAAGGAAGTTGAGAACACTTATTTTACAAATGTTTCATTTCAGTTTTGTAAAGTACAAGAGTACATCAATATATAAGTTTGCGCTAAAGAGAAACAAACATCAGTTGCCAAAAAAAGATGAAGTAAAAGAAAAATTTTTAAGGCTACAGTCATAAATACTTTGAAATCCGGGCATTTAATAACAAAATTTAAATTAAAGTATTGTGGAAACTGAAAAAATATTTGTTTTTAAAGTGCTCTTAATGAATTTATCTTTAATTTCACATTTATTCGGCTACATATCATATAAGCTGTTTTCAAGTAAGACATATTATTTGTATAGGCTTACAAAAAAAACAAATAGCTGATACATAACATTTTTATCTCTTTAAACTACGAATACATTATTATCGTTCTTTAGGTTTACCAGTACGTTAATATAAAACTAAACTATAAAACTAATAAACTATTTTGGTGTGCAAATTAAATTAAAGACTAACATATATAATTGTATATTTTGTAAAATTTAAATATTAAAAAGAGTTAAGATTTGTTTTATCATAGTTTTTTGAAACAACTAAAACTAACATTACTTTTTAAAGTTGACAACAAGTGAATAAGAACTTAGAAATGCTAGATTCCCTGGGGTTGCAGTTACGCGAAGCAGAGGCTAGACGTGCAGATGTTGAGAAAGTACATAAGGTGAACTTTTTTATCAATAAAATCATTATATTTTCTTCAATTGACATTTTAAAACTTCAGGAGACTTTGTTACAAATTCGTGACTTGAATCTCAACGGAAAATTGGATAATGAATCAGTTGAAAATTTGTATTCCAAAGCTAGAGAATTAGAGAAGAAGGTAAGTCATCGCCAGCAAAAATTTATAAACCAGAAATGTATTACTGTATTAAAACAAAAAACAATTTTTCCCAATTGCAATTACAATTAAGGAACCAGTTAATGAAAATGAAAGACAAAACTGAAATGGCTTATAAAAATTAAATGATATACGATTACAGACAGTACTTCTATTTTATAACAAGCATTCATGTATTAAATGAAAGAAATGGTTAAACTTATTTATCTTGTTTGGGAATATGTGGTTTTATATATTTATGTTCTCTATACAATATGAGATTATTCAAACTATAAAAATATTAATATTATAAGAATATTTTCCCAAGTTGTTCTTTCAATTCATTGATACGAGTATCACTTCTTCCACGAATACTATCAATATATGAACGCATGAAATGCGGTGTAATGTATACATCTCCAGGAATGGTGCTTGTTGCTTTATAAATAAGAGTTATAGTTTTTTATATATATAGTGTATATATGTCCGTACCCAATTTGAATTGTTAGCTTTTTATTATGACTAACCTTTGTTAGGCTTTGTATTTTGTTTTAAAGGAATATGGTTTTTCATTTGTAACAGATCACAAAATCTGTCTTATTTTATATAGAATTCCGGTCCTCGCCATAGTTGAAAAATAATTCAATATTTCTGCATGATTATCCAACGAACAAGACTAGCAAATAATTTATATTATCTGGAATTTTTCAGGATGATGATGAAAAACAATCAGATATGGGATTAAGTCTGAACCTAATAAGTCTTTTTGAATCAAAAGCGTGCAATATTAATAGCTAAGATTACTGAAAAAACAAGCGAGAAATAAAAGAATACATGTTTAATTTTCCCTCAACTTTACTGATACAAATTTCACCATGTTGTTATACACCTTTATTACCGCAGATTCTGATTTTATTCTATCATTTTCATACATGTCTACTTAGCTTCATTATAAAAAGATTTGACTTATTAATTAATATATAAAGACAAGGAAGAACGGATGATTGGGGCAAAAAGTCCCAAGCATGTAACCTTATTCTTAAGATCATTTATTTATACTGAATGTAACTTTAAACTCCTCAAGTAGGCTTTGGTTAAGGAAATGTAAACGTTGTAGGCAAACGCAGGCATCCAATGAATAGTGTTTACCTATACATAACTACTGTACAAGTTTAGAGATGATAAATAAATACGTTCATGCAGATCTTTACTGTGTAGTGAATTGCTTTCTCAATCTTGGTATTACCTTATAAAGTCCTTCTATACTCCTTCTGACTCTGGGACGATGTATATATTTCAATGCACATTTTTCCGTGTCTTTGCTGGGGCTACTAATCGCATCGTAGCTCTTTTTTTAATAGAGAAGATAGGGCTTCACTTAAAATGCCGGATCACATGTTCAGTTTATGGGAAAATAGGATAGTAAGAGAGAGAGCTCAGTGGCCATTTCGCACCATGGGTGCCACCTAACATTATTAATGGGAAGCCATTTTATAAATGTAAATTGACTTGTTGTTGTATTTAAGACAACCATTAATCTCACATGATTTAAGTTGCTTAAGAAAAAGTCTTTCGGGCGCGGTTGGGACTGAACGCGTCCCGAGTAGGAAGTCAATTCACTACCAGTTGAACAACAGCCATTCACTAGTTGACCAATAAATGGTAAGGTACTATTTTGTTTAGGAAAGAACTCATCTGCTACTTTCAGGTGAACTTCCCAAGTTCTCCTTGATTGCCGTTCTGGTATCCAGTAAAACTATATGAATTTATCGCTCCAGTTTTTACTGTTTCCTCTCGTTACAATCGAGGATTTTAACTGGCCATATACTCGCTCCACCATGCGAATTTCTTGTAGGTGATGCGCTGAGATTCCTATTTGATTGAAAAGAGCCCCAGATGTTTTCTACTTCTCCAAAAAGTTTCGATTCGAATTGTGTCCGTTGGTCCGTTTTGATTCAGTGGGGGTACCGACACAAAATGATATACGAGTATAAAAACGTTTGCTTCAGTGATTAAGGATATATATTAATTATTATTATTATACTTGTTATGAAATGAAATGAGCCACATTAGCCATTTAGAATTATAACAAAAAGTCCAACTACACCAATAACTTAGTGTCCAAAATAGTCACTGAACCCAAACATGTTTCTTTCTCTCTTTGTTCCATTTTCCTACAAACTTAATACGTGCTCAAGCACTTGAGTATTAAGATTCTTATTTAAAAAACAAGGGTCAGAAGGAGAAAAGTGGACCTCCATTAAGCTGGTCCACCTGTTTTCGCAACAACAGCTGGTTTGATTAGTTTGATTTTTAGTTGGGGCTCGATTTTTCCGACGTTTTAGTAAAATTAACAAGTTTTAGTGCATTTTCGTGCATTTATTTCAAATTGTTGGTCAAAGTAACGCTATTCTATCTATAACCTACCAAAAATGAGTACCTCAGGTATGGAGCGACGACCCAATCGTTCCATCGTGTTTACAAGTTTAAGTATTTCTCTTATTTCGTTGCGGGATTGTAAAAATTCGTCGTCTGCGTCAACTCATACTTCTTTGTTCCCTAGTTGATACGGACCCTGAGGCTTTCCAAATTTTGTCCACGAGAGCTGTGATTTTGATTTCGTGGCAACTATCACACAATTTACGCACGAACTAAATTTTATTGATTCTCTATCTAGTTGCTTAAACGATCTTTAGAATACGGATGGTTTTGTGTATCCTGATTCCCAGCTAGATATTATTTTTTTCGATTCGACGTTCCTGAATATTTCAGTTGTTGCCGAATCTTAGCAAACAAATATCCGTTGCATTAGCTCATGAATTGAAGTGAAATGACCACTGACTTTGGTTTGGCTTTTCAGTTTGGGCTTAGCTTAAAATCAGCTCGAAAAGTCTATTTTGCTCACAAAATCATTTTCATCTCGTCGGCCAAACTGCCATGTGCACGTAATTATAATTTATGTGCACGTAAATATAGAGATGTTACAGTCAATGGAGAGCCCTACTGTTACACGATCACCAATTTTGTTATGGCCAGCAATTGAGGAATTGGACTTAGTTGAGCTATGGTTCCAGCAAGGTAGGGCTACGTGCCAAACAAGCTTTTCAATAATCGATTTATTGCACACAAATTCTGTCATCAGTTGTTTTGGTGATACTGCTAGACCGCCACAGAGCTTCCATTTTACTTCTTGTTTTGTGGGGTACCATTAAAATCGATGCGAACAATTCAGACACGATTCAGGTTTTTAAGAAAAATATTGGTTATTTGTGGAATAGGATGGCCTAAAATGTATTGAATACTTAGCTTGGCAGGATGGCTTACTGCCGAGTCAACCAAGATATTCAATTTAATAAAAAATACTCTGTAATTAAGGAAGATAAACACTATTCAATAAAGCGACATTCGTGTTTTTCGTAGAATTTTTAAAAAGGTACCAACAGATATCGGCAATCTTTTACTTGCAGTATCGAATCGATTGCATTTTCTGAGCGAAATAAAGAAAGCTTATTTCTTGGAAAGTAAATACCTTCTTTTTGGAAGTCGCGAATGAAAATTTTAAGATTATCAACAAGAATATAGTACAGTAAAATGTTTGTTTGTCACTTGAACGAAGTTTAAAATTTTCATCGCCATTGAATCCCAAAAAGCAATCCCTGAGCTGAATAAAAAAATTGTTGGATTCGTTATACCTGAACAACAAATACCTTCGAAATCGTGGCCAAACATCAAAGTAGATCAACAAGATCCCGAGCGGTTAATATGACCTATAAAAGCTTTAACAATGTTAAACCCAAATCAAGGACAAAGTTATACCTTGCATAAACTAAAAGAAATCATGTGCATACGTGAATTTGCTGATGACAGTGTACGATTTATATAATTTATAAATGTAGTTAACTGGAAGTCTCGAAAAGAACGTCACCTTTGACAGGTATAACTTTGATGTAGTTGAGGACTTTGTCTAGCTTGGCTCTCCCATAAATTCAAACAACGACACCAGCGCTGAAATCAAACAAAGAATAACTCTTGCCAATGGCTGCTTCTTTGAGCTAAGAAAGCAATTGACTAGCAAAGCCCTCTCTCGAACAACAAAAGTTACCATGTGTAAGGTCTTTATAATCCCAGTTCTGCTCTATGACGCAGAGGCATGGCTATTATAAAAAATGAATGAGGGTGCACTTGGCTGGCTATGCCCATCTGTATAGACGGTTAGTGGAGGAGGGGATATAAAAACGAATTGTATGAACTGCAGAGTAACATCGATCTAGCTACAAGATCGAAGATCCAACGAATGAGATGGCTGGGTCATGTAGTAGTATAAGTTGTCAAGCAAAAAGGACACTCAACAACGACGTCCCGGACAGAGCGCCACGTTTGACAGATATAACTTTGAGGAAGTTAAGGACAATACCAGTGCTGAGTGGGTAGCCGTGGCTCAAGTCGTAGTGAACTGGCTTCCAAATCGGAAAGTTCGGTGTTCAAATCCCAGCTATATCGGAAATACTTGCAGTTAACAAAAATCAAGTAAGATGACTAGAATACAACAAGTCAGCTCTCACTAACAACTTCTTCTACCCATTAAATGTTTGAGGTCACCCATGGAATAAAGTAACCACTGAGGGCAAACATCTTTCTCTGTCCGATTTTCCAAAAAAATTTAACACATGCTGAGGCATAATAAATGTATTCGTACCCACTTGAGTGTTCTTAAAAAAAAAATCAAACGAGGAATAAGTCTTGCCAATGGCTGCTTCTTTGGGCTAAGAAGGCAATTGACAAGCAAAGCCGTCTTTCGAACAACAAAAGTTACCTTGTATAAGACCTTAATAATCCCATTTCTGTCTCTATGGGGCAGAGGCATGGACATTATCAAAAATGGATAAGGATACTCTTGGCTGCTTTAGGAGCAAAATTCTTCGAGTGATCTTCAGACCCGATTGCATTGATGATGTGTGGAGGAGGAGATACAAAAACGAGCTGTATGGATCGTACAGCGACATCAACCTAGCCAGAAGAGTGAAGATCCACGGATTGAGATGGCTAGGCCATGTAGAATGAACGAACGCCAATACTCGAATCCGCCACCGAGGGACAGCGTAGTAAGGAAAGACCGAGACTTAGATGACGCACGCAGGTAGAAGGGGACCTCAGCCAGCTAAGCGTGCAATACTGGCGGCGTCTGGCAAAAGATCGAACTTGCTGGAGATGCTTGTTGACTTGGGCCCAGCTCCACTCCGGACTGCAGCGCCACTTAGAGATGTAAAGAAGAGGGGTTTTCACCCGAGACAGAGTGTAACTAACTTCGTAAAAGAAAGTAAACTGCATATAAAATTATGAAGTTGAACAATTGAAATAAGGAATAGGTATAGCTTTCTACTTTATTATATATATAAAAATAAAATAAATAAATAAACGATGCATCCTAATGCCTTTTTACTGGTATCATACCTTGAAATCACGAAGCCCTGAATTTTAAAATTCCTACTCATTAAAGACTGACTTAACCTCAAGTGACGAGATAGAACTCTATCATCAAAACACCATAGTATAGTGAATGTATATATCACCAGATATCGCCTGATTCTATTGACCGCTCTGTATTGCATAATATGCAGCACTCTCCATCACTAACAATTTAGAGAACCCTTACATAGAAATGCATCAACTTATTTTTAAAATAACGTTAGTTACGACTACCTTTTTTGGTCACATTACGTCGCACTTTCCTGATGGCTATAGGTAAATTCGAACTTGGATCGCTATGAAAACACACTATCATTACTTACACCCATTTCGTTTCTTTTTTATCTAAATTAACAGGAAACCGAGCTTAAAACCTATCAAAAGAACGTTTTCTTAGCTGATTTTGATGTACATAGCGAATTTTATAATTTAAATCTATAAGATAAGTCAAACTGCTAACCACTTTTTTAACAATTGCAGGAATGCACCTAAGAATACTTTCTCTGCAACAGAACAATTTTTTAATTTTAAAGTATTCCCTTTAATTTGTACCAAATTTTCCAAAACGCTTCTACTTTTCCCAAATTTCCAAGACTTGGCTCATGTGATTCTCTTAATATTGCATCAGTATTTACTTTAGGATTGATATAATCTGAATTTTGTAAGAGTTTAAATAAGAATATGAGTAATTTCGTTTATTCTCTGTATAGTGAATTGATTTATTATTGCCTGTTTATTATTACTCTTTAAGACATTGCTCATTTTTAATGTTATAACTTCGAGGTCATGTCGGTCGGGGCTACCCGCAATCCATTTCCAAGCGGTGCCTAAGAAATCGAGTGACCATTAATTCTTTTTATGTATCCATTTCCAATCGGTGCCTAAGAAATCGAATGACCTTTTATTCGTTTTATATAATTTTAATCTTGCAAAATTATTTTTAATCTGGAGAATTTCGTTTGATAGGAGGCGAAAAAGAGGATGACTTTTACCGGAACTTGAATTGAGTGCTTCTTCTATATTGTTGACTAAATTGTGATAAGCTTCTAGATCGATAAGATGAATTTTTAAATTGTCCATTCTGTATTTTCGCAGTTCCTATATCAATCTTAACCTGTTTCGAATTTGAGTAGTCGGGGATTTGAGTGGTGGCAGCGCAGGCTGCAATGAAGGATCTGAAAAAGGGGATTAATTTTTTATATGAGATTTGTGGACTGATTTGCCTGACTGTGTTAAAACTGTTGTGGGCCTATTTTCAATCACTATTTCTTTTTTATAACGGGGTGTTAATTTTGAACTTTTGTTTTGCCTTAGATATATTTCTTAACGGGAAGTATATTAATTATTGGTTGACGTTTTTTGTTATGATATTCGAGATCAGCTGCTTGCTTATCTTGAATCTTCTGTATGATTTTTTTTTGCGCTTTTTCTAATAATTGAGGATCAGAGCTTACTCTTCTTGAGAAGAATGCCTCTATAGGTTTCATATCTGTAGTGGAATGAATAGAGCAATTATATTCGTAGACGGCACCTTCGAGAAGTACCGTTAAGGATCCATGGAGATTTTCCGTTTTCAAACATCTCATAATTTCGATGAGTGTCGAATGGAAACGGCCGTTGACCGTGCTAGAATAGGTGGGTGTTGTGAAGACCTTAATCTTAAATTCATCTTCTAGCATGAAATTTATAGAATTGAATGATTTCTCATTGTCAATTACCACTATTTCTGGTAGACCAAATGAGAACAGGATTTCTCTAAGAGGCTGGCGCACATCTTCTATCGCCAAGGACTATATATATATATACAAATGCACGACTTGTCTTGGATATTGTGGTACTGGAGTAAGTTTAATTTCTGGCTTACTTGGGTGACGGTCTTATTTATTCTCATTACACACTGCACACCTCTTTATTATTTTTTTGATTTTAGTGGTCATTGCTGGAAAGTAAAATTGTTCTTAACTTTGTGCTTTGTTTTCGCGGTCGTTCCGATGAGCTCGTCTGTGCGTGTTGATCATTACTTCTTCCTGCTCTGATTCGTTTGTTATGTCGCGTACCTGTAATTGTGTGAATCTTACCTTATACCTAAAGTTACCGAAATTGGAACGGTAAATTTCTGGAAACATACCCATGGTATGTTCATCAGTTTTTATAGCATTTATGACACTGGGATTAAGTATTTTCTTTAAGATTACTTTGATTTTTTCTTTGTTATATAGAGGTTCAATAATTTTGTGGCGGGAAGGTTATTTCAAATTCGTGATTAGGGGTTGGACCAATTTGAAAAAGAATTTGGTTTTTAAAAGCGTTAATGGGCACATCCACGCTTATTATGCGATTCTTGGATAAATTTCGTCGCTATGTTCTGTGGGAGAAAAGGAATTTATTTGTGTTCGAAGAATTCGGGAGAGTGCGACTGCCACGACATTACTTTTGCCTAGCTTATACTGCAATTCATAATTGTGTTCCTCAAGAATTGCTTTCTACCTCTTCATCTTACTATTATTCTTCTTGCTACTAAGAGTGTAAGTGAGGGGCTGGTGGTCAGTATAAATTTTAACGCGTGCTGAGCCGTATAAGTAATTACGCAATGACCCTAAGGCCCATATGATTGCCAGCAATTTTTTTTCGTTGGCTGCTGTTCGAGAAAGAAACGTTATCGGCTTTCCCTCTTGGGATAAAAATGCGCTAATAGCGTAGTTAGACGCATCAATTGTTAGTTCGAAAGGTTTGCTAAAATTGGGATATGTGAGGATAAGATTTTTGGAAACGAGAGAATTTTTAATTTTGTTAAAAGAATCTATTGCGGTTGGGTTAAGAGAAACTTGTTTTTTAGAGGATGTGTTTTACACGTACGTCCTTCCTCCCCCTTAAAAGAGATGTTAGGGGCTTCGCAAGCTTTGCATAGTCTTTCTCAAAGTGGCGGAAGTAGCCTGATAGACCAAGAAATGATCGTAAATGTTTCAGTGATTGAGGCATGGGGAAATTTAAAATTGTTTTGACCTTTGCAGGGTAAGTTTTTACTCCATCTGACGAGATGATAACCCGTCGAATTCTACTTCCTGCTTGACATTTGTCAAGCTGAATCTTCATGTTAGCATCATTGAGTGTTCTAAAAATTTCCTCTATGTGCTGGGAATGTTCGGTTTCGGTTTTGCTAAAAATGACTATAGCAGGTTTTACCGATATAGTCCCGAAGAATGTCATCGAGTGCCCTTTGGAAGATTGATGACACTTTCTTGAGGCCAAAACGAAGCCTTGTGAATTCATATTTTCCATTATTTATAGAGAATGCAGTCTTCTCTATATCGGATTCCTTCAATGGAATCTGATGAAATCCGCTTTTAAGATAGAGAACGGTGAAATACATATTTTTTCCGAGTTAATTTCGGGAATGGGGTAGCGGTCTGCTATAGTAACGCTATTCAGCTTCCTATAGTCAATAACCATTCGGTATTGCTTCACTCCGGAGGAGTCTGGTTTTTGGGTATAATCCACACAGGTGAATTGTATGGAGATTCTGAGGGTCTTATGATTTCATCCTTTAACAAAATTTAGGATTTGATTTTCCACTTCAGATTTAAGTGACATAGAGAACGCGTAATATTTACTATAGACAGGTGAATCAGTGGTGGTTCTAATTTCGTCGATAACTTTTGTGTAAATGTAAGTCTTTCGTCGGGTTCGGAGAGTTGTGGTTTGATTTAAAGTGTTTTGCTGAGTAAGACTCAAGTTATCGATTCTTACGTCCATTGCATTTACTGAGGGTGAACTTAATTGTTTGAGTTTAATTTTTATAGTATTTCGAATAGTCATGAAGTTACACCCTGTGTCTATGACGGCTGATAGTTTCTTAAGACTATCATTTCCTAGAATACCATGAAAGGTTTGAAGGGTCGGTAAAAGTAAAAATTTGAAGCTTTCATCTTTGAGGCCGAAAAGATTGATCAAAATATGTTGAGATATTCTGATATTTCCTGCTATGGATTTAGCGAAAAAGGATATTGTATTTTCTAAAGATTTTGGGACAAGAGTAGACTGTATATAATTTTTCGCTGAACCGGTATCGCTACTCTTCGTCTTGCACTCGAAATACGGCAAGGAAGAGACGTTTAATCTAGAAAATGGATATCGCAATGTTCCAGTTCGGAGGTTGTTTGCTGGTTCGAGCAAGAGGGCTCGTCCGCATCTCTAAGATGGTTATCTGGATTTTGTTCTGGTTGCTCATTATTCAAGTCTAGGTTTCCACAATGTGTACAGATTTTGTAATTTTGTTGTTGTCTTCCTGATTGGTGATCTTGATGTACGAGGGCGGGTCAATAAGTCCGTGACTTTTTGAATTTCTGACCTCTTTACTGAAACAGCAACACTGCTCCCGTCAACAGGCATCTGTCAGTTGACTCCTGTCAGAATTTAAACTTGCTGCGTCAGTTAGTTTGTGTTTGACAGCTATTTTTATCAGACTACTCACTAATTTGAGGAGAAAATGGAAAAAAGTGAGTTTCGTGTGCTTATTAAGCATTATTTCTTGCGAAAAAAAACCATTACCGAGACCAAGGCTAAGCTTGATAAATACTATGGGGACTCTGCACCATCGATTTCAATGGTAAGAAAGTGGTTTACTGAATTTCGTTGTGGCCGTACAAGCACTGAAGATGCCGAACGTCCTGGATGCCCAGTTCATTCACGATATGGTGTTGGCCGACCGAAGATTGAAAGTGCGAGAGATTGTGGAAGCCGTAGGGATCTCGCATGGCTCAGTGGTTTCAATTTTGAATGATAACTTGGGCATGAGAAAGCTTTCCGCAAGATGGGTGCCGCGTTTGCTCACAGTCGACCACAAACGCATGTGCAGTTGCCATGGCAAAAATCCATGAATTGGGCTATGAATTGCTCCCTCATCCACCCTATTCTCCAGATTTGGCTCCGAGCGACTACTTCTTGTTCCCAAACCTGAAGAAATGGCTTGGTGGAAAAAGATTTGACTCCAATGATGAAGTCATCTCGCAAACAAAGGCCTATTTTGAGGACCTCGACAAATCATTTTTTTTGGAAGGGATAAAAAAATTGGAGAAGCGTTGGACAAAGTGTATAGAGCTCAAGGGAGACTACGTTGAAAATTAAAATTATTTTTTTATCAAAAAATCTGTGTTTTAATCCAAAAGTCACGGACTTATTGACCCGCCCTCGTATATGGCGATTTTGTTGGTGCATGACTTTGATTTGAGCGCTACATCCTTGTGTTATAGGCTCTTGTTTGATTGCCGGAACTGATTGATGTTGTCTCGAGGACTGAGGGTTTCGATTGAAATTACATTGGGGGTTTTGATTACATGTCCCATGCTGATGTTGAGGGTGATTTGAATGAACTATACGTACTCTTTTCTGCTGTGGTTGAGATGCATGGAAATTCTGTTGACCATGCGTGCGATTTAAATGCGGTTGCGTTGGGGCAGTATTCTGTCTTTGAGGATGGCTACGTTGATGCTGAGGTTGATGTCTTCTGGCTGCGGTCTGATTACTGTGGAAATGATTGGCTCTAAAATGTTGGTTCTCTAGTTTGCCTGTGGTAGGTCCATAGGCTCTCGAATGCCTAGAAGCCTTGCTAAATCGCCTTTAAGACCCATTATGAAGGTGTCTAAAGCTTTACTTCTATACGTCTGAGTGAGTAAACTCATGGATTCACTGCTAATGTCCATGCATGTAAGTTTGTTCAATATTAAATAGAGGTGGGAATAGACTTCATGGTAGAAACCTTGAATGATATTGCTTTCTTGATGCAGTGGAGTCATTTGGTATTCCAAAGTGCTGATATCGCGCTTATCTCCGAAATGGAGGGCAAGGCAGCTTGAAATGCTCTCCCAGTTAAGCGGCGTGTTATAGGACTCTAGGGCAGTATCTGCTTGTCCGATTATTTTATTCCTTATGACATTTAGAATGCCATAGTACTTAGGTGTTCCCTTTATGGGCCTGTAGATTTGCAATGCCCGACTTACGTTTTTTTTCCAGGAGGAAAACTCGCTCAGATCCCCTGAGGAATTTCTCAGGCAGCGAGCGACGTCGGGAATTTTATCGAGGTCATCCAGTCTGTTGCTGAATTTTGGGGCAATTGTCTGGTCTACACCAGCAAAATGGTCTGCGTTAGGGTTAAGGACATTTTCGACCATATGTGGGCCTTGTGTGTCAAGTATTCTACTCACATTAGAACTAATAAGCAAGTCTTATTCTGGGGTTGATCAAATTTCTGAGGTTCTATCAGAATGAGATGCTGTTGGAAAGAGGAATTGGGATCTGGTACTATTGGATCAGTGGCACGTGCCGCCGATGCATTAGCATTAGAGGGCGCGGCGTAAGCACCTAATTCATTACTTGCTCTTAAAGTGGTTGACCTTGTTTCTGGCCTTTTTAAGGGTTATACACGACAATGTAATAAAAATACAGATAATAAACGAATGTATGATTGTGTTTCCCCTATGATTATATTCTATATATATTTATTTACTTCCTTCCGTTTCACTTTTCTTATTTTGAAATATATAAATTTGTTTTATATTTATTATTTGTTATACAGAAATGTTTTCGTAAGATTTCTTTGCTTCACGATAAATATATATTTTTTGTTTTAATAATTTTTTTATATGATGTTTAAATACACACTTTCTTATCTATTCAAGAAACAAGTTACATTTCAATTTCTTATAATATGTAGATTCAAAAACTTATATTTTTTCAAGAAAAAATATTTTAATTTAAATTCACAAATTCCTTATTTATTCAAGAAAAATATATTTTAAAACGAATTCTTACAGAATACGGATCACTTTCATGTTCAGTTATTCCATCGTTGCTCGGGTTGGTGTTGATTATTGGTCGGATGGTGCGGCTAGCACATAACCTGCTTCCGTTTTGTTCAATAGTTTCACTTAGTTCGGTATTCACTTATGGCTACTTCGGGGCCCTCAATCTTTCACCACACGACCGCGATTTGGGGGACCGTTGGGTGTGAAATGACGAGAGGTACGGCGGCTTCTCGAGGCGTCTCAGTTCACTTGTGTAAAAAAAATGTTTTTAAATGCGAAAGGCACGGCGGCTACTAAAGCCGACTGACCTATTTATTCGCGAAAAGCAATCCGGCTACTTGAGGCGACTGGCTTTTATTTTAAATATTTTTTTTCGTTTGAGGAAAAAAAAAAACACATTCAATTCACAACACCATACGGTCCCTGCTCGAGCGCAGCGCGCGATGGACTGCAAATATTTGCATGGGTGTCGCATGATCCAGCCGCTCGTGTCAACAGTCAGATGTTGATGTATGGTAGAATGTTATTTGAGAATGATGAGAAACTCCTGTTGATTAAAGTTGAATTTTTTGTGTGTTAACTTATATAAATCTGACAGTAGGTTAGTTCCGCAAATTAAATTAAAATTAAAAAATAATACTTTTTTTTCATAAATGTGCAACGCTAAAAAGTTTATTTTTGTTATCAAACATTTTAACACCCTTATAAACAAAGTAATTAAATATTTTATATCCTGTCTGGCACAACATTCATAAATTAATTCTGATTTTAATAATTCGTACAATTTAATAATTCGTACAGCTTGTTATGAAATTGTTGAAGTTGGCAGAAAATTTATTTTCTAATTGCTCAAGAGCCTCAATAAATAACCTTGGTGGCCTAACTAAATGTGCATTATCATATTGCTTGAAATCGATAAATGACTATCTTAACTTTAAAACTTTTGGAAAGGTGAATTAAAAATAAATTGATTACACTAAATATTTTTCCAGCATTTTTCTTTTTAAACAACTTTTTAAAAAGTAAATTAGTCTTCTCGAAACACCCAGTAATCAAATACAATACGATGACAATCATTTACTCCCATTTCCTCATAGTAAAAAGTTTCCCGGGCAGCCAATCGCGAACGCATAAACAAAAGTGTGTTTCTACGTTATCCGTATGCATTACACAGCGTTTTTCAGTCTGGGGAGGGAGAAAAATTACTCACAAAAAAGTTTCCAGGGCATTTAAATTTATGACGGGGCAGACTATCGAATACATTCTTACTCAGGCAAAATTAAATGGGATTTTGAATTTGAAACGAAGCAATAGATCTGCTCTATTTGATCTAATGAGACGTTGTTGTTGGTTTTTTGTGCGACGGGTGGATTTTTTCGGCCTCAGGGGAAGTGATCCTTCTTGTTATAGATATTCTTTGATTTTAACTAACGAGACGTTGTTGTTGGTTTTTTGTACGTCGGGTGCATTTTTTCGGCCTCAGGGGGAGTGATCCTTCTTATTATAGCTGTTCTTTGCTCTAAATGCACATCAATTCAATAGGGTTTGAATAGCAGCAACCACAGGCCACAGGCAATCAATGCAGGCGTGTTAAACTTACGTCAGATGCAACTGGGAATTCACTGGCGGGAAACACAACTTATGGGGTTTTTTTTTCAATAAAGTATGGTGCAAAGATATGGAACATTACTGACTTCGAAAAAACTTTCCCATAAGACATGTACTGCCAATTAATGTTGGACAGAGTATAGGTTATCAGAAGCAAAGTAGCAAATTGGCACTTGTTCAACTTCTGAGTCAACATTCACTGGGTGCCTTGAAAGGATATCTACATGGCTCATTTTTGAGCCCTTCCTATATACAATTTTACATTGGTATTGAGATAAAAGATCATCGTTGAAGTCTAGCTATGGCCACAGTAGAGTTATGTTTGCTTGGGTTCAATATTTCTTTAATAGCCATGCTTAAATCAAATTCATGACCATAAATATAAGTATAGAATTTGTTAACCACAAAAATTATAGCTAGACCCTCTCTATGCAACTGAGAATAGTAACGTTCAGATGCATTCAAAGTGCAAGATGCAAAAAATACTGGTTTTTTAACCCCATCTACTGAATGAGCTACAATGGCTCCCACTACTACTGGGCTAGCATACGTAAGAACCACAATTTCTTTACCCGAATCCTATAGTTCTAAAACTCTATTTCTTCCTAAGATTCTCAGAATTTTCTGAATACATTCTCACATTCCTATGACCACTTTCAACCCTTTGCAAATTACGCGGAGTAGAAGCTTCAACTATCGTCTTACCTTTATCTAGGTTGGGACTCAACCCCTCAGTAGAAATGGTATGATCCGAATATTCAACTGATTTTTTTAAGAATTTTGCATACGGTTATTTGCATTTCAATGATTTTAGATTTGCCGTCGGTAAAATACGTGTTTTGCAGGTTTTCCGGATTCTCGATATAATTTGCACCATGTTGCCTAGCAAAAAAATGGATTATACATTGCACAAATGCATTAATTTATTGTAACTTTATAGTTGACACATATTCTAATCGAAACATCTTTTTTTTGTCACTGTAACTATTGAACTTGCCCACCGGCTGACATTGACCTTCTCTGAAATTCCTTCGCTTACTAACCGATCTAGTTCTTGTTCAACCGTATGAAAGGCTTACTGTATGCAACATAAAAAATGGGGACTGCGTCTTCTTTCAAAACAAACTAATCCTCCAGTTCGTAAAAAGTAAGTAAGTAAAAAAGCAAATATCACCTCATAACTGATAGGAGATTAGATATTTTGTTCACTAAGTTACATTTAGAAAAGCTTCAACTATAAACTTCCTGGTTCAAAATCGTTGGTGTTATCTATCTACATATCCAAGGCTTTTCTATTGAAAACTATACGACTTGTTTGCGGTGAACTGCTTGTAATTGTGCTACCGATAACTTTAACGCTACTCGCTGATAAAGACTCTTTTTTTCCTCGACACTTGTACCATATATGACCCTTTTTGTTGCACACGAAACATTTCCAATAAACTGCGGAGCAAACTCGTTGTGCTGGTCGCCCACAACGTTGACACTGACTACTTCTATTACTTGATGACTTTGAGTTATGACTCATTGTACGGAGATTTGAGGACCATAAAGATGTGGTTGAAAAGATCTGTTTAGCATTGGTATACTTGGATTTGCTTTTATCTTAATTCGACTTGTTTGGCCTGTTGCTATTGGCTATGAAGACTGCATGCATTTGAGCTGGAAGTTGGACCGATAATGAGGCCCTTTCCGAAGCTTCTATAGATAAGGCTCTATCGAAATACTTAAAGACAAGACCATCATGTTCCAGCAAAACCTGTTGTATTTTCTCGTGCCTCAGGCCAACAATAAAACGATTTGAAAGCCGATTGCCCAAAATGTTTAGCTTACTATATATACTCCTATTCTTACGTCTGGGGAGGAGTCTGTGGTTGTACCGGCTAATGGTCGCATTAGACTCGGTGACGGTCCACGTATCTGTTTTAATAGACAAAAACAAAAAATAAACAAAAAAACACTTTGGCGCTGGCAGCCCGGTATGGGCCATGGCCTAGCTTCTTGACACTCATTTGTGTTGCTCATGTTGTCATTTTAGTCACATCTGAGCGGGGCCTACGGTTTATCGCCGAGTCCGAACGGCACTCCTTAGAAGCTTTTTCGTAGGCAATTTTACTTTCGGGAGTTTGCCATTGCCCGCCAAAAGGGTGATGGCGATTTGAAAAATTGTTGGTGACCCAGCCAGGAATCGAACCCACACTCTCTGCGTGATAGTCAAATGAGCTAACTATTGTGCCATCGCCATCGCCAAAATAGCCACGTCTCCGAAAAATCACCAAAATAGCATTCTTGAGATGTTGCTTTAAGTCTCACGATGTACTTACTTATGGACTCCCCCTGCCGCTGACTGACTGCATGAAATCTAAAACGCTCCGCTCTTTTATTCAGTTTTTGGGCAAGTTGACTGCGCAATAAAGTGATGTTGTCTGCAAATTTGTTGTCGCTGGGATCGGCTGCGTATGTTAGTTTTGCTAACAGCTTTTACTTAGCTTACCCCATGATTCCAATAAAGTACGTGTTTCTTCTTCATCTTTTACTATGTTTAGCTTAAAGAAATTAATTAAGATTTTCGTAATCCTCCATATTGTCTCCTTGAAAAGTTTGAAATTTCATATGGTTCGACGTATGCAATGTGCTTTGACATTTTTCAAGTGTACCCTTATATGTTTTTTTTTTGTTTGATTTAATAATTTGTTTTTTCTTCCTTTCCTCGTCGCCAAATCATGTGTGTCTTTAAACCAGATAATTAAAACACGTTTAACTTCAAGAAATACTTCATTTAATTAAATTGCAATTTATTACAACTAAGAGCACTTAAAAATAAACGTCTGTCTGGTGAGCTCATTTAACTTCGAGTGACGAGGTAATACTGTATCATCAAAACACGATAGTGTATGCCACCTGATTCTGTTTACCGTTCTGTATTGCATAGTATACAGCAGTCGTGAACTAGGAATTGATCAACAATTTTGTTTTTATAATGACGAAATTATCCTAATTTTCATAATATTTAATATAAACACAAAATACTTTAACATTGTTTGCGAGTAAATTTACTCTTTATTATAATTTATACGACTCATTTCTTTAATGATTAGGTGGAAAAAATTTGATTGCATATTGTCAAGCGAATAGATTTTCGAAGCGTTTTTTTTCGTTCTACTCTGTAACACCGCCCTAAAACACCGAACTTTGTTATATTTATATTACCATTTTGATAAAATTATTTTAACCTTATTCATACAAACTTAAATTTGAAAGGAATATAGAAAACCGTTATACTATACCTTGTTCAACAAAAATCTGCAGTATGTGGAAGATAAGAATATTCTTCTTTTTTTTAATTGCAATTAATGAGTAAGTGTGGTATCCATATTTGTCGGCAAGAATTTTTGATAATTATTACCATAGGGTTAGCATGTACCTGTTTAGATTGTATTAAATTTCCGAGTAAAAACTATAAATTGCAATACACTATAAATTGCGTTATTTTTTATTTATTGTACCAAACAGTATACATAATAGTATAATAGAAGAAAGCTAATCTGAAAAAAATTCTCTGATGCTGTCATTTACATCATTTAAAGTTATTGTTTTGGATTAGTCGTACAATATTCACTGTCTTCTATGGTCAAAAGTAAAATGGACGAGATTAGCGAAAAAACAAAAGTCTAACTAATCTCAGTGCTGTGTACTTTTGCCGTTTGCCAGCAACAAACACCTTTATGATTCATTTATTGTTATATTACATTACATAGCTTTACGGTAATAATAATTGCATGCGTACGAGTACATACAAGTGGCAGAGGTAAACATTACATGAGATTAGGTTGGATTATGATACAGTGAGTCAAGTAATTGATTAACAAAAAGAGAGAAAACGTTATTACTCGTACATTTTCCCCTGTTGCTGTATCGGCAGAAACATCTACATCCCACATCCTAAGCTTAACAAGTTTAACATCTTTGACGCAACTAGGCCATTTTTCATTGTCCACTTTTTCAGGTGCTGCTGTTAATGGTAGCCTTTCATGTTAGAAGTTTTTTTTTTGCTCTTTCCGAATCTTTTCACTTGAGCCCGTGTCAACTTTATGGGATTAAGCTCGCAGTGATAAAGCGGCAATCGCAGTACCTTATGTCCTCCCATTGAGTCGGTTCATATACCACATGTACCTCAAGTTTGTCTTTGTAGCGTTTGACGACCTTCAACAACTCTGCTTTCGCGATGTTTTTTTTCGAAATCTTTGCTATTTTTCCTTAGAAGCCATTTGATTTCTTCTTTTTTTGTTAAAGATAAAGGATTTTTGCTTTTCTTCCCTGAATGATAAGTAGCATTATATATGTTTAACTAGGCCAGGTTGTGTTAAAGATGTTTTAAGACATCTTCAAATTTTTTTATACACTTAGTTATTGATATCCTTATGATGATCCCCACTTATTCTGGAAATAAAGCTTAAATCTCTTGTCTGAACAAATCCTGTCCAGCTTCCGGTGTGGGTAATTATGAGTCTTATGGTAGCTGGAGTTCAGTTGATAACCCCGCATTGATTACTTTGTATTGATTACTTGTAATGTGTGTACTCGTACAATCGAACATCTTTTGCGGAGTGTGGCCCTCTTTAGCTTTTCGTGGGAAAACACTGTACACTGTTTTCACAGAAAATGAGAATATATCAATATATATATACTCGTACTTTTGATTCATATTGTAGGAAATTAAAAAGATTTTTTTGGTGATTCAAGAATATGTTTTCTTCTCTTTAAGTCCCCCGGATCCATATTAAACATTATACATGGTTGTGCAAGTATTATCGAATAAACCTTAAATATGCCTACTTCAAAGAATGGGCTCAGCTTAAAAGACGCATAGAAAAATTGTTTGTGTGCAATAAACAGTAGTGCACATTGATCCGTTGATTTTCGATAAAAAAACATCGTTTAATGACGGTTGTCTTAAAAAGCAACATATTGCAAACATCTGTATAGTAGTTGATTTTGATTTTCACCCAGCGGCTGAAAAGATCATATTCAAAGATTGATAAATGTAATACAATTTTCATGTCCATAAATGTATGCGTATTTAAGTTTTCGCTATATGTAAGTTTATAAGCATATTTCTCAATGTCTTCCTTATCCGAAAAATGCAAGAACTTTTCATTTATAATCTATATACAAACCTACCCAAAACATAAAGGCAAAAAACAGGCAAAATTGCCATAAAAAAATTACTAGGATATATGTCTATGTAGAAATACCGCCAGGCTCATGGCCTTTACATGTAGTCAGCAATCCTTTTATAAGCGCAAATTAAACGTACTCGTATCTTGTAAGAATACGAAAGTGAAACAAAGAAAACGACTTGAAAGTAAGAAAAAAAATGTTCATCTTAAGCGGGAGATAGAAAAGTCTATGTAGGACTACTGTAGGACTATGAAAACCCTGCCCGATTCGTGCTTTGTGCTTTGATCTTTAATGAGTGGTCAAAAAATTGCATATCAATAGTGAACTGCTCATGCAGTTCTAGAATTTGGATTCTGTTGCTTTAATCACACAAAAAAACTTTTATTACTGGTCCTGATTAAGGCGATACGTTAACAATAATTCCATCTTTATCTCTTCACGTAGTCTTTATACCTTATTTTTAAGGTATTAATATTACTTAAAATATTCGTCTGAGATCGCTGTATAAATGCTGAAAAATTAAAAACTCCTAGGTAGATAATGACTTTACTCAGAATTAATTTATTCACAATTTTTTTTTGTCAAAATCGCTAACAACGACATCGATTATAATGACATATCGGTTATAGCGACCAAATTCTTAGGTCACGGCTGAGCTCCGTTATAATCAAACTAAATATTGGTTACAATGACTAAAATTGACGCAGCTAAACTGTTTATCTGTAGATGCGATACCTATATGTATCTGTTTACATAGAATTTCGGATATGTTACAGCTTTTCGATTGTTGAGATGTGATTTTTCTGGTTTTGAGTTTGTTATTGGTTTTGAGTAGGTTGGATAATTACTTAGTGTAAACGTAAACGTACGACGAATGCTCGTAGAAGTTTATTTTTCTTCAGCTTGGATAAAATTGTTTTGGAAAATGAGTCAGGAATTAAAAATATTTACGATTGAAGAGAAACCAGGTATCATTTTTAGATTGAAAGCTGAAGAACAAATAAAGATCTTGATATCGGTTACAGCGAGCTATCGCTTATAACGACCATAACTAGATGACCATGCCATAAAATTTTTATTATAACCACTTATGTTAATATCATTAAAGTGAAATGTTTACTTAGTTTAAATCATTCATTTCTTCTTGTATCTTATCATAAATGTACTTTAAGCAGCCAGAAAAATCTACATAAGAAAGGCTTTCCAATGTGATATATATTATGAAAGTACGTCCCGTAAATTAGTCTAATATTTTATCATAAGACTTGTATTCTCTTTTTAGTATATTATGATTTCTATATCACGCATTATAATATCCTTATTTAAAATTTGAACCAAAAAAACTTATGGTCCGTTAACATATGACACCTATCCTGTAACAAATATTTTTGATAAGAAACATCTTTTAAAAGCAACCAAAAGAGCTGGTGTTGATTACATCAACAAAAAATATTTCGTTTCTTTTTTATTATTCGCTTTTACTGCTTAGGTTAACAATATTGATATTTTCATATTTAGGTCAACGTTATTTTTATTTGTTATTTCTTAATATTGCACTTTGTTGTGCTTGGGATAGCAATATTTTTGAACAAATTGAGTTGAAATAAATTACTCATGTTCACTCTTGTTATTCAATCGAATCAAGCCTTTTTGTCCCTAATGTGAGGCTGCATTGAGCGATTGATTATAAGTATAAACAATTCTTATTGGTAGAATTTACATAGTCTTTCGAGCCGGATTAGCCTGAAGGGAAATCGAAGAGATTGCATTGCACAAGACGAGAATCACGGAAGAAGTGCATCGATTACGGCCTAAATTCAAGAAAGATAGAGAATCTTGGTACTCTGTGGAGAACTCCGCAAGGAGACTGGAGCAGTTGGAACAGCACTGGACTGACTTTCAAATAAACAACGGGTATTTGAAGGATATAATGAAGACAAATCCGCAGCATGACTACTTTGTGAGAAAGAATTTTAGCCAATAAGAAACGCAAGCGAATGTGTGATGAAGAGGGGTTGCAAAATATGCACACAACAAATAATTCCTTTCTTCAGAGTACAGCAATTTCGGTAATAGTGAAGGAGCCTCAACATCAACACAAACGCTACTACATGTCATAGTAATAAGGTGGTACTGCTGGCCACAGCCATGGTAAATATATGCGTTAGAGAACAAGTTACACTCGTAAGAGCTCTGATTGATCAAGGGTCTCAATCATGCTTCGTGACAGCGAATTTAGCCTGTCAATTAAAGATTCCATTGATCAAGTACGAGTCAACGATAGTGCTTCAGAAGTCATCGCAGCATGCCACTTCACAATTCAATCAATTCACGAGGAAAAATATAACTCCGATAACGAACATTTATTGTCCTCTACTTTGTTTAGACGATTCAGACAATGACAGCGATGATGAAATGATCCAGTCAACAAAAGAAAAGCTAAAATATCGTCCATATGTGTTCTTCGAAAAACCAGTGCTGAAATCCATTCACTCTTTCGCCAAGCAAAAATTATGAACTATTTTATTAAAAAAATATCAATAGGGATCAAATCATTTGTGAAACTATTGACAGTTACAACGCTGTGTGCTCAGTGTTTAAAACAAAGAATTGGCAATTTTTTTCTCACGACTTTTCATCCGCAAGGCCACTGAAAGTAGTGTAGTAGTGTTGTATGGGCTAGATGAAATGCCCATCGAAACATTAAAACAGGAATTAACATCACTAGGCCTGAAAGTATCTAGTGCAATTAAAAAGAACTATGGTGGATACAGTGATGTATTCGATATGCAATAGTATTTTTGGAGTGTGGTTCAATTAGATTAAATGAACTTAAAACAAATGTTCGATCAGTTCTGAGAACCCAAGTCAAGTGGGACTTCGCTCGAAGGCAACGCAAAAAAAACACGCAATTCTATAATTGCCAAATGTTTGGTCATAGCGAGAAAAACTGCCATTTAAAGACACATTGCGGATTATGCGCTGAAAATCATCATACTGATGAGTGCAAATCCGCAAGTATTAAGTGTGCAAACTGCAATAAAATCCACAAATCAAACAATCCAGCATGTGAAAGCCGCATATCGTACAATAATATAAGAGAACGGCTGTCACTAAGAAATAGCACTCATTTGGCTAGGAATATTACCCAGAATAGTCACTAACAGCTTCAAGGGTTCGTTTCAAACACCAACGAGTTTCTTGCTCTTACTTCGCTTCGGAAAAGCTCAGAAATTGTGTCGATCAATAGGAGCAACAACAATATACCTGTCGCCGCATCAACGCCAACTAGTGAGCTTTTCTCAATTGAAGAAATCAACACTCTCATCACTAAAATACAAAAGCAGACCAGTTGAACACCATCACACAATTAGCGATTAAATATTTGTACCAAAAAGGTTAATAAATATGAATAATGGCCTTGAATATTATGTGTTAGAATGCTAAAAGCATTTGCAATAAAGCTTTAGAATTTCTTGCTTTCTTAAGTTCTCATAACATTGACGTAGGTTTAATCACAGAGATATAACCCGATCAGAATGTAAACAAATTATCAAACAGCAAGTATAAGTTTTATCGTGTAGATCTAAGTGAGAGAAGGGGTGGTGGTGTTGCCATTGTAGTTACAAAAAAAAACAATCAAATGCGAAGTACTTCCAGTTGTCAACACTAAATTATTAGAGAACATAGGAGTCGAAATACCTTTAGCCAATGGTCAGTCTTTAAAAAATATTTTGTGTTTATATTGCGGGTAGGCATATTTCACGACAAAAACGTATCGATCTCAATCACGACTTGAGCGAGTTAACGATATCAACTGTAGTGATTGGGGTTGCTTACGAGCAAATGCATGGAGTAACATTCTTGCTGACGTGCATTCCAGACACCCATTTCATATTCTATTTCCTCCACACCCAACAGACATTCCATCAAACCAACGTGCCAACCCGTCAACTCTAGACCTATTTCTTACGAATATGTCAGGACTTTTTACACAACCTACTGTGATAAATGATCTAAGCTCAGGCCATTAACCAGTAAATTGTAGTACTGTTTTTTCACCCATTTAGACAAACAATGTGTTTACTCTTCTTGTTGAGATGGAGTTAATGTAGCCCATATAAATGCACAAAGTTTCCTAAAATCTAAGAGTTTAGGTATATTTTTGAAAAATCAAGAGCAGATGCAATCTGTATTTAGGAAACATTAATAATGACATCTATAAGTTCAGTGGATACAGACTCTTCAGGGCTGATAGAAATAATCATGGTGGCGGTGTAGCAGTATATGTAAGAGAGAGTTTAAGGTGTAGAAAGATCATTTTCTCTTCTTCTGACTCTCTTATTGACTATGTTTTAGTTGGTATAGTTAGTGATGACAATTCCTTGCTGATGGGCACTGTTTACAGACCTAATAGTGATGTAAACTTACCACCTTTCTACACTTTAATGGAGTCAATATCATTAGGTTCCAAAAATATAATTATATGTGGTGACTTAAACTTACTGATGGGATGAAATGAAATGGATGAAATCATTTGACCTACATCCTGTAAATATTACCACTCCCACTCATCACGTCAGTACTACAAGCACTTGATGTTGTTTTCGTGAACCGTACTAATAGCGCTCTCTTTTATGATCAACTTTCTGCATCTGCTTTCTCTGAGCATGATCTAATTTTTCTTACTTATAACTTTCGGGTACATAACTAACCACAACCTACCACATTTATATATAGAGATTTTAACAATATAGACACAGGTTATCTAGAACAGAGCATGATTGCTATACCATGGGAACAAGTTTACTCAATGCCTTCTCCAGATGACCAGGTACAATTTCTCCATTCAAGTATTAACTCTCTCTTCAATCAGTATGTGGGCGATGGCGATGGCGTGATAGTTAGCTCATTGGACTATCACACAGAGAGTGTGGGTTCGATTCCTGGCTGGGTCACCAACAATTTTTCAAATCGCCATCACCCTTTCGGCGGGCAATGGCAAACTCCCGAAAGTAAAATTGCCTACGAAAAAGCTTCTAAGGAGTGCCGTTCGGACTCGGCGATAAACCGTAGGCCCCGCTCAAATGTGACTAAAATGACAACATGAGCAACACAAATGAGTGTCAAGAAGCTAGGCCATGGCCCATACCGGGCTGTCAGCTCTACAGTGGTTTATTTTTATTTTTTTTTTTTTTTTCAATCAGTATGTTCCGGCGAAAACAAAACCGATCAGAAACTCAGCACAGCCCTGGTTTTCCATTGAAATTCGGCAGCTAATCAAGCAACGTGACCAAGCGTACAATCGTACAAACCTTATATACAAATCCTTCCTTAATATAGTTGTTCGAGAAATAAGAGCAGCAAAGGCACAATTCTTCTCTAACAGATTAAAATCTAACCTGGGTAGTCGAAAACTGTGGAGTAACCTACGACATCTTGGTGTAGGAAAAGAAAAACTTTGTTGCCCCAATAATACTGACGCCAATGTGCTAAACTACAAGTTTGTATCTGGAGGACCAAACACAGTTGTACAACGGCTAGGTAAACAACTCCCCCTTTGATTTTGTGGATAGATCAAGGAATTTGGGCATTATATTTAATAGATTTCTAACATGGAACGACCACATTAACACCATCGTAGGGAAGGCTTATGGCGTTTTCTGTACCCTTTGGACATATCAACCAATTACACCACTGGATACACGAATCATATTTGTGAAATCACTATTAATTCCAATACTTGTGCATGGGTGTGAATTGTATGGTAATTGTGATTCAATATGCACACGAAAATTACAAGTAGCCTTCAGCAGTGCCATTCGATATATACATGGGCTAAGAAGATATGATCATGTGTCATATCTCTCAATAAAAGTCTTAGGCATGCCTTTCCAAGGCAGAATTCCACGAATTCCAGCAAACAGAAGGCTCTCATGGATTCACAAATGCATCAGAATCAGCGAATGCAACGGTGGTGTATCAGAAGGTTTTTAATCGCGACTCTACTACGATAGGCCTGTGAAGTTGTTTCATTGGCAAGGCTGCAATTATGCTAATAAAGTGCCTCAGAGAGCAAAAAGTCACGAATTATAAGGTTTAGCATGGTCAGATTCTACCATTGTACTAAACTTCTGAAAAACAATATTTAGTGAAGTGAAACACATTTGTTGCCAACCGGGTAGCCTATGTGCAACAACACTTTAAAGGAATTGGAGGTTCATACCCGGAAGGGACAATCCAGGAGACATTCGTTCTAGAGGATTATACGATGCTCACAAACTCGAGGCGTGAAGTCACATAAAGCTGTCATAGCGCTGTTCATCTGCATGGTAACAAAAGCAGTACACATTGACCTGACTTCTGATTTAACAACGGATGGATTCATGGCAGCATTACGACGTATGATCAGCGGAAGAGGATCTGTACACCATCTCAAAAGCGATTTTTGAACAAATTTTACAAAATTTTTAGCAAAAAATGTTATTGATAAATTACAATCCAGGCTAGCCGAAAAGGCAATACGGTGCCATTTCAATCCACCTGGAGCTTCACACTTTGATGGACTCTGGGAAGCCAGAGTTAAGTCAGTCAGAGCAGAAATTTACGAGGAATTGAATACCATCCTGGTCCAAATAGAAGGATGCGTAAAATCTTGACCTAGATGCAATAAAACCAGGGCACTTCATTGTTGGATCGCCACTCATAGCAACACATAACGATGTCATTCTGGATATGGCAGACAGTAGTTTAAGAAGGTGGAATTTAATCCAAAATCTCAAACAAGATATTTGCAAGCGTTGGTACTAAGACTACATAAACAATATGCAACAGCGATATAAGTGGAAGCTGTCAGTTAAAAATTTGAAGCCTGGACAATTGGTGCCGCTGATACCATCAAAATGGCCTGTAGGCAAAATAATGGAAGTCCACAGCGGAGTTGATGAACTTATCAGAGTAGTTACAGTGGAGGCGAAAAAGGGTACATCAAAACAACCAATAGCCAAGGTGTGTTTGCTGCCAAGTGAAGAAAATATCATGAAGATTGATTACAACATAGTTCACTCGTCAAATCATCCATCTAGCCGTCGCAGAAGATAACTGAGAGATAGGAAGCAGTCATCCAGTTTCCCTATTTTCTTTGTGATTCTGTCGTTATTTGCATCCGTTACGTTGGGATCAACAAGGTATACAATAACTCAACTAGAGGTTGGATTGTTTGTGGAACAAATTGGAGCAGCCAAAATTATATGTATCACCTATACATACGGACGTTCGATTTCCAATCACAGACATCTTACGTGATCAAAAGACAAGACGAGTCAACAAATAATTGAGTTGTGCTACAAGGCAAAATAAGTGATAAAATAAAGTCAATGCGACTTGAAGTTACACCTTTGCGAGGACAAAAACGAGGACTTCTAGGAACTATCCTCACTTCAATATTCGGAGTTAATGATGAAGTGTAGCATGACATCGAAGACCTAAGCAGTTATCAGAAAGTCCTGATCAAAAGTAGTGAAACAAATACCAGGACTATGCTGACTACAATATTCAGTGTGAACGAGACGGAAACTAGACAGCAATTTTGGGTGGTCGTGACTCAAGTGGAATCCCAGCTGTGCCCGAAAGATTTACATTTTTTCAGTCCAGAAAAATCAAGTGTAGGTGACTATAATACAACAACAAGCCAGCTCTCACTAACAATTTATTCTCCCATTTAAATGTTGGATGCCAACCATGAGGAAAATAATGAGGCCAAAAATCATTCTTCTCTCTCTGTCCAATTTTCTAGAAAACGTAAAACATGCTGAGGCTTTACGAAAAAGCCGAATGCAGGTATTGAAGAAATCAATAGCTGGAATCGTGGTACCGGATTGTTGACGAGAATTAAATAAATATACATGTGACGAATGCATATTTGATTGTACTAAGCTTCATGCGAGAAATCGAAATGACATACAATAAGTTGCTAATTGCTTATATGGAACGCAGTCATTTGTTTGAGTTTTTGTCATATAAGAGCAAGGAAGAAATCATCAACAAGTATGCCGAGAAACTTGGCAAATAGATGAAGGTCCGATGGAAAAACTAAAAAGTTCTTTAACTTCAATGGAGATTTTACTACCAGGATATTTTATGATCAGTGATGCCAATGAATATGACCTGATTAATTCCAACACACTCCCTGAAAATTTCGATGAGCAGACGGTTCGAGAGATGCACTTGCAGCTGTCAATAATAATATACAGAGGTATTTCGAATTACCACTGAAAGATATTAAAAAGGTACCCTCTCTCAATGAAACAACATTCATCCTCCGGACATCAATACTTCACAGTATTTAGTAGAGTGAGAATTGCATTATCCAGCCATTGTATAAGAAGCTATCTTTTAAGCATTGTCCGACCAGGATACTAAGACTCATACATACTATGTGGGAAGAATTATGGGCGCACAAGACAATACTTCGATGTTCATTATACCCGAAGAAACCCTGTATTCATAAAACGTGGACCAACTAGAGAAGAAATAATTTTATTATTACGGGTATTGTTCATGGACTGCGTCATCTAATCCAAATTCATACGGTTGGAAGCGAAATTAATCAGGAACACGAGAACAGTAATGCACTTCAGCAAATCAATTGCGACTGTAACCACATCACTATCAACGCAGGTTTGGTTTATTTTACAAATGAAACCGTCATCCCTCTTAATAAGGATATAATGGAGGTTTCAAATTTAAGGCGCTCAACCAGCTACATGATCACAACTGGAAGACAATCAAAAAACATCGGTGGTAGATAATTGGGTTTTTTTCAATTTCTGCAGCCGCAATTCTTACCATTTTTCTATTGGCCGTGATCCTCAAATACCGCAATCGTCCAACCAGGAACTTTGCCAACATAGAATTGAGAGACAAGAATTGAGATAAACTGCGCAACAACACCGGAGGAGACAAAATGTTGATGATATCAACAAAAAATATTTCGTTTCCTTCTCATTATTCGCTTTTACTGTTTATGTTAACGATATTGGTATTTTCATATTTAGGTCAACGTTTTCTTTAGTTATTATACCTTAATATTGCACTTTTTCGTGTTAGACTAGCAATATTTTTGTTGATATTAAGTTGAAATAAATAACTTAAGTTCACTTTTATTATTATATTCAACCAAGCCTTTTACTCCCTAATGTGAGGCTGCATTTGGCGATTGATTGTAAGTAAAAAAAAAATCAAATTGGTCGAATTTACGAGGACCTTCAAAATGCAGGAGAAAAATAATATCGCTATGTTAAAGTTAATACTGGTAAGTCTTAAATCGTGCATAGGCACCCGTGTTTGAAAAGAGCTCATCTGCAGACTGCAGATTTTTGTTAAACAGGGTGTTTAGTAAAACGAGAATACATTTTTTTTGTTAATTGTTAAACAGATAAGCAATTGCTTATAAAAAAAAGATTAAGAAAGACAATGATAGGTATAAAGTTATGAAAAATAGCGATAGCCAATGGAGATACAGCGATTGAAGAAATCTGGATCGCTATTCATTGACACTGTGTCTGAATCTCTTTAGCTTCCGCTACCGAATCTAATAGCTTGCTTGGCTGCTTCACCACATCCGCTGGTCTTATTTCTATTCTTGTTTTCTTATCCCGAGTTTGTCGCTCCTTGCTGGCGAATAGGATAATCATACTTATCCTAACTGCCATTTTTGAACCCCTGTTTGTCGGCATGCTTGCATACATCTTTACTTGCAGTAGTTCAAGGAAGGGTCTTTCCAATTGTGCTTTATAAATAAGCGTGTTGATCGCTCACCAGAAATCACGATGTCTTTGGTTTAACCAACAGATCAGGGCATAATAGAGATATTTAAAAATAAGTGCCGCGATTGTAGTTCAAAGGCATTTAAAAAAAAGCAAAAGAATACGGAAGATATTATTGTTGCGGCTGACACTGCTAAGGCCGAATTCGAACGTATGCAAAAGCTAGGTATCTGTCGGCCTTCTACATCTCTAACATGGTCTCCACTACACATGGTGCCCAAGAAAGAACCATATGATTGGCGTCTATGTGGGGACTATTGAGGTTTAAGCTATGTTACTGTGCCAAACAGATATCCTATACCACATCTTCACAGTTTTTCACAAAATGCACTTAGATGTAAGGTTTTCTCGAAGATAGATTTAGTACGGGCATATAACCAAATTCCGGTGCTGAAGAAGAAATTTTTCACACCGCAATGTGGAAGTTCACACGAATGCCTTATGGTCTTCGAAATGCAGCCCAAACTTTTCAAAGGCTCAATGAATGAGGTTGTATGGAGGCTGGATTTTTGTTATGTTTATATCGACGACATACTCATAGAAAGTCCACATAAAGATGAGCATTTAAAACATTTAAGAATTTTATTCGAATGTTTGTCAGAGCATGGGTTGACCATCAAATTAGGAAAATGCGAGTTTGGTAAGCAATGTTTAGATTTCTTAGGGCACAAGATAGGTGAAACGGGAATCTTACCGTCAGATAAGCGGGTTAAAGCAATTCAAACATTTCCAAACCCATCCTCTTTGAAGCAAATTCAACCTTTCATTGGAATGCTTAACTTTTACCACCGTTTCATCCCTAAGCTTGCTGAACTTTTGACACCAATTTACAAACAGATAAAACTTCTTAGTAACACAAAAACAAAAAGGCAAACGTTAGGCCGATAGAATGTTCAAATGCTTTCTCAAAAATTAAAACAGCTCTTTCTGAATCATCTTTACTAGTACATCCAAGCGAAAATTCGCCTACGCGTCTCACTGTAGACGCGTCCAGTTTAGCATTAGGATCCATGCTGGAACAGTTTATGGAAACCGTTAGGCTTATATTCGAAGAAGCTTAGTAAATCTGAAATTAAGTTCTCCGCGTTTGATAGAGAACCTTTGGCAATCTATCTGTCTATACGAAATTTTAACTACTTCTTAGAAGGTCTTATATTTGTTGTGTATACAGAGCACAAACCCCTCATCACAGCCTTATTTACTAAAGCAATAAGAAAAGCCGGAGGCAAACTAGGCATTTAGAATGGATAGCTCCGTATACGAACGATATAAGGTACATCAAAAGTAAAGGCAACAGGGTAGCTGATTTACTTTCGCGACCCGAAGACAGAGCCATTACCACCGATCCATTTAATAATTCGCAAGTGTTTTCTCCTGAAAACGTTATTAACGCTCAGGAATCTGATGAAGAGCTGAAATATCTTTTGACTCTTAAAGCAAAGGCTTCACTTAAGCTCGAGAACATAGCGTTTCCGTTGTCCCATATGGTGTGAAACATCCACCAAAGGGAATAGACCTTACATTCCGCAATGTCTTAGGCATGCAGTTTTCTCCAGATTGCATTCTCTTTCACATCCCGGTATTCGAGGATCAAGAAAATTACTAACAGATAGATACTTTTGGCCGAAAATGAATTCGGAGATTAAGACATTTATGCTTTTAGGCAACTTTAAAGCTCCAAGTGAACGCTTTGGACATGTTCACTTGGATTTGGTAGGGCCTCTATATATACCCAACGGGAATCGTTATATTTTGACCATAGTTGACAGATTTACACGTTGGCCAGAGGCCTACCCCTTAAAGATATATCAACTGAAACAATTGCTAAAGTTTTCGTATCCGAGTACATTAGTCGATTTGGTGTTCCATTAAGAATCACGGCGGATTGTGGGGGGCAGTTTGAGTCAAAATTATTTTTCGAGTTGTTAAAGCTGTCTCATAGAATAAGAACGACCGCCTTCCACCCACAGGCAAATGGTATAGTGGAAAGGTTCCACCGCGTCCTTAAAGCCTGCGTATGTTATTGATTCATCTCATCAAAGAAAAATTATTGCTAAATGCATTACATTTGCGCCTGGTAATGCAGTGATCATTTTACCAAATTATTTTAGCTCCCTACGCCACTGAGCATACCCATAATAACAGACATATGACAGAGAAGAATTGGTTATTACATATTTCTAGTGACATAAAGGTTAACAATAGGCAGTTGGAAACAAGCTTTCGTGTGCGGCAGTCGATTGACTATTATATACGTTACGTTTAATAATAAATGAAATTAATATTAAAATAAAATTAAATAGTTCAGATTTATTTGAATAAATTCCGTTGGTTGAATTATAAATACAACGCCTATTTGCTCTACATGGCGATGGCGATGGCGCGATAGTTAGCTCATTGGACTATCACATAGAGAGCCTGGGTTCGATTACTGGCTGGGTCACCAACAATTTTTCAAATCGCCATCATCCTTTCGGCGGGCAATAGCAAACTCCCGAAAGTAAAATTGCCTACGAAAAAGCTTATAAGGAGTGCCGTTCGGACTCGGCGATAAACTGCAAGCCCCGCTCAGATTTGACAAAAATGAGAACATGAACGACACAAATGAGTGTCAAGAAGCTAGGCCATGGCCCATACTGGGCTGCCAGCGCCACAGTGTTTTTTTTTTTTTTTTTTTTTTTTTTTTTCTCTACATACTATCCAATAGGAATATGGAATTCTTTAACATTTAACATTTCTAAGACATTTTACAAAGTAAGGCACACAACTCTTTCGTTCAAAATGTAGGCATTTGGGATCGATGATTTTCTTCTTAAATGAAGCCTTCTGGAACGATCAATTTAAGATATTTTTGATGGTTCATGTCTGACATTCATAAAATAAATCTGGTGTGCTCAAGAACTCAATTATCTCTTCATAATATTCATTAAATACCTCGTGTCTGCTTTTTCTAACCTACGAATATAATAATATAATCCATTGCTTGCTAGATAGGATCGAAAAACTGAGCGACTAAACTTATTACACAGTCATCAATTGACACCCTCGAACATCAACGTAGGGACTATCTAAAGTTTTATGTGGCGGATAATGAATGAATAATGTTAAAAGCAAGTAAAAGTTACGAAAAATGCTGTCAATGATTGGCGATCGAAAATTCGATCAAAAGAACAGGTACTAGCGCCTTAGGGTCTCCATTCAAAATTTCTGCTTCTGAAATGATATGGAAAACTGGCGTTCACGGATGAAATTATAGCAAACAACTTCATTAGCAACAGGAAGGAAGTATGTTCATATCAAAGCCCATATGATATTTGAATGACTGAAAAGTTAGAAATCAGTGGGATCCGTTAAAATGCTACCTCAATATCTCCCATCAGAAGTGGTGGAGATTTGCACTAACTTACTTAAAAATGCTAGTTATATATTATATTGGAAGGCAGGGGTGATGCTGCTGTCTACTATCAAAACGAATCGGGACAGATCAAATCCGGCGAATCTTTACTTGGTAGACATGAATTCCAGCAGGGTATCTGAAATAGGTGGTCAGTAGAGGACCGTATGTTAAAAGAAGAATTGCTTCAAGCTAACATGCTTGATGACCTTACGTTCTTATTTAAAGGCAATCGGTAGAAAGTTTATCTCGGAGAATTGCGATTGGAAATCTGCTTGAATATTCAACACTATAAGGGTCTACAACAAGATGAGAATTATCCGCCGATTTTTCTCAACATCTGCATAAGCGATTCTTGTGAACTTATCCATTTCATCGCGCGCCTATTGGGAAAAATACTCAGAGGTTTTTGCAAAGTTACTTCTTTAAAATTATGCAATATTGCGATTACTGAAAGCTTAAGAACCACTTTCAGAGATTATTTTAGATGGCTTAAGATCGGGTCTTTATGGATATCACAAAGAACTGGTAAAAATTGGTGATTATGGGAAATCATGGTTAACCACTTAATACCTTCGGATCTTTTATTCGCACAATTGAAAAAACATATAAATAGATATTTTTAAAAAGAAACCGAATTGTCATCTGAGACAGTATATGTTTAGTTTAGGGTTTGTCATTTTACTTTATGGACCGTTAGCAATTGCTGAACTTGTTAAAATTGTGAAAACTTACTTCACACATTACGAGCAGATTATTGTTGAAATAATCGTCCATTTGAGCGTTCTGTAAGCAGAACTGTAAAAAAAAATTAAGGAGACTAACTCTGTAAACAACCACTGTAGCTTCTTGACACTCATCTGTGTTACTCATGTTGTCATTTTTGGCATATCTGACCCCTTCCTACTAAAGGGTTAATTCAAGTTGCAATCAGACAACATCGGGAACAAACTGAACAATATTCTACCAACACAGTATTCCAAATTGCTCGAATCATACCTAAAGTTTCGTTTCTGTTGGATAAAACAAGAAACTAAAGAAAATAAAAGCGAGAGTTCCTCAGGGAAGTGTCCTGGGTCCAACACTCTGCCTTTTATTCATCACAGATTTTCCTATCTCACCAAACAACATTCACGAATGATACAGCGGTTCTGGCAGTTGGCAAAACAGCAGAAGACGCAGAGGAAAGATATACACAGCGATAATATATAATATTGGAATGATAATTGAATATTGGAATGAGAAATGGCATATAAAAATAAACGACGTAAAGTTTGTACATGTTGACTTTGCAAACAAAAGAATAAGGGAAATTCCGATATTCATCAACAATACCCAAATTCTTTATGCTAACACCGCCAAATATCAAGAAATAACCCTATATGGAAAACTTTTTTGGAAAAGGAACGTTAAGAAGAAAAGAGAAAAGCCAACCTAAAGCTAAACGAAATGGACCTGGCTCGTTGGAAGACAAATAGCCTTATATATCCACAGCAAACTTTTGCTCTACAAAGTAATAAAAACAAGTATAGACCTATTGCAATTAATTATGCGCACATATTAAGAAAAGTACCGTCAAAATCATTTAAAGGCTTTAAAACAACATATTGCGACGCATTTGTAATGCACCATGGTATAGCCGTAACACAGACCTTCATCGCGATCTGATGATGGAGATGGTAACTTGCGAAATTCAGAGGTATGCAATAAGACTGACATACCACATAAATGAAGAGGCATCTAAACTCTTAATAAAAGCCAGCAAGTAAGAAGACTCCAATGTATAAAGACGCTGGAACAGGTAGTACAATAGGCAAACTATTGAGTATGATGGGCAAAAACTAGTTCAATCTCTTATGCACATATTTAAAAGTAATTCATAAACAAGCTACTTGTTAGTCTTATTGACTAGTTGTAGTGTCATGTAACAAAGAAATTTTTTAAATATAAAAAGGTAGGTTCTTTAGGGATGTTAATTCTTAAATCCGTATTGCAGGGTGGATTCTCATGTGTATTTTGGGTTTATTTTCTTCAATTTTTGGGTATGCAATATACTATACATACAAATATGTTTCGCATTTGGGATGAAAATTTCCAAATTCTTGGAACAGCTATATTGTTATGCCTGGGCACAATGTTTATAAAAAAAAATGTTTTTTTATATTTTTGAAACACTACACAAGACTCTGGCTGATTTGTGGTCTTGGGATTTTTTATCATCAGTATTTCATTTGTTAACGTGAAATGTGACTCTTACCCACTTTGAGTGGGTAACAACTAGTGAGGGAATAAAACACGACAAAAGTTTGAATTTTTAAAATATAAACTACTTTATTAAGTATTTAAAATATGATTTATTTAAATTTAAAGTTTTGCGTTTAATCTGGTTAAAAATTTCAATTTACCATATATTTATTTAACAAAAATAATAATGCTAATGATGACCTTTACCCTTAAACTTGGTTCAATACAGCCCAATGATATATTTTCTGATGTTGGGGATGATGACCTCTAGAGCTTTTTCTTTGAATTTTGTCTCTTTTTGTTAAAGCATCTGTTGGATATGGATATAGTTGTTCGAACGCCGGAACTGCAATTGCATTTGTGAGCGATGATTCCTATGGTTACTAAAATGATGCGACAATGCTTGTAACTTTTTTCTGTGATTGGATCAAGAATGCTTCCAAAGTGCTTGTGATTCTGTTCACTGATGGCCAGATCGTGGAGCTCATCGATATTTTTAATTTTCACCCTTTGAATAGATCTACAGTCGATATTTTCGGTTTCTAATTTTATGTTCCTAAAACAATCTTCTAATTCATTAAATGCATATTTTTATTTATTTATTCCTTTATTTCTTGACAAAACAAAGATACACAAATTCGATACAAAATTCAAATATACAAGATTAATTGAGCTTCAGTTTGTTTTTGCAACAAATAGTTTAGTACAGTCTATTGTCAAATTAATAACAAGGGGTGAAAGTACTCGTACCTATCAGCTAAAACCAAGAGAACATTTTTTTAAACCATTGATTGAGAAAAAGTAAGTAATGGAATAACGTGTAATAGAATAAAGCTGAATTCAGATAAATGCGTTAACAATTACAACATTGTACTTCGAAATGAATTTATATTAGAATGATCAAAAGAGAAAAGCCATTTTTAAACGTTGCTTAAGAATACAGTTTTCTTTCTCTCACACCTAAGATTTACAGGTAATAAATTAAATAATCGAGGAGCAGTAAGAAAATAAAAACGTGAGAAGTGTGTTTTGTAGATAATTGGAGGAATAATGAAGTTTCTAGCGTTGACGCGTAAATTATAATTATCATGTAGTCTGACATGATAATAACCGGAATTATCAAATAATATTTTTAATACTTTGTAGCAGTACAAATGTCTTAGAGGAAGAATTTCCAGACCTTTAAACAACACAAAACTAGGGGTTCTGCGATTAACCTTAGACATAATTCGAATTGCGTGCATTTGTTAAGTTAATAAGGGATCCATTTTATTACTATAAGCGCCGCTCCAACAAGAAATACCATACTGCAACTTGGATTTTAATAAACCATTATATAAAAAAAAAAAAAAAACACTGTGGCGCTGACAGCCCGGTATGGGCCATGGCCTAGCTTCTTGACACTCATTTGTGTTGCTCATGTTGCCATTTTAGTCACATCTGAGCGGGGCCTACGGCTTAGCGCCAAGTCCGAACGGCACTCCTTAGAAGCTTTTTCGTAGGCAATTTTACTTTCGGGAGTTTGCCATTGCCCGCCGAAAGGGTATATATATTTATATACTTTATAGAACTGAAAACATTTTTGATTTTTACCATTTGCTTACGATACTTCAAATAAGAAGCAAAACAGTTATGAATAAAGCCTCTGAAACCTGCATTATGCAGTCAAAAGCCTTTGTTATTAACTATATCTCTTTCAAACATTTTCCAAAAAAATGACAAAAACGAAATGGGACGGTAGTTATTTAGTGTCAAAATATCGCCTTTTTTGTAAAACGGTATTACAACTGTTTTTTTTAGAGAATCAGGAAAAACACCTTTACGCACACAAGAATTAAAAATAAAACCTAGAACATCAGAAATCTGAAAAAATACGTTTTTCAATAGCATGCTTGAGATATTATCAAAAGAAGAGGAATTAGATGATTTAAGGGAAACTATAATTTTTTGAATTTCGAGAGAAGTGAATTCTTCGAAGAAAAAACTTTCAGATTGAAAACTCGATTCAATTATGCTATTGTCGCAATGAAATGAAGAATTGCCATTAAACGAAATACTATGACAAGAACTTATTTCAGAGAAGAAGCTATTGAATAGATTGGCAACTAAAAAAGGCTCAGAAACAGTAGAATTGTTATTGATTGTAACAATATCTACGTTGGGATTGTTTTTGTTAAGAATTTCATTAATAACGTGCCATTCCTTTTCAGAGTTACCCATACTTCACGCCAATTCATTGGTCAAATAACAATTTCTACAAATTGGTACTTCAGTTTTTACCTCGCGACAGATCCTATCATAGTATTTCTTAAGCCTAGCATTATTAGAATGCCTCTTAACTACCTATAGTAAACAGAGTTGTTTTTCCAATTCACAAAAAGAGTAACTGTACCAAGGTCACAAAAAGATAAGGAAAATATTGCGCAGTGAACCTACTGTCTGATCTATATACTGTGATCGGGAATACCAATTATGTCAACTGAACACTGCTTGTCTTTTTGCTCCAATAAACTCAGCTTCATCTCCATTAGATCAAGTCTCCTATTAAGAGAAACATTGCTATCTTCAAGAGTTTTAATTTTAGTTAGGGCCTTAGTGTTTACTTGTTTGAGCTGAATAATTTCGCTGTATAGCATTTGCAAAATAATTGTAGGATAACCCGAATTATCAACAAAGACAATTAAAGACTGTTGTGGCAAGTGCTCGGGAGCCCAGTGCGAGTGGTGCTGAACCGAAAAACTAAAAAGGCACGAAAACATTTTGCAATGTGTTCGCATGGTTCGGGCATGCCGCGTCGAACTGCGAAGGTATAAAATCATGTGAAGAAATCGACCCAACTCCATACAAGGAAGAGGCGTTGCAATCTTCATAAGAAAAGGTATACGTTTTAAAAGAATAAACAGTCGTGTAGTGCGTAGGTTCCAGGTGCTAGAAGCATGCATCATGTATATCCCTCTCCGTAGTGGAAAGCGGCTATACATGGTGTCAGCTTATGCATCTAAGGCTACTCAATCCACCCTATTCATCTCAGAGCTCGAGAAACTTTTTCGATTTCTGAGACTGAAATAAGAGGAAAACTACTTCATTATCGGCGGAGATTTCAACGCCAAACATAGCGATTGGGGAAATAATACACCAAACACACGGCAAATAATGTCATCGCCAATGAAAGGGAACAACCCCGTTTATTTCCAAGGAAGAGCTTTAAACGATCTTCGACACAATTAGAAGTAAGAAATCAGTGGGAATCGATGGAATACCGAAAATTGTGCTTCGACATCTCCCACTAGAAGCAGTGGACATTTATACCACTCTGTTTAACAATTCAAAGAATAATGGTCATTATCCAGCGCATTGGAAAACTGTGGTGGTACGTCCCATCACCAAAAGAGATAAAGACACCTCCGATCCGGCGAATCTCCGGTTGATCAGTCTCCTTCCAAACATCAGTAAGGTTTTCGAAAAAGTCATTAATAGAGTCCTGACAAAATGGGTTGAGGACAGCATTATAGTTCCGGATAATCAATTCGGTTTCAGGGCGGGGCATGATGTTATTCATTCTAAACTGGCTTCTGATATCCAATGGAACAAAGCCAAGAAACAGTGCACGGGTGCCTGCCTGATTGATTTGGAGAAGGCCCTCGATACCGTATGGTTAGAGGGACTCTTCTACAAGTTGAACAGACTGGGTATTAGTAAATCACTACTGTATATTCTTTTCAATATACTCACCGATAGACAGTTTATCGTGAAGAATGGCGAAGTGACTTCTACTGGTAAATTCAACATTAAAAACGGTCTGCAGCAAGGTGCGGTCAATTCGCTAATCCTTTTCAACATTTACACAAGTGATCTGATAGGTTCACTTCACCATGCCATAGCGTACGCAGGCGTCCAAATATTGAGGTTATAAACATAAAATTAAACAATATTGCGACGACTGGAAGTTGAAGAACAACTTTCAGAAGTCGGAAACCATTCTGTTTAGGATGCCTTTGTCTGGGGCCTCTGCGGATCACAGAAAGAATTGGCGAAAGTTTCAAATAGTGGGACAACACGGGCAGCCACTTGTTTGTCGAAATGTAGTCAGATACCATGGGATTTGGCCAGATCAGTATCTGGTTTTTAACAAACATATAGAAGTTGCTCTGGCCAGAGCCAAAGGTGCTTTTGCCCTTACAAAGAGACTGCTTTATAGCAGGCAACTCGATGCGAGGGTAAAGGTGATCTGCCACATGGCCGGCCTATGCTTACATTTGGTTGTCCCGTGTGGTTCAACGTGAGATTAAGTCTTTTGGAAAAGATTCGGGTGTTTGAGAGGGCTTGCCTTAGGGCTTGTCTTCGCTTATACAGAACAGCAGAGTCTGAGTACATAAAATTCTATAAATTGGTGGCTTGCAGAAGAAGGGGAAGTTCCGTGGTTGAATTCCTCCAATCCTTGATAGCCTTGTTAGGGAGAAGAGTGGGTCTGCCTATTTTTTAGACATTGCGGCTTATATAGGTGTAGGTACGGTTAAGGTTCTCTTTTTCTAATTTCACCCACTTTGCATTGTAATTAATTTTACAGTTGATGCACTGAATGCTAAGCTCTTGCGCATACATTTTTAAATTGAAAAAAATGCACTAAATTTTTCACTATTATATAACTTGTAGTAGACGAGTGGAGGAAGCCTAAATAAAAGAAAACTTGTTATACCTATTAATTTAAAATAAAACTTATAAGAGGAGTAAATTCTCTATACGTGTGGCCCGATCAACAATCAGAGAGTTAATGTTATTGCTTTTGGCTCATAATTGTTTTTATTTACAGGTTCCACCGCTTCAAATTTACAGTGTTAGCTTAAAATTAAAATATCTTTCAACATACAATTATTTGCCTTATTTCTCGTAAGTAAGTACACAACTCTTTAAATCGAATGGGCTTTTCTAAATTCGGCTTCTTACTTATGTACTTACTTACTTTGGGTGACGCTACAGTCAGGGATGGACGTGGGCCTCAGTCGATAAGCGTCTCCAGCTAGTTCGATCTTTTGTTAGTTGTCAGTTTCGCACACTAAGTAGGTTGAGGCCCCCTTCCACGTGCGTGCACCACCTGGGTCTTGGCCTTCCTCTCCTGCACTGTCCCTTGGGAGGGGATTCGAAGACTTTTCGGACCGGAGCATTGGTGTCTATACCCTCTACATGACTCTCGATGTCCCTGTACAGTTCGTCGTGGGATCTCCTCCTCCACTCAGAGTCAGCGCAGACTGCACCGAAAAACACTGGTTGAAACCGTGATGTTGACAATGTCCATGCCTCTGCCCCATAGAGCAAGACTGGGATTATTACGGTAACTTTAATTGTTCGAGAGAAGGATTAACTAGTCAATTATCTTCTTAGCCCAAGGATGTAGCGATTGGCAAGAGTTATTTTTCGTTTGAACTCAGCACTGGTGCCGTTGTCTGAACTCATAGCGGAGCCTAGTTAGACAAAGTCCTTAACTACCTCAAAGTTATACTTGTCGAAGGTGATGTTTTGTCCGAGACGTCGGTTTTGAGTGTCACTTTGCTGGACAGCATAAACTTGATCTTGCCCTCGTTAACCGCTTAACCCATTCTCGCAGCTACTGTCTTAATACTCGCAAATGCGCCACTGACATCACGCTGCTTTCTTCCATTGTCAATGCGTATGTGAGTAATTGGTTGGACTTTTGAGAGATTGTACGTCTTGTGTTTAAACGTGAGTTTTGCACTATTCTTTCATATATGATGCTAAAAAAATCGCATGTTAAATAAATCGTTGAACCATCCATTGGTGAAATGTTTACCGACTTTGATGGACCAGCGTGCATTATCCATCGTCATACTGCACAGATGGACGATTTTGGCAGGAATGCCAAAACTAGACATTGCTCTGTATAGTTTTCTCCAAGATGTGTCGTAGAGTGAATATTTGATCGATGGTGGACTTTCCTGGCCTGAAGCCACACTGTTATGGACTTATCAGACTGTTGACGAACGACTTCAGGCGTGTTAAGAAGACTGATGCCTCAGTAGTTGGCGCAGTTCAGAGGGTCTCCTTCGTCCGACCGTAGTTCAAAGATGAGATGATGTATGCCCTTACCAAATCATCGCCTGCCACTTTGAAAAGCTCGGCGCTCAGGCCATCTTCCAGCAGCTTTATTGGACTTCACCTTAGATATTGCTATCTTCACTTCATGCAGGTCAGGTGGCGGACAGCGGTATTTGTTTCATCACCGTTATACAGTCTACAGAAATAATCTTTCCAGATTCTCAGCATCGACTGCGACTTCACTACGATGTTCTCTGGTTCGCCTCTACAGGTTTCGGTTCGGGGTTTGTGTCAGTGGCGTGCTTTATTTTAACTTTTTGGTAAAACTTCCGAATCTTCTTGACCGCGCGCTTCTCATGCTCTTTCTCTTATATTCTGAGAAGTCGGTGTTTGTCACTCCTCTTCTGCTCATAGAGCTCTAGTCTTTCCTTGCAGCGCCATTTTGCGTGCTTTTTGCTTAGCTGTATGTGCTTGCCGGCATTCGTCATCAAACCAGGGGTTTCATTGCAGGGGTCGAGTGAAACCCAGCGCATCAGAGGCGGCATCTTCGGTGATTTTCTGGCAGTGTTGCCACTGGTCTTCGATGCATAATGCTAGCGGTAAGGGAACTCTTAAGAGATTAAGGGAGACTCGATCCAAAAAGGATTTGACGATCTCTTGCGATTGTAGCCATCTGACGTCGAAATTCATCACAATATTATATTGTTTTGGGGTTGATTAGGATATTCGCAACCATACCTTAGCTACAACAAGGTAGTGGTCTGAGTCGATGTTGGCTCCTCGGAACGTTCGGACATCCATAATGGTGGAGGAGTGTCTTGCGGCGCGTCCATCGCAATGTGGTCAATCTGGTTGATGGTTGATTGATCAGAAGTTCTCCAAGTCACCTTGTGAACATTGAAATGGGGGAACCGCCTTCTAACTACGACAATGTTTCGTCCCGCCGCAAAATCGGATCCGTTATCGGAGGTGGTGTCATGCAGGCTATATCTTCGTGCAGTGCAACCAAAGATGTCCTCTCTTCCTAGGTTTTTATTAAAATCGCCGAGGACAATTTAAATGTTATAGTTAGGCCATTGCTCGTAGGTCTTATTAAGAGCTCGTAGGAGGTATCTTTGGTATCATCATCTTTCTCCCCTATGGGGGCGTGCGCGAGTGTCAGGCTAATGTTCGTAAATTTATGTATAATGCGGATTGCTACGAGGCGCTCGCGCAAATCGGTCGCGAAAGCCAGAAACTCATTCTGGATTTGAGTGCTGCCATTGATCCGTTGAGGGCTCTTCCGCCACCATCTCCTTTTCAAGACTCTGACTTAGTCTCGGAAATCCTTACCGGCTTGTGCTCGATATATGTCGGAGTAGCCCGGATAAAGTCACATTTGTTTCATCTTTTAATTCATCCGCTGTCCTGCTATTTTATCTGCTGGTCAGCACTCGCACTGATAAGTTAAGCAGGTCCAATCCGGATAGACATTGACCAGTACCCGGCGGTTACCACTTGAAGGTATTATAAGCACAATGCATTTATAAAATTTGTTTATTTCTCGTTACTTAAATCATTTTTGAGAATATTAAACTCTTTATCTCTTTTTATCATTAAGAATCTATTGTTTACATCTATTAGTAAAAGACCATATTCAATCAGTTTTGGTAATGGAATTATTTCATATAAATCATGTTCTTTATGAGTTATCAATGGTATGTATTTGTAGAAGTACTATTATATTTTTTTTTTTTTTTGAATAAGCTATTAAAGCTGATAATAAATCAATTTCTTTAATTATGTGGGCATAATTCTCAATGGTTTGTTTACGAATAAGAGAGTATTCGTATGTAATTACTAATTCACTATGTTGATGGTGTAATGTTATGAATTAGTTGGAAAAAATGAATGTATTTGGGAGGCGGCAAGCGGCTGGGATGAACAGCGAAGCTTCCTTCTTTTTTTCTTTATAATCGGCGCGCACAGAAGGGATTTTGTGTACCCTTAAAATGTTTACTCATAGTGCGGGCGAAGGAAATTTAGGGAGGGGAAAAAAAGAGGTACCGGTGTACGTTGGTCTTGAATGTCTGAATATTGTAATGGCTAGGAAATACAAAGCTCGGCAAGACATTCCCGAAGCGAGTTTTTCTGTTTAGAAAAGAATCACGATATTTCAGGGTACGTCCGAAAGTGGTTTTTAGGCTGTACTGATGACCATTTATAGCGAGACGGGTATTACGGTTGGAGGCTTGGAAGGGCGGAATGCTACTGGCAATTTCTGTGGAGCACTGGTGGAGAAAATAGCGAAAGAAAAAGGTGAGGCAAGAGACATTACGTCGATGGTCAAGGGTGTCAATCGACTGTGTAGTATTGGCATCACCTATTAGTTTTAACGTACGGTTTTTAATCCTATCTAGTAGGTGCAAGGAAGTCCTAGGAACATCTGACAAGATTTGAGCATTGTACTCCAGTTTTGGGCGGATGAAAGCCTTGTATGTTGAAGCCAGATCAGGAGGGGTGAAAAATTTCTTACATCGCTTAAGGAAACCTAGACATTTCGCTGCATATTTGGCGACTTCGAAAATGTGGTCATTCCAACGTAGGTTGTCATTGACACACATTTCGAGAATGGAAAGTTTTTCGGTTTCAACGATGCGATTCGATCATGGATAATGGTTGGGTATTTGAATTTCGTTTTATCGGCAGCAGACAGCATTGTGTTTTAGAAGCATTAAATTTCACTCTGTTGCTAGTAACCCAATTGGTTATGAGGTTAATATCGGAATTCAATGAAGAGCAGGGCCGTGAGCTCGGAAACGAATATGAGTACTGTCAGCGAAGGGATGTGTTGGATCAGAAGTAGCAGACAAGAGATCATTGATAAAAATCAAAAAGTGTGTCGGAGACAGAACAGGGCCCTGAGGCACATCAGCATTTATTTTGTGAATATGAGATTGGAAACCATCTAAGACAAGTGGATTCGTCCCATTGAAGATTCGAAGCACTCAAGTGTAGGCGGAGACAAATCACAATCCGGAAGCGTTGAGCTGGCTGCAAAGTGTGCAGCAAACAGATTGGCCTTGTCCAAAGAGCTGACAGGTGGAATGTCATTGTAAATGGGCGTTGGGATGGAGGATGAGGCAGAATTTCTAATGTTTTTGACGAACGACCAAAAATGTTTACTACCTTTGGGACATTGTAGTATTTTTTGCCTCAATTTTTGAGCGTATGGAAATTTCACACGCTTAAGAAAAGCGGTGCAGTCATTCCTGGATCGCTTAAAATTTTTCCGGTTTTCCTCCTTCGAGACAGCGCATCAAACTCGTTAAAGGTTGAATTGCTCTCCAGTGTGGGGCTTCTGTAAATAAAGCATTAGTAGATAACTTGCTTACGAAGATGGAATACCACACGAAATTGAATTCCGGATTGGAACAGGGACTACATTTTGGTGTAGTTTGGTAAGCTACACCACTACGCACGTAGATGGCGAGACCGCGGTGAGAAAAGAATAATGGCACTTGTTGACGAACCCGGCATCACTTGCTAACCTGAAGCAGGCCAGCTAACCAGGAAGATGGATGTGGAACACCAAATATGAATGTGGAACCTATTATGGTCCAACACCAAGAGCCAAGACCTTGGCTTGACCTTAATTCACCATCACGATTGAAGAGGAAGAACTTTATTTTTTCATCCAATTATAGTCTGGAGAATTAAAAGAAGAAACGTAGAAAAATTTAATTGAGACACATTTGTAAGAATTTTACTCATATAAATACATGCAAATAACGTTGTAAATTTCTAGGAAATTTTAGCCCGATATCAACGGTATCCAACAAATAAAGATCAAGGCTTCAAATTTGTGTTTTACTTCAACAATCTAAAATTTCAAATCTTCAATATCCACCTGCGCCAAATTCTACTTTCATCGAGGTCCTGGTGAGTACATCCTATTTACTACATTAATATGAAACACACTCCTCCGCCATCAAAAATTCATAACCTTTCGCCATCAATTCCTCAAACTGAGCATGTATCTATAAACCAAATATCTGTTTCGTGCCTTCGTGAAGCAATCACTAATCGCATTAAATGCAAAGTGTGTCGAGATGTCTACCATCTAACTTGCACCGAAATCGGCGAAAATACAGAAACTCATATCTAGACTTGCAGTCAATGCCAACCTTGCTTTTCAGCGAATGCAAACTTACCTCCTAAATCCAATGCCGGTGCAGAAAGTATTCACAAACAACCAGCTTCAGTTTCTTCAAAAAAAATCCAAAGCATCAGCGCAGAGAATCTCGTTTCAACTCCAGCGACTGGAAGAAGAGAGGATGCTACAAGAGAAGAGGGACCGGGAATACATCTCCAAAAACACATTCAGCACATTCGATGCCACCTTCAAACCAAATGCTGAAAAAACGCCACATAACCTCAACACAACATGGATGGGCATTGGGCTTATTCCTAAACAGAATACAGACGTTTGTATTCAGGTCCGTAAGCCCTTACTTAACCCAGTTCATACTGCCGTGTCACATGGGAAACTCGAAGTTGCCCAAGAGAAAAGCCAGGGAATTATGTCAGGAGGTATTGAGTACCCTAAACTGACTGAATTTGTGAAAAGTGCTGATTTGAAATGAGCACTAGAATGTGTGCATTCACGGATGAAGAGAATTTAGTTCGTCTTCAAAGATGTGTCAAAGGTAAAGCGCTAGAAGCCGTCCGGAGCCGCTTGCTCCACCCTAGCCAGGTTTCAAGTCTTATAGCAACTCTGCGCATGTTATTTGGCAGACCGTAAACAATAATTAATTCCCTCCTTGTCAAAATTCGTCAAGATCCACCTCCGAAAGCAGATAGGCTAGACACCATTGTCAAGTATGCACTGGCCGTGGAAAATATATGCGCCACAATGAAAATGACCGAACTGCATTCACACATAATTATTAACCCGATTTTACTGCAAGAACTAGTGGATAAATTGCCTCCACAAATATGGCTGAATTGGGGTATTTATAAACAAACGCTTATGACGACCGATTTGTTGACATTTAGTTCATGGCTTTTCTCTGTCGGACAAGCTGCCACTGAAGTTACTCCATTCGGTTGTATCGAGAATGATACTAAAGTCAATAAAAGAAAGCATGAACCATCATACTTAAATTTGCATGAGCCAGCCAATAGAAATTGCCGCATTTGTGATAAAAATTGTCAGTCCGTGGAGCGTGGTTCTCCAATTGTACAGTGCGACAGAGATGGGAGCTGATAAAGCAAAAACACTTGTGTCGCATTTGCCTTCGAAGCCATAGACAACGATGCTTATCTTCGAAAGTATGCGGAGAGCAAGGCTGCACCTATCGACACCATAGGCTTTTACATAGAAACAAAGAGCCAAACGATCTCACATCCGAAGCTGTGGTCCAATCTCCAGTCCATCACACGTCTGGAATAGATAATGCTCTCTTGTTAAAAATTGTTCCAGTAATTGTATACGGAGAGCATAAATCAATCGAAACGTTTGCTTTCTTAGACGATGGTTCATCTGTGACATTAATAGAGGACAAATTAGCAAATGACTTGAATATAAATGGCAAATACTCACCTCTTCATTTAAAATGGACATCGAATACTGTTCGTACAGAAGAAAACTCTCGAAGCATTGAGATTGAAATCGCTGGCATTGACAGGAAGAAATATACTATTTCTGGTGTAAGAACAGTCAACACTTTAGCACTGCCCCTCCAAACTATTAAATGGGAATATCTGTCCAAGCAGTATAAACACCTTGCTGGACTTCCAATCCGGCCATACGCTCATGCGCAACCAAGGATTTTAATTGGATTACAACATTGAAAGCTAGGATTACCTCTTAAAATGGAGGAAGGCTATCGAAATGAGCCTGTAGCATTTAAAACTAGATTGGGTTGGGTCGTTGTTGGACAATACAAAAACCAACAAAGTGAAACTAGTTGCCACGTTCACATATGCGAGTGCCAAAGAGAAGACCAAATAATAAACGAAACTGTTAAGTAGTACTTCGCTGTCGAAGGTATTGGAACAAAAAAAATGCAATTACTTTCGTCAGAGGAGGAGCAAGCGGAGAAAATGCTTGAGAAAAAAAGTCGAAGATTTGGACAAAGATTCGAAGTGCCACTTCTATGGAAGTATATGAATGTTCAACTACAATGCAGCAAATCTTATGCAGAACGACGCCTTTTGGGCCTCGAAAAAAGAATGCAAAGAAAACCCGGTCTGCGAACCCGTATTTCTGAAGTAATACAGTCTTATATAAATATAGGTTACGCAGAACAGATTAAAAAAGATGAAAGGTTTGCTAGCAATAAAACATGGTATCTTCCAATTTTCCCGGTATTTAATCCGAATAAACCCAGTAAAATTCGAATTGTTTGGGACGCAGCCGCTAAAGTGAATGGACTATCACTCAATGCTATGTTGCTAGCAGGACCTGATATAACTGCGCCATTACTTGGAATCCTTTTTCGGTTTCGAGAAAAAGAAATCGGTATATGCGCAGATATAAAGGAAATGTTTCACCAAATTAGAATCGCAAAAGAAGATCAAGACTCTCAGCGCTTCTTGTGGCGAAATAGTGAAACGAATGAAATTGAAGTTTAAAAGCTATTAGTAATGATGTTTGGAGCAACTTGTTCACCATATTGTGCCCAGTATATAAAAAACAAAAATGCAAAAGATCATATGCATCAGTACCCGGATATATATATATATATGCAATAATTAAAAACCACTAGGTGGATGATTATATCGGTAGTTTTAGCAGTGAGGAGGAAGCATTAAAAATATCAAAGGACGTCATTTATGTTCATAGCATGGACGCAACTTCCGATCAAATTCCTCAGCTGTCATGAGAGAGCTTGAGGTACATTCGTCAAATGAAGCAATGGATATACCTATGGCCGACGCTGAAAAAATACTTGGATTATGGTGGTCTCCACGTAGCGATGAGTTTTTCTTTGTTTTCGACAAGCAAAAAATATAAGAGGAGTTGCTATAAGGCGAAAAAAAACCCAGCAAAAGAGCGGTTCTACGCGTATTGATGCAAATTTATGATCCTCTTGGTGTAATCGCAAATGTGTTGATAAACCTTAAAATATTACTACAGAATATCTGGAGATCTGGCATAGAATGGAACGATGAAATAAAAGATGAACATTTTCTTATATGGAATAAGTGGATTCAATTATTTACTATGATAAACAAGATTAAAATCCCAAGAAGATACATAGCTGATTTGAAAATCACCAATGCCAACGAAATTGACCTCCATATATTTTGTGACGCTAGTGAAGAGGCATATGCTGCTGTCGCCTATTTCAAAATTCGAGATCGAGAAAAAGTACAATGCTGTTTTATGTCATCAAAAACAAAGGTGGCTCCCTTACGTCCACTCTCCATACCTAGGATGGAATTGGAAGCAGCACTGTTAGGAACGAGGTTGGCATCTACAATTATTGAGTGCCACACTATCGATTTTAAAAGACATGTGTATTGGACTGACTCCAAGACGGTTATCCACTGGATATTAGCAGATAATCGGAAGTATAAGCAGGTAATTGGAATTCGAGTCGGAGAAATACTCGAAAAAACTGAAATGAAATCTTGGAAATGGGTTCCTTCAAAATTAAATGCTGCTGATGAAGCTACAAGATCGCGTACGCATCTCCATGGGTTTTCTGAAAATCGGTGGTTTATTGGTCCGGACTTCTTGTGGAAGTCAGAGGAGCACTGGCCACAATGTGAGCTTACAACAACTTCACCATTTTATCCAACTTCACCATTCAGTTGCAAAAACAACATCAATTATCGATATCGCCAGATTTTCATGCTGGGGAAAACTATTACGCGCATTGTCCAAGGTTTTCGAATTTATTCAAAAATAGCGAAGAAATATATCGGACTCAGAGGTCACATTTGCTGAAAACGCTGAAAACTATTTGCTTCGCCAAGCTCAACTAGAAAATTTTTCTGATGAAATCAATTCATTGAGTACATTGAAAGGTATACGAGAATCTAGCGTACTTTACAGATTGACGCCATACTTAGACAGCAAAGGCGTGATACAATTCGGGGCAGAATTGACGCGTGCATGGATATCCCCCTTGATAGCAAAAGATCAATTGTGCTGCCTCGAAATCATTACATTACATACTTGATTAACCCATTATCATCGTATGTACCATCACCAGTATAATGAAACAGTCGTTTATGAGATCCGCCAAAAGTTTTATGTTCCTCGACTAAGAGTTTTACTTAAAGGAGTAGAGAGGAAATGTCAGCATTGCTCTAATATAAGAGCTAAGCCCTTGGTCCCACTGATGTGTGAACTTCCTGCAGCGAGGTTGAAAACATTCACAAGACCATTCTCATACATTGTAATTGATTACTTTGGACCGATAATAGTTGCAGTAGGAAGGTGAACGGAAAAACGATGGGGGTGCTTATTACCTGCCTGACAGTGCGGGCTATCCACATGGAAATCGCACACACACTCTCAGCAGACTCATGCATTTTAGCGCTGCAAAGATTTATAGCGAGGAGAGGAATGCCGATACACATTTACACTGACAACGGCATGAACTTTCGAGGAGCTAGTCAGGAACTTAAAGCAGCGGTTGAGGGAATCGATGGCAAAAGGCTAGTCGAACGCCTGGGTGAAGGAAGTATTAAGTGGACGTTTATTCCTCAATCATCGCCACATATGGGCGGCAGTTGGGAACGTTTAGTCCACTCAGTCAAGCAAACACTGGCGGCCATTATGTCAACGAGAAATTCAAGGGACGAAGTGTTGCTAACTATGATGGTGGAGGTTGAAAATATAATAAATACTCGTCCACTCACTTATGTTCCATTGAATGGTCAAGAGGAAGAAGCCCTAACACCCAACCACTTTTTATTAGGGTCTTCCAATGGAACTAAACCTATAGGCAAATTCAATGATGAAGGTTATATTTTAAAACGAAATTGGATTATCATTGAACAGTTTGGGAATTCCTTCTGGCGCAGGTGGATAAGAGAGTATCTACCCGATCTTACAAGGAGGACAAAATGGTTTCAAACCCGGAAGGCAGTTTCCACAGATGACATTGTTGTCGTCATAGATGAGAACAATCCCAGAAATCTTTGGCCTAAAGGTAGAATCATAAAAACAATCAGTGGCAACGATGGCATTATAAGAAGCGCATTCGTTCAAACTAAAACCGGGGTTTACTTGAGACCTGTATCAAAGTTGGCTGTTTTGGATGTAAGTGGTTCTTCTGAAAACGCTAAGCCGGATGATTCCACCGACTTACCGGGGGGGACTGTTGACGAACCTGGCATCACTTGTCAACCTGAAGCAGGCCAGCCAACCAGGAAGATGAATGTGGAACACCAAATATGAATGTGGAACCTATTATGGTCCAACACCAAGAGCCAAGACCTTGGCTTAACCTTCTTTCACCTTCTTCCACCATCACGATTGAAGAGGAAGAAGTTTATTTTTTCATCCAATTATAGTCTGGAGAATTAAAAGTAGAAACGTAGAAATATTGAATTGAGACACATTTGTAAGAATTTAACTCATATAAATACATGTAAATAACGTTGTAAATTTCTAGGAAATTTTAGCCCTATATCAACGATATCCGACAAATAAAGATCAAGGCTTAAAATTTGTGTTTTACTTCAACAGCACTAGTTCGTAGCCAGGTAGCTTCAGATCAGAGTGATGTGAGAGGTGTAGACGGGGATCTACCTGTGTTTCACTTAGTGTCAAAACAGCTGCCCTGTATTTACAGACATGGACGCGAATATTTTCTATGCCCACTCTGAATTCCCGAGCCATTACAAGAAAAAGAACAAAAAAATCACAACACCGACGATGCTAAAAAGGCTGCGAAGTGGAAATTTTGTTATTGGTTTGCCGAATCAAATTATTGTAGGTGTTATGCCCTTACAACAATATGAAACAGTGCTCCAATAAAATTGCCATTCACAACCTGCCATGGTATTTTGGCACTGATGTTATTTTTTTTGCACAGATTGATTTTCTTTTTATTTTGCAAAAATTGATTTTTTTTTCAGATTTGGGGGGGTTCGCTGCCACTTGAGCCACGGCCACTTATTGTGGGTGTTGGGGGGAGGGTTGGTAACTAAACTTTAAACTAATGATGTTTTATAAAAAAAACGGATCCAAATCTCTAACTCAGATAACGAATAAAATCAAAAAAAATGCGTTTGACGAGAAGCACGTCCTACTCGGACAAAAGTTTATTCCAAAAGGGAAGAGTGTCATAAAAGAGAATTACAATATGGGGACAGGAGTCCCGGATAAGTTTAAGAAACATGTATCTATAAAGCGACATCTGTTAGTGAAATAAGAAATTTGGGAAGAAAGTAATAGTATTCTATGCAATAAGAGATGTACAAGTTTTAACTCTGACCATTGCCGGCCCCCTTGCAGGATTGGCTGTAATAGAGTTATCGTAAATACAATTAAATTACAGGTATTCAAGTTAGAAAGATATTTAAACAAAGTTGTTGTACAATTTTCATTTATTTCATTTCATTACACAAAGTATGCTAAATTATACAATAATAAATAAAATAAAAACTGAAAGAAAGAAAATCAGAATGCATGCTTTTATTTCTAAACAGGTGCAATATAAGGATTAGTAAAGTAAAATTCACTTAAAATGTATGATAATACGAGTAGTTCATTAATGAAAATTGTTATTGGTTTCGAAAAAACTTGAATGAATACAAAATCGTTACGTTAACTTAAACTTAAGGTTTTTCGGAATCAGGATGAAGCAACAACTAAAAGGGCCGGGTAATGACTCCGTTGTGAGTCCTTATTTTTACGACACGAACTCTTTGATCAGGCCCAAGATAGATAGAATTCATGATGCAACATTTTAACTCTTTCCCATCTTTAAATACAAGTCAAGGAAGACTCATCTTTTGCAGCTTCAAGAGGCAATAATAATAGGCCACCACGAAGAAAATGTCCGGGTGTCAATGGTGGACTGTCTGTGGAATTTTCAGAAATCGGAGAAATGGGCCTAGAGTTAAGGCATGCTTCAATCTTAGCAAGCAGTGTGGAAAAATTCTCGAATGTAAATGTGTGTTTTCCAGCTACTTTTCTTAAGTAAAGCCTGAGGCTCTTAATTCCAGCTTTCCACAGCCCCCCCCCCCCATATGTGGAGCACCTTAAACCTTTCAGATACTTCGTCAGAGGCCGATTTCAAAAAAATGCTTGAAATCATCTGAAATTACTTTACTGGCTCCAACAAAGTTGGTTCCATTGTCGGAGAATATTGTTTTTGGCATACCACACCGAGAGATGAATCGATTGAGGGCACATAAGAATGTGTCGGTACTCAGATCACCTGCAGCCTCTAAGTGAATCGCCTTTATGCCAAAACATACGATAAGACAAACATATCCTTTGGTTATGCGACAATTCCTGCCAGAAAAACTTTTGATTAGGTATGGACCGGCAAAATCCAGGCCTGTATAAGTAAAAGGGGATGAGATGATTGTTCATTCCAGGGGCAAAGCGCCCATTATTTGGGTTTGCATTTTCCTTTTATGTAATGTGCATTTTACATAAATGAATACACTTTTTGACTAACTGCTTGATTCTTGGTATCCAAAACTCGCATTGTAGCATTCGAATCACAGGTTGGTATATACCGTGCATGGTGATATCATACAAGAAAATTACAAAAAATGTCGATATTTGGGCTTCATAAGGAAGAACGATTGAATATCTTTCATTGTATGGAAGATTTGAACAGGCAAGTCTTCCATTAGAGCGTATAATCTTTTGCTTGTCTAAAAGGGATCCAATTTCAAGAGTTTGCGTTTGTGTGACAGGTGCTCCTTTTTGACAAGTTTGTCATAGTCCTGTTGAAAATAAAGAGACTTTGTCAAGCGAATTAGAAGTATTTTCGTGTGAGTAGTTTCAGCTTGACTGAGAGTTGTACGAGTAGTTGAATAACGAAAGATATGGAGATGTTAAGTGAAAAAAGCGAATAACTTAACTAACGACTCGTTAAAACCTTGACCATGAAGAAAATCTAATCACGATTTCTTCAACATTTGCAGAGATTGAAGTGTTGTAAATTTGTAGTGGTCGCCGTTCTAAATCGTCTTCGCCTGCGGGTTTTAAAGGAGACTGTGGCCAAAGAGATTGAAACTGGCAAAGCCACTAAGATCCATTCCACCATAAAGTATTGGCTTTAAGTTTCATAGGAGATATACCTCTGGTTGCTAAATTATTTAGTTTTTGGCGACGCGATTGGCTCCAAAGGTTTTCTAATTACAAGCGGGTTTAGCTATCCATGACAATACTATCCAAGAGTATAAAGTCTGCACTGAGAATTTCAATTGAGATATGACTTTAGTAAAGAGTTTTACCAAAATTACAGCCCCACAGAGTTCAAGTCTTGGCAATGGAACTTGTTTCACCGGGGCCACTTTGATTTACAACAAATTAGGTGGGAGGACCAATTGTTTTCACCGATTTCAATGCGTAAATAAAATGTAGCTGCATAAGCATGCTCAGAAGCATCACAAAATCCATGGATTTGAATGGGATTCCATGGTCGGTATTGTATCCAACGGGGAACTTGAATGTTTTGAATAAAAGATAACGAGGCAAGAAAAGATTGCCAGCTACGACACGTTAGGGGCTCAATCTCTTGGCCCCAGGATGTCCCATCCCGCCAGACTTGCTGCATTATCAAATTTGCCGCAATGAAAACTCGTGCCAACTACCCAGCAGGGTCAAATAAACGAGCTAAAATCGAAAGCACCGATCTTTTTGTTAGATCATTATTGGAGGTGACAGTTTTGAAGATGAAATAAAAAGCATAGAGTTTTGCATTCCATTGGATGCAAGGGTTTTAGACACACTTTTGTCTGCGATATTTAAAATTTCTTGATTTAAGAGATATGGAGAAGGGATAGTTTCAACAAGCTCGCGACAGTTTCATGTCCACTTTCTAAGTGGAAATCCTGCAGGGTTCAGTGCTCCAATTACTCGTAATTCATTTTGTGTTTTTAACGCCGTTTCAAGGTCATGAGCGCCGGACAATATATCATCAACATAAAACCCGTCTCTCATAACCTGAGAGGCGAGGGGGTAAATAGGTTTTATATCCTCGGAGAGCTGTTGCAAAGTGCGAATAGCTAAAAATGACGTACAATTAACGCCAAACGTAACCGTCTTGAGTTCGTATGTTTCTACTTCATTGCTCAAATTTAAAGGATTGCTAAACCAAACCCGTTGATATGGAATGTCATCATCATGAACTCGTATCTAACGATACATTTTCTCTATGTCCGCGTTATACACATAGCGATATAAACGCCAGTTTAAAATTAAAGTTGTCAATTCAGATTGTAGAACTGGACCAGGGTGTAAGAAATCATTCAGACTCGCACCAGAACTGGATTTACTCGAAGCGTTGAAAACTACACGAATTTCGGTGGATATGCTATCCGGTTTGATAACCGCATGGTGAGGCTGATAAAATGAACACACCTGATCTTCATGTGTAATTTAATTTGATGGAACGACTTGCATGTGGCGTAGGGTAGTATATTCGGCCAAAACTTGATTGTATTTAGTATGTAAATCTGGAGTTTTCTCTAAAGACATTTCCATGCGTTGAAATTGCTTTAAAGCTTGTTGTCGAGAAAAGCCCATTGTTGGCAGTGGGTTTTTGAACGGAATGCGAACTTTATATATACCATCAGGACTTCTGAAAGTTGTTCTTGCAAACAAAGCTTCACAAAACTTGTCTTCCACCGCAAAGGGTTGAGACGTGCATATGTCATCAATTTCCCAGAACTTTGCGATCTGCTGATCTAGAGAAACTTCATTGAAATAGGAAGCAAAGGTAGAACAATAATGTACATTATTCAGAAGTGGGCCTGATAAAATCCAACCAAATATAGTATTTTGGGCCATAAGTGTCTCAAGGATATTTGTTTTCAAACCGTCTTTTTTAATTAAAGGATATATATCCATTCCTATTACTAGATCAATACCTGAGCTTTCACAAAAGAATGGATCTGAATCAAGTCCAACTAACTCCTTTACTTGGTTTATATTAGCAAAAGGTAAATTGCCGGTCAGATTTCTTAAAACTAACGCATTTAAAGAAAAACCTAGTTTTCGTATTGTACCTTGAGCCTAGCAAATAGTACACATCTTAGAAGAGGTAGCTGTTACCACAGAACTTATACCAACAATTTTTGCGTTAATGGGCTTAGCAGTCAGATCCAACTTCTTCTGAATAGCTTCAGAGATAAAAGTGACTTCTGAACCTCTGTCTAGAAATGCTCTTAATGTAAGGACGCTACCCAAATAATGAATATTCACTAACGCGTTTGCTAGTAGAACTGATTTATCATTTTTTAAATGATACGATGTTTACTGATTTTGAAATTGGATTTTCAGTAGACTGTATATAATTGCTTTGAAATTGAGGTTGATAAGAAGTTTGTGTACTGTTAGAGGAAGAATAAGAAGAAGCACGAGGCCAAGAAGAAGAAGTTTTGGCAGATTTGGGTTGACTCTGAGAATCAGTTGCGGTAGGAATATGAAGCATTGTGTGATGTTTTTGTTTGCAATGTAAACATAATGTATTGCTTTGGCACTTTGGTTTTAAATAAGATTATGATAAACAATTGTTGCAATATTTAATAGCGTTCACTTTGGCTATTCGCTCGGGAATAGACATTTGAATAAAGACTGGACAGATGCGAAGTGGATGACTATTATTGCACAGCTTGCAATTAAACGTTTTGGTGTTGATATGAAAAGATCGATGATGTTGTGGTTTATCCTTGTTTGGATTGACATCCTTTACTTTTTTAGTGGAATATTTTGATTTCGATAAACCTCTTATATTAGAAACGGTTCCTAAAATTCTGTAACGATTAGTGCGAAAAGTATACAATACAGCCCATGTTGGAATATCTCTTGGATTTGTAAGTGATTGTTCCCATAAGGGAAGAGTATTTTTAGGAAGCTTATTTGAGCATAAATACACTAGGATAGGATCCCAAGAATCTATTTTTATTGAGTGAGCATTAAGAATGGAAAGACTCATTAATTTCACCTAGCAAATTTCGAATACCTTTCCCTGACTTTACTACACTAGGTCAATTATATAGACTTTTAAGTTTATTATTCACAATGATTCTTTCATTTTCGAATTGGTGAGTTAATGCTTTCCAGTCTAAATCAAAACTATCTGCCGTAAATGGAAATTTCGAAACAATGTGATTCGCATTACCTTTCGTTTTTGAGTGCAAATGAAACAATTTTCGAAATATTAGATCAATGAGATTTCGATAGTTGACCAAGGTCACCATTTTAATTGTGTCCCTTGTCCGTTTTATCTGTCTTACTGTGCTCTTGTTCAATTAAATTAAGTTGCTTAGTTGATTCTATAATTTCAGGTAAGCAACTTATATATGAATTGCTTTATAGAAGATACTTGGCCTTAATGGATTGAGTATCTTCATCAGACATATCATTATCTGCGCCAGGCGATAAGCATCTCGCATAACGCCGTTTGAATGCCAGAGATCTTTTAATTCCGATCTTGATGCTTCTAATTTGGAAAGTGTTTGATCCACTAATGGAATCGTTTGAAAATTTGTATAAAATTCGACCAATTGGTCAGCAGCGAGAATAAATTCATGGAGATTGGACATTTTTATTTATTTATTTTATCATTTTTTTTTACAGAAGCGATACTTTGATTGTTCGCGAAAATAAAACTCACTCAAAACAGTCACAAGAAATAGAAATGATTATAAAGAAAACTGCTCATATATACATAGAATGTTCGCGAGAATAAACTCACCCCAAACAATCATGAGAAATAGAAAAGATAGCCTATACAATTGGGTGTGTCCTTTTAATACTGAAGAAAACAAAGATTAATATGCTAATATACGAGTATATGAGCGTTTGTTAAGAAACTGCTCTTATAAATTCGGAAATTATAAAATTCATTTTTTTTTTGTCATTTACCGATTCAACCATTCATGCAAAATGTTCAGATGACCATTCACAAAACTATTGAATACATATACTATATGTATGTGTAGAATGTTTTTTTTTTTACTGAGTTTAAACCAAACTGTTGAGCCTATCTCCATGCTTTGCTGCACGGATGTTGTTGATAATTGCCAACTCCCGGTGTTCTTGGAATGGCTCTCACAGTCGTTGATTTGAGATCGATGTAAATTTGATGCTTGTAGATGGTGTGGTAATACATACCACATATGTATGTATGTATAGATGAATGTGTGCATTTTCTTCAAAATTACGTTTTTTTTCATTTCATTTTAAATGCATTTTTATTAATTTAAATTCAGGAACTCTTACAAGCTATACAAAAAAACGCTTAAAAATTAGCTTAAATAACTTAGAAAACTATCTTATTCTAACTTACTGGCCCCATGCGGACACTCTAAGTTAAACATAATTCTTAATCTACATGTCTTTCGACGTTCCGTACAGTACTTTTTTTCGTTACATTAATTTAAGCCTAAAACTAAGAAAATAATTTTATTAAATAAAAACTTAGTAAATGGACATTTTTTTTTTTGTTGTACTTAGTATAAAACTTAAAGACTACTTAAAATAAATCCTAAGCCTACTTAACCTACTTAAGCTAACTTATTGTTAAAGTATTATTTCTTTTTTTTGGTGTGGCTTGGATTACCACTTTTTTTTAGAAAAGGTTACCCATCTCTGTTTTGTTTTTTTTTTTTTTTTTTTTTAGTTTTTATAAGTTTTAATTTTTTTTTTAATTTTTTTTTTTTTTTTATTTTTTATTTTTTTATTTTTATTTTTTTTTATTTATAATTTTTACTCTTAAAACTACCTTAACCCTACCTACACCTATGTAAGCCGGCCACGGCTAAAAAAGATTAGGCTGACCAACTCTGCTCCCTAATGGAACTACCCTGCACTGGAGGAGTTCGATGATGGAGCTTCCCCTTCTTCTGCAAGCCACCAAAATTGTTGGTGCTGCCGAGCAACATCCCTCATGTCGCGACTCCCTACCGCCCTACTAAACCGGAGACGCTCCGCACTGCCGTGTGCGACGTCTCTGTCGTAGTTGAGTCGCCTGTCCGCAGCTGTTCGAGCGACGTGGAAGATTAACGGCACCGCTAATCTATCCTGGATCAGACCTTGTTTATCGAGGTAGAGGAACGCTTCTGGAGGAATAAAGCCGTCAAAGCGAACTCTCTCGTGATACATATAATTGGGGTAGTAAGCCCCAGAGATCAGGTTATTCGACGAGGTCATTGCTCTTGCAATGTGCCTTCGAATCAACTTAATAACAAAATTGTCCACTCGTATTAGGTTCGCCCTATGGTACAAGACCTCATTAGGATAGAATTTTATGTACTCAGACTCTGGTGTTCTGTACAAGCGAAGACAAGCCCTAAGGCAAGCCCTCTCAAACACCCGAATCTTTTCCAAAAGACTTGCTCTCACGTTGAACCACACGGGACAACCAAATGTAAGCATAGGCCGAATAAGGGCCATGTAGCAGATCACCTTTACCCTCGCATCGAGTTGTCTGCTATAAAACAGTCTCTTTGTAAGGGCAAAAGCACCTCTGGCTCTGGCCAGAGCAACATCTATATGTTTGTTAAAATACAGATATTGATCTAGCCAGACCCCAAGGTATCTGACTACATTTCGACAAACAAGTGGCTGCCCGTGTTGTCCCACGATCTGAAACTTTCGCCAATTCTTTCTGGTATCCGCAGAGGCCCCAGACAAAGGCGTCCTAAACAGAATGGTTTCCGACTTCTGAAAGTTGATCTTCAACTTCCAGTCGTCGCAATATTGTTTAATTTTATCGAAGTCACGTTGCAAAAGAATGTTTATAACTTCAATCTTTGGACCTGATCTGTACGCGATTAAGTCGTCTGCGTACGCTATGGCATGGTGAAGTGAACCTATCAGATCGCTTGTGTAAATGTTGAAAAGGATTGGCGAATTGACTGCACCTTGTTGCAGACCGTTTTTAATGTTGAATGTACCAGTAGAAGTCACATCGCCATTTTTCACGATGAACTGTCTATCTGTGAGCATATTGAAAAGAATATACAGCAGTGGTTTACTAATGCCCAGTCTGTCCAACTTGTAGAAGAGTCCCTCTAACCATACGGTATCGAAAGCCTTCTCCAAGTCAATCAGGCAGGCACCCGTGCACTGTTTCTTGGCTTTGTTCCATTGGACATCAGAAACCAGTTTAGACGCGGCATGAATAACATCATGCCCCGCCTTGAAACCGAACTGATTATCCGGAACTATATTTTTGTCCTCAACCCACTTTGTCAGGACTCTATTGATAACTTTTTCGAAAACCTTACTGTTATTTGGAAGGAGACTGATCGACCGGAGATTCGCCGTATTGGAGGTGTCTTTATCCCTTTTGGGGATAGGATGTACCACCGCAGTTTTCCAATGCGCTGGATAATGTGCATTATTCATTGCATTGTTAAACAGGGTGGTATAAATGTCCACCGCTTCTAGTGGGAGATGTCGAAGCACAATGTTCGGTATTCCATCGGTTCCCACTGATTTCTTACTTCTAATTGTGTCGAAGATCGTTTGAAGCTCTTCCTTCGAAATGAACGGGGGTTGCTCCCTTTCATTGGCGATGACATTATTTGCCATATTCTCGTCACTGAACTGGGTGAAACCCGACTTCTCGATTCGCCAGTTCACTATTTCATTTCGAAGGTAGAAATTGTGGACAAGGACTCGATTTTCCAGGTCGTGGTTGGGACCAATGATTTCATTTGTCTTGTACACTTCCTGGAAAGTCGCTCCTATAGCCTCGACCTTCTCCTGCGGATCTTCGATCACAAAGAAGTTGTCATCATCAACAGCTTCATTTGGATCTATGCCTGCTGTTGAGAGTATGCGTTCGTTGTCAGTCGTTCGGGCGATTTTTAGACATGAAAGGTCATTTTGATCTTTCCTCCGAAATATTTTATTTATTTGCGGGAACATATTCGGGTTGCTGGTGTTTACAGCCTGAATTTTGTTGTTCCAATACAAACTTACAGAAGACCTGTAATTTTCTTTTATTAATATTTGGAGGTTTTTGATCGACGACTTTAATGTCAAAATCTCCGGGTTGTGTCTGTCAGTAAACTGTCTGTACAAGGTCTTCAGTCTTGAAAGTAGTCTACTTTTATGTCGGTGCAGTGCGTCTATAGTTGAATTGCGGAACAAGTCTTCGTTGTCAGTGTATTGATACCGAGGTATCGTTTTGTCCATTGTTCGTTTAATTGTTTCGTCCATTAGTTTTAGATACCTGTCAATCTCCTCGTTTGACAGATTTCTGTTGGACGGTGGATAGAGCGAATTCGAGGAGAGTGCTCTAGTCAGTGTCCTGGAGAAGTGTGTCCAACGCACTCTGCTATAGTTGTAGGAATGCCTTTGAACACACTCCTCCAATTCCGCATTTTCGTTCGGAACGGTTATTTCGGTACTAAGACCGCAATGGTCACTGTCATACACAAAAGTGCGAAGACAGTTTACAGTTTGTTGGTTCGTACCTGTCAGTTGTATTCGTGTGTCAAACAGCAGGAGATCCAAATAGGAGCCGTGTCTAGGAAACGACGGACTATCCGTCGCCTTAAGGCCGAGTCGGTACATCACACTGTGCTGACCCCACCAATTGAATAGCAGGTTCCCTCTAGTGTTTGGTGTATTATTTCCCCAATCGATATGTTTGGCGTTGAAATCTCCGCCGATAATAAAATAGTTTTCCTCCAATTCCAGTCTCAGAAATCGAAAAAGTGTCTCGAGCTCTGAGATGAATAGGGTGGATTGAGTAGCCTTAGATGCATAAACTGACACCATGTATAACCGCTTTCCACTACGGAGAGGGATATACATGATGCATGCTTCTAGCACCTGAAACCTGCGTACTTCACGACTGTATATTCTTTTAAAACGTATACCTTTTCTTACGAAGATTGCAACGCCTCCTCCTTGTATGGAGTTGGGTCGATTTCTTCGCATGATTTTATACCTTCTGTGCCTCATTTTGTGTCTTTTGGTCAGCTTAGTTTCGCTAACCAAAAGCACATCAGGGGTTTGGTCTTTAAGCAACTTAAAAAGTGTGTCTCTTCGCTCAATCCTAATCAGTGAATTAACATTCACTGCAAGCACCTTCAGGGTTTGCTCCGCCATGTACGTACCCATTACGACTGGAGGTGCGTTAGGCTCGGCAGCAGCGCGTATATTTGATCTACCCGCGTAGCTTGCTCCGTAATTTGACGTTGCAGCTGAGCCATTTGCCCCTGGATAGAGAGCAAGATGGCTAGCATGTCATTTGCCGGTTCCGGTGCTCTAGGCACTGGGGCCTGAGAAGCAACCTTCGCTTGCTGTGCCGTATTTCCCCTACCTGCCGCCATTTGGGCGTAGGTAACCTGGGGAGTAACGGCTGGTGTTTGTGGTAGAACAGGTGGACGCTTAACTTCCACCTTTTGCTGTCGAGCCAGATTTACTCTTTTTATGTATTGGAACTTGGGACAACCCCGATAGTTTGCGGTGTGTCCCGTGTTCTTACATAAAACACAAGAGAGTTGGCTTTTTTCTGACGCTCCATCCCTACCTAGAGCGCATTCTTCCGACTTGTGGTTCTTACCGCACTTAACGCATCGAGGCTCCATTTCGCAGTTCGACGCGGCGTGCCCGAACCTTTGGCAACGAACACATTGCAAAATGTTTTCGTGCCTTTTTACTTTTTCCCAGTTAACCACCTGGTAGTCTAGGACATTGATACTCCTTAGACTATCCAGACGGCTTTCGGGACTGAGCTGCACCAGGAAGAACGGTAGCTTCCGTTTCTCCCTTTTGGCTCTGGCTGTGACGAACGGCTTAACCCCCACGAATTTAAGACCGTCGCACTCTTTCCCTTTGAGCAGTGCAAGGAGCTCCTCCGGATTAGTAGACGGTTCTAACCCCCTCAGCAGCATAGTTTGCAGCTTTTCCCCCTTCGGGGTGAAGGAGAAGAACTCCGTCGTCGAATCCCTTAATAGGTTTTTAATTTTATTATAGCGCTCCACTGTATTACAGTGGATCGCATGCCTATCTACACTAAGCCTCTTAACAAAAAAGTTTGAGCCAATGGCCGACTTACATAATTCGATCGTGTCCTTGAGTTCCATCTTGAACGTATTTATGGGTGGAACCCTTTGTTTCTGCTGCTGCTGCGGTTTTTGTTGCTGTTGTTTCTGCTGTTGCTGTTGTTGTTGTTTCTGCTGCTGCTGTTGTTGTTGTTTCTGCTGCTGCTGCTGTTGTTGTTGTTGTTGTTGTTGTTGTTGCTTGTTTTTATTTGCTTGTATGTGTTTTTTTGGCTCTGCCTTAGGCTGCTGCTTTTTATTTGGGCTTTCTTGATGTTCCCGTGGCTTTGTCTGTTCGACATCTTGCTGCTGCTGTTGGGCAGGCTGGCTTTCTCTCACCCTTCTTGCCATTTGTTTTTCCTTAATGGCAAGAACTCTTCGCTGCAGCTCTTTAATGCTGTTGTTCAGAGCATTGACTTCGTCCTCTTCGTCTTCTGACTCCGAGGCTGCAAGCGATGCGAATGTATTGTCGCCGCCCATGTAGTGGCCTTCACCAACGTCTGACACATATGGAAAGTCGTCATTGTCAGCAACTTCCCTCTTTCTACTTTGTTCTGCTGCCCTTGCCGATGTTGTTGGCACCTCTTCCTTCGCTCTACCGGGCAGCTTTTCGGTAGACGTTGAAAGGGAAGGGCGCTTTACCAGGTTAGGAGTTGGTTTTGCTTTCCTCCTCCGTTTGGTTATTGCCTCTGGATGTGCCGCTATTACGGCTTGGTCATCGGATGACATTACGTCATCTACCGGTCCCGCTATTGGAATAGCGGACCGCTCTTTTTGGCTCATCGTCCGATCGCACTTTGGTTGTTTGGTCTTGTTTCTGTTTTAATTTTAAAAATAAAAACTACTAAAAGTTGTCGGGAATCGAACCCACGACCCCTGATTTAATTGTTCGACGGCACTACCACCTGGTCTACCGAAACACTTGTCACTATCTGCTCTATTTGTTTATTTCAATTTTTACTATTTTTGTTTTTACTTTTACGAGTAGCCGAAACACGTTTATTCCTCGTGGAGGTCTATGAACGACTGTTCAAAATTACGTATGTAGGGTTGAATGTGAATTTGTTTTTTGATAATGATGTATATAGGGTGTCCCGGAAAGAATGGATAAGCTTGAAACAGCTCATAGGTGGGCTAGCGGGCGCTCAAAATAAAATACAAAAAAGATACTCGTATATAGTATCCCAATAATGAAGTATGTATTATATATGTATTATATATGATATATAATTTTTTTTTAAAAAAGTCTATTTTTTTCATATGACTGTACGTTTTTTAACACTACGGCATCAACAAAATTAAATCTATCGGTTTTTTTACGTTAAAATATTCTCTATAGACTATTTCATTTGATATGCAGTAAATATTATAAGTAGCTACTGCTCCAGAAACGAGATTTTAACTTAATTTTTTATCATGAAATTTGCAAAATTTGCAGGCGTAAAAAAAATGTATGGAGACCTAAGTGGCCAACTTAAAAAAAAAACATGTTTAATACAGATTTCAAAATAGTATAAACCAGTCTTTTATTTAATGCAAATACTTAGTTATTGCTATTAATGTTCCGAAGGAGCAAATTCAACTGAATATCAACAATTTTCAAAATTGATCTTTTCTTAAGTTCAACTCCACATACTCATAAGGATGATGTTGTGAGACATAGAGGGTCTGACTTTATTGAGAATGAGCGAGAGAGAAAGAACTAAATGTAACAAACAGAGCCGTCGTTAATAAATAACAAACAGGTCAGGCAAGTAGTTTGTGCGGTACTCGATTTGTCCGAATCGCATGTCTTTATTCCGTTTCCATTTTACTGTGATTGCAATTTATGTTAAACCGACGACACCTGGCTGTATGACTAGACGTTTTGCTTACCCAATGGACTTTGTTTATTTGGTGATTTCATTGGCTTGTACCTGAACGGAATTCGGTTATAAAAATGCCACGTATTCAGTATTCGTCACAAGGATACGCAAACATGCATTTTATTTATGGTAAATGCAGAGGCAATGCAGCTGCAGCCCTGTACAGGGAAGATACCCTAATTCGCTTCTCCCAGATTACCGCGTATTCATCAAAGTTCACAGTTGTTACTCGGAAAGAAGAATACCTGGCAGCGGTGTCGGTGGTACTAGCACTAGAAGAATTGTTAGTGTTGACACTGAAGACACGATGCTTGAAGAAATTGAACGAGGTCCATCAACTTCTACAAGAGCAAGATACGACATACTGGAATCTCAAAATCAACCGTGCACCGTGTACTGAAAAAAAACCCCTACCATATGATGCAAACTCTACAACCGAGGGATTACCACGAAAAATTTCGTTTTTGTCAACAGATACTTGTGAAAATAGAAGAATATCCGTAATTGTTTGATGAAATTCTGTAGAGCGATGAATCAACACTAAAGAGAGATGGATTCTTCAATATGTAAAATCTTTCAAATCCACATCTAATGCGAGAGGACACATCCCAGTACCGGTTTTAAATAAATTACTCGACCGGCATATAAAATGGAAAAATAATTGGTCCATTTGAACTGCCTGGGAACTTATCCGGCCAAAGCTGTTTGGAATTCTTTCAAAATGATCTGCCAAATTTAATAGAAAACGTAGCCGAGGAGGTTAGAGAATCTCATTGGTTTCAAAATGATGGGTGTCCTGCGCATTATGCAGTAGAGGTTCTTGCTTATAACTTTAAATTAACTTTGAATTGAAATCACCGACGATGGAGGACTTTAATAAAGTTATGGAGAACTTTTTTTGTGCTACGATGTGACGGCGTGAACGATAAAATGATGATGAATAAAACGATGAATTACCTGTGCTGATTGAATAGCTTCGAATAGCAAATCTTGTGATTTGGAAGCAGCATTTGAGTCATGTGCATACATTATCAGTGATTCCAACAAAGCTGCTGGAGCGGACGGCCTGACTGCCGAGCTCTTCAAAGCAGCAGGCGATGACAAGGTAAGGAACATACGCTAACTGATCTGTAAAATATGGTCGGAAGAAAGTATCCTCGATGAATGGAACCTCAGCATTGTTTGTCCGATTCTCAAGAAAGGAGACCCTGTGAACTGCGCCAATTACAGAGGCATCAGTCTTCTTAACATCGCCTACAAAATCTTATCTGCCATATTGTGTGAACGCCTGAAGCCGTTCGCCAACAACCTGATAGGTCCATATCAGTGTGGCTTCAGGCCAGGAAAGTCCACCATCGACCAAATATCCACACTACGGCAGATCTTGGAAAAGACCCATGAGCTTCAGATCGATACACACTAAAGGTCTGCATGAATGCATTCATTTATTTCTCTCAATGGGTACAGTAGTTCAGTGTATTCTATTCACTGCAGTCATATAAACTAGTGTACTCTTAAAATGGGTACCACTGTTCAAGAGACAAACACTGCACAACATTCCAACACAAGATAACGAATCGAATGCACCACTTGATTTCTCTTTTGCGAGTGGGTGCTTCATTCGAGTGCATGTTTAACTGTTTATCTACACCTAGTATACCGAATGTTTCGAATAATTCGAATGCAGTGAGTGGGTAGTGAGTCCCTCACATAATAGGTGCGTGGCTTTAAAACCTTAAAAATTTTAAAATACTGTAAGAACAGTGGTTTACACACGTTAGTTGCATTTTTATACGACAGACGGGCCAACGAGCATATAAAAACAAAAATTAAACAAAAGATCCGACATGTTACATGAGCGTGCCTTCGATCGATTGGATATTACGATAATTTTTGTTTTTTTGTTATTTATATGCTTGCGAATAGGTTCTTGTTTCCTAAATCCGTCGCGTCTTTTATTTATTCAAGTGCAAACTCACGAGCAAACACAAGAGGCACTTTTTTTCAAAAGTCCGACCAACTACTCACATACGCCGACGATATTGACATAATCGGGAGAAAGCAGCATGATGTCAGTGGCGTTTTCGCGAGTATTGAAACAGAAGCGGCGAAAATGTGTTTAGCGGTATATATATATGTATATGCTGTCAAGCAAAAGGGACCACCAACACCGACGTCTCATTCAGAACGTCACCCTCGTCAGATATAACTTTGAGGTAGTTAAGGACTTTGTCTAACTAGGCTCCGCTATAAATACAGACAACAACACCACCGCTGAGATCAAACAAAGAACAACTCTTGCCAACCGCTGTTTCTTTGGGCTAAGAAGGCAATTGAGTAGCAAAGTCCTCTCTCGGACAACAAAAATCACCCTTTTTAAGACCTTAATAGTCCCGGTCCTGCTGTATGGCGCAGAGGCATGGACATTATTAAAAATGGATGAGGGTGTTCTTGGTTGCTACGAGAGAAAAATTCTTCTGGTGATCTTCGGTCCCGTCGGATTTGACGGTGAGTGGAGGAGGAGATACAACAATGAACTCTACGGACTGTACAGCAACATCGACCTAACTAGAATAGTGAAGATCCAAAAACTGAGATGGCTCGGTCATGTAGGGCATATGGACACCAATGCTCCGGTCCGAAAAGTCTTCGAACCCGCTCCTGAGGGACAGCGCAGTAGAGGAAGGCCAAGGCTCAGGTGGCGCACGCAAGTGGAAGGGGACCTCAGCCAACTTAGGGTGCGAAACTGGAGTCAGCTGGCCAGGGTTCGAGCTGGCTGGAGACGCTTGTTGATTGAGGCCCAGGTCCACCCCGGACTGTAGCGCTACTTAAAGTAAGTAAGTGTAAGTAAAGTACTAAAAAAAAAAAACACTGTGGCGCTGGAAGCCCGGTATGGGCCATGGCCTAGCTTCTTGACACTCATTTGTGTTGCTCATTTATTCATTTTCGTCACGTCTGAGTGGGGCCTACGGTCTATCGCCGAGTCCGAACGGCACTCCTAAGGAGCTTTTTCGTAGGCAATTTTTACTTTCGGGAGTTTGCTATTGCCCGCCGAAAGGGTGATGGCGATTTGAAAAATTGTTGGTGACCCAGCTAGGAATCGAACCTAGACTCTCTGCGTGATAGTCGAATGAGCCAACTATAGCGCTATTGCCACGTATTAAGATTTCAAATATTGATAACATATCAAAATAGAAACGATTGGTGGAGATATTGCTTTAGTAGGGACAGTTAAAAAAACTGTAGAAGAAAATCGAAATTATTATTTTGTATCAGACTTTCCATTCGCTGATGAAGCTGATTGCGAAGTTTAGTTGGTACATCTGTTGTTGATGTCGTAGCCTGACATTTGCAAAAGTTCATGTATCTCTGTGTGTGTTGGCGATTTTGCCATTACTTCCTCTCGGCTGCTGAAATGCGTTCCCCCTAGTGGTTTTTTTTAACTCCATTGATCAAGGTAGTATACCTAGGTATATGATATCAAAGAGAAAAAGGCAAAGCTAGCTATAAATATGAAAGCGAACTTATTATTTCAATTCAGTTGTAAGAAATTTAATTATTGGCTGTTAGCAACAATGAGTTCTCAACATCTAATTTTGTTAATTATACGAGTATTTCCAATAGTTTGTATTTTCAAATTATTCTACCAAATAAATATAGAGCGCAAGTTGTTTTATCACTTTTATTGTCAAAACATCAAAATGATACAGAGTTAATTTTAACTCCTTTAATTAACCAAACTACTAGATTTAAAAACTAAGGCATTTAAGATGTTCTACCATGGAACGGTCAATGGACGCAACGGTGTTGGAATCGTTGAAAATAAACGACCGCTTGATGAGTGTTAAACTTGTCATACACAATGAAACGTGGAACATTGTTAGCGCGTACGCTCCACAAAATGGATGCGACCAATCGGAAAAAGATACATTTTGGTCAGAGTTCGGTAATTTGCTTAGAAATATACCTATCGATGAGATGCTCTTCGTAGGCGGAGATTTAAATGGCCACGTCGGAGAAACAAATGTTGATTATGAGGACTGTCACGGCGTTAAAGGCTTTGGAACCAGAAATTCAGCTGGCGAAGACATCCTTGTAGCGTGTAGGGGTTACGGCTTAACCGTCTTTAATACAATGTTTATTAAACATCAACGACATCTTATCACCTATAGCAGCGGAGGCCACGAAACGCAAATAGATCATCACCTCTGCAAAATGTCGATGAGAAACCGTGTTAAGGACTGTAAAGTAATACTTGGAGAATCGCTAGTAAGCCAACACCGTCTGCTCATTACAGAATTTTTCACAGCGGAACCACCGAAAACACGGGCATCGTTTGGAAAGCCAAAAATCCGGTGGTGTAATCTATTGAAGGAACGAAGCGCAAGATTTATCGCACTGGCTAAAGAAGTACTTCAAAATATAAATGGTATAGCAGACTCACTTAGCTCGCAAGAAATGTGGAACAGCATGCACGAGGAATGCATAACACTCGAAAAGTCCCATCTGGGGACTATATCGAAATACCATCACGTCGGCAGAGAAACATGCTGGTGGAATGACGAAACCAAACGAGCTGTGGCCGACAAGAAGAGTGCATTCCAAGCGTGGACAAAATGCGATCGGAGCGACGATATCGAAAAAGATCGACTGGCTCTTGAATACGAGCGCCTTAAAAAGATCGCAAAGAAAGTCCTGGCTCGAACTCGAGCGGCAGAAGCGGAACACCTGTACCAGGAGTTGGAACAAATATCCTCACGATCGGCGGATAGAAGACAAGCTACCCAAGAAGTTCAAACGTCGTACAGTATTAAAATGCCAAATATTTTTAAGCTCGCTGCACAGAGGAGAAAAAATTCAATGGAAATAACCTAGCCGAAATACATCAAAAACGCAGACGGTCGTTTACTAACAAATGAAATGGAAATTTGTGACCGGTGGCTTGAATACTGCAAGGAGTTGCTTAACAAACAGTTTCCACGTGATATCGTGCCGAAAGCTGGCCTATTCGAGGAGGAAGTTTCGGACTTTTCAGTCGAAGAAATAAGTATAGCAATTGGAAAAATGAAGCCGGGGAAAGCGGTGGGACCAGACAGCATTCCATCAGAGTTTTGGTCAAAGATGGAGGGGATCGGCAGCGTTTGGCTATCGAAACTTTTAAATAAATTAAAATGTGGACAACCTATGCCGAATCAATGGAGAAGTAGCTTCTTGGTTCCATTATACAAAGGAAAAGGCGACACTCGAGAATGCAACAACTGCCGTTCAATCAAGCTTATGTCACACACAATGAAAATCGTCGAAAGTCTTAAACGAACGTCTTCGGCAAATAATAAAGCTCGATAATAGCCAGTGTGGATTTGTGGGAGGAAGATCGACGGTGGACGCTATCCAAAGCCTACGAATAATAATGGAAAAGCACCGAGATTCGTCTAAGGACTTACACATGGTATTTATCTATCTCGAGAAAGCATTCGATCGAGTGCCTAGGGATCTCATATGGGCCGTGCTGAGGTCTCAAAACGTACCGGAAACGTATGTTAGAATAATACAAGACATGTACGGAAACGTGAAAACTGCGGTTAAAAGCTCTGCTGGACTAACGAGAGAATTTCCAGTTAATGTCGGAGTGCATCAAGGAAGCGTACTTAGCCCTTTCCTCTTTAACGTAGTATTCGACTATCTTTTAAAAGACTGCATGCGCGAAGCAAATGTAACGCCAATTCTCTTCGCTGACGACGCAGTTATACTTAGCGATAACGTCGAAGATTTACAGAACGCCTTAGATTCATGGAGAAATGCGCTAGAGAGAAACGGGTTTAAAATAAGTCGTTCAAAGACGGAACATTTGACGTGCCCATTTGCGCATCCGTTGCGACCTGTTCCGGATATAATGTTAGACGGAATAGTTCTTCCGAAAAGCACTACCTTTAAGTACTTAGGATCAATCGTTAACATGGAAATGAAATGTGACGACGACGTAAACCACAGAGTGAGTGTGGGATGGATGAAATGGCGGGAAAATTCGGGAATCTTTTGCGACCGAAAATTTCCACTTAAATTAAAGGGGAAACTCTACACCACGGTTGTTAGACCAGCTCTTATATACGGCTCACAGTGCTGGACAATGTACGAAGCGTTTAAAAATAAAATGACGGCAGCGGAAATGAAAATGTTAAGGATGTCTAGTGGAGTCACTAAACGCGATTGTATTAGATCTACGCGTATAAGAGGAAGTCTACATTTAAAGAATTCGGTAACCGAACAGCTTGAGGCGAATAGAATAAGTTGGTATTGCCACGTTCAAAGAAGATCTGCGGAAAATCCGGTTAAAAAGGCACTATCAACTACGGTCACTCCAACTGTAAGAAAACGAGGTCGGAAAAAGAATTCCTGGATTTCTCAGATGGCAAATGCGCAACAACGCCTGTGGCTTACCACTGAAGCGATCCAGGACCGAGCATTATGTAGACGCGTTCTGCGGTCTGCGACATTAGCCAACCCCATAAGCGGAGCAGCAACGATGCAGTAAAAATGGGAAACTCGTTACGCATAAGTTCCTATAACGAGGAAAGGGTTAATAAAAGGATAAGAAGAAGAAGAAGAAGAGAATTAACCAAACTACTGTTCGACAGGATGTAGTCAATGATGAAAGCGAAAACCAAAATATGTAACTGTTGAAGAAGCAATAGAAGCATTCAGTAGAGAACTTATACGAAAGGAAATTTATATTATTGATATTGAGAGCGATCATATTCAAGGCATTTCAAGGTAGAGTTTGATGAATAAAATGACTTACAAATTCCATGTTCTTACAATAGTGACTTTCAGAAGAAAACATTAGTCATTAAATGTTTTAAATATCGTGAATATCAATCTGAAAGAATTTTGATCAATTGCGAAGTTGAACATGTTTAATCTTATGACACTGGATTTAAATCCAATTACGAGCTGTTGGATATGAGAAATGTAAAACAATTCTATCAAATTTCAATTTCTGCAGTGAAATAAATAAATAAAATATAATTGTTTTCAATAAAAAAAAATCCTGTTGTATTTTTAATTTTTAAACAATTATTTATTTTACAAATTTATTTATTTTGCAGAGCACAGCATTTATTATGTTGCAAGCATTTCGGTTTGTTAGAATAGAGGTGTTACACATGCAGGATCTTCAATATTGATTACTTGAGCCTTTTCATTATTAATTACTCTTTTAAACCAATGAGTTTTTTCAGTTACTTTTATACGATTGTATTTGCTATATCTTTTTGAAGATATTTTTTTAAATTTTTCATATTCAGTGAATCCTCCATCCCAAGTTAAACCTTGATAGTTTAGATAAAGCCACTCAGCTTGTCTTGTTAATGCTGTTGTTAGTTGATTTGAGCTGTGTGGAAGTTTCAGTATGAAATGTTGATGACGACTTTTACTTTGTAGTTTAGCTATTTCCTTTGCAATGAATTCATTATTTGATCCTTTAAATCCTTGAACGTCTTATATAGTATACACGCTGTGGTTTGCGTGTTTACCCGTTAAAGGTATAAATTTAACTAATCAATTTTATATTTCTCGAGAAACTGTTTGATTCAATGGACTATAAATTACAATACGATCGTGTAATATCAAACAGCAGGCTGATGTGTTGTAGGGCAAGGATTTTGAAGTTTTGATTGCAATGCGAATATCAACTGGCCCATTTTTTATAACTTCATTTTACTGTCTGCAATTGATTATAAAAATTGGAGCCTGAACCTTGAAATCGTCCCTTGCTGATAAGGGTTCTGAAACAAATCGATTATAATAGTTTTTTCTGAAAATCGCAATACATATTATATAGTAAACTGTAATAATTTTTATCAAATGGAAGATTGAAATCCTCACATGATGCTTATCAAAGTTTAAATAAGCTTCCACATTTTAAATGTGACAATGATCAAAATAGGTTGGATTTTTTTAAAGTAAATGGCGTGTATTAGTTTGCAAAGCTACAATAAAATAGCGTGGCTTTTCTATTTGTGAAGTTGTCTTTACACTCCAAACGTGATAATTGGTGATAGGTAATACAGGACATTCGTAAAAATTCCAATTTGACAAAGCCATTCTCATGGTTTCACCATCACTAATGAATTTAAATAATTATAATTTAAATGTATCCAAAAATGTTATATGAGGAATTTTCCATTGTATTTTAAGCAAGTTAATCTTTGCTTTTTCATCTCCATTGCAAATTAATTTTCATCTGAACTTGAGCGTTTGTATTCATTTTCTTTTAATCTTCAGCAAATCCAAGTAATTTGTTAAGAGGAATGCAAAATTTAAGCTGGAAACCATTTATATTAATTGAAGATTGAGGTGATCGAGATGCATTTAATAGCATTTCACTTTCATTTTTATTTAGAGATATATAATTTTTAATAGTTGTTGTTATTGCGATTATTAGCGATTTCAACTCCATTTATTTCATAACGAATTTAATCAAACGGAACAGCTAAGCTATTGCTTACAAGGTTCGTTTTTGCAACTGAGCTTCCATCATTTTTCGATAAATCACCATCAATATAAAAGTAATTTTTTGAAGGCATATCATTTAGATTTTGATGTTGAGTGCAAATTTAGATGACGTCATTTTTATTAAAATTATTTATATATGGTGAGTATGTACGATATTCAAATTTTATAATGCTGTCATCGAACGATGGATTTTCAGAAATATTTAACATATTTTCAATCTATATCCCCGAAATATTTGAAATTGTTGATTTTGTTTAGTAAGTCTTGATGTTCTCTTATCTGAGGTTGACAAAACATTAATAGGATTAAGGGTATGATCAAATCTTTTATAAACAGATGAGTTGTTATATATGTAGATGTAGATATATGTAGATATATATATATATGTAGATATATGTATATGTTAGATGTAGACGAGCAGTTATGGTTTCACCACGCAAATTTATAAGATTTCCTTCTTGATCGAATAGAGTTAATATCATAGAACTTGTCGTCTTAGCGATCAATAGTAAATAGATACCATTTTGAGGAACTTCGATTGTTTTATAACCTGGACTTACTTTAATAGAAAATTCATGGAGTATGTGTGCAGCTCGACCATTTATACAAGAGAAATCAATATACATATATATTGCTACAAATTTCACATTTTAAAGTGTTATTATTTGCTTTTATTTTAATGGTTACTTTCTTAGGGCTATTTTCATTATGTATTTTTAATTTCCCCTGAATATAGTTATTTATATCTTCAATTTCAAAGGATCCAATAGGAAGTGTTAGAATGTTCTCTCCAAAATGAAGTAAATTATTAATCACATCTACATTAGGTACAGAATTATAGGTCTAAAAGTCAATCAAACCACATACGTAATCAGAATTCAATAAAATTGAAGGAAAGTACTCTCAAGTTAAAGTAGATTGATTTCCGCTTAGTGTAAGTGTTGACGACATTGCTGTTGAAATTGAAATGAGACAAATTATCATGGATTTAATCTTTTATATTTTGCTTGATTAAAAACTTTAAATAGAAGTCCACAAATGAATGTATCAAACTTTTGATAATTATTATAACTATAATTAATATTTTTTCCTAAATAATTAACAATTTCAATGGGTGGCATTAAATTACCAAAACTATCGAAGTATTTTGCTTTAGTTTTATATATACTCGTAAATAATAGACGCTACCCAATGATCTCATTATCTAAATTTATAATACCACATTATTTTCCTAGGACTCTCTTTGGTAATGTATCTCTCATATAAGCACCTAGAAAGTGAGGTATATATTCTTTTCCAAATTATATAATAACATATCAATATTGGTGAGGGAACGATTAGGTAGTAAACTTAGTAGTTTTTTGATTTTAAAGCAAGCCCAAACCCATTTTTATATGGTTGTAAGTATAGTCCTTTGCCTAGTTTGATTTTAATTGCTTTCATAGCTCGATTTTCTTCCAATTGTTTCTTAGCAGTTTTTGATTCATTAATTGCTTTGACTACACGTGCTGTTCCACCAATTAGTGATTGTATGGCTGATAGTCAAGCAAAGATTGGTACCAATGGTAAAATACCACCAACTTTTGGTAATGGTATTATTCTAGGAACATTTACATTTTCTTTTCAGTTGTTTTTAGTGATTTGTTTGGCAGAACTTAAATCAGTTTCAGCTAAAAAAATTAATTTTAGAATTTTTGAGAGCCTCTTTCTTCTGACATAGCTTGAATAAATTACTCTGTCTTCTAATTTTAAATCCTATTCCAAACTTTGTTTTAACTTTCATAATATTAGTAACTAGCAAGCTTTTTAGTTTCTCAGATATTGATTAATCTTTGGTACTTATTCGTTGCCAAGCCTTTTCTGTTAGAATTTTATCAGCAATATGACGATAAGCTAAATTTTTTATTATAAGCGTATGCAATGTCATGAACGCGACAAGCTCAATCCAATTGATTAATTCCTCTGTCACCTCTAACAAGACGTTCTTTGAACTTTGTTCTCCCACCAGAAGAAGAAGAAGAATTATTCAAATGGCAGTTAGTTAATTAAGGAATACCAAACCGTAGCCTTGAAGGGATGTTTTAAACTGTTAAATTTTACACTGTAATCAATCATTCATAGCTCCTTACTTCTGAACATGTTGTGTAAATATATAAAGATAATCTATAAAACATTATGTTTTATTTTGAAAAATGTCATTCCTCTAAATGAGGTTCATTATAAAAGTTAAGAACTTTGATAATGAGAAAAAAAAGAAAGGGAAACAAGGAAAACAAACTGAAAGTGTTCCAGGAATAATTGTGGGTCCTTCAAACTGTCGAAAAACAAATGTGATGTTGAGTATTCTTCAAGATCCCAATGGACAAAACCTTGAAAAATGTGCATATATGTATTCAAAGTCTCTACATCAATCAGAATATAGTATATATATTTTATAAAAATGATAAAATAAATCAAAGGTATGGGATTTAATGAATTTTCGAATAACTGCGAAATAATATCCCCTTCTAAAGCAATACGAAATTCAGTATTTATATTTGATGATGTAGCTTCTCTCCTGATTGTCGTAGGGTGCGCTTCATCTAAGAACTTATTTGTTACTTTAAATAATTTGATAATATAATATTCAATATGAATTGTTCGGTGTGTCTACAAAAAAATTGAAAGAAACTGTTTATCTTAAATTATTTGCAATGATTTCAAGCATTTCTTCCGCTTTACGTGCGTTAAAATAACTGAAGATGCAGCCTATTTTAAATCGAGTGGTAATTCTTTTCGCTGTGACAAATGTGCAGTTCGTAGACGCCATTCACTTCTTATCCCAGTGTCGGCCTCTACCAAAAGAGCTAACTGCAATAAACCAAACCATCAGCAACAGCAACAACAACAGCAACAGCAGCAAAAAAACAAATCACAAACAGCTGCTGTCGAGCCCACCCAAAACAATGGAGATCTTGAAGGTCAGTATACTCTTCAGATGGTTTATGTAAAGCTATCGCAATTAGAAGAATATATACTGCGGCGCTCTTATCAAAAGCAAAAGAAGCCATTAAGCTGAATGGAAGAATATATGTGTCCTTTGGTAACAATCAAATTCTCACTAGAAATGAAGAGTTGGGAAAAATCATCTCAATTAAATCTTTCAACGACCTTCCACTAATTTAGTGCGTAGTGCGTATTGTTTATGAATTATGAATATAATCTAGTAGATGACTTTTCTTCCACTAATACTTGTGATTCTTTCTGTGATAATGCTTTTACTAATAGTTCTCTTTGTAACGACAAATTGTTCAATGTACATCAAAACGTAAGAAGTTTAATAGAGAATCTCTAGTCCCTTGTTTCTCATTTGCATTCGTTTGCTTGTTTACGTGATATTGTTTTCGTGTCTGAAATTTGGATTTACGAGTTGAAAAAAAAAGATTTTATGAATGTTATGATTTTTTTCCCCAAAAACAAATGAAAATTACGCTGCAGTTGGGGTTCGATGCTTCCTAACGAATATAAGATTCATGACATCACTTACATGGATTTTCTGAGTGCGGATGTCTTGAAAGTATCTATTGAAACAAATTGTAAAGCTTACAGATTGCATGTGTTCAATGTGTTGTATTTTATAAGCGAGTTTTCTAGTCTTTTAAGTAATGAAAAATCATCAAATTTAATCATTACTGGAGATGTCAACATCAACAGCCTTGACTCAAACGATACAATCTCCAGCTATTTAGCGTTGCTTTCGTCTCATGGTCTAGTTTCCTATATAAATGAGCCGACTAGAGCTGCTTCTGGCAGATGTCTTGACCACATTTATGGACGATTTAGAAATGTTATGACCAAATGCGAAAAGTGTTTGCTTGACTTAAATATTACTGACTGACAGGACTCCTAGTGACATTAAATAAAGATAAAAATTGTAGACTCTCTAACACTACAAAAAGTAGTGATAGAATTGACTTTCTCAGACTTAGAAATAATTTATGTTATGAATTCTGCGATAATATATATACTTCGAATAATGCATCTAGTGCTTATTAATTGCTTATTGATTCTCACAATTCTTTGTTGTTCTTACTCCTTGCCTCCCAAAAAATTATATAAAAAATTATCGACTAACTTAATGTTTAAAATTAAGAATAAAAATAAGCTGATCATCTTGTGTAAAAAGTATCCCGATAATTCGGATTTGAAACGTAAAAAGCAATTGTGCAACAAAGTGAAAAAGAAATTCCGATGTGTCGTGATAGATATTACCGTGATTTATTTAGCTCAATAAAGGGAAATTTGAAATATGAATGGCAAGCTGTAAATAGACTACTAAACAAATCAACTACGATTCAAAAACCCAATTTTTTATTACTTGACAACTCTAAAGTGCATCAGAGTCTCGTTATGGCTAAAGCTTATAATTGTTATTCTGTCGATATTGCCTCCAGGCTACAAATGAGTGCTGTCAAATGGGTTTGCCCTATCTGTTGCCCCTTACATGGTTTTATTGAGAATATAGAAAGTGTATATACAATGATCATATAAATTCTGATATGTCATTTGATAAATTTAGAAAATGATGTTCCAAATGTTGGAAGGATGCGTATGGTTTCTTGGTAATTGATAAAGATAAAGGACAGTATAATAGATCATTTAAAGACATTGCAGCTATCAGTTAATAAAGACTCGTCAATGGAAGCACCTACATAGACTTGCTAAATAAGGGTCCTTTCAAAATCAAATCAATAAGCAACCTAATCAACAGTTTTTAATTTAATTTAATGAAACGTTCACGGGGACAGATGGTCTTCATGAGTTAATTTTTCGTAAAGTACCAAAGAAAGATCTTTATGATAAGAATGACTTAGATTTTTATCTTAATATGTTGCTGAAAACAAAAGCACATTTGAAGAATCACAGTTCTCAAGTCAAAGGTAATAGGGAATATGAATATAAAAAAATTATTCAACCCTTACTTCATAAACAACAACAACGACAAACAAAAGATAAAATTGGGAAATCATACAATTATATGACAAACCCTTAAAAGCCTATTGATTATATTTACTGGGACAATGCTAATAAACTCGTAGATAGACTTAAGCTTTTAATTGCTTCGCAAGAAGCTGGATACAATAACCATCAAAACGAAATAAATTCAACTATCGAAAAATTGCGTGAATCAAATATCATTTGTTAACCAAAGTTCTACCTAAATATATATTATTATAAAAAGGAGTGTTGACAAATTCGGAAGAGGCCTTAAAGGATTACCTGGAACAGCAAAAGGTCCTCAAAGACCTCCCGGTGAAGGATTTAAATTAACAACAAGTTGGAATTTTGATATGAAAGGAAAATGATAAGATAATTTTGGAAGACTAAGTAAGGCACACCAAGCTGCTAATAAGGAATATATTGATGATGATATTGGTTTTCAAAACTAAATCATTTTAGTACTTCAACAATATATTGACAGCAATTTTAACGCACTTAAAGAAAATTGGGAAACTAGGAAATCATTAAAGTTACACATTATTGGTATTTTCGAACATAAGACTACATAAGATGTAGCAAAAAAAAGTATGTTGATAAAAAAAAAATTATAAAAGATGTCTTCATGTAGGTAATTGATAAAAAATTAGAAAATAATAATAGAACCTTACAGTCATATATTGATGATCAAAATATGTGATAAAGGAATTTAGAGAATATTTTCTTAGAGTTCTTGATAAATTTAAGGAATGCATTAACACAAATCTTCAAAATGTAGAAAGTAACAATGGAATAAGGTTCCTACCAATTTAAACTAGTTCAGTTTATATTTGAAAAACAAACTAAAAAGATATCTGCTATCAATACTTCTTTAATTTTTGATAAGATTTAACAATTTTTGAATGTAATCAATGTCTTCTTGAGGAACATTACAAAGAGATTAAAGATTGTATTTATGTATTTCCTTAGAAGATTTGAAAATGTGAGCAATACTACATGAATTCACGGTTGTCATTTTAACAACTGCCCTTGGTATTTAAATCTTTGTAAAGATGGTCCAGATAGTTGTGAATGCTTTATGATCGAAAATAAAATGCTAAGGAGAACGAAATTAATGTTATCGTACGAAAGGTTGAAATAAGATAGAAAATAAAATACACATATTATAAACAGGATGAAAGAAGTGTTAAATTCATTAAGTTGATGTGGTTAAACAGGACAAAAGAAGTTTTTGAATAGTTGAGTCATACATACAAACATTTATACAAATGATGAAATAATGAAATGTTGAACTATGGTAAGCATATTTTGAGTATTTGAGAATTTAGAAATACATCGGGATAATTATTTTTCAGTAATTCCAATTCGTAGAAACTACCTTGAATTGGTTGACCTTGAAAATCACTTAACAGATATGTTACAGGGTATGTGATATTCACTTTTCTTAAAATAAATATCTCTTTTGTCCAACTTGACGTGTAATCCTTTTCAAAAGAAAAAAAATCGCTTGTTCGAAACCTGTCACCAACTTTATATTTTCCTCTTGGAGCGATCTTGATGTTATTGTTAATCGAGGATAATAAATCTTTTGAATTTTCCTTATTTACATCAATCGACCTCATTTTTATTGTTCTGTGCACAGAATGATTAAAGGTATTTAACAGATTTTATATAAGGGTAATCCATTTGTAATTGCCATTGAAACTAAACTCTAACCACATTTTTTCACATGATACTTTTAAATTGCTATGAGAAACAGTGCTTAATTTTATATATTTTAGTAAAACTCCGAAATTTTTTATTGAAAATTTTTTTGTATTCTCTGAGAAATATTGAATATTTTCTCCATTGATTCTGTATCAGATGCTGCAGTTTTATTTTTGAAGTAACTGCCCATGTGAATTTCGAGAAAGCGTCAATCACAGTCAATAAGTACTATACTTATACCCATTATTTTCGCCACTATAAGGAATCATTTTTACTAAATCTGCCTGCCATAAGTTATCAAATCCCTTGATGATAACTATCCGTCTTTTAAAATGTTTTCGTGCGGCCTTGTGTAGTTCCTGTACAACATTCCGTTTACTCATCATATAAATTAATGAATAAAACAAATACCTATATATATATATATATTTTATTCAATTTTATAATCACTCCGTAGGGGTACTTATTCCATCGCTACATATATATCTTTTAGTATCATTTCAACTTAATGCTAACTAACGATTTTCCACATTTTCCATAGCCTTTCCGTAAATGATATTATTCATGAGTTTGAAAAAATCTTTTTGAAATTTATTTGTAGCTTTTTTTCAGTATTAAGCGAAATATATTTATTCAACCAATTAGATTGATTAAACGTTAACACTCTATGTACTTTATTAAGAACTATAGTAAACCGTTTTAAATGCACTGTTGTAAATACTTTATAAGCACAACATATTTTGTTTTTGAGTAGAGGATAGCTGTTAATTTTGAAAATTTACTTCCAGGTGGTGTCTCAGGACAAAAGGGAAGATTATTATTGGATTATTATTGGATAGGTTAAATTAATCAAAAAATCTTAGAATATTCATCGCAAAATTTATGTTTAGAAGAAAAATATAATTTTCTTTGTTTAATGGAACTACCTATATTATAATTTCACCGGAAATTATTGAGAGGTTTTCACAAAAAGGTGACAATCATAATCCGAGAAATTATGAAAAAAAATTGGAAAAAATGTTGGTACCTGAAATTCTAGATTGCACTGAGAATGTGCAGCACCTCTGTAGGCACCAATGAAATGGCAATGATCTCTTACTCTTAGTTCACCTTGCTTAAAACTATCCTTGCATGTATGATATACAGGTGTTGTACGAGTATTATGAAAATAATACTCTTGATCCGTTAAAATGTTCATAGGTTTCGACTTCATGATAATTTCCCTCAAAAGATATGTTGCATCTTTAACCAACGTGTCAAAAAATATCTAATAGATTTTTTTATTATTTAATCACCAACAAATTTTCAGTGTATATCTAAATTTTTATATCAAATATAGATTCACAAAAGAGTAAATTTATACTTCATTTTCATTTCATTTTATTCATACATTTCATACATTTAACTTATTATTACTAACAAGAAAGTAAATATAATGTAAGTGGTCATTCAGTAACCTGAGGTTAGTGGTGAATGACACATCAAATTTAAAATTACAATTCATATGTAGGGTGGTAGTGTTTAAATTATAGATTACAAAAAAAATAAAACAAAAAGTAAAAAAGAAACTTAGTTATATACATCATAGGTTTTGATATACATCTAAATCAAACTATAACAAGGATTTATCAAATATATTTGGAGCTGTATATGTATAAAAATGTGAGAAATGTGTTCTATGTGCGAAAGGTACATTTACAAAGCTCATATTGTTTATACGTAGGTTGTACAAGTGATAATTTCTACTAGGTATATTCCCGCTTTATTTGAAGAACTCTCTTAATACTTTGAAAACATATAGATATCTCATTGGTAATATTCGCAATTCTTTAAAAAAGAGCCAACTTTTCGCTAAACGATTTTTATTTGAGATAATTCGTATTAAGTGCTTCTGTGCAGTGTACAGCTTGTTATACTGTATTACAACCTTGAGTTAGCAAGACCATAATAAATCATCGTAGTATTTCTTTAAGAACAAAAAGGCCTTAACAAATACAATTTCCGTATGACTAACAATAAATAGGCACTAATGATTTGTACATGGTATTTCCAATTTAGATTGAAATCAATTATTGTTCCTAAATACTTAAACTGTTGAAATGATTCAATTTTGAAGCACTTTTCCGTGATATGCAAATTGTTGTGGAAAGTGTTTGCAATCGTGTGCGTGCAACTATAGATTAAAGTCGTTTATAATATTTTCAGACACTTTAAAATACATCAGTTTAGTTTTTTCGCTTATGATTAATTTATTATAAGTAAACCACTATCTTAATATTTCAAGATCTTCATTAATCACTGCAATGCTTTCATAAATTGTTTGTGCTTCATATGAAGTCAGCCATTTATAAATTTTACCACGAAAACCCGCCCTATAAAGTTTAGTTAGCAAAAGGTCATGGTTCAACAGATCGAATGCTTTTTTCATATCAATAAATAGACCCATAGTTGATTCGTTGTTACTTAAACTCCCATAAAGTTGACTACAAACCTTGAGGATGGCATCTTCTGTTGACAAACCTGCTCAAAAACCAAACTGATTGTTACCAAAGAAATTGTACTTCTCCAGGAATAAGACAAACGATCTTTCATCAACTTTTAAAAATTTTAAGAAAATGTCGAAAGCAGTGATATAGGCCTATATTCCGACACATTTTGCCTATAACCTTTTTTAAAAGGTGGGAACACATCTGCACATTTTAGGTGATCAGGAAAACAACCCATTTCAACACTTCTTTTGAATAAGAAGGTTACCATATCAGTAATATACCAGACAATATTTTTTAATAAACCATTAGATACACTATCACTTGTGCAAGAAGGTTTATTTTTTAAAGACATGATAGCAGTGAACTCCTCTTGGAGTTATAGCATCAAACACAAAACTGTTGAGTTGAATATCGTCAGATAGTATCTACTTCTGTAGTGAAGCTGCCACTACAATCTGTTATGGTTTCGACGGTTGGTTTCAATTTTTCAGAAATTTCTGTAAAATATTCGTTAAGTTTATTTGAAATCTTGCCTGAGTCTGACTCTGTTACTCCCTCTAATTCAATAGTAGGGTAAAACTATACAATACGCCCCACTTTTTTAGAATCTTCAATAAAACAAAAAATTAAACAAAAATAACAGTTATTTTATAAAATAAAAACTGAACAATCTTTTTTCATAGGTTTGGCATATCAATTCATACAGAAATATCTCAACATATATTATACATACGAGGGCGGGTCAATAAGTCCGTGACTTTTTGAATTTCTGACCTCTTTACTGAAACAGCAACACTGCTCCTGTCAACAGGCATCTGTCAGTTGACTCCTGTCAAAATTTAAACTTGCTGCGTCAGTTAGTTTGTGTTTGACAGCTATTTTTATCAGACTACTCACTAATTTGAGGAGAAAATGGAAAAAAGTGAATTTCGTGTGCTTATTAAGCATTATTTCTTGCGAAAAAAAACCATTACCGAGACCAAGGCTAAGCTTGATAAATACTATGGGGACTCTGCACCATCGATTTCAATGGTAAAAAAGTGGTTTACTGAATTTCGTTGTGGCCGTACAAGCACTGAAGATGCCGAACGTCCTGGACGCCCAGTTGAGGTCTCTACACCCAAAACAATCGAAAAAATTCACGATATGGTGTTGGCCGACCTAAGATTGAAAGTGCGAGAGATTGTGGAAGCCGTAGGGATCTCGCATGGCTCAGTGGTTTCAATTTTGAATGATGACTTGGGCATGAGAAAGCTTTCCGCAAGATGGGTGCCGCGTTTGCTCACAGTCGACCACAAACACATGTGCAGTTGCCATGGCAAAAATCCATGAATTGGGCTATGAATTGCTCCCTCATCTACCCTATTCACCAGATTTGGCTCCGAGCGACTACTTCTTGTTCCCAAACCTGAAGAAATGGCTTGGTGGAAAAAGATTTGACTCCAATGATGAAGTCATCTCGCAGACAAAGGCCTATTTTGAGGACCTCGACAAATCATTTTTTTTTGGAAGGGATAAAAAAATTGGAGTATATTTTTTTGAAAAAAAGTTTAAGTGGGGGGTTTTGTAAATCGGTTGTTGGGTAAAAAGCCTCACCTAAGTGACACAAAGCCCTTAAGGAAAAAGTAGGATAAAGCATTAGAATATATGCGAAAATAAAATTATTTGTTTTTTAAATGGCCTGACGCTTCGCTTTGCGGCCGCAGCTGCTGCAATTTGGTATGTACATGGTACAAAACTCGTGCAACCAACCCTGGCAAGATATACACTGAATCCAGTCTTCTGAAGAAAGTGTCTTGTAATAATTTTTAGCACATTCAATGCACTTTTTACTACTTGCTTCATCTGGAATTTCATCTTCAGTTGTGTTTATTTCGTTACCGTATTGGTCCTCACTACATAGTGTCGTTTAAGAATCGATGTGCTAATCCAAGACAATCGGCACACGGATAAGCGAATTCGTTTATATATCTTTTCGGTCCAAAGCAAAACCAACTCTCACCAACCACTCACACCCAACGTTTTATTTCTTACCTTCGCCATTGCTCCAACCATGTCTTTTTCAGACCATGATGCCCGCAATGTTGTCCTTGTGTAATTTCGTGGCATTTCTATAGACAATAAAGCGCTGATAAGTGATACATTTATGGGGCGTATTACACTTAATTTGTTGGGGCATTTTTTAAATTTCTGATTCCGAGACGTTCCAGCAAAAATATAGAAACCCAACGTGCTCTAACGAGATCAACAAAAACGCACTAAAAAGCCAATTTTATCTACTTTCTATTTATTATATGGTATACCATTTTTGTCTAATGTTCATAGTTTCCGAAAAAACGGAAATTTTACTGTACTTACCGCAATATGTTTTGGTGCCAAAAATCTTTTTTTGTACTTTTTTTCCCGACACGGCACACAGGACAATACCTCTCAATAACACATTTGGCGATTTACTGAAACTGGTTTGAACAGGTTTGGTCGTGATTGTACAGAAACATCTGTGCGCGTGCCAGATACTGGGCGTTTTGAATAGTTTTAACCTATCAATTTTTACGCAATTTTTTTTTCTGCCTAAAATGCTGTCAACCACTTTCCACTTTCTGTAGAAATTGTTGCGTGTCTGTTCATTGTTTTGTAAAAGGCATCAAAATATTTTTTAAGTTTTTCGTTGTTTGGATGTTTTTTACATTTTAGACACAGTTTATTCTTTTTTCTAATCTTGATAAGAAGATTGTTAGTCATCCATAGTTTTAGATGTTTGTTGACACCCGATTGTTGTTTTAGGAAGGTACTTGAAATAATATGCTATTGTAAAGTGTACATGAAACATTGGAATGCAACAGAAGAATTACTTTTAGAATAAACCGGCTACGAACGTAAGGTAAGACAATCTTTTAAAATCGTAAACTCAACATAAGATTTGACTTTATCATATTTAAAGTTTGCAAATGTGCTGCCAACTGAAAAACAATTAAGTGTAATGGTGCAATGGTCTGTTATCTTCAAACCATGAACTTTGCTGTGTTTATATTGTTTATATTAGATCTTAAAAAAATATAGTCAATACAACTCATGGACAAATCGGTTATGCGGGTTGGTTTGTTTACCAAACTTTCAAGACCATTCGAAGCCATAGTAAAGAAGTAATTTTCTGTATCGGTATCAAATACATCTAAGATATCAATGTTGATATCTCCAATTGCAATCAAATTTTTAGCTAAATTTGCGTTTCTATATTGCTAAATTCATCAATGAAGACTTTTATATTAAACCCGTGAAGTCGATAAATGCGCAACAAAGCTAAATCAATAGTATCAAAAGTAAATAATATTATTAATATATCAGCGCTGCATATTTTTAGGCAAGCGCAATCACACATATACCCATCCTTAAAGAACTTACTTTACTAATAGGACTGGGCTAGAACCGAATATGTATGTACATATATATGTACGTGTGTACAATAATTGTTGTGCAGGCCAACCAAGAAAAATGAAGCAGCGCATAATTTGCGAATTCAAAATACTGTGCACCAACAAAAACAAAAACACCATAATTGAACAAACACGATACACATCAAAAAGCTAAATTTACAAATCCCACCACATACTGCACATGAAATAATAGCCTAAGTTTCAAACATCAATTTCGAGCAAACTAAATAAATATAGTCGGTTGTGCATCCGCTCCCAGGATTACCTTCGTAAATCTAAAAGTTTCTTAATTCGTATGTATGTATGTATACATGTATACATTGTTGGGCCAGTTCATATGACCGAAAAGTTCGTATATTGGAACCATGTATACATAGTAAGAAATACAATATTTTTTTACGGTTAAAAAATGAAGTTAAAATACGTATTGATTTAATCCAGCTAATTAACAAAACTTAAAATAATTTATTTGAAATTTATTGAGTTAAGCTCGGTTGAAAAAGTTAAATATTTTTGCTTGGACAGTTTTCGTAAGTCCAAGTTCGATAACTCTTTTACGCATTTCTTCGTAAGCAGCAGTTCTTCGTAAGGACGTTTATTTTCTGAAGCCCAATCTACCAGTGTATTAAGAGCCATCATTGCCTCTGACAGCTGAACTCTTTTTCGGTGGTTGATCTTTTGGAGTATCATGGTTTAATGAATCATCATCATCATTGGTATCAATTATGATAGACATGGGATCCTCTGCTAACTCTAAGCGTGATTGCTGACATTTTCATCAGGAGCATGTTCTCTCATCATCACTAAGCTCATGTGAGCAACATCAGCTAGCTCGGGATGATTGTGAAATATCTCACGCCAGCATTTTGCTCCGATTTTCTCCCACGCAGTTGCTGAATATAAAACAGCATCTTTCATAGTTATTGCTTTTAGAAGGTCGTAAATACCCTCCTCCTGTCGTGCTATAATGTTATGGAGCAAAAATTGCAGTAATACAGCATTGTCAGCCGTATTAAGTTCTGATCTATGGGTTGTACTATATAAGTGAGGTGACGTTCGTTGGCAGAAACATAACTGTAACTTGACCATGGGCACTAATGAGTTCATCAGCGGGAGAATGACTGGGAGTATTTTCCAAAAGCAGCAATGCTTTTGGAGGATATCCACTTTCCGCGAGATGTTTTTGGACCTTAGCAAAATTGGAGAATGATTAATAATTCTTAATAATTCCATTTATAAAATTTTAAATTTACTCGTACCTTTGGTGCAAAGAAGTTGTGAAACCAGTTTTGAAAATCGAAGCATTCATCCTAGCTGATTTTAAATGATCATAATCAACTGGAATTTCAAAATTTTTAAACGCTCTTGGATTTTTGGCTTTTCCTAAAGTCGGGGAGAGTATGATAACTTTGCCACCAAGAATTGATAACGGTATTTTGTAGAGCGGTTAAAAACAAGCATTTGTTACTATGGGAGGGGGATTTATATATATATAAAATTTATATCAAATTATTCGTGTGAATAGTTTTTGAATAATTCGCATTCAAATTTAAATTTTTGGTAAAAAATGAAATTTTTTTTTTTTAAATCAATATTATGCAAAATTGTGAGATGATGTGCCCAATTGGTTTCTTGTATTAATGCGCATATCAATTTTAAATCGAACACAAAAAACCGCATGGCTTTATATCTTCTAGTTTACTAAAACTATTTTTTATACGTCAATTAAAAATTCCGTGATTTGGGAGCCCATGTCGTCAAGGCAGTATTTCCGGTAAAATAAAAATGCCATATATTGGTGAAGATGCTGCGTTGTATTGCGGCATAAAATTGATTTTTTCAGAAGTTTGTTCTGATTCTCAGGATCATTTATAGTATTGGTTGCATCGGTCTTGTCAACATATTCGCCTTTGCTGTGGTTTGTAATTTCATGAGTCGCAGAAGTAGGGAACATTTTCTCAATACCTATGTATTAGCATGCGCTGTCGGTACAAATACGACTGCTGTTGGGGTTAACGTATTTGTGTATATAAGGCCACAGGTCTTCTTTACTTTTGGAGTTCACTTTAAAGAAGCGTCCGACCTTATCTTCTTCACAAAATAACCCCAACCCTACGATTTTCATTTGTTTGGTTACACGGCCTCTGTGGTATTTCCTTTTTGTAAGAAAGGTCTCGTCACTTTGTACAGTTTTTCCTTAGCCGCCAATGTTAACATCGACGTGAGATGCTATTATTTCGGCTATTTCACGACAATAGTTATAGTAACCTATTATAGTAGATTTACTAAGCTCACTTTTATTGTCGTGATGGCGTTAAGCGGTTATATGCTAATCTTAAAATAATAACATACATGTAATAATATTTTTAAAAAATCCTTAAAGGTTTAATTAATTTACCTGAAAAACCGTGTTCACAGGCATTTTGATAACAAAAGCGATAATTATTGCAAGCACCTCGCGAATCTCTAGCCGACATTGAGGTCCATGGAAAAATGTACCAATAGATGGGTTGATTGTATTTCTACAATTTTTGTCACCTTTTTTTAAGAGCTTTTCCCTGAGCATCGCCACATCCAACCGAACCTTACATTTCTAAACTTTTCTACCTTCATAGGTAAGTTGCAACACAGTGGGAGAATGGATGTTTTAGTGGGAATTAAACCAGATTCTCCTAAAAATTCAATGCTTCTGTCGTTGGTCGACACCAAATCTCCGAACGAACAAAACACTGAGAAGTTATTTACTTTAGGATGGATTAGAGGATGCTTAGCCGTCATTGCTTATTCACAAAAAATATCACTTGATTCGCACTACGGTTTAACACAGAGTGATCTTTGTGAATATCAATAACTACATGCCTTATTAAAAAAATAAATAACGGTATAAAAGCCAAAAGTTTGTTCGGTTATATTTTTGCATCATTATCAAGTGCATTAAATATTTCATACGTACAAACATATATATTTCGCAAATTAAATAATTTACTGCAACATTGGAACATGTGAATTTTCTATTGTATAATGCGAATAAGTGAAACTTTGTTATTAATGGGAACTTTGTAATTTTGTGATGAGTACTGTGGATGAAGAGTATTGATGACATAGGCGCCTGCCTGACGAAAAGCACATACCCCGAACGGAGCAACGAAGTTGAAATCCCTTAATCCCGCGAAGCGGGTCACCCGTGTACTCTTAAATACGAGTAAGAAAACTATTGATATAGGCGTCTGCGAGATGTTTAAATAATACTCATTAACTTATTCATAGGAAGACTACGTACAAAAATGCCAAAAAACAAAACTAAAGTAGTAATTTCAATTTCAATTTGCTCGAATACTAGAGGATATAAAGCCATGCGGTTTTTTGTGTTCGATTCAGAATTAATACGCGCGTTGAATACAAGAAACCAATTTGGAACATTATTTTACAATTTTGAGTAATATTGTTAAACAATTTTTTTTTTTTTAATTTTTTACCAGAATTTGAGTTTGAATGTGCATTATTCAAAAACTGTTCACACGAATAATTTGATGTAAATTTTATATTAAAGAACCAGTTTTGGGCTTTCATATTCTGTATAGTACTTTATTGTAAGTATTATCGTTGTTTTTTAATGTTTTTTTTTTCCCCCCTCCTATAGTAAGAAATGCTAGTTTTTAACCCCTCTAAAAAATACCGTTATCAATTATTGGCGCCAAAGTAATCGTACTCGTGCCCTAAACGCTTTAATTTATGAGTGACAGTAGCATTAGTACATGCTAAGAATGTTATGCTCTCTTTTGCTATTTTTGTCCCGGAGGCAGTTTTTTCTCTGGCAGATATAAATGTTGTACCTGGGAGCGTTTTGCAGTAGAGACCAGACTCATTTGCATTATGGATTTGCTCCTTTTCTAGTCCAAGTTGTTTCATTTTTCGGTCAAGTTCAAACTTAAATGGAGGAATAAGTTCCGGCTGAGCTGTAGGATTTCGCTGAAAATGGGCACATTGACAAGAAACCACTTGTACAAATGTCTTTCCATTTCTGTGAAATCTTCTTGGTGAATATTCGTTTGTTTTGCGATTCCAAAAACCATTAAAGCTGTTAAAGATTTAATGTTTGCACTGTTTTTTTAAATTTCAACAATGGTGGACTTTGTAATGTTGAATTCATTTGAAAAAGATTTAGCAGACTTCCCCTTTTCTAATGCCATATTAATTTCTTTTATTATTTGAGCACTTATAAATTTTTCTTCGATTTCGAGCGCGCATCGACATTATCACGATGGTTTTTTTTTGTTTTTAAACAAAAGCATACAAAGAAATACTTAGTGGCTTGTACGTGCAAATGCAAATGAAGCAAATAACTGTTTTAACGTCTAAAAAAATTCAACAGAAATTCACTTATATGGCGATAGTAACTGGGCACAGTCATCAGTTCTGAATTCCAGTACAACAATTTGGCGGTTCATATATTGGTATAATTCATATAACTGAGGGTTCATATACATAAGTGACATACATACTTTACTGTATGTATATTCTGAGAATAATTGAAGTTCAATTCGAGGTGATACACGTTGAAATGAAATTGTCTTTTGTTAAATCAAACTTTCGTTTTTTTATAGGGTATGGTAACAGTAACTCGCTCATATCCCCAGCAAACAGACAATATTCAGGTTGGCACAAGACACACATCAGAGCAACCCTATGGCCTGTTGCAGGGAAAATATCCTTCGTAGGGACTGGAACAAAGAAAAACCGCTTCACACGGTGCAAAGAAATAATGCAGAAAGAGAAGGAACCGATATCATTCGATTATATCGATTATTATAACGGGACCTGCGACCAAGATCCTTGAAACGAAGTGCCACGTTGTGCGTAACCATGCTGTAAGAAGAATCAACCCTTCGCTTGAGTTTTGAATTAATTTTAAAAGACGATTGATTTATTGTCGACTTGGGAATTAAACTTCCATCCCCGGTGATTGCCACCTGTAATACCCCCGGTAGCTACGCCACTTGCTCCAACAACGAATTAAGATAAGCTAAGAAGATTGAAAAGTTTTTTCTCATACTACGATGTTTTGATGTAGAAAAAAACAACATTCAAAGTAACTAATTTGATCGGCTGGGTATTTACATGCATAAGAGTTAGAAAGTGGGAAAGAGCTAGCAACATTCATATTTTAAGAAAATCAGCAGCACAATTTATTCTTAGGAAGTTGTCTTCCATTCTCTTCCATACATGTTTGTACCCTTTGGATGTCTTCATTGTTGTTACAGTTTTAAGTAGTTTTCTTGCTTCATACGTTAAGCTCTCGTTAACATACATCTTCTCCACTCTTGCATCGGCGTTAAGTATGTTTGTTGTTAGTTTTTCTGTTTTCAGACTAATCGCTTGAATTATTGATTATTGGTGCGACACTAGTCTTACTTGCAAGATATATTTAATGATAGTTGCGCCTTTTGTTGTTGATTTGGCTAAATTTTCGAGTGACGTTGGTCGATGTCTGCTTCAGATACGTTCAAGCTCAGTTAATTTCACGAAACACTTTGACAGCTACATCTGTATATGAAATGTCGTTTTCGATGATAGGAATATAAACTATGTCTATGCTGTTCGTAAGCAATTGTTGTATTAGATTATTAACCTTTACCTCAAGAAAATTGTTTCTTCTCTCGCACTCATCATTTTTGGCTGCCAGTGCATTTATTTGTCGCACTTGATTTTCTTCAATTGAGAAGGCTTTGGCGTAAGTCATCTCTAATGTTATAGGTGCATCATTAAGTTGTTTTGTGATTGATGCAATTAGATTTGATGTTGCTTCTGTTGATTCTTAATGAGAGGTGGTCGGTTGAGTCGAAGCAGCAGAGGTAGACGGTGGCTGAAGTGCCGGTGGTAGTGATGTTGGTGGCGATGAAATAGTTGATGGTGACGACGGTGGGACGTTGAATTGAATCGGTGTATTTGTCGGTATATAGAGAGACTCTCCCCATTGGCCAGTATATCTTAAGCACCTCCAAGTTTTTCTTGATTTTTTTTATAAAATCAAGTTCAATGGTGGTGATTTTTACGCAGTTTCCATGGAAAAACATTCCACAGTCACCACAAAGTGAACTTATGTTTAGCCTTTTCTTCAAATGTATGCTAAAATGGTCCAATTATTAACGTGTTATGACTAATTCCATCAGTTTCATAACCAAAAACATTTACACATATGTCGGGGCTACTAATTTTTACATCTTTACCATAAGGAGAAATTCCATATTTGTGAAATCTATTACTCTGCCATCATTGATTTTAATATTTTCCACACGAATATCTCTTACATTGTAGACAGACGGTCTGCTATGATTCTGTAAAACCGTTTTATCTAGTGCTGATATTATAGCCCATTTAAAGCAATATCATGACTGTTCTGTACATTAAGGCATGCGCGTTCATCCTTTATCGAAAATGGTAGTTCGAAGTATGAAGATCCGCAAATCGATTGATATTTATTTATATTGACTTCAATTTTGATACACGATAATAAGGCCCATCCGCTTTCTTTTTCTTGAAATTTTTCCAATTTGGATTTAATATTGTCAAACATGCATGTTAATTGTCCCGTTAATTCATTTTTTGTTAAAAAAGTACACATCTTGACTTGCATGCTTTTAACACTTATAATCAGTTCGTCGGTATCCGAACTATTTTTAAACTCACAAAATACTTCCATAACTCTCTTCCAAATGATTCCATAAGTATATTCGTAGAAGCATTGAAGAACATATTAACGTCTAAAATGCTTTCATCACTGTTTTTTATTAGAAATGTTTTTAACCTATTTTCAAACGCTCCCTTAATTAAGTTCACATTATCCTTCAATAGACTTTGTGATTTTTGCCTATGAAAATTTTTCCTCTGATGAAGAGACCACTTTGATTCCTCAACATCATCTTCGCATAAAATACACCGCTTACATTCATTTTGCTTCTATTTTACAAGAAAATAAAAAAAAAGGCAATCTATTACTTTTTTATATTTTTTATTTTATTTTTCTATTTTTTAATTTATTTTAAAATAAATACCTGGTATAAAAATATTTGGGAATATGGAAATACGTTCACCTCTTGCTCTTCATGTTGCTTGTTTTTGTTGTCATTCCCATGTTTCTTAATTTCTTCGATGGTGGCAATGAATTTTCCTCCAAATTCCACTTTTGTTTCTATGAAATAAAAATAATATAATATTCTTAAATTAAATTTTTGCTATAGAGTATATTAAAAAATAAAATGTAATAAAAAACCTCTTTAATTTGTGGACTGAATTTGAGTTCATGCGAGCTTCCCAATGCTTAGAGTGAATGAATGATATGTGCGTGTATGTGTGTGTATGGATAATAATTTGTTTCCTATGCTGACTGTGCGCGGGTAATGATGAAAATGAAGTCATAATAATAATAATAAAAATAGAATCGTAGGGTTTGTTTAATTTTAATTCTTGTATTAACAAAACTATGAGCTTAAATTTAGGGATACTTGAAAATTTCTTTGACCAAATTTTCCGGTGATTATTTTTCCCACATTGAATTTGAAATGTTATTCATAGGTTTTGTTTAAGGAATAATTTTTTTCCGCTGAATGTGCGCGTGTAATGATGATGTAATGAATGTAGCTAGTAAATGAAGGTTACTGAGTGCTGGGTCTTGAAAAAAACCAACAACAAAAAAAAAACGTTAAATATTAGTATGGGCCAGGTCATGGTTGAATATTGAGATCGTTGAAATGGTCATATTATATATAAATAGAAATATATTATATTATATTATATTATATTTCTATTTATTTATTTTTATTTTTATTGTTATAAAATTAAATTTTTACGTACTGGAGGCAAGGGAGGACTCTCCCAAAATCCATAGCGCCCTTAACTTGAGCGCTAGTAATTCGTAAATGCACACCTTGTAAGTAATATTTGTCGGATTGTGCTGAACCTGTTGCTGAATTTCCTCAGTTCTGCTAATGAACTCCCAAAAATGTATTTTAGTATTAAATTTTTCATTTTTTTTTTTTTTTTTTTTTTTAAATTTTACAATTCTCTCTTCTAGAGCTCTAGACTGAACTTAAAAGTTTAAAAATTCGGATGGGTCTTTTATAGCGAAACTTTTTATATCTTATTAAAGCTATGAGATATAGTTTACGACTGTGAGAAAGTGGTTAGAAAATTTCTAGCACATAAACCAAATATTTCCTGTGATTATTTTTGAATGGGACCAAGTAACTTTTATCTCATGAACCACATTTTTGTTCGATTAAAAGCTTAAAACATAGTTGTCCACAAATGAATGTGTCAAACTTTTGATAGTTATTATAATTATAATTAATATTTTTTCCTAAATAATTAACAATTTCCATAGGAAGTCTTAAATTATCAAAACTATCAAAATATTTTGACATAGTCTTATGTTTTACATAGGCTGCTCAATGAGTTCCTGATCCACTCTCAATATGTAAATTTATAATACCCCATTCTTTCTTTTTCTATTGTATTATAAAAGTTAAGAACTTTGATAATGAGAAAAACAAAAGAAAGGGAAATATGGACTGCTATTTCCTGAACGCGTCCAAGGAATAATTGTGGATCCGTCAAACTGTGGAAAACAAATGTAATGTTAAGTATTCTCTGGATCCCAATGGACCAAAATTTGAAAACATTTACATTTATTCAAAGTCTCTATATCAACCAAAATATATATATTTAAAAACAATTTATAAAATCAATCAAAGGCATGGGATAAAATGAATTTTCGCATAATTGCGAAATAATATCTCCTTCTAAAGCAAAACGAAATTCAATATTTATAATATTCGAGACTATTTCTGAACAGGTCGTCATAATGATGTTGCTAGTTTTTGACTTTGTCAGTCATATACACACATTCCAAAGCATTTGATTAGGGATACTGAAAATTTTATAATTCTTTTTAAACAGGATGATCTTAATTTAAAACATATATACAATGATCATATAAATTCTGATATGTCATTCAATCAATTTAGAAAATTATGTCCTAAATTTTGGAAGGATTCGTACGGATTCCTGATAATTGATAAAGATAATGGACAGTTGAAAGAGAGCAGTTTTAACTGTTTTTAAATCGCTTTTTAACAGCTTTGAACCGCCTTTTTAACTACTAAGCAGTACAATTTACCGCTTTTCAATAACCTAACAACTTATTTATTAACGTATGAACCACAAATAAAACCCCTAAGTTATTAATCACAATGAAATCAGATGAAAATATACGAGGGCGGGTCAATAAGTCCGTGACTTTTGGATTAAAACACAGATTTTTTGATAAAAAAATAATTTTATTTTTCAACGTAGTCTCCCTTGAGCTCTATACACTTTGTTCAACGCTTCTCCAATTTGTTTATCCCTTCCAAAAAAAATGATTTGTCGAGGTCCTCAAAATAGGCCTTTGTTTGCGAGATGACTTCATCATTGGAGTCAAATCTTTTTCCACCAAGCCATTTCTTCAGGTTTGGGAACAAGAAGTAGTCGCTCGGAGCCAAATCTGGAGAATAGGGTGGATGAGGGAGCAATTCATAGCCCAATTCATGGATTTTTGCCATGGCAACTGCACATGTGTGCACCCTTGCATTGTCTTGGTGGAAAAGAACTTTTTCCTTGGCCAAATGAGGTCGTTTTTTTTTCAAATCGTCATTGAATCGGTCCAATAAGTTGGCATAATATTCCCCATTGATTGTTCTTCCCTTTTGAAGGTAGTCAATGTGGATTATCCCGCGTGCATCCCAAAAAACAGTCGCCATAACTTTATTGGCTGACAAACCCACCTTGGCCTTCTTTGGCGCCGACTCACCCTTAGAAACCCACTGTTTTGACTGTTGTTTGTTCTCTGGTGTGTTGTGATGGATCCATGTTTCGTCCACGGTTACAAAACGGTGCAAAAACTCCTCCATATTGCAATTAAACAACGCCAAACCTTTCTGTGAAGTTGTTACACGATTGCGTTTGTGGTCGACTGTGAGCAAACGCGGCACCCATCTTGTGGAAAGCTTTCTCATGCCCAAGTGATCATTTAAAATTGAAACCACTGAGCCATGCGAGATCCCTACGGCTTCCACAATCTCTCGCACTTTCAATCTTCGGTCGGCCAACACCATATCGTGAATTTTTTCGATTGTTTCGGGTGTAGAGACCTCAACTGGGCGTCCAGGACGTTCGGCATCTTCAGTGCTTGTACGGCCACAACGAAATTCAGTAAACCACTTTTTTACCATTGAAATCGATGGTGCAGAGTCCCCATAGTATTTATCAAGCTTAGCCTTGGTCTCGGTAATGGTTTTTTTTCGCAAGAAATAATGCTTAATAAGCACACGAAATTCACTTTTTTCCATTTTCTCCTCAAATTAGTGAGTAGTCTGATAAAAATAGCTGTGAAACACAAGCTAACTGACGCAGCAAGTTTAAATTTTGACAGGAGTCAACTGACAGATACCTGTTGACAGGAGCAGTGTTGCTGTTTCAGTAAAGAGGTCAGAAATTCAAAAAGTCACGGACTTACTGACCCGCCCTTGTACTTAAGGATCTTAAGACTAAAAAAGCTTTGAGGGAAAAGTACATTGTCCTTAAAACTGGGAAAATTACTAAAGAAACTGAATTTGAAAATACTTTTAAGCCAATAATTGCACCATTGTGAAAAATCGCAAAAAATATCGATGATGATGAAAATACAAAAACATTTAAATCACGCCAACCATTGCTGTTTGAAAGTCTCCCATCACCGCTCTCAGAGGATTCATTTAAAACACCAATACACAGTCTTAATCAAAGTACTCCTTTGAAGCCGACATCCCAATTAGATCTGATTTTCGATAAAATCTATAGTCCGTATTTTGATATTAAATCAAATTCGACAAAATTAGGTGATTTAAGTTTTACAGTGGATGAGGAAAAAAATTTCATCACTGATAATGAAACGTTCACGGGGACAGATGGTCTAAATGAGTTAATTTTTCGTAAAGTACCAAACAAAGATCTTTATGATAAGAATGTCTAAGATTTTTATCTTAATATATTGCTGAAAACAAAAGCACATTTGAAAAATCACAGTTCCCAAGTCAAAGGTAATGGGGATATGAATATAAGAAAATTATTCAACCCTTACTTCATAAACAACAACAACAACACACAAAACATAAAATTGGGAAATCATACAATTATATGACAAACCCTTAAAAGCCTATCGATTATATTTACTGGGACAATGCTAATGAACTCGTAGATACGAGTAGACTTAAGCTTTTAATTCCTTCGCAAGAAGCATCATCAAAACGAAATAAATTCAACTATCGAAAAATTGCGTGAATCAAATATCATTTATTAACCAGAGTTCTGCATAAATATTTATTATTAATAAAATTGATGTAAATAAGGAAAATTTAAAAGATTTATTATCTTCGGTTTACAATAACATTAAGATCGCTCCAAGAGGAAAATATAAAGTTGGTAATAAAATTCGAATAAGCAAGTTTAATCATGCTTTTGAGAAATACTCGTATCCCCAATTGGACAACTGAAATATTCATCATAAGAAAAGTAAATATCATTAGCCCTGTAACATATTTATTAAGTGATTTTCAAGGTAAACTAATTCAAGGTAGTTTCTACGAAATGGAATCCAGAAAACTAATAACACCGATGTATTTCTAATAGAAAATCAAGTCTTGGTTAAATGTTTGAGATTTTCTCGTGAACACAATTCGCAGTTAATGTAAAACAAAAAAATTTTTTTCTTTAAATTTTATTTTATTTAATATGTATGTTTGTTAACTATGTTTTTTGATAATATCTTATTCATAATACAAATTTAATCATTTTTCTTCGTTTAACTTATTATATTTTATGTTTGTTGATTCTCTTCCCTTAGACTCTGAAGCTGCCCCTCCTTTAGGCTCTGAATTTACTTTAAATGAAAACTATCCTTGAAACTTATATCGTTTTTTGTTTGGCTTCGATCCATTTTACTGACTGATGATGAAAAAGATAACTGCTAGTAAATCTTGATTAGTGGGTTCTTGAAATACTCAAAATTTGTTTCTTTAAGCATTTTATTATTTCATCATGTGTACCAAGTATCTGGACCATTTTGGTAAAGATTTGAAGACCAAGGACAATTGTTAAAATGACATCCGTGAATTGGTATAGTATTTACGAATCGTTTAAGCAAATAAATACAATCTATAATCTCTGCTCTATCAAGAAGAGAGTGTTGATTATTCCGCAAAAATTTGAATATCTTATTAAAAATTAACAAAGTATTGTGGGCAGACTTTCATTTCCAAACAAAGACTAAACTATTTTAAATTGGTGGGAACTTTAATGTACGAGTATCATTACTTTCTACATTTAGAAATTTTTCGTTCATGCTCTCCTTAAAGTTGTCAAAAACAATATTAAGTGTGTTTAGATTTTGTTCATCAGTATATGATCGTAAGGTTTTATTATTTTTTCTAATTTTTCATCAATTACTTGAAGATATCTTTTAGTTAAATCATATCCTTTTTTATCAACACACTTATTTGTTGCTACATCATCAATATCAGTAGGTTCCTGAATATTTTTCAAAGACTTATGTTCAACATCGAAATATGCATTAATGTGTAACTTTAATGACTTATTAGTTTCTTTATCCAGGTTTTCCTTGAGTGCATTAAAATTGCCATCGATATATTGTTGAAGAACTGAAATAATTCGATTTTGAAAATCAATAATATCATCAATATATTTCTTATTAGTAGCTTGATGGGTCTTAGAAGGTTTTCCAACATTAACTTAACATTTTCCTTTCATATTAAAATTCCCGTTTGTTGTTAATTTAAATCCTTCAACGGGAGGTCCTATGTAGAACTCTGGTTAATAAATGATATTTGATTCACGCAATTTTTCGATAATTGAATTTATTTCGTTTTGATGATTTATTGTTTCCAGCTTCTTGCGAAGCAATTAAAAGTTTAAGTATATCTACAAGTACATTAGCATTGTCCCAGTAAACATAATCGATAGGCTCTCTGAGTATGTCATATAATTGTATGATTTCCCAATTTTATCTTTTGTGTGTTGTTGTTGTTGCTGTTGTTTATGAAGTAAAGGTTGAATAACTTTTTTATATTTATATCCCCTATTACCTTTGACTTGGGAACTGTAATTTTTCAAATGTGCTTTTGTTTTCAGCAATATATTAAGATAAACATCTAAGTCATTCTTATCATAAAGATCTTTGTTTGGTACTTTACGTAAAAAATTTTTTCATCATCCACTGTAAAACTTAAATCACCTAATTTTGACGAATTTGATTTAATATCAAAATACGGACTTTAGATTTTATCGAAATTCAGATCTAATTGGGATGTCGGCTTCAAAGTACTTTGATTAAGACTGTGTATTGGTGTTTTAAATGAATTCTCTGAAAGCGGTGATGTGAGACTTTCAAACTGCAATCGTTGGCGTGATTTAATTGTTTTTGTTTTTCATCATCATCGATAGTTTGTGCTATTTTTCTCAATGGTTCAATTATTGGCTTACAAGTATTTTCAAATTCAGCTTCTTTAGTAATTTTCCCAATTTTAAGGACCATGTACTTTTCCCTCAAAGTTTTTTTAGTCTTTACAAGATCCTTAAGTATATTTTCAACTAATTTCATTGTGATTTACAACTTAGGGGTTTTATTTGTGGGTCGTACGTTAATAAATAAGCTGTAATATTATTGGAAAGCGGTTATTTGTAATGCTAAGCTGTTAAAAAGCGGCTTAAAAGTAGTTAAAAGCTGTTAAAAAGCGGTTTTAAAGTAGTTAAAACTGTTGGTTATTTAGCAAGTCTATGTAAGTGCTTCCATTAACGAGTCTGGACTGGTAACTGCAATATCCTTAAATGATCTATTATACTGTCCTTTATCTTTATCAATTATCAAGAATCCGTACGAATCCTTCAAACATTTAGAACAATTTTCTAAATTGATTGAATGACTTATCAGAACTTATATGATCATTGTATATATGTTTTAAATTAAGATCACATTGTTTAAAAAGAATAATAAAATTTGCATTATCCCTAATCAAATGCTTTGGAATATGTGTATATGACTGACAAAGGTAAAAACTATCAATTTCATTATGGCAACCCATGCAGAAGTAGTTTCGAATATTATTTTGCTTATCACACATCATCAAATATAAATATTGAAATTCGTTTTGCTTTAGAAGGAGATATTATCTCGCAATTATTCGAAAGTTCATTATATCCCATGCCTTTGATTGATTTTTTTTTTTTTTAAATATATATATTTTGGTTGATGAAGAGACTTTGAATAAATGTTAATGTTTTCAAATTTTGGTGCATTGGGATCCAGAGAATACTTAACATTGCATTTGTTTTCCACAGTTTGACGGACCCACAATTATTCCTCGAACGCTATCAGGAAATAGCAATCCATGTTTCCCTTTCTTTTTTGTTGTATTATAAAAGAAATATGTATAAATATAATATGTAATACCACTTTAATGTGGTATTATAAATTAAGATAATGAGAGTCGATCAGAAACTCATTGAGTAGCCTATGTTAAACATTAAACTATGTCAAAATATTTTGATAGTTTTGATAATTTAAGACCTCCTATGGAAATTGTTAATTATTTAGGAAAAAATATTAATTATAATTATAATTACTATCAAAAGTTTGACACATTTATTTGTGGACATCTATGTTTTAAGTTTTTAATCGGACAAAAATGCGGTTCATGAGATAAAAGTTACTTGATCCTATTCAAAAATAATCACAGGAAATATTTGGTTTATGTGCTAGAAATTTTCAAACCACTTTCCCACAGTCGTAAATTATATCTCATAGTTTTGATAAGATATACAATTGTTCCCTATAAAAGACTTATCAACATTTTTAAACATTTAAAGTCATTCTAGAGCTCTACAAGAGAGAATTGTAAAATTGAAAAAAAAATAAAAAATTAAAATTAAAAATTTTAAATTGAATACTAAAATGCATTTCTAATTTCGAAAAAAAACTGCTGGAAATTCACCAGCAGAATTGACGGAATTCAGCAACGGGTTCAGCAGAATCCGACATATATTTTTCTTTTTTTTTATCCCCCACTCAACCACACAAAATAACAACCACAAACATTCATCGTCGTCGTCGGTGCTCCATGTTTTCAACTATCAAAACCATGGCTCAATACCATTCCCCATGCTTGTTGTTTAGTTTGTTTATAATTAATAAAGGCTTCGTGTACAATAAGAACCAATATTTATTCAACAGAATGGCATGGCTTATTATAGGCAAAAATGAGATGATAAGAGCTAAGTATTCAACTTAGTTCTTCTTATCCTTTTTATTAACCCTTTCCTCGTTATACGAACTTATGCGTAACGAGTTTCCAATTTTTACTGCATCGCTGCTGCTCTGCTTATGGGGTTGGCTAGTGTCGCAGACCACAGAACGCGTCTACATAATGCTCGGTCCTGGAACGCTTCAGTGGTTAGCCCCAGGCGTTGTTGCACATTTGCCATCTGAGAAATCCAGGAATTCTTTTTCCGACCTCGTTTTCTTACAGTTGGAGTGACTGTAGTTGATAGTGCCTTTTTAACCGGATTTTCCGCAGATCTTCTTTGAACGTGGCAATACCAGCTTATTCTATTCGCCTCAAGCTGTTCGGTTACCGTAATCTTTATATGTAGACTTCCTCTTATACGCGTAGATCTAATACAATCGCGTTTAGTGACTCCACTAGAGATCCTTAACATTTTCATTTCCGCTGCCGTCATTTTGTTTTTAAACGCTTCGTACATTGTCCAGCACTGTGAACCGTATATAAGAGCTGGTCTAGCAACCGTGGTGTAGAGTTTCCCCTTTAATTTAAGTGGAAATTTTCGGTCGCAAAAGATTCCCGAATTTTCCCGCCATTTCATCCATCCCACACTCACTCTGTGGTTTACGTCGTCGCCACATTTCGCTTCCATGGTAACGATTGATCCTAAGTACTTAAAGATAGTGCTTTTCGAAAGAACTATTCCGTCTAACATTATATCCGGAACAGGTCGCAACGGATGCGCAAATGGGCACGTCAAATGTTCCGTCTTTGAACGACTTATTTTAAACCCGTTTCTCTCTAGCGCATTTCTCCATGAATCTAAGGCGTTCTGTAAATCTTCGACGTTATCGCTAAGTATAACTGCGTCGTCAGCGAAGAGAATTGGCGTTACATTTGCTTCGCGCATGCAGTCTTTTAAAAGATAGTCGAATACTACGTTAAAGAGGAAAGGGCTAAGTACGCTTCCTTGATGCACTCCGACATTAACTGGAAATTCTCTCGTTAGTCCAGCAGAGCTTTTAACCGCAGTTTTCACGTTTCCGTACATGTCTTGTATTATTCTAACATACGTTTCCGGTACGCTTTGAGACCTCAGCGCGGCCCATATGAGATCCCTAGGCACTCGATCGAATGCTTTCCCGAGATAGATAAATACCATTTGTAAATCCTTAGACGAATCTCGGTGCTTTTCCATTATTATTCGTAGGCTTTGGATAGCGTCCACCGTCGATCTTCCTCCCACAAATCCACACTGGCTATTATCGAGCTTTGTTATTTGCCGAAGACGTTCGTTTAAGACTTTCGACGATTTTCAGTGTGTGTGACATAAGCCTGATTGAACGGTAGTTGTTGCATTCTCGAGGGTGGCGTTTTCCTTTGTATAATGGAACCAAGAAGCTACTTCTCCATTGATTAGGCATAGGTTGTCCATATTTTAATTTATTTAAAAGTTTCGATAGCCAAACGCTGCCGATCCCCTCCATCTTCGACCAAAACTCTTATGGAATTCTGTCTGGTCCCGCCGCTTTCCCCCGCTTCATTTTTCCGATTGCTATACTTATTTCTTCGATTAAAAAGTCCGAAACTTCCTCCTCGAATAGGCCAGCTGTCGGCACGATATCACGTGGAAACTGTTTGTTAAGCAACTCCTTGCAGTTTTCAAGCCACCGGTCACAAATTTCCTTTTCATTTGTTAGTAAACGACCGTCTGCGTTTTTGATGTATTTCGGCTAGGTTATTTCCATTTAATTTTTTCGCCTCTGTGCAACGAGCTTAAAAATATTTGGCATTTTAGTATTGTACTCCTGGTACAGGTTTTCCGCTGCTTCCGCTCGGGTTCGAGCCAGGACTTTCTTTGCGATCTTTTTAAGACGCTCGTATTCAAGAGCCAGTCGAGCTCTTTCGATATCGTCGCTCCGATCGCATTTTGTCCACGCTTGGAATGCACTCTTCTTGTCGGCCACAGCTCGTTTGGTTTCGTCATTCCACCACCGTGTTTCTTTGCCGACGTGATGGTATTTTGATATAGTCCCCAGATGGGATTTTGCGAGTGTTATGCATTCCTCGTACATGCTGTTCCACATTTCTTGCGGGCTAAGTGAGTCTGCTATACCATTTATATTTTGAAGTACTTCTTTAGCCAGTGCGATAAATCTTGCGCTTCGTTCCTTCAATAGATTATACCACCGGATTTTTGGCTTTCCAAACGATGCCCGTGTTTTCGGTGGTTCCGCTGTGAAAAATTCTGTTATGAGCAGACGGTGTTGGCTTACTAGCGATTCTCCAAGTATTACTTTACAGTCCTTAACACGGTTTCTCATCGACATTTTGCAGAGGTGATAATCTACTTGCGTTTCGTGGCCTCCGCTGCTATAGGTGATAAGATGTCGTTGATGTTTAATAAACATTGTATTTAAGATGGCTAAGCCGTAAGCCCTACACGCTACGAGGATGTCTTCGCCAGCTGAATTTCTGGTTTCAAAGCCTTTACCGCCGTGGCAGTCCTCATAATCAACATTTGTTTCTCCGACGTGGCCATTTAAATCTCCGCTTACGAAGAGCATCTTATCGATAGGTACGAGTATATTTCTAAGCAAATTACCGAACTCTGACCAAAATGTATCTTTTTCCGATTGGTCGCATCCATTTTGTGGGGCATACGCGCTAACAATGTTCCACGTTTCATTGTGTATGAAGGGTTTAACACTCATCAAGCGGTCGCTTATTTTCAAAATACCAACGATATTGTTTAGAACATCCGCTGCAACAACGATTCCAACACCGTTTCGTCCATTGACCGTTCCATGATAGAACATCTTAAATGCCTTAGTTTTTAAATCTAGAAACCTTGGTTATTTAACATATTTATTTTTTGTTGAAAAGTAAAACCCGGAAATATTTGGTCAAGATCAAAGAGATATTCTAATCACTTTCAAATACTCGTGTGAAACAAAAAACAACAACAATAGGGTAAATTAATTAGGAAAAAATTATTTCCTAGTTAAACTTACAAAAACCATTTTAAATCCAATATGGTTAACCTTAGAAAGATAACGTTTTTGAAAGTTACGTTAAAGATAACCATACGTCGATTCGACGTATATGTCTTTGTATGATAGTTTCTCCCATAATTTGTTTGTATAATTAGTTGTTTATAACTTTATGTGTAACTGTTTTAAGGTTCAATAAAATGACATACTGAAATTATATTGAAATTGAAATAAACTTATTGAAATAGACTTTCTTACTTAAGCTTGTCATAGGTTTTACATTTTCTTCCATTCCATCTTTAATTCTTTTCTCGTTACATTTCACCACGGTAATTGCCTCTGAACAGTAATCAGTATCATCGCTATACATGGTTCCTAATAATGTCTTAAAACCTTTGCCGGCTATGTCTATTAATCCCCTACGACTTCTACTTCTTTTATATATTATATTGTATACTATCTGAATTATATGATCAAATTTAATGAGGTTATTTCGTGCTACCCCTTGGTATGCCCTACAGAATTTAAATGTATCAAACAAGCTTATTGATTGCATTAACGATATTCTTTATTCTATCCAAATGGTTTTCTGCATCTTCTAAGTTTATTTTGTTCACTAAAGTGAGTTTACTACTGTAACTGTAACGTTTTATTTTTGGCTGTTATTGGCTTATTTAAAAGATTCACTTTCAATTCGTCTAGATATTCAAATACACTTCTCTCGTTGTTGTTATTTTCCTCGCTGGGCTTGTTTGCTGGACTTCCATACAACAGTTCGTATGGTGTATACCCTGTCGTGTTATGTACAGTTGTATTGTAGCAAAAGCTAGGATATGGCATTAGCTCATGCCAATCTGCCATATTATCCAATACTTTTCCTGTTGCTTTTAAATATTAGTTTTATAGTTTTAATATGCTGCATCCCAAAAATTTTACAAAATTCCTTAAACAACAAATTTCCGTTGTCATTTAGGTTAATTTTAGGCAGTCCAAAGTCTAAAACCCATTCATTGGTGATGACTCTCGCCACTGTTTCCATTGAAATTTCCATTGAAATGATAAATTTCGACAATTTCTCATCCTTTATGTTTAGACCAAACTTATGGCCATCTTTAGTTTGTATTAGAGGACCAATAAAATCCATTGAGATCTTTTCTTTCCTTTATATATAACTATAACTATTTTCATCGGATTTCTCTTTGATTGTCGGGTAACTTTCTCTTTTTGACAATGCGTACAATTTTTAATAAACTGCTCAACGTCTCTCTGCATTCCTCTCCAATAATACTTTTCCTTTAGTTTTGCATATTTAGCTTTTTGCCCTGTGTCGCCTCCTAAAAGTCCAATATGGTTTTCCTTACGTTCATTTAAATCAGTGATTTCGTTGCACAAATTATATTCATGTTCTTCTATTGATTCTAATGAGCTATCTTCTGCTTGCTCACTTAACAATTCTGGTTCGTTATTAGGACCAACCGAGATTTCTTTCATCATATCAAGGACCATTTTGTTTATTATTTGGTCCATTTCATCAAATTTGTCTGCTTCTGAATTATTATTTTTTTCAGTCGTTTGTGACTTTTCCTGTTGTGACAGTCTAATATTTCTGGGAAGCTCGTCCGCAACCACATTCTTACATCCTTTCTTATACCTTATCTCATAATCAAACTATTTAAGCTTGAGCCTTCACCGGACTATCTGGATCCCGGATTCTTTACGTTAAACAGCCACGTCAATTGCCTGTGATCAGTCTGTACTACCAATTTTCTTCCATATCTCTATGGTCTAAATTTCTTTGTGCCTATTGCTACCACTCCTTTTCAGTAGTGCTGTAGTTTTGTTCAGCTTTATTAAGTGTTCTTCTAACGTATTGTATAGACAAATCTTTTGCTCTATGCTGTTGACTGAGAACAGCCAGATACCTTTGCTTGATGCGTCTGTCATAATTTAAAAAAAAATTTCTTCAATCAATGAAATGAAATAAAGTAGGACTGGAAATGTTGTTAGTGCCTTGCCTGCATACATTTCTCAAATGACTCTTGTTGTTCCCTACCCCAACTGAAAGGAAAATCATTATCATTATTGCCGAACTAGTAAGCCTAAAATATTGAAAAAAGTACATAAAATAGTCCTTGACTTGTACTAGATTACAGGAAAATCTACAAGAAGTCTATGGTCTTAGCCTAAAATGGTGTTTTTTTGCACGCATGTTAGCTATCTTCGCAAAAAAACGACATCTCTATGGCGTTTAGTGGTGGCTCATTTGTCGGTAGGTGAACAAACTTAAATTGTTTTGGAAAAAAAAATTGTAGGCGAATATTTGACATTTTTGCTAATTTATCCGGAACGAATAAAATATGATTTGGAAGCACTGTTTTATATCCGCTTAATAGGTAGCGGATATAAATTGACTTAGCGTTGATCGCTATGTTATTGTTATAATTAACGTGCAAATTACCTTTTAAGCAGATAGCGGATTTGCAAAATAAAATTCCACTATTGTGCGTATAAATTTACACTTGCCGCTTGAATTTACAGCAGAAAATATTATTTGTTTTTTAACTAGAATGTTATGTTTGTTCTTGTGATAAATTATTGGTATTGTTCGGCTTATTAATAACAAAATAAAATATGTAGTACGATAATAATAATGAAAACTGCAAACAAATTTCAACGAACGAAACCCCCTCATCGCGAGGGCAACTCGCACTTTTCCGCTTTTTTGATTTTGAGGTGCCTGCATTTTAACCATGCTTTCTATTTTCCAAGGATCAGGCTTAACTCCTTGATCCTTAAAAACGTGTCCTAAATACTGAACATCTTTGCGAAGAAATTCGCATTTGTCTGGCTGTAATATAAGATTTGCAGCTTTAATTTGATCGAGTATTTGAATCAACTTTTCGTTTTTCTCATCAAGGCTTTGACCATAAACGAGTATGTGGTCAAGGTAGACAAAACATTTGATGCCTTGTAACCAAAATGGTTAGTTATATATGTGTGTATGTGCATACGGATTACGGTATAAGCTTAATGTAATCGGTATTTTACAAGTTAACATTTAGAAACACCAATTGTTCGGCTTTGCTAGCAGAAAGTCGGGTTCTTCGATCTGTAATTGTAAAGTCAGCCTTCGAAAATATTCTCTCACTTGGAATAGATGTTGCGATCATATTACACTTTATAATAAATATTTTTGATAAATGAGGATATTTATATCCATTGGTTCGCCACCAATTACAAGGATTACACAGGTTGTCAGCGAAATCATCATTCAAGTATAATTCTACCTCTTGCTTTGACAGTAAGGTGGTGTTTGGAACTGGAGTAGCTTTTCTTTTTTCAATCAAAATATTTCTTCGTCTCCATAGATCTCTTTCTATCGCACCCATTTCAATATTATTCGGACTCTGTGAAATGCCACTGGTGTTTCCAGATTTTTCTTTACTTTTTTGATCCGCGACTATCATGTCTTGCACTATATTAATTAATTTTTTTTATTATAGCTTCTGCAGACTCTTCATTAAGGAACACAGTCATTTTGTACCGTGGGCCCATCGGTAAAACTGTGCAAAGCGCCAATTTGGGGTTGGTTTCTACTCCCTCAAAACGATATGACATTAAGGGGTTCTGTTAAATTAATTACGGTTGGTAAATAATTTGTTTTTTTCTTCAGTTTTTCTAGCACGTCGAATAAACCGTTTACGAGGGGAATCGCTTTTGGTGCACTTACGTATTTTTCGGCACTAAGTTCTTTTGTCGCCTGTTCAAAAGGTTTTAAAATTTGGCAGAGCTGCTTAGGAGATTGCCATTCTTCAACTGTGATGACTTGTAACATGTAATACGTGGAATTCCATCGTGTTACAACTGAGTTTATAAGGACTAAGAGATTAGATTTCTCTATAACTTCAACTTGGTACTCCTGAAGTTTTTCTTTTGCTTTATAGCTAGAGCGATAATGGTTCATGATTCTCCTTACTTTCTTTAAAGTAGTTTTAAAAAGCTTCAAAGCACTTTGAAGAATAAGATTTTATTTATGAGCTATCATCCACAGTGATCACAACCTAATTCATTAATGGCACCGACATTATTTGCTGCATTATCTGTAACTCAAAAATTTATTGTATCTTGAAGATTCCAGTTTTCGACCGTATTTCTAAAAATTGATGCCAAATTGTTGCTCGTTTGTGCATCATGAACCTGGCAGCATTTAAACACCACCGTCTTAAGCTTATAGTTCGTATTTATGAAGTGCGTTGTGATACCTATAAAAGCGTCCATAGCTGCTGAAGTCTAACAGTCCGTTGTAAGACACACAGATACTGCTTCTTCATTTATCAACTGTTTTTGGTTTTCTAAGCACTTATTATAGAGAAATGGAATCAAAAGTTTTTTGTCCGGGCAAAATGAAGTTAGGATTTAAGGCTGCAATAAATTCAATAAAATCTTCCTCTTCTACGATGGAAAAGGGTTGGTAAGTTCGAGTCATGAATTTTAAAAACATGGCATCAAAATGATTTTTTTTCATCCGGACGTAACGGCCTTCTGGCATAACCTAAAATATTACTTTGCCCCATTCTTTGTTTTTTGCTGGAACTGCGTCATCTTCATTTTGAATGTGTGGAGTCCTTTCTGTGTTTGAAGCTTTAATAGTTTGTAAAGAAGTTGAAACCGACAGTTGGGGTAACGCAGTTTTATGTTTATGTTTATTAAATATTTTAACAGCATTTATAGTAGACTTTACATCATCAATAAGTAATAAATGCTATATGGTATATGTATGTGGAAGTTTAAAAAAAATGAACATTACTATTCTACATTACATTTTAATTTAAAGTAACTTAACATTCGTTAAACAAACAGCGAATATAAGAAAAAAATAAAAATACAAATTGAAATTACAATGGAAAGAAAGAGGAAAAGAAATTAAATTAAAATGCATATAATTTACTCAAAATGGTATTTTCTGTATTTATGTGTTACCTTCAACGTGCCGAAAGAGAATATCACCAAAATTGTTGGCGTTATAGAGCCTTCAGACGCTTAGGGGCAGGGCATTTCAGAGGCGAATGGCATGCACAAAAACTGGTGTTGCGAGACCTGGTATGTAATACGGGGCAGAATCAAGCTCAAGTAGCGATGTAATTGTGAAAAGCGTAATTTTTCATATAAACATTATGGCTATTTGGTGGTTAAGATCTTGTGCAAATACTTGACTGCACAAAAGTCTAAATACTTGTCTAGTGACGACCAAGAATATTTTTATCGAAGGCGCAAACATGGTCAAAACGCTTTAGTCCATAAACGTAACGAGTAACATTGTTGAATGCAACCTGGAGACTACGATTAATAAGTGCCCCGTTGCAACAAAAAGCTTCACAACTATAAGATATAAGTGGAACAAATAGCGTATTTTCCAATAATACGAGGTCTAGCGTTCAATGGCGTATAGCTCCGTGACAGGGAAAAATTCTGAGGCATTCATAAATTTTCCCGATTACCGTTCGAATATGATCATCCCAATGCAAAGTTGTATTGAACCAAATGCCTAAGTTTTTTACTTTATCGACAAAATCTAATTGCGAATCCCCAAGATATATGTTAGGGAAGCATGTGGTGTTCAGATTATTTGTGCTTATGACTAGGCATTTGGTTTTATTTGGATTAAGCAATAGGAAATTTTCTTCAGACCAGGTGAGAACTTTTCTCAAATCTTCATTGTGTTTGTAGGCCGCATCCTTAACCAAACCGAGGTCACTTCTAACATTTAGCTGAACATCAACTGCGTACATGTGCACCGATGAATTTTGAACGACTGTTGGAAGGTCGTTTATAAAGATTGTGAAGGGTAGTAGACCCAAAATAGATTCTTGGTGGACACCCGCTGAAGTTGCAGCAAAAGTAGATTGGCAGCTGTTTAAGAAAACAGCTTGCTTGCGACCCGAGAGGTAAGAACGAATAGCCCTTACAACAACAACATCCATTTGTTCAATTCTAGTAAATTCAAATGAACCCTGTGGTGGTGATAAAGTTAGAGTACTAGCACTTGGGGTCGATGGTATTTTAACAAACTCACTATTTAACTGGTTTGGATCAATGTTATCAATCATAGAGTTTGTTTTAGAAATAATACCAAATTGGCGCAGATTCTTCCATAGGGTTTTTTTGGGAAGTTGATGATTTAAATGCTCGCTAAAGAAACGGCACTTTGCCTGCTTGATTTGCGGACAAACTAGGTTTCTCAAAATCTTGAAACGTTCAAAAAATTCCGGAAGTTGAAAAGACTTCCATGGATAATGGATTTCTGATGTAAACCACGTATTATTTTTTCGTTTTTAACGGAACATGCAAGTCAAACAGCTGAGTAACCAGACCCTGAAAATAATCTACTTGAACGTCAGGAGAAACCTCTGAGAATATTTGTTGCCAGTTAAAACCCTGTAGGTGACGTTCAAGCAAATCCGGTTTAAGACTCCTAAAGTCTCTAAAGGACTGCCTAAATTGTTGTTTACTGATTCCAAAGACAAATGAAGCAAAAATTAGGTCATGCTTCGAGAATGAGGGAGCAGAGGCTTGGCTGTAAAAAATAATTTGACTATTACTTGCAAAAAACACATCAAGAAGGGTACTGCTTGATCTGGTAAAATGTGTCGGTGTAGATGAGTTAAGGAGATCTAAATTTAAAGTTTTCATGGACTGAGTTAATGAAATCGAGTTTTCGGAATTCAGTATGTTGCAATTCAAATCGCCACGCACTATCGTTTTCCAAAAAAGGAGTTATTTTCTTAAAAGCTGTAGAGCGGCGAAATATCAATGTGACTTTTAGGTCTGTAAACAACACCGAGTAAACATTTTTTTCCTTTCACTCTAAAGCTCAATGAAGCAATACTGAAACAAGCTGCCGGGAGGTGAGGTAGAGATAATTTTACGGTCAATGTCAATGTGATGCGCACATAAATTGCTACCCCCCCACCTGTATGGGTTTTTCATCCAGCCGCGGAGTATACGTTATCTGGAATGTTCGGGTCGTGTTTCGGAAATTCAGATTATATCAACATCTGAACCAACAAACAGACCTCTAAATTTATCAATTTTCCCGCCCAAACTCTGAGCATTGATATGGCATACTTTGAGGCCAGCATGTTGTGCACACAGGATGTTTATAAGTACACGCAGTTTATCATATGCACCACCGCCACACGAAACGCAGAACAAATGGCAAAACTCAGATTGCTAACAGGTATAAGATACAAACACAGAAAATACTTACAAGTTATAAGAAGTGAAAATGAGAAATCAAAAAGAAGTTTATGTAGTATCATACCTAACGGCAGCAGCAAGAGAATCCCAGCGCTGTTTTAGCTTCTTCAGCTCGTGAGCTTACCGAAAAATGACAATATTATCATTGCGCAGTGAGGCTTTCATTGACAGAGGTCGGTTTGTCAGATTAGAGTCCAAGTTGATGTAAAGAAATGCGCTTTTTGGTGAAAATTTAAAATTTAATTTAATTATGATGGCAGAATTGCCCGAAATTCCTTTAGGTTTTGTTCTATAAATTTCCTTCGGCACAGACGCAGGGTTGAGATTTCATTAGTTAGTTCGGAGCACAAGACCGACTCAGAGGTTTGCTCGAGGACTTCAATTCACACGGTCATCGCAGAGATAGATTTGTAGAAATCATCGAAGCGGTGGCTGAAATCTGCAACGATTGAATCCAATTTTGCCAACAATGTGTTATGCAAGTCTTTCAATGAAGATTTCAAGTCGGAGTTGAAATCTACAAGTTTTCCCATGAGCCTCATCTCAAATGTCTTGCCGGGTTTGTCATCTTTTGCAGTGTTTGGTGAATTTGGTGTTTGGGGCTTACTTTTTATCAAAAATCTTGTCTCTGGTCTATGTGGCAGTTCTGTCATTTTGGTTAACAATTAGCGCACAAAGAAGCAACGGTTGATACAGTAAGACCGACAAAGTTTGTGTAAAGATGCAAAAAAAAACTATCGCGAGTTATGATGAAAACTGATTTAGTTCTTGAAAATACTGTTTTGTTGTATGCGTTAAGACTTTCTTTGAAAAAATTGGTAGTTTATTAACAGAACGAACTTGAAAACAATTGCTGCGACAAAATGATGTGTTTACCTTCCACTAACTGTCACGGCAGAGTTCTCTGCATCATAATCGTAGGTTCTCGGAATAGTTCCCGTTCTCTTGCAAAGCTATTGTAGTGTCCAATATGTTTAAGTTTCAAGTGAGTTTTCAAATTAATAATAGATGTCCGATAAGAGAGCTGCTAAGCTGAACATCGATCACAACTAGCCACCTTTTCAGTTCCATCCACTTTAGTGAAGAAGTCCCAAATTGCAGTGGAAGACCGAAATCGAGAAGCCATTGCGGTTTATTTATGATAGATACTTTTTTTTGAAAAGGGAGACGAAAGCACAATAATTATAGAAGCTTCATTTATATTTAGACAAAATGGAACTTACGAGTACTCTCTAAAACACGAAAGAATAAGTAAACAAGATGCACGAAATCGCCAAAAAAAATCCCTTGTAATACAAAAAATTAGCAGTCTAATTAATGCCTTACGTGAATCGCATAATGCTATTTCATTTCATGTGTATGGGCTAGTGCTATGCTAATGTTAAATAAAGCGTACTTTTTCGTACACCATTCAATACATTCGAATACAAATGAAGCCCGGCCAGAACAGTGAAACAACTTCAAATGAAAATATACATAAGGTGTAAGTGTATACACTATACGCAACGAAACATTCAAAATAATTTCGTTTTGTATGAGTCTTCTTAGTTCTCTTCTACTTTTTTTTCTCTGCGCAACGCAACAATTCAAAATGTAAGTTGTTGTTTTAGTTTTGCATGTACCTACTTCCTCCTCTTCTCTTTCTCACTCACTTTGCGCGTAACACACAATGCAGAAAAAAAGCTTTGCATTTCAGCAAATTTAGCAGCTGCTTTTCATACTGCTAATGCGAAAACAATGTTCATCGTGAATTAACTTTGCTAATGCTAATTATTCCATCGCTAGTGTTCATCAATCTCTGAAAAAATGCTGTAGATTTGTTTTGAACCAAAGTGCATTCGGGTATACTCGAAGTGCCCGTAGAGAGTGCTAAACGGGTTTTTCTCAATATCCTCAAGAGTTGAGAAGTATCTCGCCTTCCCCAATTGGTCAAGTATTTCGGTAATCTCAGGGAGAGGATAGTTATCCACAATCGTCAGCTCATTGAGCTTGCGCTAATTTATCATCATCCTCCACGTCTTCTTGCCACTATTATTAACCTTCTTTGGAACGATCCAAAGAGGAGAGCTGCTATTTTTGTTTTGACTCCTCCCTGAGTTTTAAATCTTCTAGATTCTTTGATTAATGATTTGATTAATGTTGAAATTTTCCTTCGTTGTATTAATGATCGTGGCTAAGCACTTCCCAGATTTATTTTTACTTATGCATTCTGAGACAATTATCCCTTTCTTAATCTGCTGTCTTGAAACGATTATGTCTTATTTAAGTTCCATGTCGTTTTCGACTTCAATTGCTCTAAATACTTCGGTTCTTTGTTTGAAAAATTTTTCTTCACTCATATATTTTAAAGTACATAGTTTCTTCCTGGCTATCTTTAATAACTTCTTCTTTATAATGAATTGAGTAACTTCCTTCCTTAAGAAAATGGCTACCCAAAATGCTATCATAATCTCCAAGTAGGCCGTTTTCTTTTACATGCATATCTACCTCATGATTCTGAATACGTCCTTTATTATTTGGGAGTAAAGTAATATTCTTTGTCACTTTGCTTATAAACCATAGGCAATTGCAATTTACTTCCTAGCCCTTTAACTGAACTGTTGTTTTCATATCTACTACGCGTTTAAATACGTGTTTGGAGCAGACAAATGATATCTCAGCGCCAGTGTCGATGATAATTTTTTTTATTTCGTTATCAATTAAAACGTTTACGTGTGGACTTTCCGAATTACCGATCTGATATAGAGCAGTTAAATTGATAACGTCAGATTGGATTATAAATTCTCTTTTACTAAATTTTTAAATTGTTACCTAAATATCTGAAACACTTTTTGAACACTGATCTCTTAAGTCACAGATAACATATATTTCTTTAAGTCCTCAACATGTGCTTTCTAAGTCATGTTTTTATCTATTAAAACAAGTAGATACTTATAGCTATTGACACCCTCTCTTTTAAAGCTGCTACACTACTACACACTGAATCCTTATTAAAGTTAATTTTACCACATGTATGTACAGATAACGATAATTTTGTGCAATAGCTCGAATGAAAGACGACATCACAGCCAAGTGGATAGGCTTCTCTAAGGCTACATATCATAAGTCTGGATTTATTACTTACAAGTAACTCATGCTTAACGAATCACTGTCTCAGTATACTTAAGTCCTTATGTAGCTTGATTGCAGAGCTAAAAATACTTTTACTGTCGTATATTAAGGCCATATCATCAGCAAATGCTGTTATATGACTTCTAAAATTTTGGTAAAAGAAAGAATTGACACAAATTAAAAATAACAATGGTCCAAAAACGGATCCTTCAGGGACACCAATTTTTATTTACAACTGATTGCTTAAAATTCCATCAAGCTTTACTCGTTATGTTCTGTTGGACAAATAGGACGAAAACCACTTATGAATTATGCCTCTTAATCCAGACCTATACAATTTATTGAGAAGAATATCGTGATTAACCATATCAAATGCTTTAGTCATGTATATGAAGAGAACTAGATTGGGATTATTTTTATTAAACCTATCAATAATTGCACTGCACAGCTTAAGCATCTACTAAGCATCTTTAGTAGATCGTCCTTCACAAAATCCAAATTATTCATTTCTAAAAACAATGTTCTTATTTAAAAACGATATAATACGTTTTTTCATTAGCTTTTCAAATGGGTTAGCAAATTTCTGTTACCTCTCTGAAATAAAGGAATGACTTCGGCGTTTTTCAAAGATGAGGGAAAATTAACACAGTGAACACTCAAGTTGAACAAATAACTGAAAACATCGATTTTATACCAAGAAATACGTTTTAAGAGACAGTTTGTTATACCATTGAAAGTGCAAGAGTTCTTATTATGAAGTGACGTGATACACTTATGGATTTCAGATCTTCAACTACATCTGGAAACATATTACAATTGAGGCTGTATTTGTAGGAAGGGAAGATATCGATTCTGTTGCAATGGAAGTAAAGAACAAATTGAATTGATTGGCAATAGCTTTGTTCAGTAAGAAAAAACTAGAACAGAACCTCACAAATTTTCGGAAAACGTAAAATCAAATGAGAACAGGAAAGTACAGCCCATATGAGAGTTGTCAAAAGTTAATCCGTTTGTAATTCAAAATTTCACTTAATTTAGCAAATAACCGCCAACAAATAATACAATTTAAAATCACAGCTGATTTTGACACTTTTCACAATTGTGTTCTTCTTCGAGAGAAGGTGCAAAATTCTTTGTTCTGAACAGAATCGAATAACCTCACTGAACACGAAGTAGAAAAGTTTCGGGCAGAAATTCTTCTCACTGAACAGAAAAGCTTATACGAGTACTTTTCTGAACAGTTTGGAACAACCTCACTGAACAAAGCTAATATCTACTGGGTCGGATATCATTACAACTTCAACGTCAATCTTAGATATGTTATTTGTGACATTAACTTTATTAAGGTTTTCGTTAACTATTCTCCATTCATTTTTTATATTGCCCTTACAATTTTGGAATTTGGTTGCGTAGTATGTATCCCGACATAATTAGACTTCCTTCTTCAATTCTTCATTCAATTTCAGATAACAATCTTTCAACGTGTTTACTTTCTGCATAGACAGAGTCCCGAAATTCATACTTTAAGTGCTCTATTAGCTGTACGGAATTTATTTTATATTGGGTCTTAAAAGGGATATACTTGTCTGAATTTCCTGTTTTAATTGTTTCAATATTAGGATTAGTCATGCAATGATCCGAGATTTTGTGATCAAGGACTTCAGCAGATAGATTATGTCTAAAATGGGAAGATAACCTTACAAAAATATGATCAATGTATGTTTGTGAATTGTCTGTGAATCTAGTTGGTTCCATAATTAGAGATTTTAAATCAAAAGAGGACGTTAAAGTAAAGTAGTTATATGTGTCATTGTTTTTTTTCAAAATATCTATATATATGTCGCCAACTACCAATAAATTGTTTCTCTTTTTATCTTTGAATATGTCATCTAGTTGTTTCAGGAAAAATTCTATACATGACTTATTTTGTTAAGGACAGTATACACACACAATCGTAAAATGTTCATTACATATACAGCAATTGATTTTTAAAATATCGGCACTCAACAAACTAATTTTTACAATTTCACAATAACTTTCGTGTTCTTTTTTAACGTACACCACAACACCACCTGAGCTATATAAGTTATTACAAGTTTAAAAAACTTTCATAACCAGGAATACAATAGATGCATTGTTCATAGTCATAAGCCCAAACCTCAGTAAGAACAATAAAAATTGCATTAAAATTGGAAGCGATCAAATGCGCTAGAAATAAATCAAAATTTTTTCTAAAACTACGTATATTTTGATGGATGAGCATTAGACATTTGGATTCATTGTTTAAGAATAATTGATAGATTTTAAAATTAATTGTGGTCATCAAAGCACCTCAATTTGAAATGAACGTCATCTTCATTTCTACTCAAAAAACTCATGTTGTTTTTATCCATATATATTTGAAATTATTTTTTATTTTAATTTGCTTTGCAGCTTTATGTATGAGAAGTAAGGCTTTCACTAATATAGATTTGCGAACTATCATATTTATCATCTAGGAGTTTAGTTGCTAGTCGCTGTTTCTTCATTTTCTTTGCTTCCATAATATTCTCTTTAATTACACGCCGAGTCAGGTTGAGAGAAACGGTGCTGATTCAAGAGGTAGTATTTCTCATTATTTTTATTTGTTTGATTTGAAAATAGTCAATGTCTCGCTCTTAAAGATCGTATCCGACACCAATACGAATAATGTTCAATGCTGCTTGAACTGCAGTGGACCTGTCAACATTTGGAACATTGAAAATGTCAATTGAATTAATTAGTTTTGATTGTTCTTAAGCATCAATTTGGGTTTGTAACACATTCACTGTCGACTTAAATTGAGTGTTTTCATTTTGTAAAATATTAATTTTTGCCAAATATTCTTCATTTACATTCTTTAAGTCTTTCATTTCATTTTTTAAGTCTTTAATTTCATTATAAATCATTCCCATTGATATGTTTACATTTTGTTATTTTTTACAAGTGTTTATTTGATCTTCATGAGGGAGTGGGAGAGATATATTGTCGGCATGTAGAGAGATTTCGCGCGAAGTTGAACACTAAGAGCACCTCCAAGTTTTACGGTTTTTCTTCATGTATTCAAGATCAGCAGCAAACACATACACTTTGCATGGAACAGTTTCTTGCAGTCATTGCACTCAATTTTTACATCACTCTTTCCATTTTTTTTTGCACAGAGACACAACATGTTGATTACGTTTTTTTGTTAGTGATAAGGTTTACTTTGTATGGTGTCAATGAACGGCCTTTCAAAATACCAAGGAATACTTTCTAATAATTTTTTGTACTTTCTGATACGCGATCAGATATACACTGAGAAACGCACGACACGTAATGTTACTATTTATTCATTTCCGAGTTTTTCTTCACTGAGGGAACCTTTCTTCAGTATCCCACCGCTGCCACCAATTTTTATGTTATGCCTGGGCACAATGTTTATATAAAAACTGTTTTTTATTTTTTTTAGAACGCTCCACAAGACTCTGGTTGATTTGTGGTCTTGGCATTTGTTACCATCAGTATTTCCTTTGTCAATGTGAAATGAGACCCAAAGTGGGGAAAACAACTAGTGGAGGAATAAGGCATGACGAAAGATTGAATAAAACTATTTTATTAGGTAGTTTAAATATGAAGTATAAAGAGTAAATTTAAGTTTTGTGTTTAAACACGGCGGAGGTCATGTTAGAACTGATTTTAATTTACTACACATTAAATAATAATGCTAGTGATGAACTTGATTTTGCTTCTACTTTCGTCTAAAATTATTTTAATGTCTCACGGGAATTTCATCGTCTGAAATTATTTATATGTCTCACGCTGCATTTTGTGTTGAGTTTGTTTCCTTTTTTGTTTGGCGCATGTAGACTGTCGTAACAATATTGCACAGACAATTTTTAAACTGAAGACTACCATCACCCAATAGCAGACTAATCACAGGATTTTTCGGAATCGAAACTCAATTGGGCTAATAATAGCAATGAATTTTTCCACATTGTTTTCCTCATCTATCGTCTTCTTTCTTGCATTTCAGCATTTTGAATTTCTTCTAATTTGAACCGCAAGTTTTTTGAATATTACGAGTATCCTTTTTAGGGTTCCGTGCGTCCGAATGAAAAACGGAACCCTTGTACTCGTAGGATCACTCGTGTGTCTGTCCATCTGTCACAGCCAGTTTGTTCCAAATCTACTGGACCGATTAAGTTGAAAATTGGTATACATATGTATTTCTGTATTTATTTCGAACACGGTGGTCATTTTTGGGGGGGAAATTAAGAAATTAAAATTAACAATTTTTGCAAACTGTGACGCATAACTTATGAAAGGGCTTGTTTTAAGGGCCTCAAATACATGTTTCTTGCATAATTTTGAAATGAATAGTATAAAATAAAATAGATGAAAATCGACCTAATCGGCGAAACTACCGGGCCTAAAATTTTGAAAAAATTATATAAAATAGTCCTTTTCTTATATATTAAAGGAAGACCTACAAGAAGTCTATGGTCCAAACATAATGTGGTAAATCATTCAATATTGTGCGTACAAATTTGCCATTTGAATGTATGGGAGAACATTTTTTTTTTCGACTAGAATGTTACGTTTGTTCTTGGGATAAATTTTATTTTATTTATTTTATTTTAAACTTGTTAACACAGTAAGAATTCACTTATAAATCTGTGAAAGATAAACATTATAGCGCTTAAGCTTTAATTTAGAATTGACATTTTAATTCTAGTGAAACTCTTTAGTAGAAATAGAAGTAAGTTAAATTTAATATTATTGAAACTTTATCAATTTAATATTTTATCCTTTAATTCAAAAAGTAGAATTTTAGTTGAAATTACCTGAGAAGGGGAAAGGGTTGGGTAAACATAGTTGCTCTGATTTTCAAGGAAAAGTTGAAGTTCGTGTTTAAATCGTCGCGCGTCGTCTAGCTTTCGTATAGTACGTGGGAGTGTGTTCCAAAGACGTATAGTAGCAATATAAAACTATCTCTTAGATGTTAAACATGAAAATCGCGGAAGTAGTCAACAGGCAGATCTGCTTGCTAGACACCGGAAACTGGATTTTTTCGTATATGTCGGCTGCCTACTTTTAATAATGCTGAAGAGAAATAAAAGCGTACGAAATTTAATATAATTTTGAAATGACATCTTTACCAAGTTTTTGGAAAGGTGTGAAACGTAATTATATCTTTTGAGACAATAGACATCTCGAATGGTGGTGTTAAATGCTACTTGTAGTAGTTTTATTTTGTTCTTGGCGTCACATTCATGAAACATCTCGCATCCATATACCAGCAGAGGAATAACTAAGGCTTTGGCAAGTAGCAGTCTGGTTTTAGTTGGTGTACACTTTTGGGAAGTCTATAGTGTTCGAAGAACGCCATATGTTTTTCCCACTATAGAATATATACGGTTGTTCCACGTTAGTGTTCTATTGAAGACAACGCCTAGATTTTTCGAACAGTCAACGAATTCACTTTTTGAGCCGTTTAGCATTAAATGTGGAAAATGGGAAAGATCAAGAATAGTTTTAGAGATAACTAAACATTAACATTTTCCTGGATTTAGTACTTAACTACTTTTTGACGACCAATTTTAAATTCGTTGAAGCTCTTCATTTAAATCACTAGCGCAATTCTCAATAAGGCCTAAGGGACAGCTTTGATAAATTTGAGTATCATCAGCGTAAATGTGTTGCGATGAATTCAATATTACAGAACCTATATCATTAATAAAGACTGATAATAAGAGAGGCCCTAAGATCGATCCTTGGGGAACACCTTTAGTTGAGGGAAGAGAATCAGATAGGACACCATCTATTGACATAGTCTTTTTTCTTTCACTAAGATATGACGAGATTAATTTATTTGAAGAAGGAAAAATGGAAAAGTAGTGCCTTAATTTATTGATCAGAATAGAGTGATCTAACATATCAAAAGCCTTGGAAAAATCCAGTAGTACTAAGAGCGTAAGATTGCCATTATCCAGTCTATCTCTTATGTCTTCAACTACATTGACCAAAGCTGTAGTACAACTATGCTTTGCACGGAAACCTGACTGAACCGGAAGCAGCAAATTATTGTTCATAAGAAACTCATTAAGTTGTTTATGCATGATCCCTGCACGATCCCTTCAAGAAAAAAAAATCAAAATGTTTTGCTAGTAACACATACCTATGTACGTTAAAAAAAAGAACTAACACTGTTTGAAAATTGGCAACACCTCAACTGACACCTACCGTCACAACGGAGCTGTCAAATTATTTTTAGATTCCTCGTCCTTTCCGTTGAAAAGTAGTTAAACGAATTAAAGAATCCAACATTTTTTGGTGCCTGTAAGGAAATCTTATGCTAGAGAATTCGCATTTGTGGCAACATTAATCTCGCACTGGATTTGATAGTTTCCTGGTTTCTTAATATATATATAACAATATGATATAATGTAGTACTCATAATATATTGGTCTAGACTTCATATTTTTCCACTCAGTTATATCATTTTTAGTTTTCATTTTGATCGTTTTGTGTTCAACCACAAGCGCAGCCAAAGTCTAGAGAAGAACAAAGGGAAGTGTTTTGTTTTCTTTCGGTGCACGTCGATGTGACTCGATGGATGCATTTGGTACACCTGGTGGACTAGATGTACTTTTAGAAATTGTTGTGTGATTTATCGAAAGGGTTCCTGGAGATGAAATTAAATATGAGAATGACGAATGTGAACGGATATTTTCAGCGGCGTACTCTCGTACCAGAGATGGCAGATATGTCGTATGCATACCGTATCGTCGTAACGTCAACAAGCTTGGAGATTCCTAATGAAGTGCACTTCGGAAATGTTGATTTCTCGAACGTCCTTGGTAAACGCAGTTCTCCGCTTTCGTCATTACATCATTTCTCTCACAGAGGATATTGAAAAAATGTTCCGCCAGATATTGGCGACACCTGAGCATCGGCAGTACCAGCGCATGTGGCATGATTCGCATGAAAAGCACATTGGGGTCTACGATCCGGCTACAGTAACGTATGCGGTAGCTTGTAGCCCCTTCAATGCTGTACGTGCCTAACAACTATGTGTACTCGAGAATTATGTTAAAGTAGCTGATTGCAGCGCAGGCATGATGCAACCAGTCGCTGAACATGTCATCGATCCTGCGACAACTTCGGTGCTTGGATTGTGGTGGAAACAACAAGCGATGAATTGCTCTTCAGTGTAAACCTCAACCTGCCAAATTTCCTACGAAGAGGCCGGTTATAAGTGAAATTGCACAGTTGTTTAATGTAACATGTCGCCTCGGACCAGTCATTATAAGGGCCAAGATTTTCATCATCACTTGGGATGCCTCCCTACATACGGAATTGTCTGAAGAATACGTAACAAATCGAAATGATCTCCACGAACTACTCCGTTTTCGAGTGCCTGCATGTCTGGGTATGACAAATGGGAAAATAACAAAAATCCACTGGTTTTGTGATGCAAGCTTAAGGGCATATGCTGCTGTTCTTTTCACCAGAGCAGATTGCGTCAGTTGAGGCATCGGAGTAGATTAAATTTTTAGACATCGCTTGTGAACCGCAGTGGTTGATGGATGAACCACCCACTTCACAACACGTCGAAGTTTTTACAGTGCGAAACGAAGAAAGGGGGTCTTTAGTGCAATGGTGGCTGCAGTTGCCTTCGAACTTACCACGCGAATGTGAGATGAGGAAGTCATTCCACTGATATGACGGTTCAGTTCTCAGCTTCGTACTAACCGCAGTGCGCATCAGAAGCTGGGTGCTGGCACGATGACAACTCCTGCGAAGAATGGTAATTGGCCCTTAAAAGCTGCATGAGACCCTGGAAATTCTAATTCGCTTGCTACAAGGTAAATGTTTTGCTTCCAGATTATCGAACTCGAGTCGGTTACTCTCACTACTGTTCTGCATGACAAAGATATTCTCCGAGCAGGTGATGGAATTGAGAATGAAACTGTACCCCACGACTACCGTTTTCGAAATATTTCAGTAAATCTAGTCGAAGTTTATTGCATATATTGCGGAACTAACATATGGATATCCGTCACTTTTGCCCAGTATTCGTGTTGGTGCAAACCAACGTAAACCCCGTTTAACGTCTGTTGTTTCTGATTAAAAAAAAACAGAAAGTATTATATTTAAAATAGATGAATTAATAACATAACGATAAAACAGTTGGAAATATTTTATATAAACCTAATAACGATTTTATAATGCCTTAAATATAAATGTCAAAATTCATATAAATGAAAGGATTTTATAAAGAAACCCACTGTTATTTATAACGTTTAATCGAGACAGTCTGCCGTATTCATAAAAACGAAGGATATGCTCCCAAATATAAGGTAGAAGTATAAGGTTGAAGTTAAAGGTTGAAGTATTAGCATTTCCTTCTTTTCGTATTCATAATGATTACCTTATACTTCCGAGGATTTCCTTCAAGCACAAGTAAAAGGTAGACTCACCAGAACGCTGAATGACATGCTAGATATTAGGATATCTTTTAATTTTTTTTGTTATGCCAGCTCCCTTCCCTCTTCGCTCAGTACTACTTCTGTTATCTTACGAACTTAAGTTCATAGCAGAAGGTGTGGCCGCTAATCCCGTTATATTAGAAAAATCTCAAGTACAAAAAACAAAAAGAAGGAAGGATGAAGCAATCGGAGCACTCACCAATAAATATGCAGCAACGTTTGGTAGGCCTGTTGATGCTAAAGGTTTTTTAAAAAAAAAATAACAATATGAAGACAAGGTTAAAGAAAAAAACGGACTTGAAAAAAACTGCGAATAAAGCGATCAAATTGTTGGATTGGGAGAAGCTTTTACTAAGAGAAGGTGACAGCAATCCAATTATTGGGAGAATCGGTGCTGCCAACTAGGTCGGTATTCATGAAGACGAATCTATAGAGCAAAGAGGGAGTGAACCAGCTGATGAACGAAGAAGAGGTAAAGTATCTCATGAGGAAGCATGTGGTGGTATCTCTGAACCACCACAAAACTTGTTACCACAAAAAAAGAAATTAACGACGAACAAGTATGAAACAATTGAAAATAGTGCACTGACGACAAAGAAATTCAACGCTTCGTTCTGTTACAGCAGCACCACACGAGTACTGTGCAAATGAGTTCATACTATGAAGTTGGAAATGATAATGATAGCTACACCAACAACTGTTAGCGATGGGGAACATAAGTAAATTGTAAAAATTTTACCAAAACGTGAGGAAACAAGTTCAAAATGTTAATTTTTTCAAACATTATTGGATTTAATTAAATAAAACTGTCAATTTATTATTTTTTAAATGTATTTCTGATTTAAAAAGACATTTTGATTTTCACTTGAAATAAACTACATATCATTAACATTGTTTATTATAATACCTAAGTTTCTTCGGATTTCTTGTCTTTGAAGGCGAAAACGTAGTTCATTATTATTGTTGTCATCGAAATGATGGTTTGCATCTGTATGATTTTCTTCTGGTGCCTCTTCAACAGGTTCGAAATCAGGGTCGCCTAAAGTTGTATCGATATTATGGAGAACGGCACATGCAATTATTATTTTTGGTATGTTTTCCAATTTCACCCGACAAACGTACTGTAAGATAGGATACCGGTGTTTAAGTTGTACTAAACATCGCTCAATAATTACTCTTTCTTTTTTCAAAAGCTTATAATATTTTTCTTCCGAAGTAGGATTTTCATATGGAGTGATTAGGCATGGTTCTATCCCATATACGCTGTCACCAATGAGCATAACATTGTTTTGATTTCTTCATTTTGTTAATTTTTCCATATTCTCGAATCATGTACGGATCCAGGCCAACTAACGGCAACACTAGTAAAAAATTCTTTGGCATCACAAGTAGCTTGAACATTCAGAGTAAGTTAACCTTTTCGATTAATATGCTCATCTTCATAGAGTTTTGGTTACAGTATTCCTACGTGAGTATAATCGATTACACCAACAGCTGTTGGAAACTTAAACCTCCTTTGCCATAACTCTTTTGCTTCCGATATTTCACTATTGGTAGTTGGAAACTTGATCCAATCAGCTGCATGTGCAACTATGCTGTCAGCTACTGCACTCACAGTCCGAGATAACGTAGCTTGAATACACCAAGTTCAGGTTCCAGGATCACTGAGATATCGTAAACGTATCTTCATTCTATGAGCAGTTGACAAGGTACCTCCAAGAGTTTCTTTATTCGTACCTAAAAATCTGTCCGGGAATCACTGCAATTTTTTCCCTTCAAAACGGTATAAATCTTTAAAATCACGAACAAGTGCACAACATCTGCCATCGAGCTGAAAATCGGATAACACAACCGTTTACTAGCGAGTTTAAGAGTCTGCTTTTTTTTAAAGTAAAAGGTCAAGTTTATGCATACCCGGATATGCTTTTACTCGAAAAGTATAAGGTTCTGTTCGAAACGATTATGAATACAAGCAGAAGGATTTCTTTCATATTTTGCAAGCATAAGCATTTCCTTTTCAATATGAATGCGGCTCAGTTTCTTTATTTCAACAGTATTTTTATAGCTACAGTATCGCAATTCTTTTCTCTTACGGACAAAAAACGGCAAATACCAGATTAAATCAAGAGATAAGCAGATAACTGTACTTTACACACCGCAACAAAATGTTATGGCAGAGAATGTTAACCGTAAATTATTCGAAATTAGTATGTACATGCTTCTTGATTCATTTTGTCTGAGTAGTTAAGGATTAAAGTAAAAGCGGCGTCATATTTGAGAAATTGCTCACCTGCAATGAATTTAGGAAATATGACACCTCATTAAATGTGGAACTGCACAAATCCAAATTTAAGACATTTGAAAATATTTGGAATAAACAGAATCATACTTAGCAAGCGTCCACGAAGATCAAGTTCTTCGCAAAAGAGACTTATGCCTAATGCATATCTAAAACAAATAACGGTGATAACAGTGCGAGTAATCATTTCGATTTCAATCTGAAAATTTTAATAATAATTAACACTAGACGGTCACGCTTCCTCGTATTTGTTTTTTAAATGTGCGTCGTTGAACCGACGAAAGATGAACTTTATGTAACTTTTACTTTTTTAAGTAATTTTCAGAAGTTTAATTTTTTTGATTTAAGATAAACAGATAGGTTTTTATTTGTTTACATTAATTAACGTTGATTACAGAGTTCACAAAAAAACAAGAAAACATGGCTTTACTGCCGTCTGCCTAGTTGATAAATCATAAATTTTATTACATTGCAACTAGATTTTTTCATCAAATAATTTAAGTTCAAGTAATACCAATCAATTACAGCTACCAAATATATGGCACATTTAAAAACTTTCATTTATAATTCTGTTTCTATAGAGAAGATCTAATATGCAAAATTTAAATAATTTCTTAACATCCATATTGTTAAGTAAGAGTGTAACCTGGCTTTGCGTTAAGATATCGCTTCCAAAAGCATTCCTTCTTCTTTCTTTAAGTAGTGGACATATCCCGATAAAGTAGAGAATATCTTTCCTTTCATTTAAGTTGCACAAAGAGCATATGTATAATGGGTAAATCGTCTCTATGTGGTATGAGCTGCATAAGTTCTCCTCGCAACTTTACCATCATTGATATTTCGGCAATGCTATTATCATCTCTTAAATAATTCCTCTCTTCCAAGTTGTGATTTAGTTGACAGTTTTAAGTCCACTGCTGAAATTAGCTGGTGAAGAGAAGCTTTTAAAACATCATTACTAATACTACGAGTATTAAGGCTTAGCTCCATCCCACATTCTCTAGCTAAATCCATCCAATCAGCACACCAGCTTCTTTTGGTTCATATGACTTCAGAGCTGCTATCTTCGGGAGCCAGTTATTATTCATCTTTAAGACTTTCAAGACGGAATCCATTTGCATTTTCAGTGTTCGGATGAACAAAGGCGATAATCCTTTTTCCAACATGATGATGTAGTTAAGTGTATTATATGGCAGTTGAAAAATTCGCTTGATGAAGTAACGCATAAGTTTCTCAACCGTTTCATACTGCTTCATTCCCCAAGTTTGTGCTGCGTAAAACAGGACTGATTCCGATACCCCTTCAAAAATCCTGAACTTGCTGCTATGAGCGACACTTCTGTAAAAAAAAACATTTATTCCAAGTTGCGCTAATTGCGCCTTTAGCGTGTTTGAATTCCTTGCCAACTTCGATGACCTCACCATTGTAATGCCGGTTTTCGTTTGCACATTTGTGGCCTCCTTCACATTTCAGAATCAAAATGTTTGACTTATTCAGATTCACGATCAAGCTCGAATGCTTACAGTACTGAAAAAGCGATTTATCGTTAACTACAATGATTCGGATGATGCTGCCAAAAGAACAATGTCGCCTGCGAACATCAATGCTTTTATTATCTGATGCCACACAGTAAGAGGTCTACAAGATCTTCAATAAACAAGGCAACAGGCTTGGACTCAATGTACAACCTTGTCTGATTCCGGATTGTGTTTTCAATATCTCCGATAGTTCTTCACCATTCCATACCTTAGCTATTGTGTCTTCATAAAGAATAACTCTTCCAAACTTCCATGACATGCCTTTAACGTAAAGTTTGTAGATTAGGGCTTGTCTATCGACCATATCAAATGCAGATCTAAAGCCCATGAAAAACGTATACAACTTTTTTTCTTTTTGGAGGTATGTTTCTGTAATACTTTAAAGGGTAGAAATGTGGTCAATCGTCGAGTAACCTGTCTTAAAACCTGCCTGAAACTCCTTCAAAAACTCAATCCATTTATTGAAGTGTTTTTGCGAAATAACCTTGAGTATTTTGTAGGAAGCATTTAAAAACTACATGCCTCTATAATTGGACAGTTCGGCCAAATTCCCTTTCTTATGAATCGGGAAAATGATGAATTCCTTGAATTCATATGGTATCAGCCCTACACTGTTGTATGTATATAATTGTCAGTCTGTTTATCAGCTCTGCTGTGCCATAGTTATAAAATTCAGCTTGTATGCCATTCGATCCGGATGCTTGACCGTCATTGAGCTTCATTGGAGCTGAAATCACTTCTTGGTGACTACTAGAAGCATCAAGAGCTTCATCGTAAAAGCCTCGAGGAGCATATTGAAAATTAAGTTTCTCTTGAGTAGGATTCATTACAATCCTAAAGTGAAATGTCTCTCACCTTGCTATTGGTTAGAGGTTTTGCCTAGATGCACTACTCCTTCCAATTTTTCAAAATCGTTGTTAAATTGATTGCAATTGATATATGTCGGAAGTAGGCGATGACTCTTTCCATTAATTTGGAGCTTAACATACGAGTACGTAACGCCTTCATATACTTCAAACTTACAACATATATTTTTTGGATATTTTTTGAACCCAAAGAAACATCCCCCAACAGCTCTTCCCCTTAATTGGGTTCTTACAGCTGGTATCGATTTTAGTTCAAAATTAATAAATTAAATTATATTAATAAGTTTCATGAATGTTTCATGCAAAAAAACAAATTCAAATTGATTGATAAATTTATAAAAATCTGAAAAAATAGTCTTATTAATTAATCCTGCAACATTATAAAAAAGGGTTTTAAAATTTAAAATTTTAAGAGGATTTGTATTTTTGTCAACATTTAACAATTAAAAATGTTTCATGTGGACACCCTCCACAGTTTGAAAAGGTCTGATGTCATCTTGCTTTTAGTTCCCACCATAACTATTTCGATCTTCAAGAGCTGGCAAATCATAAGAGTCACCAGCCAATTGTTTCATCATAAACAAACCATATTTTGCATCCGAAAACTATTTGCCATTTTTATCAAAATACATCTTTTTTTCTCGCAAATAAACGGTGTTCCTCTTCTCATTTGACTTTTGATGTTTTGGTTTTAAGAAGTAATGTCTGATCTTAGCTTGTTCAGTTTCCATCTTCGTTCTCTTGCTGTCGCCGGACAATCCGTATGTATTGTGGTGCCCGTGTTTTTAAATTTACTTTTTGATCGAAGTAGCTGAAAAACATCTCCTCTGTTTGACATCTCAACTATGACATTTGCCGTATTTCTTCCCGAGATTATTTGACGTTTAGCAGTTATATTCGATGTGTTAGATGTCTGCAGGAGATCCAGAAAATTTTCTTTGGCTTTCTGCACCGCATCCTGGGTATAAGCCATTGTAGCCTGCAGATGCACGACCACATTCCTCTCATTTGCCTTCTTCTCAAGCAATTCTACCTGCTTCTCGAGGAAAACACATCTGGACTCCATTTTGTGTAGTTCAGTCGCCAATTCCGCATTGATTTGTTTCGGAGTAGAAATCTCTGCGTTAATTTAATCAACATCAGCCTTTGTCGCAACGTATTTAAGTTTGACATCTAACAATTTTAGGATTTTTGGCAGTTGCAATACAAAATGAGTAATTTAAGAGACAAGGAAATTGAAAACTTTTTGCTTATGTGTGACGACGATCACGAATTAGACGATTAACTAGAGGCCAACGAAGAACAATCTGATGCAGAAACTTTAGAACATGCAAGCTCGTTACTTTTACTAAAAACCAAATTAAACATAATTTTTTTCAATAAAACCATTTTGCGTGCGAGAGATAATTATAAGTGGTCAGCGATAAAAGGAAAATCGCATCGTTGTAGACTAAATGTTTTTCATCAAGCTCGAGGACTTTCAAATATTTATCACACCAGAAATTATTGAGGAAATTTTTCAGTGTACAAACGTTGAAATTGCGAATCGACGGCCCGTCTTACTTCAAACCACAGATGATGCCCAAAGAAAACAAACTTCGTCGGCAGAAAATGCAGCCCTCATCGCAGCAGTCAGGAAGGATCAGCATCTGTCTGTAATTGAAATGTTTTACAGATCCTATAGTGGAACACAATATATTTCTACAATAACAAAGTCAGGATTTAAGAATCAATTGGTGACTAATTTGCTGCTATTAGAAAAAAGTGTTAGACATGTTCATTCAAAAATGCAGTGATAATTATAAGCCTGGGTTATATCTTACGATTGACGAACAACTAGTGGCATTCAGGGGAAAGTGCAGTTTCCGAATGTATATGCGGAGTAAATCGGCAAAATATGGACTCAAAACGTTAATGATGTACGATAGCGGAACAGATAACATGGTTGATGCGATGGGATACTTGGGAAAAGGCTCGACTAAAATAGACCTGCCACTTGGTGAGTTCTACGTTGAAGAATTGACAAAAACTGTGCATAAATATGCGCTAAATAATAAAGGTAATCGCACTTTTCAGATTTTTGATACATAGGTAACTCGTAGGGCGACTTTTAATTATACCGTCGTCGAATCGACGAAGGATGACTTTTGGGTCATAAAAATAACCATGACTGTTCAGGTTTAGCCAATTTCGTTTAATGATACTGAAGATTTTACTTAATTATTGACGGAGACAAATCACAATCTGGAAATGTTGGGCTAACCGCAGCAAGCAGCGAGCAGATTGGCCTTTTCCAAAGAGCTGTCACCTGGAATGTCATTAAAAAAAACTCTAGGATGGAAAATGAGTCGAAATAACCAACTACATATGGGAAATTGTAATATTTTTTGCCTCAATTTCAGTCCTCAAAAATTTGGTCATCTAAGCCCCGTACCACTTATTGTAGGCAGAAATGGAGTATCCAGCAGCATTCTTGAAATAAAATGGGCCAATGATGCCATCCATAACATACCTTACTATTCTTTAACTTTTCAAGAACGTCGAAAGTCGCAGATCTGCTCGAACCAAGCAGCCAGCATTACAGTTCCGCATGGTTGTAAAGCAGAAGAGTCGATTTATGGATTTATTGATCTTATTGCTATATGTAATACAATTTTTCAAAATTAGTGTGTTTTTGGTTATCTGCAAAGTTTGTAGGGCAAATCTGCAGAAGACTAGTTACAAAAAATATCAATCATTGTTGAGTCTGTGATATTGAAATGAGAAATTGTTTTAAATACTTAAGTAGTTCGTTAACCACTAATTTCTGGAGAAGGTACGGTATGAAAGCTATCGAGTAGACGTGTTTCTTTTTGCCTCTCCGTTGAGGGTGTTATATCTCACTTAAGTCGCAATATCTGCAAGTATCCGCTAGTTCCAAAATAGTGAAATAAACTAGTGACACCAATCCCATCTCTTATTTATAAATTCAATTATCTCTTGAACTTAGGGGTCAAGTTAATAAACCCTATAATTAATTTTTCCTTAAAACAAGAATATGCTCCTCTCGCCAAAAGCTCGCCAGTACAAAGTGCAATACCTGCTACCACCTCTCAACAACAACAAATAATCAACCAGTGCAAAGTTCAATCTTCTATTGTCACTCTTCCTGTTACAATTTCTGACCAACAACAAAAATTCATTCTGAACCAAACATCCGAACAACAAATAAATCCTCTAGACCAAATTGAAACCCCTTCGACCCTTTCCATGGAAAGTTTGGATGCGAAACTTGTGAAACAGAGTGAGCTTACAGTAAATTTACTCTCATCAGAATTGGCGGAGTCAGAAGAGAGAATCCTCGACAAAATCGAAAACGAACTTAACTCTATTAAGCGTAGTATCACCGATTTAGATGAGAGTGTCAAATCTCGAAAAAAAACAACTCTGTATCGCAGCTCTTAAAAACGAAATAAACGCACTAAAACAATATATCGAAGTACAAGAAAATAAATTCATTGCTGCAGAAGCCCTTCTATACGGCGTTCCAACTGTGCAAGGCGAAAATCTGTTTAATAATTGTTGCTGCTCAGTCAACGTACAAGCCCCCTTACGTAAAAACATATATCGCACTAAACCTAAAAATAGAAACTCCCAAAATCCACCAGTAATGCTTAAATTTAACTCCGCATATGACAAAACCTTCATATTAAAATCCATAACATCTCGTTGTAAACAAAAAAATTAACCACTTTGTCTCGCAGGCATCGGAATACATTCTGACGTTTACATACACATCCACGAAGCCCTAACAAAACACAACCACTCGTTGATACAGCGTGCGCTCGGCTACACAAGGGAAACAAATTAGTGTCTGTGTATTCTTTACGTGGTAACGTATATGTGAAATTGATCGCAACAGGAAAAGCTCATGCTGTTGAAACCAAGATCAGCGACAGAGGTAAAAGCTCAGAAAGCTTTACGACAACAGTAGCGGCCAACATATATGTTCTTTTAATTGTTTTTATGTAGTTTTATTAATTCCATTTTAATCTTTATTATACTTCTTGATTGTATTTTCTTTTATTATTCTTTTCTTTTTTTCTCTCTGAAACTTTTTTTTTTTTTTTCCTAACATTAATTTTTACGTTTTATCTATGACAACTCAATACCGGGATTCTCCAGAGGCAGGTGGCAGCGCCGTATTACGATCGTTGGTTAGAGTATTTCCTAAACAAAAGCACGGGCTTCAGATCTGCCACATTCATACACAAAGTCTTTGGCCAAAAATAGATGAATTTCGTAATCTGTTTGAAGGCTCCGGGGTCGACATTATTTGCGTTTCTGAAACTTGGTTCTCCTCTGTCTCTGATAGTGGGCAGATAAATTATGAACTGTATCGCTTAAAAAGCTATCAAATTTATCGAGGTGACAGAAGTGATCGTGTTGGTGGAGGAGTCACTATATATGTTAGAGTTGGTATATTCCGTAGTGCTAAAATAAAGTGTCGGTCCCACCGTAAATCAAAGATGGATTACTTGTTTCTGGATCTGATTAGCAACGTTGATACAGTTCTTCTCGGAGGCGTTTATAGACCAAACAAGTCAGTTAACCTGGATCATCTCACTTCCCTGCTGGAAGAAATCTCAGTCGACTCATCCAACGTAATACTGTGCGGAGACATCAACAGTGATCTCTTGGTGGAGCGTAATCTTATAGATAATATTAGTTCACTTAACCTTTCTCCTGTCAACTCTACTACACCAACTCACTTTACAGACTCTTCTAGTACACTACTCGACGTCTTCTTCGTTAGTGAAATCAAAAAATTATTTTTTACGAATAATTGTCAGCTCCTGGGTTCTCCAAACACGACCTTATCTACCTTACATTCGATTTTTGTTACCAGGTTCCAGCCAATACATTTAATTTTAGAGATTTCAGACTGTTGATTACCTTGTGTTGGAGAACGACATGCGCAGCATAAACTGGGAGCAATTATATTTCATATCCTCACCTTCAACTCTTCAACTATCAAGACATGGATTAAATTCATGGTTTACAACCGAAAAAACGGGACGAGGCATACGGCCGTTGGAAGCGCTTTAGAATAGACGAGCATCTCAGTGAATATCGAACTCTCCGTAAAAACGTTGTCTGCAAAATTCGCGCAGCCAAAACACAGCTCTACTCTAAACGCCCGAACTCGTCATTGTCCGGTAAACAGTTTTGGAAGAACCTCAAGGAGATTGGCGTGGCTAAGCAAAAGAGTAGCCTTCCTGACAATGTCAATGGCAACGTACTCAACAAAAACTTTGTGTCGTATTCCCCTCCGATTTCTTATTCTCCTCCTTATGGTCCCAACCTCAACATTAGCACCAGTACAATGCTTTTGGAAGCCTTCGAGTTTTCTGCTATAGAGCAGGCGGATGTAGTGGAGAGTTTACTATCCATTAAATCTAACTCAGTCGGAATAGATGAAATGCACCCCAAGTTTATAAAGGTTATTCTTCCCATAATATTACCGTGCGTTACCCATATCTTTAATCATACAATATATTAACTACGGGTGTGTTTCCTGCAGTCTGTAAGGAATCCAAAATCTTACCTATTCCTAAGAACCCTACAGGTAATGACTTTTGGCCTATTGCGATACTTTCATTTCTGTCTAAAGTCTTCGAAAAAATTATGCAGAAACAAATAAATATGTATCTTAACGCGAAGAATCTATTGATATCCAAGCAATCCGGCTTCCGCGCTAAGCATAGCTGCATCACAGCTCTTTTAACAGTTGTAGACAACATAAGACTTGACTTAGATAATGATCAGTTAACGTTGATCACTTGACTCGGTCGACCATTGCGTTCACCAGTTAAACTCTGACTTGGAAAAAATTTTGAAAAAAGTGTATTGTCAGATCGAGGAAAATTTTTAAATACCTCCCGATCTCCACTGTTCCACCTCAATGACGATTCCATTGAATACCGCTAAAAATCTAGGTATGACTTTCAACAAAAGTGTGCTTGAGCACACTGCTGGATTTGGGGTAGGTGCGTGGTTGGATTTACGTAAGTTTTCTTAAAATCTGTCCAAAACCTCATCCATAATTTACGGTTATTTGTTAGCAGTTTCTCATATCATACCAAATTGGCGAACATTGTGTGTACTATTATTGTTGCATAATAGTATTGTAATATTTCGGCTAGGGCTCGAAATGATAAAACGTTATTCTGTTTCTAAAACACTCTATTCATCATTATTTAAATACAACTTTCAATTAATTCACAAACAATTTCACTTCTATTTCACAATTGAAATCTCTTATCTTTCACTTAGTAAGACTTAGGTCCTTTTCTATCGCTTTCCAAAAATCAACTTATTGTCCGCAGTTTCTCATCCTGTATTTATACCACATTTGTCGGGTTCTAGTTCTTTCTGGTAACTTCTGGTTTGAAACTTGTGTAATAACTGAACTCTCCAACGTGGAGAGTTTGTATGATCCTAAAGTTATGCAGCACTGGATAATTGATTTAATCACATATATACCACAATATCCCCCTCTTAAACACTATTCGACCTTCTGCCCAATATAGCGATGTATTCGATCCACATGAACCACTTTCAATTTGCCTCTTCCTCGTTGAATGCGATAGACAACATCGTTGATGCGCCTTACCACTTTATAGGGTCCTTCCCAGTCTTGCAGTAATTTGGGTGATACGCCTTTCCATCTATGAGCGTTATATAGCCACACTAGATCTCTTTCCTGGAATCCCGTACTCGTCTTCATGCGGTCACTGGCTATCTTGATCTTATCGCTGGTTCTTTGGTGCACGTCCCTAATTTCGGTCTGAGGTCTGCGACATAGTCGTCTTCATTTCTGTTCTCTTCAGACGGCAGTGATCCAAACATCAATTCGCTAGGAGTGTGACCTGTGGTGTTGTGTACTGCACTCCGATAGGCTAATAAAAACATTGGAATTTGCCTATCCCAATCGCATTGTTCGATTGTGGGTGGAGCGGTGTTGTTCTCGTCTTTTTGATACCCAGTAGCTCGCACACCCCTTGGAAAATCTTGGACTCGAAGTTGCGCCCTTGATCCGAGTGCAGTTCCATCGGTACGCCGAACCTGCTCACCCAGTTGTAAACAATCTGTTCATTCACGGTTTTGGCTTCCTGGTTAGGGATAGCGAAAACCTCAGGCCTGAGGTAATCCATAACAACAAGAATGTAGCGATTTTTTTCGGTTTCAGGAAACGGTCCTGCGATGTCAATTGCGATTCTCTCGAAGGGCACTCCAACGTTGTATTGCTGCATTCTGTCGTGAGTCTTAGCCCTCGGGCCTTTACTGGCGGCGCGGGTGACAGACTTTCTGCACCAATTTTCTGCATCGTCGTTGGCGTGCACCCAATAAAAACGTTCTCGCACCTTTTCTAACGTCTTATTCACTCTCAAGTGGCCTCCGGATACTCCAGTGTGCAGTTCCCTTAACACGTCACTGACTTTCGACCTTGGCACAATGAGCTGCATCACAAACGACTTTCCATCCGAGCTTTCCCACCTTCGCCTCAAAACACCATCTTGAACATGAATCGAGTCCCACTGTGCCCAGTATGCCTCTAGTTCGGGACTTTTATTGGATATTTCCTGCCAATCTGGTTTTTCTTCATGTTATTTCCAGGCGAGAATTGGCTCGATATCTGGATCCTCTTATTGGGCGTTTCTCATTTCACTTTCATTCCAACCATCAGTGGGATCAGCTCTTAGCCATTGAGTGGATACCGCATCTTTTTCTTCTTGTCGTGCGCAATGTTTGCAATCAGATTTGCAAGGTCGTCGGAACAGAGCATCCGCATTAGAGTGAAGGCTTCCCTTTCGATGCTGTATCTCGTAGTCGTACATCTGGAGTAGTTCAATCCACCTTGCGACTTGTCCTTCAGGATTTTTAAATTGCAGCAACCACTTCAGAGACGCATGGTCTGTGCGAAGAATGAATTTTCGTCCATACAGGTACTTATGGAAATACTTTGTTGCCAAGACCAAAGCAAGAAGTTCCCGCCTGGTGACACAGTAGTTCCTTTCCGGCTTAGAGAGCACCTTACTAAAGTAGGAAACTACTTTCTCTTGCCCTTCATACATCTGCGAAAGGATAGCTCCAATTCCGACGTTGCTGGCATCTGCATCCACAATAAATGTTTTTCCGGGAGTAGGGTACGCTAGTATGAGGGCCTCACACAGTTGGTGTTTGAGAGTTTTGAAACTTCTTCCGCATTCACTTGACCAATTGAATTGCTTTGCCTTTTCTGTTAGTTGATGCAAACTCTTTGCGATCCCAGCAAAATCCTTCACAAACCGCCTGTAGTAGGTAGCGGGTCCCAGTAAGCTTCTCAGTTGGTGTTTGTCTCTTGGGACTGGCCAATTTTTCACTGCTTCGATCTTTTCTGGGTCTGTCCCTACCCCTTCGGATGAGATGATGTGTCCCAAGTATTTGACATCTGGCCTAAAGAGATGACACTTCTTTGGGTTTAGCTGTGCACTTCGTAGTCTTTGGAACACTTCCTTTAAGTTATCTCGATGTTCTTAAAAAGTTTTGCCGACCTCGATGACATCATCCAGGTAGACTAAACAGGTTTTCCATGTTAGTCCCAGCAAAACGCGTTCCATTAGACGCTCAAAGGTTGCCGGAGCATTGCACAATCCGAATGGCAGTACTGTGAATTGCCAAATCCCGTTTCCTGCGGTGAAGGCTATCTTCTCACGGTCCTCTGGATGGATCTGTACTTGCCAGTAGCCATTCTTCAGATCAAGTGTGAAGAACCATTGCGCTCCGGACAGTGTGTCCAGTGTGTCATCAATCCTTGGCAAGCGGTAGCTATCCTTCTTGGTGACATTATATAGCTGGTGATAAAATGTGTGCTGCCATATTCGCCGTCATGCGAGGCAAATACGTCTGCAAATTGGTTGATTAGTTCCCCTGCCATCGCTCGTTGCTCCTGGTTCAGTTTCGTTTTGCCTGAGTTTAGTTCTTTTCAACTCGGCTGTGCTTCCTGATGGCAAAAATATAACTAATATACTTGGTTACGGCAGTTATCGGTACGCAAGCTCCGATCGATTGTCCTTGCTTAAGTTTGATGCTCTTATTTCCCACATTCAAGATTCTTACTGGGACCATTTTGCCTTTCGGCTCATCATGCATCTTTCCCACGACGTAATTCTGGTACTGATTTTTAGAGTCCGGCTCAATCAAATAGAATCGATGGCTCCCAAGATCACCTTCCAGATTCGCCCAAATGAGTGTCTCTGCGGAAGGTGGTAAGACCTCGTCCTTTTTGACTACTGTCCTAAGGCATGCGGCATTCTCATTCCCGTACACCATCGGAATCTCAACGTTCCTGTACTTTAGTACTTGAGTTCCGATGTCGAGCACTACATTATGCGCCTTCATAAAGTCAACTCCAATGGTGCACTCGTCGCATATATCGGCCACTAGGAATACGTGGGTGAATGTTAGTCCTACCAGATTGATCGTAAGAACAACCTCTCCATACACCTTTGCCGTCGCTCCTGTTGCTGTTTTCAAGCAGTAGCTACTGGTATTGTGCAGCCATGAATCATGAGCAATATCCCTTCTTATAATGGAGGTAGTGGCACGGGTGTCAATGATAGCCACACACTTATTCTGACCTATGCGGGCTTCCACTGTAAGACTCTTGTTACTTCGTTTTGTTTGGGAAACTTGGATTTTGATCCCGGGGGCGTCAATTCCAGAAACCAACTTCTGCCCCTCGAAGTTGGTTCTTACACGTTTCCCGCCTGTTGACTTCACGTTGCGCTGCTTGCAGGATAGATGTTATTCCTGCCAGATGCCTTTTCGTTACGCCTCCTAGAAGCGCATTGTGGACAACTGCGTTGTTTAAAAGGAGACCTGCACTCACGCTGCAGATGTCCTATTTTGTTGCAACAACGGACTTGTCCTGCATGCGCACTGTTCCGCTCCACGACGTCTGTTCGTTGGCATGAGCATTCCACGGTTGTCACTTCTCTCACGCGGTGGATTCTTTGAGATGCTTGGTCGGCAGCTTTCATCGTCAGGGAAAATGCTAGGGCCTCATGAAGGGTTCATTTTCCAGCCATTCTTACAGCCATTTGCAACTGCCTATCTTCAATCGCTTGGGTAAACGCCTCTACAGCCATTTCGTTGATAAGGTCTTCTCCGGCATTAGGATAAGATAAATGCGCCAACCGTTCGATAACGGCCTGCAACTGCTGAAGTGTTTCGCCCCTCTTCTGGACTCTGCTGCGCAGTTGGACTCTGTATACTTGCTGCATATGGTCATCTCCGAAGCGCATTTCTATGGCTTTAACCAAAGCGTCGTAATTGAGCTGTTTATCTTCTGAGATGGTTTGCAGCAATTCCGCAGCTGTTAATCTCAGTGCCAGCGTGAGCGCAATCGACTTTTCTCCGTCGTCCCAGTTGTTGGTCATGGCAGCTGCTTCAAATTGTCTTCTATATATTGGCCACGATGTTTGGCCATCGAAAACAGGCTGTTGCATCTCTTTCCTTCTAGGGCAGTCTGTAGAATTTTCTCGGACCTTCTGTTTCTTTACCCTCTCTAGTTCTTTCGCAAGATTCTCGATATTTTGTTCAACCTTCTCGAATTGTGCCTCGTGCATATTTGATTTTTGATCAATTATTTCGAATTTCGCTTCTAGAGAATTCTTGAACTCTTCGACAGTGTCTTTCTGTTCTTCTAGAGAATTCTTCTCTTCTTCTAGAGAATTCTTCTGTTCTTCAAACTTAAAATCCATTCTTCGCCTTTGTTCTTCTAACTTAGAATTCAATCCAAGGAGCAATTCCATCATGGCAGACATGTCAACCCCTGTGCTTACAAGCTCCTCTTCTACGTCGAACAACATGGATTTAGGATCTTTTCCATTTTTTTCGATCGCTTCTTGTAGCCGAAGAATCAAATCACTTTTCCCTCCAGCTGCGGAGAGATTCCGCTTCTCTAGCTGTTTTCAGCTGGGGTATACTTAGCTCCAGCAATGTACGTGACATTTTTTTTTTTTTTTTTTACAGCACTCAGAATAAGTTTTTTCCCACATCTGACACCAATGTAATATTTCGGCTAGGGTTCGAAATGATAAAACGTTATTCTGTTTCTAAAACACTCTATTATTATTTAAATACAACTTTCAATTAATTCACAAACAATTTCACTTCTATTTCACAATTGAAATCTCTTTTCTTTCACTTAGTAAGACTTAGGTCCTTTTCCATCGCTTTCCAAAAATCAACTTATTGTCCGCAGTTTCTCATCTTGTATTTATACCACAAATTTTCGGGTTCTGGTTCTGTCTGGTAACTTCTGGTTTGAAACTGGGGTAATAACTGAACTCTCCAACGTGGAGAGTTTGTATGACCCTAAAGTTATGCAACACTGGATTCTTGATTTAATCACATGTATACCACGGTATTAACTAAAACATGTTTGCGTACTCACAAGCGAAACTTAGTTGCACTTTGTATGGGAACTTTCAAAAGCTTTTATCTCTATAACTATAAGAGTCCGGCCTTAAATGCCTATTCTCACGTATTCAAATTTCATCAATAATTACCTAAATAATTACCTTACATTACTTAAGCTTTATGTCATAGCAATTTTAAAGTTCTTCTGGTTTATGATGATGGCTGTATTACACACACCTTTATACTTTTATTTAGAAATGAGAGTAAGTTGCATACAGGTATTGTGAAAAGAGGGGATTCCTATCTTGGTCGTAACACCATATTCAATATTTTCTCCACTTCTGTCTGCATAAATTTCATGTTTTTAAAGTAGCTTTCAAAACAAACTAAGATGTGACCGCGCACATCTATTTTCCCCAGGTAAAAGATTTAAGGTTTTGTTTTTCTTTTTTTTCGTCGTTCAATATAATTACGTTGTTGAATTGCGTATCCGTCTATGTAATTGGATAGCCTTTTGTTATCACTTCTTTAAGGATCTTGTCTTCTGTGAGTGAAAATGATATGAGATTTCCATCTACTCATAGTGACTTGTCTACAATATTTTCGGTGAGCTGAAATATACACAACAACTTTTTAGGTTCACTTCATAAAGATTCATTATTCTACGCTGCTAGGAATTTCGATTTACGAAGAGAGTGCCTTTGCAAATTTGTAAGATAAGTCAGTCGAGTTAAGGTCTTTTAGAAAATTTGATGATCCTTTGGTCTTAATGGATTAGATGTAACTTTCACTTTACCATTCATATGAGTAATGTTTACATTTTTGTTTTTTTATTCGTCAAATGCTGAACTTAGACTAACTTTCATTTATTCTTATTCTATATATTCTTTACTCTTACTCTGCTTTTCAATATTTTTTCTTTGACAATTCTCGGATGTTTTGGGATTGTGGTTTTGCCAAAGGCTTTGTAAGAACGTCTGCTTCTTGCTCCTTCGTATTCCGATAGTGCAAGTTACTTCATTTTGCTCTATTTTCTGGCGTATGGAATGATGTTTAACATCAATATGCGTTACACGTTTGTTTTCCATTTTATATGCCATTTTTATACAACTCTGATTGTCCTCAAAAATTTCTATAACATCGACATCAATGTGCAAATCAATTAACAGACCACGAAGCCAAACACCTTCTTGCACATCTAGCGCCAAAGCCACATATTCTGCTTTAGTTGTAGAACAAGCAGCAACTTGTTGCTTCTTCGACGTCCAACTTACTACATTTCCAAAAACGTTGAATAGAAAACCACTGGCTGATTTCCGATCAGTGAAGCATAATCTGCTAATAATAATAATAATCCTACCAGAGGTTTTGCGTCAGGATTCTTTTTATATAACAGTTCGTAGTTCAAAGTAGCCTTGAGATATCGCACCAATCTCTTTCAGCACTTCCAGTGCTCGACACTTGGACAGTCGTGGAAATGACTCAGATTGAGTACAAATCTGGTCTGCTGCTAAGCATCATGTACATGACCTTCCCAATGAGCTCTCTATACAGTTCGACTATTTTTTTACCATCATCCTCGACTCTCTTTAATCTGGTTGATTGATCTATTGGAGAAGACACTTCGTTACAATCTTTCATATTCATATATATGAGTCTATTAAAGACTTATTTTGTGACATGCTCAACCATGACTCTTCGGCACTGTATTTAATTCCTATTCCAAGAAATTGCTCCAACTCTTTCGATTCTTTCATCTCAAATTCTCTTGCCAGAGCATATTTACTTCATTATTCTGTTCTTCGTTACTACTTACAAGCAATAAGTCATCAACATTTAAGACTTAGTAGTTAATATGACTACTACACCGTCTCACATACACACAGTATTCATGTTGCGTTCTAATAAAACCAATTTGTATTGCTACGTCATGGAGGAGAGGAGACTGTTTTAGACCATACAGTGATTTCTTCAATTTGCATAGCATTCCCTTTTGGACCTTCATACCTTCTGGTGGTTCCATGTACACGGTGACTTGCAATTCTCCCTTTAAAAACGCTGTTCGTACATCCATTTGACAAATCGAATATTCTTTGTATAATGCCACCGGCAGCACAGTACGAATTGCTGCCAACTTTGCCACGGGAGCGTAGGTTTGTTCGTAGTCAATGTCATACTCTTGATTGCAGCCCCTTGCTACTAATAGGGCTCTGTATGCATGAGGCTTACCGTGTTTATCAGTTCTTAGTATAAAATTATTATTTTCATATCAGGTTTTCTGTCTACCAGCTGAAATGTTTCGTTCTTCTCCAAAGAACACAATTTTTCAATAACAGCGGCATTCCAATGTTTCCGATCAGGTCTCAGATCGATTTCTTTAAAAGACTTTGGCTCCACTGAAAAATTAAACTAGGACAGATTTATTTGTTCAAAATCATTTTTATATGCTAACTTGTCTGGAGCTCTGCGCTCACGACAGCTTTGCCTTTGACTTGCCAAATCTACAGAAGCGGATTCAAAAGAAGAATCTGTTGACTCTTCTCTATCCTGTACCATTGTCTCATCAAAGTCGGCCTTGTCACCAGCTGTAACACCACCACCTGTATCGTCCTCACCAGCACCGCCATCACTTGCGTTTTCTTGATCTGCATCGCTAGCTTCTCTGTCACATATTTCTTGCTTTACAGGATCCCCTTCTTGATCTGACGTTACTCTTTTAGTAACACAAATCGCCTTTGATTCATCATTGTTCATGGCCCTTGCCGAAAAGTACGTCTCATCGAACATAACGTTCCTTGCAACGACGAAAAATAGTGCACCCGAATCCAACAGCCTGTAACCATTGACTCCGTAACTAACCATCATGATCGACTTATATTTTGCATCGAATTTGCCTCTCTTTTCTTTTGGCACATGTGCAAATGCTTGATATCCGAAAATTCGCAACTTCTTGAGATTTGGTTTAACACCAAACCACAACTCTACCGGTGTTTTGTCCACAACACACCTTGTTGAACTCCTATTGAGCAGATAATTTGCAGTAAGAACAGCTTCATCCCACATTTATTTCTTAACACCAGAATCCATCATCATAGTTCTTGCTCTCTCTACTACGCTTCGGTTGAAGCGTTCTGCAACATCATTTTGTCTTGGGCAATAACCAACAGTAGGTTCCAATTAAATACCCTTCTCACTGTAAAAACTCTTCTGTTCTTTCAACATATATTCAGTCCCTTGGTCACACCTCAAGTAAACGATTTTTTCTCAAACTTTGCTGTTCCATCGTTTTCAAATTTCATAAAAAATTTAAAAACATCAGATTTTTTTCGAATTAAAAACACTTGAGCACAGTGACTATAATCGTCAAGAAAAGTCACGAAGTACCTATCACCTTCATATTTATTTGGTGTGATTGGACCACACACATCCGTATGAATTATTTCAAAAATTTTTGTAGTTTTTGGCCTTTGCCCTGAAAAGGGATTCCCTGTTTGTTTCCCTGCAGCACATGGGTAGCATGAAACCCTCTCCTTTCCATATTCCAAGACAGTTACAATGTTCTTATTTTTCATTATTTCATTCAGCCGTTATGAGTGGCTGAATGTTTTCCGGATAAAATTTAAATAGATAATAAATAATTTCGGTAGAAACTAACTTAGCACCCGCTGCAATTAACTCTCTTGTGCACTCATCGAATTTAGTGAAATGCTTTTTCATATCACTTCCCAACTCAGACTTTACCCTATCCAAGTGTGTGCGAGAGATTCATGAGAGATATGGGCCCATAACCTGTAGATCTCAAAAAACATAACAAAATAAAACGCGGTCTCTCTCTTATCAGCATGTATGCCGATGATTAACTTCGTGTTAGAAACGTTTAAACATTCCTATGGCAGTTACTGACGCCATTCCTAAAGTAAAGGCTATGAGGAGATGAGCTTTGAAGATTTTCAATCCATTACTGTTATTGATACATATTTGGTACATACAAATACAAGGTTATTTGACTTATATGCGGATAAGACCAAAGTTTTTAGACCATATACGAATAAATAAGTTAATACAAATTTTGTTGGTACAAATGTCGCACAACAATGTTTTAAGCAATTGCATCGGTTCATGCTACTAGGAAATCGTCTGGGCTGCTCAACAGAATTAACGTGCTTCAAGGGTCGAACGAATTTGGTCGTTATAAGCGAAAGGTCGCTGTTATCGATATCAAGGTCTTTATTTGTTCTCCAGCTTCCATTCCATCCGAGAAAGATGAATGTTGAACTGCTGTGCTGTATCCATGAGAGATGATCGACAATTTATAATGGTCCTTGAGTGAAAAGAATATGAGCCCAGGGATTTGATAGCGGCGTGACTGGCGGAAGGATGCTGATATACACTTTAGATATTGTGGTTTTCTTAAGCCAGGTCTCAGATCATGCTGGACAGCAAAAACACCGCCACCAGCCCCATTATCTTGAACCTTTCGTGTAAAAATGGATTGATTCGTCTTCCATGAAGGCAATCTCCTCCCAAAGATGTAGAAAGAATGCTTACATGAAAGTTTCTGTAAAACCAATGTTCGGTAATAGGGCAGTCGATGTTCTCTGCTACGATTCCTAATGTGTTAAGAATATTAGCGCGACCAAAAAGTTTTTTTGTTAACTTCGAAGTTACTTTAAGGCAAAAAGCTGCGTTAGCTGCTACTTTCCTGCAGAAAAAGCCGAGTGGTGTCAAGTGGAATAGAACACCCAGTGCACCAGAGGGAGTTATGCGTAGGATTTCGCTAGTGCCAGACATACTGTTATTTAGACTTTGCTTAGCTTACAGGAGTTGACTGCATTACGTAAGGCGTCTTTCATACAACCACCCCGAAAATGAGAATCGGTCTTATAACCGAGATGAATAGCCAATGGGCAATATGAGGTTAAAGGCCGCATTTGTTCCCCTTGGCGTTTTTGCAAGAGAATAAAGCTACAGGGGATTTTCTTACTCTTTCTTGAATATAAGGTTTCCAGTTTAGTTTCTTGTGGAAGACCAAATAAGTATCGTTGCTTAAGGGAGGGTTTATGATTGCAATTTTATATTTCCTAGAGAAGATTTTTCCCAGTTCACAACGATCCGCCCGAGGTGTTAGCATGTAAAGATAATACCATAAAAGTCTTCTAATAGTACCTATAAAGTTTATTTTCTTAGCCGGCTATAGGAACGCAATCTGCATATGCAACCACCCATTTTTGATAATGTCCATGCCTCTGCGCCATAGAGCAGGACCGGGATTATTAAAGTCTTATAAAGGGTGACTTTTATTGTCCGATACAATAACGAGACGTCGGTGCTGGTTGTCCTTTTTGCTTAACAGCATATACTTGGTCTTGCCCTCATTGACCGCTAAACTCATTTTCGCCGCTTCCGTCTCAATACTCGCGAAAGCGCCACTGACATCACGCTGCTTTCTCCCGATTATGTCAATATCGTTGGCGTATGCGAGTAGTTGGACGGACTTTTGAAAGACAGTGCCTCTTGTGTTTGCTCCTGAGTTTTTGACTATACTTTCAAGTACGATGTTGAAAAAATCTCATGACAGCGCATCGCCTTGTCTAAATCCTTTCTGGACATCAAAGGTCTCGGTGAGATCTTTACCGACCTTGATGGAGCAGCGTGCATTCTCCATCGTTATTCTGCACAGACGGATGAGTTTGGCAGGGATGCCAAAACTAGTAATTGCTCTGTATAGCTCGTCTCTAAAGATGCTGTCATACGCGGCTTTAAAATCGATGAATAGGTGGTGGGTATCGATCTGAAGCTCATGGGTCTTCTCCGAGATCTGCTGTAGTGTGAATATCTGGTCGATGGTGGACTTTCCGGGCCTGAAGCCACACTGATATGGACCTATCAGGTTGTTGACGAACGGCTTCAGGCGTTTACACAATACGGCGGATAAGATCTTATAAGCGATGTTAAGGAGACTGATGCCCCTGTAGTTGGCGCAGTTCAGAGGGTCTCCTTTCTTGAGAATCGGACAAACAATGCTGAGGTTCCATTCATCGGGCATACTTTAGTCCGACCATATTTTACAGATAAGTTGGTGTATGCTCCTTACCAAGTCATCGCCGGCCGCTTTGAAGAGCTCGGCAGTCAGGCCATCCGCTCCAGCAGCTTTGTTGGACTTAAGCTTCGATATAGCTGTCTTCACTTCATCCAGGTCGGGTGGACGGAATTGTTGATCACCATCGTCCAAGTTGGAAGGTTGATTCTGCCTGACAGCGGTATTTGGTCCGCCATCGCCGTTATACAGTCTGCAGAAATGGTCTTTCCAAATCCTGAGCATTGACTGCGATTCTACAACGATGTTTCCTTGTTCATCTCTACAGGCTTCGGTTCGGGGTTTGTTTCCGTGGCATGTTATTTTTACCTTTTGGTAAAGCTTCCGAACCTCATTCCTGGAGTAGCATGTCTCAATTTCCTCGATCGCGCGCTTTTTATGCTCTTTCTTCTTCCTCCTGAGAAGCCGGTGTTCGTCTCTCCTCTTCCGCTCATAGAGCTCATGAGCAACTCTGGTCTTTTTTTGCAATGCCGCATTGCGTGCTTTTTGCTTAGCTGCATGTGCTTGCCGGCACTCATAATCGAACCAGGGGTTTCGTTGTCATCAGTTATTATCAGCAGTTAGTTGACTATAAATAACAGAGATGGCGGAAAAGGTAACCATTCGGTGTAGCTCTGCTGACACATCTTCTTACGAAAGGCCCATACAGCTTGGAGTTGATTATACTTATCTTTAGCATAAGACTGATCCAATCTTCAGGTGAGGCATCACCCTCAGAGTTGACAACGCCGTCGTGATTGTGGATGTGTTAATGTTATTAAAGGTGGTTATATAGAGCCGTTTCCACCGACTTTGGTCAACAGTATTTATATTGTGCCGCAGATAGAAGTCTGGGGTTAAGACTAGATTGTATATGGATATGTACCGAAGCTACGATATAAATGGTTATGCCGATGACTAAGTCGTTGTTATAAGGGGCAGAGAAGCAAATCAAATCACTGCATGCAAATTACCATCAAGATAGTCCTAGACTGGTGCACCGAAGAGAATCTCTCCATTAAGAGAAACTTAAACCTAAGTTTGGTTTCACTTAACGCCACAATCGTTGAGTATTCTGATATGTAGGAGTAATCCTTGATAAAAGACTAAATTGGAACTCGCACAAAAACATAACCAATGCAACCAACGCTTTGTGCGCCTCAATGGATCTATACAATGATGGTCAGGGCCATCATAAAATGTATATATATCCTTTTTATTTATTTTTTTAAAAAAAACTTAACACTCAAGAGAATACGACTAATCTTAAAATGTTGGTGTACGTGTTAAGATTTCTGGAAAACGGGATAGAGAAATAGAGAGAGAAAACACAAGCATATTAATTGCTGTGGGTGTGTATTCCAATCCAAACTACACACGTGTATTCCAGCTGAACCCTTTTGCTCCACCTCTAAAATAGCAGAAAATCTAGCAATAAAATAATGGGAGCACCGGAAATGCATATCGTATTAGGCGGGGAATCCAGATCTAAGACAGGTCAAACGATTCATCCTGCCGTTCAATTAAAATGACAACAGATATATAAATCTAAGCCAGTATCATATCAAAAACCTAGTGGGGCACCTTACAGGTCATCACGGTTTATGATATCACCGCAGCAAAACAGAACTAGTCGACTCTTCAGAGTGCCGACTTTGTCTTAAAGAAGACGAAACAGCGGAACACATCTTGTGTGAATGCCCGGCCCTTAACGTAATCAGACGGAAAACCTTCTTCAGGGAACTACTCGACACCACCGAATTAAAAGATTCCCCTGCTGGCAGAGTTACTAACTTCATTCGGAAGGTAGAAAACCTACTAGCATATACACAGCTCTGACTAACGGGTACAAAAGATCTTCTAGGTCGATATACTATATTATTGCAATTGGAGAGTCAGAAATTAAAAATAAGAAAGGTGCGACATGAGAAAATTTTCCGGTTTTAGGGATGAAGACTACATTTACTTCTCTCAATGACAGAGGAATGTGTAGCAGTACCTCGTGATATTCTCAAGCAATAGCAGGATTATATCAGAAGACCTTTGTAGCTCGGTAGGTATAATACGGTCCGGCCCAGGAAACTTGTATGGTTTGAAGAACTGCCCAAAACATTTTTTTGTTGTGATAAGACCATGAATTATTGTCTCGGCTACAGAAGCCCTGTTGAGATTGTTGTTGGCCGTAAATGGGAGGCTACCTGGAAAGAGCCGTCGCAATTTTTCAAGCAGCTAGGCATCGAGGGGCTTGTGGAGGGGTTTTTTTTTTGGGCGCGAGGCCTCAGAAGTTTCAGTTATTTTATCGCAGAATGACCTCCAGGATTGATGCTTTGCTTTCCTCAGTTCATTTGTTTTTAATTTTTATTTATTTACTTATTTATTTGTAATGCTTATACACTTTAAGATACAATATCTTATAAGAGTGTGAAAAGCTAATTAAGAACAATGAAGACTAGTAAAGTAGTTTTAGCAAATTAAAATTTAACTAGAAAAATTTATAAAGGTACAGATTAAAATTCATAGTAATTATGCATTAGTTGCTTCGGAAAATTTATTTACAGATTTGTAGAGAAATAGCTGCGTAAATCGTTTTTAAGCCTTGTTGTACTTTTACCTAAATTAGTTCTTAAAATTCGCGGTAGTTAATTCCACAATCGGACCGAATTTTCGAAAAATTGACATTCTGATGTGAAGGATGTGTATTGGGGATGAATTAATTAACCTGACCTGTGCGAAGTGGCAAATCGAATCTTTTCGTATAAGTTTAGTTTAGTTTTAGTTTTAAATGCATTTTATTTTCTTAATCATTAATTCTTATATACTAACAAACATGCTTAAATGCTAGCTTAAAATTACTAAACAATCTTATACTAACTTACTGGGCCTACGCAGGCACTTTAAGCTACTCTAACTTCTTATATCTATATCTTTCGACTTTATTTACATTTTATTAAGGAATATTTATTTTCTATACTTAAGCTAAGAAAAGAATTGTTAACAAAAAACTTAGCATATGGACATGATTTTTTATTTTTATAAAAACTTAATATCTAACTTGTCGGAAAAGTATGATGGTTGATGTGTTACGAGAATATCCGATAGCAGGGCTAGAGTGCGAAACTTATATACCTCTCCAATGGCAGCGCTGATGTGATTTTCCCAAGTTAACTTGCGATTAAAAGTGACCTCAAGATTCTTTGCAGTCTTAACATAATATATTGCGAAGCTTTTCCACAAAATAGGTGGAAAATACAAGAGATCCAGTGGTTTCTTCGATATGACTAGATACTTCGATTTTTTAGCGGTTAGAGAAAATTCGTTGAGTTCAGACCAACGTGAAATTTCGTAAAGATCTTCATTGATAGAGCAACTTCCGTTCTCAATTAAACCAAGCTCATATACATTTGAACATAATCAGCATACATATGTGACGAACAGTTGTTTATAATGGATGGATGGTCATTTACATATAATGAGAATAATAAGGAGCCAAGTATAGAACCCTGAGGGACACTACTAACAGTTGGAAGAATACATTGTCATTGAGTCGAACTGATTGCATTCTGTTGTTTAAGTAGGATTTAACTTGTGAAATTCCTTAGAAAAGTCTAGGAGCACCAAGAAAGTTATTTTTTCTTCATCTAATGCTTGTCGCATATCGTCAGTAACTATCAACAGGGCGATGGTACAGCTGTGTACCACAGATTGCACGAAAACCAGATTGCTTTAGTGTGAGTATGTTATTATAGGTATTTTTAAGATATGTGCTCATCTGTTTTTGCAAAATACGTTCAAAAGCCTTGGACAGAAAGGGCAGAATTGAAATTGGTCTAAGCTCATCACTTAGCACTTTTGGGAATAGGTATAATTTTCGTCAACTTCCATTGAGTAGGGTACTCTCCTTTTGTCAAAATAGTGTTAAAAATGAAGGTGATAAAAGGCAATATGATTAGTAAGAGTAGCTTTAGAAATATAGGGTGCATTTTGTCTACCCCAATGGCATTTGACTTTATCGAGAGTATACTTTCTACCACATCAGCACTATCGAACGGTCTGAAACCAAAACACTTTGATGATTAACAGCGACGGTTCAGTCACGGTTCAGTCACGGTTCAGTCACACCTAACGTGGACGTGAATGGCTGAGACAAAAAAATTCAGTTTAGCGAATTGCAATCAATGCTGTCATTACTGTCTGCCAAATTACACTTTGCCCTGCCAATACCTATGCCGCGTAGATTATTCCACAGCTGTCGACCACTTAAGCAGTTGTTTAGCTTGCTCGCATACACACGTGATTTTGCGGAACGGATCTCCGAAACAACTTTGTTGCGAAATGAACAGTACATTTGCCGAAGGTCTGGAAGTCTATATCACTTCCAATTGTTGTGAGCTCTAACGCGCTGCTGCACTAAGGAACGTATTTGGCTGGTGAGCCATGGATCACTTTTGTCATTGATGGTCTTGCTTTTCAAGGCTACGTGTGTGTCATATAGATTTAAAATATTTGTATTTAAAAATTCGACTTGCTCATTGGACGACGACATGTAGAAAATGTTATCCCAACATACGTTTCTACTATTCGTTTCCAACAGGTTATTATCTATGTGTCGAAAATCTCGAAACTCAAGAGTTTGAATGGCATGATTGATGTTGAAATTAAAAGTAAGAAAAATTAAATCATGTTTTGAAAATGCAGGCGCAGAAAGTTGGTCGTATAAGCAGACTTTGCTTAAATCACTCACAAGAAATATATCTAAAAGCTTCGGCGTGCCGCCGGGAGTGGGAGTACTAACATTTGCTGGTATTAGGTTAAACATTCTCATACTACTGGTCAATAAATAAGAGGTTAGGAGATTGCTGTTGAAAACTCCACAACGAACTACGAGTATATTAGAGGAAGTCAACGATATTTCCTCCAAAAGAGTTAGAAGGGAGACATGTTAATATGTTGGTTGGGCCTATATATTGCACCTATTAAAATTTTACCTTTGTCACCTATCAAATCAATAAATATTCTATCTCACTGTCTGATGAGAATGAATACCTCGGCTTACGCTTGATTGAATTCCGGACATATATTGCAACACCACCACCACTACGGAATTTCCTTTTCGAACGATAGACACGACAACCCATAAGACAGCAGGAAGTACGAGTATCACTTAAATCACTCGCAAACCATGTTTCAGAGACACAAATAACGTCCACGTTAGAACCCTCAAACAAATCGTGAAATTCGTCAATTTTTGGCAACAAACTTTGAGCGTTAATATGGCAAACCGAAGGCCATTTCGCTGGCTACTTAGAACTCGAATCACAGAAAGCAGTGTTCGGTCTGGATTTTGCTCATTATTTGCCATCGTATTTCGAGAGAGAAAAAAAAAAGATTGCTGCACAACAAGATGAAAAAGGATTACAAAAAAAAGAACAAATACTCGTACTATAAGTTTAATACAATTAATTCCCAAATTCAAATTCAATTAAATCTTATTCTAAATTCAAACAGAAAAGCAGGAGCAAAATTATATACTATTTGTGAATAGTTTTAAAAGCTCAAGTGTATTAATTATGTTCCATCTGTAGTCTGGCAACTTCTTCTAAGCTCGCGATGCAGTCAACTAATACTGCTGATTGGTTTGGATGACGTTTCACAAATACAACTCCTCTTGTAGAAAACACAGAAAAAAGTTGTTTACATTTCCTCAAGTGCAAGCGTGTTTGTGAATGGATCGGTTATGATGTGATAAACTCTCCCGTATGTAAATATTCGTTGATGTCGTGGTATCAAAGCCGATATCTTTTAGGCAAAGTGGTTGATTGCTTTTTTTATGATAGTTCGCGTTTGATGTTATTACGTAGTTTTTATCATACGGTGAATTAAATTTTAGCATTACAGCGGAATTGTGTGAATCGTTTTTCTGATGAATACGGTAAATATTACGTAGTGCTGGAGGCTTAATACCAATTATCGTGCATATAAGACGATGAAAATAGACTTTAAATTTTCATTTGGCAAATACGGAATGCCGAACATACGAGTAAAAGCATCACATGTAACCAATCGATTTTCATACGAGTTTAGCGTTATCCTCATTTCTTAAAGTTCCGCGGTATTGTGATTTATAAGTGCGTTCATTTCTGAATTTCTGAGAGGTCAGTTGTTTTATCAGAAAGACGTGATTTTAACTTATTGCATTCGGCGGAAGCTTTAGCCTGTGATATTTTAATATCTGTTAATTCAGTTTTAATAGAAACAATATCGGCATTTGAATTTAAGTGTGAGGATTCCAAGTGCGTTACTCTATTAAGTGCAAATACTAGAATTAATTTCGTTGAATTCAAAGTCAATTTTGGTGGTGATTTTGTTTTCGGATTCGGTTGGTATTTTAGATAATAATGAAATGATAAGCTCAATTTGTTAACTAAGTAGTTCGTTCATCATAGGCTTCATTTCCGAATTGTCGTCCATGGATTTTTTTGCGGTTTTCCGTAGGGGAGAACAATGGGAGTCTTGCGGCGAATCCGTCGTATCGAACTTCTTCGTGTGAGATGTGGTCCGTTTTGGACCAATGAAATGAAGTGTTGGTGTATTGGCTCGGGTTTGTGATTGTAATAGTGTTGTTACAACTTATGTGGAATGTAGCATAGCGATGTTTGGAATTTTATATACATACATATATGTATTTTGATCAAAGTTCGTATTTAACTTTTTATATTTTTGCAGTAATAATGCACTTTATTTTTAAAAATATTATATGTAGACAAACGCGAAACGTTTAAATTAGTTTAATAAAACTAAAGTATTAGATTGAAAGCAAGTTTCGCCAAAAAATTAATAACACAGTTGCCAGTATACAAAAGTACGTCTACTCTATAGCTGCCATTACAGACAATTTTGAGGGATTTTTTATATGAAACCCAGTCTGAGACGGCCCCAGTGTAGATGTCTACGGGTATGGCTTTTTCTAGTCCTTTGTTTGTATTAGAGGACAGGAGGCTGCCAGTGCTTGATTAAGAGCCCGACTGAGAGCCTCGACTTTCAAATAAATTTCCTTGGCGTTACCCGGGATAATAAATAAATTTTATAAAATCTGATGTGAAGAACTCAAATTTATTTGGGAAAACAATTTATTTCATTTATATATACATATTTTGAAATGCTCCATTATTTATTTCAGGTTGCCTTGGAAACAGTACGATGCGAAGAGTTGCAATTGGAGCTTTCAGCTGCTATGAAATCAAAAAGTTCGAAACAATGCACAAGTGCCCCCCACATTTCATCTAGTACATCTGTTACGTGGACCACCGCAAACAATCAAGCAATGAGCTCAGAAGTTGAACTTTTAATGGCCAAAATAGAACAGGTATGTCACATTAGCTAGCTTAATAATGTTAAGGCTCATTTCTCTGTTTCTGTTGATATTGTTTTGAATTGACTGTCAGCTGTCAGTTCATAGAATTCAAATATACCGACCTGACCTCTAACATGTACAAAACAAGTAAAATCTCAAATCTCATTTTTTTTCGCTCTCATAATATAAAATAAGAAAACAAAACAAAGTGCAAAATAAACGAAAGTGGAAACAGTCAAACACTTCTTCCCCTGACACTAACGCTATTGCAGCTTAAGTTGTCATTTGGTAAGAGCAGTGACTGAGTGTATATATCAACCGATAGATACTGGGTGTGAGTGTGAATTTGATTAGGTAAAGCAATTCGAAAATTTGCTAAAGATCACTAGTACTTATGTGTTTTTTTTATGTGATTGCTGCACACTTTACAGCTATGTAGGTCAACACATTGTACACTTCAGCACTTCGAATCTAGAGAATCCTTTCTTTTCCTCCTAATGACCTCAGACCTTTCTTCTTTTCAAGGTAAAAGACATACTTATAATCCACCAAACACGAAAACCGCCAGAACGGCAATACGGCTTTTGTAGCAACATCCCTATAGCTAATTCTTCAATTCTAGTTTTCCTTTTCTGATCTGGTCACCATACACTAGTACTGTATACTGTCCTCACTACTACTCAGATGTCTGCACGTGCACCCAATGAAATTTCCCGTAGCAATCTGTTCCTTCACACTTTTAAAATACTCTCGCTATAAGAGTGAAGGAAGGACAATTCCGGATATGTTTAAATGTTTATTCAACCAAAATTGCGAACGTGCGAAATAGGAAACCCGACGACACCGAAAATATCGACGCACGAACAATGGAGTTCAGCGAAAACTAAAAGTCTCCGTGAGAAGAATATGGAACTTCAGTCTCATAACTGATATGAGTATAACCCAAGGTCGGAAAGGGTCCGCAGCAAATTATAACTCGTCAGGAAAAGCACTCTATAAAACGGACGAAGAGGACTTAAATCTTAAAACAGAGTGGGTACTGCAGAAATGACCAGGTAAGAACCGGAAACCCGATTCTTTACCCAAAGTCACCACTTAAAAAGAAAACGGCGGAATAAATATTCATTCCGAAAAAAATTGGGATCTCAAGCATCGACCATTGCCTCCATTCAATGTGCTCAGGATTCAGGATAACAACAAACTCCAAAATATCGTTCTTGCGAACTGATGATACCGTCACATCGCGTAGCAACAAAGTATAGAAAATCAACGTCGAAGACCCTGACAGTTATCTGTGTCGAAAGTTAATTACAGAGGGTATTCAATGGTACACTTACGAGAACAAAACGGCAAGCGAATTACGTATCGTAGCCGGAGGGCTTCTTTCACTGTGCAAAAAAAAAAGACATAGTCAGTGACCTGCGCGGGAGGCATTTTAAAATTGTTTTTGCCGTAAACATAATATGAAACAAAAATCGGAAGGAAAAAAATTACATTAAAACCCATCCTTCATCTTTTAAGCTAACCTTCGCTAAGGCTGGAAATCTTAAGAAAATGTATGAGATAACAGCGATCAAAATCTGACCTTTGCGTAGCGAAAGTAGCAAAAATTGCCACAATAAACCGAGTGCAATGCTAACGGAATTGAACAAAAAAACGAATTAGAAATATTCAGAGAAAGAAATATTGACGTTGAAATCTGTATCAAAAAGGATTCGTGTGCAAAAATTAGAGGTTTTACGGTCTGCCACGCTTGTCATCTAATACGAAAAACCGAGATTAAATCGAATATACTGAAGACCCTAAAATAGAGCTTGAACCTATGCCAGAAACCACCGTACGAGTAAGAAATGGACAGGTTGGACAGAAATGGATGGGTTTATTATTGGCGGTGATTTGAATGGAAAAAATACCTTTTGGGGCTGAAGGAGGGGCGGGCAGCAACTCCCCTGTTTAATCAGAGTGGTGGATTTGGGGTAAATACGAGGTTGGGTATATGTAAAGTTTCTTTAATTCAATATTTAATTCCCTCATTCAGTGAAAATTGCAAGAAAAAAAAAAACCAAACCATGTAGGAGCTGTTCTCATTGCATATTGTAAGGAATTGAAGAAATGCTTTTATTTAAAACATCGTCGCATACTTCCAGGTGAAACTGAAACAAGCTTCATCTTCAAGGCATACAAGCTTGTATAGTAACTTTTAAGGCATACATTTATCTCAGAAACTATAAGAGTCCGACCATTAAAAAAAATCAAAACTATCAGAAAAATGCTTTTTTCTCATTTTACGAGTATTTATCAGATGATGACCCTTTTCTGAATAATTACCATGTTTTCTATAAAGCGGTGTGAGGCAAAATTGTGAGTCCATTCGAGAGGCAAGTCTACAGGCTGGCCAAGAAAGTTTTATCCTTTCCTTCGATCATTGTATTATATTTTGACAATGGGTCAAACTAAGAGTAGTTAATAAAACAAGAACTGGAAATTGGCATAAATACGAGCAAGAAGTCGTGATTAATCACTACGTTGACAAACACAATCAAAATCTTTAAGAACCGTGCTGTAGATAAGTTTCTTGAAAGCCTGAGAGTAGTTAAGTATTTGCCCACAATATCAGTGAATCGAAAAGAGCGTCAGTCAATTACATGATGACAAATGCATCGCTAACTGAACTTAAGGCTAAAATAAAGAAACTTAAATCAAAAGCTCCCGGTTACGGTTTAATAACCGGAAAAAATACAGCTTCCTGATATTATTAACGCCGCGCTTTTGTTAGACTATGTTGCAATTCAGTGGGTAATTATTTAGAAAAGGTGTCACCACCTCCGATTTTGATGAAATTTTAATATGTGAGAAAAGGAATTTGTCTGATATTTTTTTTAAGGCCGGACACTTATAGTTTCAGAGATATAAGTTTTTGAAAGTTCCCATATAAAATGCAACTAAGTTTCGCAACCATGTTTTAGTTAAAAGTATTCTTCAAATGTAAGTTTCCCAATCCCTAGCAATATGCAATAAGAATAGTACACAAATGTTCGCCAATTTGGTATGATATGAGAAACTACTAACAAATAACCGTAAACTATGGATGAGGCTTTGGACAGATTTTATGAAACTTTACATATACCCCGCCCGTTCTTTTACAGGAAAAAAAACCTTTTGCTAAGAAATTGTGTTTTTTGAACTCGTTCTTTTTAAATTCACGAGATACATACCATACTTCATCACCATATATCACTTAACAACACCAAACAATACTTGACACCAGCATTAGGATACAACATTCTCACAAGTCAGCAATACCCAACATCAGCATTTTATTTCATTCACCTCTGCACTCAAAAAAATACTGAAAATCCCGTCTTCCACAAGTCCCAAGGGGAAACAAAAATAAGTCTGTAGGTCGCTGGCACAAAGAAGATAAGAGGAGTATTAAATTAAGTCTACAATGTCATTGAGGAACAAGCTGAACAATAGGAGGCCCAGTATGGATATTTGTTTTAATCGAACCAATGGTAATGGTTTGCATACGGCCATTAAGAAAACTATATATTAATTTCAGGACGCATGAGAAAAAATCAAATGAATGTTTTAATTTTCTGAGATTGTGTGATCTACTAAGCTGAAGGCTTTAGTAAAATCGAGTAAATTCAAGATTTTTACCTTATCTTTTTTCATTGCTGTTCGAATCACCATGCACTTTTGAGATCGCTAGTACACAAGAAGGTTTTCTGTGAAAACCAGATTAAAGGGGCGAGAAGTAATAAAGTGATTTTATATAATTATTTATTTGTTTGAATATCAGTTTTTGTAAGAAATGGAAAAAAACTAATAAGGCGGTAATTAGATAAGCCATTATTATTTGACGTGTTTTTTTTGAAGAGGTTTAACTTTGGTTATTTTCGGGAGATAAGGAAAAACGAACTTTCTAAGGCAAGCATTGTAGATGTTAGTGCTGGTTGGAATGATTGCAGATAGTATTAGTTTTATGAATTTAGATGGTTGAGAAAAGAAATTCGAAATCTTCATTTATTGTAACGCAATCTAATGAGAAATTTTCATTTGGGTTATTAAGAGTATCCTCACGAACATTTGTATTTGAATATGAAAGAGCGAAATAAGTTCTTTAAATGACTAGTTAAATATTTAACTTTAAGGTCGACTGAATTAATTTAGGGGTAAGGTTTACGATTTGGGAACCATGAGTATCAAACAGATTTTTAGGATATATAGATGAACCTGTAGCAAGTGAAACATCGACCTTGAAATCTCCACACTCCACCACGTTTTCATATGCGGGAGTGTGTTTGATAACTCTACAAAGGGAGAGCAACCCGGGTGTCTGTATATAGCCATAAAAATAATTTTTTCATATGGAAGAGTGATTTCAATAAGCAGGTATTGCATAAAGTTATGCTTCAAAAAGTTGGCACATATTGCATATTAAAATATGCAAAAATAAAATACTTTAGAGCAAGAAGAAAAATCAAAAAAGAAAAAAAGCAAAAAAGCATTCGATAAGTGTATATCTATCACATGGATTATTCGATCGGAAAATCACCAGGGCAGTGAGTTTCTTTGTTAATGTTATGCTGCTCTTGTTTGCTGTTGTATGTTTAAGATGGAAAATGTTTAAAAATGCTGCCGAATGTTTTATATGTATGAGCCTTTTTTGGAATGTGTCATACAGATTTTCATTTAGAGTTTCAGGTAATCCAGTTAGTACAAGTTAACTTTTACGCATTCCATTTTCAAGTTTATTGACCCTATTGCGTAGGAAATTTTAATTCGCTTGATACTTATTGTGGATCATGTTCTCTTTTATAGATAAAAATGAATTGAACACTTTTTTCCGCATACCAATCCTCTAGCTATCCATTGTCATTTGTAATTTGGCGATCATTTTGACTAAATCGTCATTGGAAATGGACACGTTTTATACTCGTAATTCTTTTAACGAAAGATGTGGTTTTGTTTTGATTAAGTTTTGTGTCAGTTCTGTAGAATGGCTTACTGCAGCAGCGTAAAATACAAGGCGTAATTTAGATGGCTTATCAGGGTTCACTACTACAAAATGTGGCATATACTACGTTTTCGGGCCAACTATGGCGGCTTCCGATCGTTATAATTTGCGGCCATAACTTTTCTTATGCAATGGCTCCTCAAAAGGAAAGAACGGTGGAAAAAAATTCCGGAATGAATGCGCCCAGGCGGGTAGAGATTTTCTGGATTAAGTCAGGGTCGTAGAGAAGATATTGTGGTGGAGAGCGCCCTTAATAGACCAACAGTAGCACACACATCCCAGCACGAGTTACTGGCTTCGGTCTTGCGAGCCCCTCGTCATAGGTGAATCAAAAAAATGAACTGGCCCTCCAGGTTGGGCATTGTGCCGTCGGGGTATGTTAGGTCCCCTAACTTATCACGTGAAGCCAAACAATTAGTGGAGTGGAGTGTGAATATTTGGTTTGATGGTGGAATTTCCTGGCCTGAAGCCACACTGATATGTGCCTATCGGGTTGTTAACGAACGGCTTCAGGCGTTCACACAATACGGCAGATAGATCTTGTATGCGATGTTAAGGAGACTGATGCCTCTGTAGCTGGGACAGTTCAGAGGGTCTCTTTTCTGGAGAAGGCAAGTCGGATTATTGAAATCGACCTTTGCAATTTGGGCAAATACCAGTCAACCTAGTACAGTGTCCGAAGAAAAGATCATGTACATTGAGAGCAGCCAGACACGACATCACGATCTGCTGGAAGAAGTTGCACCTCCTACCCGTTTTACCGCGCAGCAACAATGACCAGAAAGGGAAATAGCCAAGTAAACAGTTGCAAATGTCTCTTGAAGAACATTGCTGGCCATGCAGGATGTTGTGGAAAATAACAGTTTGCTATTTAGTGTGTTGCATGTCATGCTTTACGGTCCAAAAAAATCTGTCGATATATAAAATTTCTTAGAAGACGGATCATTAATTTTTATGTTGGATACCGATTTGGGGAATTAACTAGATCTGTGTGGTCAGCACTGCAGATTAAATGTGCTATGCTTAACATGCTTAAATTCCACAGTGCATATCAGTGTTTGTGTGGGAGCAAGAATGAGAGTCTAACTATTATAATCTTAATGACAACTATTTTATTACGAATGTGATGTCTATGACAATTCGCTTCATATTTATAGAACATATTAAACACATACATATGTGTGTGTGGTTATGTAGGTTTTTTACATTGTGTTTGTGTATTTGCTATGTATTGTATTGTATAAAGATTTCAGTTATATACACCAATCCTTCTCTCAAAACTGCATAGTTAATTTTGTATATGGTATATATAAAAATAAATAGATTTCAATTTTCAATTATATACACCAATTCTTCTCTCAAAAATTGCACTACTGTCCACAGTTGACAATAAAAATATAAATTCATCATTTGATATTTTTTTCTTATGGTATGAGACCTAGAAAAGATGATAATTCAAAATGCTTATTCTTTTTTAGATTTTTTGTAAAATGTCGGTAACCATATTCCCAGTTGCGATGTATTTCATAGTAATAAGTCCTTTTTCAAATACCTGACGTACGTACTGTACTTTTACATATGTCGATGTGTTTTGTCCTGTTTTGATATACAAAGTTCTTCACTAAGTGCTGCGCACTTATGTTATCGCCATATAGTATAGTTAGATCATCTACGAGCGACTTAAAACCCAATTCTCTTAGGAAGTTTCAGAAATAAACTACTTCTTTCGATGCCGCAGAAAGTGTCACGTATTCAGCCTCATTGCTGCTCAATGCAATCGCCTGTTGTTTTTTGCAGTCCCGGCAGATCGCCGCATCCGAAAGTTATAACACAAATCCGTAAACGATTTCCTATCATCGCAGCTTCCTGCCCAGTTAGCATCAGCGTAACCTGTTAGCTTCTTATGTGTCTGAAAATATTTAATTTTAAAATACAAGGTGTGGCTAAGGTACCTCAAAATGTGCTTGGCAGCCGTCTTATGCTCACAATGCAAGTAGTTGTTAAACTATGCTTAATGCGAGTGCATAATATCCGGTTGGGTACAGATGCTCAAATACATTAATGAGCCGATAAGAGACTGGTATAACTTTTCGCCCTCCCTGGGGCACTTTGAGCATTCGAACACACTTTTGGAATTTTCTGCAAAGGTGTTGCACAGGGTCTAGTTTGTGCCATACCGAATTCTCCTAGAAGTTTTCGAATAAACTTTTGCTGTAAAACTTGAATTGATTTATTCGTTTTCGTGACTTCAATCGCAAGAAAATTATCGTCAGGACCCTTGTCAACGACTTCGAACTGCAAACTTATTGCCTCTGATAAATGTTTGTAATTTTCAGATGTAGTTTAATTAAAACGCTTATGAATTAACTTAGGTGTTACAATTATAATATGATATGATATCATGTGTACAATGAAAAAGATTTATTAATTTGAATTGGATAAATGATACTTAACGATGTGGTTCTGGCTGCGATCAAGATCCAAGTGAACGAGAATAAACTCTACTAACTCGTTCGGAGCCATAGCACTCGCAATGTTACTCACAAAATAACTCTTTGATGCATACATACATATATGTATGTGTTAAAAAAGATAAAAAAATCAGTTAATAAATTGTTATCAGAGAGAGCTTACAGAACTCAAATGAGTATAATAAATTTACGATATTAAAGTACGTTGTGTTTACATGTTGAAGGTCTTAAAGTAAGATTTAGTTCTTAGTACAAAATTTATATTTCTAATAAATGATACTCGTGTTATGCTGTTAAGTGTTCAATAACAAACATTACTAATGGCTAGTTTGGTAATAGGACGAACAAAAGTTCCTGCTGCAGTTCAAACAGTGGAAACTCGTACTCGTTCATCTGTTTCAGTGCTAACGCTTTCAATTCGTCCTAGGATCCACCTTGTGGGAGGCAGATTCGGTTCCTTTATTACGACGACAACTCCTGTTTCTAGATTCGGTGAGGTATTCTGCCATTTAGGTCTTTCTTGCAATGACGTAATGTACTTTGGCGACCATCTTTTCCAAAATCCTTTTATACGAGTACCATATTCTGAAGGTGATTCCAATGATTCAAACGATTTGTTGTTGTACAGAGGTGATTTGACTATGGAACTGCTCTGGTTGGTTCACCTATAAGGAAATGGGATGGAGTTAGTGGATTCAAATCAGTGTCTGATGTGGATCATATAGGACGAGAATTAAGGACAAATTCTATTTGAAAAAGTACTGTATATAACTCTTCGAATGTTAATAGTTTCCCCCCAATGACCCGACCTAAGTGCAGTTTCACGGATTTAATCACAGCCTCACATAGGCCCCCAAAGTGTGGCGCAGACGGTGGAATAAAGTGCCAGGTGATTCCTTTCTGGATAATAATTGCAGCGATTGTATCGTTGTGAGTTTGTGAGATTGTTAACTTGTGCATTTCGGATTAGCATCGACGAGCACCTTGAAAATTCATCCCATTATCACTGTACATGTTGGCAGGTTTCTCACGACGAGAAATAAAGCGGTGAAGAGCAGCAACCAAAAATTATGATGTGGTAGATTAGAAGGAAGTACACCGCGTGACGCACAATCTCCTGCATTTGATTCGGACGGTGCAATTATCAAGGCCTCGTTGTCTAAATAAGAAGCGGGGGTAGAGTAAATACTGGACTTATCATAAACATTATCAGACCTTTCCCCTACGATGGTTGCTATGATTTGTCCAGTAACGAGCTGCCGGTCATAGGTCTTGTTGAGTGGCAAGACCACCGTAGTCCATACCAGGACTCAAAACACGGTAACGTGGGAGATAGGAGCCCCCCGGAAATCGGTCCGGGCCTAGTTTGTTGAGGTAGCCCCCTCGTGGAAGTGTCACGGTGGCCGTGGCTTAAACCTAAATCACAGGGAGGGTGACCCTGCAAAGGCTCAATACCCGGAGTGGAGGCAATAAGTGCTGGGTATTGAGACCATAAGAACAGTAAGAGGTTTAGGGTGGGCCTCGGCTCATAACAAGGGTGGATTTGTGCTATCAACACATTTCCGCATTGGTATTTTATTGTTAAGTAGCAAATAAGCGATGGCAAGGCGTATCCTTGCACCCATGGATGTATGGGCATCCCGTGAAACTAAGTCTTCCAGACAGGTGTTCACGATAATCGTAAGACGTTCGGTACATGTCGCCATGAATATCTCGGAATCATATCGAATGGGTGCTATTCTGTTGGTGATGAACGTTGTCCAACGACGAGGAGAACACAAACGCCTATGCAAAACGATTTCTGAGTTGCACCAGGCGAATATTTTACACGATTCTAATTTGACGGATGATTTAACCTGATTCGGAAGTCGCGCGAGCATTAAAGCACCAAAAAGTTGTAAGCGGGGAATAGGCACGGGTTTAATTGGAACTACTTTAGTTTTTGCAGCCGCGATAGATATTTGAACTTCAATAGCTAATGTTTTTGTGCGAGCGTAAATAACGGCGGAATATGCAACCGATGAAGCATCCAAAAACCGTGAAGTTCAATGGTAGTTTTCCGCGATAGAGTTTCCACTTTCCCGATATGTCCACCGGCAAGGGGTCATCCAAAGTTAAACTCAGTTTAGAAGACCATAGTTTTTAAAACATAATCTTAAAAAGAATCACTGAAGGAGCCAAAGACCCGAGCGGATCGCAAATACGAGCGATTTCGGATAGCAATGTATCATTTAACAAAATTCGAGCTGCACTTGGACAGATCGATTGATAATCATCTGCAACTTCTTTCAATACGCGAACCGAGAGAAATGGAGTCGATGCCGTACCATATGTTACTGTTAACAGCCTAAAATGCTGTATTGCTTCACTAGGATTCTGCCGCCAAAGAATTCGCTGAAAGTCCCTATCCTGTTCTGGAACCCATATTTTTCGAATCATTTTAATGATGTCGACTGTGAAGACAAACTTATGCTGTCGGAACCGTTGGTCACATTGGATGGGTGGAACAACTTGAAGTAGATCATTTAATGAATGTCCTTTGGAATCCTTAGCTGAAACACAACTCGAAGTTTTGTGGAAGAACTCTCTGGTTTTAGAACCGCGTGGTGTGGGAAGTAAAATACCTTCTAAGACTGTATGTCGATTTTCTCACAAGATACATGTTCCATATGACCAAGGTCAATATACTCCTGCATAAACTGTATATATTTTTGTCGCAAGCTGGAACTGAATTTAAATCGACGTCTCATGGAACGGAGACGAGCAATCGAACCCTGAAGAGTATTCCCGAACCTTGGTGTAGAAGTTTTAAAGGGAAGAGAAACTATGCACTTTCCATCAATAGAGCGTGAAAAGGTGTTCTGAAAATGGTTTCCGGTGGAGTCATTTATGTAGTCACATGGTTTCAAGGTTGGAACTTCTCCTTACTCTCAGAAGCGCTGTAAAGTCGAGTCTACATCGAGAGTTAGATGAAATGTATACAGCCAACCAAACAACGTATTGTGGGCTAGAGGAGTGCCCTCACGTCCAACTATTTGCTCTGGTGTGAGAACTGTCCAAGCCTTATCAGCCCCTAATATCATGTCGATAGATCTAGGTACGTTAAATCCGGGTTCAGCTAGATATAGCTCTCGAGCATGTTCCCATGATGAGTTATGAAATGATTTTGATGGCAAATTAGATGTAAATTTGCGAAGCACAATGCATCGACGAAAAGATGCGTTTTATTGTTTAGTAGAGAAAAAAGCTGAAGAGAAACACATTCCCTCGTGTATCGCTTCTTTGAATGATAGGCTCATGGTGGGTATACGAGAGCGTTTTCGCGGAATTCCGAGACGTTGTACCAATTTTTCAGAAATTAACGATGCTTGTGACCCGGTGTCCAAGAGAACGCGACAATCGATATACTGCCCCTGGTTGGTTTTGAGCTTAGCTAATAAGGTAGGTAATATGTTTTGGTGTCTACGACTGGATTCAAACGAATGGTTATTTACCAATGGAGTAGTAGTTTCGATTTTCAAGTCTTTCCCACGCTTCCTTATAGTTGATATCTGAAATCTGAATATGCCTAATCAAATTGGCTGTCTCGTCTCGTAAAAACGATTTTAAGTAGTTGAACTTCTGAGTAGCTGTAAACTGCAGTTTATTGTTTACTGAACCCGTAAAAAGCCAATCTTTAAAGGTACCGAAGAAGGGAGGAACTATGATTTTCGGAAGATTCACTGTGGAACATGTGGTTTCGGAAGAGCTCAGACTAAAGCTATGCAAGTTGTTCTAACATTAACGAATTGGGGATTTGAGAAGTATTGCTCTGCCTTTCCCAAATCGCCTTACTGATTCCCAAATGTGTGGCAAAGTACTTGGATTCATATAACCCAAACTCTGCCTTGAATTCCATTTCCATTTCGACACTATTTTCTTCTACATGCTGCAGGCATTCGCAATGAAGAGAAGTAAACTCTGCCCAAGATTCTTCCAAGCACTTTAATCTAATTTCCAGCAGTTCAAAAGATGTGGTTTCTCCAATAGATGCCACGAAATCTGAAGCACGTGTAAGGCATGCTTTTGCATTACTTCGTTTTAGTTTAATCGAATTCATAATTACTCGTAAGTTAGACGTATTTCTTTTATAAGAAAACAAGCAAATCAATCCCACCAAAGTCTAATCTTAGATATGTACGTGTATAGGCAAGTGTTAATAATTTTAAATTAACCGATAGGTAATTAGAATAGCATAATCACCATACGTCAAAAAAAAAAATTATCACAAATTCGCACCAGAAATTTAAGTTGCAACTGCTTATTTATTTAGTTCAATAGTACATTATTCGGCTGCAGAAGGACCAGTTGATGAATGATTGTAATTTTCAGACGTAGTTTAATTAAAACGCTTATGAATTAATTAAGTTGTTACAATTATAATATGATATGATATGACGTGTACAATAAAAAGATTAATTATCGATGTGGTTCTGGCTTTGATCAAGATCCAAGTGGACGAAAATATACTCTACTAACTCTTTCGGAGCCATAGTACTTGAAATGTTAATCACAAAATAACTCGTTGATACATACATCAGTTAATGAATTGTTATCAGAGAGAGAGTTTACAAAATTCAAATGAGTATGATACATTTACGATATTAAAGTACGATGAGTAACAAGTTTACATGTTGAAGGTTTTAAAGTAAGATTTAGCTTTTTGTACAATATTTATATTCCGAATATATGATACTCGTGTTATGCGGTTAAAAGTTCAATCACAAACAGCCTCTTTGATTATTTCCAAACCTCGTAGATTATAACACACTAATAAAATGAAATCCACAAAAACTGCAACCAAGTTGATATCCGTATCGTTATTCAATGTATATACGTAAGCATCGCCACTACATCTCTTAAATCCAATCCTTTAAAGTACAGCATCCAGCTCAGGGTTCCATTCCCGTCCCGATTGTTTGAGATCGGAAAGAGTTATCTTTAAACGGCAAACCTTCTCTCGATGCATGGGATCAACAAGATACCGTGGTTGAACCATTTAAGTAAGCCGATGATACGTCAATTTGGTGCACTATTAAGTCATATTTAACTGAAGCAGATATGAGTCGTGTAGATAATGATCTGACTACTGGGGAAACAGTCTCCTTATAGTTTATTCCGAAACGTTGACTACACCCTTTGGCCTCTAGTCTGGCTTTGTATCTTTCGATTCCACCAATTTTGTTGCGCCTTATATTGAAAACCTACTAGCATTTAATAGCTTGACGGTTGTTTTGTAAGTTCACTAAATCCGAAATTTGATTTCTTGCTGGAGAATTAATTTCCTCCTGCATAGCAGTTTTCCACTTAACTGCGTTTGCACTAAGTGGACTATGCGAACACTCTTCACTTTCAAATGGAAAATTAGAATTTGTTGACTTACGCGGACTCAAAGTCATTTTAGAACCAGGTCCGTCTGATGACGACTGCGGTATTTTATCCACACTAACAACTTCCACACCAACGCGTTTCGCGGCATCCTCATTTCCTTTTATTTAAGCATCTGTACTACTGCAGCTTCCAATGCTATTTTCTTCCTCCGCAGAAACACATCTATCTCTCACAGCATAGTCTCCTTCCTCATTTTCCTCGTCAGCAGAAACTGAAAATTCTTTTAAAGCACAAGTAACACTATTAGAACAGTCATCATCGGCAACATCCCCTCCAACTAGCTCAAAAGTAGCCATAGATGTGGAAACATTATTTGCTCGAACATCTTCTTACAAACTGTAATCCACGTTACTAACCTTGAACATACGAACTGCAACAGAAATCTAACGTCTCGGCTTGTATAAATTGTTCTACTATTGGGTTCGAAAAACCTATAGGCTTTCGATTCGTTGAAATACCCCGCAATGAAACATTCGAAGCCTGTCGCCGAAATTTTGATTTTCCTGGATATTTACCTGAAATTCTAGCCTTTGGCTGAAAACCTGTAGATGTGAAACATTTGGCTTATACCTAGACTAAGTCTCATATGGTGTGACATTTCCCAACAATTTTGCTGGCGAGCTATAACGCAAATAGGCGGAAGTATTTATGGCTTCTGCCCAAAGAAATTCAGGGAGATCTGAGTCAATTAGTATACAACTTTACATTTCCAGGAAAGTTATATTGGCACATTCAGCAACTCTGTTTTGCTGTGATGTGTATGCTACTGCCACTCTTCTACGAATCCCTTCTTTGCTTAAAAAATTATCGAATTCATTATTTACATACTCATTATCCGTCCGTAACACCTTTATTTTTTTACTTGTTTCTCGCTCAACCACACTCTTAAATGCTTTGAAAACTGTTAACACGACACATTTTGCTTTAAGGAAATACAAAAACATTTTTCGGCTGTAATCGTCTATGCGAGATACAAAGTATTTAGAACCACCGATTGACATCTTTCGTATTGGCCCACAAACATCAGCATGAACGATTTCTAGTATGTCTTTACTTCGCCTATCCAAATTCTTTTGGAAGGGTTTCGAGCATATTTAGCCTTTAAAACAAACTTCACACTGAAATTGTCTACCAATAATTTTAGAGCTTATGCCACGAACTATTTTACTTCTTATAAGGAAATCTGGATGTCCATAGTTTTTATGCAATTCTGCAGTATATGTATCGTTTTTTTTTTCTCGCCGCCGCACAGAATGCCTTATTTCCATTCCAATAAAGTATCAGAAATTCGCAACCATAAAATCTTCACAGCGTGTATTTCTTAATATTCCAGTGGAAGCTAGCTGGGCCCAAAACCTTTGTGGGAGAAAAAGTAGAAGTCTTACTACTATAATCTTAATGACAACGATTTTTATTAAGTTCAACAAACAACCGTTAACGGAATTTCGCTTGCTGTTGTACCAATTGATTTATTTCCTGGTACTTCAATTTTTTCAACGTGTGTCTTTATATATAGGTATGTAAAAATATTCTGGTCACAACACATATGGTAAGTAGCCCCGCTATCCCAAACCCAACAATTCTTGTTTAGGCGGGTCTTACTTGCTATATTCAACATCACAATAAAAGCGGTAGATTTATTTTTCGTTGTATATGTAAAAAGTCGTTGGCTGTTGGAGAAATAGGGTAAGTGCTAAGAGATGTCAGCCTGGCGAAATCCAGTATTGCAAATATCTTCTACACATCAATTGTGCTAAGAATACCTCCATGTGGTAACCACCGGATAATGGTCAATGTCCATCCGGGCTGGACCTGCTAAGCTTATAAGTGCCAATGCTGACCAGCAAATAAAAATAGCAGCACTATAAACGGGAGAGCGGGTGAATTCCCCAGACGGAATCAACGGTGGATATAATCCACCAAAAAATGAGACTTTATCCGGGCAACTCCGACATATTTGGAACTCAGGCCGGTAAGGATTTCCAAGACTAGTTCAGGGTCCTGGAAAAGAGATGGTTGTGGAAGAGCCCTTAATGGACCAACGGCAGCACTCACATTCCAGAACGGGTTACTGGCTTTCGGTCCAACCGATCCCTCATCCTAGGGGTATCAAAAAATGGAGCTGGCCCTCCAGGTTGGGGGTTGTTCCACCGGGGTAACTGCTCGGCCTCGAATACGGACGGATCTACTATTGACAACCCATGCCAACGAACTAAGAACAACGAACTTCGGATATGCACGTGGAATGTTAGGTCCACTAACAGGCGCCTCGTAGCAATCCGCATTAAGGCTAAATTTACCAACATTAACCTGATATGAGCGCACGTCCTCACAGAGGAGAAAGATGACGACACCCCCGATAGAGAATTCAGGCCTGTAAACTTTGCGGCGGGACGATACATTGTCGTAGCTAGGACGCGGTTCCTCCATCTCAATATTAACAAGGGGATTTGGAGAACTCCTGATCAATAAACCGTCAACCAGACTGACCGCATTGCGATCGACGCTAGATACTCCTTCAGTTTTATGGATGCCCGAACGTTCCGAGGAGCCAACATCAACTCAGACCACTACCTTGTTGTTGCCAATATACGGTTGCGGATACCCCGAACAACGCCAAGACATGCTAATATTGTGAGGAATTCCGACGTCAGATGGCAACAATCGCAAGAGATTGCCAAGTCCTTTTCCAATCCGGGAGCCTCGATCATATCTTAAGAGGTCCCTTGCCGCCAGCATCAATCATCGAAGACCAGTGGCAACACTGCCAGAAGGCCATCAGAGATCCCGCTGCTTATGTGCTAGGTTTCACTCGACCAATCCAACGAAACCCCTGGTTTGATGACGAATGCCGGCTAGCACATGCAGCTAAGCAAAAACCACGCAATCCGGCACTGAAAAAAAAAAGACAAGGGCTGTTGACGAGCTCTATGAGTAGAAGAGAATATACGAACACCGGTTTCTCAGGAGGAAAAAGAAAGAGCATGAGAAGCGCGCTGTCGAAGAAATTGAGAGATGTTACTCCAGGAATGAGATTCGGCACTTCTACAATATCAACAGGTAAAAAAACACGCAACGGACACAAACCCCGAACCGAAGCCTGTTAAGACGAACAAGGTAACATCGCAGTAGGGTCGCAACAAAGCTGCTGGACCGGATGGCCTTGCCACTGAGCTCTTCAAAGCGGCAGACAATGACTAGGTAAACTTCTTACCGAGGCATAGTGAGATTCGTCTGTTGATACGTCACCTTCCCGCCGTTTCGCCTCCTTTAGCATTTTCACCTTGATGACTCTCGTCGTCGGCAGAATATCCCATGATTCGATTGTGATGACGAAATTATTGTAGTTTCTTGGTAAACTCAAAAGCAGCGATATGGCGAAAAGTTCATCTTGTAGTTTGATGTCCATTTGAGTCAATTTCTCTGACAAGTCAAAAAATGCTCCGTCATGAATCCGTCATCTAACAGTTTTAAGCCAAGTAGTTGGTTAAAAATTGTCACCTTTCGCGCTGGGCCACTTGGCAGGGGACTTCTTTAAGTCGTTCCCAGGCTTCGCTGGATACCTTGCAGTTTTTTATATGACATAGCTGTGAGGACTTTAAACAAAGTGCAATTTTGGTTAACGCTTTTTCATCCGTTATTCTACAACTGGCTAACTCGACCTGGACAGAAGGATGATCAATAATTTTGGAAACATATCCCCAAAGTTCACTATGAATAAACACAGATTTCATGTGCGCCTTCCACACGTCGTAATTTGAGTCTTCAAGTTTTTCAATCTGATAGTGGCTAGAAATCATATTAGCCAACTCACTAGACGCCCGTTTTTTCACACAATTTAACTCGATAAAGGGGGAAAAAACCAATTACTTTTAATTTTTTTTGGGTCTATAATGTGCCTGGGCCATAACCTTCGTGGGAGATAGAATGAAATTCTAACTACTCGTATTATAATCTTAATGACAACGATTTTATAACGACTGTGATGACGGTGACAATTCACTTGTGGTGATGTAGTTTTGTTACATTGTATTGTTTATGTACAGCAGTTTACATTAGCGGAGCTGGTATGAAGAAGAAACATTTGCTTCGAAAGGTATACGGTGTATTAAATCTCAATTTCCCCATCCAAACTTTTAGTAAAGCTGAACTTCGTAGCTCTATTACCCGACACGGGAAATTGAAATTGCAAGCATATACCAACGCCAGCCCTAAGCTATTAATAGGATAAGATCACTACCACTGATCTGCGGGTTTCCAACAGAAGGGGTCCATACGCTGTGAAATAAATAATTGTCGTAGCTGGCGACTTGAAGGGATGCGAGTAAACCATCCAACGAATAAATAAATGACGAATTAAGGAATGTTTACTAGTATTTCTATGAATGAATGAATAATGCTTATTCTTACCTCAGTTTTAATTCCTTCCTTATTTGTTGGCTTACAAATGGCGAATGTGCCAAATTAAAAGAACTTTGCGCATATGGCGAATGGCCATAAAAAAGAAGATAAATGTTAATAGACATAGAAGCAAAGCCACGCTCACATTGGCTAACGCTGATCGTTCTGCAAGAAATCTAGCATTGAAAAAAGGTCATACAAAATTATGAAACTTAAGTAGCCGTAGGTTTTCGTGTTATAATCAGCATGATTTTTGTTTTCGAAAATCCAGATATTTGATAACGAAAAATATAATTTTAATATTGGTGGCTTTGAACTCTTTGCAACTTTTAATCATTATTACGCTTCTGATGAATTAAATGTTTTCCTTAAATTTGAATACAGTAACGTCGAAGTTTTTAAGCAAAATTTAACCTCCGCTGACATTATCAAAATGTATTTTTAATTGAACAAGGAGAAAACAGTATTTTTTTTTGTGGTGGAAGTGAAAAAGCCAAAAACTTTTTTTTTTCTGTATAATATATACTCGTGAATATTGATACACTCTAAAAATCTAACTTTGTGCATTTAATCTGTTCGAATTGTCATGGTTTAGATCGCTATATAAATAGGCCAACACTAATAACTGATAACTCTTGAATATGTATTAATCATATTTTTCGAAGAAATAATAGATTTCAAAATTTTGAACCGTGCAGTTTTATTTTTTGATGGTATTTATTATATTTTGCAATTAATCCATCCAAAGCGAACTTATAAAAAAGCTGGAAACTTTCATTGTGCTTTGTACAACTACAATTAAAACAAATAATAAGTGTAAACAATTCAAACAATGGATGACTGGATGGATGGATCTGTTGAATAAAGTGAATACAAAAAACAAATGCTTATATATTTTTTTAAGTGAGAGACTATGTTTTGACCTGATAATGCTGTCACAGTTAATTGCGTCTTTAGAATATTTTTTTAGGGGGAAAAAGGGTCGGAAAATTCTCATATTATGTACACTTATAAGAAAATTTGAAGTAATTAGAGGCAAACATTTTCTAATTATAGACAATTGAATCTCCGGGCGCTCGGCCTCCCTTTACCGTCATTACGCTCGGCTTGGCAACTTTTTCTGTTTTTTTTTTTTAATTTCTATAGGCATGAAAAGACTCCTTCGTTGTTATATTTTTAAAAATATATCTGATTTTAAGAGGGTCGACGATGCTATGTAAGTTTAAAAAAAAAAAGTTTTTCTCGATTTTATTTATCTATCAAGCTATAACCACGTTTGTTTTCAAAACCTTAAGTCGGTAGTCAAAATTTCTCGAAAATCTTTGGCTTAATTTTTAACATTTTTTTGATGAAAATTTATCAGAATATTCTTTGAATAATGCTCAATAATGTAAAAACAACTCTGAACAAAAATCACAAAAATATTTTTTGTATCTCAGACCCTTTCCCCTCCCTAAAGGGCGTATTCTGGTCTAGAAATATCTTTAAAGCTTAGACCTTTAAGAATATCTCCTCAAAAGAATTTTTCAAAATTAGTTTTATTTTCGGAGTTACAGCGGCTTTTATGACGCTGCAACTAAACCGGTAAAGCGGAGCGAATCGCTCTGAACTCCGAGCTTCTGCTGCTTCCAAATAAGGTAGAACAGTTCGCATCGCTAAAAGAACTTCCGAAAATATTGATCATGAAGTAGAAGAAGGCCCAGTGTACAGATCAGGGATCGCCAATGTGAGTATTGAGTACTATTATCTGAGTTACGCTGCCAAAACTATGTCTCAAACAACGTACTTTCCTCGAAACTACTTCTTTCAACTCTCTTGGCGCGATATTTCAAGTTCTAACGAACAGATTTACGTGTTATTAGGTGTATACCTTCTTTGAATAACGCTCTAACACTCCAACTAAACTTTAGTTTAAACAGTTTTTTTTATTATTTTTAAAAAATTAACAACTAATAAATATGAAAAAAAATAATTGATTTTAAACAGTTGCCATTTTGCGAAAATTTTTTTTTTGTTTCCCTTCAGTAGAGGATATTAAAACATCTTTACTAATAAATAATTTACATTTTTTGTTTGCTTCAGATGACTAGAAGAGTTGAAATCGTGTCATTAAATTATAAATAAATATTAAGCAAAAATATTTAGCAAAAATATTTTTTGTTTTTTTTCATCACGATTGAAAACAACCTTAAAATTTGTGCCTCTATTCCGGAATACCCACTTAAAAAGATTATTTGGAGTATTCCTGATGTACCAGTGCATATTTTTAGTGGAAAATTAAACAGAACGATTGCCCCTAATGGTCTTAAACTTCCTGAAGCTTTACATAATTTGCGATTAAGCTCATAACAATAGTCACATAACACTCACACATGCTAATGTGTATAATATCGTAAGCTAACACAGTACTTATTTGCTGGTTGTTGCGTGTTATAGAAAAAGGGTAGGTGGTGAGAGGTGTCATCCTGACCATGCCCAATGTTGCAAATGCCTCTACACATTTATTGTTCCTATTTTACTTGAAATGGTAACCATAGGGTACTGGTCGATATCCACCGCAGAAGATAAAAATAGCAGCACTATAAACGAGACAGCAGATAAATTCCCTGCGACATCTGCTCCAGCAACAGCAGCGCTCTTTTGGATATGTATTTCGGCATGCGAAGAAGCGCCCCGTAACGATTTATATAAGAGCTCAATTTGCCAACATTAGTTTTATATGCGTCCACGCCCCTCAGAGAAGTAGGATGACCAAAGATAGAATTTAGAAGACCAACGAGCAACGCAAGAACTCCTGATAAACCGTCAACCAAATTGATAACATCACGATCGACGAAAGACACCATCCTCTTCCGCCAGCATACAGTATCGAACCCCTGTGATAACACTACCGAAACCCTATAAGAGATATCGTCTCTATTATGCTGGGTTTCATTCGACAACCTCAACGAAATCCCTGGTTTATAAATGCCGCAATGTCACAACTGCCGGCAGGCACATACAGCTAACATAAGGCATACAAACGGAGGTGCATAAAAGGCTGCTCACTATGAGAAAAAAAGAGACGAACACCGGGTTCAGAAGGGAATTGAAGGAACATGAGATACGCGGGCATTCATAGAAGCAAGGAATAGGATTAGGGAGTTTTACCAAAAGGTAACAGTGACCTGTAGTGACGAATCCGGTAATATTAAATAAATAACAACTACGGTCTGGGGTTGATTTATGCTTTATTCTTTATTCTTTATTCAACAAGCTAACAGATTTTAGATAAAATAACTTAAAATTACAATATCACATTAATATTCAATATATTTAAGGACCTTAAAATATTCAAAAGTTTCGATCTATCACCTCATAAATCTATTTCAGAATGAACGAAATTGAAAATTCTTATACATTAAGTTATTATTTTACAAACACTATAATTACGAAAATGTCTAGGGCTTATTAAAAAATTTCTTGTTCGAAGAATCCTTTCTGGTTCATACAATTAAAGCTCTTGGAGTATATCGGGACATATTCTAAGCTATGAAAAGACATTATGAATAAACAGTACACAACGAACACTGCGTCTTCTTTTCTAAGGAATTTAGTTCAATCAAGGCACATTTACAATAGTTGGATAAAAGGGCATTACATCTAGGTGCCATTTTATTTGCCTTATAACAAATTTCGCAAAGAACTTTTATACCCTTTCTAGTCGTGTTGTTAAATTAACGTAGATTGGACACCATACTTTAGAGGAATCCTCAAGGAAAGCTCGAACTAGAAGAAATATAAACAGACCTTAGAGCATATGGGCTTAAGAATTCAGCGCACGTTCGTATAAGAAATCCTAGCATTGAATTTGCTTTAGCTACAATATATAGACTTTATGAAAAGATAACGTAAGTTTCGAATCAAAAATTACAGCTAGATCTTCATTTTTAATTTTTCGAAATTAGTTCTAAATGGCTACATGGTGGGACACCAGATAAGTCCTTGATGAGTCTGGATTGAGAACAACCAATTTTGAGATACTGCTTTCTGTTTTGAAGGTAACTCGAAAGTGTTTAATGAATGCTAAGTGATTTTAATTTCTTTGTAAGAATTCTATGACATACTTTGTCAAAAGCTGCAGGTGGCCTGCAAAGATAGCTAAAATACCACAGTATATCCGGAAATCGTTCTCCCTGCTTCGTTTGCAGGTGTCATCAGAAGTAGATCGTAGACATATACTTGTTGCTGCATCCTAATTTTTGTCCCTTTTTTTACGTCAGGCAGTTATACCAGCAGCGCAACCCCCAACCTGGAGAACCAGTTCATTCATAGATTCCCCGAAGTCAGTAACCTGTTCAGGGTTGTGAGCTCTGCCGATCACCTATTAAGGGTTCATTTGTGTTATTTTTACTCCGGGATATTACCTCATCGTTGATACGATCCAGAGAATTCTTCTGCTGTTCCGTTTGGTATGCTGCTATTTTTGTCAGCTGATAACGATGAAATTCTTAATTAGCTGCCACTGTATCTCTATTGCTGTATCGAAAGTTGTCGTACCTTTCATTCTGGAAATTTTGTGTATTATTTTCCTGCTCGTTAAGTCTGATTAAAGAACTGGAAAAAATCCATTTAAAAAAATAAAAAGTGAGGAAAAAAAAGATGTTTCTATTAAAACTGAGTGTATCGACTCCAATTTATTTTACTCTGTGCTAATGTCTCACCTACCCAATCGCACCGGCACCCGTTTGACCCAAAAGGATTCACCTCAAAATTCGTTGCCCTCACCATTTCGCAAATTAACAAAAAAAACACATGGAGGACAACAACAAGTGGGAAGACAAGATGGACGAAAAGCTAACTAAACAAAGTGAATTAATAATGTGTTTGCTTTCGTTCAAAATGGCTGAAATCAAAACAAGCATTAAACAAAAAATTTACCAACAACTTAGTGAAATAAGACAAAACATTAGTGATATGGACTATAAAGTTAATTGATTCTTCTATTACAAGATCTATATTACACTTCTAAACAACGAAAACACTGAACTCTCACACTTAAAAAATGTTATCGACATCGCTACAAATGAACTAAACGATCTCAAGCACGCATTACACACACAGGAAAACCGTCTAGTTTGTCATTCCTTTTTTACCAGAAGAAAATCCAAAGCCAATATTTAACTCTATCTGCCAGCAATTGACATTAATCCCCCGATTCTCGGTAACATATTTCGCACCTGCCGAAAAGTAGATTCGAAAGATTCAGCCATTATGGTACAGTTCGTTTCACCATACGAAAAAAATTATGTTCTTACCTCAATACTTTCGTACCAAAGAAAAACAAATCTTCAATTATGGTTGCGTGATGCTGACCTTAATTCACTTACGGGAAAGCTTTACACCAATTAACAAGCTCATACTACATCGTGCACTGCAATTAAAAAAATCAAAACTTTTGACATCGGTTAACACCGCACGTTGATGTGTGTATATTAAACGCCAACAAGCCGAATCAGCTTTACTCATTGATTCCATTAACACATTATAGACCAAGACAGCAATTTATTGGACTGAAGTTATAACCGAAAATGATTTATGTTATTATAAAGCCCGTCTGGCAGTATCTCGTTGAATAGTAATAGTATACCAAAAATGCGTTTTTTTTTCTAATTCTGGATCATAACTATAACCACTTTAAAGTATCAATAAACGAAAGAACTGGGTGCTCTGGGTATAAAAATATGGGTCCCAGACGGTTTATATGAGGCAAAACCCCTGCCAGATGTACTAATAGTGTGCAAAAAATCATTTTTTTAAATAAAAGGTATAACTACATATTCGATATATAAATATAACGGTGAAAGTGTCCTGATTCCGAAAATAAGGGTCCCATACTGTTTATATGGGGCAAAACCCCTGCCAGACGTACTAATAGTATACAAAAAATCAGTTTTTTACATAAAAGGTATAACCACATATTCGGTACATAAATATAACTGTGAAAAAGTGCTATATAAACAATAAATTGAGTATATAATACTCGTATGTATATTAGTACTTAAACATTTGAGAAATGATTTCTCAAGAAGTATTAGGTGTGGTGATTTTAACTTATACCTACATTCTCTCAATCAATTGACTGCATACTTTTTTGCCTTAAATCATTCTAATTACGCCAGATTGACAGTGAAAGTTGTAGAAAATTTATGTAACATAAATCATACTCACCCTGATTTGTTAGAGTGTATCAGAAAGTCTGGATTTTGCATTAAAAGATCAAATAAAAGCTTTTCTATGTCACCCATAGATTTAATACAAGAACAAACTATTAATACAGATGCCGCAAATAGATTAAGTGGTGTATCATCCTTTACAAATTCAATATCAGCTTGACAGAAGTAGGCTAAAACTCACACAGATAGAACAGCAAATATTTCATCACTCCACAATTCACTTGGTCTTTCACGTAAGGACAACGGAACTCGTGATCTAAAAACCGGAGAAATGAAACGTTTTTCAAAAAATTTGAATAATCTTATCGGAGAAATTAAATGTTTTAACAACCCATTTGCTCAAGGCACAAGTGCTTGCGATAATCTTATTAATAACTGTACAGAAAAGTGTGTACAAAAGAAAACAGAAGAGTTTTTACTCGGTTTGAAAGAAAAGGATATGCAGAAAAGTTTTTGAGCGAATGCCAAAATGATGATGAAAGGTTTGAAAACGTCATCTCAAAAACTTTAATCCTTAACTTTGCCTCATAACGTAAAGTGGCGAAAAAATTAAATAGTTGAAACGTTTGTGAGATAAAAATGGAACGAAATTTTATATTTATAGCTTCACAACATTCTGTCGCTATTAAGGATATACATATTTAAATATCCTCTAACTCCTGTACCTCAATCATTTGGTCACCTGGATGGTTAAATCATAAAAACCGATAAATCAGTCTTACTCCGACACTTAGAAAAACCTGCAGTGAGCATTAGCCCGAGTCAAGTTGATGCAATAATTGTAGAAAGTTTCTTCCTTCTACACACTTTAGGAGATGTACGTCAAACAAATCCATATTGCATTCAATCAAATAATATCACCTTCAATGAAAGATATACAACGAGACAGACGAAACTAGTCAGTTCGCGCTATTAAAAAAAGGATTAAAGTGTGGCTTGAGGTAAGAGTTATATCTAAAAACACCCTTAGATTCATAGACGTCAATTAGATTTACAACGAATTAGGACCCACGCTTTGCACTGCGCTTTACCGGATGTGATTACACCCCATTCTTCTTTAAGAAAGTGTTATGATTAATTCCGGCAACTGTCAAAGTTGCCTAGAATCAAAAATAACTTTGGAATCCTCTATACCGATTCCAAATGTGGGTTCGGTTAACCTTCAGGTAGCGCTTTAATGGCAGCTAAACGTGGGCAACAAAATCAAAAACGAAGTTGAGCGTCACGTGATTTTTACAGGAATCACGAAACCTCCAATTACGAAAAAAAAGGAAAAAAAAACCGAATCAAACAAAAGGAAAATCTCCCCCGAAAAGAAACAACGACGAAAAAAAGAAAAAACAATATTTTACAACGTTATAAATGCTCCAATGGAGTACGACGATTTATTTGTCAAATTAGCGGAACACTTGCCGAGAAAGCGACCCGCTATTTCAAAGTCCCGAACGCACAAAGAAAAAAAAATTAACGGGTCGCGTGTTTCGTCTAATCTCGAGATTTTTACGTACGCGCGGCCCACCGGAGTCTCTTTTTTCACTTCCAAAAAAAACAAATGCTAAACTGCGCTGCTTTGCACTATATATTCTATACTTAACTTTTCTTCTCTCGCGGTTCTGTACCCCTTTTCAGCACAGTTTACTGAATCCTTTAGTCCTGCAACTCCTCTATCCTTGTCTCCTCCCTTCTCCTTAATTCCTTTTTTCCTTTCGGTACGCCAGAAACAGAAAAAACTCGCGATTTTACTTTATAAAAAAAATCTACTCTACTTTTACTTCTTTACAAAGAGAAAAATTGCCTCCCGCACGGATAAAAAAAACTCTGGCTGGACCCTCACTTAATGCTGGTCGTCACAAAAGTGCCTTCCAGATCTTTTTTTTCCCTCCACAAACTCCCGCCAGACTCTCACGCACATTCTCACATCCACTCACCCAACCAACAACGGGGTTCCCACGACTACACGACTTGGAAACTTTGCTGGTGTGTGCTCCCGTGTCCAACTATGCCTCTCATACATTCCAATTGTACCCACTCACACTAAACTCCTCAGTCACTGAGTTCTCTCCTGCTTCCAGTGTTAACTGCGAACTCCACTGAGCGAGTTTATGAGAGTTTATGGATCCTAGCTATGCCTAGCTATTGCCCTAGACATTGGAAGCAAATGGAAGATTACGAGAAGCAATGTTTCTCCTATTGCTGATCCCCGGGTAATTTTCCCCCATCGAACTTCTCAAAATTGCAAAACAAAACAAACGCGAAGGAGATAGAAAGTCTGATCGAAGGTAAATGGAGGGTTGGGACGAAGGAGGAGAGTTGTGTGGGTAATCTGCTTATACCCCGATCTAGCCCTTCTCTAGACCACCGCCCCAAACAAAGCTAAGTATATGTGCCTCGGTGCTAATTTACCCCGGGTCCCTACTTACTCCGGTGGATCGGCGTTCAGATTTGGGGAGAATGGGGCGACTGACCAATAGCGGGTCATTCCTTACAATTATGTCTTTAATTTGTTATTTTTGTTTGGTTGCATGTTGTGGGCCTTTCTGCCCGCCTGGTATGTTGTTATGCTTTTTGTTATCGTTGTATCGTTTATTGTTAATAATTATTGCTATTTATTGATTTGATGTCATTTTTGTTCCTATTAATGTTTTTAAATTCCCACGTTGGAGGCTGCCTCCTGACTTTGCCGTCCGCCTACAGCCTCTGCTGCTCCTTTTGTGCTCCATCGGTGGGATACTGTCTTGAAAGGGGTCGTCATCCCTTCACCGATCGAACCTGACTTTGAAAGTTGATACGACGTTGCTCCCTTGTTGGGGGTGTAGCAAAAAAAGAGACCGCCATCTCTTCCCCAAGGACATTTGAAGTTCGCATTCACATCCATTCTTGTCTCCACATCGATTGCAGGATGCGGAACTCCTGAAGCCTTTGTGTCTTAGGCTGTCGTTGGGGTGTAAGCTCCAGGGATCGTCTTCACCCACCCGTCATCATCGTGTTGGGGTGTCTGGCTAGAAAAGACAGTCCGTGCGAGTCTCCCGTCTAGCTTACGGGCTCCGACAACGGTGTTACTGGTGGACTTCCTGTCGCACCCTGGGCTCCTGGTTCGTCGTGAGTCTCCCTACCGTCGTTAGGGCTTGACCGACCGACCCCCTCTTATTCCTCTAAGGGTATTAATCGCCCGTAAACCTATGTGGGTTGCTTTCCGAGAAAGTAAAATTTTCCCAACGAAAGGGAAAATAAAACCTTTTAAAATTTTCAAATGTAGCCCGAATTATCAGTCTATTTTTGCCGAATTAGGAAAGATATAAACATAGATAATTTAAACTTCGACCTGGTTGAAAGTTTCGTCTGTGGCGTGTACCAAACAAAGGCCTTAAATGTAAATGAAGCGCGGTACGAAATATTTTACAAAACTTACAAATACACATCCAACAACATTTTTAAAAATATTAAAAGTGGGTAACATTTTCTTATGTATGTAAATATAAACCTATATAATATAAAATGTATTTGTTTTATATAGATGCAACTATATATCCTTTGTATAGAAGAATGCAATTAATAATGAACCAATTTCAATATCGCCATCAGACAATGGCTGGGTATTGGAGGATAGCATATTCAAGGTGAATTGGTTTGACGGTAAAAGCCCTCCTGCAGAACTGGAAGATATTTTAAGAAATAAAGTGGATGTATCCGATAGTGAAAACAATATTCAAAATAGCGAATCATCTAATGAGCCGGATGACGAATGATATAATACACACACACTTTTAATACATTTTTTTATTGTTTAAATTATAATTGGATTCATACCTTGTACTTGATAACATACAAGTGCATCCAAATTAATGTATGTATGTATATATAAACAACAAATGTTTAAGTACTAATATATATATTATATATTCAATACATAGAAAAAAAAATTTTTTTTACTCTCAGCACTTTTTCACAATTATATTCATGTATCGAATATGTGGTTATACTCGTACCTTTTATTTATAAAAAACTGATTTTTTACATACTATTAGTACGTCTAGCAGAGGTTTGGCCTTATATAAACCGTCTGCGACCCATATTTTTGGAATCACGACACTTTCATCGTTATATTTACGTATCGAATATGTGGTTATACCTTTTATTTAAAAAGCTGATTTGTTGCATACTACTCGTATTAGTACGTGTGGCAGGGGTTTTGCCCCATATAAACCGTCAAAGACCCATATTTTTATACTCAGGGCACGCAGTTCTGTCATTTATTGATACTTTAAAGTGGTTATACTTGAGATCCAGAACTAGAAAAAACTGCATTTTTGGCACACTATTACTAACCTCTGCCCCAACGAGATGCTGCCAGACAACGGGATTTGATTTAATTTATTTACGGACTTTATAATAACATAAATCATTTTCGGTTATACCTTCAGTCCCAAAAATTGCTGTAGCTAGCTGAGAGAGAGTTGAGAGGGTCAGTTGGTTCGAAACAGTCAAGTGGTGTAACGCAGTGTCGTGTCAGGCGTTTAGTAATAGGGCAGTGTATAGAGCAGGAAAAAAAAGAAGTACCGTCTATACTATAAACTTAAAAATTAAAACCAGTTTTTGTTTTCTGAAGTTTCTGGACTAGCTTGGTGCTGTTGGGCGATTCATTCTTCCTCAAGTCAAACCTTGGAATTGGTAGTTAGAATTGGAGCGATACGACCGAGATGCAGAGCCCAGAGCCAGCTAAGTGCTTTTACAGTTTTTTTTGTTAATTTATTACAAAATTTATAAGCAACCCTTATCCAGTTGCAATAATAAGGGCATATTACCAAAAAAAAAAAGAAAAAAAAGAGAGTGATAAAACCAATTAGCCAATTAGCAATAAAGACAATTTCCTTAAGTTATTCTGTAGCCTGGTGATAGTGGTACTGAACCCAGTCGTTCATTGATCTCCGCAGAGAAAGGATGTGTTTCGGCTTCTCTTTTTAAGTAAAAAAGTGGATTAAAAATTTTCAAAAATCGTAGAAGAGACAAATTTTACAAGTGTTCAGTGGCCTGACGGCAGTGGTGGTGACCGATCAGTCGTTCATAGATCTCCGCGGAGTACACACGTGTTTCGACTTCTTTTAGTAGTAAAAATAAAAGTGTATATAAATTAGCTTTAATCAGACACAATTTTTGCAAGTGATTCGGTAGCCCAGCGGTAGTGTTGGTGGACCGCCTGCGGAGCGTCTCCGGTTTAGTAGGGCGGTAGGGAGTCGCGACATGTGGGATGTTGCTTGGCAGCACCAACAATTTTGGTGGCTTGCAGAAGAAGGGGAAGCTCCATCGTCGAATTCATCTAGTGCAGGATAGCTCCATTAGGGAGCAGAGTTGGTCAGCCCAATTTTTTTTAGCTGTGGCCGGCATATTTTTTAAAATAAAAAATTATAAAAACTGAAAAAAAGGTTAAGTAGGCGTAGTATTTAATTTAAGTGGTCTGTAAGTTTTAGTTTATAAGTTTTATAATAAGAGAAAAAAAAATGTCCACTTACTAAGTTTTTTACTAAATAAAATTTAGTTTCTTAGTTTTAGTTCTTAAATTAATGCAATAATAAAAAGAGTACTGTAAAGAACGTCGAAAGACATGTAGGCTAAGAATTATGTTGAACTTAGAGTGTCCGCATGGGGCCAGTAAGTTAGAATAAGATAGTTTTCTTAGTTATTTAAGCTAATTTTTAAGCATTTTTTTGTCTAGCTTGCAAGAATTTCTGAATTTAATAAAATAAAAATGCATTAAAAATGAAAATAAAATGAAATGTTGGTGGACCGTGGAACAGGGGTCATGGGTTCGATTCCCGAGAAAATTAGTGCGCTTTTTTATTTTTCTTTAAAAAAATATAAAATAAGAAAAATTAACTGACAATAAAAAGTGTTTTCCGAAAGATGAGTGGAAGCGAGCGGCCCGCTATTCCAATAGCGGGATCAGAAGATTGAATGTTGTCATCTGATGATCAAACCGTAAAATCAGTCCACCAAAAGCAGTCTGCAACAACAACATCAACTACAACACAGAGGAGGAGGAAGCTTAGGCCAACTCCAAACCTCTTAAAGCGCACTTCCCTTTCAAATTCTAACGAAAAACTGCCGGGTAAAGTATGGGAGGAGGCGGCAACAACATCTTCAAGTCTGAGGACGATGAGGAAGATGTGCAAACTCTTAACAGCAGCATAAAAGAGCTACACCAAAAGGTATTGGCTATTAAAGCCAAACAAGCCATAAGAAGAGAGAGGGAGCAAAAGCAGCTCCAGAGTCCACAGCAACTACAAAATCACCACAGCAACGAATACAACAGCAATCAGCAAAACAACAAACAGTGAAAAAACCGACGCAGCGCTGTACTAAGATAAAAAGCTTGTTAAAGGATTCGACGACGGAGTTCTTCTCCTTCACTCCGAACTACTAGAGTCTACTAGTCCGGAGGAGCTCCTCGCACTGCTCAAAGAGAAAGAGTGCGACGGTCTCAAATTCATGGGGGTTAAGCCGTTCGTCACAGCCAGAGCCAAAAGGGAGAAACGGAAGCTACCGTTCTTCCTGCTTCAGCTAAGTTCCGATAGCAAACTGGATGGTCTAAGGAGTATTAAAGTCTTAGACTACCAGGTTGTACACTGGGAAAAATTAAAAAGGCACGAAAACATATTGCAATGTGTTCGCTGCCAAAGGTTCGGGCACGCCGCGTTGAACTGCGAAATGCATCCTCGATACGTTAAGTGCGGTAAGAACCACAAGCCTGAAGAATGCGCTCTAGGTAGGGATGGAGCGTCAGAAAAAAGCCAACTCTCTTGTGTTTTATGTAAGAACACGGGACACACCGCAAACTATCGAGGTTGTCCCAAGATCCAATACATAAAAAGAGTAAATCTGGCTCAACAGCAAAAGGTGGAAGTTAAGCGTCCACCTGTTCTATCACAAACACCAGCCGTTACTCCCCAGGTTACCTACGCCCAAATGGCGGCAGGTAGGGGAAATACGGCACAGCAAGCGAAGGTTGCTTCTCAGGCCCCAGCGCCTAGAGCACCGGAACCGGCAAATGACATGCTAGCCATCTTGCTCTCTATCCAGGGGCAAATGGCTAAGCTGCAACGTCAAATTACCGAGCAAGTTACGCGAGTAGATCAAATATACGCGCTGCTGCCAAGCCTAACGCACCTACAGTCGTAATGGGTACGTACATGGCGGAGCGAACCCTGAAAGTCCTTGCAGTGATTGTTAATAATGTTAGCGGAAAGCGGTTAAACATGGTGTCAGTTTATGAATCTAAGGCTACTCAATCCACTATTCATCTTAGAGCTCGAGACACTTTTTCGATTTCTGAGACTGAATTTGGAGGAAAACTACCTCATTATCGGCGGAGATTTCAACGCCAAATATAGCGACTGGGAAATAATACACCAAACACTAAAGGGAACCTGGTGGGGTCAGCACAGTGTGATGTCCCGACTCGCCCTAAAGGCGACGGATAGTCCGTCGTTTCCTAGACATGGTTCCTATTTGGATCTCCAACTGTGTGACACACGAATACAACTGACAGGTACGAACCAAAAAACTGTAAGCTGTCTTCGCACTTTTATGTATGACAGTGACCATTGCGGTATTAGTACCGATATAACCGTTCCGAACGAAAATGCGGAATTGGATGAGTATGTTCAAGTGCATTTCTACAACTATAGTAGAGTGCGTTGGACATACTTCTTCAGGACACTGACTAGAGCACTCTCCTCGAATTCGCTCCACCCACCGTCCAACAGAAATCTGTCAAACGAGGAGGGTGACAGGTATCTAAAACTAATGGATGAGACAATTAAACTGACTATGGACAAAACGATACCTCGGTATCAACACACTGACAACGAAAACTTATTCCACAACGCAACTATTGACGCACTTCACCGACATAAAAGTAGACTACTCTCACGACTGAAGACCTTGTACCGACAGTTTACTGACAGACACAACCCGGAGATTATGACATTAAAGTCGTCGATAAAAAAACCTCCAAACATTAATATAAGAAAATTACAGGTCTTCTGTAAGTTTGTATTGGAACAAGAAAAATCCAGGCTGTAAACACCAGCAACCCATATATGATTCCGTAAATAAATAAAATGTTTCGGAGATCAAGACGACCTTTCATGTCTTAAAATCGCCCGAACGGCAGACAATGAACGTATACTTTCAACAGCATTCATAGATCCAAATGAGGCTATTGATGATGGCAACTTCTTTGGGATCGAAGATCCCCAAGAGAAGGTAGAGGCTATAGGAGCGACTTTCCAGGAGGTCTATAAGACAAATGACATCATTGGTCCCAACCATGACCTGGAAATTCGAGTCCTTGTCCACAAGTTCTACCTTCGAAATCAAATAGTGAATTGGCGAATCGAGAACTCGGGTTTCACCCAGTAGAGTGACGAGAATATGGTAAATAATGTCATCGCCGATGAAAAGGACCAGCCCCCGTTCATTTCGAAGGAAGAGCTCCAAACGATCTTCGACACAATTAGAAGTAAGACATCAGTGTGAATACCGAACATTGTGCTTCGACATCTCCCACTAGAAGCAGTGGACATTTATACCACCCTGTTTAACAAAGCAATGAATAATGCACATTATCCAGCGCATTGGAAAACTGCGGTGGTACATCCTATCCCCAAAAGGGATAAAGACACCTCCAATCCGGCGAATCTCCGGTCGATCAGTCTCCTTCCAAATATTAGTAAGGTTTTCAAAAAAGTTATTAATAGAGTCCTGACTAAGTGGGTTGAGGACAGAAATATAGTTCCGGATAATCAATTCGGCTTCAAGGCGGGGCATGATGTTATTCATGCCGCGTCTAAACTGGTTTCTGATATTCAATGGAACAAAGCCAAGAACCAGTGAACTGGTGCCTGCCTGGTTGATTTGGAGAAGGCTTTCGATTCCGTATGGTTAGAGGGACTCTTCTACAAGTTGGGCAGACTGGGTATTAGTAATCAACTGCTGTATATTCTTTTCAATATGCTCACAGATAGACAGTTCATTGTGGAAAATGGCGATGTGACTTCTACTGGTACATTCAACATTAAAAACTGCTTGCAACAAGGTGCGGTCAATTCGCCAATCCTTTTTAAAATTTACACTAGTGATCTGATAGGTTCACTTCACCATGCTATAGCGTACGCAGACGACTTAATCGCGTACAGATCAGGTCCAAAGATTGAGGTTATAAAAAGTTGGAAACCATTCTGTTTAGGACGCCTTTATCTGGGACCTCTGCGGATACCAGAAAGAATTGGCGAAAGTTTCAGATCGTGGGACAACACGGGCAGCCACTTCTTTGTCGAAATGTAGTCAGATACCTTGGGATTTGGCTAGATCAATATATGTATTTTAACAAACATATAGATGTTGCTCTGGCCAGAGCCAAAGGTGCTTTTGCCCTTACAAAGAGACTGTTTTATAGCAGACAACTCGATGCGAGGGTAAAGGTGATCTGTTACATGGCCCTTATTCGGACTATGCTTACATTTAGTTGCCCCGTGTGGTTCAACATGAGAGCAAGTCTTTTGGAAAAGATTCGGCTGTTTGAGAGGGCTTGCCTAAGGGCATGTCTTCGCTTATACAGAACACCAGAGTCTTAGTACATAAAGTTCTATCCTAATGAGGTTTTGTACAATAGGGCGAACCTAATATGAGTGGACAATTTTGTTATTAAGTTGATTCGAAGGCACATTGCAAGAGCAATGACCTCGTCGAACAACCTGATCTCTGGGGCTTACTACCCCAATTATATGTATCACGATAGAGTTCGCTTTGACGGCTTTATTCCTCCAGAAGCGTTCCTCTACCTAGATGAAAAAGGTCTGATCCAGGATAGATTAGCCGTGCCGTTAATCTTCCATGTCGCTTGAACAGCTGCGGACAGGCGACTCAGCTACGACAGAGACTTCGCACACGGCAGTGCGGAGCGTCTCCGGTTTAGTAGGGCGGTAGGGAGTCGCCGCATGAGGGATGTTGCTCGGCAGCACCAACAATTTTGGTGGCTTGCAGAAGAAGGGGAAGCTCCATCGTCGAATTCCTCTGGTGCAGGGTAACTTCATTAGGGAGCAGAGTTGGTGAGCCTAATTTTGTTTTTAGTCGTGGCCGGCTTACATAGGTGTAGGTAGGGTTAAGGTAGATTTAAGAGTACAAATTATAAAAACTAAAAAAATAACTAAAAGCTATAAAAACTGAAAAAAAAAAATTAAAAAGAATTAAAAAACAAAAAAACAACAGAGAAACACCAAAAAGAAATATTGCTTATACAATAAGTTAGGTTTAGTAGCTTAAATAGGCTTAGGATTTATTTTAAGTAGTATGTAAGTTCTAGTTTATAAATTTTATTATAAGAGAAAAAAAAAATGTCCATTCACTAAGTTTTTTACTTAATAAGATTTATTTTCTTAGTTTTAGTTTTACATAAATTAATGTAACGAAAAAAAAAAAATACTGTACGGAACGTCGAAAGATTAAAAGTCGTGTTTAACTAAGAGTGTCCGCATAGGGCCAGTAAGCTAGAATAAGATAATTTTAAGTTAATTAAGCTAATTTTTAAGCGTTTTTTGTCTAGAGTTACTGAATTGAAGAAAATAAAAATGCATTTAAAATGAAAAAAAAATAAAAAATTAGCATTTGGTTGGGTCGTGCGGAGGTTCCGGGTTCAAATCACGGAGTTCTTTATTGTTTTTTTTTCTTTTTTCCTTCCTCTTTCTTTTTTTGTTGCTACTCATTCAGTCTTCTTTAGTCAGTGGGGGAGCTTGTTGTTATTGTTTTTTGCGATAATACTACATATACCTAGAATTAAGATAGAGTTAAAATACCTACATTTAAATTTAAGATTGTACTTTTGGAATTGAATCGTATTGAATAAATTGTAAGAATTGTAAGGAAATTGTTTGTACTAATTGAGAAAGGCAGAGATTTGTTCGCGATCGTCACAACCAATTCGCGATTAAAGTTGTGTTGAAGTTGTACGGAAGAGTAATCGCGTGGCGCCCGTTTCTTAAACATCATTACCCACGGCCAGCCTCCGCATTCGGCCGAGCAACCTTCCGTACAACGCCGCGGGGTAGGGGGTAAAAGGACGGTAACATTTTGGCGCCCAACGTGGGGCCCTTATTTATTCAGAATCAGCCATTTAATCAACCCGTCGGTAGTCGCGTGCTTATTTTTTTATTTTTATTATTTTTTTTTATTTTTTGGTTTTACTGTTTTTTTAAATTATTATTATTTTTTATAAAAGCTCTTGTTGTCCCGTCTGGAGAACTTGAATTATTTATTTTAGCACAAAGAAAGAACCTCCAACCACAGCTCAACTGGTTATTTTTTTCTTGGGATGGAGATCAATAGGTTAAGCTCGGAAGTGGTTCGATATGAGCTAGATGTTAGGGGACTTATAGGTAGTGATGTAGATGAGATGAGGAAGGTGTTGCGCACGGCTTTAAGGAATGACTCTAGCTTCATTTTGCCTGAGTATCCGTTTAGTTTTTCAGAGGATCAAGCAGCCATACAATCTTAACTACAAGAAATTTTAAAGTTGACGAATGAGTTTGTTGGTGACGAAAACTCAACACAATTTAAGAAGATTTCTGCTAAACCTGAGTGGGTTTGGAGGCGGTTGAGTAGGTCACAAGTTAGCACTCCCGAAGAGAAAGCCTTCGTTTTTGATGTCAGGCAACAGGTGGTAGGGCTCCTCTCGAACCTAGACGTTAAGGTGGGCATGGATGTTCCGAAGCAGAAAGAAAACGCGATTCAGGGTGAAGAGGTGTTGGGTATTTCACCGCCGAACGAGACGTCTCACCAATAGCACTCACTGTGGTGTACCTGTCGCCACCTCACCACCTTTGTTTACATCAGAATAGATGGTGCCATTATGAGATGGGGCGTTAAGCTCAGCGGCGACCACACTCAGTCAATTAGTTGCTTCTTGGAAAAGGTAGAAGAGCTAAGGGAAGCTCGGGGATTCACTAAGGCTGAGCTTTTTTCCGGGGCTTACGACTTTTTTGAGGGGAAAGCGGCAATATGGTTCAGGGCCAATAAACCATTTATCAGTTCCTGGCCACAACTGGTCCAAAAGTTAAAAGCGGAGTTTCTGCCACCGGGGTACGATTATAGGCTCTGGAAGGAGATAAGATGTAGGACACAAAGCAGTTCCGAGGCCATAGGAATTTACGTTAGCGTAATGTTAGGACTATTTTCAAGGATAAATGAGACATGTACGGAGGAGGTGAAGCTAAAATGGATTCGTAGAAATATTTCCCCCTTCTATCGACGCAGATGGCCCTAGTCGAGATTTCTTCGCTGGATCGATTAGTGGAAGTGGGACAACGGCTGGAAGCAACGAGGTACTTGGTCAAGAGTTTTGCGCCACCACCATCCAGGCGAAATAATTTTCTACTAGAACCGGACTTAGCGTATGTAGATGTAAGAAAGGGGAGAGCGGATGTGCAAACTTAAAGTCACTCTTCGAATGATACCGCAAGTTGACCCCTCACTTGTTTGCGATGCAGGCAACCAGGACACATCGCCGCCCAATGTCAGCAACCGGTTCGTTGTTATAGCTGGAATAGGGTTGGTACCATTCGCAGCCGGTGCCCACATTGTGCATCGGAGTCTCGGGTTTCGGGAAACAACCCCTCGGCTCAAGGACAGGCCGGGCTTTGAGTCGAACGAAAGAGACCGCAATAAAGAGGAGAAGAAGCGTGGGAGAGTCGGTAGGGTGTAAGGTTTAGACTTTATATTGGAAATGAAGGGTTCTGACAGGCGTCCTTACTTAGGTGTAGAGATTTATGGGGTAAACATTTTAGGGTTATTAGATTCAGGGGCATCTCGGACGATTTTCGGAAGTCAGGGTTGGGAAGCGCTGCGGGATTTTAATTGCCAACTGTCCAAATCAAATGTTAAGGCAGTAACTGTTGCTAATGGGGATGGTGTTGACTTGGTTGGTGCACTCAAGATTCCTATAGAGGTGGAGAATAAGGTGAAGGTAATGGAAGTGCTTCTGATACCAAAGTTACCGCATAGTCTAATTTTTGGTACCGATTTTTGGGAATTGTTCTCAATAATACCGGATCTCAAAAATCGAGCCTGGAGCTTTGGAGAGGAATTACTAGGGGTGGAAGAGGGCTTTCTGCTAACCGACACGCTAAGAAATCGGCTCAATGAACTCGTTGAAGGGATTTTCCAATCGATGGGCAAAGGCCTGGGTTACACTTCGCTTGTTCAGCACGTCATTAAAACCAATGCCCCACTTATCAAACAACGGTACTATCCCGTTTCTCCCATAGTGCAGCGACAGATTAATAAAGAAGTGGACGATATGCTGGAAGCTGGGGCCATTGAGCAATCTTCAAATCCATGGTCGTCTCCAATTTTGTTAATCAACAAGAAGGATGGGAGATACCGATTTTGTGTGGACTTCCGCAAGCTCAACCAAGTAACCGAGCGCGACGCGTACCCAATACCATACGTCTCTCCGACCCTTGACAAACTTCGAAATGCTAAATATCTTTCTTCACTTGACATCAAGTCTGCCTACTGGCAAATACCTATGGCCGAGTCATCGAAACAGTACACAGCGTTCACTATTCCCGGAAGGGAGCTGTATCAATTTCGCCGCATGCCTTTTGGGCTACGTAACGCCCCAGCTACTTGGCAGCGTTTTATTGATACAGTCATCGGAGCCGACCTTGAACCAAACTCCTTTGTGTACCTAGATGATGTCATAATTGTGGCTGAACTTTATGAAACTTATGAAGTCTTGCTGCAGCGCATTAAGGATGCCGGTCTTGTCCTGAGTCGTGACAAGTCTGATCCTTGTAAGCCAGAGCTAAGGTACCTTGGTTATGTCGTAAATGGGAAGGGCCTTTTAGTGGATCCGGAAAAAGTTAAATGTATGGTTGAGTATCCACAGCCAGTGACGGTATCTGGAGTGCGAAGATTTGTCGGTATGGTGTCGTGGTATAGGTGTTTTGTTCAGAACTTCTCGGCTTTGATTGCCCCAAATACAGGGCTTCTCAAGAAGAAGAGCCACTTTAAATGGATCGAGAGTTGCGAACAAGCATTCTGCACGCTGTAAGAGAGGTCGATTTCAGCGCCAATACTCAAATGTCCTGATTTCAGTTTACCTTTCACCGTACATACAGATGCCTCCGGTTGTGGGATAGGAGCTGTTCGAAAGGAACTACTCCACTACGGAACGGGAATATCTGGCTGTTATTTGTGCCATGGAAAAGCTTCGTCCATATTTAGAAGGTAGTAGTTTCACTGTAGTGACTGACCATCATTCGTTACTGTGGCTAAACAATTTGAAGGACCTACCAGCAGGGTAGGCTGGCTCGCTGGGCTGTCAAAGTGCAGCAGTATGATTTTAAAATCATGCACCGGAAAGGTAAGGATCATCTGGTCCCAGGCGCTTTATCAAGGGTTAATGAAGAGTTATCTTCAATTTCCTTAGCTACGGCGGCTTCGTGGTACCTTAAGATGTTGGAGGTGGTGAAAATGAATGGGGAAAAATTTCCAGACTGGAGACTGGAGGAGGGTAACCTGTTCAAGCGAGTACGGACGAGATATCCGAAGTTGATGACCCAGGATAGTGAGTGGAAGCGAGTAGTTCCGAGGGAAAGCCGGTCCGAAGACCACGACGACATTTTGAGTGGGCACGGAGGGGTACAAAAGACGCTAGACAAGGTGGCGAGAAGCTACTATTGGCCGAAGCTAAAAACAAGTGTCACAAAGTACCTCTGTGCATGTACCGTCTGTCAGACGGTGAAACTTACCTACGGAAACCTGCAGGACTGATGGCTTCGAGGTGTAACGTCAGCAGACCTTGGGAGCTGTTATGCGTGGATTTTGTAGAACCGCTTCCTCGGTCTTCTAAGTAGTATTGCTACATTTTGACGGTTGTCGACTTCTCCTCAAAATTTCCCTTGTTCTTCCTGGTTAGAACAGCAACCGCCAAATCCGTACGAGTTAGTGTTCTTAGTGTTTGGGGTCCCTAAATGGATTGTGTGTGACAATGGAGTGCTGTTTAAGAGTAAGGAAATGGCCGATTTGGCCGATGCCTACAGGGTCACTCTGAATTTCACTGCATTTTACCAACCCCAAGCCGATCCGGCGGAGCGGTATAATCAAACGCTAAAGACAAAACTTCGTGCCTGTGTTTCCGAGAATCACCGGAAATGTGATGAGCCTCTACCCAAAGTATCGTGTGACATTCGAACCTCAACACACGAAGTCTTCAAGGAGTCACCATACTTCGTTTTGTTTTGGAGGGAGATGCTAATTAGGGGTGATGGGTCTGAGGTTCCTTCAACTATTTTTACCGCCGATCGCTCTTTTGATGTTCAGGCCTGGTCAAAAGCTAAAAAAAAGTCGAAAGAAGGAATTTCGTCTTATCCGATGCTGCGAATTATCTTACGGCAAATCTTGCTCCTAAGTATGTAGGTCCCTTTGAGGTTGTCCGAAGAGTCTCTCCCTGGACGTATGAATTAGGGGACAAGGGCGGGAAAAAGGCAGGCGTTTGGCACTCAAAAGACTTAAAGCTATTTATAGATAAGGACAACCTACAGTAGCCAGTCTGCTTAGGGTAGAAGTACGTAAATCTTTCCAAAGGAAGGGGGTGTTTATTATGGTTTAATTTTTGAAAGATTTTCGTCTAGGTTGGTGTGTGAACTCATGTCAGTGGGAGAATCACCCCCATGTATGGAGCTTGGCGCCAAGGCAGTGCGCGCAGCTTCACGTAGGGCGTCGTAGGTTTAATTCCCTCTGGAACCTTGTTCTAGTTCCTTTTACTCTTTTTCATAGGCCATTTTCGCCGGGGTTTTCATTATGTACATCTGATACAGCGGGTGGAGATGTGCATGGTGAACACAGCGGAAAAATGGCCTGATCCATGGAATGGGCTAAAATTACCAAGCCATATGATCTAATCCACGTCGAGGTTAGGCTGTAGCTAGCTGAGAGAGATTTGAGAGGGTCAGTCGGTTCGAAACAGGCAGTGAGTCAAGTCAAGTGGTGTAAAACGTCAAGCGTTTAGAAATAGTGCAGTGTATAGAGCAGCAAAAAAAAAAGTACAGTCTATACTATAAACTTAATAAGTTAAACCAGTTTTTGTTTTCTAAAGAACGTTACAATGACGTACTTTAATTTTATTTGGTTAGGACCCTAAATTCAAAATCGTGGTTGGAGGTTCTAATTTTGGTTGCAAGGAACCCTGGACTAGCTTGGTGTTGTTGGGCGATTCATTCTTCCTCAAGTCAAACCTTGGAATTGGTAGTTAGAATTGGAGCGATACGACCGAGATGCAGAGCCCAGAGCCAGCTTAGTGCTTTTACAGTTTTTTTTTGTTAATTTATTACAAAATTTATAAGCAACCCTTATCCAGTTGCAATAATAAGGGCGTATTACCAAAAAAAAGCAAAAAAAGAGAGTGATAAAACATGCTCGGACTGTTATACGCCATGTATATTTATACTGTTTTAGTCAAAAAAAAAAATATACGGTCGGTGGTCGTGATAGCCAAAGCGCTTGGCTGGGTCGTGCGGAGGTTCCGGGTTCAAATCACGGAGTTCTTTATTGTTTTTTTTGCTTTTTCCCTTCCTCTTTCTTTTTTTGTTGCTACTCATTGATCTTCAGTCAGTGGGGGAGCTTGTTGTTATTTTTCTAGCGATAATACTACATAAACCTAGAATTAAGATAGAGTTAAGATACCTACATTTAAATTTAAGATAGAATTAAGTTTGTATTTCTGGAATTGAAACGTATTGAATAAATTGTAAGAATTGTAAGGAAATCGTCTGTGTTAATTGAGAAAGGCAGGGATTTGTTCGCGATCGTCACAACCAATTCGCGATTAAAGTTGTGTTGATGTTGTACAGAAGGGTAATCGCGTGATGCCCATTCCTTCAATTTCATTACTCACGGCCAGTCTCCGCAGTCGGCCGAGCAACCTTTCGTACAACGCCGCGGGGTAGGGAGGTAAAAGGACGGTAACAAGTAGTCAAATAAAGTGTTACCATCGTACCTTTCTTAATAGTAAATAACATATATTGTTAATACAAATATCTTTACAATCAAAAAAATAAAACAATATGAGCGATAGTGAAACAGTGCGTACTATAATCAGAGTGCTAAGCATGTTGCGGTTAAATTTACCACAACAAGTTCTAGCCTTTCCCTTTCCTTTCGGCCTCACTCATCCACATACTTTTCTGTTGGTTCTTCAAAATCCTAGAACGGTGGTGGGCAGCCATGGGTCCATCAGCCATTGGTGCCCCCTCCTAATATCTGGAAGGATCAACTACGGCAGGTAGGACGGACGGTCCGTTAAAGTAACCATTTGGAGGAAGGCGCGAGACGAACGTCCAACGTTTAAGTGAATAAGAGCCATTCACAAAGTCATCGGCTCTTGCCCTTATGTTGTGCTGTCTTTCAAATCGGGTAGTTTCCTTATCCTTAGAAGGCATCTCCGCTCCATCACTGTCTCTCCTGCCCGATCCACTTTTTCCCCACCGGTTCACTTTTTGTCCGTTGTCTCCTTGGAGAAGTATATTAGCGGGAAGAATTGGTGGGTTCTTGAACTCTGTCTTTCTGCTTTTATGCTTTTCGGAGGAGACAACCAATAGGTCTACGAGAAGAAGAGACAGGAGTCTCCATGAGAGTGACGGGCGGTCACTCCCACCCAAACCTTTTACGTCTAGAGCCAGACGGACCGTCTGGAACCCTCTGCGTATAATTCATATCACCGACGCTCTACTTAGTGACGGACGGTCACCCACCGCAAACCTGTGTATAAGAAAAAAAAAACCATTTGTAAAAGGAATAGCACTGTAAAGACTGAACCCCTATCTGCGTGCCCCACACTACCGAAACACTATACCAAAGGGATTCACCGGGATGTCGTTAGTTTGTATTGGGAAGCGTTCCAAAAGTAGAACTTTATCCACAAAGGCCCGTCGTAGTGGTTCCTCGTTTCGCCCTCACTTCACCCCAACCGATCATTAATAGAAACGAATAATGATCAGGAAGTATGAACTCGGTTAGGCCATATATTGTTGGCAAATTATCTTTTTCTTTTTTTGTATATTTTGAGAGGGACTGGTGTTGCATTGGGGCTGAATGCAACCCCAATGTCATGGGAAAATATTAGCTCGGGCCAAAGGGAAATTTCCCCAGATGTGAGAAATAAGAATAGGACGTGCATGAGTGTGTGAGAGAGGAAAAGCAACGGTGGTCCAAGAAACGGTGGCACACTTCAGCAAATTTGCGGAGTGTAGCACACAAAAGCCAAAACTGCACCGTTGCAACCGTCTGAACGGCGAGTGACCATGACCATCTTGGTTGACCGTCAAAAAGTTTATACAAAAAAAAGATAAAAACAAAAAAAAATATATAAAAAAAAGAAATAATAATAAGAATTAAATAAAAGAAAAAATTAATTAAGAGAATAGAGATTAGGAGGAAAACAAAAAAAGGAGAAAGCGCGAGCGTCAGGTCAAAAGGCAAAACAAAATAAAGAGGAAGACTAAAAGCTTCAAACAGAGCAGGAAGTGAGGAGGAAACAAGGATGAATTGAAGACTGACAGAGGAGGTAGTTTTACGGATGAACGATAAGTACCCATTGTTTAGACGTAGATCTCCCGGGTGAATCTTTTTGGGCATCCCGTAAAAATTCGCGAAACAAGTGTCGGGCTCCGCAATTAGCGGTTCATTCTGTGCTTTGGTACCTTCTGTACCCCGTTCAAAAGTAACGTTGTATTGTTCCCACTTCCCGGCCTAATATTGTTCCTGTTTTTATAACGTACTTCTTGGTTTTTTTCTTGCGTGATTTTTCCTTCCGATTTTCATTAAGGCATACGGTTTTGCACTTCCGATCGGAAAAAGTGCGTGGCGCCTAACTACATCAACGAAAGTTTTTTCTTAATTATTTTCCTGAACCCAGCCCAGCTGAGCAGCCGATAGGTTCAGCAAACAATTTGCTGCCAGTGCAAATTTCCCCAGGGCATTTTATATCTTTTTCATCGCTGATCCCAAGTGACAGATCGTCACACGAATTTTTACCACCATCTGCGTGGTTTGGGTTTTTGGTTCGAACGTTTTTTTATAAGTTTTGTTTTGCCGGCAGCCCAGCAATTGACAATATTTAATTCGTTTTAATCGGGAAAAATTGTACAACAAGCAGTCAAAAAAATGGTGTTAAGGTTTGTAATATTAACAAAGTTTAATGACAAAAATTGATGAGTTTCGAGATCTATTTGTGGAGTCCTTTGTTGATGCAGTTTGTGTCACAGAAAAATGGCTGCCAGTAAATAAAATAACATAGATACTTTATGTGTTTCAAATGGTTACAAAGTCCTTTGTGATAGACAGGGACGTGTTGGTAGTGGTGTCGCAATTTATATTAGTCAAGGTAACAAATAAAAAAACAGATAAGAATCCAACCTCTTTATTGACATAATAGGTGAAGAGAGTACGCTGCTTTTTGGATTTGTATATAGGCCTGAAAGAAGTATTGATTTTTCCTCTTTTATTTCGCTTACCTATGGAAGAAACTACGATTACGAGTCCAAATATGATTGTGTGGAGACATTAATTGCAATATCCTAACTGAGGATTCTCTTATTAACAACATGAACACATACATTCAATTTATTTTCTGTAAACACAGATTCACCGACTCACTTCACAAGTATTGCTCCTCCAACCTTACTTGATATGTTTTGGGTAACCAACTTAAATAATGTGGCATTATGTAATCAACTTACATCAGCTGCATTCTTAAAACATGACTTAATTTACCTAACTTACGATTTTAAGCCTATTTTTACACCTAAAATAATTGAATATAGATATTTGAAACACATTGACTATGCTTTACTGGAAGAAAATGTAAGAAGTGTTAACTGGGAACGTATTTATTAAATGACATCACCTTATGAACAAATTGAATATCTCAATAAACACATCTTAAAATTATACGACAGATAAATCCCATTAAAAACAAAAAGTAAGACACACCAAAGTCAATCTTGATTCACTCCCCAGATTCGCTCCCTAAAGCAAGAGCGAGATCAAGCTTATAACCGATGGAAACGATTCAGTCTCGACGAACACCGTGATGTGTGTACTGAGGAATCAAGTTGTAGTGGGTTCTGCGAAGTCGACAGAACGGGCGACAACTATGGAAAAATCTTCGCCAAATCAGAACCACTAATAGTCCAAATGATTGTGCACTTCACATTGACTGTGATGAGCTAAACCAAAAATTTGTCTGTTTACCAGTTGCTAAAAACTCCAACGGGGTGGATTTTAGCCCAATTTAAATTTTTTCCCATACATATCAAAAGTTTTTGAAAAACTATTGCAGAAACAAATGACTCTGTACCTTAATAACCCAAGCTTGCTAGCATCAAAGCAATCTGGTTTTCGTAAGAAACATAACTGCACTACAGCCTTATTAAGTGTCAGTGAAGATATACGGCGAGCGATCGATGATGATAAAGTAACCTTTCTCATCCTACTAGACTTCTCAAAGGCGTTTGTCACAGTAGACTATTTTATTTTATGTGACAAACTTGAAAAATTCTTTAATTTCACAATTCATTAACAGATCGGAGGCAAGCAGTTGTATTTAATAACCGTACATCTAGTCTCTTGCCGATCACACGTGGTGTCCCCCAGGAATCCAGGGGCCTCTTTTATATTCAACATACGTAAATGAACTGCCCAATATTACAAAACACTGCCCGCTTTATATGTACGCGGATGATGTACAAATATATATGAGCTGCCATCTTGGCCTTATCGAACACTGTGTAAACACTGTGTGTATTAATGAGGAACTAAGGAATTATTAATGAGGAACCCTAAGAAATCCGAATCACTAATAATATTTAAAAAATATATTGACGTTTCAGTTTTTCCTCCCGTAATACTAAACAATGAACTTATAGCGTATGTCGAAACGGCCAACATTTTTGTTGTGGTATTCAACCGTTAGTTGACATAGGGAAATCATATAACCTAAGTTGTGGGTAAAACTGATGGTGTTCTAAGAACTTTATCGGCAACCCAATCCTTCACTCCTTTTAGAACACGTTTGATGCTGGCGAAAACATTACCCTTACCTACTTAAGTTTATGGGTGTGAAATGTTTTCCAAATGTGATTCCTCCAGTCGAAGGAAACTAAATGTTGCATTTAATAACGTAGTTCGTTATATCGTTGGTCTGCGCTCGGAACATTCGATAATGTTCGTCAATTTCGTGTTCTAATTCTTCTCGCAGATATTCTCTTAAGCCAGCAACCGAATTATCTTTACGAGAAAATACGAACGGCATCCTCTCAGAGATCTCGAATGCTTATTCTTCCGCATCATGCCTCCCTTACATCTGAACGTCAATTTTCGTTCACGCCATTCGCTTCTGGAACTCTTTGCCGCGTTCTATTAGAAACGAAGAGAATACAACTAGGCTATTAAATATGCGTATTTTTTCGCAATAAAATTTACGTTGAATATCTCATTAGGACACTTCTATGTTTTTTAAAATATTCTTCTTATTACCTTTTTTTTCTCTCTTGTTTTGTTTTACTCTCACTTGCCATTATACATGCATATATACTAATTATATTATCCTATCAATACTTTTTATTTTATTTTTATTTTATTATTATTTTATTTTCTATTTTTTTTCCCTTTTCTCCCTACTTTTACCGAATAGTTAATACTTTGATAGCCCACTGAAATTTAGTTTAAATATATATTTAAATCATGAGCCAATATAGCTTGTATGAATTTATTTTGTAAATCGTTTTTGAATTATAAGTTTATCTTTTATCTCATAACTGTAATCATGTATAACTTTTCACTAGTTTATAAAATGTACGAGTATATCTTAAAATGTATAAGAATCTTATTCCAAATAAATAAATAAATAAATAATAAATAAATAGTTAGTAATTTCTTGGATAGCAGAGGTTCTGATTTTGCATGTATTTATTTTGATCTTTGTAAATTGTCCCCAAGGATCCAAGCTAAAAGCACGTCAATGTAGGCGTCGGACATGAGGAGAATCAGACCCAATATTGCTGCTTTATAGTGTTGCACGGTAGCTTATATCACGCGCAGCTTCTTTGGCGCTTATGTCATTTTCGGATTATTTTGCTTTAGACAACTTTTTCTTAAAGTCCAGCAAGATCTTGGGTTTGAATCGCGATTTGTGTCACGATATTGGAGTAGGATGGAGCCATACTTTGATATGATGGCGAATTGGAAGGCCTGATTAAGGGAATAATCATCAACGGGGCTCCCTTCCAAAATTCTTCAGTTGAGGAGGTGGTATTATGAAGTAACTTTAGAAATAGTTCATTTTTGTAACCAACAACTCTTATCTCCTTTTGCCAGCCCTTCTATCCAAAACGGCTTCCTCTGGGCACTCGCTTTCATTTTTGATACGTTTGGATTTTTAGCGTAATTCCTGCATGGTTTTGGGCCAACGGCAGCACTCACATCCCAGAATGGGTTACGGTCCAACCGACCCGTCGTTCTAGGGGTGTCAAACATGGAACTGGCACTCCAGGTTGGAGTTATGTCGCTGGGGTAACTGCCCGGCTATGAAAAAAATACAAAAGCAAAAAACAAGCCTCGGATATGGACGGAACTACTGTTGAACCCATGCAAACGAATTAAGGAAAATGACTTCGGACATGTATAGTACGTGGAATGTTAGGTCCCCTAAAAGGTCTCGAGCAGCCGAACAGCTAGCGGAGGCCCCAGAATGCTGCAAAGAAGACATTTCCGCCATGAAAGAAATGCGGTGGGATGGGCCTAACAATAAGAGAATAAAAAACTGCGACATTTACTACGGCGATTGTTATCGACGGTAAAAGCAGCACCTATTTGGATGAGGATTAGTTGTTGGAGGCAGACTTAGGCAAGAAGTCTTGAGTTTCCAGCATATCAGCGCCTCGTAGCAATCCGCATCAAGGCTAAATTTTGCCAACATTACCCCGATATGCGCACACGCCCCTACAGAGGAGAAAGATGACAATACCATATATGCTATCTATGAGCTCTTGCACAAGACCTACGAGCAATGCCCTAGCTATGACATCAAAATTATCCTTCGCGATTTTTAGGCAAAGCTAAGGATGTTAGCATATTTGGTAGCACAGGCGGAAGATCTCTGCACGACACCACCTCTCATAAGGGACTCAGGTTTAACGACTTTATAGCGGGACGAAACTTACTAACTAGTAAATATTTTTTATATGTTATGGTTTATATTCTCAGTTGGTATCTTTAAAATAGGATCAGCGTTTGCGTTATCTTCAGATTTATTTTTTTATACGGATTTTAAAATCGAATGTTTCTAGAAAAATGGCGTAGTGCTGCATTCTTGTGGTGTCGGTAAACCTTTAAGTTTATGTGAAGAAAATGTTTGCGATATAGACTAGTTATCGGTAGCCAATATTAATTTCAATTCAAATAAATATTGATAAAAGTTGTGCACACCATAAGCAATACCTTTCTTTATCGATTTGGCTGTATTTTGTTGAATCGTAGGAATTGTTTGTGATGCAAAACGGACCTTTCTGAGTTGTTCATTTATAAGTGACTTAGCATTGTCTCAACCCATAAATGTCTTAGACTGCCAAAACTACAAATTTTTTTTTTGTTTTTTTTTTTGGTGGGTAGGTGTGAAAATCTTCATAGGCACTATGAACCCGTTGCTCATAGTAGTGTGAGATTCTTACTCACTAAAAACACGCCTCCCTTCTTATCGACTACTACTAAGTAACCTTATCAAGTAGTTTCCGTTTCAAATAACGTTCGCGTGGGGCAGGTAGCTTTCCAGCAAAAGCACCTGTTAGTACCGCTATTATATGCGGATAGTTCTTATCGCGCCAGATCGAATGGTCTCATTCTTTTTAATCGACGCACTAAGTTTGTCTCGTCCAGAATTTGGAGTATTTTATTATTACAATGACCATGAAGACGAATATGGAGTTTGCGAGCAAAGTTCATTATTTCGTCCTCGACGGTAACTATTCTTAAGTCTCTGTGGATATATTTGTCTTAGAACTTTGTTTTGATAACCTTGGAGAATATTTCGGTTGTTTGGTTTAGTGCAACCCCAAAGTTGTATACCGTACGTCCAAACAGGTTTAAGCACTTGCTTATAGATGAGCAGTTTGTTATGTATGCTTAACTTGGAATGTCTTCCTAGTAGCCAGTACATTTGTCTGAATTTATTTTCAAGTTCATCACGTTTCTTCTTAACATGCGGCTTCCATTTCAGTTTTACATCTAGTGTCATTCCTAGATACTTTGCTTCATTTGCATATGGTATTTGTACCGAGTTAATGAAAATGGGAAGGTTGTTTACTTTTCGGTAAGTAAAATTAACATGAGTAGATTTGGTCTCATTGAGAACAATTCGCCATATCTTTGTCCATTCGTAGATTTTATCCAAAGCCGTTTGTAGCTTTCCAGTAGCTAACTCGACTGAAGTATCTGTAGCTAGTATCGCCGTGTCGTCCGCGAACGTGGCTACTATGGTACCTGATTCTTCCGGTATGTCTCGAGTATAGAGTAAAAACAATACCGGACCAAGTACAATTCCTTGCGGAACTCCAGCAGCGATTTCTTTAAATTCCGAGTATTCGGTGCCATGTTTAACACGAAAAATTCTGTTTTCCAGGTACGATTTCAGAATCGTATGCAGCTCTCTCGGAAGAACCTGACTTAGCTTAAAATTTAAGCCTTCATGCCATACCTTATCGAAGGCTTGAGACACGTCAAGAAACACGCTAGAACATATCTTTTTCCCCTCTAGGGCTTTCTCAATTTCATTCGTAATTCTAAAGACCTGGTCAATTGTGGAGTGCTTAGTTCTAAAACCGAATTGATGATCAGGAATTAGACCCCTCTCTTCAATGATCAGTTGCAAGCGCTTCAATAGGAGTTTTTCAAATATTTTAGATATTATCGGCAGAAGCGATATCGGTCTGTAGGACTTTTTTTCATTTAGAGATTTGCCTGGTTTCGGGACCATTATAACTTCGGCAACTTTCCATTGGCTTGAAACGTGTAATAATCTTAGCGCGGCGTTTATAAGTTGGAGCAGTTTGATCAGGGCTTTCTTTGGCAACTCCTTGAGAATTTGACCTGTTATCAAATCATAACCAGGGGCTTTGTTATTTTTCAATTTTTTAATTGCTTGGTTAAGTTCTCGTAGGGATACTGTTTTTATTCTAAAATTGTCCGGTGCCGTAATTATATAATTAGAACCTCCTGTTAACGCCTGTCCATCAAAAGGCTTAAAGGTTTCTTCTAGGTGCTCGGCAAATAGATCCGCCTTCTCTTTATCTCCTTTTGCCCATTCGCCATTATTTTTTCTTATGGGAGGAAATTGCATTTGAGGCTTTTTGATTCCCTTCATGGCTTTCCAGAGGGAGTAATTTGAACTTCTTTCGGCAGTCAGACCTTCGAGATATGTAGAGATATTCCGATTTTTGTAATCTCGTATTGCTTCCTTTAACTTGTTGCATAAGTGGTTTAAGTATGTTTTATGCTGGGAAGCACGGGATTGTTGCCATCTCTTGCGCGCTCTCCTCTTTTCTCTCACCAGTTCTTTTATTTCTGGCGGATATTTTATTTCATTACTTGCTTTCTCTTTTCTTTTTGGAGTTGGAGTGTTGTTCCAGGCAGCGTTCTGCAGGACTTTGATGAATCTGTCGACTTCGTCTTCTATTTCGTTTTGTGTTTTCAGCGACACGTTTAGAATAATATGTTCATTGCAGCAATTTCTAAAACCGTTCCAGTTAGTTTTGTTGTTAGTTAATCTAGGCGCCACTTCTTTCTTAATTAAGAGTATGCTTAGTGTCAAAATGACTGGTGAGTGATCTGAGGAGAGATCATAACTTTCCTCGATGTTTGTAGAAATTTTGGCTGCTCCCTTTGTGACAAAGAAGTCTACAAGATCAGGGGTCTTTGTTATATCCGAAGGCCAATATGTTGGTTTTCCTGACGAGAAAAAGTCAACTTTACATTGCATTCCGGCTTCATAGAGTTGTCTGCCTTTCGTTGAATTACATCTTGAGCCCCAGAAGGTATGTTTCGAATTAAAGTCACCACCAATTACAAAATTCGGTCCGAGTGAATCAAAGATACCTTCAAAGTCATTGTTTTCTAGCTTGCATCACGGGGGACAATAAATGGATGCAATGTTGTAGTGCAGGTGGTTATATTTTACGCGAACCGAACTTAACTTCATTGCATCGCATTCAATCTTCATATTTATAGAGTGTATACGAGTATTTATAGAGTGCAAATTATAATGTGTCAACCACATTAGACGTTATTTGCTTTTTAGCATTTACACATAGTTTTCCACAACATAAGTAATAAGTTAAAAGAATTGTAAATATTTACTTTAATTTTGAATGAATCGAGCATACGTAGTAGTAGTAAATGAGACCCACGAAAGCGTGAACTTTTTTTTGTTTGTTGCTCGTCCTATGTTTTCCATAGCCTCCATCCTTGCATTTTCTGCGATCATTGAGATGTCTTATACGTTGTAAATCGTGCTCGTTAGTAATTCGTGTTTTATCTAAGAAAACCCCTTTAATTCATATAATAGCATTTCGATATAGCGCTACCATTTAGCGGGATCGCAAGCAACTTCGTACATCTTCTTGGTTGGTGGAAAAACACCCAATAGATGTATGGAACTATCGCTGCAAATAAGCTTTGGATAAATAAATTTTTGAAAACTTATTTCCTTTTGCCATTGGGCTAAGCATTACATCGTCGGAGGTTAATGGTTGCTCATCTTCTTTTAGTGTTGGATTGCACTTGATTTTATAATCTCCACACTTGCATATTTTGTGTTTTCTCTTCCACATCATAGCTATCGGTTTTGACCATTCACTGGTATCACTTTTTTCTAACAACTCTTCCCTTACTTGTTTTCGACTTCCTTTTCCACGACTTCAGTTGACGGAAATGGTATTCTCCTGGTTTTTAAAAATATCAGCAAGTCACGTCTTACAATGTCATCTATCTGGTGGTCTGCAACAATGGTGTTAACATCTGTTTTTTGGTTTTGAATTTGCTTAGCGGTGATATAGTACTATCCCAGTTAAGCTGTATAATACGATATTCACCGTAAGTTGAACGACCCACCTGACCTTTTGGATATAAAGAATTTGCAACACTTATTGTACATTATGTTTGTAATTATTATATAAATTTTAAAAAAGCATCGAAAATGTGAAAAGAAGAAGAGGTGTTAGATGTTAGACATACATCTTGTTTTTTGACATTTCTCAAGTAAAGAAATTCAGAACAAAAATGAACGAAAATGCTCCTTATTTCTATAAAAACCATGATGGGCGCATCGTGCAAGGCGATTCTTTCCTCTAAAGCGGAGGCTACCCCAATCCTTATCCACAATGCATCTACTATAAATGAGCTATAAGTTATCGCGAGAATTAGAATAAGAAGTTTGATATTTCGGTGGAAACGATCCCGAAACAAATGAGACTCTATCCGGGCACACCGACATATATTGGAAAAGAGATGATTGTGGAAGGAAGAAACGCGATGGGATGGCCCGAATAAAACGAGGATGAAAAACTGCGACATCTACTACGGCGATTGTTATCGACTTAGAGAAGAAGTTTCGAGTTTCCGGTATGTAAACGAGCACCTCGTAGCAATTCGCATTAAAGTTAAATTTGTCAGCATTAGCCTGATATGCGCGCACGCCCTCAGAGAGGAGATACCAATGATACCTTCTATGAGCTCTTGAACAAGACCTACGAATAATCCCCTAGATATGACATTAAAATTGTCCTCGATGATTTAAATGCAATGCTAAGAAGAGAGGCATGTTCGATAACACGGGCGGAAGATATAGCCTGCACACTACCCCCGATAACGGACTCAAGCTTATCGACCTTACGGCGGGATGAAACATTATTGTAGCTATCCCGCGGAGAATTTCTGATCAGTCAATCCTCAACCAGATGGCCTACACTGCGATCGACGCAAGACATTTCTCTAGTATTATGGATATCTGAACGTTCCGAGGAGCCAACATTAGCTCGGACCACTATCTTGTTGTAGCCAAGGTACGGTTGTGGATACCCCGAGTACCACTAGCTAATATTCTGAGGAATTTCGACGTCAGACGGCTACAATCGCAAGCCGTCTAGTGCCCCCTTAATTTCTCTCAAGAGGTCCCTCGCCACCATCATTATGCATCGAAGACCAGTGGCAACACTGCCAAAAAGCTATCAGAGATGCCGCTTCTGAAGTGCTCAACCACCACAACGAAACCCCCGGTTTGGTGACAAATGCCGGCAGGCACATGAAGCTAATAAAACACACGCAATGCGTCGCTGAAGAGAAGGACTGGTCACAGGCTCTATGAGCAGAAGAGGAGTGACGAATGTTGGCTTCCAGAAGGAAAAAGAAAGAGCATGAGAATCGCGTGGTCGAGAAAATCGAGAGACACTACTCCAGGAATGAGTCTCAAAAGTCTTACCAAAAGGTTAAAACAACATGCCATGAACACAAACCCCAAGACGATGCTCGGTCATATGAATTTTTCAACATCATACTTGAACAAATAGTGCAAAACTTACGTGTTAACACAAGAGGCACAATCTTTCAAAAGTGCGTCTAATAATTCGCATACGCCGATGATGTTGACATAATGAGAAGAAAGCATAATGAGAAGAAAGAGGCGTTTTTGCGAATGTTGAGACGGAAGCGGCGAAAATTGATTAAGATGTTAACGAGGGCAAGACCAAATATATTCTGCCAAGCAATAAGGACACTGAACACCGACGTCTTCGACAGAACATCGCATTTGCCAGATATAACTTTGAGATAGTTAAGTACTTTGTCTACCTAGGCTCTGTTATAAATTCAGACAACGACACTAGCGCTGAGATCAAACGAAGAATAACTCTGGCCAATCGCTGCTTCTTTGGGTTAAGAAGGCAAATGGTTAGCGAGGCCCTCTCTCGAAAAATTACAAAAATTACCCTATATTAGACCTTTATAATCCCAGTTCTGGTCTATGGTCCATGGACATTATCAAAAATGGATAAGGGTGCCTTTGGTTGGTTTGAGAGAAAAATTCTTCGAGTGATCTTCGATTCCGTCGGGATCGACGATGAGTGGAGGAGGAGATACAACGACGAACTCTGTGGATAATTACAGCGATATCGACCTAACCAAAAGAGTTAAGATCCAAGGACTAAGATGCTTTGATCATGTGGGCGGATGAAAACCAGTGTTCCGGTCTAAAAAGTCTTCGAATCCGCCTTCGATGGACAGCGCAGTAGAGAAAGACCGAGATCCAGGTGGCGCACGAGAATGAAAGGGGACCCCAGCCCACTTGTTGGCTGAGGCCCAGGTCCACCCCGGACTGTAGCACCACCTAAAAACAAAAGGGCAAATAGCTTAGGATTTGCGCGAATTGCTTTTGAAATTCGGGTTTTTCGATTCTTAATTCTTGCAAGCCTTATAACATTTTGCATTTTGCGTATAGAGCGTATATTTAAGACATAAATTTCAGCTCTTTGAAATCGTCATTGTGATGTCGATCTGTCCATGGTTGCATGCCTACCTATCCTGAGCGAATTCCGCATAAAGCTCATCAAGAGTTCATTCCACTCATACCTGGCTTTCCTACATATTTCTTGTTTTTATATCTTTTTAAACTTTGATTATTCGAATCATGCTAAGAAAGAGTGTGAATAAACTTTCTTCAACTTATACATCAACTTATATATTCTGCAGAACAAAAATTTACCTTATTTTATATATTCAAAGGTCATATGTGTATTTATATTCCTTACGGCTTGTATTCATGCTGCGAGCCTAAGCACACATATTATTGTAATTAGTATAAAAAACATTAATGAAATTCAGACAAATAACGTCTTAGCTAAAATTAAGAGATAAGAAAAATGAAAAATGTTTTCAATGCGATTATTGGATAAAATAGTCTTAAGCGAGTGAGCAAAAGGGATGCTACACCTTTCAAAAGTATCAGACATGTTTTTTTAAGCATCAACAAATATATTTATTTCTAATGATACTCTTTTTTTAAGGTACTGAAAAACTTTCTTTTTTCTTTGAAGGATAATCGTGTTTTGGCTGAGTTAGAGGAACCAAAGACTTCTGGATCTGCTTTAATATCTGGATCAATCATTCCTGGTGGGAGTATTGACTATAAGTCCATTTCTAAAAATGGTGAGGCTTCCAACATTTTTCAAAATAACTTCCAATAATTGGAACATACTTTGGAAAGTTCATGTACATACATAGATATATGTATGTGATTATTTTTGTAACATTTTTATTAACAAAAACCACACTAGTGATGTAGGTGGGTCGGTAGCTCAAGTTGTAGTGAACAGGCTTCCAAATTGGAATGTTCGGTATTCGAATCCCAGCCGTGCCCGAAAGGCTTGCATATTTTCAGTCAACAAAAATCAAGTAAGATATGTAGTTGACTACGATTCAACAACAAGCCAGCTCTTGGTAACAACAATTTAGTACACTTAAGGAGCAAAAAAACTTTGTCCAATTTACCAAAAAATAAAAAGCTTAACACATGCTGAGGCATTATATGTGTATTTATACCCACTTGAGTGTAGAGTTCACCAATGAAGACTAGTGATTTACATACAACAAATAATAATCAAAGATGTCATATCACATGATCTTGGAGGCCGTTAACAGGTCGATAACGTAAAATTATCATAGATAAATATATTTATTCCGTTAATCATATACCATGTGTTATCGCACAATTTACAAGAAAAATATCGTGTAAAGATTTTACTCTCTTAATGTCTTACTTCTAAATTATAATATGACCAATTTATATAGATTTACAATACAAAAAGTCCATAATTATTGAGAAAAATAGCGGGACAAACCTCATTTAAGTACAGAAGTAAAAATAATATTAATAATATATAACAAATACGTATTGTAAATAAATAAAAAAATAGGTAAATAAGTAGTTATAAGGAATAAATAAATAAATATATATATAAATCATAAATATACACATAAAAAATAAATATATAGTTATATAAATAAATAAATAAATAAATAAATAAATAAATAAATAAATAAATTTTTTTCATTTCATTTTTTCATTTATTTATTTAATTCGTGTGTACAAGTAAGACGTTGTCTTTTATAGTACATAAATAACAAGATAAGTAACATTAACAACTCTTAAATGTAATATATAAAAAGAAGAAAAAAGAAAGAAAGAAGTAGAAAAAGAAATAGTAAGAGAGTAAAAGAAAGAAGAGCACAAAAAGGGTTTGAAAGGAGGTTAGATCAATGAAAAAAGGAAAGTAGAGTTGTTGCAGTCAGGAAAAGTGTTCTAATGCGGAAGTTTTGAACTTGTTAGATTCCATTATTTGCTTCGTTGGTCGCTGTTGGAAGAGAGTTCCAAAGTCTGGTGACGTGAATGAAGAAGATGCGAGAGGAGTTTAAGTAGTGAACTACGCATTATAAGATTCATCGTTAGGCTCAATTGCGCAAATTGAAGCTTATCATATAGATATTTAGGCGATCTTTTATATATAAGTTTATGCATAAATTGGCAGCACCTTATCTTTAGAAATTGCTGAAACGTACACCCTAGAACTAATTTATGATGGTGAGATACATGGGCATAACGGTTCAACCCATATACATATCTAATCATATCATGAAACGCAACGAGCAATTTGTGTTCTGAGTGGGAGTCAAGCTTACAGTAAACAGTTATGGAGTAATCAATAATGGGCACAAACAGGGATTTTACAAGTTTAAGTTTCGTACATGTTGGGGTAAAACTGGAGGATAACCGGAGCTTATGCAGGTTAGTGTAGATTCGACCAATTGCATAATTGACGTGGTCATGAGAAGAGAGTAATCGATTCAACTTGAAACCAATTGATAAATAAACAAAATAACATTTGTCCTAGTATCGATCCTTGTGGCACTCCAGCAAGCAACGGAGCAAATCTGGAGGATCTGTCACTATGTACAATTCTCTGGTACCTATTACCTAAGTAATTAACCATCAGGCACACCGACCTTTTGCTAAAACCAAAAAAAAGTTTGAGCTTCTGACATAATACTTTATGATCCAGTCTGTCAAAACCTTTGGAGTACCGTTAGATAATCCCTATCAAAGTTAATCTTAATAACATCCAGAATTTTAATCATGGCTGTGGAGCAGCTATGATGAGCTTGGAATCCAGATTGAACTGGGGATAACAAGGAATGTCGATTGATGTGACTCGCAAGAATTTTCTTCAAAACTTTCGACAGGCCCGGTAAAATGCTAATTGGGCGAAAGTCATTTGCCGTTGAAGGTCGAGGCTTTTTCGAGACAGGGATTACTTTTACCAACTTCCAGTTGTCTGGAAAAGAAGAGGTTGTGATACAATAATTAATAACGTGTGTGAGAGAACTCAAAATATGAGGTAAAACCATCTTCACAAATCGGATAGGTATCCCATCTTCACCTACAGCATTTGATTTGATTAAGCGAATGGTATTAACAATGTCAATTTCGGAGACGACTTCAAAGTCAAAATCAAACTCAAACAACTGTTGATATTCAGGAATGAAATTCGGGTTGTTTGTGGCACCGGAAAGAAACGCGCCGTTGAGATTATCAACATCAAGTGTCGTTGTATCGACGGTAGCATTTTTCCCGACCCCAAATTGAACATAAGTTGCTCCATAGTTTTTTTGAGGATTGATTAGTACTTAGTTTAGATATAAAAATTTCTTTTCTTAGCTCTTCGCGTTACAAAGGTTGCATGATTGCGTACCCGACAAAATATTTCCCAGTTGGCGATAGTTGTTCTTTGTTTCCACCTAGAGTATAGCTTTTTACGGGCTTTCATGGCATTTCGAACCTCCGACGTAAACCAAGGGCAATTCTCGTTTTGAACAGCAACTGTCTTCAATAGAAAATGCCTTTTAGAAAGGTCAAGTAGTAGAATTTGCAGATGATTGACTTTATCGTTGACATTTGATGCATAATAGGAATTACGCCATGGTAGTTGGCTTGCATCCAGTTGCAAGTTATAGTTGTCTACAGAAGAAAAATCTCTAAACTGGAATAACAATGGAAGCCGAGACCGAAAAAGTGGACATTGTGCGTACAAAAAATTAAATCATGGTCGGAAATCCCTGCTAGAGACAACTGATCCTGAAGTAAGACATTGCGACGATTGGACACCATAAGGACATCAATAAGACTGGGGGGAACATCTGGGCCAAAACGTGCAGCATACGAGTTAACTATCGACAAGCAGCAGCAGAATCTTAGAGTAGGTGACTTTTATAATCACATTCTAGAAGATCATAATTGAGATCACCACAGACTACAATGTGCTCATATAAAGCAGTAAACTCCTGAATTGCAGAAAACAATGTCTCCGAAGAATAATAGCGTTTTGGGTTATTAGCAATTCCAAGAAAACATTTTGTATTGACATCATTAACATCCAGCAAAAGATATTCTATTGCGTATCCTTTAGACTTCTTAAGCTCTCTACACTTGAGAGCAGTACTATAGTATACAACAACTCCTCCACCAGATGTAGTAGTCATTCTATCATTGCGAAGAAGTTTATACTCCGGTATTTCATATAAAAGATCTACGGCATCGTCATCTTCAGGGTCAGACCATAACCAGGTTTCAGTAATACATATAATATCGAACGCAGAATTAACAAAAATGTTCTTTATGTAGTCTAATTTGGTAAGATTTAGACTACGAGTGTTTAGGTAGCAGATTTTTAACCCTTCACATACTCTAGACAAAATGTTAATCATTGACCGCATTGCGACCCCATCCTCATTAACACCAACAGACGTTGATAGATTATTTAGGTGTATCATACGAGTAGCAGCATAAGACAAGAACAAATAATGAAAGCAGAATGTAAACAATCAACAAGCATTCTTGGGATACACAATAGTAAAAACAACAACTATAGGAAGTGAGTATAGTACGAATAGTATTGATCGGAAAGTAGACATGATAGAAGGAAAAAGAAAAAAGATATAATAAGAAAAAAGCAAAAAACAACATAAGGTGCATTTTATTGGCAGGTCAGTAACCAGGACAGTAAAATTTTACATTACAAACAACAATAAGTCGAATGCTTGCGATAAAAAAGCCAGCATTCATTGCTGCCGATAAAGTTTTAATAATTGAAATTCAGATGGCGCAATGTATGCTATAAGAAATGATTTTGTTTTATGAAGGATGCGTTCGTTAATTATGTGTCTGTTTTTACACGAACTAAAAAATAATAGAGAGAAAAATACTTTTCATGTTAAATTTGTACGTGTTTAAGTTTAACTTTTTTGTAAAATTTAAACAAATTTCTGTCTTTTGTTAATTTATTCTTAAGTTTCAGCACAAAAAGAATTTCGCGCATGCCTTTTACGAAGCGAATTCTCTTTACTCAGGCCTATAAACTAAATACGAGTTAAAAGAAACATTCGCAACTTTGCGAACCCACCCCCAAGCTTATTCAACAAGTCAAATGACATTTGGAGTGAGTTAAATTGTTTTATTGGCATTGAATGAATGAGCTATTCTCTAGCGTTAAACTCTCATTGATGTAGATGCGTCTGCTAGGGGTGGTGTTGTTGACATCAGCCGTCGTCTTAGAGCTGATTATTAGTTCTGCAAGTGCTAAACCTCTCATTGCCCGAAATGCACCAGGAAATGCACTTTGCTCGGTATGCGAAGAGAGTCTGATAAGCAGCGGATCATCGGTGGACTTGGTTTTAAGGCGAAAAGCGTCGAAATGTGGTGAAATTTGGTGATTTAGACTTGCAGCAATATTTTTTACCAAATAAATGGGATTTTCGTTTGGGTTACGTGATATGCCGCGGACAATCAAGTCACGAAGCCGTTCTTCACGTTGGAGCTCCGCTAATTCCTCTTTTAATCCCCGATTGTCATCCCGTAGCTCTGATATGTTGCTCTTAAATTGTTGCACTTTTTCGTTAAGAGAAGCAATGGCGTCGCTGATTTTCTTATTAACATTGCATTCAAACTCTGAAAGCAACAATTTAAATTTCAGCATTAAACTATCCTCCAGTTCCCGAAGTTGTTCTGACAAGGATGCTTTCTTGTGAGTTGGACTTCGGTTGATGTAAATTTGCTGGCGATTTATCTGGCGTAGATGTAGAGGCCACAGCAGATTTTTCTTTGTGAGTTTGTCCGCGTGTGGTTGACATAGTGCGTTAAATTGATGGTCAGTAGCAGAGATAAAAAAAATAGATGTGTTTAACTTTCTTTGGTGTGCAAGTAAGAGTAAAACACTGAGTAAAAAAAATAACAAATATGTTCAATTGAGTGCTATGATTTTTAACTTCAGTATAATAAAAAGGCGGTTTTTTTCCCTTTGGATTAGGAGCAAATTAAAAACACGTCTGTTCACTTGACATATCACAAAATAAACTAATTAATAAATAAATAAATAAATAAATAAATAAATAAATAAATAAATAAATAAATAAATAAATAAATAAATAAATAAATAAATAAATAAATAAATAAATAAATAAATAAATAAATAAATTAATAAATAAATAAATAAATAAATAAATAAATAAATAAATAAATAAATAAATAAATAAATAAATAAATAAATAAATAAATAAATAAATAAATAAATATATAAATATATAAATAAATAAATAAATAAATAAATAAATAAATAAATAAATAAATAAATAAATAAATATATAAATATATAAATAAATAAATAAATAAATAAATAAATAAATAAATAAATAAATAAATAAATAAATAAATAAATAAATAAATAAATAAATAAATAAATAAATAAATAAATAAATAAATAAATAAATAAATAAATAAATAAATAAATAAATAAATAAATAAATAAATAAATAAATATAAATAAATCTCACAAGTTTATATATTGTTACAAGTAAAGTGTGATAGAAAAATGATTTTTTGTTTCGTAATCTAAAATTTCAATATTGTCGTATTTCTTTCCGATTTTTTCCCGTTTTTGTATATTTTAAAGATGTGCCCAGTATAAGTTATAAAAAAAGACAGTTTTCATTTGTACTTTCATTTTATTTCGACAGTTTCATTACTACTTCTTTAAATGTTTCATAAACATCATGACAGAGAGTCGTCCATTTTGGGGCTCCGAAAATAAATTTAGATAAAACACATTAATGATTTAGATTTCGATCAAATTTTTATTTCAGCATATTGTTTGGATCTTGCCATTATGAATGGAATATAATATCTCTCAAATTTCCCCAGCTTCCGCTCTTTTCAGACTTGATTCTAACAAAGTAGTTTTCGATTATTTTTTGACAATTAAACGTTTTCAAGAGTTTGCTGATTTTGTGCCTAAGCACGATCTTCGCATAGCCCAACAAAATCCAATGGCGTCAAGAACACGATACCTGATGCATAGTGTTTAAGTGTGATGAAATTTCGCAGCAAATGAGATTCAGGTGGAACTTCTTGCACAATTTGTATGTAAATGTATGATAAAGAAAAACAATTTCAAATAAATAAATAAAATTGTGAATTTTATTTATTTTTTTATTCTCTTTAACTACTGTAAGAATGCGAATGCATTCATACTAGCTAAACTTTATAGAAAGGCCCACGCTGAAGTTCCTCAAAAGAGAATGATACGAGTGAATTTAAAACAACTGAATATATTATAAAATAATACATATTTTTTATATTTTGATTTGTACTACCATAATTAATATTTTTATATGAACATTACGATTCAATAAATAAAAAAAAATAAACAAAAGTAAATTAAACATATCATTTGCATTTTTTCATTTTTAGCTATGGCAGGAACATCCTTATCAGGACTTGGTATTACGACAAATTTGAATTCAAACGTTGGAAATGGAATTAACACCAACGGCGGACTAATAGTACCAAATTCGTTGAGTGTTCCGATAAATCTTAATAGTAATACTATTCAATCCTTAAATACTTCGAATTATTGTGGAACTTCTTGTGTTGATAAAGTGCTAACTGGAACAGCTGGTATTAATATTGCTTCTATGACGCCGAACGTATATTCGCTCAAACATTTACCGCCGGTATGACCTGAATTTACTTGATTTTAATAAATAATTTTAGTTATAACTTATTTAAATGTTGCCTTCCATATTGTCTACAAAATTTGGTTTATATATTTTGTTATCATAAAATACAAGATGGTTTTTTATTCCATTATTGTATAACCTATACATTTATCTTCTTCAGTGAGATTGCATTCTTATAATAATCCACGAAAAATTATACTATCGATTGTAATTCTTATCAGTTATTACCTAGACATAGAAAAGAAAATGATATTGGCCATAGTCTTTCAGTGCCAATTAAAGTTATTTAGCATTATATTTCTCGAAAATTTGAATGGAAAATCCGACCATGTAGACCACTGCAATGCCAAGCAAAAGTTAAAGGTGCAGGAAAATAACTTCACATGGGAAACAACTTCACCTCGAGTATGAAATAATTTCACTTTTTTTGTGTGGAGGTATTTCCCACCGAAAGTGAGCAATGTCTACATCTATGTCTACATTTTATGATAATTCTAAAATCATCATGATTGGTGATTTACTCTTGCATATATATAAAGAAACTTTGCCACACCCAACCTCGCAGTCACTCCAAATCCGACACTGACCCCTAGTAGGGGGGTTGCAGGGGGGCACCATACCTCCCCTTACTTAATCTACTTTGTCTTTTTTTATTCATTATGTTTATAAAATTACACCTAAATCCTAATAAATACATAGTTCCATTTTGTTTTTGTTTTCCGATTAGAATCGGGAGTTCTCAAATTATAAGTGTGAAATAACTTCACAAAATTTTTGGTAAAGTTGTTTTCTACTAAAAGTTGTTTTCTACTTCGTAGAAAAATAGTGAAATTATTTCCTGTTCGAGGTGAAGTTGTTTCCCATGTGAAGTTATTGCCCGTTAAGTTATTTCTCTACACCAAAGTTAAAGTTTCAGACCGTGAAAAATTGTAGAGCAAATGGTAAGCTAACAGCTTTTGTGGAAGTTTTCATTAAATTAAACATTATGTGGAATTAATATAGATTTTTATTGATTAATAAGGATAGGTTTATGAATGACTCTTACTAAAAATTACGTATTTTAAGTACATGGGTGCACTTTGGTGATATAGAAATAGGCGCTGAGAGATGTCAACCTTGCGATATCCATGTTTCAACTATTTTTCTACATATCAATTGTGCTTATAATACCTCCACTTGATAACCGCAGGGTACTGGGCAATGTCCATCCGGTCTGGATTTGCTAAGTTTATAAGAGCGAGGTTGACCAGCAGACAAAAATAGCAGCACCGTAAACTTTGCGGCAGGACGAAACACTCCTGGGAGCCGCCATCGAATCGGACCATTAACTTGTTGTAGCCAAGGTACGGTTACAGATTTCCCGAACAACGCCGAGTCATGCTAATATTGTGAGGAATTTCGACATCAGACGGCTACAATTGCAAGAGATCGCCAAATCTTTTTCTGACCAAGTCCAAGTCCAAGACCAAGACAGTTTGTCATAATTTTTTGGACATTCAGACCGCTTATGAAGGTAGGTCATGCAGCAATAGCATATCAATTTTGACCGACTGTCCAACGACATTATTGCGAACATCCATGCCGCTGAGTTTTGCAACTGCATAGAGAAACTTATGTAGATGCTCTTGTACATCGTCGCCTTCACGCATACGTTGAATTCATTTCATGTTTTTCTCTTTTTCTATATATTATTTCTCCTTTTTCTATAACTTTTCCTATTTTTAATTTATTTTTCCATTTTCATAACACCTTAAACTATAAATATGTATGCATTGTTATTTATAATTATATTTGATATTAAACTATGAAACCCGTACAAATCAAAAGTCGACTAGAACTTAATATTGTAAAGAGATTGATTCATTATTAAATAAATAAATAAATTAAATAAATAAACCATTAACTGCTTTAGAAGCGTTGCCTTACGAATGGGGTCTTTGATTGAAAAACACTTTCAAGTTTCAGCCAGACGTTCCGAGAGGTTTCGCATCCTTATACTTGCCTTAACTCCGATGTGCTGATTGGCAGGATGATATCAGACTTCGCTTTGATCAAGAGAACTGACGCCACTTTGTCAGAATCCACGTCTGGCTTGAATCTTGTATCATTGATGAAGTCCCATCCATCGTTTTCTATTAGGGGCGCTTCCATGTGCATGCGCCATGTGTCGTTGTTGTATCTGTTGAGTGTGTCGATCCATGCTATACCCGTACTATTAATTTTTTCTGACGTTATTATGTGTCTCAATATTTCAATTCGCTCGGATGTCTGGGCACATAATCTGTTAGGATTATTTCCTGACCAGTGGACGAATTGAATGACAAAATGAATAAAGTAGAAAAAGCAAACACGTTTTACTCGTAGTTCAAGAAGCAAAAATTAAATGTAAAATAAAGTAAAGTGACAGTGATGCAAGTTTCACAATCTGACACGAAACGGTAATGCCATATGTGTTGTTATGCCAAATACAATGTTATTACCATCAAGTTAAAGTTTATAAGCTTATAAGTTTATATAAAGTTTATTAAATATTGTAAGTGTTGCACAGCCACCAGAGCTGCAGCCATATTTATACAATAATACGAATACTAAAATCAATGTAAAGGCACTTTTAATGCCTATACCAATGCTTGTTTTTCCTGGGATTGATTGGGTGTTGTAGAAATAGGGTAAGCACTGAGAGATGTCAACCTGGCGATATCCAGTGTTGCAACTATCTTCCACACGTCAATCGTTCTTATAATTCCTCCACGTGGTAGCCGCCGGGTACTGGTCAACGTCTATCCGGACTGGACCTGCTAGACTTATATGCAAGTGCTGCCCAGCACTATAAACGGGTGTTACCGCCGAATTCTCGGCTTTAGGCGACATTCCACGGAAGAGGTCCCAGCCACTCCGAAGAATGGTCGTGAGTTTAGATGGTAAAAATGAACTCTTCCGCTTCACTACCAACATCCACAATCGCTACTGAATAAAGAATTCGCGCTTACCCGTGCCGACCAACCGATTCTCACGAATATGAATTAAAAAAAAAAAACAACTATTATTTAACCCACGTTATAATTGTTTATTCGCAATTTAATTTAATTACCAATTTTTAAAGGCTTAATAATTAACTTACAACTAGATTTAAACACAAAGATACTCTTAGGTAAATAAACAAAATAACCAAAATCCGTACTTGAACTCGCGTCTCTGGTTTCCGATTCAAGCGACGAAAGTCAATTTAGTTATCTTCTTTACTTTAATATGATACTCGTAACTAGGGCAAGCTTAAAAACTAGATGGAAATTTTATTACAAATAATTTATACTAAGCGTTATACTCGTTAATCTGAGCTATCTTTCCGATTTTGCTCGTCTCAGCCTATCTTCAACCGCCGCAGATGTTTTTGCATCCACGTCTCCCGTGCCACACTGCCTATTTTGAGATTCGAATTTTAGCGCACGACACATGGCTAATACAGATTTAGTCTTGGTCTTTATTTTATTTTTCTTGAGCACACCGGACAAAGTATTTAACCAAATGTATGATTGCAGTATTGTGTATCACTTACCCTGTCTTTGCGAACGGTTAAGTCACTTCCTTTTATATTTGTTTTTTATTTCTGTCGTTTGGCACTGGCGAAAAACTCAGTTTCTTTTCGTTTAGTTTTTAGTGAGTTTAGCATCTGTGTATGTGTGTTTTATTTAATTTAAATCAAAATATATTGTATTATAATTGAAATGGAAGCTAAAGTGTTAGAAAGATTGTCAAAACAAATAGCTAAAGATTATCTAAATTTCCAAAAAATGGGTTCATCACGGAGCTCGGTTAATTACCTAGATGGGCGCTAGGTTCTGCTAGAAAAGTCAGTGCAGTTGGTTACTGATGCGTATGAGAAGCTCTTAGTAGACAAAAATGTGGATTCGAAAGTATTGAAAAGGTTGAGTTAGTGTTTGAGCAGGTAAGAAAACTTACGTAGATTTTCATAGATTTTATAGATGCGTCGGATAAGGCCAAAGCCTTAGTTGAAAATTCCGATGGCCACAGTTTGAAGAAGGGGAGGGAAATCAACGAATCGAACACGTCAAACAAAGGATAATTTACTATCTCTCCTGTCAATTGATGAAAGAAATTACACGAAGGCCTGGGAGATTTGAATGTCCAGGTATGACCACAAACGTTTCCTCGTAAACAGCCAATTAAAGTGTCTTTTTAACCAACCATCATTCTCTCAAGAGACAGTAGAAGCAATCAAGGGGCTTTTTGATACATCGACAGAGGTAGTACATAGCTTAAGTAACTTGAAGGTACCCGTTGAACATTGGGACGTGTTCTTAATTTTTGTGCTTCTGCAAAAGTTACCATCGAACACACAACATCTGTGGAAGGAAAGGCTAGGGTTTAAAACTGATAGTAAGGAAGTACCGACATTTATCGAGTTTACCGGTTTTTTAGAAACTACGTTCCGTACTCTTCAAGCCGTCGACCATCAGCAGCCCCGCAACTCTTCAAAAACCACTCGAAGTACCTTTCACACTATTGCTAGCAGTTTTAAGTATACTTGTCAGATTTGCAACAAGGGGCAAGACGCAGTTCGTAAATGCAATAGCTTTCTGAAGTTTAGTATCACCGATCGCTGCAAGCACACAAAAAGATTAGGCATTTGTAGTAATTGTTTAGCATATAGCCATACTATGGATCAGTGCCTTACCCAACGACGATGTTATTACTGCCAACAAAATCACCATTCACTTCTTCACATTTCTTCTGAGTCAGCCACGAGACGAGGGAATCTCCTCCGACACGCAAGGCTTCACCCTACCACAACCCACTTCTTCGATGAATGCTGAAGCATCCACATTCCAGCCATCTGAAAGAGAAAGAGCGGAATTAAATCGTTCTTATGTCAACACATTTTATTCAACTCACTCAAACACTCAAATTTTACTGGCATTTTCCTTACGAGCATTGTTGGATGCAGGTTCTGAGGCAAGTCTTATCACTACAGAATCAGTTCAGCTTTTACGTCTTCCGCCCAAATCAACCTCCGTCAAAGTTTGTGGGTTGGGTTTGGTCAACAGCGGCACGAGCACAAAGGCAGTGGACATCTGCACTAGTTCTCACGATTCATCCTTCAGAACCACCGCACAAGCTCTTTTTTTCAGATCGCTGTCTGGGCATCTTCCGAGTCGGACTATGACAACTACAAGTTGGGAACACCTAAGTGGGTTGATTTTAGCGGATCCCAAATTTTACTTTTCTTCTAAGGTAGGCTTAAACCTAGGTTGCGATAGTCAAGCCGATGATTTGCTTCCAGATATAGTAAGGTCACACAATAATCAGTTTCCTATAGCACAAAAGACAAAATTAGGTTGGATACTATTCGGAAGAGAAACCTGAAGACTTCGAGTGCGAGAAATATTTTGTTAACACTATCCAAAGTTTATCAGTTGGCCATTTTGAAGTAGGGCTGCAGTTCAAAGGAAATGTACACCCTAATTTAGGCAGATCAAAAACGGGAACGCTTCGACAGTTTATGAGTCTGGAAAGAAAATAAATTGCTGACCAGAATCTCCGGGATAAGTACACGGAATGCATTGAAGATTACCTGAAGCTTGGTCACATGAAAGAAGTTGACGAAAGTAAGGCTGATAGAGCAGATCATTATGAGTGAGCAACATCCACGAGCAGCAAAGATGATAAAATATGAAATGTATGTCGACGATCTGATCTCTGGCGCAGATACACTACAAGAGGTGAAGGAGCAAAAAGATGAAATTAATAAGTGTTTTACAAAAGCAGAGTTTCATTTACGGAAGTGGTGGCAAGCGATGGGGAGCTCATCGAAGGTGTATCCTTACACGAACGAGAGACATTGTCTTTTCTACCTACAGATGGAACAGATCTAGTTAAAACATTAAATTCTCCTTTCATTATCCCAGTCTAAAACACCAGCGGGCCACAAAACGATTGATTTTATCCACCATAGCACGCTTGTTTTACCCTATGGGATAGATTTTTCCATGCATCACCAAAGCAAAGCTCCTTATGCATCAACTTTGGATTCACAAACAGTCGTGGGACGATCCAATCAACGGCGATCTTCTACATAGTTGGACAACATTCCAGGATGAACTACAGTCTATCAATAAATTACAACTTTCCCGCTGGGTACGCACAGTTGGCAAAAACAATCGCCCTCAACTGCACGGGTTTTGCGATGCCTATGATAGGGCATATGGTGCAGTAGTTTATCTAAGAGTGGAAGATGAATACGGTAAAATTCACATGTGCATTCTCATGTCGAAATCAAAAATAGCACCAATAAACCCAACCACTCTTCCCCGTTTGTAGTTATGTGGGGCTGTTACAATTTTTACATTACATAAAACAGACTCTTGAGTGCACTTGTATTCCTACTTTCGCTTGGACAGATTCCACTATTACACCATGCTGGATTTGCGCTGGTCCTTCGAAGTGGGAGACTTTTCTGCGAAATAGAGTCGGGGAGATCCGTCGTCTGACAGATGTTACTATATTCCTACCTAAAATAATCCCGCCGATTTTGTTTCCCGTAGAACATCACTATCGGCCCTTGTAAAATCAGCACACTGGTGGAATGGGCCCCCATTTTTGCTTAATTTATGGGATTTAAAGCTACCAGTACAACCAACTGATCTCATCTCCGACAAGGCAAAGAAGGAAGTCAAAATTTGTCATACACAAGTCTCCGAAAATACTTTTAATAAGCCGATTCATTCTCTTTCAAGTATAAAACTTGTGCGCAGGATAACACTATACTGCATTTGTTTGCTTTAATATCCGGAAAAATAAGTCGTAACGAACTTTTGGAAGTTTGGAATCTCAAGAACTAGATGCTACAACTAAAACAAGTAAAACAAGAGGTAAGGGACCTCTTACATCCTGGCTGGACAAGGGAGGTATACATAGAGTCGAGGGAAGATTAAAATATGCAGATCTTACCTTTGCACAACGACATCCGATCATATTGGAACCAAGTCATCACTTTACGAGATTGATCATTCGGGAAGCTTACGTTGCAGCACTTCATGGCGGGACCAATTATTGATGGGGTAGCTAAGAAATAAATTTTGGATATTCGGCCTTAAAAGAGCGATTAAAAGGCAAATACATGAATGCATTACCTGCTTCAGATTTCGCGGCAAAACTGCTGGTCAACTCACGGGGGAGTTACCGTCAAAAAGAGTGCGTGTGTCGAAGCTATTCACGCCCACAGAAGTTGATAAGCCAGTGCTAAGAGAATAAAGCATTTAAAACGAGTTGTCGGGATCGGAACTCTGACGTATGAGAAGCTCGCCACGCTTTTGACACGAATGGAAGCGTGTCTTAACTCGAGACCTGTATGGTCATTACATTTCGTCTTACACCGAATGCAAATTTCCAGTCCATAAACTGAATATTTGGAAGGAAACAAGGAAATCCGATCCAATCATCTTGTTATTCTTCACATGTTCTCGTTTGTTTTGTTCTGTCCGCTGCAATGTTATGTACATATGTACCAAGTACAAGTCCAATTGTTTCTTTTTATGTATTAACACACATGATGAGTCAAGCACAGTGGTACCAGCCAGCAGCAGGAATAACAAGCAGAAATGATGTTAGAAGGTGATATTAAGAACGTTGGTCAACGGTGGGGGAGAATGGTTTTACTCTGGTGACGTCACTAAGTGGAAGGCTGAATCCACCCAATGAACTAAAATTCCCAAAAAGGATTTTTCTTGCTATAATATATTTGATATATAGCATGTACACACATTATATATAAAGAAATAAATAAGGAACAGTCACTGCTGATTAACATTTTTTATTCTGTTAATTAACAGCACTAATTTCTTTTTTTCTCCTGGTTTCAATCTCGAGCAAGCCTGATATGCACACACGCCCCCACAGAGGAGAAAGATGACGTCACCAAAGATACTTTCTATAAGCTGTTGAACAAGACCTACGAGCAATGCCCTGGCTATGACATTGAAATTGTACTCGGCGATTTTAATGCAAAGCTAGGAAGAGAGGGCATCTTTGGTTGCACTGTCAGAAGATATAAGTTAATAAATTTCGTGTATTTTTTACTTTAAAAAAACAACTTTATTTAATGCCATCAATCAGTAAGACTAACTTATGACAATATTTTTACTTAAAACCTAACTTACGATTCCAACTTGCATCCGATGCAATTCCATCCGATAAGATAAGAATTCTTTGTAGGTTCTGAAAGTTGAGTCTGGTTGTACTACTGGAGGGATTGGTTTTGTTTCGGAAAGTTCATTAGAGTAGAAGACTAAGTCATCGACTTTTATTGTGGCATTATGGTATTGAAGGATAAAGGTGCCTTTACGTTCCATCTCGTCGCTATTAATAATTATTGTGCCGTTAAACTGGTTTAAAAGCAGTGTTCCATGGAATACTTCTTCGATTGTTGATTGTTGGTCTCTGTACATTTTCGCCTGGAAATTGTGGAATTGGGGTTTCCTTCAGATCTGGCTTATTGGGGTGTCTGACATATTTTTGTTCCCTACAAGTTACGCATTGTTTGACTATGTTTGCTATTTTTGCGTTCATTTTCGGAAAGTAAAACTTTTTGAGAATTTGAATTTTATTTTCGCGCGAATTTCGATGCGCTCTTTTGTGTTCTTCAGTGATTGTTTGTTCCTGTTTTTGGGGGCATATAAAGTCTTTAACTTGCGTTTGTGTATAACGAGTCTTATAGTTTTTAAAATTGAGAGGGTAAAAGTTTTATATTCTTCCCATTATGCTTTCAGAACGTATATATCCCATTTATAACACTGGGACTTAAAAATTTCTTTAAGATCTCAGTTAAACTTGAATCGGTATAATCTGGTTAAACTGGCAATTCCGAAGACCCACGAATGCCTAGCAGCCTTGGAAAGTCTCCTTGTATCGATAGCTTTACTCGAAATGTTTGTGTAAGGATGGTGAGAGTATCATTTGATACTTCCATACAACCTATCTTATTGAGAATGAACGATAGGTGCATGATAAAATTCTTGAATTATTTCATTTCCCTGCATGAGAGATATAATTTGATATTCAAGCGTGGAGAGGTTACGTTTATCGGCATAGTGCATTGCTATTCCGCCCGAAATACACTTCCAATCCAGTTTCCAACACTACATCAGCTTGGCCTACCACCTTATTTCGTATTACGCTTAGTATACCGAAATACCTTGGGGTGCCTTTTAAGTGATCATAAAATTGTAGGATTCTGTCGAAGCTTTTTTTCCATGAATTGAAATCTCTGAGATCAAACGAAGAATCACTATTGCCAATCGCTGCTTCTTTGGGCTAAGAAGGACCTCTCTCGAACAATTAAAGTTACCCTATATAAGACCTTAATAATTCCAGTCCTGCTTTATGGCGTAGAGGCATGGGAATTATGAAAAGTGGACGAGGGTGCTCCTGGCTGCTTCGAGAGGAAATTCTTCGAGTAATTTTTGGTCCCGTCTGCATTGACAGTGAGTGAGGAGGAGATACAACGACGAACAGTATGGACTGTACAATGACATCGACCTAGCCAGAAGAGTGAAGATCTAAACACCAATGCTCCGGTCGGAAAAGCCTTCGAATCCGCCCCTGAGGCACAACGCAGTAGAGGAGGCCGAGGCTCAGGTGGCGCACGCAAGTGGAATGGGACCTCAGCCAAGTAAGCACACAAAACTGGAGGCAGCTAACGAAAGATCGAGCTAGTCGCTTGTTGATTGAGGCTCAGGTCCATCCCGGACTGTAGCGTCACCTAAAGTAAGTGATTAAGGATCTAATACATTTGTCCAAAAATGTTTATGATTTTGCATCTCAGATGCTAGATCTAAGTGATGAACTAAGTCCAAATCTCTGGTCTTATGCTCTGTTTTAATTCTAGTATCTATTGTTTCAAAAGAACAATTTCCACTCAAAGTTAATAATCCTACATTGTACAAGGTTCCATTTTCGTGCTCCTTGTTACACTCACATTGAAATTTTGTTTCTTGCGTATGTAGTAACTACAATTCTATTTTATGAAACATTTCAGTATCAGAAATTACACTTTTTAAAATACGAGTACAATTACTGCCTTCATTGCGCATAAAAACTGTTTATTTCACAATTCTTATAGTCAATAGAGCTCTAATGAATTTTAGCTATACAAATGCAATATTGATTATTAAAATCAATATTATTGATTTCCTTAAAATCGTCCAAATTATCTTTTAAACTATACAATTCTCTATCTATGCTAATTAACAAAAACTTATTTGAGATAACAACCAAAGCAAGGCTATTTGTTCCAATTTTTGGTATACATATCTAAAATTTTATACAATTCAAATTTTTCTTTTCTTACAATTGGGACTTGCAAAAGAATAATTATGTCTTTATCTTTAGCATGAGCTCTAAGTTAAATTTCTTTTACAATATTAGCATAGTTCTCTAATGTTGGTTCGAATATTAGAGAGGCATCCAATTTAATATTGTTTAATTCTTCGAGGAGTTCTATTGGTTCGATAATGCTAGGGTGTTTAAAACTTGCTCTATCCCTTTCTTCTATTTGTCTATTTTCTGTTTTGATTGAGTTTATTGAGTTTATCACTTCTGTTGAATAAATAACTCCTTTTGATCTCTTTTAACTTAAAGGCAAATTTATTAACGAACTTTATTATAATTTTAGTTATATCTTTAGAGATACGCTCCTAAATGCCGACTGACTTACAGACTACGAATGGTCGACTTAACATAAGTAGAGATCACATTTTAGCTATTCAAATTTAATATTGTCACATAGATAGCGACCATACTCGATAGTGGGAAATGTAAATGTACTAATATATTCAACACGCCTTCTTACGTTTGCATTTTCCATTTCGAGTATTATTTTATCATCATACAATTTCATTACATTGACTTTAACATTATTTATATCAGTTTTGAAATTTCTCTACATTTTTCAAACTTTTCTTTACACAAACTTTTAGTGAGTATATCTGCAATATTATTCTCAGATTTTACTTTTATTACATTAATAATTCCCTTCTCGTAATTCTCGTTCACATAATGATATTGCACTTCAATGTGCTTCGAATTTTTCGTAAAGTTACCAAATTTCGCAATAGTTAACGCTCCTGAATTGAAAATAAATAAATACTTCAAAATTCTTAGGGCATATTTGTAATGCGTATTTTCGTAACAATTTTGGAATCTACTAAGATAGTTAACACTAAAGGCTATATCAGGTCTAGTTCCAGTACTAACATATAGAAGTTCTCCAATTAAGTTTCTATATTTTATACTATCATCGTTTCCATCTGCAGGATCTAATTTTAAATTGTTTCCATAGGTGTGCAATAAAGTTTTGCATTTTCTAAACTGTACTTTTTCGCTAATCACTCAATGTATTTCGTTTGACTCAAAAATATAATACTATTATTGACACCATATTTAATTTTTATTCCAATGTAATTCCTAACCTTTCCTAAATCGTTCATACCAAAACGTTTTGATAATTTTAGTTTTACATCATTTATCCTCTTCAAATCTTTACTACAATTTAACATGTCATCTACAAATAATAGTATATAAGTTGGTTCTTTATCTTTCCAGTTTGCAAATGAATAGGTTATCATAATTACTTCTTTTAAATCCTAATTCGTACACAAAATCATTAAAACATTCATACCATGACCTTGGACTTTCTCTTAGACCATATAAGGATTTTAACAGCTTGTAAACTTTATTATTTTCCCTTTTATAACCCTCTGGTTGATTTACATAAATTTCAGAAATAATTTGACCATTCAAAAATGCTGTTTCGACATCCATTTGCTCAATAAACAAATTATTTTGGCAGCAATAGGAAATAAGTATTTTTAAACTTTGAATAAATGTTTTCTGAATGATCCTTCTTCTGAAAACCCCTTACTACTAACCTAGCTTTAAACACATTCTTATCTTTCTTTCTATAAATTCATTTTACATCTATTATCTTTTTGTTTTGTGGTCTTTCAACTACTTTCCATGTTTTATTTTTATTTAAACTTTCCATTTCAGAATCCATGGCCTTTTTCCAATTTTCAGACTCAAGAGGCTCAATTGCCTCCTCAAATTTACTCGGTACATTAGCATCACAATAATTTGCGCTTATAAAATTTGTTGCACAGTCATCATCACAATATTTAATAACAGGTTTGCGCTTTCTAGAAGAACGTCTAAGCTCTACATTATCAAATTTACACTTTGGCACTCTTTAATCACTTTTTACTTGTTCATCAATATTCTCAGATTCACTAATTTCGTCAATTTCGCTTTTATTTTCATTTTGACTCATTGCTCATTGACTATCATCATTGGCATTATTATTTTCATCTGATAAACCTATACATTATACTCCCTCTTCAATAACATCAACATGTCTTGCATTAACAATTTTATTACTTATTAAAACTCTATTACCTGTTTTATTATAGCCGAATAGCACAGATAATAAATCTATACAGATGTCTCATGCCTGTAGATAAAAATGGTTCACTTTTGGTCGGCGACACGAGCTTTCGGAGTAATATAAAGCTTTTTTATTTTCTCTAGTTTTTGCTTTGTTTACTGAAAGATTTTTTTCTCTCACCACAAGTTGTGGGCAGTGGCACAGGGAATATGAAAATCATGTGCAAGGGGCTTGCGGGAAGGGGTATGAAGACTTAGCTGTTTGTTTTCATTCGACTGCAACAGGAAATTACATAATTTTTCATGAATTGGTATTTTGTTTGAGTTTATGGGTATGTATGTAAGAAAGAACAATTAAAAGGCGGGAAAAGTGGAATATTTCGTTACATTTTGTAATTGAAGTTTGACAAGCAAAATATTATTCGTGTTATTACCCTGCAGTACATATAAATAATAATAAGTATGTACATAATTGAATAGTAATTGAATTGAATTGTTGTGCAACCGAAAATGAGTTTTCGGATAGGAAATTATTTCGTTTCCCTAAAAAAGGCACTGTTAAATATAATGAATGGTTAGCTTTGACGGACGAGTCTCGTGAACATATAAAATGCCTTAAAAAACCTTACATTTGCTGCAAACATTTTGAAAATGGCTTATTGGAAAAAAAATATTTAAAAACAAATGCTTATCCCTCTCTCTTTTTAAAACGAAGTCGATGAAGACGATTCTGTTTGCTTTGATCCAGTCAAAGCTAAGATTACGTATGAAAATTACAAAGATTAAAAACAGAGTTCGAATGAAGCTACAATAGGAGAACCAAACTTTGCTCCTAAAAATGTATCAAGGACGAAATTCAATGATCATATTGAATTTGCTTGCGCCAATTGTGAGGCTATGCTATGACATTTTCGAAGCTCATCTTATCACAGGGTAAAAATGAATACACCAAAGAGGAGAAATGGATTTCGCAGTGCATCTTTTTTCGTTCAGCTGCCGAATAAAACTTTTTGTGGGATCAACTTTAGATGCACTTGCCGCATCCAGCTTCACTGCACAGGTGGATTAAAATTAAAAGTCTGTCACCTGGCTTAAATAGAAATGTTATGCAGGAAATTAAGGAAATAACCTCGAAATTACCACCAAAAGAAAAAAAAGTTGTGGTTATACTCAGACGAATCTAACCTATAATAAATTAAAAGATGAGATTGAAGGTTTTGTTGATTACGGAAGAAATCAAAGATATAATTCATACGCTAAGTCTGCATGCGTCTTTATGATTCGGAGCATATGTGAAAATTTTAAGCAAGTTTTATATCACGTCGTTTTTCCGAGCAATATACCCACCAAAGAACTTGAAGTTGAGGTATATAACTGCCTTGATATATCCGCAGATCTGAAATTAAATGTACGAGTAAAAGCTATTTGCTGCAATCAATTTCAAAAGATGAACGTGAAGCTGGCTGCACAGGTTCTAAGCAGATCTGTATCCTGTGGAATTGAAGCTTTAATAAAACTGAACAAATTCCCAGGCCATATAGCCCAATTTGCGTCAATCATGATCATTTATATTAAGTATAAGGGAAATGTTATTCATGAATCATGATGATTTATATTACATTTATGTAAATAAATTTAATCAAGATCCATAAGAAAACTTATTTGCGAAAATAAGAGCGCGGAACATAAATAAAAGTAACCCCAGTGTTGCTGAATTTAGCTCATTGATAGCCAAAGTTATATCGATTAAATTTCTATTTAAATCGGAATGTTCCAATTGCGAGGAAGACGATTCGGAATACTTGCAGGTGGATTGGAGTACCGTTTTGCAGAGTGATACAGAGGAGCAAACTGTGCTTAAAGAGAATATTCTTCAGAATGAAAACTGTTTTGAAAATAACATGAATACTAACAATATAATTAACCCATTAGATGAAAACGTAGTATCAGATAAGGTACCGCAAGTCAACGACCTTGCTATTAGATATTTTGCAGGATATTGTTATTTCAAGATGAATTAAATCTATGAAAATGGTGCGGGAGAAATGTTAAGAGACAAGCACGGTTTCAATCTAACAGAAATACTGATAAAATTAAAATAATATGAGAATTCGAAAGAAAATACAGTTCTCTTGTGGCCGTCCGAAAAATATTTTCAGGTATGCCTTCATGATAAATTGACAACGATTATTGGAGGGTTGGGAGGGTGGGGGTCGATGTCCTGCCACGTCCTCTGGAAACTACTTAAGTAAGGGTGCTTTGACTATAATTTGTCAAAACATGTGATTTCTTAGAATTAATTTTTCAATTTTGTACTTAAGCCGCCTTTACTTAAGTAGGCCAAGAGCAGTGATCAATTATTATGCAGGTATATATATAGATAATACTATGTACATATATTAGAATATATACGTGGTATGTCCCAAAATTTTCTACCGTGCCGTGCCCTTACTCTTAAGGTACGTTTTGAGTGTGGGCAATAAAAAAAGTCGCACGGGGCCAAGCCCGGACTCATTTCACAAAACCACTGATAAAAACATGTTTCTTCTGGGATTGATTTGATTGAACCCGTCGTAAGCAACCTGATTGGACCCTCTCAGTGCGGTTTCACGCCAGGAAAGTCCACAATCGATCAGATTTCCACACTCCGGCAGATCCTGGAGAAAACCCAAGAAGTCCAGATCCATACCCACCATCGATTTTAAAGCTGCCTATGACAGCATTTATAGAGACGATCTATATATAGCGATGTTTAGTCTTGACATCCCTGCCAAACTCGTCTGTTTGCCTAATGTCGGCTATATGATTCTATTCAGGGTACTGTGTGAACGTGTAAAACCTCTTCGGTCCACAAAAATACAAAACCTTAGTATTTTTCCAAACCTTCACCCGATTCCGGCAAATAGATACGCTCTCATAATATGATTTTTCAATCTCTTTCGCCGGCTGATTCCAGCAGTGCTGCACTCCAAGTTGGTTTAGATCCCTTTCCACTTGTTCGCACTCCATACTATATTCGGCCGTCCAAATATTTTGCGTATAGTTTTGAAAACTCCATTTTACATAACTTGAAAGAAAAGGGAGCAAATACGTACTCGTAAATATACATTTTCCGAATAAGTTCGATTTTGCTCAATGCTTGGAAATTTATCAAATTTTGTAGTCCTGAGCACAAAATTTGACAAAAATCCTGTAATGTATCATAAAATAAATAATACCCCCATTTAATTTACATTGCATAGCAATTAACAAACAAAATAACAAGCACACGTACATAAACCCATGCAAACCGGTTATACTGGGCAACGTCAAAGTATGATGCCTTTGCGAATCGCATTCCATTCAAGTACAGATGGGCGAATGGTTTTTTTTTATTTATTTCTTTCGTTACGTATTGTTTTGCATATGAGGTAAACGACTTTGCATGTGTGGGTGACAAGTGGCAAGAGCAAAAAGCGAAAAGAAATAAAAAGATCTTTCTGCTATTTGTGAGAACATGCAGCTTTTTAAAAAGCTATTTTTTTGGCTTGATTTCATTTTCATAGGACACAACTTCCCATATGAATGAGACATCTGTATAGATTTATTATCTGTGCTAATAGCATTCCTAACCTTGCTTTTGCATCCCATTTTGACTTTCTCAACTGATCAGGTATCCTAAAAAAAATTCTACTTCCGTACAATTTTAAATATTTTACATTAGGCTTTTGATTGAAGAATATCTCATACGGTGACTTATTTCTTTCTGCAGTATTCGCTAATGTTCTATTTTTTAAGAAGGCTGCGGTTTTCATAACTTCAGGCCAAAACATTCTATTTACTTCTGCTTCTTTTAACAAACACCTAGCTGAGTTCATAATCGTCCTGTTATACAATATCTTTCTGCTACTCCATTCAACTCATGAACATATGGTGGACATGGATTTAAATATATTCCCTTGGTTCTTATGAATTCATAAATATCTTTATTTAAGTATTCTTCACCATTATCGCAAACTAGTTTTTTAATCCTTTTTCCTGCTAAGTTTTCTACTTGATTGACATAATTGATAAAACATTTATTCGTGTCTGACTTTGCTTTAATAGTATATTATAAAATATTTCTCTCCACGATTTCCTACTGTTGAGTGAGGCCCATTAAGGTCAGTATGAACAATTTCTAGAATGTCTTTTGCTATGTTTTTTATTGTCAAATGGTAAGTTACACATTTTGCTGGCACATTTTGAATATTCTTTCTCCAATTCTTTGGGTAAGCCAATTAACAATTCTTCCTGACATATTTTGTTCAAATATTGAAAATTTACATGTCTTAATGCTCTATACCATTTTTCTTTTAGGGTCATGTTACCATTTTTAACTATACTAACGCTGACTTCCTTATTTTGATTGTTTATAACGAAACTTGTCATATGATATAAATTTTCATTTTTTGTTGCTATAGCTATTAAAATTTTGTCTTGATTATAAATCTTAGACTTATTACCATAAGAAACTATTTTATTACGAGTATTATTTGTAACTTTTGAATAGCTAACCAGATTTTGTTTCATGTCTTTCACATAAAATACATTGTTCAAAGTTATGTCACTGCTTTTATCAAATATTGTTTTTATTTTACCTATTTTAGTTGCTTCTAAAATACGATCATCTCCTAATTTAACATATATTGGCTTTTTCAAATTTACATATTCATCTAAAAATAAATCATTATTTACAATATGGTCCGTGCAACCACTATCAAGAATCCAATTAATTTGATTTTAATAAACTAACCTCTGTCGTCCCTTTTTCACCTGTGACGTATTAACTTCTGCGATGAAAGCATTGCCTGGCTCGTTGCTTCTATCTTGGTTATACCACGATGAGTTCGATGTGCCTTTGTTTCCACCTCTGCCGCGACCATAACTTCCTCGTTGAAAACCTCTGCTATAACCTCGTTGAGCGCCTCTGAACTGATAGCGTCCTTGACTGCGTCCACGGTGTGGTGCCTCTTTTGTTGGGCATTCGTTTTGCTTATGTCCAGGTTTTTCACATGTATAACATTTTCCTTGCATGTATGTTGTAAATGCATTCGAATTGCTTTCCGTTTTTTCTTTCATTTGTTTTTCTTCCACAGACTTCATTTTTATTTTAGATTCAACAGTTTTATCATTTTCTGGTAACACATCAATTAAATCTCCAACATAGCTGTACGATAACGGTAGCGCTTTTAGCATATACTGTAGTTTTTCTCTTTCCGTTAATTTACCACTTGACGCCTTTAATTCATTTGCAGCCTTTTCAAATTCATCAAAAAATGATTTTGTATCATCAAAATCTTTTGATTTCACATTTTCTAAGTTGTTTCTGCGTATTATTTGTAATGCCGTTGATTCTGTTATACACATTTCATCGAATTTGCTTATGATTTCATATGCAGAGTCAAGTTCTCCGATATATTCTAACTGTTTGTTCGTGATACAACTGTATATATAGTTGGTTGCATTAATATCAGCACGTTTCCACTCCACTGTTTGTTTTTTGTCTTATTGCCGGTTCCTTGCAGTTTTTTAATTCTAGAAATTTCATTAGTCTTCTATTCCAATTTGTGTAGTCTTTTCCATCAAAAATTGATATTACCACATCATCCACTTTTGCATATGCCATTTTGTCTTTCCTTTAATCACAGCAATCTACACACCTTTCAGATGTATATTTTTAATTAATTTATCACTTTTCTTTTTAATAACTACGCTCTGCTACCATTTAATTTAAAGGCAAATTTATTAACAAACTTTATTATAATTTTAGTTATATCTTTAGAGATACGCTCCTAAATGCCGACTGACTTACAGACTACGAATTGTCGACTTAACATAAGTAGAGATCACATTTTAGCTATTTAAATTTAATATTGCCACATAGATGGCGACCATACTCGATAGTGGAAATTGTAAATGTACATATATATTCAACAACTTCATTTGTTTTATTTGTTTATCAATTTTGACATAATTTTGATGTTTTCCACCATTCCATCCTTTATCCTTATTTCGTTTGACCATATTGTTCTACCAGCTTCTGAGTACAAAAAAAAAACACCGGCGCTTTTACTATCACTTTCCGCGTGTGTGCGTAGTGAGACGCGGGGAAAAAAAATAAAAATTACACAGTGCGGATTCCCTAACTCGCCTGCTGTCAGTCACTGCAGTTGCTGTTTTCTCATACGGCACGGTAAATCACTGAGTGTATGTAACAACTGATGTATAGCGGGTTGTGTGTGCGAATTTTGTTGGGGTAAAAAATTTCTTACATTTCTTAAGGAAACCTAGACATTTCGCTGCATTTTTGGTGACTTCGAAAATGTGATTATTTCAACGTAGGTGGTCACTGACATACATAACGAGAATGGAAAGTTCTTCGATTTCGACGAAGCAAGTGCCATTCATGAATAATGGCTGGGTATTTGAATTTCGCTTTAACGACAGCAGACAGCATTGTGGTTCGGAAGCATTAAATTCTACTCTGTTGATAATTCCCCAATTGGTTATGATATTACTATCGGAGTTTAATGAGCTTAAAATACGACCACATTCGCCCCCCGATCTACAGCCGAGGAGCAGGGCCGTGAGTTCGGGAACGAATATGAGAAGCAAAGACTGCTGTCGTTAGCGAAGGGATATATTGAATTAGAATTAGCTGACAAGAGATTATCGATAACAGTTAAAAGGTGTGTCGGAGACAGAACAGAGCCCTGGGGCATATCAGCATTTATTTTGTGACTATCAGACTTGAAACCATCCAAAACAACTTGAATTGAACGTTCCGAAAGGTAATTTCTAATCATTGAAGAAGAGAGTCATCGATCCCAATTCCACGCATTTTCGACAAAAGAGCCTGATGCCAAACTCTGTCAAATGCCTTAGAAATATCAAGTGCAACTATCTTGCTTTCGCTAGATTGATGTAAAATTTGATTCCACTTTTCGGTGAGACATGCCATCAAATCACCAGTGGTCCTGTTGCTACGAAAACCGTACTGCCGGTCATTAAGAAGTTTTCGTGGTTCGAGATATTTCATGAGCTGACGGTTTATCAGCATTTTCATGACCTTGGAAAGAAGGGATGTAAGTGCAATGGGTCTGTAAGAGGAGAGAAAAGAAGATTCGCCTTTTTTTAGGACCGGCTGATCAAATGCTGTTTTCCATCTGCTCGGAAAGGGTCCTAACGAGTAGGATTGATGGAAAAGCTTACAAAGTGGTTTTGCCACCGTTGAAGAACACGTCGTCTGAAGAAGGGGAGATATACCATCTGGCCCAGCGGATTTGTGAATATTAAGATCCTTAAGTACTCTTGCTATTACACGAGTGCGAAAGTGAATTCGTCCCATTGAAGATTCGACGCACTCAAGTGTAGGCGGAGACATAGCACAATCCGGAAGCGTATAGCTGGCTGCAAAGTGCGCATCAAGCAGATTGGCCTTCTCCAAGGAGCTGACAGCTGGAATATCATTGTAAATGAGAATGAAATGGATGCGCTTTCTGACTCCATACAAAGAGTTGTATCCCTGTATCCTCAAACTGAAATCGTTATTACGGGCGATTTCAATGTACACAATTCTGGGTGGCTTCGATAATCTGGACAGACAACACCCGAAAGACGGTGCGTTGAGATCTTCGCTGTGGAATCAAATTGACCACGGTTGTAAATGAGCTCACGCTAATCCCAGACATTGATAGTCATACCGCCGCCACCTTGGGCTTGTTTCTAACCTCTCACCCTGATAAGTACACTGTTGGTGTGCTCTCACTTCTAAGTTCGTTGGACCAATTTGTCATATCAGCTGAATTCTTTTACATTGATGACATAGCTAGAGGAAAATTCCTAGAGGAATTCCAATGGTAGTACGAGAAAGCCAATTGGACCGGACTAAACGGTTTCTTTACGAATTTTAATTTGTCGTTATGTTTCCTCGATAACGACGTGAATGCCGCTGCTGATATGATCGCAGACACTTTTCTCTTTGGAATGAGATCCTCTATCCCTCATCGGATAAAGAGTATCAGACAAAAGGATTCGTTCAGATGTGGATTCGTTTAACCTTCGGGTAGCGCTTTAAGAGGCAGCTAACCCTGGGAAATACCAACAAAACAAAAAGTTGAGCGCCACGTGATTTTCGGTTAAAATCACCAAACCGAACGAAAGGGGAATCTTCCCCCGAGAAAAAGAAAACAACGACAAAAAAAGGAAAAACAAACAATGTTTTACCACGTTATAAATGTTCCGTTGGAGCACGACGATTTATTGAAATTGAACTTAACGGAACACTCGTCGAGAGTGATCCGCTATTTCCACAGTCCCGAACGCACGACAAACAATTAACGGGTCGCGTGTCTCGTCTTATCTCGAAATTTTCACGTACGCGCAGCGTATCGGAGTCTCGCGTTTTAACTTGAAAAAAAAACGAATCTCACAATATACAAAACCAATTTCTGTACTGCACTGCACTACAGTATACTTATCTTTTATCCCTGGCGCTGCCTGTGGCCCTTCTGGCTCTGTTTTGCTTGTCCCAATACGCCTGTATGATCCTCTCTGTATCCTGCTTCCTTTCTCCTTTTTCTTTCCCCTTTTTTTTCTTCCTTTTCCTTCGTTCACCAAAAGAACTCGCGATTATTACTTAAAAGCTACCTTACTTCCTACTTGCAAATTTTTACAAAGAAAACAAAATTGCTTTCCGCAATTCCATATTCGCACTCTTAGAAACTTAGGTTGATCCTTGCTAATTGCTGCTTGTCACCAAAGTGACTTCCTGATCTTTTTCGTTCCACAACTTCCCGCCAGATTCACAAACTCATTCTCACCCACACTCTCTCACACATACATTAAGCAATGTTTCTCATTTTGCTGATGCCCGGGTATTATTCCTCCATCGAACTACTCAAAATTACAAAACAAAAACAAACGCGAAGGAGAAAGAAAGTCTAATCGAAGGTAAATGGGGTGTTGAGACGAAGGAGGGAGGTTGTGTGGGTATAATCTGTCGTAAAGTTTTAAGTCAATAACATGGATTAGTCATCCAGGCGCCACCTTCTCTAACCGTCACGATTGACGATTTATATGAAAAAATATGCAAGGCTTCCGAGGGAACCAACAAATCTAAACTGTAATACAAATTTGTTATTTTATTTAAAGATAAGATCATTATTAAAAGCTAAACTCTAATTACGTATGTGTGTCACATATAGTATATACAAGTGCAGAAATTATTATAAAATTTAAAATTTTTTATGATATAGGGAGACATACCCTTTTTTTTTTTTTTTTTTGTTTTTAGTCTCAAACGCTTTAACTCTATTTTTGGACATTAGCATTTTTTAGATGGGCCTTATGAATTTTCCTACCACTATCTGTTGTTACTGTTACGCGATTATTCTTTGCCACAATTTCTTTTTTAAACAAGGGCTTGTTTATTCCTTTGATTCTTTTAATTGCAGTGTAAATCACGTCCCCCTCGCGATACTCCCTGGGTTTTCCTCTCTTTAGATTTAACCTTATATTTCTGGCTTCCATATTTCGCTTAATAATGCCCCTAAGATCCTTATTGATTTTTGAGCGGATGTTCAAAAGGTTCTGACAATTTACTCTTTGGGACCTATTAAAGAATATGTCTGTTGGCTTTCGTTTGATGACCGAATGTATTGTATTGTTATAATGATCCACGGCTACATAGACAAGTTCCTTAACCTTTAAATCTGGATTCTCTGCCTTAAGGCACCGATAAATTTCTAGTATAGTGGAATGTACCCTTTCTATTTGACCATTTACCTCGCTTCTGTGTGTTGGGGTTAAATATAATTTTATTCCTAGCGTTTTAATAAAATTATGGACGATTGGGCCGAGGAAGCCTATTTCATTGTCCGTCACTAGAATTTGTGGGACTGTGAAGTAATGTAAAATTTTAATCAATTTTGATCTAATGTAAATGGCTGATTTATCTTTAATGTGGAAAAATTTAGAAAACTTGTCAACTACGGTTAAAAATTTTTCAGATTTCAACCTTTTCACTTATATTGGCCGTTAGATATATGTTATGCCTATTTAAACTATAAAGCTTGCGCGTGAGCTCTATAAGATTGATTTCCTTAAACGATCTAAAACTAAAGGTACTATCACAGTTGTATCTATCTATATTAAAGTCAAAAGAATAGAAAATAATATCATGAATGAATTCGCTTGTCAGTTTAATTTGGTCAAAACATAAAACACTCGAAGCACAATTAGTGAGAAACATATCAAGTAACGAGGGATTATTCGTGGACTTAAAACAGGTGGGATAGCGAGAATTCACTACTGACAACCCTTATTTATCACAGAAATAATGAAATTGACTAGTTATATTATTGCACTTTAGAATGTTGACATTAAAATCACCGCCTACCAAAATTTTACTGTATTTTGGATGTAGTTTTAGTAATGTGTCTTGCAGTTCCGCTAAGTTTTCCTCAATGAAACAGTGAGGGGGCGAATACACTACAACAAGGAGCATTTTATCATGTGCAGAACTGACTTCTATTCTTTATCATTTCTTCTAGCAGCATTTCGGACATACAAAACCGACTTTCGACGTCTCTCGGCTTGAGTTCATGTGGAACCCAATTTCCTTGCTTTTGAATATATCCAGCTGCTTTTAAACGTTTTAAAATGGCTGCTTGAGTGACACCCAAAGATTCTGCGAGCTCTTCTTGTGTTTGGCAACAATCTTCATAGAGTAATGCTTCCAGTTCTTCACCTTCAAACTTTTTTGGCTGCCCTGGACGTTCATCGTCTTCCAAGCCAAAATCACCACTTTTAAATCGTGCAAACCACTTTTGGCACATTCGCTCAGCTAGCGCATGTTCACCATAAACTTCCAACAAAATACGATGACTTTCGGCAGCAGTTTTCTTCATATTAAAGTAATGAAGAAGAACTCCCCGCAAAAACACTTTTTCAGGCACAAAGTTCGACATATTTGAGTGAAAAAAAATTATTTTTGTTTACACTTCAAATGAATGACATATACTGAAATGCCGTACAATGACAGTAGCTTTCCAACGCATGTTCCAATGGAATAATAACAATGGAATAATACAAGTTACGCCATTTCTTAGCAACCCGCACGAATTAAGTTATAGATCCAATATATAGTACATACCGCCTTTAGATAGCAACAGGAATGAAAACAGCATCATAAATAGACATGAAGGAAAGCTTGCGTCAAAAGCATAACAATTAATTTAAAGAAGGTTTAGACGAATAGTTATTGATACACATTTACAGGATACTAAATTAACAAGAGAATCATCGAATGGAGTAACGCCTGAAATAAGTAAAAAAAATCCTATTACAAAAAGTGACAAAAAACGAATTACAAAAATGACAATGGCAACTCTGACAGCTGATTCATTTTCGCCAAAAGTTCACAGCAGCAAAGAAGTTTCAGCAGCTCATTCAGCGGCATCTCCAAGAGCAGAACTACCTTCAGCATCAGCAACGGTTGAAATGTTGGTGTTAGAGAGCGGGAGAGTGGCCGCAGTACAGGTGATAGACATAAGAGCAGGAATGTCACAAACTGCAACTGATTTGTCCCCCGCACCTTTTTTCACAAACACTCTTCCATTGCGTGTATACGCAGAATGGAGTTGATTCTCCCTTCGCATTTTCATGGCTCTCCGGAATACAGCATAATTATGTTTAGTTAAACTTTCGTACACACGAACAAAATTGCTGTTGCCAAAGCCAAGGTCGTGAAGGGACAACGGACGGGAGTTGTCTTTGTTGTATGCGGCAACACTTCTTAACAAACACACTTTGTTCTCTTCGGATGGAAGCTTTATAATGAAGCTTTCTCTTGCCGACCGGTGCGCTCTTCTGTGTGCTTTCTCTATAATTAGGAATTGACGATCTTCATTAGCAATGTCATCAACAACTCTTTATGTCACACGAATCTTGTATTTCTCGAAGTTTTCTAGATAAACTTTTTGTAGCAACCCCAGATAGCTCTCTGGAATTTTGATCCCGTTTACTACATTTGGGTTTAAGTTTTCCCTAAGTGTTTCTATGAGATTGGCCTGACAAAAGGTTCTTACAGAGATATAATGGCGATGATAGCCCTGATGCGGTTCTTCGTGAGCACGAAGATCGATGCCAGTTCTGAAAATAGGTTGGTTTCTAAACACATTAATTGGAGCTTCTTCATGTGGAATTAGGTCGAAATTATCCTGATCAGCACTGTGCGCTGTGCACGAATCTGTATCACTGTCTGAGACCTCACAAAGTCCCTCTTCAGCCGTACCAGTCAGTGAGTCTGCCCCGGAGGCTCGTCCTTCACCTGCAGTATCTGTGGCTGATTCCGACAGTGCTTCTTGTCGCTCGCTTGCGGTTTCGGTGCTTATGCCGCTAGCTGTTCCGGCTCCACTAGGTAGAGTAGGCAGATGGTTAACTTCTGTCCTCAGCCACGAAATTCGATTTACCTGGTGTGTAAATCAATTCGTAGTTATACTCTTCAATCCTTGCTTTCCAGCGTTTGAGTTTTGCATTGTGATTTCTATTACTCAGTGCGAATGTAAGAGGCTGGTGGTCTGTGTAAATCTTAATCTTTTTTGCTCCATACAGATAATTTCTCAAATTATCCAGAGCCCAGACTTCTGCAAGCATCTCCTTCTCATTCGTTGCGTAATTTTCCTCTGTTCGATTCAGAGAACGAGATATGTATACCACGGGCCTCTCCTTACCATGCTCACCTTGAGACAGCACTGCTCCGATCGCAAAATTAGAAGCATCCGTGGTCAAATTGAAGCCTTTCTCGAAGTTCGGAAATGTAAGCACTTCTGCAGAAGTGAGTAGCTCCTTTAAGGTTTCGAAAGCCTTAACTGCATCTTCATTGAGAGATATTGGAACATTTTTTGATTGGTTAGCTCGAACTTGTCAAATTCTCCTCGAGTTATATTCGTCAACGGTTTAGTTAATTTCGCATAATCACGGATAAACTTCCTATAGTACGAAGTCAATTCGAGGAAGCTTTTCAGTTCCATTAAGTTCGTCGGTGGAAGGATTTTTTCGATAGCCCTAACCTTTTTTGGATCTGGAAGGATGCCATCGGGAGTAACAAGGTAGCCAAGAAATTCGACGCTGGTAGCCAAGAAGTTAGTTTGATTTTCAACCCGGCTTCACTGATTTTGGTAAGGACGATCTCTATGTCTCTTAGATGGTCTTCCTCTGTTTAACTAGAAATAATTATGCCATCTATATAGACATAGCATATCTTACCTATTAACTCCTTAAGCACATCATCTATCATGCGCTGAAAGATTGCTGGAACATTCTTGAGTTCTTGAGGCCGAACGGAAGTCTTAGATATTCATACTTCCCATTCATCGTTGAAGGCTTTTTTCGGAATGTGCTTGTCTTTCATGAGGATCTGATGAAACCCTGACGTTAAATCAAGCGTCGGAACTGTTACGGCGTTAAGACGCTTGTAATCAATGACCATTCTGTACTGCTTTTCTCCGTTTGGCTTTGGCTTCTTCGGAACAACCCATATAGGTGAATTATACGGGCTGTTGGATGGACGAATGATGTTCTATGATAGGAGTTCACTTACCTGTCTCTCAACTTCTTCCCTCATACAAGCGGGGTAAGGGTAACTTTTGGAATAGATTGGCTCGTCGGTGTTTGTACGAATTTTGGCTCGGACGTTGGTTTTCACCTTCTCATTCCCTACTGGACCGAAAAGACTTTTGAACTTCATATGCAGGTATCCTAATCTAGATCTTCCTGACATGGAAACATTTTCGCCTAAGGTAAGCATTTGACTACTTAATTCAGCAGAAAAGCTATTTTTGAGAGGAATGGTTTTATTCGAATCAATGGTAAGCATATGTTTTTCTCTATCTATTACAGCCTTTAGCTGCTTCAGAGTATCGTCACCTATTATACCATCAAACGATTTTAGATGTGGGAGGATGAAAAATGATATCTCGAGATCGCAGCCTAAGTAATGGAAGAACCTTCCACAGATTTTGTTTCTAAAAAGGATATTTCCGACAGGACTGTTGACATGAAATGGGATTCTTACGGGGTTGGGACACGGAACTAAATTATCTTTGATGAAGTTCTTATTCGTTCCAGTGTCTATGAGGAATTTTAAGACGTCCCCGTCTCGCGTTACATATTCTATATATGGTACGCTGGAAACGAGGCCCCTTCCATAACATTTTCTCCCCTAGGCTCTTCATTGGGGAGTTTAGTGGATTCTATTTCTGGGTTTTCTTCACTCGTGGTGTTTTCCGGAGCTGTGGACACTACGTGTTTTAGGCGCTGTTGTTTTCGAGGGTAGTTATCGGATTTCGGTTCCCTCTTAGCTGATTTTGGCAAATTCATATAGTTAACCTTCCCAGATTGGGTGGAATTGTCCACTACCATTTTTACTGGAGGCTGTGGCCCTGTTGGCCTTTGGGGTTGATGCTATTGCGGAGAATTTGACCTCCCCGAATGATGTGAATGATGAGCAGGATTATCTCTTGGAGGATATGACTTGGGGTTTCCAGGATTGTGATGAGATCCTGAGTTACCTTTAAAGTCGTAGTTCACAGGGGAAGAGATTGTATTGGTTGCCCTGACATGTAGAGAATTGTTTCTGAAGTTCAGGTCTTGCATCTCTTAGCATGCTAAATACGTCTCAGGCAAGGTTCTTGGCTTCTGAATGATAAGGAGTTTTGAAAGATCTCCATTAACCCCACGAACAAACACGTCGAGGGCACGTTTTCTATATGTTTCCACCAGAGTATTCATGGTTTCGGTGGAGTAAGTTTCAGCCCTGATCTTGTTGATTATCAAGAAGAATTGATGATTCACGGTGGCATAGAAATCGTCAAGTCTTGAGCCACACTGTGTGAGCTGATTGAGTTGGTGCGCAAGGGTACGGATATCCCTCTTGTCGGCGCAATGGAGCGAAAGAATTTTTTTAATCTCGTTCCACTCGTTATCGAATATATTGTATGAGACAATAGCAGAATCCGCCCGCCTTATTTTTTGACGTATATGTTGTAAAATCGCACGGTAGATTGGCTTATTACGAACTATTTCATAGTCCTTCAGAATGGTCTATTCAAAACCACGGAAAATGAGCAAATTTAGATATAACAAAACACGACAGTAAAATATCAACAGAAGTGGCAAATAGCTTTTTTCTATTATAATTTTTTATTTTTTTGATTAATTAATTTTTAAAGGTATTTTAAATCGTTTTGTCAAAAGAATGACGTTGGGTTAAAGTTCCCTAGATGCCTGCTAAGCGCTCTCCATTAACTTTCGGGGTAGCTACTTTTGTTCGGAAGGTTCATATGGATCCTATTTAGTCGTTAATGCGTAAAAAGTCGCAGCGACCTACTAGGGTATGAGGTTCTTCACCACTAGTGATTAAAATTAATTAATTCTTAAGTAAGCCGGCCCCTTTTTTCATGAGAGTTGGCCCCTAGGCATAGTTTTGAGCTATGTTTAATAAACTCTACTTGAGCTTCTTCTTTTTTTCTTGGTTTAAGAGACTATGTCAGTCTTATCAGATATATAATTAATTTGGAATATTTTGTCTTATAATTATTTCCTTAAAATTATCTTACTATAATCCTAGGAATATAGGGCAGCCCCTCATCGTTTGAATCCTTAGTTGGTCTTCTTCTTCTTTCTTTTAAAATAGGATAGTTGATTCTCCTTATTTCTCCTTAACTGTTTGTAACTTCGAGTATTTTTAAAAAAAAATTTTATTTTACTTGTTCACTTCACTTATTGGTTTCTACATTATTTTTGAAGGATACCTTTTTTGAAATCAAAGGTACTTTGGGGTTCGTTCCCTTCACTTATCAGATTTAAGAGGAATAATTTTTTGGAATTTTAAGTGATTTGGGTGTCATTCAGACAGATATGATTTTTTGGAAATTTAAGTGATTTGGGTTTCACTCATTTTACTTATTTAGGATTCACACACGAGTTTTTGGGCTGTCCCTGCTCGGGCGCCAGTAAAAGTCCTTCGAAAGGAGTTTTCGGAAAAATTATATCGCCGGGAACAAGTTGCGCAACTTGGATTAAAATGAAGCACGAATTTTACGTTATAAGTGTTGTTTATTCAACCGGGTGCTCGTTTAAAACTGCCTAGCAATGAAACTCATACTTAAAATCTAACCTCGATACAATTGACTTCAATGGTCTTGGTTCCCACGGGAAAGCTCATGCAAGTTCGCGCATGCAAGTGAAAAATGCATACAATGCATCTGAACCACAAGTATCTAGAGCCTTCTTGTATTTCCGTCAGATAAGTGACTGCCCGCCTGGTACTCGTATTTTGTTATGATTTTTGTTTTTAATAGTTTTGTTATTGTTTTCATCATTTTGTTGTTATTGGTTATATTGATGTGAATGTAAATTGATCTTAATTATGTTATTGGTGTTGTTGTTATTTGTGTGGTTTATTGTTTTTGATTATTGTTTTTTATTGTATTGGTATTGTATTTGTTTTTTTTTTATGTTCCCGCGTTGGAGGCTATCTTCTAACTTGGCCGTCCGCCTACAGTCTCTGCTGCCCCCTTGGTGCTCCATCGGTGGGGTGGTGGCTTCAAAGGGGTCGTCGTCCCTTCACCCACCAAACCTGACTTTGAAAGTTGATACGACGTTGGGATGTGTCTTCTTATGTTGGCCGTCCGCCTGCACACCACCGTCGCTCCTCCGTTGCTCCCTCGTTGGGGGTGTAGCTAGAAAAGAGATCGTCATCTCTTCCCCCAAGGACATTTCGAAGTTCGCATCCACATCGATTACGAAATGTGATGCTTCTTGTCTCCACATCGATTGCAGGATGCGGAACTCCTGAAGCCTTTGTGTCTTAGGCTGTCGTTGGGGTGTAAGCTCCAGGGATCGTCTTCACCCACCTGTCATCGTCGTGTTGGGGTGTCTGGCTAGAAAAGACAGTCCGTCACCACCCGTCGGCGACTTTCAGACGTCCTGTCTGATGCTGCCCGTTGCGAGTCTCCCGTCTAGCTTACGGGCTCCGACAACGGTGTTACTGGTGGACTTCCTGTCGCACCCTGGGCTCCTGGTTCGTTGTGAGTCTCCCTACCGTCCTTAGGCCTTCACTGACCGAACCAGCTCGTCCCCTTCTGAGGATAAAACCGCCCGTGAACCTATGTGGGCCCTTTCCGAGGTCTGTGGTCGGTGGGCCAATGGCTGATGGGACCACGGCTGCCCTCCACCTCCGCCATAGCTCGGTTTTCCCACTCCAACGAAAAGAGAGAACGAAGGGACAAGAACAGGAAAGAGAGTAAACCGTTTTGCGGAAAAATTTAGCGCACCAGTACGACAAGAGCTGTAAAGAGGGTGTCAGGTTGAGAGAATTGTTTTTTCGGTCCTATAAGACCAACCCGGCAGAGGAAAACCGGAAAAAATTTAAACGAGTCAGGAATGTCTGCAACGAAGAGTATGGTATTTCTATACGACGAACAACTAAGGCAAAAAATACTACAATGTATCAAAGTTAGTAAACAATTTTGGTCTTTCTGTCTCATCCTCCATCCCAACGCTCATTTACAATGACATTCCAGCTGTCAGCTCCTTAGACAAAGCCAATCTGCTTGCTGCACACTTTACAGCCAGCATTACGCTTTCAAATTGTGCTTTGTCCCGGCCTACACTTGAGTGCGTCGAATCTTCAATGGGACGAATTCACTTTCGCACTCGTGTAGTAGCAAGAGTACTTAAGGATCTTAACATTCACAAATCCGCTGGGCCAGATGGTATATCTCCCCTTCTTCTGAAGAGATGTACTTCTACGCTGGCAAAACCACTGCGTAAGCTTTTCCATAAATCCTACTCTTTACGACTCTTTCCTAATAGATGGAAAACAGCATTTGTCCAGCCCGTTCCTAAGAAAGGCTAATTTTTTCTCACTAATCTTACAGGCCCATTGCACTTACGTCCCTTCTTTCCAAGGTTATGGAAACGCTGATAAATCGTCAGCTCATGAAATATCTCGAAACACGAAAACTTTTTAATCGCCAGCACTACGGTTTTCGTAGCAACAGGTTGTTAAGATTGATTCCCGGCAACAATCACAGTTGCCCCGAATCAAAAATAACCTTGGAACCAACTGTCCCAACCCGGGTTCGAATCACCTCCAGGTAGCGCTTTGATGGCAGCTAAACCTGGGAAAGAAAATCACAAAAAAAAACCGTTGAGCGCCACGTGATTTTTGGGGAAAATCACGAAACCGACAAAAGGAAAAAAAAGAAAATACTTCCCGGAAAAAAAAACGGAAACAACGAAAGAAAAGATGGGATTTTCTACAACGTTATAAATGCTCCGTTGGAGCACGACGATTTATTAAAATTTACGTAGCGGTACACTCGTCGCTAGAGTGACCCGCTATTTAAAAAGTCCCGAACGATTCAACAACAAACTAACGGGTCGCGTGTCTCGTCTTTTCTCGAGAATTTTCCACGCACGCCCTGCCTACCGGAGTTTTATTTTTCTTTTCAATTAACGATTAATTAATTTTCACTACACTACACTATACTTAGCTGAATTTCTATCTCCTGGCGGTTCTGCACCTTCCCTCTCCGTCCTGCTATTCCTTTTTCTATCCCGATCCACTTCCTTTCTCCTTATAATCCTTGTCTCTTTTCCCTTTTTTTTTTTACAACGAACTCGCGATTTTAGAAAAAAGCTACTCTAACCACCTTTTAACTTAAAAAGAAAAATTGCTTTTCGCAATTTCCAATAACAAAAACAAATCGCATGAATAAAAAAAAACCTCCAAGCTGACCCTCTTTGATTGCTGGTCGTCAAAAAAGTGACTTCCAGATCTTTGCCTTTCCACAAGCTCTCGACAGATTCTCACACGCATTCTCACACTCACTCACACACACATTCATTTGGCTCTAAAGAACCCAACAACGGGGTTTCCAGCTACACAACTAGCAAACTTTGCTAGTGTGTGCTCCCGTGTCCAACTAGGCCTCTCACACATTCCAATTGTTTCCAATTGTACACTCTCATTCTAAACTCCTCAGACACTGAGTTCTCTCCCGCTTCCAGTGATAACTGGGAACTCCACTGAGCGAGTTTATGAGAGCTTGTGGATCCTAGCTATGCCTAGCTATTGCCCTAGACATTGGAAGTCGATAAAAATTGCGAGAAGCAATGTTTCTCTCATTGCTGATCCCCGGTTAATTTTCCCCCATCGAACTAAACAAAATTGCAAAACAACAACAAACGCGAAGGAGAAAGAAAGTATGATCGAAGGTCAATGGAGTGTTGGGACGAAGGAGGAAGGTTGTGTGGGTATAATCCTAATCTGATTATACCCCGGTTTAGCCATTCTCTAAACCGCCGCCCCAAACAAAGCTAAGTATATGTGCCTCTGTGATATATTACCCCGGTTCCCTACTTACTCCGGTGGATCGGCGTTCAGATTTGGGGGGAATGGGGGGACTGACCAATAGCGGGTCATTCCTTACATAATTACGTATTTTATTTTATTTTTGTTTTGTTTTCGTTTCGTTTGTTTGTTTATGTTGTGGGCCCTTCTGCCCGCCTGGTACTTTGTTGTGATTTTTATTTTGATATTATTGTATAGTTTTTGTTTATGTTATTGTTGTTGTTGTTATTGTTTATAGTTGTTGTTATTTTTTTTGTTGTTGTTATTGTTTATAGTTGTTGTCATTGTTTATATTTGATGTGGTTTATTGTTTTTGGTTATTATTATTTTTATTAATGTTTTTATGTTCCCACGTTGGAGGCTGTCTCGTAACTTGGCCGTCCGCCTACAGCCTCTGCTGCCCCCTTGGTGCTCCATCGGTGGGTTGCTGGTTTTAAAGGGGTCGTCGTCCCTTCACCCATCGAGCCTGACTTTTACAGCTGGTGCGTCGTTGGGATGTGTTAGATTATGCTGGCTGTCCGCCTACACACCACCGTCGCTCCTCCGTAGCTCCCACGTTGGGGGTGTAGCTACAAAAGAGATCGTCATCTCTTCCCCCTTAGACATTTCACGTTAGCATCCACATCGATTACGAGATGTGATGCTTCTTGTCTCCACATCGATGGCAAGATGTGGGAGTCCTCAAGCCTTTATATAACTTGGCTTTCGTTGGGGTGTAAGTTCCGGGGATCGTCCTCCCCCACCCGTCATCATCGTGTTGGGGTGTCTGGCTTACAAGGACCGTCCGTCCCCACCCGTCGATGACTTTCAGACGTCCTGTCTGATGCTGCCCGTTGCGAGTCTCCCGTCTAGCCTACGGGCTCCGACAACGGTGACCTTGGTGGACCTCCTGTCGCACCCTGGGTTCCTGGTTCGTCGTGAGTCTCCCTACCGTCCTTAGGGCTTCACCGACCGAACCACCTCGTCCTCCTCTGCGGAGATAACCGCCCGTGAACCTATGTGGGTCCTTTCTGAGGTCTGTGGTCGGTGGGCCAATGGCTGATGGGACCATGGCTGCCCTCCACCTCCGCCAGAGCTCGGTCTTCCCACTCAAAGAAAAGAGAGAACGAAGGGAGAAGCACAAGGGAGAGGGTAAACCTTGTTGCGGGAAAATTTACCGCAACAAGGTCCACTGGTGATTTGATAGCAATCTAACCGGAAAGTGGAACCAAAGTGTATATCCATCTGGTGAAAGCAAAATAGTTGCGCTTGATATTTCCAATTCATTTGACAGAGATTGGCATTAGGCTCTTTTGTCGAAAATGCGTGTATTTGGGATCGATGACTCTATTCTTCAATGGATTAGAAATAACCGTTCGTAACGTTCAATTTAAGTTGTCTTGGATGGTTTCAAGTCTCATATTCACAAAATTAATGCTGGTGTGCCCCAGGGCTCCGTTCTGCCTCCGACAATCTTTTTAATCTTCATCAATAATCTCTTGTCTGCTACTTCTATTCCAATTTATTCCTTTGCTGACGACAGTACTCTCTACTTTTCATATTCGTTCCCGGACTCACGTCCCTGCTCTTCGGCTGTAGAACGGGAACGGCAGCGTATGTTAAGCTCATTAAATTCCGATATAAATATTATAACCAATTGGGGAACTACCAAGAGAGTGGTATTAAATGCTGCCAAAACACAATGCTGTCTGCTGTTATTCAGCGATGTTCATATACCCAGCCATTATCCATGAATGGCAGTTGCATCGTTGAAACGAAAAACTTTCCAGTCTCGGCATATGTGTCAATGACAACTAACGTTGGAATGACTACATATTCGAAGTCGCCAGAAATGCTGCGAAATGTCGAGGTTTTCTCCTCAAAACTGGAGTACAATGCTCACATCTGGTCAGATGCTCCGAAGACATCTTTGCGCCTACTAGATAGGATTCAAAACCGTGCGATAAATCCTATAATGTGATGCCAATATTACCCAGTCGATTAACATCACCGACCACCGACGTAATGTCTCCTGCCTCACCTTGTTCCATAACTATTTTCACCACCAGTGCTCCGCTGAAATTGCCAGGAGCATTCTGCCTCTTCAAACCTCTTACCATAACACCCGTCTCGCTATGAATGCTTATCAGTACAGGCTCAAGCCCACTTTCGGACGTTCCCTGAAATATCGTGATTCTTTCCTACGCCGAACAACTGGTTCATGGAATGCCCCTCCGAGCTCTTTATTCCCTAGTCATTATAACCTCCAAAAAAACATTTTGTGCAATCATTTTAAGGGTGCTAATAACCCCTTGTGCGGGCGCCAATTATAAAAAAAAAGAAACTCTGCATCTTTATTTTCCATGACGCCAAATAATGTCTTAAGACCCGAACCTATAAAATTACCTAAACCTCAACGCACTCTTGTTCTTTTACCTATAATAATCTATATGATGCTGACCTTGTGCTCTAACTGTAGTAACCCCTTTCTTACGGTGTCCTAGTATTTTTTACAATTGCTTAAGTGAATTAAACATGCCTCATTTATCGTTTTTATCATATTTCTAATGTTATCTATGTAATCTTCTTAATTATCAATGCTTATTTTATTAAGTAATGTTAGCTAACTTTCTATTTCCGTGAAAAATTGAAGTAAAGACCGCTGTTACTTTACAAACTCCGAATTTCGACGTTCCTGTGGATCTTCTACACCAGATATTTCTGAAAAATGCATTTTTGTGTTAGCTTTGTCATATTTCCTTTTTTTTGTTTTTGATGTTTACTTGTACAGAATCCTCTTTTACATCTAAAATTTCATATGGCCCTTCGTATCTTGGTTCTTATTTTCCCTTGACAACATTTCGAATTAATACCTTTTGACTTTTTTGTATTCCGTTGGCTTCCCTATATTTTTATTGTATCTAACCTTGGACTTTAACTTAGATCACAAAATATTTTCCTTTGCTTTTGATATTTTACCTAGTAAGTTAACACTGACATCGAAACAATCGAACATAGTTTTTTCATTTAAGTTTTCGACTTCACTTGGCTGATTAGCTTTCATTCCGTAATAAAGTTGGTATGGAGTGTCCCAGTTGTATTAAGCACACTGTTGTTATAACTGAAACTAGCCTAAGGCATTTTCTCTTGCCATTCATTTACATCACCCAACTTTCTACCTGTTACCTTCAAATACTCGATCCATCTACAATGGACTCGCACAACTGCACCATTTACCTGTGGATATGAAATGCTTGTGGTAATATGTTTCATGCTAAAAAGTCTACAAAGATTTTCGAATAACTCGTTACAAAACCCCTTTTAGTTATCTGTAAGAAGTATACCAGGAAACTCAAAAATTTAATATCCATTAATTTGTGAAGTCTTTGACTATCTCCTGCACATCTTTGGTTAAAGGCGGAACAAATTTTGTAAGTTTTGACTCGTCATCTTGAATGGTAAGACCGAATTTAGGACCTTCTTTGGTTTCTTCTATCAAATCCATGCAATTTTTTTCCAATCCTGTTTCAGATTCTTTACGTATTAATCTACATCTTTTTGCATGCCCTACCAATAAAATTTATTTTTTATGGCGTTCTGTCCTTTATGCCCTCCCAAAAGTCCATTGTTATTTTCTATAATTATTCATCTTTTCTCATTTACGTCGAGTACTTCAGTTCGTTTTTTACCAGAAAAAACTATTATCGTCCGACATTTCCTCTGTGTCTTCTGTATTTACACAATTTTCTTAATTAATTTCATTTGTTTCTGCATTACCTTCTTAGTTAGCGATGTTCCTAATCATATGGTTTTACGGCCCACACTTTGGCCGAGCCCTCTTTTTCGGTGGTGCTATAACTCTGTTTGGCCTCATTTAATATTCTACTTACATACCGAATAGGCAAATTCTTCGTCCCATGCTGTTGGCTAAGAACAGCAGCTACTCATTTGTTTGATGCGTCTGTTGTGATGGCAAATTCCCTATTATAATCCGGATATTGTAGTACTGGGAATTTGCTATCTTGCTAAAGTTTTTGATAACTTGCGGTAAAAATCTATCATTCCTATGGGATCAGGTTTTATGCCTTAACAGTTATTACATGGCCTAAATACTGAACCTCTTTGCGAAGAAATTCGCACTTGTCTAGTTGCAGTTTCAAATAAGCGGCTCATATTTGATCAAGTACCTGTATTAATTTTTCATTATATTCGGCAAGGCTTTGTCCATATACTACCCAATCATCGATACAACAAAAAAATTTAATGCCTTGTATCCTTTCAGCACAGTATTCATTAATCGATGAAATCGAGCTCCATGCTTTACTTCTGTCGTTTATTATACCGTTTTTTAACCTGACTACGTACCTTTTCCTCATGTACCTTTGGATACCTGTAAGTCTTAGTGAATACTGGAGAGCAACGTTCTCTAGTCCTAATCTGATGCTCTGTCACATTCATGTGAGTTAGCTTCTCATCTTTTATACTAAAAAAAAAAAATTAATTTGACTCCTTATTATATTTTATATACTCTCTAATTCTACTTTGTGTATGTGCTCTGTGCGCACGTTTCCAGCTACTGTAATAGCTCTTTGTTTTTTAACTTCAAAATCATCTAAATTCTTTCCTAGAAGTCCAACCTGACTTACATCAAAATCCTCTTCAGTTGTATTTAATATGGTAACTAAACATTCTCCATTTTTATTGCTTTTTATGCACTCTGGAATGATTACTCCTTCTTTTCCCTCTTGCCTTGGTATGACAATTCCCTCTTTTAATTCTGAAACATTTCCAAGTTTCAATACTCTAAATACTTCAGTTCTATGCTTCGAATATTTTTCTTCACTTAAATACATTAAAGAAATGTCTCTTACAGTGGATCGAGTAACCATTTTCCCCAACGAATTGGCTACCGAGTATCTCATCATAGTCTCCAAACATTTCATTTCCAATATCTTTCAACTTTACATTCAACTGCTTTGCCTTTTCTATTTGGAAATAGGCAGACATTCTTCGCTACTTCGCCCAGGGTTTCCTGTACGTTACTTTCCAATCCTTTAAACTGTATTGTTTTCTTCTTATTGACGTATTGTGTTAACAACAAATGAGTGATATGCCGGCTCCTATATCTACAATATAGTCATTCGCTTTATTTCATTATCTATTAAAATATTTAAGCTAAATTCCTAACACTCGGTTCTTGTTTAAATTTTCTTTTGTTGGCTGCTGAGCTTATTTGTCTGTTATCTGAATTATTAGAACTTATTCCTGGTTTATTCTGCTGACCCCGATCCTTCCTAGGTGCCCTTAAATTCCTAGCTATATGACATATTTTACCGTAGTCAAAACATTTAATTCTTGCGTAGTTAGCTCTGACCAAGTTTTTGTGTGAATAGCAGGGCATTTCATAAGCGAGTTGTTTGGCTTAGGAAAGAATCACGATATTTCAAGGTACGTCCGAAAGTGGGCTTGAGGGTGTACTGATGTGCATTCATAGCGAGACGCGTATTACGGTTGGAGGTTTGGGGGGCGGACTGGAATGCTACTGGCACCACCTGGCTGGTGGTGAAAATAGCGATAGTACAAGGTGAGGCACGGTTTTGAATCCTATTAAGTAGGTGCAAAGAAGTCTTAGGAGCACCTGACCAGCTGTGGGCATTGTACCCCAGTTTTGGGTGGATGAAAGCCTTGTATATTGAAGCCAGACCAGGGAGGGTGAAAAATTTCTTACATCGCTTAAGGAAACCTAGACATTTCGCAGCATATTTGGCGACTTCGAAAATGTGGTCATTGCAACCTAGGTTGTCATTGACACACATGCAAATGAATTGTGTTGTCTATGCCAGTACTAACCTTTTCTCCAATAGGTTCATTGTACCTTTTTCTATATGCAACATAGCGCCATCCTGCTGGAACCACATATCTTCCATATTCATGTCATTTACTCGGGGAACGAAAAAGTTATTAATGGCTCTATAGCGAATGCAGGGGACCATAACATACCGATAAGCTCCATTTTTAAAACCACAATGCCAGGGCATTTTCAAAAGGAAATGCTGTGCGTAAATGGTCAACAACACGGCGATTAGCGGTCTTAGATGGTCGATTATGTCGGGGTTTATATAGTGCAAGTGCTCTTTAACTTTGGCTCACAGAACCATAATGTTGGAACCAAGTTTGAAAAAAATGTTAATGTTGTTGAAGTGTATATGTCATCACAATAAAATTGCAAAGACTATTGAATAAAAATGCAATCTGATAGTTGGTTTGGCAGAAAAAATGTCAGGAGTAATGGGTTAAACACTACCCCGTGTATGTATATGCAAATATTAATCTCCAAAAGTGCACACCTGTAGGAAACTTAATATTAAAAATGGAAATTCATATATTTGGTACAAACTAAAGAGTACAAAGGTACTTGGTGGCACTGACAAGCTGTTTGGAGCAAACCAGAATCGGTTGGGAGTTTCTAACAGAAGTCAATAAAATAAGAACCGGAAAGTATAAGATAAAAGCTATTATTTGTCACTTGATGGCGGTGACGTTTTGTATGGAAACTAATGGGTTTAATTATGTTACTTCCCTGCCCGCCTAACAGTATGTCATTTTGTTTATATACGATTAAATATAAAAATGTAAATAAAAACATAATCTGCTTATTTGTATACTAGCATTTTTAATTATATATTGCAAACATTCATTAAAAAATAAAATTTTTTGTGTTTGACTTGGTGCCTTATTGTTGACTCCTCGTCCTACGATTGTAAATTTATCACTTTCGGCGATTGATAGGGAGAAGTAATTTGTAGCTTTTCTTTAAGAGGAGTCAAAATGGAGAGCAGCGTTGATATTTATTATGAAATTATCTTTGTGGGAATCGAAGTGCAGTTCGTTGACATTGATGACATCGAAGCCTTGCATTTTGATTACTAGGCAAAAAAATCCATTACAAATATAAGGTTGCAAGATGTTTCAAGTGAATGCTATTGTTAGGTCTGTTCAAGATAAGCTTAAGAAAATTAAAAACAAAAAAAAAAACAAAAACCGTGCTCATGAGGATTTTCTTTCATCGATTATTTTAAAAACCAACTTTTAATGGTAATTATACGAGTATCGGGTTCCTTTTCAGTTGATTTTTTCTTTTTAATTTAATTCATATCACATCCAAACCCTTACGAACAATCTATTTTCAGTGAGTCAATTTTTAAGCCACTGTTTAATAATACACTTTCATCAAAAATACTTTCCTCTTCGTTCTTGATTGCAAAAGTTTTAAATTGCATAGTAGTTTTAAACAGTGGCAGTAGTTGCATTTGTTTTCCACAAAGGTGTGGATTTCTATTAATGTGAATATCTCTTTGATGCTTTATACATTAGTTCTTCTCAACTTATGTTTTGACGTCAAGTGGAAGATTTACTGATATGACAAAATTTGAATATGTTTTTAAGAATAAATAAAAAATTCGGTTGTTTCCATCTGAGGAAATGAATTGATCAAAAGTAAAATATTTAAATAATAATGTTAAGGTTTAAAAGAAAAACGTCAATATTCCAACGAATAGAACTGTTTCCATCATAACAAATTTTGTGGTCTAACATTTCATTTCATTTCAATTATTGGTACAAAGAATTTTTTACATTGGACTAATTTATTTAAGTTTAAACAATGCAGACATTGGCTTCATTAATTATAGATTAAGAATGGAATAAACTATGCAAGTATTCGATGATAGATAATAATCGTAGTTAAAAAAAATAAAATAAAGCAAAAAGAATACTAAAACCTAAAGAGATAAGAAAGATAATACAAGAAGGAAAAAAAATACAAAAACGTCCAAGGGAAGATTGTTCCATTCTCTGACAACATAAACAAGATATTGGCTCCCGGGGTTTATGCATGTAAGCCTTGGTTGAATAAAAACAAAAGAACGCGATGAAGTTAGAAACCGAGGTTTTTCATACAGATAATGAGGTTCCTTACAAATCGGTTTAGTGTTTTAAGGCGTGAAGGCTACAACCCAGGATCCTGTTAGTGTATTCAGAAATATGATCAAAACGTTGGAGATCATAAACATATCGCGTGATGTTGTTGAAGGCCACTGTTATATTTTTTTGCGTTTGTGGCAGCAAATGATTGGGCATCCATAGGTATCTATGGGCAAAATTAAGCTTTTTGCTAAGCTAAGCCTTACGTGCTGAGGAATAAAGTGCTTTATTACTGAGAGGATAGGTAGCCAATAACTTTTGGAATGTGTTGGTCCCATGTGAGGGTAGAACTGAACCAAATCCCTAGGTTTTTCGATTTTTCAACATATTCTCGAACAGTGTTACCTTGTTAGCTTGTTTTTGCAGACTATCAAGCACAGACTATCAATCATTGGTGATTTCTTGCGCACCATTGCGAAATTTCCTTGAGATTGTTGTTAAGTCTATCGATTCCATCTTCTAAAATACCTTGCTTGCAGCTCAAGTGAATCTCCATATCATCAGCATATAAATGTATGGATGAATATCGAACTACTTGTGGGGATCATTAATGAACATTACAAATAGTAAAGTTCCAAGAATTGAGCATTGCGGTACTCCTGATTTTAGCTTTACATACCGGGAGGTTTTATTTCCAATAGATATGGCGTGACTTCTTCCACTTACATACAAAAGGATCAGGCTAGCTACAGAGTTGCTGAATTGAAAATTATGTTTCAATTTTGAAAAAAGTTTTCTATGATTCATAGTATCGAATGCCTTTAAGAAATCTAGGAGCCCAGGAAAGGATACCAGGTCATGATCCATAACGTTTCTCAGATCATTTATAATAGATACACAACTATGGTTTTCCCTGAAACCTGACTGTTGGTCATTTAAAAGGTAACTGTTCTTAACAAAAGCACTAATTTGTTTGTGAAACAATTTTTCGAAGAATTTGGATAGGAACGAAAGAATAGAAATAAACCACTCCGGTGGTGACGAACGGGTAGGAGGCTTTTTTTCTATCGGTATAACCCTAGCAATCTTCCAGGCAGAAGGGAAAGAGGATGTTTAATGGTTGTGTTAAGAATGCGAATAAGGTTAGAAAGAATGTGAGGCAAGATTATTTTGATAAAGTGTGGATGTATTTCATCAGAACTCACGGCTTTAGACTTTATCTGTACGACGGCACACAGAACGTCGTTCTCATCTACTCTAGTGAACTGGAAGAAATCACCTCTTTCACGGTTAGGAATAGGTTCATCCGTGCTGAGTTCGCCAAAGTCAGGTAAGGTACTTTGCATTTTAGCGAATTCCGAATTTAAAGGGATTATCACATTTTGTCGGCCCACATCAAGTTCTCGGATATTTTTCCACAGAGTTTTTCTTGGTAGAGTTTTAATGAAACGCTTTGAGAACACCCGCTTCTTGGCTTGCCTAATTTTCATAGTAACATAGTTTCTCAAAGTCTGGAAAACTGCATGGAACTCTGGGTGTTTAGAACGTTTCCACCATTTGTAGGCTAATTTACGTTGTTTTATAGCTTCTCGTATTTTATAGGATCGCGTGAGCTAAAGAGATGGCGTTTCGCATTCTGTATGAAGTCCATTTAATTGTCAGCAGAAGTCATGAAGTAAACTTCTTGCCAGTGTGCCTGAAGAACATCCTTTTCCAACTGAGGTACGCTTATTCCCCTAAAATCCCTATACTTGTACGCAGAGGTATGTGATTACTTCAGAGGATGTTTAAAGGTTGCATAGATCAAGTCGTGTTTTGAGAACGCATGTGCTGACAACTGAGTATAAAGAAGGGTGTTATCAGGTTTACTTGTAAGAAAGAGATCCAAAAGGGTTGATGAGGTGATTGTGAAATGTGTTGGATCAGTAGTATTGATAGACCCTAGACCAAAAGTACTTATTTTGTTTGTAAATGATAGTGAGGTATTTTCGAGTGGATCACAGTTAAGGTCTCTGCACAAGATGACATCAACGAAGAGGGGTGACAAGTTTTTTAAGACTGTGTAAAGTTCAGATAGATCCACACTTTTATTATAGCGGTAAGCAACACCGAACAAGAGCTTGCTTAACCAATTTTTATTTCTCTCAACAAAATAATAACCAATCAAGAAGGCAGAGTCAGATTCAGTAACAAACTCTACCATTATGCTGTCGCGGATGTACATTGCTACACCCCCGCCGACACAACTTTTCCTATCAGCTCGAAATAACTCGTAACATTTGATTTTATACACAATGTTAGGAATATTGGGCTGAAACCAGCAAAGCAAGACAAGATTTAAATATATTGGAAGTATTCTCTTTCTTCCACCCTTTCTCTTTCCTTTTGTCCTTTTTATGTAGTGGGAGGGACATAGACAAAATATAGAATTTCAACTATGCACTTTTTTTGCGTGTCGCTTCACACTATCATCGATGCCTAGTGATGGGCAAATACCCGGTATATACCATTTAGGGTAAATACCTTGTTTAACCTTTTAATAAAAATTAATCTATTATAGCCAAATGAATAATAACATAAGTCATTTCCCACAAAACATGCACACGGAATAATAGCATAAGTCATGCTCATCCTAGAAAAAATAAACTTATGCTGTTATTCAGTGTTGATCATCCTTTACACAACAAGTACGAGCTGACATACAAGTTGACTTGATAAAAAAGGTCTTAATGTAAAAAAAAAGCACAAGAAGACTTGATAAATAAGAATCTCTGAACTGAAAAAAGGAAAAGAGACATACTTCCACTTGTTCATATAAGATGTTGAAATAGCTAATATGAAAAACTTAAACAATATAGGTATTGAATTTGAAAAAAGGAATAAAAGCATAAGTCAGATTTTTGCTAAAAAAAACATCATTATTTAAGGGAAAATACGACAAATTATAATACAGGAAAATTAAGTGCTTAATTTTCTATCTTTCAGTTCCAAAATTGTTTGCTAAACCTCCATAGTTTTTTTTACCACATAGGTCCAAAGTTTTAAACTTGCCTACTGAAAAGTTGGAAAAAAATTACTTACATATGCTGTTATTCCTTTTTGCCACAGATATATATTTTCTTTTTCCTTATATTTTCTCGTTCGTTTTCCTTCCGTTTTTTTTTTTTGGATCGAGTCGTTCGTTTCCCCTCGTCGCTATATGTGATTAAATCAATTATCCAGTATTGCATAACTTTAGGATCATACAAACTCTCCACGTTGGAGAGTTCAGTTATTACCCCAGTTTCAAACCAGAAGTTACCAGAAAGAACTAGAACCCAACAAATGTGGTATAAATACAGGATGAGAAACTGTGGACAATAAGTTGATTTTTGGAAAGCAATAGAAAAGGAGCTAAGTCTTAATAAGTGAAAGATAAGAGATTTGAATTGTGAATTAATTGAAAGTTGTATTTAAATAATAATAAATAGAGTGTTTTGAAACAGAATAACGTGTTATCATTTCGAACCCTAGCCGAAATATTACATTGGTCTCAGAAGTGGGATAAAACTTATTCTGAGTGCTTTGAAAAAAAAAAAAAAAAAAAATGCCACGTACATTGCTGGAGCTAAGTATACCCCAGCTGAAAATTGAGCTAGAGAAGCGGAATCTCTCCGCAGCTGGAGGGAAAAGTGATGTGATTCCTTGGGTAACAAGAAGCGATCGAAAAAGATGGAAAAGATCCTAAATCCATTTCGTTCGACGTAGAAGAGGAGATTGTAAGCACAGGGGTTGACATTTCTGCCATGATGGAATTGCTCCTTGAGTTGAATTCTAAGTTGGAAGAACAAAGGAGAAGTATGGATTCTAAGTTTGAAGAACAGAATCCTTTAGAAGAACAGAAAAATTCTCTACAAACCAGAAGAATTCTCTTGAAGAACAGAAGAATTCTATAGAAGAACAGAAGAATTCCATTATTGCCACACAGAAAGACATTGTCGAAAAGTTCAAGAATTCTCTAGAAGCGAAATTCGAAATAATCGATCAAAAATTAAATATGCACGAGGCACAATTCGAGAAGGTTGAACACAATATCGAGAATCTTGCGAAAGAACTACAGAACTAAAGAAACAGAAGGTCCGAGAAAATTCTACAGACTGCCCTAGAAGAAAAGAGACCGCCTGTTTTTGATGGCCAAACATCGTAGCCAATATATAGAAGACAATTTGAAGCAGCTGCCATGACCAACAACTGGGACGACGGAGAGAAGTCGATTGCTAACGTTGGCACTGAGAGGAACAGCTGCGGAATTGCTGCAAACCATCTCAGACTCAACTACGACGCTTTTGTTAAAGCCATAGAAATGCGCTTCGGAGATGACCATATGCAGCAAGTATACAGAGTCCAACTGCGCAGCAGAGTCCAGAAAAGGGGCGAAACACTTCAGCAGTTGCAGGCCGATATCGAACGGTTGGCGCATTTATCTTATCCTAATGCCGGAGAAGACTTTATCAACGAAATGGCTGTAGAGGCGTTTACCCAAGCGATTGAAGATAGGCAGTTGCAAATGGCTGTAAGAATGGCTGGAAAACGAACCCTTCCTGAGGCCCTGACGATGAAAGCTGTCGACCAAGCATCTTAAGGAATCCACCGCGTGCGAGAAGTGACAGCCGTGGAATGCTCCTGCCAACGAGCAGACGTCATAGAGCGGAACAGTGTGCGTGGAGGACAAGTCCGTTGTTGGAACTGCAACAAAATAGGACATCTGCATCGTGAGTGCAGGTCTTCACTTAAACAACGCAGTTGTCCACAATGCGCTTCTAGGAGGCGTAACGAAGAGACATCTGGCAGGAATAACATCTATCCTGCAAGCAGCGCTACGTCAAGTCAACCGGCGGGAAAAGTGTAAGAACCAACTTCGAGGGGCAGAAGTTGGTTTCTGGAATTGACGCCCCCAGGATCAAAATCCAAGTCTTCCAAACAAAACGAGGTAACAAGAGTCCTACAGTGGAAGCCCGCATAGGTCAGAATAAGTATGTGGCTACCATTGACACCGGTACCACTGCCTCCATTATAAGAAGGGATACCGCTTATGATTCATGGCTGCACAATACCAGTAGCTACTGCTTGAAAACAGCGACAGGAGCGACGGCAAAGGTGTATGGAGAGGTTGTTCTTACGACCAATCTGGCAGGACTAACATTCACCCACGTATTCCTAGTGGCCGATATATGCGACGAGTGCATCGTTGGAGTTGACTTTATGAAGGCGCATAATGTAGTGCTCGACATCGGAACTCAAGTACTTAAGTACAGGAACGTTGAGATTCCGATGGTGTACGGGAATGAGAATGCCGCGTGCCTTAGGACAGTAGTCAACAAGGACGAGATCTTACCACCTTCCGCAGAGACACTTATTTGGGCGAAGCTGGAAGGTGATCTTGGGAGCCATCGATTCTATTTGATGGAGCCGGACTCTAAAAATCATTATCAGAATTATGTCGTGGGAAAGATGCTCGTTGAGCCGAAAGGCAAAATGGTCCCAGTAAGAATCTTGAATGTGGGAAATAGAGGCATCAAACTAAAGCAAGGACAATCGATCGGAGCGTGCCTACCGATAACTGCTGTCACCAAGTTGTCGAGAGAAAATGCTGCTATATCTTTGCCATCAAGAAGCACAGCCGAGTTGAAAAGAACTATACTCAGGCAAACCGAGCTGAACCAGGAGCAATGAGCGATGGCAGAGGAACTAATCAACGAATTTGCAGACGTATTTGCCCCGCAGGACGGCGACATTTGGTACAACACCGAATAGACACTGGAGATGCAAGACCCATACGTCAACCTCCTAGGCGTTTACCATTAGCTAAGCAGAGGGAGGTTGCAGAAATGGTTTCGACTATGAAAAAGGTAGGGTTGATTGAAGGCTCTAAGAGTCCGTGAGCATCACCCGTTGTACTAGTCAAGAAGAAAGACGGCACCAATAGATTCTGCGTGGATTATCGCCAGCTAAATAATGTCACCAAGAAGGATAGCTACCGCTTGCCAAGGATTGATGACACACTGGACATACTGTAAGGAGAGCAATGGTTCTCCACACTTGATATGGAGAGTGGCTACTGGCAAGTACAGATCCATCCGAAGGACCATGAGAAGACAGCCTTCACCGCACGAAACGGGCTTTGGCAATTCACAGTAATGCCATTCGGATTGTGCAATGCTCCGGCAACCTTTGAGCGTCTAATGGAACGCGTTTTGCTGGGACTAACATGGAAAACCTGTTTAGTCTACCTGGACGATGTCATCGTGGTCGGCAAAACTTTTCAAGAACATCGAGATAACTTAAAGGAAGTGTTCCAAAGACTACGAAGTGCACAGCTAAAGCTAAACCCAAAGAAGTGTCATCTCTTTAGGCCAGATGTCAAATACTTGGGACACATCATCTCATCCGAAGGGGTAGGGACAGACCCAGAAAAGATCGAAGCAGTGAAAAATTGGCCAGTCCCAAAAGACAAACACCAACTGAGAAGCTTTCTGGGACCCGCTACCTACTACAGGCGGTTTGTGAAGGATTTTGCTGGGATCGCAAAGAGTTTGCATCAACTAACAGAAAAGGGAAAACAATTCAAATGGTCAAGTGAATGCGAAAGAAGCTGCAAAACTCTCAAACAACAACTATGTGGGGCCCCTGTACCAGCGTACTAGGAAAAACATTTATTGTGGATGCAGATGAGAGTAACGTCGGAATTGGAGCAGTCCTTTCGCAGATGCATGACGGGCAAGAGAAAGTTATTCCTGCTTTAGTAAGGTGCTCTCTAAGCCGGAAAGAAACTACTGTGTCACCAGGCGGGAACTTCTTGCTTTGGTCTTGGCAACAAAGCATTTCCATAAGTACCTGTACGGACGAAAATTCATTCTTCGCACAGACCATGCATCTCTGAAGTGGTTGCTGCAATTTAAAAATCCTGAAGGACAAGTCGCAAGGTGGACTGAACGACTCCAGATGTACGACTACGAGATACAGCATCGAAAGGGAAGCCTTCACTCTAATGCGGATGCTCTCTCCCGGCGACCTTGCAAATCTGATTGCAAACATTGCGCACGACAGGAAGAAAAAGATGCGGTATCCACCCAACGGCTAAGAGCTGAGCCCATAGACGGTTGGAATGAAAGTGAAATGCGAAACGCCCAAAAAGCGGATCCGAATATTGAGCTAATACTCGCTTGGAAAGAACACGAAGAAAAACCAGACTGGCAGGAAATATCCAATAAAAGTCCCGAACTAAAGACATACTGGGCACAATGGGACTCGCTTCATGTTCAAGATGGTGTTTTAAGGCAAAGATTGGAAAGCTCGGATGGAAAGTCGTTTGTGATGCAGCTGGTTGTGCCAAGGTCGAGAGTCAGTGACGTGCTAAGGGAACTGCACGATGGAGTATCCGGAGGCGACTTGGGGGTGAATAAGACGTTAGAAAAGGTGCGAGAACGTTTTTATTGGGTGCACGCCAAGGACGATGTAGAAAATTGGTGCAGAAAGTGTGTCACCTGCGCCGCCAGTAAAGGCCCGAGGGTTATAACTCACGGCAGAATGCAGCAATACAACGTTGGAGCGCCCTTCGAGAGAATCGCAGTTGACATCGCAGGACCGTTTCCTGAAACCGAAAAGGGAAATCGCTATATTCTTGTTGTTATGGATTACTGCAGTAAGTGGCCTGAGGCTTTCGCTATCTCTAACCAGGAAGCCAAAACCGTGATTAAACAGATCGTTTACAACTGGGTGAGTAGGTTCGGCGTACCGATGGAACTGCACTCGGATCAAGGGCGCAACTTCGAGTCCAAGATTTTCCAAGGAGTGTGCGAGCTACTGGGTATAAAAAAGACGAGAACAACACCGCTCCACCCACAATCGGACGGTATGGTGGAACACTTCAACAGAACCTTGAATGAACACCTATCAAAGGTCGTTGGCGACAAGCAATGCGATTGGGATAGGCAAATTCCAATGTTTCTATTAGCCTATCGGAGTGCAGTACACAACACCACAGGTCACACTCCTAGCGAGTTGATGTTTGAATCACCGCCGTCTGAAGAGAACAGAAATGAAGACGGCTATGTCGCAGACCTCAGACAGATATTAGGGATGTGCACCAAAGAACCAGCGATAAGATCAAGATAGCCAGTGACCGCATGAAGACGAGGTATGATGTCAATGCGACCACAACGGGATTCCAGGAAGGAGATCTAGTGTGGCTATATAACCCTCATAGATGGATAGGCATATCACCCAAATTACAGCAAGACTGGGAAGGACCCTATAAAGTGGTAAGGCGCATCAACGATGTTGTCTATCGCATTGAGCGAGGAAGAGGCAAGACGAGAGTGGTTCATGTGGATCGAATACATCGCTATATTGGGCAGAAGGTCGAAGAGTGTTTAAGAGGGGGATATTGTGGTATATATGTGATTAAATCAATTATCCAGTGCTGCATAACTTTAGGATCATACAAACTCTCCACGTTGGAGAGTTCAGTTATTACCCCAGTTTCAAACTAGAAGTTACCAGAAAGAACTAGAACCCGACAAATGTGGTATAAATACAGGATGAGAAACTGCGGACAATAAGTTGATTTTTGGAAAGCGATAGAAAAGGAGCTAAGTCTTAATAAGTGAAAGATAAGAGATTTGAATTGTGAAATAGTAGTTAAATTGTTTGTGAATTAATTGAAAGTTGTATTTAAATAATAATAAATAGAGTGTTTTGAAACAGAATAACGTTTTATCATTTCGAACCCTAGCTGAAATATTACAATATGTTCCGTACTTTAATTTTTGATTTTTATTTATTTGTTATATTTTTATTGTTTTTATGTTTATCTTGTTTTTTTCTTATTTTATTTTGTTACTCTGGACGTCTACTCATTACGCTGGTCCTCACTAAACTCCTCGAATTCTCTATTTCCCCTCCTAACTTCTACACGGACTACCTATCCGATTCGCTCTTTCCCGATTCACGATATTTTACCTCATGCCATAGCGCCGCTGCTCACGTGTTTTGAGAGAAACGAATTCGAAAAAAAAGAAAAATAAAAAATTAACATAAAAATTGGTCCTCGTTGAGATTCCAAACTACATCCTTTGCGTTACCAAAAAAAAGTAAAAGGGTAGACAAAAGGAATAAAGTCTAGTATTAGGCGAAAAACTTTTTTTTAAAGGAAAAAAATAATCATAACAACTCCCCCCTTTCTTTCAAAAAGTTTTTCGCGTAAAAGGACTTTCCTTAGAGAAGATCAGTTGGGTCTCTAAAAGTCTAGAGGTCCTTAGCATGCCATATCCCCGCTGTTTTTCCACTAAAATCCCTCAGCTCATATGTCCAAGGCGATACTCTTTTTAACACTTCAAATGGACCTAAATATTTGGGTGTAAACTTGGCGGTAAAGTACTGAGCCGCATCAGACAGAACAAAATTTTTTCCCAACATCCTGTCCCTTGGATAAAACTGAGTATCTCTTCACCTCAGGTTGTACTGTCGGGCGGACTGTTGGGAACAAGTGAGTATCTAATTCCTAACATCACTGATCACGTCATTCGGTTCTTAGCCCAGGATTGAATATTCCGTGGTCTATCAGCAGTATATCCTGTCTCCGGAATAGGCAGTTTATCACCGTTTAGTTGAATTTCGTGACCAAAGAGTACAAAATATGGAGTGGTCTTAAGTACTTCATGTGTGGAAGTTCGTATCACGCAGACAACTTTCGGGAGCAATACGTCCCAAACGCGGTAATTGTTGGCGATGTAAGCACGGAGCTTCGTTTTCAAGGTCTGATTGTAACGCTAAGCTGGATTTGCCTGAGGGTGGTAAAAGGCTGTGGAATCGAGCGTTACACCGTTAGTTGATGTCAACTCAGCCAGTTCCCGACTTTTAAATTGTGCGCCGTTATCACAAACTAACCATCTAGGGACGCCAAACACCAAGTAAACCTGTTCCTCCAGAATTATTTTAACGGCTTTTGCCGTGGCTGTTCTCACCGGAAAAAACAATGGAAACTTTGAGAAATAATCCACTTCGGTTAAGATATACCGGTACCCCCTTGTAGAACGTGGCAGAGGGCCGACAAAATCGACACAAAGCATCTCCCATGGCTTAGCGGCTCCGCTTCTAGTTGCCATAAGACCCCTTGGTTTCTGGAGACCAGGTTTGGAGACCTGACAAACTTTACACCGTCGCACGTAACCTGAAATCATATTCCTCATTTTGGGCCAGTAGTACTTAGACGCGACCCTATCTAGAGTCTTTTGAATACCACCATGCCCATTTAAAATGTGACCGTGACATTCACGGAGATTCGATCTTACTCACCTTTGGAATGACCTTTTTCCAGAGGTCCTCAGCCGTTACAAGTGCTGAATAATTTGTCGGAACATGTCGGTATAAGTCTCCATTCTTGAATTTCCACTGACAGTACTTTTCCGGATTCTTGATGACCATCGCTTTCATCCGAGTATACCAAGAGTCTTGGCTATCTGTCAGAGCAACTTCTTCCCACTGCGCTCTTGATAAGGCATCTAGTACCAAGTGTTCCTTCCCATTTTTGTGCACAAAAGAAAAACAATATTGCTGCAATTTAACTGCCCACCGAGCCAACCTACCCTGTGCATCCTTCAAATTATTCAGCCATAACAAGAAATGGTGATCAGTTACAACCCTAAAAACGCTGCCTTCTAAATACGAACGGAGCTTCCCAATCGGCCAAAGAACTGCGAGGCATCCCTCGGGTGTGCCTGAGTAAGCACAGCGCCAATGCCGAAACCAGATGCATCTATATGAACCGTAAAGGGTAAGCTGAAATCGGGGCAAGTCAATATCGGAGCGTGAACTAGCTTCTCTTTCAACTCACGAAATAAGCTCTTGCACTGCTCACTCCAGACGAACTTTCGCTTCTTCTTTAAGAGTTCGGTAATAGGTGCGACCAAATCGGAAAAATTCTGAACAAAATGCCTATACCATGAGACCATGCCGACAAACTTTCGTACTGCGGTCACCGTCGTCGGCCGCGAGTATTCTACCATATTCTGAACTTTGTCCGGATCAACCAACAACCTCTTCTCGTTCACGGTGTAACCTAGATATTTTAGTTCTTTTCTGCAGAACTGGCGGCTGAGAACCAGTCCAGCTCCTTGTATCCGCGCCAAAGCAGCCTTCAACATATTCAAATGTTGCTCAAATGTTTCGGTTACTATGATTACGTTATCGAGATATACGAACACGTTCGGTTCTAAGTCGGCTCCGATGACTGTATCAATAAATTGCCGCCTTGTTACCGGAGCATTGTGTAGTCCGAAAGGCATACGATGAAATTGATACGGTCCCTTTCCGGGAATAGTGAACGCCGTGTATTTTTTTGACGTATCCGCTATAGGTATCTGCCAGTAGGCCGACTTGATATCGAGGGACGACAGATATTTCGCATTTCTCAGCTTGTCGAGCGTAGGCGAAACATAAGGGATAGGGTATGCATCAGGCTCCGTCACCTTATTCATCTTACGGAAGTCAATGCAGAAGCGGTATTCGTCGTCTTTCTTCTTAATCAAGAAGATGAGAGAAGACCGGGAACTAGACGAAGGTTCTATTACACCCGCTTTGAGCACATCATCTACTTCCTTATCAATGTTCTCTTGAACTATGGGAGATACCGGTTAATACCGTTGCTTGATGGGTTCAGCAGTGGTCTTAATGACATGCTCTACAAGCTTGGTGCATCCAAGCTCTTCACCGCTTCCGGCGAAAATACCATCCACCAAGTCTTTCAAGTCCGTTCTCTGCTGGTTTGTCAACTCCGAACTACCCTCGACCTCACAAGCCTCCTCCGAAAAATGCCAAAGGCGATTCTTTAGATCTGGTATAATGGAAAAATGTTCCCAAAAATCAGCACCCAGGATAAGACAATGTGCCAACCGAGGTATCACCAAGACTTTCATCACCTTCAAGACACCCTCTATCTTTATGGGAACTTAGATAGCTCCCTTCACATCAAAGCGATCCCCATTGGCAACTGACACTAATTTAACGTCACCATCAATCAATTTGTAGCTAAGAAGCTGCAAAGCTTCCCAACCAGCTGCCCCTTAGATCTTGCGAGACGCACCCGAGTCTAATAGACCCAGTAACTTGATGGCATAAATTTCTACCGTAAGGTATGGTCGCCGATCGGCACCTTTCTTCTCCAGAATAAAACCTATCGCCAAGTTACACTCCCCAACGTCCTTATATGCCTTTCCTGAGGGGAAAGACCTTTTGGCGGAATCTTTCGCCCGACTCAATGGCCCGCCCGCCCTTGAGCCGATGCGCTGTTTCCCAAACTGGATGCTTGCTGAGAACACTGAGGGCAACGGCTTCTCACAACGCCAACTCTGTTGCAGCGCACTGGCTGTGAGTATTGTGCTGCGATATGACCAGACTGCCTGTATCTAAAACAAGTTAGAGGTCTTGAGTTTACGTTAGCAGCGGGTATAGTTCGTCATTTTTATCGATGTCTACATAGGCTAGGTTTGGATCCAAAAGGGAGGTATTGCGTCTTGAAGGCGAAGGCCCGAAACTCTCGACATGGTATCTCGTTGCTTCTAATCGATGCCCAATATCAATCAACTGATCCAGAGATGTGATCTCAACCAATGCCATCTGCGTTTGATAAAAGGGAGAACCATTTCGTTTAATCCACTTCAGTTTTACCTCCTCGGGACACGGATCACCCAACCTTGAGAAGAACCCTAACATCACACTAACGAAAATTCCAATGGTCCCAGAACGTCCCTGTGTCCTGCTTAATTTCTCTTCCCAAAGTCGATCATCATACCCTGGTGGTAGAAACTCAGTTCGTAACTTATCTATTAAGTGCTTCCATGTGGTAGTGCCGGGTTTATTTGCACGGTACCATATGGCTACTTTTCCCTCAAAAACATCATAGGCTGAACGGAAAAGATCATCCCTAGAAATCCCCCGAGCAACCCTTAAATCCTCTACTTTCTCAAGAAAACTACAAAGAGACTGCATATGATCACCGTTAAACTTTAAACCCCATTTATAAACCGGGACTCTGTCCGGGGAAAAGAAATAAGGAGCAGATGTAGCTTGAGGCTGCGGGCTACTATGCCCACCTGTTTCGAGACCTAAATTAAGAGCACCTACTCGAATGCCGCAATTGGCTGCTCCACACTTGCCTTAACGTCCAGATTAGATAGAAGCCCTAGAAGTTGCTGCCTAGCGTCTGAAAGAAAAGCTTTGTCCTCTTAGCACCCACTCCGATTTTGCTACTATCTTTTTATACTCCCCAGATCCTTCCCCTCCCTGAAAATCCCCCATCAACCGAAGAATTTCCTCTAGCTTAGCTACAACTGCAGTCCTATCTTCCTCAAAAGTGTAGGGGTGCTCAGATACAATGAAACTATCATCCCTTCGCATTGCTGTTCGCAACATCTTCCTCATTTGCTCTAACGTATTTGCTTTAAGCCCACTTACCCTCAATTCGTAAATCAATTCCTCCCCATTCAATCTGTTGACCTCAATGTTGTACTAAAATTTGTAAATACGATTATACAACTGAATAAAAATTATCGAGAAAAAATAGTCGGATATCGCAATCACAACACACCAAAAAAAGTCGTACAAAATCGTAAAACCGTTGAAAGATAGAGAAAATCGAATCGCGAACCGACGATTAAGGCTGATTTTTATGTTTCGTTAGAAATAAGGCCCCACGTTGAGCGCCAAAATGTAACCGTCGATTTTCGCAAAAAGGAAAAATAAAACACAAAACAAGAAACGTGCGACGTCAAGCGGGGGAGTGCCGGACCAACTTGGGTAGGTCGTGAGTGAAGGTGGTATATGGGCGCCACGCGATTGCCCTTCCGTTCGAACTACCCCTCCTTAGAACCGCGACTAACCAATGGATTTCGCGATTGTTATCGTCTCAATGAGAAAAAAAAAATTAAAACCGATGCGTATACAACTCTTGTTCTTACAATATGTACGAGTATGTGTAGATATTTGTTACAAAATCCTTAAATCCAAACTTAGTCTAATACAAAAGGATCTTAAAACTAACTTGTATCTAACTACAAAAAGATTAATGCATTCAAACCAAAAAAAAGCAAAAACAAACGAAAAAGAGGATTATTTTTTTCATATATATATGGTATATTCAAATTTTCTTTTCACTTTATTAAATTTATTATATACCTTCAAATATGTATATATTTTCTCTTTTTTCTTATATTTTCTCGTTCGTTTTCCTTCCGTGTTTTTTTTTTGATCGACCCCTCTGGTGCGGTGTGACTCCTTCTGTTTAATATGTGCGTTGATCTGTTCGTTTCCCCCGTCGCTTTTCTCTTCTTTATCTATGATATGTTGCGTACGTTAATTTTTGATTTTTATTTATTTATTATTTTTTTATTGTTTTTATTGGTATCTTTTTTTTTCTTATTTTATTTTGTTACTCTGGACGTCTACTCATTACGCTGGTCCTCAAAAAACTCCTCGAATTCTCTATCTCCACTCCTTACTTCTAGACGGAATACCTATCCGATTCGTTCTTTCCCGATTCAAGGTAGTTTACCTCACGCCATAGCGCCGCCGCTCACGTGCTTTGAGAGAGACGAATTCGAAAAAAAAAAAATCAACATAGAAATTGGTCCTCATTGAGACTCGAACCTACATCCTTTGCGTTACCAAAAAAAAAGTAAAAGGATAAATCGGCCTAAATCGTTTTTTAAAATCAAAGGTATTGGTGTTGAGGTGTTTACCGACCTTGATGGAGTAGCGTGCAATCTCCATAGTCAGGGATGCCAAAACTAAACATTGCTCTGTATAGCTCGACTCCATAGATGATGTCATACGCGATCTAAGAATCGATAAATAGATGGTGTGTATCGATCTGAAACTCAAGAGTTTTTTCCAAGATCTGCCATAGTGTAGTGTGAATATTTGGTCGATGGCGGACTTTCCTGGCCTGTACGCGATGTTAGGAAGACCGATGCCTCTGTAGTTGACGCAGTTCAGATGATCGGACAAACAATGCTGAGATTCCATTCATCTGGCATACTTTTGTCCGACTTTGTTGGACTTCTGCTTTGATATTGCTATCTTCACTTCATCCAGGTCAGGTGGACGGAATTGTTGGTCATCATCGTCCAGGTTGAAAGGTTCATACCGCCTGACAGCGGTACTTGTTTCGTCGTCGCCGTTATACAGTCTACTGAAGTAATCTTTCCAAATCCTCAGCATCGACTGCGATTATACTACGATGTTCCCTGGTTCGTCTGTACATGCTTCGGTTCGGGGTTTGTGTCCGTGGCATGTTTTTTTTATCTATTGGTAAAACTTCCGAACCTCATTCCTGGAGTAGCATCTCTCATTTTCCTCGACCGCGCGCTTCTTATGCTCTTTCTTTTTGCTCCTGAGAAGCCGGTGTTTGTCTTTACTTCTGCTCATAGAGCTCGTGAGAAGCTCTATTTTTGTTTTGTAGTGCGTGCTTAGCTGCATGTGCTAGCTGGAATTCGTCATCAAATCGTAGTGATGGTCGAGTGAAACCCAGCACAGCAGAAGCGACATCTTTGATGGCCTTCTAGCAGTATTGCCACTGGTATCCGATGCTTGATGCTGGCGGCAGGAAACATCTTAAGAGATGAGTGGAGACTCGATCGGAAAAGGACTCGGCAATCTATTGCGATTATAGCCGTCTGACGTCGAAAGTCCTCACAATATTATCATCTTTTCCTGGCGTTATTAAGGATATCCGCAAACGTACCTTGGCTACAACAAGGTAGTGGTTCGAGTCGATGTTGGCTCCTCGGAACGTTCGGACATAATACTGGAGGAGTGTCTTGCGCCGATCGCAATGTAGTCAATCTGGTCGACGGTTGATTGATCAGGAGTTCTCCGAGTCCTCTTTTGAATATCGAGATGGGGGAAGCGCGAGCTATCTACCACAATGTTTCGTCCCGTCGCAAAGCCGATAAGCTTGAATCCTTCATTAGAGGTGGTATCGTGCAGTCTATATCTTCCGACAGTGCTACCAAGGATGCCTTCTCTTCCTAGATTTGCATGACAATTGCCGAGGTCAATTTTCATGTCATAGCTAGGGCATTTCTCGTAGGTCCTGTACAAGAGCTCATAGAAGGCATATTTGGTGTCGTCATCTTTCTCCTCTGTTGGTAGATTTAGCCTTCATGTGGATTGCTACGGAGCGCTCGTTCACATGCCGTAAACTCAAAACTTTTTGCCTAAGTCTGTCCCCAACAACAAACCCGCATCCAAATAGGACCTAACATTCCACTTGCATATCCGAAGTCGGTTGTCCTTAGTTCGTTTGCATGGGTTGTCATCAGTAGATTCGTCCGTATCCAATGCTTGTTGTTGCTTCGTAATTTTTTTAATTTTTTCCACGGCCGGGCAGGTACTCCGGCGGCACAACCCTTAACCTGGAGGGCCAGTTCCATTTGTTGATACCCCGAGGACGAGGGATCGGTTAGGCCGAAAGCCAGTAACCCGTTCTGGGATGAGAGTGTTGCCGTTGGTCCATTAAAGGCTTTTTCGGAACCATCTCTTTTCCAAGACCCTAACTTAGTCTCGGATATCCCTACTGGCCTGAGTTTCAAATATGTCGGAGTAGCCCGGATAAGGTCTCATTTGTTTCGGGATTACTTCCACCGTTGATTCCATCTGGGGAATTCAGCCGCTGTCCCGAGAGGGTTGCTCTTGTCAAATTCATGATGATGGGTTATGTCCGTCTGACCCGAGCGTAGACGCTGGAAGCACCATATAATTTTTTTGGCGGTTAAATGGATAAATTGACATATTTGCTTCCGGATTCAAGTTCGGGCAATGGTGGATATATTGTATCCGTTCTGTATTTGAATATTGTTCGCATACCGTTTTGTATGTCTTTATTGTTGTGTGTGTAAAAACTGATAAGAGGTTTGTCTGAAATTGACTTCTTAGCAACGTGGTCTTTCTTTTCATTTCCTTTAATGCCTACGTTTGCAGGAAGCCACATTCGTTTAATTTTGTTTTGATTTCTCATTAGTTTGTCTCTGATAGGCCCGATTACTGGAGTTTTATTGTTAATATTTTAATGGCGGGTATTACAGAGAGACTGTCAGTAGAGATGAGAATCTTTTGTTTTCTGTTGAGTGTACAGGCTTTTAAAATTGTAATTGCTTCTGCAGAAAACACTGAGCGAATATCTGCTGCTATACCTCTAGCAATAACCTTACAATTTTCTTCTACTACTGCAAAAGCTGTACAGGTTTCCGATTTTGATCCTTCAGTGTATAAAAGATTCTCAAAATTTGTTGCTATGTGTATATGTGTCTTTGAATGTAGCTCTATATGCTTCGGGGCTTGTCTGTTGTAAGCGAGCTATCTTAGTCATTGGACAATAACCATAGGGGGGAAAACTGTTGTTTTCTGAGTCTCTATATGAAGTGGGATATCGAAACAGCTAGCCAAGTGCATGAAATTGTGTAGTGTCGTTGGGAGCTTAGGAATACTTTTGTAACTTACGATTTTTTTGACATCTGCTATGATTTTGGACTTTCGTGAAAATTTAAGTTTAGATATAAGTGCAGTGTTAGGTGAGCATGTTTTTCTTCAACTGAGGAATCTTTTGAGAATTCTGGCCATGTCTTTGCAAAGCATTTTCTGAGGGAACGGACAGCAATTGCGATATAGTTTTTAAAACCTTATGTGAGTTGACAAATAGGTTCCGATGAGGATCCTTATGGTAGTGGTTTTGAGGAATTGCTTCGTTAGCTGCCGAGCGAATACATCTCTGAATTATTGCGAACTTCTCATCTATCGTTGAAAGATCTCTCTCTTTAAGCAAATCGTCAACTATACACTGGAATAAGGACTCTCGCAACTATAAATTTTGGTGGAATATGAGTGTAGTGATAATTGGAAAGTGATCACTGCCGTGTAGACCTGGTGAAACTGTCCATGAGCGGTTTGGCAGAAATTGGGGGATGCGTTGTTTAGTAAGTAACTCTTCATCAACAAAAGCTAAATTTATATTTACACCAGTGGGTGTCTGAGGCTCAAGTTGTACTCAACTGACTTTTCGATTGGATGGTTTGGTGGTCGATTTCGAACCATGATCATTCATTATTTTCAGTCAGTTAAATGCATAATAGATCAGTAGTTGAAGAAACCAGAACACGAATTCAAATTGCACTAATAACGTAGCCATTTTTCTTAATGATGAATGCTAACCGTGTATTTCGGAATTTTTTTTTTTCATGGCCAGCCAGTTACCCCGGCGGCGGTGCAACCCCCAATCTATAGGGCCAGTTGCATTTTTGATACTCCTAGGATGAGGGCTCGGTTGGACTGAAAGCAAGTAACCCGTTCTGGGATTTGAGCGCTGCCGGTGGTCCATTAAGGGCTTTCCGCCACCATCTCAGATCCTGTCTTAGTCTTAGAAAACCTGAGCTCCAAATATGTCGGAGTCCCCGTCTCATTTGTTTTGGGATATTTTTCCATCGTTGATTGCATTAAGTGAATTCACCCGCTATCTCGTTTATAGTGCCGCTTTTTCTTTTTCGCAGGTCAGTACTCGCGCTCATATGTTTAACATATATTGACCTGTACCCGACGGTTACCATGTCGAGGTACTATAGGCACAATTGATGTGCGCCGACTACAGAGGCATCAGTCTTCTTAACATCGCATACAAGATCTTATTTGCCGTATTGTGTGAAAACCTGGAGCCGTTCGTCAACAATATAATCAGTGTGGCTTCAAGCTATTGAGCTATAGGACAAGTTATACAGAGCAATGTCTAGTTTTGGCATCCATGCCAAACTTGTCCGTCTGTGCAAGGTGACTATAGGGAATGCACGCTGCTCCATCAAGGTCAGTAGAGACCTCACAGAAACCTTTGCTGTCAAAAAAGAATTCCGACAAGGCGATACCATGGCATGCGATTTCTTCAACATCATACTTGAAAGAAAAAAGGCTCCGCTATAAATTTAGACAACGACGTCAACGCTAGGATCAAACGAAAAATAACTCTTACCAATTGACTAGCAAAGCCCTCTCTCGAACAACAACGGTCGGACTGTAATGCCACCTAAAGTAAAGTAAGAAAGTTAACCATGTGGCGAAATAACTGAATAACCTAAATTTTAATATACGTGTGATCAGGCATTTTGCGATTAATCATGCCCTCTGGAATGTTAAGTTCTTTTGTAAAAAAAATTACATGCAGCTCAAGTTGCATTACCATAAGTCTTCCATCTTTTTATAAAAGAAAAAATACACAATTCATTAAACAACTACAAAATTTAATACAAGTAAATTACAACTACACAGGGTACGACATCTGTCTCTCGACCTTAAGTCATTAGAGATCATTCAAAATTTAATATTAGCAACTCAAATTTTTAATACAACACACTGCACGATATCACAAATCAATACAAAATCAAATATTCAAACTATCCGATGAAATAAAAAAATTTCAAACAGACATACAACTCACATGCCCTTCACACAGTAAAATGTTGGTGTGGAGTTAGATCTTATTTCTTTTGTACAATCGATTACTTGAAAGCTACAATGCAACTAAATACAATCTACAATTAAATCCAATTTATCGCTTTAGTTCACAGCTCTTAATGAATTTTTCAAATTCTACTGTAGAATTGAAGTTCATTTTTGAAATATTTTCCATTTTAATTCCAATGGATTAGTCTTCTGATTCACCACTGAAGATGGCGCTGGTCACATTTGGATTATGCTAAGACATTGCTGTCATCGCATTGAATGCACGCGCGCTAACACATGTTAAAAATTATCCCTTAAGTATTGCTGAGATAAAAATCATAATGTTGTTCAAACTTGCCCCAGGCTTTGTAATAAGAAGACGTAAAATAAACTTGTAAGATTTGTTCAAATCGGATTATCCTCCTTTTTAATATAGTATTGAGTAGCTACATAATGGCTATCACAGTACTAATAGACGTATAAACATACCTAAAACATCATAACCCTTTCCCAGTTTTAAATTAATTTAGTTTCATATTACTCGTACATACGTGTACATGTAAGTACAAATTATACCCATACGTACATGTATGTATACAACTCATGGAAGAACAAAACAATAAAAAGTTAAATAAAATAAAAGATTTAAACATGTTCTGTCAAATTCAGAGAGTAATTTTGTACTGACTATGAAATGTTAGCTATTTAAGTTTAAGGTTTTATTGTTTCAAAAATAAGTTTAACAAAGCTTTTTTATATAATGTGTTCACTTTCAGGAAGACGATTATTTAAGTTAAGGCATGCCTCATTGACTTAACATAAGTTCTTCTGATAGGTTGTCTTTGTATTGGCCACGTTAATGTCTGAAGGTGTTTGGGGAGCATTTAAATTATATTTCAATGATAGTGTCAAATAAAAGACACAATGCTGGTTCGTGGATTATTTGCGTACACGAAGCAAAATTAAAAAAGAGGGAAAATTAATTACTCTATCATTCCTCTTCTGTGAGAAACTGCAAACATTTTGAGTACAGTACTATTCAAAGCAGTTGGCCAGTCTCATGCATAGTTCTTTTAAATTGGTTCTAACAAAATTTATTTTTTTGTGAAAGGTAATAATTATACACAAATGTTCGCTAAGAGTGAAATAAAATAGAATGGGATGTGAAACCCATTCATTTTCATTCTCTTTCTCTCCCTGGATATGTTTTCGTTGGCCAACGTTGATTCGTACTATTGCCAGAAGACTCTGAACTGTGGAGTACAATGTTTATAAATGCAGATAAATAGACTAACTAGGTGAGAAATTTTACTGATACTTTTGTGGCCCTCTGCATTGTTCATAAATACACTGTAAAACCCTCATTTACAGAAGTGTAGACCGGTTCATTGCCTGCGATTGGTTGCTGAGTATGAAAGATGACGATCTTGAAATGTGGGGCGAATTCACACGTTCACACTCAGGGTCACATGAATTATGACAATTACTGAAAATGTTTTTTTGGAAAAGCCAAAAATTAAAAACCTTTACATTTCTTCCAGGACAATTTTTATTCATATCCTCAAAAAATTGGGCAATGTTGCCATGTGCTGAATTAGAGTTGTGTTTAGCTTTTTTTGCATACAATTTTAAAACAGAAAAAAATACATTCACCGACTAGCCTTCGAACTGAACACATCGTTCTTCAATTCTTGTGTATTTGCTCCTATTTTTCACAGTGCGCAAAACGGTATTTGCCGTTTACCAATCGCTTCTTATCAGTATCCTTACCCTCCCAGTGCATTTCCCCTCCCATTTTCTTTGTAAGTATTTGGATAAACCATGAAAATGGCCTACGAGCCTAATGTATTTGATGGATGGCGGCTTAAACAACTTGAAACAGGCTCTGATCTCTACCTCCTAACAAACCTCCTAACACGTATTAGGTTCCTCTTCACGGTTACCCCGATCTACCATTAATATTAAATAAAAAATTTAAGATTAGTGTTAATTACTTCCAAAAACAAAGATAAGCCCGTATCATTAGTCAGTTCTTTTCTTCTGAAGAAGCCAATTGACAATATTACTAAGCACTATGAAAAAGATATCCCTGCTTGGCGACGGTAATCTTTGGCTAAGTCACAAAAAAATTGCCGATAAATTTCTTAAAATAAAAAACTTAGCTAACATGTTGATTTGAAACTTCACGATCCCCTAAACTCATAAAAATGAATAACATGTGATCCATGTCTAATTAACCTCAGTGAATCCGAAATCATAGTTGAAATGAAGGATCAAAGCTTAATTGATGTGTAAAAATATACATAAACTGATGATAAAGGTAAGCAAAAGTCATCAGGTATTGTTAATGTTCTTTCTCTTCTCTTTTCTCACCAAAAATATCGACATCGACTAAAGTTTCGATATACATTGCAAATTCAATGTGCTGCAGAAATTGTCAATTGCTAGGCCACACCATGAAACGTTGGAACGGAAATCCAAAATGCGAAATCGCGCAGTCACCCTTCGCAGCTTTTTGAAAAATGCTCCCGTATCATGTGGGTGAATTGTTCGGTCCCTCACCAATCTTCATCGAAAATCAGCTCAAGCTACATACAAGCAAGAGAAGCTTAACGAATTTACTTCAGAATCGTTTGCTGAAAAGCTCAAACAAAATAACCAAACTCCATTAACTTCAAAGAACTCTTTCTTTTTCAAAGAACATACAATTACAATTCAGTTCAAATTCCAATACTAATAAACACTAAATCCGTCAACACAAAAATCAACTCTTGCGGATAAAGAAGAGAATCGTAATTAACACCAAAATTAAATATCCAAAATACCGACTCCACGACTAGAGGTCTGAATCATATGATCTCCGCAGGGACCATGACTGTACAACTCTAATTAACCGAACCCTCTCCATTAACGGCAAAAACAAACCTCTCAAATAAAAATCTACAATAAACATACCTTTCCTGCTCTACGCAGGACAAGCTTGTGCGAATTCAAAATATGAAAGGTAATATGACTAAGAAAGGTTATTTAAATAACTTTAATGAGCTAAATATTTTAATTAAGGATTATACACTCAGTATTACAGTAGTACAAGAGACACACTTCCCCTTTAACTTTCCACCTATCTTTCCGAAAGGTGGTGGAGATCTCCTTCTTTATAACAAACGCTCGCCAATTCACCTTTGACTCACAATTCATTCAGCCATATCGATATTACTTGCTGTTTATCTGATCTTTTGCCCAAAATACCCTCAAAAACATTGTAAGTAGTGACCATTTCATCCCATCATTATTTTAACAAACCTTGATCACACCTGTAAGAAAACTTGCCGGATCACAAAATTTAAAACCTACTCTTTGAATTGGGCAACGTTCAAAAGCGTCGGCTCGTAATATACATCAGAGAGCCAACATCAAAAACCAAAAAAGAAGCAGCTTTGATTTAAAAAGCTATCAGGACCGTTGCTAATAGATCAATCTCGCAAACAGTCCCTACACTTAAGCCAACGCACTATGGCGTTATTCTTTGGTGGAATTCAGAACTATCCGTAACTTAAAGAATTCCAAAAAGCCCCTTACAATTAATTTTGATTTTCTGCAAAAAGTCAAATGCAAATATTGGACGAAGCTCAAAAATAGCAAAACAAACAGTTTCGCTAAGCTAACTTTTACAATAAATCCAGATTCCTCCACTGCCAAAATTTGGTAAAACATCCGGCAACTTACAAGTACCCCAAATGTCCCTACTATATTTAGTATCAAATCGCAAAGCGAGATTATTACAGATACAATGCGGAACCAATCTCAAAAAAAAAACAATATCTTATTGCTATCACTGGACTTTGAAAGAATCAGTATGCATATTGTCCTAAGTTAACTTATAAAATGGGTTGTTGGTAAAAAATGTTGGAATATGTTAAATCATTTCTGACTTATAGAAAATTCTTCATTTACACCAACAACAGAATTTTGAGTTCCTATCCTTTGTACAATAGGAACTCTCACAGATCACCACTGACTGTTTTATTATTCACTATATAATCGCCTTTGATGATACCTCCACTATATATATAGTTATAGTTGTTTTTAAGCAGACGATATCTATATCTCAAGTAAAATAAATGATTTAAATCTATGTAAGACTATTCTAAGTTATCTCGTAAACGGTATCTTAGAATGTTAGTTTTATCCGGAACTAAACTCTCGGTCAAAACATATAATTTACTATATGATTGGCGAAAAATCCACTGCTCGGATTTCACTGAAAAGATTTATAATGTATGCGTCACTAATTGTTCGGATACACAATTGCACTGATCAGTTATTTTATTTTGTTTGAAGTGGACTGTATTTATTAAAGTGGATATAAAAGTATTTTTCAACTACGGAAAGATCCACACTGTTTGCTGTCTGCTCAAAAACCAACAAACTCTGCGATGTCACCTTGAATATATAGGCAATGATGCCACCCTCGATGAAAGAATCCTTGATCCTCGACTGATCGGTCCTAACCACCGCTATTCAAATGATGATGGCTGCCTCTGTTGACAAAGGGATGCTTTGCGCACTGCTCTATTTCTCGGTCGCAACCACCGCTATTCGAACGATGGTATTTTCCATCGTCAGAGATGTTGTTGTCAAAGTGATCGTGCATATCTGCATTATTGTATTTTTCGGTCGCAATTACCGCTATTCGAGAGATGGTATTTTCCATCGTCGCAGATGTTAGGTTTCGACTCGATCGTCGGCGCCGTCGATGATGATGTTGAAAAAGGTTGATGTAGTTGTTGTTGCGCGCGTGCCTAAAGATATCTGCTGGTCGAAGGATGATTTCTTGGAGGTGCCGCTGTTCTGCCTGTATGTATTATAGTACTCGTATATTGGGCTGAACCTTTCGTAGGAGATCGTTGAATTCCGAAGCCGACCTCCTACTCTCAGAATTCCCTCAGAATCAAGAACGGATTAAGTGTGATTATGCCTCTTCGTTTTGAAGAAGCCATCGGGGTCCCTGCCACCAGAGTTTGGAGTGAACTAGCTGCTCTGCTGGGATGCCTCTGGATCATAGGTAAGCAGGGTTATCGCCGGACCGTATATGTCTCCAACGATGACCTCCACTCAGCCCTTGTATAATGCTCACTCTGTTGGCCACGAATGTCTTCAGCTCGCATGGCATCTTACCGATCCAACATAAGGCAAACGTGGAATCAGACCAGTAAATTCTTGCCAAATTCTGTGACGCACATGCACTGCACCAACAGCTTGCACAAAAGCGTGGCTGCACATAGCTCTAGTCTAAGCACAGAAATCATTTTAAGTAGATCTACCCTGGTTTTCGATGCGATGATTCTGCAAGATGTCTTGCCGGTGAGTGAAGTTGCGCGCACGTAGACAATTGCGGCCTTAGCTCTGGAAGATTAGTCCGCGAATGTGTGGAGCTCCAATTTGTGCTGGCTGGTGCTGCCTAGCCATCTCGGAGTTCTCATCGCTTCCAAATGTGACAACTGCTCGTAGTATTATCGCTATACAGGCAAAACGGATGTGGGTATTTGCTTGTCATACCCAACTCCGGAGCGCCGTTGTATGAGAATCCTTGCGCTGATTATCATTGGCGCAGGGTAGCCATTTGGGTCGTACAACTTCGCTATTTCATTAACAACTGCTCTCTTTGTGGTAGAAGTACTGCTTTCGTTTTCTCAAACTTTAAATGAAATTTCATTTCTTCCACAGTCCCATACAAGACCTAACATCGAACCATTTTGATCTTCCGGAAATGATAGCACTCTTTCGCTCGACTAGGTGCCATTAAGCTTTGAAAGGACGCGCTAACTTGATGACATGAATTTGCTTAACTTAAATCCGCCAGCTCTCAATGAAGAAATTATTTGAAATTTATCGGCTAGCATGTCGTCCATGGAAAAATTACTCGTACCAGATATGGTTTCTGATGATCCATTGCGCACCGTATTCAAACTATTAGACGCCATGCCGTACGTGACCACTGTCAGACAACATTCTCTCAGTCGCTCTGCTGGGTTCTCCATCCAGAAGAGTCCTTGGATATTCCACTGCTCTGGATTCACCTTCACTTGGCGAAGCATTTTGTCGACGTCTACCGAAACTGTAACCTTGAAGCACCGGAAACGAGTTATGATCACTGACAGGTTGTCTTGAAGCTTAGCACCAGCAAATTGCACATCATTATACGACAGGTCACTCAAGCTCTTGCAGGTTGCGTCGAAGACGACCCGAAACTTCTTGGTGACGCAATGGTGTTTTATGCCCGCTCACTCGTACTTGATTCAAATACATGCTTCATGCGCCCGAGATCCTCATATTCGCGCATGAAATCTACGTACTTTTGTCTCAGCTCTGGCTCTGCACTTATTCGCTTTTCGGTTTGTAGGAATCTCTTCATAGCTGCCGCTCTTGTAGAGCCCAATTCTCGTGCTCTGGGATTGATTGGAATCGTTACCACGTAACGTCCATCTGCTGTCCGGTTATGAGTACTCTTAATGTTTCCTTCGACCCATTCGTCATCCATAGACAGCGTGGATTTCCAACTCGGCTCTTCTACTTCCCAGAACTTTCTCAACAGTTGGTTAATCTCTACATCTGAAGGTTATACCATCGTGCACATTCCTTAGCCTACACGCTCATGCCTTGGCTGAGGCTAACCGAAAACGATTCAGCTAATGTACGAATCTTGCGCCGTTAACCCGGAATTGAATCTCTTGATGCCATCTCTTATTATTTCCGCCCACACCTGCGCTCCCAACAGCATCTCTATTCTATCTGGCTCACTCCATTTGGGATCGGCCAACTTAAGTTCGCTTGCCTTAGTTGCTTGCGCTCGCTATAAGCATTTTCCAAGCAGGCAGGTCGTGATCTTCCACGCGGTAAAAATCTCCCACTCCAGGTGGAAGCTCATGTCGTTTGTAAACCGAATGCTCATATTGACTATTCCGATCAGACGCAAGGAAATGTTCAATCCTCATCATCACTGCCAATTTGCTCTTGCTAAAGCCACTCCTTGTTAATGTCCGCCAATGTGGGGACATTCTCAGCTACCTGCCGCTCTGCAGGCATTTTCAATTGAATTATATTGAGGTGGCACGGTCTTTGTCTTCTCGCCTCCTGGGCTCGCGCTTAAACCCGCCACAGCCGCTAGACCGCCACCTGCTGCTCGCTGGTCTGAATACAAGACTCTGTTATGCTTCTTGGCACTGGCACTGCACAACTAAATTTGCACTTTACCGACAGACCTCACAAAACCGCTACAACCCAGGTCGACCCTTCAGAAATCGCTACAATTTTGTGCGGAATCAATGCACACCTTAAGGTTTATTCAAATTATTTGCGCTCTGTGCACAGTTTGAATTTTTTGTTGTTCTTTTCTTTTTAAAAAAGATAATTCGCACTCGACAAAGGCACTCCACTTGCTACGTTGATGTTGATGTGGCTCATTGACATATAAGGGTGGCCTGTTTGTCCTATGTCGTCGTTCTCATGTAAATCGCTAACACAAACGTTAGAAACATAAGTACTAGTCTTTAAAAATATGTACTCTTCAAAATACCATTGTTTATGTCTACAAAAGTCCTTAGCTGCGAGAGTCAATATTATGAAATATCTAGCAACTAATAAAAGTCACGTACACTCCCAGGGAGGTGCTTAAAACTTCCTGGTAACTGTATTTAAGTTCTTATTGTAAGTAATGCGAAAAGTTACACCAAGATAACAGAGCAAGAAAACGAGTTCGACTGGTTATATGCACAGTATGTACATACTTACTGTTTTCATTCTCTAACGATATGCAAACATATGTAATGAATACACATTTATTTTTGTTTTAAATAAAAAAAAAACATGAAACGTTCAAAACAAAATACCTACATTTTTTGATAACAGCAACATATTTTGTCTTAATATTTACAGCAACTTCGCTAAATAGTTGCCAAATAAATCTTCAAACTCGTGGACACAGAACATACCAACCGCTCCCGAGAAACGGTGCGTAGCTACTGAATCCCGCAGGGTCGAACAATTAGTTAAGGTTAACATATTTAACAAGGTGAAGTTGAAAAACGAACAATGTTTGGAAATTTAAAAAAAAATACTACCGAGACTCTAAATCGATGGTCGCAATTTTAAGAGCACTTACTTGAAATTTCGGTTGTAATAATCGTCCCACTAGACAGCCTGGCGTGCTAGAGTGGATCAATTCGAGTCAACATATTTACTATTGAATGTTCCTGTTCCAGTGAGATAACGCCAAGGTGGAAGTACCGAATATATTGCAGCTGTAAGTGCTACACTTCAAATAAGCCAACTCGGTTGATTCCATGCGGTTCGCAGAAAATTTCTGAATCTGTCAGACTAAGCTCAAGCTCAAGTAATTAGCATTATTACTTTCTCAATAAGCAAAATATGTATTATCGAATAGCAATAAATTCACATATGTTTTAATAAACTCCATTGCAATTAAAAAAAGGGAGCATACGGTGTGAATGCCAGAGACGTGATCGAACCGCATGGGTTCGCTATCGTGGCAAGTTGGCAGACTGTTTTTGGCAAGAATTTGATGCACTTGACAAGACTGATATATGGCTCTAACAGAATGGAGTTACATGCCCCACAGCTGGTCCAACAAATGATCTATTGAAAGGGAAGCTCGGTAATCGTGTAATTTCAAGAATTGGTTCGGGCGAGCGACAACGTCGTTCACGGGTTTTAGCGCCGTTAGCTTACTCCAACAGGACAACAACGTTAGAGGAATTAAAGAACCATATCGAACCCAAAATTGCCAACTTGCCACTTTCTATCGATAAGTGTGATAGAGACAGTCGTTCACTGACTTTGATAGTGTGCAGAAGTGTTTTTATTTTTCTGAAGAATATTCTTAAGTGTGTTTTGCTTCAATAAACATTTTGACGTTTCTCTATTGGGAACCAAGTCAGCCGAGTGGTAGTGAGATTCGGCTACCAAGTCCTGGGTTGCAGGTTCAATCCCAGCAGCGCATTCCATGTTTTTTTTTTTTTTGTTTAAAAAGAAACACAAAACGATTGATTGGAATATCACACGATGCAACAAGATGAGCGGTCCGCTACGTCAATAGCGGAACCAACGGGCTCAGCCGACGATCACTTGAAACCGTCGGACCATATTGCAAGTGGCAGTAATATAAAAAGAAGGAGGAAGACAAAACCAACTCCAAAGCAAACAAAGCGCCCCTCTCTGTCAGCTTCATCGAAAAAGCTGCATTGGGGAAGCGGAGAAGAGGCACCGGTAACATCTGCAGCAGAAGAAGCAGACAAATTAAATATGGATGAATTCCCATACATCTCCGATGGTGGAGAAGGCCGCTACATGGGGTCAAACAATAGCTTCGCCTCTCTAATGGCATCAGAGTCTGAAGACGAGGACGAACAAGTTGAATGCCTGAACAGCAACATCCAGGCGCTACAAGAACGAGTGCTGGCCATCAAAGCCAAACAAATAGCCAGACGAGCGAGGGAGCGAGAAGAGCCGCAAAATACACTGCAGCAAAAACAACAACATTTGCAGCTAGCTCCAAAGCAGCAACAGTCAAAACAGCGTAAGACTGAATTGCAACAACAACAACAGCAACGGGCGCCACAACAACAACAGAAAAAACATGAACAAAATCAACAGCAGCAGAAACCACAACCACAACAACAACTACTAAGAAAACAACAGCAACACCAAAAGCAACATCAACAGCAACATGAACAGCAGCAACAACAGAAGCAACAAATACAGCAAAAATCAACGAAGCTAAGGGTACCTCCAATTAATACTTTTAAGATGGAACTTAGGGATACAATACAACTATGTAAGTCGGCCATAGGCAATAATTTTTACATTAAAAGACTTAGTTTGGGAGGCACGCGATCCACTGCAATACAGTGGAGCGCTACCAAAAAATTAAAAGTTTGTTGAAGGATTCGACGACGGAGTTCTTCTCCTACACCCCGAAAGGGGAGAAGCTGCAGACAATGCTGCTGAGGGGAATTGAACCGTCTACCGATCCGGAGGAGCTCCTTGCACTGCTTAAAGAGAAGGAGTGCGATGAGCTCACTTTCGTAGGGGTTAAGCCGTTTACCACAGCAAGAGCAAAAAGGGAGAAGCGGAAACTACCGTTTTTTTTAGTTCAGTTGACTCCCAACAGCAAACTGGATGGTTTAAGGAGTATAAATGTCCTAGACTACCAGGTTGTTCACTGGGAGAAATTAAAAAGAAGCGAAAACATTTTGCAATGTGTTCGCTGTCAAAGGTTCGGGCACGCCGCGTCGAATTGCGAAATGCAACCTCGATGCGTTAAGTGCGGAAAGAACCACAAGTCAGAAGAATGCTCTGTCGGTAGGGATGGAGGATCTGACAAAAGCCAGCTCTCTTGTGTACTATGTAGGAACACGGGACACACCGCAAATTATCGGGGTTGTCCCAAATTCCAATACATTAAAAGAGTAAATCTGGCTCGGCAGCAGAAAGTGGACGTCAAACGTTCACCCGTTCAAACGCAAACACCAGCCGTTACTCCCCAAGTTACCTTCGCCCAAATGGCGGCAGGTAGGGGAAATACGGTACAACAAGCGAAGGTTGCTTCTCAGGCCCCAGCGCCTAGAGCACCGGAACCGGCAAATGACATGCTAGCTATCTTGCTCTCTATCCAAGGGCAGATGGCTCAGCTTCAACGTCAAATAACCGAGCAAGCTACGCGGGTAGATCAAATATACGCGCTGCTGCCGAGCCTAACGCACCTCCAGTCGTAATGAGTACGTACATGGCGGAGCAAATCCTGAAGGTCCTTGCAGTGAATGTTAATTCACTGATTAGGATTGAGCGAAGAGCCACACTTTTTAAGTTGCTTAAAGACCAAGCCCCTGATGTGCTTTTGGTTAGCGAAACTAAGCTAAACAAAAGGCACAAAATGAGGCACAGAAGGTATAAAATCATGCGAAGAAATCGACCCAACTCCATACAAGGAGGAGGCGTTGCAATCTTCGTAGGAAAGGGTATACGTTTTAAAAGAATATACAGTCGTGAAGTACGTAGGTTTCAGGTGCTAGAAGCCTGCATCATGTATATCCCTCTCCGTAGTGGAAAGCGGTTATACATGGTGTCAGTTTATGCATCTAAGGCTACTCAATCCACCTTATTCATCTCAGAGCTCGAGACACTTTTTCGATTTCTGAGACTGGAATTGGAGGAAAACTATTTTATTATCGGCGGAGATTTCAACGCCAAACATAACGAATGGGGAAATAATACACCAAACACTAGAGGGAACCTGCTATTCAATTGGTGGGGTCAGCACAATGTGATGTACCGACTCGGCCTAAAGGCGACGGATAGTCCATCGTTTCCTAGACACGGCTCCTATTTGGATCTCCTGCTGTTTGACACACGAATACAACTGACAGGTACGAACCAACAAACTGTAAACTGTCTTCGCACTTTCGTGTATGACAGTGACCATTGCGGTCTTAGTACCGAAATAACCGTTCCGAACGAAAATGCGGAATTGGATGAGTATGTTCAAAGGCATTCCTACAACTATAGTAGAGTGCGTTGGACACACTTCTCCAGGACACTGACTAGAGCACTCTCCTTGAATTCGCTCTACCCACCGTCCAACAGAAATCTGTCAAACGAGGAGATTGACAGGTATTTAAAACTAATGGACGAGACAATTAAACGGACTATGGACAAAACGATACCTCAGTATCAATACACTGACAACGAAGACTTGTTCCGCAATTCAACTATAGACGCACTGCACCGACATAAAAGTAGACTACTCTCAAGACTGAAGACCTTGTACAGACAGTTTACTGACAGACACAACCCGGAGATTTTGACATTAAAGTCGTCGATCAAAAACCTCCAAACGTTAATAAAAGAAAATTACAGGGCTTCTGTAAGTTTGTATTGGAACAACAAAATTCGGGCTGTAAATACCAGCAACCCGAATATGTTCCCGCAAATAAATAAAATATTTCGGAGGAAAGATCAAGACGACCTTTCATGTCTAAAAATCGCCCGAACGACTGACAACGAACGCATACTCTCAACATCAGGCATAGATCCAAATGAAGCTGTTGATGATGACAACTTCTTTGTGATCGAAGATCCGCAAGAGAAGGAAGAGGCTATAGGAGCGACTTTCCAGGAAGTGTACAAGACAAATGACATCATTGGTCCCAACCACGACCTGGAAAATCGAGTCCTTGTCCACAAATTCTACCTTCGAAATGAAATAGTGAACTGGCGAATCGAGAACTCGGGTTTCACCCAGTTCAGTGACGAGAATATGGCAAATAATGTCATCGCCAATGAAAGGGAGCAACCCCCGTTCATTTCGAAGGAAGAGCTTCTAACGATCTTCGATACAATTAGAAGTAAGAAATCAGTGGGAACAGATGGAATACCGAACATTGTGCTTCGACATCTCCCACTAGAAGCGGTGGACATTTATATCACCCTGTTTAACAATGCAATGAATAACGCACATTATCCAGCGCATTGGAAAACTGCGGTGGTACATCCCATCCCCAAAAGGGATAAAGACACCTCCAATCCGGCGAATCTCCGGTCGATCAGTCTTCTTCCAAACATCAGTAAGGTTTTCGAAAAAGTTATCAATAGAGTCCTGACTAAGTGGGTTGAGGACAGAAATATAGTTCCGGATAATCAATTCGGTTTCAAGGCGGGGCATGATGTTATTCATGCCGCGTCTTAACTGGTTTCTGATGTCCAATGGAACAAAGCCAAGAAACAGTGCACTGGTGCCTGCCTGATTGACTTGGAGAAGGCTTTCGACACTGTATGGTTAGAGGGACTCTTCTACAAGTTGGACAGACTGGGTATTAGTAAACCACTGCTGTATATTCTTTTCAATATGCTCACAGATAGACAGTTCATCGTGAAAAATGGCGATGTGACTTCTACTGGTACATTCAACATTAAAAACGGTCTGCAACAAGGTGCGGTCAATTCGCCAATCCTATTCAACATTTACACAAGTGATCTGATATGTTCACTTCACCATGCCATAGCGTACGCAGACGACTTAATCGCGTACAGATCAGGTCCAAAGATTGAGGTTATAAACATTCTTTTGCAACGTGACTTCGATAAAATTAAGCAATATTGCGACGACTGGAAGTTGAAGATAAACTTTCAGAAGTCGGAAACCATTCTGTTTAGGACGCCTTTGTCTGGGGCCTCTGCGGATACCAGAAAGAATTGGCGAAAGTTTCAGATCGTGGGACAACACGGGCAGCCACTTGTTTGTCGAAATGTAGTCAGATACCTTGGGATCTGGCTAGATCAATATCTGTATTTTAACAAACATATAGATGTTGCTCTGGCCAGAGCCAGAGGTGCTTTTGCCCTTACAAAGAGACTGTTTTATAGCAGACAACTCGATGCGAGGGTAAAGGTGATCTGCTACATGGCCCTTATTCGGCCTATGCTTACATTTGGTTGTCCCGTGTGGTTCAACGTGAGAGCAAGTCTTTTGGAAAAGATTCGGGTGTTTGAGAGGGCTTGCCTTAGGGCTTGTCTTCGCTTGTACAGAACACCAGAGTCTGAGTACATAAAATTCTATCGCAATGAGGTCTTGTACAATAGGGCGAACCTAATACGAGTGGACAATTTTGTTATTAAGTTGACTCGAAGGCACATTGCAAGAGCAATGACCTCGTCGAACAACCTGATCTCCGGGGCCTACTACCCTAATTATTTGTATCATGAGAGAGTTCGCTTTGATGGCTTTATTCCTCCAGAAGCGTTCCTCTACCTCGATATGAAAGGTCTGATCCAGGACAGATTAGCGGTGCCGTTAATCTTCCATGTCGCTCGAACAGCTGCGGACAGGCGACTCAACTACGACAGAGACGTCGCACACGGCAGTGCGGAGCGTCTCCGGTTTAGTAGGGCGGTAGGGAGTCGCGACATGAGGGATGTTGCTCGGCAGCACCAACAATTTTGGTGGCTTATGGGAGAGGAGGAAGCTCCATCGTCGAATTCCTCTAGTACAGAGTAGCTTCATTAGGGAGCAGAGTGGGTCAGTTTAATCCTTTAGCCGTGGCCGACTTACATAGCTTTAGGTAGGTTTAAGTTAGAAATAAGAGGAAAAAGAAAAATAAAAAATAAATAAAAAAAAAAAAATAAAAAAAAAATTAATTAAAAAAAAAAATAATCGAGATGGGTAACAATTTCTTTGTACTCTTCAAAAAAAAAAAAAAAAAAATTTTGTATATATTTACAAAACAAAAATTAGTATAAGTAGATTAAGTAGTTTGTGGATTAGTTTTTATGCTTAGTCTTAAGTTTTATATATAAACAAAAATCCATTTACTAAGTTTTTTTTTTGAAATAATAAAATTTTTTTCTTAGTTTTAAGTATATTTAGTATTGAATAATATAATAAAATAATGTTCGTACGTCGAAAGACATATTTAATTGTTAGGTTTAACTTAGAGTGTCCGCATGGGGCCAGTAAGTTAGAATTAAGATAAATTGTAAGTTAATTAAGCTAGTTTTTAAGCGTTTTTTTGTATAGCAAATAAGAATTAATGAACTGATATAATAAAAATGCATTGAAAATGAAATGAAAAAAAAGTGTGATAGAGAGGTGGAAAATTCGCTCCAAGGAATCGATCGGAAATGTGCTCGCTGTGATTATATGAATAACATTTAGTTCCATACCTTAATCTGACATGTGTCGCACACCCTGAATAAATTTCAATCCGATATCTCTATCATTTTGTGTTCCATATAAATGCAAATGTGTTATCTTCTTATTGAAAAAAACTTAGCTAAAGACACATATGTTGGTAGAGTAAGAATTTTTTGTTAAGCGACATATTTGTTGTTTGATTTTACACATGGTATTACTTCTCAGGCTCAGAGAGAGAACATATGTAGTCGAGTTATAGTAGTTTTCGTTCTTTTTTGTAGTATGTTGTTTGTTGGTTCTGCAATGCAAGCTTGATTTTCAAGTAGCGCAAGCAGATGGCTTTCATGCACTATTGATTAGTTAATGTGCTGTTTACGAGGGCGGGTCAATAAGTCCGTGACTTTTGGATTAAAACACAGATTTTTTGATAAAAAAATAATTTTATTTTTCAACGTAGTCTCCCTTGAGCTCTATACACTTTGTCCAACGCTTCTCCAATTTTTTTATCCCTTCCAAAAAAAATGATTTGTCGAGGTCCTCAAAATAGGCCTTTGCTTGCGAGATGACTTCATCATTGGAGTCAAATCTTTTTCCACCAAGCCATTTCTTCAGGTTTGGGAACAAGAAGTAGTCGCTCGGAGCCAAATCTGGAGAATAGGGTGGATGAGGGAGCAATTCATAGCCCAATTCATGGATTTTTGCCATGGCAACTGCACATGTGTGCACCCTTGCATTGTCTTGGTGGAAAATAACTTTTTTCTTGGCCAAATGAGTTCGTTTTTTTTTCAAATCGTCATTGAATCGGTCCAATAAGTTGGCATAATATTCCCCAATGATTGTTCTTCCCTTTTGAAGGTAGTCAATGTGGATTATCCCGCGTGCATCCCAAAAAACAGTCGCCATAACTTTATTGGCTGACAAACCCACTGTTTTGACTGTTGTTTGTTCTCTGGTGTGTTGTGATGGATCCATGTTTCGTCCACGGTTACAAAACGGCGCAAAAAACTCCTCCATATTGCGATTAAACAACGTCAAACCTTCCTGTGAAGTTGTTACACGATTGCGTTTGTGGTCGACTGTGAGCAAACGCGGCACCCATCTTGCGGAAAGCTTTCTCATGCCCAAGTGATCATTCAAAATTGAAACCACTGAGCCATGCGAGATCCCTACGGCTTCCACAATCTCTCGCACTTTCAATCTTCGGTCGGCCAACACCATATCGTGAATTTTTTCGATTGTTTCGGGTGTAGAGACCTCAACTGGGCGTCCAGGACGTTCGGCATCTTCAGTGCTTGTACGGCCACAATGAAATTCAGTAAACCACTTTTTTACCATTGAAATCGATGGTGCAGAGTCCCCATAGTTTTTATCAAGCTTAGCCTTGGTCTCGGTAATGGTTTTTTTTCGCAAGAAATAATGCTTAATAAGCACACGAAATTCACTTTTTTCCATTTTCTCCTCAAATTAGTGAGTAGTCTGATAAAAATAGCTGTCAAACACAAACTAACTGACGCAGCAAGTTTAAATTTTGACAGGAGTCAACTGACAGATGCCTGTTGACAGGAGTAGTGTTGCTGTTTCAGTAAAAGGGTCAGAAATTCAAAAAGTCACGGACTTATTGACCCGCCCTCGTATATTGTTCGGCTATTAGGATCCGTCGTTCAGTTTCGGTTACCATTGTATAGCAGATTGTTTTCTCGAACAATAAACATTCATCTTACCTGCCAGTACCTTCACCTCTCCCGAAGCAACTTTTTTAGAGCGTTCAATGTTCCTACTATTCATCAACGATGTTCCAAGCTGTATTAAACATTGTAAACATTAAATCTTTGGTGAAGATATCCAAATTTTTTAAATGTTCTCCGAGAGCAATGGGTTGCATGTGGTAGCTGACATACACAAAGTCTAAAATTCCATACTTCTATGGCCAAAATGGAACCAATCAAGCTTAAACCCAAAAAAGCTTCGATAATAAGCCGACATAACGCTTTTAACCGACACTTCTCCTCAATAATCGTCTTATCGTCTAAATCGTCTAATTCATCATCTGAAGATATGTTTACCAGCAACATTATAAAACAGATTTATTTTTTTATTTCTGATGTGCTATGCCATATTTTCAATCTTAGTTTAAAAAAAGGAAATTTTCCTGAATCACTGAAGCTAGCAGTAGTTATTCCTCTACATAAAAAAGACGCCACTACATGTCTAAATAATAACCGTCCCATTTCCATTCTTTCAGTTTTTTCAAAAGTTTTTGAAAGAGGCATGCAATCTAGAATGCTTTGCTTTTTAAAGAAATCCAAATTTTTCAGTGATTGCCAATACGGTTTTAGGAGTGGAAGATCTACTGAGGATGTTTTATTAAAATTATGTGGCGAAATTTATGATAGTTTGAATGATTCAGAGGTGCCTGCATCTCTGTTCATTGATATAACAAAGGTTGCATAGACTTGTTATAAGTGACAAAACAAAGCATATGGTTTTTAATATTCAGGGGACAATCTATGAGGATATGGTAATAAAATATCATTCACCCAATTGTTGTAGATATCCTCTCAATAATAATTGTATGCATGATAATAACAACAGTACATCTTATTATGATAACATCAACTATTCAGGTAATTGTTTTGACATTGAGAAAGTTAAAAGCTTTAAATATTTAGGTATTATTTTGGAGTATAGGATGTGTTGGAATGATCATACATGTGACCTGAAGAATTACCTTAGCAATGTTCTGAGGCAAATCTACCATCTCAGTCTTTACTGTAGTCAACCGATTTTAATGCTGGCTTACAATGGTTTATTTAAGACTACAGTATGGTCTTTCTTGTTGGGGTGGTACTTATCAGAATAAAACTGCACCTTTGCTTATCAAACAAAAACACGTCATTCGAGTTATCTGCAGAGCCAGTCGTATCACTCCTAGCTTTCTTTTGTTCAAAAACCTTGACATTCTTCCACTAAAACATTTATATTTTTATAAGGTTCTAAAAATATTTTTTGGGAAATCAGGATATTCATCTGCAAGATTGTATGGATCTTACAATTTACGCATCTACAGTAGGAATTTATTAACCGTACCCTTTATAAAAAAATCTCTTTTTTTTCACTCGTTTAATGTTACTGCACCTCGCTTATTCAACAGACTGCCAGAAAATCTAAGATGCGAGAGAGTCAAATCTATTTTCTTAAAAAAAGTTAAGCTCTTGCTCATTTCTTTAAACCATAATGAACTTAATTTCTTTTTAAATATTTTTGTTTGAGCTTTTGTACATATATGCTTTTAACTTAGCTTCGTAGTGTTTGAGTTATCAATTCAACTTTTATGTATTTATTTAATTTTTTGACTTAAACCTATAGTATGTGCTCTTAGAATTGTTTTAAATTTTATAATTGATCCCCATCAATAAATAATTAAAAAAAAAAAAAAATTAAAAAATAATTTAAGTATTGTTTTCGTCAGTAAAATTAAACATCTTGGGGTACATTTTAACATCTGGGCTACGTGGATCACATCAAACATGTAGTTGGCAAAATATATAATTCGAAGAAAGTTAAGTGTGGCCTATAACATCTGTTCTAGATACATTTTTAATCTTAGTCGTTTTGATCACCTATCAGTATAAAGCCGCATGTCACTTAATGTGCTGCTAAAATACTCTTATGTTTTAGTGCTGCATGAAGTTATCAACGGTAGTACTCCAATTTATCTAGTTCGTCTTCTAAACCTTGCTCGATCTCTTTCTTTTTTCTTTTATCTGTTTATTTTATCTGTTTTGCTCAAATTGCTTTAATTATTTTATATAACGTCTATATCTTGCCTTTGTAGGTTTAAATAAGGTTATATGTGCTTTTATTTTGCTATTTTTCAATTGTTATTATTTCTGATAATTGTTTCTTAATACTCCTTTGTTTTATATGATTGAGAATGATCATTCGTATATACGAGTAATCAGTAACTTATTATGCATTTTTAAAATTGTTACTGCTTTTTTTATTGATGATATTTTTTAATCTTTAAAATACCACTAATATTTAAAGCAACTAAAAAAATATAAAAAAATTATTTTTAAAGAACTTCTTTTTTTATTATTAAAAGATGGAGAAGTTTTTAACCTCTGAACATGTAAAATTCTGGAAGCATTTCAGAAACGATACACTTATAAGTACCGAAATGTTCGAAAACGTTTCTGATACAGTTAAGAAAATTGTTTTGAAGAAATACTGCACAATTTATAAAATCGAGCCCTGGTGAGGACACACGTGTCTATACTATACAGCAACGATGGTTATCTTTAACATTTCGAAGTTGATATTTAGCTTTTCGAACACCATGAACAACGATGTGAATGTGAGAGCTAAAATCGGTTTCACCTATATTTTTAACGCTGTTAATTGATTTTTTTAGTTTAATTTATAAAAGAAATTATCAACAAAATAATAGTTGATCCGTTTAAAAAGATTTAAATACACAAAAACATAAAATTATATATAATATCATATACGAACGTTTAGTATTTTCAACGGTTTCTTTTTTTGTTTACACATTTTAGAGAGGAACTATACAACTTTATAATTTACAAAGCACAACAATGCCAATTTTGTCACTCCAAGGTTCACATTTAGCTCCGTCTAATAATTACGCCTTAGGTTTAAGTGGGTTTTCTGCTACTTCTTCATATATGTCTCCAAATATTGGAAACATGGTAGATACAGGCACAATTTTGGGCAATGGCCTCCCTGCGGCAACTACAACTAATGGTTCCTCTGCTTATGGTTTATCTGGAGTGATGCCCGGTTTGCAGAACATTTATTCGCCACTATTTATAGATTCTGTACCATCACTTCCACATGGTAGCACTATACGAAGTTCCAAAGCAAAGATTTTAGATGATATTGACTTCAGCCTTATGCGATATGGAAATAGAAGTTCGCCTTGTTCACCTATTCCACCAAATACATGGGGATTCGATGACTACTCAGATAGCTTAAATTCAAACTTAGCGCATTCACAACGTGGCCTAGTACAAGGATCGACACTTGATTTCGAAAGTATGCCTGGCATATTCCCAAAATTATATGTTAAATTATATAAATTTTATTTTAAATCGCTCAAGCTCGAGGACATATTTTGAACGGTACTTCTGAGCCTCAGGTAGATATGTTAGATATTCCTGGCAAAGGACGATGTTGTGTTTTCATCACAAGATTTTCTTATGATCCACCTGAGTAAGTAAACAATTGAAAAGAGAAATTAAAATGATTAAAACCTTGAATTTTAATGTTAACAGGGATGCTGAAGGCGAACTTTCTCTTAGTGCTGGTGATTATTTACTTGTTTGGTCCAGCGGAGAACCTCAAGGTGGTTTCTTAGATGCTGAGTTACTTGACGGGCGTAGGGGACTAGTTCCATCATCGTTTGTTCAGCGCTTAGTCGGTAGAAAATTATTAACCAAGAAAATTACATTGAAACAAAATGTATATTGATTCTTCAGGTGACGACTTGTTAGAATTTCATCAAGCAGTCCTTTCAACGTTAAGAGATGCTGATGATGGACCAATGCAGTGTGATGCAACATTAATGCCTCAGCTTCCTCCTAATAATTCATTAATAACACATACCCACGAAGATTTAGCTCGGCTTAGTGAATCGCAAATTGAACTAGAAAATGAAAATGATATCGATGACTCAGGTAAGGTGTTTCATCGTCATGAAAACGCTTCTAAATGAAGTTAAATTCTTCAATGCGTAAAAATATTTTCTTTATTTTAATCATATATAGGTAAATTATGCATGAAATATAGAACTTATAAACATTTATAAATAAATAAATGTGTATTTTTCTATACGAATATACGAATATATGCGAAGTATTTTTTTGAATACTGTGAACTATGTGCAATTGATCTCGTATTTCACAGTCAGCATTTATTGGTAGCTCACATCTTCATTTATAAGATTTGCGTTTGCACAAAAAAAAAAAATGTTTAATTATGTTGTTTTATATTCAGCATAAGCTAATTTTAACCCAGTATGGAAAATATACATATTATAAAATTTTGTGCGTTTTAAAAATATAGAACTTATTTCCTTTAACACAGTCGCTCTTTTCATGGTCACAATATACAAATAATTTTTAGTTCAATCCAATCTAAACTAACTATTTATCAGTTTTGCTCTACTTTACTGTAAACTTTTAATTGAATCACTTTGTCACTACTATTAATTAGTTATTCAAGTTCAACCTTAACACTGATTTTATATCTGTTAATTATTATACCTGCCATAAATTGTATAAAGTGCCTTTTGTATTAGTCAGATATCCGCATTTCTTTCAAATACTTTGGAAATTGGTGATATTAGATGTCAAATAGCTTTCATTAATCTTTGGATGAGGATTTTTTTGATGGCTTTAATATCAGTCAAAGCCCTTATTGCTGCTTACTCTATTACGGTTTTGCAAGTCTCGATTTGACAACTGTTCGTAGTCGATCAAAACTCCCTGATTATAGAGTATTCTTTTATCTTTTTTATGTATGTGACACTCTTACTCTCAGCTGTTAATCTCTTTATGCATCTCCCTATGATTGCATCTCTTATACACACACATATATGTGCATTTAGTACTAAGGTACTCACTCTATTTTTGTTATGGAATTTCAATAAATAAGTAAGCATTTGAACTCTTACAAGGCTGCCTGTGTTTTCTTTCTTTGCCCCGCTGATAGATTACATATCTGCGACGAGGATAAAACGACAAAAGTTTCAACAATAATAACAAAACAGAGTTTGTGGTTTAATAGCTACCAGCTACTAGTCGATATTACTATATTAAAATCAATTGGAGCCGTCCCGTATAAAGTATTACACAGTTTGTGCAATCCAGCTTCTCCAGTGTCAAAAAATTATGAGGAGCTGTGTGAAATTCTAGACACGCAGTACACCACCACCACCACCAACAATTTTATTCAGTTACCGGAAGAAATTTCATGTGGCAACGAAACAGGCCAGTGAATCGGTTGCAGAGTTGTATGCCCGAGTTAAAACCCTGGCGCCTAATTGTAAATTTGGTGTCAACTTGGATGCGTTTGTGTTACACCAATTTGTGATGGGTTCGCCAAATTTCTTTTTTTAAAGGCTGTGTGAGGAAGATGAAAGTCTAACCGTAAAAAAAGGCGATGATATTGGAGACGAAGTGCAGTTAACCTTGTCACCAGGCAGAAATTTTCTAAAAAACATAATGGCATTGGTCTTAATAAGAGACGGTGAAAGAAAATCTTCGTGTTCTCATTGTGGTTGGCGAAACCATAGCTCTCAATCTTGAAGGTATAAAGAGAGCTACTGTCATTCTTGTAGGTTCAAAGAGAGCAAATACCATTCTTGTGGGAGAGTCGGCCATTTGTCTTCTGCGTGTTATAATAAAAAGGGAAGTGTCAATTATGTATATACTGACTATAACGACGATCCTGATGTTAATGATTTGTTTAATTATTCAATTTTTTGTGTGGCTGAGTGCAACTCTAGTGGTGTATATTCTCTTCCAATCGTTTTTGATGGCCTTAAGCTAAATGCTGTGTGCGACACAGGTGCTCCATGTACATTGTTGCCTGTTTCATTTTATGCTTCAGACTTGAAGCTGGTTGGTGAATATGATGCGTCGGTCACTTTTGAAGGTAAAACAAAATCAGTTGTTGTCGTTGTTGTCGTTGTTGTTGATTCATCGAATTCATTAATTCCCCTGAATCGAATGCTGTGTTTGTCAATCAATTAAAAATTGAATTTTCTAAAGTTTTTCAAGAAAAGTTGGGCGAACTTAATACGAACAGGATTTTGTAGAAAGTTATTGAAGATAAAACTCCGATATTTTGTAAAGCAAGGCCTTTGGCTTCAGCTTGGAAGGGCAGAATAGAGACAAAATTATGCGATGTAATTAAACCAGGTGTATTGGAACCGGTTGATAATATTCCGATTAGGGAACTCCTTTGTTGCTGATTTTCAAACCCAACGGTGACTTGAGAATCTGTGGTGACTATAAAGTTACCCTAAATAAATTTTTATGGATTTTAAATATCCTTTACCCAGAATTAATGATACTCGTATTTTCGGATCATTAGAGGATGGTGAAATTTTCACGATTTGTCGAGTGCCTACAATTAACTTGTTCTTGACGACGATTTTCAATTATTATGCGCGTGGAGAACGCAAATTGGTACTTTGAAAGTAAAACATTCGTCTTTTGGTGTCAAAACGGCAACAGCCATTTTTCAAAAAATTAAGGGACATTCCATACGTTGTGGTTTACCAAGATGACATTACGGTCACTGGCAGAAATATACAGAAGCATATCAAGACATTAAAGCTAGTTCTTCAAAAATAACAATCGTCTGAATTGAAACTGAATGTCAAGAATTCCGTATTTTTCCAGATTGAAATTTCGTATTTGTGATTTAATGTCGATAAAAATGGATTGCGTGAAGACGATGATTTTTATTTCCCGTTAATTTATTCTAATTCACATCTATCGTTATTAATGTATTTCAATTTAAAATAATTTTCAATTCACTTTTTAATATAATTGATGAGGAGTATATAGAGTATTCGTTGATCTTCTTTATGTGACACACTCACTCTCAGCTGTTAATCTCGCTATGCATCTGCCTATGATTGCATCATTTATACCAAAGAATAGAAATAACAAGAAGGATCACTCCACCTTTGACTGAAAAAATCCACCCGTTCGTACAAAAAACCGTCATTTTTTCCTTATGAAAATTTACTCCAATGCAAACATTTTTCGTGAGTAATTGTTCTCCCTCCCCAGAGTGCAAAACGCTGTGTAATGTATATGCACAAAGTGGAAACAGACTGGTTTTTCTCCTTTTGTTTATACGTTCGTGATTGGCTGCCCGCGAAATTTTTAACTATGGGTAAATGCGTGTAAATGATTGTTATTGTACTGTATTGGATTACACCCTGTTGCAATGTTTCAGATTCCAAGATGTGCTGTACCTTGTTTTGTATCCTTTTCTTGCTTATTGGCGTGAATTGCTATCAACTTCTAGCATAATTCCAATACGCAAAAAGGATAACAGTACCAAAGTCACAAAAAGATAAGGGAAATATAGAGCAAAAAACCTACCTATACTGTTAAATTCATATACTGTAATTTGTACATACATAGGTTAATATATTTGCATTTAGTACTAAGATACTTACTCTCTTTATTGTTATGAAATTTCAATAAAGCAGTAAACATTTGAACACTTACAAGGCTGTCTGTGTTTGTTTCTTTGCTACGCTGATACATTACACTGACCGTTGGTTTGTGGCTTTCGAAAAAATAAATGGAAATTTATGTATTTGAATAAAAAAAATAATGTTTTAGGTAAAAGCATTTAAATAACACAGTTTGGTGTTTACGTAAAAAAAAACTCCATAATTTGAACGCAGGGTGAAGCAAGTAACCACTAACAACAGCTGAAGTATTTAGTGACATACATGGAAGAAAGTCCGGACATTGACAAAGGATTGGTGTAAAAACTAAAGACTAGAATAATTTTAATTTTCATCGGCTGAGACACGAAACTTTATTTAATGTTTTTTGTCGTAACAAAGGTCACCACACCACTCCCTCTCTACTGCTCGAAGCAGGAATAATAAATCATATCATGGAAAAAGTACATATACATAATTTTTTGAAGAAAATCAGGCGCTTTTCCAAATTGTTACCATTCTTCTGGATGCCTGTACTTGGTTTTTCTGGTTTTCTGGTTCATCAGTTTGAGCTGGTATCTTGCTCAGTGCACTTTCACTGGGCAGAAATGCTGTCTTCAAACGGGCAACTGAGACTCTTGCTAGGATCATAATGTAATTTTTCGAAGGATGCTTTGACTTGTCTTGGTTTTTGGCATGGGATACAGCTATTTATCGCCGCTGCAATGTCCCTAGCCTTATATAGCGTAAGCAGATAATTCACGCCTGAATGAGACAAAACATGAAGCTGTCTAGGATGCATAATGTTGCATGTTGCACTCTGTGGCCAGTTCATATAGAGAAAATCTTCCCTTGATCATGTCCTTGAAGCGTTTAACTCCTTCTTAAATTGTGGTCGTCGTTCCCCTTCCGTCAGTTTCGATCATTGCCTGGTCCGAACCACCTATAGTAAGTGAAAGTGTAACCTGAATTGTTGGATGTGGAAATAGTGTTGGGTTTGCCAAGTCATTTTTGCATTTCTCAAAGGCTTCGTCTGCTTCATCCGTCCATCCAATAAGGGATCATATAGTTTTTAATTTTATCGACAAAAATCTTCGGTAGACGATTTTATCTCTTGCTCTTGATTACATGACCAAGAAACTTAACTACACGTAGCCCGAAAACAGACTTAACCGATATCTTTTAAACGTTGAAAAAACTAGAGAAGATTTAGCGCATGTTTATTCTCGATCTCATCGATATAAGCGAGTGCAAAGTTTTCCAAACTGCGAAGAACTTCGTGCATGTAACTCTGAGAAGTTTGTGCAGCCATTTTTTGAAACCACTTGACGTCTACACATGATACTAGAAAAATCCTAGTTGTATAGTATTGGAAACCTGTCAAGCTTTGTGATGGAATTAAAAGCGCGGTAGTCACCACTTGGTCATCGCTACCCGTTCGTTTTCTTCTTCATGAGTACAAAGATTGTTCAATAGCCCTTAATTGGCAGGCAGACCTCTCTCTCCAGCTGAGAACAAAACTCTTCTTCTGCAGGTTTTAATTTGTTAATTTGTCAGGGTTGAGCAGACGAGAGCTCAGGCAAACACAGTTTGACCTCTCGTCTCAATGTAGTGGGAAGGACGTTTTTGGAGATTGATTATCTGCTTAATTTTAACACAAATTGAACTCGACTATAATGCTTGATAAGGAAGAGTAATATCGAAAGATTTAATAGATACCTCTGTTAAAATCTATTCACTTATGCATATGCATAACTTAGTGTGTTGTTCTGTCTATCAGTCGATTATGCATCAAGTCGATTAAGATTCCATAAACCGCTCAAATGATTGCTCTTATTATAACAGCTACTATAAAGTTCCACGTAAACATTCGTCTCCGCCCCAAATCAATCGCTGTTCGTTAAATATTTTTATTTTACTACTGTTGGCTGCGTACAATGTTCTTTTATATCGAGGGAAGTAGTATCGATAAGAAATTTGAATGGGTCGTATTTGGGTGAGTCGTATGGAACTAATCTACATACCTGTTGACCACCGCATTGTTAACTTGCTTCAACGTTGTCAACGTTACGGTACTAATTTTTTTGTGTTTAAAAAGAGCATGGCTCAGTTACTTTTTAACGTTAGAACATTTATAATATCAGCCATCATGCACATTTTCTTCGAGTAGATTGACTTGTGTGATAATGAAGGATTGTTAATAATCAAGACTTACTGTTTGCTCCCGCTATGTGACGCTTCGACTTCATTTACATGCTGGAATTCACAGACTGTGCTATTAGCTCTTCACTGGATGCGCAAATATTTGGTGATAACTTCTAACCACAACTATTTAAGGAATTCCCCGAATTCTTATATTTATCAGTTACGGGAAGGTTGGGGACGTCGTCGGACACCTGCTTCTGTACTTTTGGCTCAATCACGCCTACCACTGTGCCGCATGTTTTGTTTTATTAGAAATATCAATTATCGTGAACTAAATTTGGCTAAAACGGTGGTATGCTTACTGCAACTTTGGCAATCGCCTTTTTTGAGCGTTAATTTGGCTTTTAGTCGTTTAGAATAAAAAAAACTAAGAACTGTAACGAACAAAACTATGTCGATTAAAAACTGTTTAAATAAAACGAACTGTTCACCTTTAGCGTTATAAAATAATAGTGTTTTTCTTTATTTCCTTATCTTTTTTTTATGAATATTTGGCATATATTCATAAATTATTGCATAGAGAATCCAATATATATTATATAGTGTTTATATGTTTACATAATGATTGATGAGATAGTGTTGATTGAATTTACAATATTCAATTTTTCTGTTTTAATCGGAAACATTCTTCCCGGCCGTGAACAAAGTTCGCAATACACCAATCTATAGTTGCAGCATTGTTGTAAACTCGCATTGCTGGCCCTTATGATCGCCATTATCGGCCCTTTCTTACCTTTCTCGCAATTTGGATCCATGCAAATAAACAAAACATTTAAATTTTCTAAAACAAAGGCACAACACTTGACACATAAGTAAAAGAAGTATGTAAAATCAAAAATATTTGTTGTTGCCCTTGTTTACCCAACTGCCAAACTCCCGAAAAAGTTTCTATGGAGCGCCGTTTGGACGCGGCAATAAACTGCAGGCCCCGCTCAGATGTGACAAAAATGACAACATGAGCAACACAAATGAGAGTCAAGAAGCAAGGCCATAGCCCATACCAAGCTGCCACAGCCGTAACTAGTTTAACTAGTACTAATTTAAACAGCGGTGTATACTGCACGAACCCCAACCAAAATTCTGAGGGCTTTATCTCTTATTTTGGCAATTTGCACTGGTCAACAAGATCGCCTGATTTAACTGTTCCAGACCTCTTTTTGTGGCGTTTTTTTAAGTCCCGAGTTTATGTCAAGCCTCAAACTTTTGAAGCCCTCAAAGAAAATATCGGTCAGGAATAGGAAGACTGATGGAAAATGCCATAAAAATGATTCTGACTTTAACCTTCTGCTGAGTGAATTGTCGCCGTTATTGAGAATTGATCTTTGTTGTCAATAGCACGTCCAATTGGTTTCCATTATGACTGTTTGTAAATTTATCAAATTCGCGACTTAACATACTATACATCACCGTTTTCTTCACGTTATTGTTTACTTCAATTTCATTTTCGTTTGACTGCTTATTGCGTCCGCTGCACTATTATGTTTTTCCTTCACATGTTCTATAGCGTTATCGAATTCATTAAGCTTTATCTTCCATCCTTGTAATTTTGAATTTGGTTCCTTCAGTGAGTCTTACCAAACTATGTTTGCTTATGATCTGTTTTTATCGCAAACTTTCGATCAAACAAATAAAATCAAAAATATTTTGTGGATGCCACTCAAACTTATAACACATTTTTTATCGTTGGTCATTTAAAGTTCTGCTGTAGTATGATATAACATGATCGCTCTGCATTAGAATTCCAACAATTGCGTAATTAAAGGCACCAATCACTAGTGCAATGTTTTTTCTAAAGTCCGGGAATCTTAGGACTACTTCTGTTGTTAAGTAGAATTGGAATATATTTAATGCATTTATTTAGTCTTTATCATATATCATATATTTATCATCTATTCCTAGTGCATCGACTCTTTTCGGCACCACCCATATAGGATTGTTGTAAGCGCTATTTGACTCTTTTATTGTTCTTTGGATGTGGAAATAGTGTTGGGTTTGCCAAGTCATTTTTGCATTTCTCAAAGGCTTCGTCTGCTTCATCCGTCCATCCAATAAGGGATCATATAGTTTTTAATTTTATCGACAAAAATCTTCGGTAGACGATTTTATCTCTTGCTCTTGATTACATGACCAAGAAACTTAACTACACGTAGCCCGAAAACAGACTTAACCGATATCTTTTAAACGTTGAAAAAACTAGAGAAGATTTAGCGCATGTTTATTCTCGATCTCATCGATATAAGCGAGTGCAAAGTTTTCCAAACTGCGAAGAACTTCGTGCATGTAACTCTGAGAAGTTTGTGCAGCCATTTTTTGAAACCACTTGACGTCTACACATGATACTAGAAAAATCCTAGTTGTATAGTATTGGAAACCTGTCAAGCTTTGTGATGGAATTAAAAGCGCGGTAGTCACCACTTGGTCATCGCTACCCGTTCGTTTTCTTCTTCATGAGTACAAAGATTGTTCAATAGCCCTTAATTGGCAGGCAGACCTCTCTCTCCAGCTGAGAACAAAACTCTTCTTCTGCAGGTTTTAATTTGTTAATTTGTCAGGGTTGAGCAGACGAGAGCTCAGGCAAACACAGTTTGACCTCTCGTCTCAATGTAGTGGGAAGGACGTTTTTGGAGATTGATTATCTGCTTAATTTTAACACAAATTGAACTCGACTATAATGCTTGATAAGGAAGAGTAATATCGAAAGATTTAATAGATACCTCTGTTAAAATCTATTCACTTATGCATATGCATAACTTAGTGTGTTGTTCTGTCTATCAGTCGATTATGCATCAAGTCGATTAAGATTCCATAAACCGCTCAAATGATTGCTCTTATTATAACAGCTACTATAAAGTTCCACGTAAACATTCGTCTCCGCCCCAAATCAATCGCTGTTCGTTAAATATTTTTATTTTACTACTGTTGGCTGCGTACAATGTTCTTTTATATCGAGGGAAGTAGTATCGATAAGAAATTTGAATGGGTCGTATTTGGGTGAGTCGTATGGAACTAATCTACATACCTGTTGACCACCGCATTGTTAACTTGCTTCAACGTTGTCAACGTTACGGTACTAATTTTTTTGTGTTTAAAAAGAGCATGGCTCAGTTACTTTTTAACGTTAGAACATTTATAATATCAGCCATCATGCACATTTTCTTCGAGTAGATTGACTTGTGTGATAATGAAGGATTGTTAATAATCAAGACTTACTGTTTGCTCCCGCTATGTGACGCTTCGACTTCATTTACATGCTGGAATTCACAGACTGTGCTATTAGCTCTTCACTGGATGCGCAAATATTTGGTGATAACTTCTAACCACAACTATTTAAGGAATTCCCCGAATTCTTATATTTATCAGTTACGGGAAGGTTGGGGACGTCGTCGGACACCTGCTTCTGTACTTTTGGCTCAATCACGCCTACCACTGTGCCGCATGTTTTGTTTTATTAGAAATATCAATTATCGTGAACTAAATTTGGCTAAAACGGTGGTATGCTTACTGCAACTTTGGCAATCGCCTTTTTTGAGCGTTAATTTGGCTTTTAGTCGTTTAGAATAAAAAAAACTAAGAACTGTAACGAATAAAACTATGTCGATTAAAAACTGTTTAAATAAAACGAACTGTTCACCTTTAGCGTTATAAAATAATAGTGTTTTTCTTTATTTCCTTATCTTTTTTTTATGAATATTTGGCATATATTCATAAATTATTGCATAGAGAATCCAATATATATTATATAGTGTTTATATGTTTACATAATGATTGATGAGATAGTGTTGATTGAATTTACAATATTCAATTTTTCTGTTTTAATCGGAAACATTCTTCCCGGCCGTGAACAAAGTTCGCAATACACCAATCTATAGTTGCAGCATTGTTGTAAACTCGCAGTGCTGGCCCTTATGATCGCCATTATCGGCCCTTTCTTACCTTTCTCGCAATTTGGATCCATGCAAATAAACAAAACATTTAAATTTTCTAAAACAAAGGCACAACACTTGACACATAAGTAAAAGAAGTATGTAAAATCAAAAATATTTGTTGTTGCCCTTGTTTACCCAACTGCCAAACTCCCGAAAAAGTTTCTATGGAGCGCCGTTTGGACGCGGCAATAAACTGCAGGCCCCGCTCAGATGTGACAAAAATGACAACATGAGCAACACAAATGAGAGTCAAGAAGCAAGGCCATAGCCCATACCAAGCTGCCACAGCCGTAACTAGTTTTACTAGTACTAATTTAAACAGCGGTGTATACTGCACGAACCCCAACCAAAATTCTGAGGGCTTTATCTCTTATTTTGGCAATTTGCACTGGTCAACAAGATCGCCTGATTTAACTGTTCCAGACCTCTTTTTGTGGCGTTTTTTTAAGTCCCGAGTTTATGTCAAGCCTCAAACTTTTGAAGCCCTCAAAGAAAATATCGGTCAGGAATAGGAAGACTGATGGAAAATGCCATAAAAATGATTCTGACTTTAACCTTCTGCTGAGTGAATTGTCGCCGTTATTGAGAATTTATCTTTGTTGTCAATAGCACGTCCAATTGGTTTCCATTATGACTGTTTGTAAATTTATCAAATTCGCGACTTAACATACTATACATCACCGTTTTCTTCACGTTATTGTTTACTTCAATTTCATTTTCGTTTGACTGCTTATTGCGTCCGCTGCACTATTATGTTTTTCCTTCACATGTTCTATAGCGTTATCGAATTCATTAAGCTTTATCTTCCATCCTTGTAATTTTGAATTTGGTTCCTTCAGTGAGTCTTACCAAACTATGTTTGCTTATGATCTGTTTTTATCGCAAACTTTCGATCAAACAAATAAAATCAAAAATATTTTGTGGATGCCACTCAAACTTATAACACATTTTTTATCGTTGGTCATTTAAAGTTCTGCTGTAGTATGATATAACATGATCGCTCTGCATTAGAATTCCAACAATTGCGTAATTAAAGGCACCAATCACTAGTGCAATGTTTTTTCTAAAGTCCGGGAATCTTAGGACTACTTCTGTTGTTAAGTAGAATTGGAATATATTAAATGCATTTATTTAGTCTTTATCATATATCATATATTTATCATCTATTCCTAGTGCATCGACTCTTTTCGGCACCACCCATATAGGATTGTTGTAAGCGCTATTTGACTCTTTTATTGTTCTTTGGGATAGTATTTTATTAATTTGGAAGTCTACCTCTTTTTTGGGGACTTCTTCGTACCTACGAGTATAAAGTATATCATCTTTCTTTAAGATGTCTTATTTCACTTGTGAAAGTGGGATCATCGTTTTCTTTGTAAAAGGTTTTGATTAGGCAGTTTTGATTTGGAGAGGTAGTTATGGCGTTTGGACTGCTGTGTCACATTGTTAGGGTGGTTCCCGGACTGAAAAAAATTTTCCCCGTTTCTCTTGGTCTCTGTTTCCATTTGTAATACAGTTTCGTTCGCCATTAATAATAATACGTAGTATTATACGTAGTGTCGAGATGATTAGAAGAAAGGGACATTTAGTAGTTTTAATTTTAACTGTCTTGAGTGGTACATTCATCAAATAGCTCCAGAATAGTATTTTGAAAGCAAGATGATATTCCATTAGCTCCAGCAATAGGCATATTGGGTAAGCATTTGTGTGTAGAGTGTCAAAATGTAGGTTTTTGTAGTCTATATAAGTGAAGGAAGAACATTTTCCGCATCTGGCACCGCGATGAGATCAAGTGTTGACGAGGGCACCACCCAACCTTAAGGGTCTAAAAGCGAAATTTTCGTAACTGTCAAATCGTAAACAATATATATATATATATATAAAATTTTGGCCAATTACGACATAATTATTTTACAACGTTGGAATAGCGGTGTCTTTTTTATGTTAAAACGGAAAATAAGGCAATGTTTTAATTTAACAGTTTGGTCTTTGTTCTAGCAAATTCTTGCTGGAATTTTTCCAATTTCCTTGGTTCAACGCCTGATAATCTTAGGCCTATCAAACCGGATTACTTTTGTTGGTAGCTTACGGATATAGATAGTTTGCAGATATCCTTATTCTTTTTTCACCAAAACTCCACGTCGGGACGTTTTTCAACGCTTGGATCTTGCAATCACAGTTGTAGCGCTTGAAATAAAAATCTATTTTGTCAATAACTTAAGTTTTACTTTAACATTATTTTAAATTCATTAATCATATTTGATCGTTGAACTTTTTATTGGTGTAACACAAACTCTTTATAAGTAAAAATTATTTTCTACTTTTTACTTCGGTTTGGTATTAAAGTGTTATTTAGTCATTTTAAACTCTTATTTATTTTCTTTACTCTTAGTCACAAAACGATATCAATAGTATTTATAACCAAGAACCTCGATTTTAGTATATCTTACATGTGGCAATGAATTTAAGTTCATTTCATTAATGTTAACCTAATTTTTTCATTTCATCTAACGCATCACTGTTACATGGAACTTTCCTGAATAACTTTGAGTAATCATGGTCTTCTATCGGGTTTTCCAATAGGGACTTGACTACTTTGAATTTAATTTGTGAACGCACTCTTTCACTAATCATCAACCTGTCACTGTCAATTTGTTCAGTAAACTCAACATTTTCATCATGGTAAGGTACACGAACGAGAAACGTTTGCAAATTATAAAAATTTTCTAACGAAATTCGGAGTCGGTGACTGCAACTTTAAGAGCGTTAATTCCAATTTTTGGTCGTAATTCTCGCCCTAGTAGACAGGCAATAACAAGTTTAGTGCAAAAATTTGAGTCTACATTTTCGTTGTGTGATGTTGCGCTATCAGTAAGACAACGGGTTGGTCGAAGTGTCGAAAATATCGCTGCCGTTCAGGCGTCCGTAGCAAACGATCCAAATTTTTCGTCGACGATAACCATCCATGGTCAGCGTTATCGCGCAATGATCACCTATTATTTTTGGCCCGAATTGGAAGATATGGACTTGGACGACATGTGGTTTCAACAGGATGGTGCCACAGGCCACAGAGCACACGTTACAAATTTTCGACAAAATGATGAATTTAATTTTAGGATTTGAAAACTGTTTAAATTTCTATGGTTTTAATTTTTTTTTTTTTTCAGAATCTTGAACTTCGAATTTTCTCAAATTTTCCAATTTACAATTTGTCGTTTCGAAAAATTTTGAGTTCCATTTTTCTTCGCGTTTACCAGTACATTTTCTTTTCGACTATTCTTAATTCCTTTTTTCAAATTTAAGCTCAAATTTATAAATTACAGTTTCGTTCCGGCTTCAAGTTTCTCAATGCAATTTATCTAAAAAGTTTCTTGAAGTTTATTGATCAAAAAGCATTTTTAATTCATTGTATTTTTAGAACGGTAGTTTCTTTATGCGGCTTGCAGCAGCGACCTAACTGATAGAAATCGTAACTTTCAAAAGTTTAACGGAAGTACCCCCTTCTATAATTTGTAGGAATAGAATTGTGTTTATATCATAGGGTTGATGAACACACTTATTTTGTGCAATGTGACCACCGAAACCCGTTCGATAAATTCATACTTTTCCTAGTGTATTTACAGAAACATTTTGATTTAATACCTCATTAATATTGGTTTCGAGAGTTTCGTGCTGGGCGCAACTCCTCTACCAATCAAGTCCGCAGCGGCAAACCCTCCGATGCGGTGACAGAGAACAATGTCAAAAAAATACATGAAATGGTGTTGGCCGACCGGCAAGTGAAGGTGCGCGAGCTAGCAGATACCACAAAGATTACTACTGAGCGCACACGCCATATTTTGGGCAATATTCTGCATATGGAAAAGTTATCCTGCCGCTGGGTGCCGCGCATGCTCAATCCTGACCTAAAACACGAACGCGAGAGCACTTCGAAAGAGTGTTTGGGCTTGCTGATGCGGAATCAGGTGGACTTTTGGCGTCGATTGTTAACTGTTGATGAAACCTGGATCCACTATTACACACCTGAGAACAGAATGAGTGCCCGGCAATGGACTGAAACCGGCACGAGTGCTCCGAAGGGGCCGAGGGAGGCTCAATGGATCGGAAAGTTTATGGTATCGGTTTTCTGGGATTGTCATGGCATACTTTTCGTGGACTACCTCGAAAAAGGAAAAACCATCAACAGCGAGAATTACTGTGCATTATTGGAGCGATTGAAGGCCGAAATCGCTGCAAAACGTCCTCACATGAAGCGAAAAAAAAATTTGTTTTTGCAAGACGATGCGCCGGCGCATAAGAGCATCGCAACCACGGCTAAAATCAATGACTTACGGCTCCAGTTGCTGTCGCATCCACCGTATTCGCCCGATTTGGCTCCCTCGTCCTATTATCTCTTCCCAAACCTCAAAAGATGGCTCATCAATAAAAAATTCAGCTCACACGAGGAAATCATTTACGCCACGGAGGAGTATTTTGCAGACATTCCGGAAAATTACTTTTCGGACGGGATCAAGTAGTTGGCAAATCGCCGGAATAAGTGTATCAAGCTAAAAGGGGACTATATTGAATAAAATAAGAAAACATTTAAAAAAAAATTTTCCCAATGAGGTTACTTTTGACCCCACCTAGTAGGAGTCAAAGAAAAAGCGAAAAGAACTTCGTTCCTACCGGGGGTCCGCTGACCTACAGGTTTTTTTTTTGAAATTTCAATTATTTTAGATAAAACTTACAAGCGGTTATTGTTATACGTTCAACTTAATACTTCAAATAATTTTTACAATGCACATCGAAAATCGACGTAGCGACATCTGTGATACCATATTATATAATTATTTTTGACTTATATATACCAACGGTAAAAGTTTTTTTTATTAGTAAAGATGAATGACAATTACCGTCGTTCCGTGGATGTACATATACACTTAACCTGCAAACTTATCTAAATATTTTTATTTTCATCCTGATGATGAGGAAATCAAAACAAAGTTGTGAATAATAAATGGGCTGTATGGGGGGTGTGTGAAAAGATTTTATTTGATTTTTATAAGTGCGATTAATGTGTTTAAAATTAAGGGGGTTTTATTCTAAATGCTGGCATTCGATGGTAGGTAACAAATTTTTGATATAGGTCGTTTTAATGTACCATTCGCTGTTTTAAGTGTGACCACATGGATGTAGTTATCCGTACCGGGATGAGCGTCGATTATTCTAGCGAGCATCCATTGCTCTTGTCGAAGACGTTCATCTTCAGTAAGACAAGATACCCAATGTTCGGATCTGTCTCTAGTTTTGCACATTTAGGACGCGATTGAAGACATGAAAGATAATCGTTTTTCCTTTTGCGCCAGAAATGCGTTACTACTATTTGAACCTGCTTCCATCGGTTTGGATAGTTCGTTGGTGTCGACAATAAGACACATTAAAGGTCCATATTGGCTGGCTCGCCAATTAAATTAATGCATCCAAGTGTTCTGGATTTTCTGATATCTGGCATAATGGTCGTGAATAGAGAATGTCTTCTATTTGAGTTAAGACCATGGAGAATTCCTTAAAGATAAGTTTTTCATTTGAAACAACCCGTTTTAAGTGATGTTTAATCGATTTTACCCTTGCTTACCAAAGTCCTCTGAAATGAGTGGAAGCAGGGAAATAAACTTCCACGCTGCGCCTAACTTTGCTGATATTCTCCCAGTCAAGGGCGGCATCTTTCTGCATTCGCTCCTGTGAAATTGGTCCCGCAATCGTTGAATAAAGGCTTGCATCGTAATGTCAGAGATGAGTTCCAGGTAAATAACGTTGGTAACCGGACAATTAACGATGGCGAAGTAGCCCTTGAGTATTTTGGCTCCACTTCCCTTCCACATCTTCACTTCAACTGGTCCTACATAGTCGACACCGGTGTTGCTGAGTGGTCTAGCAAACCGAAACCGTGATACTGGTAAGCTTTCCATGGTTTGCTGCATCGGTTTGGCTTTGAACCGGAAACCTATGACACAGGGTTGAATATGCTTTTAGAATGGATGTAGGTTTGTTGGAGGGCTCCATGGTAGTTTGAGAATGATTAGGTGTCTTTTGCAATCGTCCCCTGACGCGAAGAATGCTTTCGTTGTCATAAAACGCATAAGGTGATTTAAGATCTCGCATAATAGTCTGAAGACTTCTATATGATTTCGATTGCGTTTGTGGTGGCTATCTGGAGTTCTTTTGGATCAAGCGGACCAAACTTCCTTGTTTCTCTCTTCGTTTTGGTTTTCTCTTCTGGTTCTAATAAAGTGGTTTTCTCGGAACTTCAAAGTCCCACTGGTTCTTTAACATAAACCGTCCATGCCACCACAAATTCTGCCCTCCCGAGAAGACGGTGATATATCTCGAGACGCGAAATACACTGGATCTTCTTTTGTGAGAATGTGCCTCTACTACATACCATAATCAGTCAACCTTTGAATTTTCGAAAATTGGTCGACATAGACCATCTTATTGGGGCTGAACGTATCCAGGCTAGGGTGATTGTGGAGTCAGACCATTCGTATAGCACTTTCAATACGTCTGCAACGTAGCAAAACAAGTAGGTCATAACATTTATTTTCGACCGTAGCAGGTACGTTTGTGTTTGGCCTTCGTTGTTTAAGACCCAAATATATACGGCGGCTCACGAAGAATCTCTGCAAATAGTCATTTGGAGGTGAATTGCGCCGTACATTAAATTACATATCCACCCTTCTATCAATCCTTGATGATAATTTGTCAACAGCAAGGCATTACCATGAAGAAATTATGGGTGCAGGTAAGCTGTAAGAGGGACTAGCGATGGGGTCTCTAAACAACTCTTAGAAACTCACCTCGACTATTGTTGCGAGCTCTTAGACGCCATCAATAAGTATGTGCTAATTGCAAAGGCGGCTTCGGAAACCTTCAACACATCGTCAGCTGCAGCTGGTACTGATGGGAACCTTCCAAAAAGTTAATATTCCAACGTTCTCTGGATCCAATACAAAATGTATTTACATTATAAATACACACAAATACTCCCCTAAGATGCCATCCAGGAACTACACCACTTAAAATCCTCAATTATTGGTGACGCAGAACGTCTCATACAGCATTTAGGTCTCGAAGCAGATGAGTCAATAAGCCAAGGTATTTCATGCTGATGCACAGGGAAAGGAGCAGTTCTAATGCAAAGTGTGCCATCACGGAAAGCAATCCTTAAGGATATGGAGCAAATTTCTTCGTTTGGACACAACACACAAGTAGCGAACCCTGCGTCGAGTGAAAGTATGTGAGAACTGTCTCTCCTATAGCCATCCAACACGAGAGTGTTCAAGCTAGAAGAACTGCTATTTTTGCCAGCAGCGGCACTGCTTATTGCTACATTCAAAACAGAACTTGCAATATAATCAAAAAGGCAAGAATGTTCGTAAGTACTTACTGAAAGTTGCAATCCAACGAGAACCAAAAGTAAGCAGGCACAGCTGAATTCAGACGCCACAAAGTTCATTTGTAGACCCATCAACCAGCCACATACATCGCATCCGTGTAACCCCTTTTTTGTAGCACAAAATCTTGTAAGTCAAGTCTTGTTTGCAACAGCCATAATGAAAATAGCCTTAGCTGATGGAGGTGCTGTGATCTCCGTACACTTGTTGGTTCAGGTTCTAAGGCAACCTTCATCACTGAATCAGCAGCATAATTACTACAATAACCAAGGCGTAGAACGTCCGTCGAGGTCTCCCGGTTAGGGAAGTTCAGAAGTGGTACATGCAAATACTATATTACATATGTCAAAATAACGCTGCAATCGAAATATTCGATATTTGAAAGCACCACTTAGGGCAAAGGGAAGTCTTAGACTCCCGGTCCAGCGAGTGATAGTCGACGAAAAAAATCACATCAAAGGTATATTCTTTTAGCAGATCCTGCAATCTTCGATGCTGCTGCTAAAATTGATATATACTACGACATCGTTCTGCCGGATTATTAGAGCGATTAAAACAAGGTGGTTGTTGCCCAAAAAACCCAATTTGGATGGACTGGGTTCCGGAAAATTCCAAAAAGCACCACACAACTCCTTCAAAGTTTGATTTGGGCCCTTAGATGAGAAGATTCTGGGGAGTTGAAGAAGCTTAGTTCAAGATGACGGTTTTCGAAGAAGACAACGCTTGTTAACAGAACAGACAAATAGACGGTATCGTGTGTCCTTATCCTTCAAAGATGGAGTACGACCAGCGTTAGGTTTAAGCCGAGAAGTTGCTTTCTGGCGTTTTACTCAATTATAAACTCGTTTTGAGAAGTATCCGAAGCTAAAGGTAGGATATAAAAAGTACATGCCGTCCGTATTCCTACGGATCACATGAAAGAGTAGATTAATTCAACGACACTTTCCTGAAACACCTTTCAATTTTTTTTGCCACATTATGCTGTCATTCAAGACTGAAGTTTCACAACAAAACTGATACTTGTGTTTGACCCATCACTGTCCATCAGCACTGTCGAAGTCATATTAAGATGGAGACATCATCGATATACCTTCACCGCCTGTATTGCACAAATGTTCCCACAAATTTTAGTAGAACTGGCAGACAGCAATTACCAACTTATCTTTTAGAGGGATGGTAAACAGCTGCACTGAGAGTGTCCACAATGGTTTTTGGGACATCAACGTATTTAAGTATTCCAGTTTGGTTTTAAGATCTTTATTCGACTCTAGCCCAATTCACAAAAAAGAAACCAGCAACCATTTCAAATTTAATTTACAAAATCTTTTAGGTATATGGATAGGGAAATTTCAAATGGAATTGCACAATATTTTAAGTTTACATTTTTATGTGGTTTTAAGTTTTGCGAGAGAGATATAAGTTTGCTGCACTAAGCAATGAATTGGCCATCTGAGCATAGCCCTTTTAACTCGGATGTCTGCAACTCGTATCTTTGAATCCGCACTGGGTATGAGTCGTTCATTTTTGAAGCTCCAGTATGTACTCCTTCGACCACCTTGCCCAAAAATATTGCTTGATTCGTGTTAGTTTTCGTCATCTGTCAAATAATGGAACAACTTTCCGAACGACTGGTTGTGGGACACCAATTAAAGCAATAGTTTGGGGTCAAAACTCTTTCATCATTTGGATCAGTACTTAGAACACAAAGTGGACGAGAATTAATGATACTCTCGATTTCAGCTACGACGATCGAGAATTCTTCGTATGTCAGATAAGCTAATTTGTCTCTCCGATATAAGAGGGATTCAGCGGAATTCATTGCTGCGGCCTACTACAGGCCTCCGAAGTGGGGGATCTGGGCGGTATTTGTATAAATTGGATACGTTTAACAGCACACCAAGATTGTATCTCATCCTACGTTTGCTGCTCCAAAAATAATTTGCGAAGTTGTTTGAGCTCATTCCAAGCCTCAACAAAGTTTGTGCCGTTGTCACAATATATTTCGCTACACAACCTTCTTCGTGCAACAAATTACTTCAGCGCAGCTATGAAACCTTGGGTAGCAAGTTCGAAAACAACTTCCAAATGGGACATCCTCGTAATAAAACTGCAAAACAAATAAAGACTACTATATATGCCTTGTGAGTGCAGTACCCGCGTTGTTTTTGAGAGATGTGAAACAGCCCAAAGAAATCCACACCAGAGATTGGAAAGAGCCTGGATTAGTGACTCTGCCTTCAGGTAAATCACCCATGATCCCATGGGTGATTTTGGGTGATACTTGGAGCAATGGCATTCTGCAAACGCCCGCCTACTTTTAGGAGTTCAATTTCATGCGCATTGTCGAGAGAGGAATTGAGATTACTGATAGCACTTTTTGGGCTTATCATCTTCGCTTTACTCAAATCTTTATTTCCTCCAGTAAATTAATTTGTGATGCTACGAAGAAACGCGCTTTCCATTCCTCTGAAATAAGTGATGTAATTTTACACGGGGTTAAGATAATGTATATACTTTAGATATCAAATTGTTGTAGAATCACCGTACGTATCCGAAGATTCTGTTGATTTTTTGAAAGTCATTGCAAAGAAAAAAATTGTCCGTCAATTCAACTATTTCATCTGAGTAAGCAGGGTATCCGGATGATTATTTTATTATTTCGTTTTCCTGATGCGAAATTTTTTTCATTATTTCCTGAGATCCAAGCCAGCACATAACAAAATCGTGTTAACCTCGGAATAAATTTAAGCTATAATCTCTTATGAATCTCCTCCAGTGATCACATCATCCACATAGAAATCCTCATTTATAACCTTAGCCCCTAAGGGATATGTAGATACATTCTGATCGGCCAAGAATTTTAGACACCTTGCTGAAGTCAAAGTTCGTAACCGAAATGCCCTTGGTTCATCCCGATCCGAAGCTCTCCCCAAAATGTATTCATGGTTCCGATCTTCCTCATGCACAAGTTTCTGCCGGTACATTTTTGAAATATCGGCAGTCACAATGAGTGAATGATATCGTACAAGTCGTCTTGAATTACTGGACATTTTAATAGGATATCGTTCAGCGAAAGTTTTAAATTGTTTTTGCGCAATCGAAGACAACTCTCAATTTTGTAGACAACAAATCGGGTCTGAGAACAAACTGATGAGAAGCGAAATACTTGATCTGATCAATTTGATTCCTAGGATCTTCTTTCATAAAACCTTAACTTGCATATTCAGTCATAAATTCTACGTATTGTTCCCTGACATCATTATTCCTTTGCAATCTTTTTTCTAGGTTAACAAACCGACTTTAAGCTTGACCCAACGAGTCTCCCAATTGACCGTCATTCAATTTAAATAACAGATTAACTAAAAGTCGTTCATCTTCCTGTCGACGTACGTCTTTTGAAAATTTCATCTCATACTCCTCTTCTTCCTTTGATAATAAAGGTTGCTTTCGATTCACCTCCTCTATTTCTCAGAACCTCTTAACTATTTCACTAAGAAACGCATAATCAGACTCGAAACAGGAAACTAGGGTACAGGAACAATCCACCAAAATAATGTTTTTTGGAGGATCTGTAGTTGTGGGCTCAATGTTATTTGCCCGACGCATAATAGTCGAAAAAAGCCGTCAGCCCCTGTGAGCAAATCTATGTGACTTGGCCGGTAAAAATCGGGATCGGCAAACAAAACATTATTAGGTATCTTTAATTGCGATTCATTTGTAGGAAGAATTTGGGTTATATTTTTTATAATCAAAAGTTCTAGATTGATTTCAAAGTCTGAAATTCGAGATCGGCAATAAGCTTCAATTTTGTATGGTAGTTAATGGCGACATTCGATTTACCAAAACCAGAAAAGAGTTGTTTTTGATCTCTTTGCAGTTTGATTTTCTTTTGCACTATGTTCTATGTGATGCTAAATCAAGAAGAGCCCGAACAGGATAAAATTTGCCAAACGAATTTCTCATATACACTAGAGCATTGCCTAGGATAACCTAAGGACAATTTTTCTTAAACATGCTCAAAACCAGGTGAGTACTACCAAAGATACTTGGCTGTAAGCTATTAGCAATTACACTACCAGTGTTAGTGGGTTGATTAGTCTTAAGCCTGTGCAACAAATGGTGAATTGGGATTGAGCAGACCCTGCATTTTTGTGCTTGAGATCTTCGCACTAAATGTCCCTTTTCAAGACAATTAATGCAAAGAATTCGTTAACAAGCTTTTTGAAAACTATTAATTACTCACAGATGATTGAAGTTTTACATACATCATGTGTGATTGCGACTAATGTGGAATGAGACTCAGGCTGTCGATTATTATTTCGGAAACGAGATCCATTCGGCGGTGGATTAGTATTAGCTTGCTTTGCTTGCAAAGCTTTGATTCCTTTGCCTCAAGAGTTTGACAACGAAGCACGGTCGTCCGATTCATCCCACCTCGCCATAGTATCAGCATCAACATTATCCAACGGTAGCGATATAAAAAAGGCATCACAAATACTCTCATAACTTCCAATCCAAATCATCGATACAATATGAAAATTAAATCTTTCCTCTAAGTTGTGAAGATTTACCGCAGAAATTTTAGAAATTTTGGTAATATTCATTATCCCACTTAAGTGTTCTTGAATCATCAGTGTTTTGGTATCAAAGCGTTTTTTTTTTCAAAAAAACCTAGGGCCTTGCGAGAGTTTAAGGACGTTAAATCGAACTCTTTAATTGCGTTGAAAGCTGCACCTAATAAGCGCTTCCTCAAATAATTAAATTTCTCTAGTGATTCCAATGAATCATCCTTGTCAACAAGATTAGAAAAAAAATTCTTATAAAATTCGGAAATTCAGAAAATTTCCCGGAAAATGTTGGTAAAGCTATACGTTCTAGCTTGGAACGGGAAATAGGCTGCTGTAAAATAAACAATGAATTTATCCCATTTCCAACTATTGAATTTCTTCGCTGCTCGTACAGTATTGATTTAATCATAGATTTCGCCGACATATAAGCTTTCTCTAATTCGGCTCTATGGTTAGCCTTTTCCTCCTCAACCATAATTATTTTATCCAATAATTATTGTACATTCAAACCTTGTTTGAAGTACGATTCAATAATGCCGAAACGATATTCTAATTCTTTAGTAGACATTGACGAACCTTTGCAAGAGTTATTCTTCGCTTGATCTCAGCGCTGGTGTCGTTGTCTGTATTTATAGCAGAGCCTAGGTAGACAAAGTCCTTAAGTACCTCAAAGTTATATCTGTCGAGGGTGACGTTCTGCCCGAGACGTCGGTGTTGGTTGTCCTTTTTGCTTGACAGCATATACTTGGTCTTGCCTTCATTGACCGCTAAACCCATTTTCGCCGCTTCCATCTCAATACTCGCAAAAGCGCCACTGACATCACGCTGCTTTCTCCGGATTATGTCAATATCGTCGGCGTATGCGAGTAGCTGGACGGACTTTTGAAAGATAGTGCCTCTTGTGCTTTCACGAGAGTTTTGCACTATTCTTTCAAATACGATGTTGAAAAAATCGCATGCCAGCGCATCGCCTTGTCTAAATCCTTTCTGGACATCAAAGGTGTCGGTGAGATCTTTACCGACATTGATGGAGCAGCGTGCATTCTCCATCGTCATCCTGCACAGATGGACGAGTTTGGCAGGGATGCCAAAACCAGATATTGCTCTGTATAGCTCGTCTCTATAAATGCTGTCATACGCGGCCTTAAAATCGATGAATAGGTGGTATATCTGGTGTATCTGGTCGATGGTGGACTTTCCTGGCCTGAAGCCACATTGATATGGATCTATACGGTTGTTGACGAACGGCCTCAGGCGTTCACACAATACGGCGGATAAGATCTTATTTGCGATGTTAAGGAGACTGATGCCTCTGTAGTTGGCGCAGTTCAGAGGGTCTCCTTTCTTGAGAATCGGACAAACAATGCTGAGGTTCCATTTATCGGGCATACTTTCGTCCGACCATATTTTACAGATTAATTGGTGTTCGGTGGTCAGGCCATCCGCTTCAGCAGCTTTGGTGGACTTAAGCTTCGATATAGCTATCTTCACTTCACGGGTGGACGGAATTGTTGGTCATCATCGTCCAAGTTGAAAAGCTGATTCTGCCTGACAGCATTTTTTGGTCCGCCATCGCCGTTTTACAGTCAGTAGAAATGGTCTTTCCAAATCCTCAGCATCGACTGCGATTATACTACGATGTTCCCTTGTTCGTCTGTACATGCTTCGGTTCGGGTCATGAATAAAAAAGGTATAAGTAAGGGCTCCAGAACTAACTACTGGAGTCCTCTTCAATGCCATCGGGACAGTGACACAGATGGTATGGATGAAGTGAGCTCACCCAATGTTAAAAAAGTGTTTATTCCGCCAATTAAACTTGTGCAAAAATCCAGCGATTATGTTCACGCTACAATGAAAACATTAAATATTTCCGACTACCGCGTCAGAAAAATTTCGATTGGTATTAAGACTGTGTGTGAATCTATTGATTCCTTCAACATTGTAGTGTGCAAATTGAAGCAAGAAAACTCACAATTCTTTACACATGATCTAAAGGGTGCTAGTGCATTTACAGTCATACTTTATGGTGTGGATGATATGGACAGTGAATTAATTAAAAATGAGCTTGTGAAACTTGGTTTGAAGTGCACTGATTTAAAAAAAATTAAAAAAAACCTATGAACACTACAGTGACACTATTTATATTGTGTCTTTAGAAAATGGTTCCATTAAATTGGCCGACTTAAAAAGGCGCTATCGTTCCATTTTCCATACGGAAATCAATTGGAGTTACCAAAGAAAATTGAAAGGTAAGCCCACCCAATGCCGCAATTGCCAAATGTTCGGACATGGGGAGAGGAACTGTAACATAAGAACACACTGTGCTGTATGCGCCGGTCCATATAAGACTGCAGAGTGTGACAATGCAGCTTCACTGAAATGCGCTAATTGTAGAGGTGCTCACAAATCCACCGATCAAACATGTGTTAGCAGAACCAAATACTTAGAGTTAAAAGAGAAATCTTCAAAGCTTTAAAGCTCTTCTCGACCCATAGCTCCTCATACATCACGTGTTTCTGCAATCCCCGCTTGCACACAGGTTTCATTTACGTCTATGCCACGTAATCAATTCTCCTCTGGTAGAGAAATACGGTCGAACTCCCAACCCCAATCAACAAATGCATGGCAGACTTACCCAAATGGAAATTTGTACAGCAACATCTCTAGCAACATATCTAGCAACAACTTCAGCAACAACTCTGACAACATGCCTGGTAACAGTTCCAACACATTGTTCACAGTAGAAGAGATTAATACCTTATGTATGGAAATGATTTCAAAGTTAGCTGATTGCAAAACTAAAATAGACCAATTTAACGTTATCGCACATTTAGCTACTAGGTTTTTATACCCTAATGTTAAATAATAAATAAAAAGAATAATAACTTGCAATGGGAGAGGTATTCGCGGAAAGACTATTGGGTTTATTTATTTCTTAAACAGTAGTGACATTGATATTGCTTTGGTTACTGAAACCATGTTACACAGTGATTCTGATTTTAATGTATCCACACCTAACTATAAATGCTATCGGAATGATAGAATGGATAGAGAAGGTGGAGGGGTTGCAATATTAATTAAAAGATCAGTTCAATATTCGCTTTTACCTGTGTTAAACACGCGTTATGTAGAAAATATAGGCATTGGACTTAATTTAATCAGTCAGGGAAATATCAAGGTTTTTTGTATATATTTTCCCGGGGGAAATGCTTCTCAAGACAAAAGAATTGCCGTGAGAAACGACTTTCGTAGGCTATTTGCTTTGACTGGACTGGTCAAGTTCTGGTTGGAGGTGACTTCAATTGCAGGCATAGGGATTGGGGTTGTGTAAAAGCTAACTCATGGGGTAAAATATTGTCAAATCTATGTGTTACCATGCCAGTGACTGTTGTGTTTCCCCCTAGTTCCACCTACTTCCTGTATGGTTCACGTGGTCATCCGTCTGTGCTTGATTTGTTCGTTACTAATTCGCCTAACCTAATAACCCAACCAATTATTGCAAACGTGCTTAGTTCCGATCATATGCCTGTTTTTTGTAAACTTCGTAGACCAGGGATAAAACGAGCGCAATACATAGAGGATTTAAAAAATGCAAACTGGTCACGTTTTCGTTCAGAAATTAATTATAGGCTCCGAAATGTACCGAAAAACCGAAAGTATGAGTACGAAAGAAACTGTTGACACCATTTTAAATCAGCTTTCGTCGATCATATTGAATGCTGCTGAAAACAGTGTTCCTGAAAAACCGGTAAATTAAGTTTACATTAAGCTTCCTCCTTACATTTTGGAGCTTATAAAATTAAGGAACCGATATCGGAAAAACCTGCAGAAATATCGGGACCCCTTTTACAAACATGAGGTATCGTATCTAAACAAACTTATATCCTCAAATATACTGCACGTTCGCAATAAAGTCTGGAATAATAAACTTAAGTCACTAGAAAAAAATGCCAGACCTTTTTGGAACATAGTTAAGGTAATAACAAATAAAAGAAAACAATTGCCTTTCCTAAAAGACTCTAACTACACATATTTTTCGGATGTTGAAAAAGCAAATGCCCTCGCTTCGAGCTTTGTAAAAAACCATAACCTAGCAACAAATTAAGGTGATATAGAAACCGAAAATATTGTAAATACCACAATACAACGATTTTCTTCTGAAAGAGTCTCCCAAAGTACTTCAGTAGGTTTTGTTTCACACGAAGATGTTCAATGTATAGTTAAAGATCTAAAAATAAGAAAAACAGGCGGCACTGACTGTATTAAAAACATATACATCAAAAATTTGCCCAAGTCTGGAATAAAATATTTAGCATTCTTTGTTAATGTTAGTTTAAAAATGGAGTACTTTCCTGACGCTTGGAAGTTAGCCAAAATTGTTCCAGTGTTCAAAGCCGGCCACCTGAAAGTCCTGAAAGTTACAGGCCAATAAGTTTGCTTAGTAGCCTCAGCAAAATACTGGAAAAAGTTCTAAAATATCAAATTCTCAAGCATATCTGTGATAATAATATATTTAATAATGAACAATTTGGTTTTAGGCAATATCCTAGCAGCTCGCATCAAGTTTTTAGAATTTGTAATTATGTGAAAGCAAATCGCTCCGCAGGCAAATCAACTGGAATGGTGCTATTAGACATTGAAAAGGCATTCGATACTGTGTGGCACAACGGCCTGCTATTTAAAATGATAAATTTCAACTTTCCGTCATATATTTGTAGAGTGCTCCAAAGTTTTCTATCTGGTCGTTGTTTTAAAGTTCGTGTTAACTGTGGCGTCTCAAATTTAATATCGTTCGATTCTGGTGTTCCCCAAGCTTCTGTCCCAGGTCCTATTCTATATAACCTCTACACTTCTGATTTCCCTAACTTGCTCAATTGTGAAGCAGCCACTTTTGCTGATGATACAGCAATTTATTCTCCACATGAGCTCGCTTCCAATATTGAAAGCAGCCTCAAAAATGCGATTGAAGTATTAAGGAAAGATTAAATTAAATGAAGATAAAATGCAAGCTATCTTTTTTACCAGAAAAAGAAAGTGTTGCTTTTTGCTATCCACTCAATTACAAGTCAATGGAGTAAATATTCCTTGGGCGACCAGTGTTAGATATATAGGGATTCATCTAGATACAAAACTAACATTTAACGAACACATAAATAAATAAACAGTAACGGAAGTAGGTATTGCCATCAAAATGTTGTATCCATTCGTAAATAGAAAATCATCCCTCTCAACAGAAAACAAGGTAATAATCTACAAAGTAATTTTCCAAGCGATTCTGTTATATGAAAGCCAAGTCTGGGGCGATTGTGCAAAATGCCACATAAAAAAAACTACAATTATGCCAAAACAAAGTTTTAAAAATGATGCTTAAATTACCCTGGCATCATTTTACCCTAGATCTGCACATTAAAGCGAATGTTGAACTGATTTATGAAAGAATAAGAAAACTAAAATCGAAATTTGTAGAACGATGTAGTTTTGCTGATAACCCTCTCATAAATGAATTATGCGCTCATTAAATGCGACTAAGTTTGTTTTTCATTTGTTTAATTTATTGAATTTATATGTATATTTATTTATTTATTTATTTGTTTAATTTATTTATTATTTATTTATTATTTATTTATTATTTATTTATTATTTATTTATTTATTTATTTATTTAATTATTTATATATCATTTGCATATTTATGTGCTTTTTCTGTTTTTTTTTTTATATCTTATATGGAAGGTTTTAGTCAGGTTTCCTTCTAAAATTCTTATTTTTGTTAAAAGTTTCTTTTTTTTTGTTAAAAGTTATAACAATTAAGTGAAAAGGTAGTATATCGAATCCCTGTATTGTAAAATGTACGGTAACAAGCCAAATGTAAACTATTATACGTAAAAAATAAATCTATCTATCTATTTAACTAGAAAAATAAAAACTCACTTTTAGAGATTTGCGTGTGGAGTGATAAGATTATTGTATGTAGAATTACACGGCGCGAAATTTCCGATTTGCAAAATCTTAAGTTGGTATGTTAGTCTTTGTGATTTTATCTATACTTGTTCCTGTTCCAACTCAACAATTGCGAAAAACTGTAGATAAATCTGGGTGCATATATATAGGGTGTCCTTTTATTACATATTTTATTTTATTATATATTTTATTTTATTCGTCAGTGATAAGTTGGGAACTGATTCTGGAGTATATTCTGTTATGTATTGTATCTAAAAGATCATTGTGTCTAAGACCAAAGAACTACAATTGTATAAGATGTAAAGGAGATATCAATTGTAACATCTTTGATATAATCGTTTCCTTTTTTGTTTCAACATCCGAACAGATAAGTTGCAATTCCTACTTGCTCTAATATTCTTTTAACTTTATTTGAATTAAAATAGATGTAATACGTAATATTTGAATAATTAATACTTTAATGAAGAACGTCGGTTTTATTAGTGAAGACTTAGCATATCCTAAGAAAAAAATCGGTTTACAGTAAGGGTCTTTCTCCAATGTTGACATCATTTTTCTTAAGAAATGGCTTACTTTGGTATATTTTGACCCATGTTAACGGAAATTGCGCTGTAAAAACTTCATTTAGAACCTTATTTTTAAAAGAAATACTAGTCCTTGTAACTGCGTTTAATTAAAGTTGATATCTTATTTAAGTCTTCAGATATCTGATTTCAAAGCCTTTCCCATTTTTTGCCACATTTTAATTTTTGACTTTGAGGTCATTTTCTCCAGAAAATGTGTGTATAATTATCATTAAGTTTACAGTCAAACCCATACCTTTTATGATACTTGGCAAGTAAAAAGACGAATATGTGACTTTGTAACTACGCTTTTAACAAGAATTGACAATAAGAGTAGTTTTCCACCAATTTATAATTCCCCAATAATCTTTTTTAAAATTTCGTAGCTATTAAAAAGGTCTAAAGAGTGTTCGTTTGTTTGGATACCTATCAAAACCCTTATCTCATTACCCTGTTCCTTAAAAGTTCACAGAAAGAGTTAGATTTGGGGTGTGAAGGCCTATTTGGAAAATTTACCAAACAAAAATGGTATAAACGATAAAAAAAAATAGATTATCAGTTTAATTTTGTACGCCAAGGCTACGGTTGCTTAAAAATGCTATTTGAAATGTCTGCATGTACAAACCTTAATGACAAGCTTGGGCGACAACTAGTTTACTATCAGAATTCTTTGGACAGACGAATTTAAATTTACAAGAGATGGGACCACAAATTTTAATAATCCTTATACATGGTCTACGAACAATCTACATACAAGGAGACATTAATCATTCCAGCAAAAATTCAACGTCAATATGTGGAAACAAGTTAAACGGTCCGTTTGAACATGAAAAAAGCAAGAACTGTAACGATTCAAACTGCAGTGATTAAAAACTGTTCAGCTTTAAGGTTATAAAATGATAGCGTTTTTTTTTATTTACTAATCTTTCTTTTTATATAAATATTTCACATATATAAATTATTGCATGCATGATTCTAACACATTATATATATATATCATTTCTACATGATCACATAATAATTGAATTGATTGAGTTCAATGTGAAATTTTTCTGTTTTATTCGGATATACTAACTGTCAGTGGGCAACGGAACTACCACTGTGGCTAAATGTTAAACAATGTTGGTATTAGTCTTTGCATTAATTAATTTAAACTTTAGGTGGGCGACCCACTTTAGGAGCCAAATCATTTGATTTGTTTCAATTATTTATTATAATTAACCCACACAGTTACAATCTATAATTATAAGTGCATTTTATTGGCAGGTCAGTAATCAGCACAGTAAAATTTAACATTGCAAACAACAACAAGTCGAATGCTGGCCATAAATAAGCCAGCATACATTGCTGCCGATAAAGTTAAAACAATTGAAATTCAGATGACGCAATGTATGCTGTAAGAAATGATTTTGTTTTATGAAGGATGCGTTCATTAATTATGTGTTTGTTTTTACTCGAACTAAAACATAATAGAGAGAAAAATACTTTTCATCTTAAATTTGTACGTGTTTATGTTTAACTTTTTTGTGAAATTTAAACAAATTTCTTACTTTTGTTACGTCACTTTCGTTGCACAAAAATATTTATTTACATGCACAGATATACAAAATACATATTCCCAAAGCAAAAACAATCGGTTCAAGTAAGAGAAACATATTTAATTGAGAACAATTTTGTAATATATTTGCGCTGAAGAATTTCGCGCATGCCCTTCACAAACCGAATTCTGTTTGCTCAGGCCTATAAACTAAATGCGAGTTAAAAACACATTCGCACCTTTGCGAACCCACCTGCAAGCTTATTCAAGAAGTCAAATGACGCTTGGAGTGAGTTAAATTGTTTTATTGGCATTGAATGCTGAGCTGGCTACTGACTTGCCAATAAAATGCACCTAATTATGCTATATCTATGAACTGGGCAATTATAATAAACGGGGTGAGCCTCGATGTTATGCACTTCTACCCAGGGTCCTTTGGTTCACATTGAAACAATAATAGATCGGAGACCATGTCTGGACTCAAAAAAAAAACTCTTTAAGGACCCTCCCAACTACCATTAACTTACCCATATGACATCCAGGCACAGGCAACCAGAGAGGCCAGTCCTGGCAAGAAGTATAAGGGGGTTGATCAGTTGGTTGCGGCAGGCATGCTTCCTTACACTCGCCGGAATGGGGGGGGGATCTTGCCACCAACATTGACCAACTGCAGTTACATTTATTTCTCCATGCCTGGCTCCAGATGGAAGTCGAGCAAAAATGGTTAAAAATTGGGACCCGAACTTGTCCTTAGATATCTGCGACTTATCATCTTCCTCAATCCCACACCAAGATTCTACCAATCAGCTAAACTTCCATAATACTTCTTCGCAAAACAAAAGAGATGTGAACTAGGTGTAATGCTCAACCACGGAACAACCCTCCCCTAAGTGTCTAACATAGATTAGCTAGGACACACCTTGGTGCTACTAGATCCGTAGGTGTATTAGTAACTACCCCTATGTTGTATTTGATTTTTTTTTCACCTTGTCATCCTTCGCAATCAGTTCCTCCCCTTGTTTCTCGCCCTATACAAACAATCTTAACATCCCCATATTAAGGCCCGTATTCCTGAAAAGGAAAGAATGCCTTCCTAAAAAAGTCAAATTCTAAAATCTAGTCTAGCAGCAGGCACAGGTTATAACCACAAAATCTACAAGTTTTTTTTTTATACCCACTTGATGAAAAGAGAAATGGTGGTTCAAATGTACAATTCAATTTTAACATTTTTATTTAATTCAAACAAAAAAAAAGTGGAAGAAACAGTCTTGGGGTGGGGGGACGGCAAGGACTACCGTATTTAAATCTTACATTAGTATAAGTATAGTTACAATTAATATAAAATATGTTGTATAAATACGAGTAGTAATAGGTTTTTTTTTCTCATTTTATTTTCCTTTTATGTTAGGCATGTTTCTGACCGTTTTCATTAGTATTTAACATTTAACATTTAACATTTTTTGTGTGCGAATTCTATATTTACGTTATTTTATTGTTCTGAAGTACTGTTCTTAAATGATTTCTTCCTTAACTTCTGTCATACCGTAGAGGTTACGGCTTATAGTACATATGTACGATATATGTATTAAAAATAGAAAGGGTACTCACCGTTTTGAAACCAAATTACTCAGGGAGGAAGTGCACTTCTTTCGAATTGTTGGACTCTCGTTTTATTTGTTTTATTCTTACTTTGACTGTGTATTTGGAGATGCTAGTTTAAGTGAAATTCAATTTTAGATGAAAGCATATTCTAGTACATAATAATAAATTTGAATTGTTACAACCTTTTACAAGCTGCGGATATCCTTGCTAACAGAAATAGGTGGGGTTGGGTAAGGGATACATGGGGTAGATTCAAGTTCAAGTGCAGTCGTTGTGGGGTACACTTGTTTTCTTGAGCATTAATTTAAAATATATTAAAAATTATATACATATACAATGTTGTGCAGTATTTGTAAGAAAAAGGTTGAAAGACCAGACCTTAAAGTGATGTGTGGGGATTGTGATGTCTACTTGCACGGAAATTGTGTGAAAATCACCGCCATTGATATTGATTTTATTAAAAAAAGCAAATCTGTTTGGAGGTGTCAAGCATGTTCGATTCTTCGCAGAAACTCTTTCTCAATACCGTCGAACAACAAAACACAACAGAACTGCCCGCCACGAACATCAGCACCATCGCCAAGGTCATCGTCTCCCTCATCGCCCTTACCACTTCCATCGTCTGTTGCGGCACCAGGAAATACTTTGTGTTTAACATCATCCAATACAACATCGGACGTACTTTTGTTATCCACCAAACAACTTGAAGGTACTTATATAACATTAGAGATGATTTATGCCAAAGTTGTTGCAATAGAAGAGAATCAAAAACAACAAATCTCTACACTTCAAGCCAAAAATCTAGCATGCGAAAAAAGAGTCAACTCGCTTGAAGCAAAGGTCAACAACCTGGAACAACAACTATTTAGAAATTCTATAGAGATTTTCAATGTTCCTGCCATTCAAACAGACATGTCTCTAAATGATGTTGCACTTAAAGTGTTCCGTGAAGGTTTGAGCGTAGACTTAGATGAGAGAGATATAGGTCAATGTTACTTGAAAAAAATTAAATTGTCCAAACCGACAACAAATGGCAATACGACCAACAAAAATATTCTTCAAGTAAGACTAGTGTCTCATCTATGTAAATAAAAAATACAAAGCAAAGAAAAAAAAAAGGGAAAAACTAACCAAGAACCTACTCATTACCAAAAGAAAAAAACAAAAGATGTACGTTAATGAGTGTCTAACTTATGAAACAAGGAAAATATTCGAAACTGCAAGAACAATGATGACAACGAAAGGGTACAAATATGTATGGACGAGGAAGGGGACTGTATACATGCGGAAAGAAGAGGGTGCTAATTATGTAAGAATACATTCTGTTGCTGATCTTCTTAGATTATGAATATTAGTAGTTCTATCCCACTCTCTCATTCAAATTTATGTACATTCCCAATTCGCTCCATTACTACTGTAGAATATTGTTTTAATCTACATCAAAATATACGAAGCATGAGAAAAAAATTTTCGATTTTCTTAGCTCATCTTGAGTCTATGTCGAATTTGCCTGTTGTTGTTGTCTTGAGTGAAGTTTGAAAATGAAGTAGATTCCTATAAAATAGAAATTTACACTTTATTCCCAAATTGTAATGAGTCTTATTCTGCTGGAGGTGTTGCCGTTCATGTGGGAAATGGATTAATGTGTGATTATTCGTGCATTAATTTTCTTGTGTATTTACCGATTATTCGGTTTTGCTAAGAGCGCGTTTATTTATGATCTCAGCAACATTCTCAGCTCAACATCGTCTAAAAATTTAATTGTTTTAGGAGATATCAATATTGATATTCTTGATGAATCTAACGTTGATACGGAAAATCACTTGTTGACTATGGCTTCGAATGGTCTTAAGAGTTTGATAAATGAACCTACCCGCTTGACAGATTCTTCTAAGAGTTGCATTGATCACTTCTTTCTTAGATCTCACAAAAATAATAAAAAACATTTTAGCGGCAAAGTACATGACTTCAAACTGACAGATCATAATATGATAACACTAAATTATACTTCGTTTTGTAATAGTTCTGAAAATATTGAATCAGCTTCTGAAACAGTAAAATATTCTGTTGATTTCAATAAATTAAAGACCTTTTAACTTTTGAATGTTTGGAATCGGTTTACTGTGAAGATAATCCTTCCATTGCTTTTGATTTATTTATTGAAACTATTCGAAACCATATCAAATCGAGTACTTTCGTAAAAAATCGTGCAGGTAAAAAGAAATATTTAAAACCTTGGATGACTATTAGTCTTCTTAATAAGATAAGGAAAAAGAAAAAATTGCATTCAAAATGTAAAAAACATCTAAGTAACTCAAGACTTAAGAAACATTATGTAAATTTTTGTAAACTTGTGAATAAAGAAATCGAGGACGATCTCAACAACTTCTATGGTGATATGTTTACGAGAGCTAAAGGTAATGTACGCGAAGAGTGGAGAGTAGTAGATAACATTTTAGGAAAGGTTAAAAGTGGCGTTAAGATTGATAGCATTGAAGTGTGTGGAATTATGGAGCCAGGTCTTGGGAATATTACTAATATTTTTAACGAGTATTTCACTGAAGTTTCCGAGAAATTAAAACCAAGTTTTGATCTTTGTATAGCCTGCAACTGTTCCTCTTCGTCAGATGTACCTTTTATGGGTGATGTTCAATGTAATAGTTTTGTTTATAATCCGATTACACCAGTTGAAGTTTATAAAACTGTCTTGTGCCTTAAAAATAAAACCTCTTGCACAAATGATGGTGTTTCGAGTAAGCTATTAAAAAATGTCGCCTGGTATGTCGTTGATATTCGGTCATTCTGTCCTTTTTACTTAACAAAAGTATTGAAATGGGTTGCTTTCCTTACCATCTTAAAAGTGCCGAAGTCATACCTCTTTTTAAAAAAGGAGATAGACATATTATTTCTAATTACAGACCAATATCACTTCTTTCAACATTTTCCAAAATTTTTGAAAAATTAGATGAAGATCTAGAAGCGTTACGGTTGTGGTTTACCTACCATAAATTAATTAGAAGCGATAAAATAAAACTAGTTTGTTTTAAGGCATCTGGTAACAGCTTATATGATTTCCATTTATAGTTCCATGCTCATGATTGTAGGCAGTTTTCCTTACCCATACATCAATGTGGAAATAGTAATTTTTCTGCTGATTTACCCTGCACAGAAAACTGCTTCAAGATTGAATCAGTTCAAAATTTTAAGTACTTAGGTGTAAAAATTGATTTTAACTTAAACTGAAAGAACCACATTAAAATGCTTAAAACTTATATTCTGAAGGTCACACGTAAAATGTACCTATTAAAACCCTTTTGTTCTCAAAATGTTTTGTTAATGATTTACTATAGTGCACAATCAAAGTTGCAATACGGTATAACAAGTTGGGGGGGTTCGTATGCCAATACATTCACTCCTCTACTTACCGCTTAAAAGCATTTATTAAGAATTATTTCAAATAAAAATCGATTAGCTAGTAGTTGGCCCTTATTCGAAATATTGCGGATTCTACCAATCAGACATTTATATGTATTTAAAGTTTTAAGAGAGTTCTTCAAGCAAAGCGGTAATATTCAAAATAGAAATATACAAATGTACAATCTACGTGTAAACAATATGTTCAAAGTAAATGTACCCTTTGCACATAGAACACACTTTTCGCATTTTTACATATATACGGCTCCATTTCTATTTAATAGATTGCCTCTGTTTATAAGAGAAACTTTTCGATATCCAAATTTCACTAAAAATGTTAAAAACTGGCTATTCACCTTGAGCTTTGAAAAGCTCGTATTGAATCATTTTTTTAACATCTTCCTTTTCATCAGCAACACAATCATATTTACATCTTAAATCGATGTTAGTTTACTTATGAATTGTTATGTTTATATTTGCTTTTTAAATTTCTTTCTTCTTCTTTTACTAAAATTTATAAAATTGTAAATCAAAACGTTACTGATTATCACCCCACATATATTCCAAATTGAAAACTAATTTTTGAAGTGTCATTCACCACTAACTTTTGTTTAAGAATGATCACTAATATTTATTCAACTTACTTGTTATTAGTTTTTAAGATCATGAAAAAATTAATTGAATAAATAAAATAAAATGAATTGAAAATGAAATGAATTCTCGTGCTTTATTTGTTCTTGTCACGGCTCGTTGCTGGTCGGCAGAATGTGTTAATTTCCTGGTAAATGTTGGATGCGGGATTTTTCCTTTCTGGCTGGTATTGTGACCCATATATAGTTTCGGAGCTTCGCTATAGATGGTTGTGAGTTCGGCAGAGGCCGCCACTGTTGATTGTTGGCTTGAATAATATCACATATGGAAGCGGCACAATAGTCTTTAGTGTTTTTTTTTTTATTTTTTTTTCCGAATTTTAGATTGTAGTTCTGGAAAATACACTTGGCACTTTAGATGGATTTCTTGGCTAGGGGGGTTATCATCGCGGTGAAAAAAATTTATTTTTTCTTTTACACTTATTATAATAGGTTTCTTCTCTTTTTTTCCTTTTTTCTGTTTCTGTTTTTTTAGGTTTCTGTACCGTGGATTCACTAGTAATTTGGGTGGATTTCCTCACTAGGAGAGATACTACAGCGGGGAATATAATTTGCTATCACTTAGATTACTAACGTCACTTCCTTTCTTTCTTTTTATTTTATTTTTAATTTTTTTTTTCTGATTTTCACTTCTGAGCTTTCATGTATTGGCGGAACCGTCACCACCGAGTACTTATCATTGAATCTCCAGCTGTTATCTCTTCTCGCTTGCTCAACACCTCTTCTTTGACAATACCGCGATTCCGTATTTTGCATGTCCCGCATTTTATTTGTCATATGATGATTCTTTTGTTAATCGCCTTGTCTCTCACAGCATCCACCTTTAAGGTCGTTCACCCTAGCGCTTTTTCCAACCAAAAATGTTCTAAGTTTTTTGTTTTTGGGCCCTAGTGTTATTCTCGATGCACGAACCAAACAGGAGTGGGTGGGTGAGAAGGAGTATCAGAAGGAAAATAGCGATCGACGCGATTTTTGTTTGGGTTGTTATCCGAGCTATTGTCCTTGCTGATCATTTTAGGAAATAGCGCTGGCGGCAATATGTGGTTTGGCTTACATATAATATATTTTCTAGGTAGACAAAACAAAATAAGCACTACACACGCATATCATACACAAATACTTATATGCGACTTATGTATGCCGTGTAGGCAAATAGTCGTTTCCCACAAATCTTAATACCTTAATACTTCTGTTTTGACTTTTATGTATGTTTCCCAACAGGCAGTATTCCGCTGTCCACCGAAGTCTAGAGTTGGTTCTTGCAAAGTCTGAAAATTTTTTAAAATCTTTTTGCCCATCTAGCTTTAATTTTCGGTCGAGCTTGTTTTTTATTCATTAGGATCCGTTAACGTCATTGCGATAGGTCCTGACTGTATCTTTATTGGCTTTTGATTTAGATAACGATATCGATCCCAAGTGCATTTTTGTCTGAAGGGAAGGCCAGAGCAAGTTTGTCTACTCTTGCCTTTATGGACCAACGTGCTAAAACTATTCAATAGTTTTTGCATTTTTATTGTAATGACATACACGTTAGACAACGTTACTAAATTTTAAAAAGTCTAGGAGAAAAATGATAAGAAACAAAAATAAATCACAAATATGAGTTTTGTAGTGTATGAGAGTAGTGTACGCAGTAGTACTAGCAACTAACGCAAAGCGAAGAGAAAATAAATTGATAGTGTGCGAATATATGAGAGTAAGTTATTTAATATAATTTAATATTTAAAAAATAAAAAAAATATAGTAAAGTGCAGTCGCTGAAAGAAGAACAAGATGTCGAGTGAAGAATTAACGACTGAGGAGGGGCAAAAGAAAAGAGATGGCTAGCAAACGGAAGAAGTCGATCATAGATTATATAATTATAGAGAGAGACAAGAAAAGGGAAGTTTTGGAAGCGCGAATCAAAAGAGGAAGTGATCACTATTGGCTGGGAGCTGTGATGAAGGAGAAAGGAAAATCACAAGAAGAGAAAAAGAAAATGTACCCAAAAAACGAAGAAAATGAGAAAAATAAGGGGAAAATATCAAAAAGAGATCAAAAATGAAGTTAAGAGATGCGTTAACAATGGAAATTTAGATATTAACAAGAGATAAATAAGATTTAAGGAAATGACGTTCAATGTAGCCCAAAAGATATGCGGATATGGCAAAGCATACAGTAGTTAACTGAAAGGGGCTTTGTAGAATCACTGCGATAAAAGGGAAATATATTTTTAAAAAAGCTAAAGAAAGACTTCATACAGGATCGTAGTGACGAAAATAAGAAGCGTATTTATTAAAAAGGATAGAGGTGAAGAAAAAAGTTCCACAAGCGTGGGAAAATTTTGTAGAAATGATGGGCAACAAAAGGAAAGAAAATTCAAAAATATTTTTGCAGGATGTTAAAAAGACTAAATAAGAAGAAAGAATCCAGTTGCAAAAAGCTGAAACAAAAGACGGGAGTGTATTGACAGTAGAAGATTTAAGAAGTAAGTCGTTCAAAGAATATTTCAAGGAACTATTGAACAAGGAATATAAGGAAGACTCAGAGGAAACAGAAGATGAAATTGCAGGAGATCCGAACAATGAATCAGTAAATAATCAGGAAAACAGTATCATCAGAAAAGAACTCGAAACAGCGCTGATGAAAATCAACCTAGTAAAACCTTCGGCTATTGACCGGAGCATTTTTTGATAGCTCTTCGGCTTTTCATCGGTAGGCGAAGCGTTCCATCGATGATACTTTCCGACAACACTCGTACTTTCCGTAAAGTTGCATTGGAACTTCGTAGCCCTGACTGTTTTTGGGAGGAAGAGATCATTCAGGGCTTTCTTTCAAGAAGAAAGATACATTGGCTATTCATTGTGTATCGTGCCCCTTGGTGGGGTGGATTTTGGGAGATGTTCATCCGAATAATGAAGAACTTAATGGAAGTTACTATTGGTAAGGCAAAGCTTAATTTTGAACAGCTTAGAACAATTGTTTCAGAAACTGAAAAGGTCTTGTCAAGTACGATTGGCAGATGGAAATGTTCAGAAGACCAATTCAGTTGTTTTATCCTCTTGAAGTTCAATCTCGCCCCCCCCCCCTCCCTCCCCCCTGCGCCAAATGACAACAAAACAGAAAATGCTTCAAACATGAAGGTTCTCGTTTTTCCTCAGAAAGCAGATGGGAGATACACTAAAGAAACAAACACAACGGAAACTACTGAGGAGCTGGAACCGGATACCAAGGACACCAATAAAGAGAACATTGAAGATACATTTTTGAAAGCTCAAGACATCCTTAAACGGCCAAACGCAGAATCGAACATTTAAGACGGATTAAGAAAGCGGGATAGAATACAGGGAGTGGGCAACCATTGCATTTAAGATGGCTTCGCTTTTACTCCTCAAAGCTATGAATCTCCAATAATGATTCAGTCAAGTGGAAACAAGCCATGGATGAGGAAATGAAATCCTTACATCAAAATCAGACATGGAAGTTGGTAAGTTTACCTAAAAATTTTAAAGTTTTTGATTGCAAGTGGGTATACCACGTTAAGCCAGCGAATGGTAAGGAAGGGAAGCGCTATAAGCCGCGACTTGTTGCACGGGGCCTTAGCCAGCAATTTGGAATGGATTATTTTTAAACATTTGGTTCTGTTGGAAAGTTAACTTCTATTCGAACCATACTTAGCATGCAAGAGAACAACAGCTTAGCTTATGCAATTTGATATAAAACTGCCTTTCCCTATGGGACCGTCAACGAAGAACTATTTATGAGGCAACCGAAAGGTTATCAGGATGATACTGCGTGTGTGAGTAAGCTGTTGAAAAGTTTGTATGGACTTAAACAGGCTTAACGTAGCTGGAACAAAACATTCATGAAATTTTTGAATGATATTTTAAAGCTTTTTATAGTTGTAGTCTTATAATTAATTTAATAAGTGCCGCTTCTTTTAAACACTTGATATGTACAAAAAGAGTGGAGAGTCCTCAGGTAGTTCAGCTGATCGGATGATCGAACACACATAGTCAACTGCAACTCTTCATCTAAGTTAGAATATGTCTCCAATGTGAAAAACAGTGGTGCACAACAGTGCTCTTCTCAAATTTCTCACAGTTCGTCCATCCAGACCAATTATCGCCCCAATTACAATTAATTTAAAGATACACAATTCATTTAAAGATACCTGATAATTCGAAAGGTATTGTTAAAGGCAAATTCAATTTTTGCTAAGTGCTTGTCCCAATCATGTTGCGACTTGAGCGTGTTGCCACTTTTATGTGTTTAATATTGTTTTGTTCCATGAAGCCACCAAATTCTTTTAATGTGAAACGAGTTCCACGGTCCGACATGATTTGATCAGGTCGAGAATAATTTTCGAAAAAAGATAATAATGGGTTGTTTTGACGGGATAAAGTTAAACAAACCTGGTAAACCCGTCGACAACAAGCAAAACGTGCTTCCTTTTTGCACTAGAATTCGACAAATGACCAAGGTGATCTATGTGTAAAGTACAAAAAGGAAGATTGCCTTTTGGTAGAGAATACAAAGTCGCTTCCGTTTAACCAGCGTGTGGTGAAAAATACATACACTTCAAACATTTCTAACGTTACTTTTGATCTGACTTTTCATATTCGGAAACCAGTAGCTTTTTGACAGATATTGAAAACATTTTTCAACACCTTAGTGGCACATGGCTTCGTGATTTGTACGAATGACCTGTTCCTCCATATGGAATGGCACAAAACGAGTAATTTGTTTTTATATTTCCGATGCATTCGTCCGTCTGTCATTTCATACAAATTACTTTCATTCTTTTCTAAGTCAGAAGCAACTGAAAGTATAAGATACTTTCCTGTTTTTGCGCAGCCGCTAGAACTTTAACTTTATCAACGTGCAATATATTGAATGATCGGCTCAACGCATCGGCATGAGTAATTTTTTCACATTTCCTATATTCGACAACATAATCGAAAGTCTTAGCTCCAAGGCCCATTGAGATATTGGTTACCCGTTTCGAAAAATAAAATATTGGATGGAGTTCCCCATTCAACTGCTTTTGCAGCAACTGTTCCAAATCCGATTGTGCTAGCATAACAATAATTTCGTTGCACTGTGTGGGCTATATATAGCCAAAATAGGAGATGCAACGAGCTTTGATATATATGAAAAGCTTCTCTCTGCCAACCCAAATACAAAATGTGCATTCCTTTTTTAAAAATCGTAAAGGGGCGTATCTAAGCCCAAGCAAAATACTTAATGAATTTTCTGAAATAGAAAGCTATGTAGCAGTAGTAATAGTAGTAATCTTTATTATTCCATTAAACTTTTTTTTAATTAATAAAATTTATATTAACATTGGCATTTGCCGTCAGTCAGAAAAGAGATTTTATTGCTTCTTTCGTACTCGTATTTACTCCCATTTTAATTATTACCATTAAAACTAAACATATCATTAAAAGGCTTCATTCAAATTTGTTTTCTATACTTCAAAGCTATTTTCAGAAAAAGATTAAGTGCAGCAAGGACTTCTGTATACGATTGCTCTTCGTGAATCGTTTGGAATGAGACATACACGAAAGAAGTGGTGAATGTCTGCTCTTGTCCTGAGATTACACAAAGTACACTCATCATTCCCTTCTGCTCTATTTAAATATAGCAGCCTTGAAGAACGGAAATTGTATTTGTACTGTGTTCATCTTTAAAGTAGTTTTCATCTCCTAGGCCATTGGTAAGAGTTCTATACGTGCATCTAGACAGGCTTTGTCGGCTTTCTGGTCAAAGAGAGATCGGCAGGCGGTATCTCTTTTATTTTTATTAGAAACTCCTGTAAATATCGCTTTAGTGTGGCGACATTATCTACAGGGAGCATAACGCCATGTTTGCGGCATAGATTATCCCATTTCACATTTTCTAGCAAACTGTAACTTTCGGGTAAGAAGATATTTTGCGACAACATGTGGTAATCGACAATCGGGGAGTGAAATTGTTTTAAGGACCTACATAAAGTGCATTTTCATGGTGACCAAATACAAAGGCGATAAACTTGTTTCTAGGTGATAGATGATGATGCCTCACTTCGGTGTGTTCCCTTGTAGTCTAAATATTTTCTTTATGAAATATCTCAATAATTTATTTACTTCTTCATATTGAGTGCCACCCCAAACTTGCGCTGCGTAACACATAATAGATATGACTACTGCTTCGAAAACTTTATACATCGTACTCAATGCAATACCTTTTTTACTAAGTACTCTTTCCAGCTGCAGTTGATGGCCTTTATTACTTACTTACTTACTTTAAGTGGCGCTACAGTCCGGGGTGGACCTAGGCCTCAGTCAACAAGCTTCTCCAGCCAGCTCGATCCCTGGCTAGCTGCCTCCAGTTTCGCACGCTAAGTTGGCTGAGGTCCTCTTCCACTTGCGTGCGCCACCTGAGTCTTGGCCTTCCTCTACTGCGCTGTCCCCTCGGGAGCGGATTCGAAGGCTTTTCGGACCGGAGCATTGGTGTCCATGCGCTCTACATGACCCAGCCATCTCACTCTTTGGATCTTCACTCTTCTGGCTAGGTCCATGTCGCTGTACAGTCCATACAGTTCGTCGTTGTATCTCCTCATTCACTCAACGTTAATGCAGACGGGACCGAAGATCGCCCGAAGAATTTTTCGCTCGAAGCAACCAACAATTTTTGATAATGTCCATGAACCTGCGCCGTAGAGCAGGACCAGGATTGTTAAGGTCTTAAAATGGGTGACTTTTGTTGTCCGAGAGAGGGCTTTGCTATTCAATTGCCTTCTTAACCCAAAGAAACAGCGGTTGGCAAGAGTTACTCTTCGCTTGATCTCAGTGCTGGTGTCGTTGTCTGTATTTATAGCGAAGCCCAGGTAGACAAAGTCCTTAACTACCTCAAAGTTGTATCTGTCGAGGGTGACGTTCTGCGCGAGACGTCGTTGTTGGTTGTTCTTTTTGCTTGACAGCATAAACTTGGTCTTGCCCCCATTCACCGCTAAACCCATTTTCGCCGCTTCCGTCTCAATCACGCTGCTTTCTCCCGATTATGTCAATATCGTCGGCGTATGCGAGTAGTTGGACGGACTTTTGAAAGGTAATGCCTCTTTTGTTTCCTCGTGATTTTTGCACTATTCTTTCAAGTACGATGTTGAAAAAATCGCATGACAGCGCGTCGCCTTGTCTAGATCCTTTCTGGACATCAAAGGTCTCGGTGAGATCATTACCGACCTTGATGGAGCAGCGTGCATTCTCCATCGTCATCCTGCACAGATGGACGAATTTGGCAGGGATGCCAAAACTAGACATTGCTCTATATAGCTCGTCTCTATAGATGCTGTCATACGCGGCCTTAAAATCGATGAATAGGTGGTGGGTATCGATCTGAAGCTCATGGGTCTTCTCCAAGATCTGCCGTAGTGTGAATATCTGGTCGATGGTGGACTTTCCTGGCCTGAAGCCACACTGATATGGACCTATCAGGTTGTTGACGAACGGCTTCAGGCGTTCACACAATACGGCGGATAAGATCTTATATGCGATGTTAAGGAGACTGATGCCTCTGTAGTTGGCGCAGTTCAGAGGGTCTCCCTTCTTGAGAATTGGGCAAACAATGCTGAGGTTCCATTCATCGGGCATACTTTCGTCGGACCATATTTTACAGATGAGCTGGTGTATGCTCCTTACCAAGTCACCGCCTGCCGCTTTGAAGAACTCGGCAGTCAGGCCATCCGCTCCAGCAACTTTGTTGGACTTAAGCTTCGATATGGCTATCTTCACTTCATCCAGGTCGGGTGGACGAAATTGTTGGTCATCATCGTCCAGGTTGAAAGGTTGATTCTGCCTGACAGCGGTATTTGGTCCGTCATCGCCGTTATACAGTCTGCAGAAATGATCTTTCCAAATCCTCAGCATCGACTGCGATTCTACTACGATGTTCATCTCTACAGGCTTCGGTGCGGGCTTTGTTTCCGTGGCATATTATTTTTACTTTTTGGTTAAACTTCCGCACCTCATTCCTGGAGTAGCATCTCTCAATTTCCCCGATCGCGAGCTTCTCATGCTCTTTCTTCTTCCTCCTGAGAAGCCGGTGCTCGTCTCTCCTCTTCCGCTCAGAGAGCTCATGAGCAGCTCTGGTCTTCCTAGGCAGCGCCGCGTTATATGCATCTTGCCTAGCTGCATGTGCTTGCCGGTATTCATCATCGAACCAGGGGTTTCGTTGTGGTGGACGAGTGAAACCCAGCACATCTGAAGCGGCATCTCTGATGGCGTTTTGGCAGTGTTTCCAATGGTCTTCGATGCTTGATGCTGGCGGCATTGGACCTCTTTAGAGATTAAGAGATACTCGATCGGAAAAGGACGTGGAGATCTCTTGCGATTGTAGCTGTCTGACGTCGAATTTTCTCATAGCATTAGTTTGTCTTGGCGTAGTTTGGGATATCCGCAACCGTACCTTGGTTACAACAAGGTAATGATCCGAGTCGATGTTGGCTCCTCGGAACAAACGGACATCCATAATACTGGAGGAGTGTCTTGCGTCGATCGCAATATGATCAATCTGGTTGACTGTTGATTGATCAGGAGTTCTCCAAGTAACCTTGTGTATGTCGAGATGTGGGAACCGCGTGCTAACCACGACAATATTTCGCCCCGCCGCAAGTCGATTAGCTTGAATCCGTTATGGGAGGTGGTGTTGTGTAGGCTATATTGTCCGATTGTTCCACCAAGGATACCCTCTCTTCCTAGCTTTGCATTAAAATCACCAGGGACCATTTTATTGTCATAGCTAGGGCATTTCTCGTAAGTCTTGTTAAGGAGCTCATAGAGGCATCCTTGGTGTCTTCATCGTTCTCCTCTGTAGGAGCAGGCGCGCATATAAGGCTAATGTTGGCGAATTAAGCATTGATGCGGATTGCTACGAGGCGCTCGCTTACATGCCGGAAGCTGAGAACTTCTTGTCTTAGTCTGCCTCCGACACCAAATCCGCATACAAATAATCGCAGCTTTTGCCGTCGATAGCAATTGCCGTAGGAGATATCGCAGTTTATCATCTTGTTTTTGTCCGGCCCATCCCATCGGATTTCTTGAATGGCGGTTATGTCTGCTTTGCAACAGTCTAGGGCCTCCGCTAGTTGCTCGGCTGCACGTGGTCTATTTAGTGATCTAACATTCCACGTGCATATCCGAAGCTCATTGTCCTTAAATCGTTTGCGTGGGTTGTCAACAGTAGATCCGTCCATATCCGAGGCTTGTTGATGCTTCGTAACTTATGTTTTTTTAAATGACCAGGCAGTAACCCCGGCGGCACAACCCCCAACCTGGAGGACAAGTTCCATTTTTAATGCCCTTAGGACAAGGGGTCGGTTACACCGAAGCCAGTAACCCGTTTCGTGATGTGACCGCTGCCGTTGGCCCATATAGGGCTCGTCAGCCATTATCTCTTTTCCAAGACCCTGACTAAGTCCTGGAAATCCTTACCGGCCTGAGCTCCAAATATGTCGGAGTAGCCCGGATAAGGTCTTGGTTTGTTTTTCCGACACTAATCCTGACTTATGGCGCAGGAAACTCGTCATTTGTCCTCTTCACTTCGCAATCTCTAATGAGATTCCCAGATGGCGTCACGGGGAGGCTCGAAGTAAGGCTTATTAGCAGAGCTGCAAGATGTTCGGCTGCAGAGGCTCATTCTCGTCATTTAAAGAACCAGCACCTGTCGGAAGATGCTACTTCTACGAGGCCTTATACTAATCGTTGCCTGTATTGCTTCTCTTAATTTTTCCGCAAGATGCTTCTTAAAGGAAAGTTTTGATGTTACCATAACACCAAGGTACTTGTATTCCTTAACTCCCTCAATTTCTTCAATTTACCACGTCCACTTTTCGCATAACGTCCAGGTGCATTTCGAAATATCATTATTTGGGACTTACTTATATTCACATGTGGATTCCACATACTGCAATAATACTGTAATTGATTTATCAACACTTGCATCATTGTCGGTGTTTCTGCTAGCAATACGATATCATTCGCGTACATTAAAAGTTATATTTGAACCCCCGCAAAGTAATTTCCTCCTGGTAAAAAAATTGGCAAGTCATCGTGGAATATAGAGAACAGAAGAGGACTAAGACGCAACCTTGCCTTACACCTATGTGTGACTCAAACCAACCAGATGATCCTCGGTTAAAGGTAGTGGATAATTGTCACTTACTGTGATTTTGTTAGATTCAGAACTTAGGAAAACCGGACTGACTATTTCCCTGACCCTATTCTTAATTTCATCGCCTATGTTTTCGTTAATAATTAATTGAACCTCACCCCCTTCTATAACATAAATGTTGGGAATTTTTTGAAAACCGTCAATATCGGCGTTATCTGAGGTTGAACGCAAAAGCGGTGTGTGATGACTTCTGGTGCTGTACATAATCTTTATATCTGGATTGCTGCTACGCGCGTACTAATGCACTTCCAATAACTTCTAATGGGCTCCCGTTAACTCCACAGTAGGCCTGATTTGTCTTCTCCAACGTTGAAAGTAAGGCCGATGGAAGAAATCTTTCCTGTATAAAACTAATTGAACTCCCAGAGTCCAAAAGGGTTAGCGAGGTAATGGACAGTTCCATATATGGATATATTTTTCCATCTGTAGCAGGCTTTGCACTCGAAACCGTTGTCACTTCGTTTCACCTCACTTGTCGCTGTGAATTTTTCAAAAACACTTGCATGGCGCTGCAATGTCGAGACCAGAGTTTTGATTTCGCACTTCGTTGCGATGTGTCCTCGCTGGCCACATTTAAAGCAGATGATATCACTTTTCTGGGGTTTTTATTTCCTCCTTCTGCGATGGCGATGGCGCGATAGTTAGCTCATTGGACTATCACGCAGAGAGTCAAGTTTCGATTCCTGGCTGGGTCACCAACAATTTTTCAAAATCGCCATCCCCTTTCGGCGGGCAATGGCAAACTCCCGAAAGTAAAATTGCCTACAAAAAAGCTTCTAAAGAGTGCCGTTCGGACTCGGCGATAAACCGTAGGCCCCGCTCAGATGTAACAAAAATAACAACATGAGCAACACAAATGAGTGTCAAGAAGCTAGGCCATGGCCCATACCGGACTGCCAGCGCCACAGTGTTTTTTTTTTTTTTTTTTCTGCTTACACCGCCTCTGCAGCCTAGATAACTCAGCACTCAGCTCCTCCTCCTCAAGCCACAAAATTTTGAGTTCAATAACAGTCTCAATTTGGAAACAATTATCACTGCAGCTTTCACAACAATAACAAGTGCAAGATTACAAACTTGTATAGCAAGTGCAGTGTGCCAGTGTAAAACTTGGGCAGTCATTTGCATGAAAGAACATCTCGGCATCAAAACTGTTTTGCGCTACAAAATTGAAAAACATTATTTTAGTTTTTGAGCTTATGGCCAATTTATGCTCCGCAAACTTATTCTTAGTAGATGAAGATCCCAATTGATATCTGATATAAAATTCAAAGCACTGACTGAACCATAAGGAAAACCTATATCATACGCAAATGCTGTCAATAATCCTTTAAAGGGCAGTCTGAATAAGGAATTGATGTTAATCAAGAAGAGTATTGGTCCCAGAACAGAGCCCTGAGGCACTCCTAGATTAATGAATCTAATTACGCTTATGTTATCATCAATTTTCACTTTTTGGGAAATATTATTGAAGTAAGATTTGAGCCACTCCCAAAAATAAAGCCTCGTAAACCAGCATTTTCAATTTGACTTAACAATATATCATGATTGAGCATATCGTAGGCTTTGGTAATGTCAACAAACAAGCCATGGGAATACTTCTTTATATCTAGGTTGGCATCTAGACAGTCGTTTTATTTAGGTTGCTATTGACTAATGCCCATTAACCTCTTAGATCACCTTTGACTGAAATGAATTTGTTATTGTAGTAACTATCACGACAAACAGGAACTTCTCTTTTTTAATTCTGAACAAATATTTTTATATTCTTATTTTAAATAATCATTGACTGGGTTTCTTAATCTTTTTATTCTAAGTATGTTTTTTTTCTGGACTTTATTTAAAAAATAATTTGTTTTTCAGGGGCTAGATGTGAACGCACAATTCAATATATGATCACTTAAGGATTCTATAAAGAGATCATAAGATTTAGATACGTCATTTTTAACAAAAAAAAAACCTTTCTCAGAACTCAAAAGACAGATTAGTTGTAAGTTTTCCAAAATCAATTATTGTTATTGAATTAAGGGAAGCAGAGTTATTTAAGTTGTTTTTCATCATACTATTGACCAGCAGTCCTGTTATCAAATGATCTCCAGATCAAAAACACACTTTCACAGAAACTGCAAGATGTAGGTCTAATTATTTTATTTTAACGCGTTACCAATCCATGAGAAGCTAACAAGTCCAAATAAGTTAGTACTACTTCACTTTTCTCCAAGATATCAGTATTGAAATCTCCTAAAATTATCAAATTTTTTGATTTTTCACTATTTAAAGAGGATGAAAACTCTTCCACAAATACTGAAACATTGAACATATGAAGAGACACATAACATGACGTAGACCTCACAAATGATTTTTAGAGATATTTTCAAAACATCGGCACTCAGAAAACCTAACTTCGACACATCAAACACAATATAATCTGTTTTCACAAAACAGCCAACACCCCCTGCATCGTAATTCTCATTCGAATTTAGGTTATAATTAAAATACGCAGTCGCTTTTCTCAAAATAATAAATTCAGACTCCCGAGACAACGAAAAAATCAGGAATACACACAAAAGAATCTAGATGGGCTATTAGAGATATTAAATTCTCTCGTAAGCTTCTGATATTGTGGTGAATGAAAACTAATTTGTTAGGGCATTCATTAATAAAAACTTCTTTACAATTTGTGATCTTAAGATTGAAGGTAGAAAAATCATCAATTAATTCATTCTCGAAATTGTTTTAAAATAAAAATAAAAAAATAAAGGGCAATGCACTACATCTGTGCAAGATCATATAAAGTTCTTATTGTAATGATTTTTCTACCTTCCACCTTTCTTGTTACTATTTTGTTATTGTTATACCATAGATATTTGAACCCTTTCTGCTTCTGAGCCTCTTTCGCCTTCATAAACAATACACGCGTACTATATATTGTCAGCGCATCATTGATGTAAATGTTGGTTCCAATACTTTTGCTCTCACCACTATCACTTAATCTGCCTTCGCTGCTTCCAAGTACAATCGAGTTCAGCATATTCTTCTTCTTCGACTTTTCATTATATGTAGCTTCAGAGAGGGACTACGAAAACTCAAGCAGATGATCAATGAGTATGATTCGCTGGAGCAGCTGCTGCTGTCTTTCGCATTTTCTCTCTGCACCTTTCGTATGTGGCACTTGTCAATTTCGTCATCAGGAACCTCCACAGTCAAAGCATTATAGAAAATTTGTTGTGCTATACTCTTCGCAGTTGTGTTATTGATCTTGGAGACACCAGTAGTTTCAATGCAAATACTCGACATCCTGTTGCAAGATATTAACGCAAGATGCATGAAAAAAATGCTTGGGATCACCACACGATATTTTCGACACGGAATTCCTAACGATTTTCTCAGCACAAACTTGGCAATCTATGATTGGAATTTGAAAAGGTTTCAATGAGATGTGCAGACACCCACTCACACAGTGTAATACGATGTAATATAATAACATTGGTAAAAGTGGGAGTGTTCGAAAAATCTTTATCATAATATTAGTATACACTTCACTGCAGCTAACACTTTTTATATTGGTCTCCTTTCTTAACACTATGTATTTTTGACAAATCAGTTACTAATTTATACTGCTAAATAATAATAATGCTAAATAAACACTAGTTCCTTTAAATCACTCGAGCTAATCGGTCGTATTATTTCTTTGGGGTAATCTAATAGATATCAAGTCGCATATGACAGCATATATAGCAATGTATGGTTTTGACATCCCTGCCAAACTCGTCCATCTGTGCTGAATGACGATGGACAATGAATGATGCTCCATCAAGGTCAGTAAAAACGGTAAAGAGACGTTTGATGTTAAAGAAGGATTTAGAAAAGGCGATTCGCTGTCATACGCTGTCATCTTCAACATCATTATTGTAAAAATAGTGCAAAACTCACGCTCAAACACTCGCGTAATCTGATGATATTGACATAATCGGCAAAAGGCCGTAAGTTTGTCTAAGAAAATATCCCTTGGAACTCCCTGTCAGCTGATGAACTGCTCCAGCTCAATCATAACAGCCTGCGTTAATAGTGAAAGCAGAATTTTCATGTACGGCGCTCGTTGCACAGGCAACGTTTTTCAGCCGCCGACCAATATAACCACTATATCCATAGGACAGCAGTAATTCACGCCTGTATGTATTAATGGCATCGTGAACATTGCTGTTCGCTCGGGTTGATACTGCTTGATCACGGCACACAGGAGGTGTCCGAGGCTTCTTATGTAGAAACACTGACTCATCTCGTTAACTACGATTTAATTGTGCTTAAGTGAAACTCTAAGTCATAAAAATTTGTTACCAGGCGAGTAATTTTGTGGCTGCTGGGCAGCATGACAGGACGTTTGACGCTCACCGCTGAGTCTAGGACCAAATCCACTGGGAACTGATATCGTCAGATACCATATGTTATCGACGTATGAGGAGCATATGGAAATAGTCGCACGATTGAGACCGTAGAGTACTCATTCTGTTCTACATCTTGTACCAATCACGTCATTGTTGCTTGGATGGCAGTATGCATTCGATGTGGATATGTATTGTATGAAGCGATGTTTTACTACCTTCCAAAGCTATTAATAAAACAATATGCAATTGCCCTAAATAGCAGAAAAAAAGATTATGTTTCAATTAAAAGCAGTATATTTTGATTCTCAGAATAAATTGTTCTCGTTTCTTATGTGTCCACAAGAAATAAATCGATCATTAAACTATTAGCAAAGAGTTACACAACATCTGGAACGGTCTGTACTATAAAAAAAAGAATAATATTTTGAATTACAACCACAATAAAGAAAGTGTCGATCTGCTTGATCAAATGATCAAACCATCCTTGCTAATTGGCGTACGACTCAGTTGCTAAAAGTTTCAGAACGTTTACAACAAAAATGGGTATGGTGTTCAAATATTTCTAATTTTCTTAAATTGATACATTGCAGGCTAGTTGTTTCATTTTTCCATGATCAGCTGAGAGGGTTAAATCATTACCTGTGTAAAATACTCGTATAATGTAAATATCATTTGCTCATCAATTGCTTTACCATCGAGTTCGTTTTCAAATATTCAATTTCATCTACATTGTTGTATTGTATTCTATGATTTATTTTTTGTTTACCTAAATTTTCTTATGCGCGGGATAGTATCTAACCCAAGGAAGGTACAGTTAGCGACAACAACGCTAAGAACCATTATTTGTTGTGTTAAATAATTTAATTTAATACATGCAGTGAATATCCATTTGCCTTAACTGAGGTGTAAACGAATTTAAGGGGAAAAGAAAACAAAATAAGTTATTTAAGTTTTTAGTCGACATGAAAAATAAACGAATTCGGTATCCAGTAAAGCACTTTACGTTATAATATGTGTAAGAATAGTTAAATTTTATAGTATTTTCTGCTCTTTAATTAAATACCAAAATATTCTACTAAAATAAAACATAATAAGTTATAACAGTGTGAGAAAAACCTTTCCTCAAATTTAGTATACTACCTATATAATAGGTGGAGTGACACAAAATACCATGACGGGAATTTAAGCACATAATTCAACTTCTCATAACTTCTTATCCTACATCTCGCTTGAAGGTAAAATGTTGCAAAAGTTTTCTTAAAATGTATAATACAAGGTGGCGCAAAACTAATCATCCAATTTTGTTTTTGAAATACTTTTTTACTAAATTTTGATTTTGAGTGACGGAAATCTTTATTTGTACCTTTACAATTTTTTCTGTTAAGTGGAAAAGATAATATCCGCAAAGTGGCTCCCGCCAGTGTTGATACACATTTGTGCCCATTTTATCGCATTTTCCATGATTTTCGGCAAAATTTTCAGTGATAACTGTTCGCATTCCTGTCGAATATTCTCCGTAAGGCCTGCGATTGTCTGAGGTTTGTTGGCATAAGCCCCGATTTCAGGTAGCCCCAAAGCCCCAGTTCATTGTGGCTCGTGCTGTGTGTGCGGTTGCACAGTCTTGTTGAAACCATTTGCAAAAATTATAACATCTTCTGATAGGATGATTAATTTTGCGCCATCTCGTACATTATCATTTAGTTCATTCAATAATAGTTTTTATTTGTTTCTCAAAAGTGGAAACGCAATCTTAAATATTATACTAAATATATATAGGGTTTCCTTTTGATCGGACTGTGATATCTATACATAAAACAGTTGTTTATTTTAAGAGTAAAAATAAGCCGTAGGTGCAATGTCCGCAACTTCAAGGCAGATTTTCTTCCCGTTTGTAGTTCCTTTGTGGTTGTAACAAAGTATTGTGGGGCTGGATATAAACTGATCTCCCAAAATCTGTATTATATAAATTTAAAATACATTAATTTTATAAAAATGAGGTTTATATAGAGTGTGTTGTATATTATTGGCATTTAACTGAATTGTTTGGAAATAATTATTCCTTTAATTCCTTTTAAGTAGATGCGTTAAAATTAATAGAATCTCGTTAATTAGAAAATAATTATATAGTTCCAGCACCAAAGCATCTTACCCTGGAGAGGCAAATGAACAAAAGTGTCCTTATTGGATGGTCTCCTGGGGAGACAAATAATTACATGAGTATCGAATGTTATCACGTTTATGTCGACAGCGTCCTTAAAGTAACTGTTAAAGCGACTGATCGAACACGCGCATTAATTGAAGGCGTTGATTCAAGCAGGGTAATTAAGATGGCATGAAGTACTTCAACCTAAAAATATTTCTTATTTAAACAGCCTCATAGAATAAGTGTACGCAGCGTTACACAAAATCGTAAGACATCACGTGACGCAGCTTGTACTATGATCATCGGACGTGATACTTCACACTTAGGGCCATCGGCAGTCCGTGCTAGCAATATAACAAGTTCCTCTGCTATAATATCCTGGCTTCCAGCTAACTCGAATCATCAACATATTATTTGTGTAAATAATGTAGAGGTGCGTATTGTCAAACCTGGAATTTATAGACATACGATCACTGGATTATCTCCAAGTACACAATATCGTGTCACAGTACGTGCAAAGCATCTAAGAGCTTCTGGGACCCTTTCTGCGTCTGGAACACGTTCAACAGACGAGGCCCCTGGTGCTTATGCAGATTTCCGCACCTTAGCTAAAGGACTTCCTGATCCACCACAAGTAAAAATTAAGTCAAACAATTAAAAATATATACTAATTCCATTTATGAAAAGGATATACAACTAGAAGCTGGACCTCAAGATGGGACAATACTTGTAACCTGGCAACCAGTTAATAGGCCATCTTCTTCAGGACCAGTCACTGGCTACTCTGTTTATGCTGATGGTAAAAAAGTAACCGACATAAATTCGCCTACGGGTGATCACGCCCTAATTGATATCGGGAAACTTTCTGGCCTAAACCCAAGAACAGTTACCATAAGAACAAAGTCCCGTGACTCCCAGTCTGCGGATAGTACACCTATGCTGATTCCAAGTGAGTAAATTTATACATATATATTTCTATATACATATATATATATATTAACATTAACAGATGAAATTCAATTTTTCGTTTTATTGAAAGTGTAAGAATACAGTTTTATTGGAAGCTTCGTAACATTCCTAGAAAAATTTCTATTATATAAATATATAAACACAAATACACGGTGGTCTAATTTAGGATACAGATATTTTGAGATCTGACTTATACCTTAATCTTATATAATAAAAAGTATGGAAGGGGGCCGTATATCTTGAACACCCGCTAAGATATCAGTTACAACAATTTTCTTCAAAGATATACCCCATTTTATTTAGTTATAACTTCTATTACATGGAACCTAGAGCTACCAAGCGAGGCTCTATTAAAAGCTGATTGATTATGCTTTCCTGCTTCAATATCTCCAACTTGGCCTTACCTGCAACCAAAACTCATGACCTTTCAGGCATCCGAAAAGTAAAAAAGCATAAATAAATAAATACAAGAATAAAACGTGTAGCTCCAATCTCCTACCAACTTTTCCAAATCAAAATCAAGATAGGTACGAGTACATATATCATAAATTAGTACTTTAAGGATTCTCCTTAAATGAAATCTATTGACTTAAGTGAACCATATTGGTAAAAAATCTCAGAGGAAAATAGTGTTTATTTAATGAAACTAACATTTTGAAGCTTTAAAAGAGCGTTGTTTGATTTTCTTAGACAAAATCTGAAATGCCCTAGTTTAAACATACAATTATGTATTCTGCATTTTTATTTATCTTGCTTATTTCTCATATGTTAGTTTGGTACAATTCTCTGTTGAACATTTATTTGTGGCTTCCTGCCTCTCAAGGAGTTTCTTTTAGCAGAATTGGGTGTAATGTTTACTTTTCATGTTGATTTGACTTCCTTAGAAAGTGAATCGAAATGTTGTCACATAGCCTCAAACCTATTATGCAATATTATTTGGCTTAAGCGTCATTACGATGGACGATTAAGGTATTCGTTTAGAATATTATATATATATTGGAAAAAAATTTTAGACTTTCAGTTAATCACTAAAGTGACCTTCCGCCCAATCTACAAGTTTGCAAGAAAAACGTAAAGCAGTTAAATGTTACTGATAACATACATCCTACGTTGAAAAAGAAAAAAGAAAATAGGCAAAATGTTTGTATATATTGACAAACCATCATAAACTTCACAACAACACGAAAATTCTTATCACAAAACTATACACGCATTTTATAACATGTTTATTTACTTAGATATACTTTAATCTGAAAAAAATCGAAGAGAACATCTCTCGGAGGATATAAAAGATTTCGTACTAAAATACTACAAAAAGAAAATCACTCCACGACATTGCAAAATTATAAAATTTGATAAGGATCCAGGAACCATCATAGAAAGTATAGAAAAATATAGATCTAAGAGAAACACAGAAAACTTACCACGTTCTGGGCAACCTTAAAAACTAACAGAACTAGAAAAGCGACAAAAGTTGAAAATAATCCTATAATAGTTAGTACTCCAAGAGTTCAATCGGAGATAACGTGTAAGTCTGCCAAGTCTTGCAATCCCCAAATTACACATCGTGTACTGAATAAAGCTGGTTATCATAGTCGAAACATCAGAAAAAAAAAAATTTATTAAAGAGGTTAATCGCTAAGAGCGTATTAAATTCGAAAAGACCATGAGAACGATTATTAGGCTTTCTGAAATACGGATATCTCAATGTTCTGAAAAACAATTAGGTTGAGAGTTCGAAAAAGTTGAGCTTGAATCAGTGATTTTTCTTACAACAGGATAATGGCCTGAAACATAGCTCTCTGTCGTAAGGGAATGGGTTTTTGATAACATAAGAAATCATCTCAATCAACTTAATCAACCGCCTGGTATGAAAGTCATTGTCAATCGCCTGGTATGAAAGTAATTGAACATCTGTGAGAGGATTTATAGCGAAAAATTAGGAAACACGACATAAAAACAAGTGATGATGTAAAAGAAAACGAGCCCAAATATTAAACAAAATCTGGTCAATTCGATGTCTTCGAGAATGAAAACTGTTTTTAAACCTAAAGGATATGCCATAAAATATTAATATCAATGAAATTTTTAAAATAGTGAATTATTTTTACTACTGTATATTTCTTTTTGTGATATGAATTAATAAGTACTTAAAGAGCATTTTTACACATGGAGACAAGTGTCGACCGACACTTATTCTCTTTTGGTGTGGTGTGTCACTTTTATACGTAGGGATTCCAAAAGACAATTATTGATATTTTCTTCTCCCTTCATTCGTAATTTGCTGTGTTCTGGTTGCCGTATCACCATAGAAAATTTGTAAAATTGATACAGAAAATACAGAAATTTCCAATGACTTTATTGATTGAGCTTTCCCGACTAATTCTATTATTTAATCTGTGTAATATACTCAATTATTTAATATTTTAAATAAAATTTAAATAACAATGATATCGCGTCTACCACAAATGCCGCCTATTTATGTTATGAGTTTTCTAGATTTCCCTGTGAAATGCTTCAGCCGTTAACAAAGTATAGTTTTCGCATACCAACCATAGATGTTAGCATTATGCTGTACACTACAATCTGAATGAGCCAAATTATTAACATTTTTGATCATTTACAAATTTAAAATGTGATGTTCGACCAACTCATGCGACCACTTAAAACTTTCCATATTTTCAAATACACAAAATACACTCACTACCGCGATACGAATTCTTCCGCGATACGAACTTTACGCTGAGAAAAAAAGAACAAAGCAAATAAATAAAATAACGAACGAGGCAAAGGAAAAGACACAAAAATCCTGGTAATAATTTCTACCCGCCCGACAAAGCCTACTGACTCCACGCCTCACCCCCCTTTTCCTAACAATCGAGTGTCGGCCGACATCTGTCTCCGTGTGTAAAAGTGCTCAAACATGTTAAAAAAATATATTTCTTTATTTTCTTTTTTAAGTAATTTGTTTTTCAATACGATTTCAAATACGTATATACGAGGGCGGGTCAATAAGTCCGTGACTTTTGGATTAAAACACAGATTTTTTGATAAAAAAATAATTTTATTTTTCAACGTAGTCTCCCTTGAGCTCTATACACTTTGTCCAACGCTTCTCCAATTTTTTTATCCCTTCCAAAAAAAATGATTTGTCGAGGTCCTCAAAATAGGCCTTTGTTTGCGAGATGACTTCATCATTGGAGTCAAATCTTTTTCCACCAAGCCATTTCTTCAGGTTTGGGAACAAGAAGTAGTCGCTTGGAGCCAAATCTGGAGAATAGGGTGGATGAGGGAGCAATTCATAGCTCAATTCATGGATTTTTGCCATGGCAACTGCACATGTGTGCACCCTTGCATTGTCTTGGTGGAAAAGAACTTTTTTCTTGGCCAAATGAGGTCGTTTTTTTTTCAAATCGTCATTGAATCGGTCCAATAAGTTGGCATAATATTCCCCATTGATTGTTCTTCCCTTTTGAAGGTAGTCAATGTGGATTATCGCGCGTGCATCCCAAAAAACAGTCGCCATAACTTTATTGGCTGACAAACCCACCTTGGCCTTCTTTGGCGCCGATTCACCCTTAGAAACCCACTGTTTTGACTGTTGTTTGTTCCCTGGTGTGTTGTGATGGATCCATGTTTCGTCCACGGTTACAAAACGGCGCAAAAACTCCTCCATATTGCGATTAAACAACGCCAAACCTTCCTGTGAAGTTGTTACACGATTGAGTTTGTGGTCGACTGTGAGCAAACGCGGCACCCATCTTGCGGAAAGCTTTCTCATGCCCAAGTGATCATTCAAAATTGAAACCACTGAGCCATGCGAGATCCCTACGGCTTCCACAATCTCTCGCACTTTCAATCTTCGGTCGGCCAACACCATATCGTGAATTTTTTCGATTGTTTCGGGTGTAGAGACCTCAACTGGGCGTCCAGGACGTTCGGCATCTTCAGTGCTTGTACGGCCACAACGAAATTCAGTAAACCACTTTTTTACCATTGAAATCGATGGTGCAGAGTCCCCATAGTATTTATCAAGCTTAGCCTTGGTCTCGGTAATGGTTTTTTTTCGCAAGAAATAATGCTTAATAAGCACACGAAATTCACTTTTTTCCATTTTCTCCTCAAATTAGTGAGTAGTCTGATAAAAATAGCTGTCAAACACAAACTAACTGACGCAGCAAGTTTCAATTTTGACAGGAGTCAACTGACAGATGCCTGTTGACAGGAGCAGTGTTGCTGTTTCAGTAAAGAGGTCAGAAGTTCAAAAAGTCACGGATTTATTGACCCGCCCTCGTACTAGGTTGGGTGAAAAGTAACCTCCTTGATCGCCAGAATGCGCTGCTAATGCAAAAAAGGTTAAGGTGCCTTGAAATCCGTTCATATTTAGGCAGATATGCCAAATTTTAGTGCGATACTGTCTTAAGTTTTATTTCGACAGCTGATTGTTGTTGACGTGTTTGGCATCATTATGAGTATGGACAAAAACGATTTTCGTTCTCTCATAAAACATTATTTTTTGAGAGGCAAGGAAAGAAAAGAAAAGTTGGATAAATATTATGGGGCTAATGCTCCGTCAGATTACACCGTCAAATATTGGTTTAGAGAGTTTCGTGGGGCCGAAACTCCACTACCGATCAAGTCCGCAACGGCAGGCACTCCGATGCGGTTACAGAGGACAATGTCAAAAAAATGCATGAAATGGTGTTGGCTGACCGGAAAGTGAAGGTGCGCGAGCTAGCAGATACCACAAAGATTACTACTGAGCACACACGCCATATTTTGGGCAATATTCTGCATATGGAAAAGTTATCCTGCCGCTGGGTGCCGCGCATGCTCACTCCTGACCAAAAACACGAACGCGAGAGCATTTCGAAAGAGTGTTTGGACTTGCTGATGCGGAATCGGGCGGACTTTTGGCGTCGATTGGTAATTTTTGATGAAGCCTGGATCCACTATTACACACCAGAGAACAGAATGAGTGCCCGGCAATGGACTGAAGCCGGCACGAATGCTCCGAAGCGGCCGAGCGAGGGTCAATGGGTCGGAAAGGTTATGATGTCAGTTTTCTGGGATTGTCATGGCATACTCTTCGTGGACTTCCTCGAAAAGGGAAAAACCATCAACAGCGAGTATTAGTATTACCATATTGGAGCGATTGAAGACCGAAATCGCTGCAAAACGGCCTCACATGAAGCGAAAAAAATTTTGTTTTTGCAAGACAATGGGCCAGCGCATTAGAGCATCGCAACCACGGCTAAAATCAATGACTTACGGCTTCAATTGCTGTCGCATCCACCGTATACACCCGATTTGGCTCTCTCGGACTATAATCTCTTCCCAAACCTCAATAGATAGCTCATCGATAAAAAATTCAGCTCATACGAGGAAATCATCGACGCCACGAAAGAGTATTTTTCAGTACCTTACGGAAAATTACTTTTCGGACGATCGGAAAATCGCTGGAATGAGTGTATCAAGCTAAAAGGGGACTATATTGAATAAAATAAAAAAAAAATTTAAAAAATTTAATTTAAATTTAAAAAAAAATTTTTTCATTCCCAATGAGGCTACTTTTCACCCCACCTAGTAGTGAAGCGACGGGCGTATACTTACTTCTTTGATGAACTGTATATGCCAAACTGTGATATAACCATTATTGAACAATTTTATTGTAAAAATCAAGAAAATGGAATTGGCACATAATAATAACCCAATTATAATTTGGTACCATATATCATTCGTCTGCTTATTTCTTTTTTAAGGGATCTTATTTCATCGGGATTAATTTTCATGTTTTTTTTTTTAAGTTGCCACAGCGCTCCTTACCATGCAGTATTTCGTTTCGTACCTTTAGGTTTTACAAATCTTATACGTGGGTGTTAGTCAATTTTTTCTCAGTGCTTTTACCAATAACATGAGATGCTGTTTATTGGTTTTATTCCAGGATCCCTAGGCCATTGCACTCATTGTATAGGTATGTTGCTTCTTCTAATTTTTCCTAATCTTTGAGCTAATCTTGCAATGATAAAGTGTCTACATTACTAAGACGCAACACACGACATAAGCTTTTACCTTCGGCTAGAAACTGACTGAAAAAGTGATCGGCGCAGATTTAGGTTCCATGTTGCGACCTCATTAAACAGTCTGCAGTGTTTCGTACTAAGGGACAGTAGAAAAATGGGGCATTTTTATTGACGGCAACTTAATTCTCCATCCCAGTTAATATTAACGTAAAACATTCATTTTGTCTTCAAGCATCCAGAAGGCTCATGCTATCAGCGATAAATTTTTAAACAGGGGACATCTCTGACATTATTAACTTCCAAAAAGACACCGGCTCGATCAAATAGGATCGATCATTCGTGACGAAAAAAAACTTAGAAAAAAAAACCTAAGTAAATGAAAAGTGCATCTAGTACGAGTACTTTCGCAACAAGAGGAGCACTGGTGTCAATGCATTAAACGACACACTATAGCGTGTGTTGTAACAAAGGTCACTTCAAATAAAATGGAACTTAGCTTGAGCGGAGCGATGGCTACCACTTTATCAAGATCAGAACTAAGCATGCTATGAAAGCTTATTCCAAACAAGACACGTTCGGTGGCAAATGACATGTCTCGACGAAATTTACTGCACGATGTCAAAAACCGACAGCTCTTTAAAGGTATTGGACGCGACCCTGTTATCCTGGATGACATTCAAATACTTAGCATCGTTGAAGAGTCGTATGGTTTTGATATTAAGTACTAGATGAGTCAGAGTAATAGTCATAAGACGCATGTGAACGCTTTAAAGTAGACATTACATCTGTTTAGCATGTTTGTTAAAGAGTATTGAATTTAGTTTGTATGCTAGTACCAGGCTAGTAGTAAACAAATTTTTCACAGTTGCCGTTAGCTAGTTTGGGACTTTTCGTAAAATAATTGATTACTATCTACGACTAGCAAATACAAGCTACGACAATTTGTACGACTAAGTTTCCTCCTAGCCTCGGTTAAATTGGACTGGTTACCTGTGAAATGAGTTCAAAGCATAAGATTGAGAGTCTCTTCCTTCGATTCAATGTGAACTGCAAATCATTAAATTTTTTTAAATCTGGCTGTCTGCTACTCGTAGTTTCAATGAGTGTTTAGAAATTTTCGTTAAAGCATTTACTCGTATAATGAGATTCGAACAAGTTTTATATTGTACAGTTCATTTGCTTTTACGTTTTGAGATCTTTTAGAACTTTTAAGCAAACAAAGAAAAAAGTAAACCTCCTTAATAGTTTATATGTTTCGTTGATAACTTGCTTGTTAAGTAGAGTTGCAAAAAAAGCCGGTACCAGCTAAATGGGTGCGCTACTTGCAATTTTCAGTATTCTTCCAAACTATTCCGAAGTGACTAACTTTGAATTTTATCAGTTTTGTCACGGAAAATCAGCATATTTCTTTATCCAAATAGCTTTTAGGATTCAAATTTTTCAAAAACTTCCAGGTTTTGCATCTAATTACAATATAATTTGATATACCTATAGCTGGCATGGAAGCCTTTGGCAGTATTCTTCAGTCGCTAATTCCTTAAGCGTAGATCTGCCACAGCATTTTGTCCATTACTTGTAGTTTTACTTTCGTAACAAATGTTGGTTGCCGAACAACGGAAGATGTTTGACTCTCACTGGCATTGGGTCTGCCTGAAAAGTATTCTTGGCATAAGCATTGCAACAAATTATAAGTCCTATCTTCCTAGAATTGCAGGCAATGGAGAATTGCCTAAATTTTGTTGGTGAAAGTGATTGCACGTACTCGTAGTCTAAGCAGTTGTTGTATAATTCTGTCATAGGGCAATGACTGAGGGTATGCAACAACCGATGGAAAGTGGGTTTTAAGTGTGAATTGTATTGGTGCACTGTTATCTATTTTTGTTATTCTGTAACACCTTAACAAATTTTATTTAGTAAGCCAATGTTCAAATTTTCACTTCCCAGCCTTGCTTAATATTTGTGGTAATTGTGGTTGATTTTTAATAATGGCTCGGGACTTTGGAATGGATGTAGCAAATACAGGGTGAGTTTTTTAACTTGAGACATCCAAATTACTCGAAAAATACGCGATATCGCGAAAAATGTTTCAGACAAAAGTCACAAGGTTCTGAAGGGGACATAAGATAGTGACCACGAGTTTGACATTCAGCCCCATTTTCAAGGTGAAACGCAGGTCACTTTTGATTTCTTTAATGAGAACCCCTATTTTTTTTTGACAGATTCGTAATCTGCGTGAAAAATTACAATTCTTTTACATGAAACACTTTTTTCAAATATGCGTTCTTTTCCCTTCAGAGGGCGCGATAAAACTTTAGACATCAAAATTACTCGAAAAGTACGAAAAATCGCAAAAAATGTTTCAGACAAAAGTCACAAGGTTCTGAAGGGGACATAAGATGGTGACCACGAGTTTGACCTTAAGACCCATTTTCAAGGCCAAACGAAGGTCACTTGATTTTTCAAATAATAAATCCTGATTTTCATTGCTCAGTCGTATACGCAAACTAAAGAGTGATCACCTTTTTGCGTACATCCACGTAAAAACAAATAAGCTTTCTCTTTATAAAATACTCGTATAGTATATCCCCGCCTACACCTCTTAGATAACTTTGATCTGAAGCTGCCTGCCTACGGACTAGTGTCATTATTTCTTTCTTTCAGCGACCTCAACGCGCGTTATGATTGAGTTTACAATGCATTCCCTGTTTCAATCCAAAATTTTTGCGGTTTATATTCTATTTCTGTAAGAAAATTATCCAGCAATGGAACCTGCGAGGTAGTGACATTCTGGACAGACACCGCCGGAAAGGCAGTATGTTGAGATCTACGCTTCAAAATCCATTTGACCCAGCTTGTAAATGAGCTCACGTGAATACCAGACGTTCGCAGTCATACAGCAAACACTCTGGACTTGTTTTTAACTTCTCACCCTGATATAAGTAAGGATAATGTGCCCTATGGGCCCTATTGACTCATCAGACTACTATGTTACATCAGTTAATTTCTCATAATCTGACTATGTGGTCATGAGAGAAAAGATTTCTAAAAAAACCCGTATGCCAATATGAGACAGACAACCGAAGCAGAAGCTTGCCGTTATGCTTCTTCGATAAAAGCGTGATGTCGCTGCTGATGATCACTTATACTATTCTCGTTTGATTGAGATTCTTTATGCCTCATTGCGTTAAGAGTGTCAAACCAAAAGAAAAAGGCCTCCTACAAGTCGAGCTCTAAAGAGGCTGTCAGGGTCAGAGAAATATTTGTTCAGTCCTACAAGGCCAACCACCCATGCTAACGACCTTTTTATGGTGGCAAATACGAGTACAACCAACAATCTGTCGAAAGCAATATAGCCGCACTTAATATTTCTAAGCCATTTGATAGAGGTTGGCATCAGGCTCTTTTATTGAAATTTCGTGCACTTGAGACTGACGACTCCCTTCTCTTTTCTCTTTTCTCTCTTCTCGATTAAAAATTACCCTTTGAAACGTTAATTAAAGATATCTTGGATGGTTTATCTGATATTCACAAAATAAATGTTGGTATGCCCTGCAGCTTGGTTCTGTTTCCATCACTATTTTCATCACTTTTCATCAACTGCTACCGCCAGTACTCTCTGCTATTCATGTTCGCTTCTCGACTTACGTCCCTGCTCTTCGGTAGTAGACCAGGAATTGCAGCGTATCCTAAACTCATTAAATCCCTATATAATTAATTCATCACAAATTTAAATTTTTATACTCAGCCATTATTCATGAATGGCACTGACATAACCGAAATTGAAAAACTTTCTCGATATAATAAGCCAGCATTGATTGCTCCTGATAAAGATTTAAAAATTGATGGCGCACCGTATGCTATAAGAAATGATTTTGTTTTATGAAGGATGCGTTCGTTAATAATGTGTTTGTTTTTACTCGAACTAAAACAATAATAGAGAGAAAAATACTTTCCATCTTAAATTTGTACGTGTTTAACTTTTTTGTGAAATTTAAACAAATTTGTTGCTTTTGTTACGTCACTTTTGTTGCACAAAAATATTTATTTAAAAGCACAGCTATAGGTACAAAATACATATTCGCAAAGCAAAATAAATCGATTCAAGTAAGAGAAACATATTTAATTGAGAACATTTTTGTAATATATTTGCGCTGAAGAATTTCGCACATGCCTTTTACGAACCGAATTCTATTTGCACAGGCCTGTAAACTAAATGCAAGTTAAAAAAAAAACATTTGCAACTTTGCGAACTTACCCGCAAGCCTATTCAACAAGTCAAATGACATTTGGAGTGAGTTGAATTGTTTTATTGGCATTGAATGCTTAGACAATAAAATGCACATAATAATGATTTAATATATTTGCTCGATGGTAACTCTGAAATTACTTTGTACTCTCTTGTGATCTTTTTATTATATGCAATATACTTACAGTATCATTCTGGCACTGGCACTCTCTTAAATTTAGTTCATTACATTTTTTTTAATCACCTAATTTTTTTTATATAATAAATAGTTCTTCTTGAAGCTGAAAACTCAACTGTTGATTTCTTTTGCATAAATTGCAATAGGTGATGGGTCCACTTGCATGGGATTTAAATTAAAAGAAAAGATTAGTTTGTTCGGTTATACAAATATGTAGTCAAAAAAAATATATTGTAAGTAAAACAAATTTAGTAAAGTAAAGTGAATAAAGTGGGTTCTTGGCTGACGATTACTGCACAGACTGCAGAATTGTGTAGAGTTTTATTAAAGTACCTTGGTAAGAACTTTTTTTATGATGTCGAACCAGAACGATGAGATAAATACTCACTCAAGAAGTTATAAAAGGAGGATCTTCCAGCTAAAATTAGTCGTGGTCTCTTTTTGACAGTAAAACACAACGGGTAATTATGGCTTCTGTAGGTCAGCCACTTCTTCACATTATTAATTGCAAGATCGCAAAAGGGATCTGGGATAAAGTTCACAGTGTAAACGAATTAAAGTCAAAGACCAGTATATACATGCTACAGCAGCAGTTTTACAGCTTCGTTAAAGGTCCTCAGGATGATATTGCACACATCCAAGTTGCTGACTATTGTGCAAGAGTTATCTGATTTAGAGGAAAGTGTTTCGTCATCAATCGTCAATGATCATTACTAAAGTTCTTATGATTCTACAACCTTCGTATAGTCATTTTGTCATTTTTATATTGTATGGAAGTCGACATATCTAGATCAGCAGAGACTCGGAAATCTGACTACGAGACTTGTGATGGAAGGGGCACGTATAGGTTCAAACAATTGTACTGGTTTTGGGGATACCCAAACAAGCAAACTTTGTGGAATAAGCCAACTAGTAAAGGGAAGCAGCAGCCAAAACCAGAAAACTGTTTGATATGTTAGAAAAGGGGACACTGAAAGACTGTCCCAAGGGTTCTAGTGTAAGGCGTAGTAATGCGTTTGCTTGCGAGGTTCTTCTAGCCGAAGCTGTTTCTAGGGAAGATGCGTGGTTCCTATATTCAGGCGCCAGTGATCACATGACCAGCGGAAAGCAGTGGTTTATAAATTATAAGCGGTTTGAGCAACCTATTCCCTTTAAGCTTGGAGATGGTAACACGATTAAAGCTTTTGGCAGAGGGGATATTAACGTCGTTTCTTATAATAACTCTTCATTAAAAGAAAATTATTTGGCAGATATCTTATTTGTTCCGGAGATTCGTTTCAATTTTTTTTCACTTAACTGTACTCTAGACAAAGACTTAAAACTATTTTCTGAAAACTCAAAATGTGAAATTTACAGAGGTAATAAATTGCTTGTAGTGAAAGTTCGACGGGCAAAACTATCTAAGCTTCTTATGAAGGTGGTGAAAGGTTCTGGTAACGAGGCAAATGTGGCATCTGAAGACAAAACATTTTTGCGTGTTTCGCATGAGAGACACCAACCTATAAGTCATGTTAAAATTGTTTTCAATTCTAAAGACATTTCTTTTGGTGATGATGAGTCGTTCTTTTGTGAGGATTGCGTTTTTGGAAAGCAGCATCGGGCAGTATATAAACAAAGTCAAAATAGAGCGAGCTATATTATAGAGTTGGTCCATTCAGATCCATGCGGTTCAATGCAGCAGAATTCCATTGCTGGGTCGAAGTATTTCTTACTTTTTAAGGATAGCTTTTCGTACTTCAGAAGAGTTTTCTTTCATTAAAGAAAAAACTGAAGAACAAGTTTATTAGGTAAATTTTTCAGTTTAGTTGAAGCAGGAACTGGAATGTGTATATTACAAAAAAGTTTGTATGGACTAAGGCAGGCTTCAAGGTTTTGGAATAAAACCTTTTCCCACTTTTTAAGTATTTTAATTTGGTTCCATCTGGTGCTGATTCTTGCACCTTTGCTGATCTCAGGACAGTTGAAGATATTATTTTAAGCGATTTGAAATAAGACATTTTATTTATTTACTTATTAGAATATCAATATACAATTGACAAATTGTTACTAATATAAAAAAACAGGGTAGCAACGGCTTTCGGCTCTGTTAGCGTAAAAAAAAACATGTTTTTAGTAATACTGAGATTTATATCTTTCTAACATGTCTTTTAATTTCTCAATATTTCTTCCTTTGGGTACCTTGAGGAGTTCCAAGGGTCTTGATTCGGACTAGGGTTGTTATGGGGTGCTAATGATGTTATATTTAATTCCAGGCAACTGTCAAGGTTTCCCCGATAACTTGGAATTTTCACTAATTCCAGTACTGGGTTCGTTCACACGCCGGGAAGTGCTTTGATGGTAGCTTAACCTGGGAAACAAAATCAAAAACGTAGTTGAGCGCCACGTGATTCTTAAGGAATCGCAAAACCTTGGATTAAAAGAACCCAAAAAAAAACCGAATTTTAAAACAAAAGGAAATCTTCCCCGAAAAAAGAAACAATGACGAAAAAAAGAAAACAAACAAAATTTTGAAACGTTATAAATACTCCGTTGGAGCACGATGATTTATTGCAAAAATGAGAAATTAACGGCACACTCGTCGATAGAGTGACCGGCTTTTTCACAGTCCCGAACACACAAAAAAAACTAACGGATCGCGTGCCTCATCTAATCTCGAGGTAGTTATCGAATCCGCGACCTACCGGAGTCTTTATTTTTCAATTTAAAAAAAACGAATTCCGCGCTACACTGCACTATTCCTTTCACTATATTTGGTTCTTTTTTCTGGTGGTTTTATGCCCCTTCTGACACAGTTTTCCTTTGTAAATCCTTTTGTCCGGCTACCCCTTACTATCCTTCGTCTTATCCTTTCTCCTCTCCCCCTTTTTTTTTGTTCACCAAGAACTTACGGTTTGAAAAAAACTACTTTACTTTAGGTACTTCTTTTTAACACAAAAGAAAAATTGCTTAGCAATTTCCAAAATGTTCCCACTCGAAAAAAAAACAACCTCAGCCTCTACCTATAGTTTGCTGATCGTCACCAAAGTGACTTCCAGATCTCTTTCATTACACATACTCCCGCAGACTCTCACACCTAATCACACACACATTCATTTGACTCTAGTGGACCCAACAGCTACACGACTAGCAGACTTTGCTTGTGTGTGCTCCCGTTTCCAACTAGGCCTCTCATACATTCCAATTGTTTCCAATTGTACACATTCGTACTAAACTCCTCAGCCACTGAGTTCTCTCCCAGATAACTGGGAACTCCACTGAGCGAGTTTATGAGAGTTTGTGTATCCTAGCTATGCCTAGCTATTGCCCTAGACATTGGAAGTAAATGGAAAATTGCGAGAAGCAATGTTTCTCCTATTGCTGACCCCATCGCAGTAAACAAAATAGCAGAACAAAACAAACGCGAAGAAGAAAGAAAGTCTGATCATGCATTTTATTTTTTGTTTACATTCTGTTGTGGGCCTTTCTGCTGCCCTGGTAACTATTGTTATTTTTTTGTTATTGTTATCGTTTATGTTTATGTTATGGTTGTTTGCTATTTTTGTTATTATTATTATTTGTTGTCGATTGTTGTTATTGTTTGTGGTTGCTGTTCTTGTTCTTGTTTATGCTTGTGTATTCCCTCGTTGGTGGCTGTCTTGTAATTTGGCCGTCCACCTACAGCCTCTGCTGCTCCATCGGTGGGGTGCTGGCTTCAAAGGGGTCATCGTCCCTTCACCCATCGACCCTGACTTTTGCAGCTGGTACTTCGTTGGGAAGTGTCTTCATATGTTGGCTATCCGCCCGCACAGAATTGTTGCTCCTCCGTAGCTCCCTCGATGGGGGTGTAACTATATCGTCATCTCTTCCCCCTTAGACATTTTAAAGTTAGCATCCACATGGATTACGAAATGTGATACTTCTTGTCTCCACATCGATGGCAAGATGTGGCGTTCCTCAAGCCTTTGTAAAACTTGACTTTCTTTGGGGTGTAAGCTCCGGGGATCATCTTCCCCCACCCGTCATCATCGTGTTGGGGTGTCTGGCTAGAAAGGACCGTCCGTTCCCACCCATCGGCGACTTTCAGACGTCCTGTCTGATGCTGCCCGTTGCGAGTCTCCCGTCTAGCCTATGGGCTTCGACAACGGTGTTACTGGTGGACCTTCTGTCACACCCTGGACTCCTAGTTCGTCGTGGGTCTCCCTACCATCCTAAGGGTTTCACCGACCTAACCACCTAGTCCTCCTCTGCGAATAAACTAGCCCGAGGTCTGTGGTCGGTGGGCCACTGACTGATGGGACCGTGGCTGCCCTCAACCTCCGTCAGAGCTCGGTCTTCCCACTCCAAAGAAAAGAGGGAACGAAGGGACAAGAACAGGAAAGAGAGTAAATCTGCTGAAGCAAGTCGGGCGGGTTGTTGGTGGTTCCTTTTTGAAACAGGTCTTGATGGGTGTATACAATATGACCAAGGCGGTGTCGGATAGACAATTTTATGTCAGATTTGGGCATGTCTGTTGGAAATTTGGGCTGAAATTTTATCGAGTTGACAGTTTTGTAATGGTGGTTATAACGTTCCCATTTAAGTAGTTGTTTGCTATGGCATGTCTGCTTGATGTATCGCTTTAGGCCAAGACAAGAGAAGGTGTTATAGGTGAGAGCTGGGGCCTTAAGCACAGAGTTTGCAGCAGCGTCTGCATATTCATTGCCCTTAAGTTTTATCTTGGATGTTGATTTAATTAGGAGATCACGAATTTTTGCTACAATGATTGTGTCCTTACGTGGTTTTACGATTCATTGTCAGGCTGTCAGAGGAGATTATTAAAATAAATCTTACTAAAGCTTTGGTGAATTTTGATTTTCTTTATTTTCGTTTTTCTGTACTTTACCACTACAAAATCTGTTTTGCAGATATTGCACGAGCAGTTACTAGAAAGGGTCCGGTTACAATATTAGCTCCAGGAAGAGTTGTAGGATCCAGTCCACATAATTTAGAACAGGAGGATCCAACTATGCAATGCCAGCCACAACAAGTAAGTTGTGTTCGATACTGAAATTTTATATAAATTTATTTAACATATATATGTAAATGCAATTAAATTTTAACGTAAACAAAGTTATATATTATATTGATGAAATGTCTGAACATGTTTGCTAAAGGTAAACAGGTAAATACGTAAAGCTTAAGTGCGATAACATATTTTTTTTCCAATATTTGATAATGCAGTCGTGGGCATCAAATTAATTCTACAATACTATAATTTATACTCTCACAATGTGCCGAAGTAGTTCTTGTAATACGAGTACATATATCTTTCAATATACCTGCGCGAGTTTTTGTTGATTATTTGTGTAACTTGTTTCAAGTCATTTCATCTCATACTCGTAGCAGATTTCATCGATATCTTCCAAATGGTTTGTGTCGCAGTCTTCTGGTTGAAAGGGGAATGAATTCATGACGGCATGGGTTAATCTCACTTAAAACTGTTAATTTGAGATATGCTGCGAATCTTTTTTCTCACTTCTTCTTTCTTTTCTCACTTCTTTTTTCTTTTTTGCATAATTCCAGCTCTTTTTTGCACAATTCTAACTCCTTTGATGATATTATTGTTAACGTGCCATTTTATACGTACATTTTTGTCTATCAACAGGTGTTCGCCATCCTATGTTTGTTATTCGGTCTTGGCGTCCACTTCCTTTGTCTGCAGTGCTATCGCGGCCACAATGCCTCTCCTTCTGTATCTTCATTTGGTGCCCCACCTTGTCAACCACATTTCCAACAAGTTCTTTGTACCTGTAGGGAGTCCCAACCGTTTCAACCATCAGCGTAATTCTGTTGACGAATATCTCACGACGCAATTGAATTTCCCATTGCGTTGATTGCGTCTTTTGCCTTGATTTGCTCCTTTAGTTTTTGGCACTTTTACTTATGTTCGATTGTACTCTTCTTTTTTTTCACTATCATTCGATTGTGCATTTTTTTTTACCAATTGTACATTATTTTTCTCCTTTTTTGTATTTTAACTATCGTTCGACTCTTTGTTTTTGTTTTCACTGTTTTCTCGTCTCCGGTTGTATCCCACTTCTGAGGCTACAATCTATAACTTGCTTATATTTCATGACACAAATAAAACACGTCCGGCTTCTTTGATCCAGAGATTAAAACGAGTCGAGCTGATTGTAAAAACAACGAGTACTCGTTCGAAAAAAGCGACCTCAAACAAACAAAGCTCACGCACCACTGAACACTCTTCGGAAGTTTCTGTTTATGAGTCTGATGATTCGTGGATCAAAGAACAAAACGAACGCACTTATGAGGTTGAATACAAAGAGTTTGAGTTTTGTATATTGGCAATGATGATTTGCGAACAGCGTTAATCGTTTGGAAACATTTGGCTCGTTTGCGAGTATATGAATACACTAATGAAGTTTGTGCGTGGAGACATTTTGGCTGGCAGGGGAACCTTGATAACTATTAGGTGCGCAACTATGTGACGAAAATGCAATTTTATTGTAAAAAAATGGTTACAAATTCATTCAAATTACAGCCCATCGTTAGCTATCCATCTTCCGGCAGAGCTTGAATACCATCACGGTAAAATTGTTTTGTGTTTTGAGGCTATCCACGAATCAACCCATTTTCTGATGTCTTCATATAAGCGGAACTGTTGATCAGCCGGACCATGTGCTATCTGACGAAACAAGCAATAATCGGACGGCGCAATATCTGGAGAATATGGCAGGTGGGGTGCGATTTCCCATATGAGCGTTTCCAGCCAGGTTTCAACGCGTTAAGCAACGTATAGTAATAATACGTAATAATACGTAATAATAAGTAATAATAATAATAATAATAATAATAATAATAATAATAATAATAATAATAATAATAATAATAATAATAATAATAATAATAATAATAATAATAATAATAATAATAATAATAATAATAATAATAATAATAATAATAATAATAATAATAATAATAATAATAATAATAATAATAATAATAATAATAATAATAATAATAATAATAATAATAATAATAATAATAATAATAATAATAATAATAATAATAATAATAATAATAATAATAATAATAATAATAATAATAATAATAATAATAATAATAATAATAATAATAATAATAATAATAATAATAATAATAATAATAATAATAATAATAATAATAATAATAATAATAATAATAATAATAATAATAATAATAATAATAATAATAATAATAATAATAATAATAATAATAATAATAATAATAATAATAATAATAATAATAATAATAATAATAATAATAATAATAATAATAATAATAATAATAATAATAATAATAATAATAATAATAATAATAATAATAATAATAATAATAATAATAATAATAATAATAATAATAATAATAATAATAATAATAATAATAATAATAATAATAATAATAATAATAATAATAATAATAATAATAATAATAATAATAATAATAATAATAATAATAATAATAATAATAATAATAATAATAATAATAATAATAATAATAATAATAATAATAATAATAATAATAATAATAATAATAATAATAATAATAATAATAATAATAATAATAATAATAATAATAATAATAATAATAATAATAATAATAATAATAATAATAATAATAATAATAATAATAATAATAATAATAATAATAATAATAATAATAATAATAATAATAATAATAATAATAATAATAATAATAATAATAATAATAATAATAATAATAATAATAATAATAATAATAATAATAATAATAATAATAATAATAATAATAATAATAATAATAATAATAATAATAATAATAATAATAATAATAATAATAATAATAATAATAATAATAATAATAATAATAATAATAATAATAATAATAATAATAATAATAATAATAATAATAATAATAATAATAATAATAATAATAATAATAATAATAATAATAATAATAATAATAATAATAATAATAATAATAATAATAATAATAATAATAATAATAATAATAATAATAATAATAATAATAATAATAATAATAATAATAATAATAATAATAATAATAATAATAATAATAATAATAATAATAATAATAATAATAATAATAATAATAATAATAATAATAATAATAATAATAATAATAATAATAATAATAATAATAATAATAATAATAATAATAATAATAATAATAATAATAATAATAATAATAATAATAATAATAATAATAATAATAATAATAATAATAATAATAATAATAATAATAATAATAATAATAATAATAATAATAATAATAATAATAATAATAATAATAATAATAATAATAATAATAATAATAATAATAATAATAATAATAATAATAATAATAATAATAATAATAATAATAATAATAATAATAATAATAATAATAATAATAATAATAATAATAATAATAATAATAATAATAATAATAATAATAATAATAATAATAATAATAATAATAATAATAATAATAATAATAATAATAATAATAATAATAATAATAATAATAATAATAATAATAATAATAATAATAATAATAATAATAATAATAATAATAATAATAATAATAATAATAATAATAATAATAATAATAATAATAATAATAATAATAATAATAATAATAATAATAATAATAATAATAATAATAATAGTAATTAAACAACAAAACACTGTAGCGCTGGCGGCCCGGTATGGGCCATGGCCTAGCTTCTTCACGCTCATTCGTGTTGCTCATGTTTTCATTTTTGTCACATCTGAGCGGAAGCTTTTTCGTAGGCTATTGTACTTTCGGGAGTTTGCCATTGCCCGCCGGAAGGGTGATGGCCATTTGGAAAATTGTTGATGTCCCAGCCAGGAATCGAACCCAGACTCCCTGCGTGATAGTCTAATGAGCTAATTGTCGCACCATAGCCACCGCCAAAATAATAACAATAATAATAATAAAAATTGAAAATCTTGCATCCTGAAGTGGTAACCAGTGAGCATGGTGTGTGTGTCTGTACTCCATATTAGGAGCGACCCATAAATAAAACCTGGCAGAAGGTTAAAAATGCAACCTAATCAAAATGGAGAGACAACTAATTAACCGAACAACTATACTGCCACCATTTTGGGGCGCTCGGGCTAATTCTGGAGCTACCGTTGGAGTTAGCAGTTTGCGAACCGGTAGTGGTGATGCAGAATCGCAGGACATGCACATCGGGATAACTTAAACAAACAGACACCTGCGGTCAAGTGGCAGACAAATACCATCCTCAGAATTTGCGCCAGTTCGGACTGTTTCGAAGGCTATAATACCCGAGGTTATAATACATGAGCTGGATCCCGTAGACAACGCATAGCATGGTCATCAGATATGAATAAAGACATTCTGCGGTGTCACCACAGAGATCAAAATGTGGAAGCAACACACCTGGATACAGAGAAAGACCGTACGAGCAGTTCATAGCCATGTACCCGCAACTTGCGAGAAGTCCTAGCGAACAAAATGTAGCGGATAGAGTTAGAGTAATTAGAGCCCGACAGCTTTTGCCGAACACGGAGCTATCAGGAATCGAGCAGAAAATAATGGAAGAGATAAGACCACGACACAGACCAAGCGTCTCTTGTGGCGAAAACAAGTAATGCATCGCCCGATGCGACATTTCAGCGCCCGTCGAAGTCTCATAATCCAGAATTTCTGACGAACATACTGCATACACAGCTGCATCCCGCTATGCTAAGTACATATGCGCCTCCCTGAGGATTAGGGTCGTCAACCCCTTGGATGGTAAAATCACAGGATGCGTGCTTTAATATGCTAGCGACGCATCTTGTAGGCGACCTCCAATTTTAAGGATGCCGTCCGCATCTTTGAATGGGCTGAGGTTTTGGTTGGTGCTCGTACGGTCTATTTGCCTATTTTTGTCAATATGATTCGGCTCGCTCATGTATGCCTCTTGCTGAGTGACCTTGACCCAGTGAAGAAGTGCGCGCTCTCGTTCTGTAGACGTTACTATTGGAGCAAGTGTCACTTTTTGAATTTGCTGTCTGCCACCTTTGTAATAAGGCCGTGATTCTTAGAATGTCCTGTAGCGTTGTCTTGCGATCAAGTAGGCCAACACCATCAATGCTTAGGCTCGTTGTTCCAGATATAGTAAACCTTGCCACGGTTTGTGTCCTTACCTCCATACTTGCTCCGTCTTATTGGGTTAAACTCAATTGCGTCGGGGCTCGTGGCCATTTCGTCCCCAGACTGTTAAGCCCCTGTGGGCTCTGCCACCATAATTTTGATCCTATCAGCTGATCTGGTGTAGCTCCTCTTGGAACTAAGTCTGCTGGGTTTTCTCCCGAAGAGAAGTGTCTCCAGGGTTGGCTTTTGGGTAGCTCTTGGATTTTTTTCACCCGGTTGGCAACAAACGTCTTCAGCTCAAATGGTGATTTTGTGATCCAGTGGAGTGCCACTGTATAAAATAGGTTCTCAAGATGTCTTAAAATGACACGGCTTTGACAACCTGGGTCATCAACTTGCACAACTTGCACATAGCTCTAGCCTTGGTATCGTGACTGTGTTTAGTTGGGCAACTCGAGCTTTATATGCCACCAGAATGCAGGTGGTATCGCTCTTGCTCAAATCTGAACCCAGGTAAACTACTGCTGCATATGCCCGTTCTGACGCGTCAGCGAATCTATGCAACTGTAATGACCTTGCTCTTTCGCTGTCCAGTCACCTCGGAACCCTAACGGATGCCTAATGTTTAAGCTTCTGCCGGAGTTTCTCCCATTTGGGCTTATGCTCTGCGGGGATTTGCTCATCCCAATGCACTCCGGTCCTGTATGATGATTTTTGCTCTCACGATTACTGACGCGTTGTACCCATTGGGGTCATTTTACCTCGCGACAGCACAAACGATTGCACGTTTCGTAGCCTTGCTCTCACCTTCGTCTTCTCGCACCTTGAAGCGGATCTCACCTGTGGAGGAGTCCCAAACGAGACTCAGTATCGTGGTCCCAGTTTCCTCCGGGAGTGTGTGTTCTTCACTGCCCCTCTTTGTGCCAGCAAAGGCTGATAGCACCTGCTCGCTGGTTGAAGTGAAAATCCGACTGTACTCAATGATGACACTTTGGCTTTGGTTAATTTTACTGCTTCTTATTCTGTGCCCGCACCCTTAAGCATATCATCCGCGTAGAAGCTCCTTATTATGGCTTCATGTTGTTGGTTATATTCGCGCATGAGCTCCACATATTTCTTCTTGAGCTCGCTATCTGCACTCAGGTTTTTCTCTAACTGGAGAAATTATGTCATGACGACTGCTGTGGAACTGCCTTATTTTTGCGCGTGTGGTTTAGTGGGGATAGTGACGACATATCATCCGTAGCGGTCGCGCCGATATGCGCTCCTGGAGTTCTCTTCAACCCATTCATCGTCCGCGGACACTGCCACTGGTTGCACCTCTGATAGTTGTATTGCTAAAGCCTTGCGTTTGGATCGGTTGTGGTTTGCCAAACAAAATCCGACCGGAACTGCGCCGTCAGTCCTGAGTCGTATTTCTCGATATTCCCTTTAATGACTTCTACCCATATCTGTGCTCCAAGTAGCATATCTGTCCTAGCTGGTTTGTTAAAGTCTTCGTGGGCAAGTTTTACCCCATTGTAAACCGTGAACTGTGCTTGCGATAGGTCTCTGGCAGGGAGATATGACGTTATCTTCTGAATGACAAATAAATGGCAGCTTATTGCAAATGTTGGCTCAATCCTTGATGATAGACTGAGGTATACCGTTCCTTTTAGTCGCACGTTGCCATTTAAAACAAATTCCTTGCGCTTGGAAAACGCACTTGCACTTCTAAAGGCCCATTCCTTGGACGCACCGCTTCGTTATTAGATTTATTTGACTACCAGAGTCAAGTAAAGCCCTTCCCTTAATTGTATGTCCTGCATTGGTCCTTACCTTGAGGCGTGCCGTAGCTAATAGTGCGCAATCAAGTTCTTTGCAACCCTGCTCATAGTGTTAGGTAAATCCCAGAATTGCGAGCGCACTGTTACGGGATGACGTTCTCGTTGCTCCCTTCGGGTCGTGGTATATGTACAGATTGCCATACTATACATCCGCTTCACTTTCTGCTGCTGTTGAGATAGTCGGATGACTCTGTTTTGACCGTGCTACCACAGGTAGACTCTATCCCGTCGGACGCTGTTCCGGACAAAGCAAAGCTGTTCTGGACAACTCTGCGCAATATGCCCAACTCTTAAGCAATTCGTGCATAGCCTCCACCTCCGAACCTTGGCGCTTCTGTATGGACAGCGCTAGGCGCTAGTACAACGGATGTTGTCCCTTACGCAGAGGACATTTCACAAAGGTTCCGCTCTAGTAGGGTTGGTTGGCCTCTTGAATTGATCATAAAATGCAGAATCGAGTGCACTTCGTCTACTTTCGAGGAACTCAAACAACTCTTGTAGTGTGGCAATCTCATAGACGTCTTCCCTGGTCATCTGCCAAGCGCACGAGAAGCGAAATAAATGAACGCTGGCTTCGTTTACCAAATCACATATTGCCCTTGCACTGGAATTGTCATTTCCAACGTTAGAAACCACGTGCAAGGTATTTGGATGCGCATCAACGATAGTCTGCTTATTATCGAAGACCTCGTTCAGCTTTGCCCATGCTCTTGCATAATTTCCCGCCTTCGGGCGGGAGTGCCTTCTAATATATTTGTCGGGCGCTTCTAGTTCACCTGGGGTCGTAGCTTTTTCCACCAACGACATGCGCTCTCCCAATAATTTTTCATATTCAGACTCAGCTTCCTCTAATTTAATTTTCAGGAATTCTTTGTCCGAAGACTTAGCTATTCGGAAAATTGTCGCCACATCGCCTATCTTGAGTTGTTGCCTTGTTTCTTGCACAACTGAAGAATGATCGGTGCACATGGACTGTATTCTTTTTGCTTTATTGTTTTTTCCTTTGCACTTTTTTCTTTGAGCAGAGTCATAGCTCGCACCATAAGACCATGTGTGGCTCGCAGCAGTTCAAGTCGACTCTTCGGAAACTCTGTGTCCAACCACGGCATTGAGCATTGATGTTATCTCGAATGCTTTTAAGGCTGCACATTACTGCACTAATGTTTCTGAGTCTGTACTATCATTATTATTTTTTTACACTATGTGCATCAGTTACTTCGCTTGTTCTTTGCACGATTGGCCTAATGGCATGCACTGCTCTAAGGTTTAAGAATGTATACACTCATGCCTATGCACAATAATTTTTATTTTTAGTTTTGAATTGCACCGCACTGTACGATTGTCTTGATTGTATTTAAAAGTGCGGTATGTATGTACCTAGGTCTGTTCGTTCGCTCTAATGCTTTAATTGTTTTTTTTCGTATTTTATCCGGCTCGCTTGACCAAATGCTCGGAAACCCAATTGGGAGAGCTAATCTTCTTATCCTTTTATTAACCCTTTCCTCGTTGTACGAATTAATGCGTAACGAGTTTTCCACTTTTAATGCATCGCTGCTGCTCCGCTTATGGGATTGGCTATTGTTGTAGACCGCAGAACGCATCTATATACTAATCGGTCTTGGACCGCTTCAGTGGTAAGCCCCAGGCGTTGTTGCGTTGTTACAGTTGGAGTGACCGTAGTTGATTGCGCCCTTTTAATCGGATTTTCCAAAGATCTTCTTTGAACGTGGCAATACCAGCTTATTCTATTCGCCTCAAGCTGTTCGGTAACCGAATTCTTTATTTATGTATAGTTCCTCTTATACGCATAGACCAAATGCTGTCGCATTTAGTGACTCCACTAACATTTTCATTTCCGTTGCCGTCATTTTGTTTTTAAACACTTCGTACTTGTCCAGCACTGAGAACCATACATAAGAGCTGGTCTAACAACTGCAATTTAGAGTTTCCCCTTCAATTTAAGTGGAAATTTTCGGTCGTAAAAAATTCCCGAATTTTCCCCGCCAATTCATCCACCCTACACTCACTCTGCGGGTTGCGTCGTCATCACAATTCGCTTGATCCCAAATGCTTAAAGATAGTGCTTTTCGGGAAAACTATTCCGTCTCACATTATATCCGGTACAGGTTGCAACGGATGCGCACATGGGCACGTCAAATGCTCAGTCTTTTCAAAACTGATTTTAAACCCGTTTCTCTCTAGCGCATTTTTCCATGAATCTAAGGCGTTCAGCAAATCTGCGACGTTATCGCTTAGTATAACTGCGTCGTCAGCGAAGAGAATTGGCGTTATATTTACTTCGCGCATGCAGTCTTTTAAAAGATAGTCGAATAATACGTTGGGAGAGCTAATAAATAAAACGCAAGTTGCACTGATCAAATTATTTTATTTTTGTTTGAAGTGGACTATATTTATAAAAGTGTTGCTTAACTATAGAAATGATCCGCACTGTTTGGTGTCTGCTCAAAAACCATAACTTACTCTGCAATGTCACCCTGAATATATAGGCAACGATGTTACCCTCGATGAAAGAATCCCTGATGCTTCACTTCTCGGTCGCAACCATCTTCATTAGCATGTTAATATCTGCCGCTGTTGACAAGGGGATGTTATGCGCACTGCTCTATGTCTCAGTCACAACTACCGCTATTCGAAAGATGTTATTTTCCACCTTTGGAGTTGTTGGGTTTCTTCTTGCTCAATGATGACATGGTGCTTGCTCTGGGCGTGATTGTTGTTCTAGGTTTTGGTGTTGCCATCTGCTCTGTCATGCCTTGCCGAGCTCCTTATTTCTAGCCATTACAATAATCAAACATTAAAACCAACGTACACTGGTACCTCTCTTGTTCCCATTCCTAAATTTCACCCACGCTATGTGCAACTATTTTAGGGGTACATAAAATCCCTTGTGCACGCGCCAATTATAAAAAAAAAAACAAAAAAATTAAAAGTCTTAAATTTAAAAATAGTTGAGGAGATCACAATTATTAGATCTTGCCTTTTGCATGCAGGCACCAGGTAAGAAAAACAAAACTTTGACTGCTTTGATACGAACATGTGTTCAGAGATTTGAATTTAAAGTTGAGGGCAGCCTTGGAAAAAGGACTTACCAATAATAAAGCAATGTACAAAAAGTTTACAATAAAACACCGAAACTGTGCGTTTTCTTTTTCCTAGTTGTATTTTAGCATTACGAGTATATTTCTTTTTTGAATAAAAACGGTTTTACGAACCTATAACTCTACTAAGTACAGTCTACATACAATTATCATTTTTCTCTAAAGTTAAAATCTCATATTGTAGTTTCTATCAAGAAACATTTGGTCCAATCGAGCATTGAAAAACACAATCATTGTAGTTTGGATATATATAAATATAATTGACAGTTTTACAAACAATGAAGTGTATTCATTCGTGAAGGAAAAAACCAAGTTATAACAATAATTTCATTAAATACATATATACATATATGTACAAATACTCAGTGTGATTAACAATCATATTTAACAAAAAAAAAAAACCGCGCCGGGTTTACATAAAAACGTAAATTCTCGCGCCGCGAAATCAAACATATACATTGTATAATTATATACCAGTACCTGCAATTTCTTCGCCCGGACCAGACAGCAACTGTAGCCATTGAAGAACTTCTTAGCCTGGACCAAACAGCAACAGCAACCACTGAAGAACTGAATCAGAGAAACCACCTGAATTAGTAGAAGAATTAGTAGTGGTCTACGAGCAGCTAACGGATATTTACCTGAAGTTTAAAGCAGAATTGATGTATGCACTGGAACTATGTAAGAAACCATTCACAACAGTACGAGTAGCAATGTGTACAATTACAATATCCACAACAGCGACATGCTGAGGGGGAAATGAATTGCGCCTTCCGAAGATCGATATACCGAAGCTTGCATGTTCGCATACAACGTGGCGATCATTCCATGATCTATTTAAGTCCTTGGTGCACACTAACAACTCCTTAAGCGACATTGAGAAGCTGAATTATTCAAAGTCGTCGTTGAGAGGGGAAGCAGAACGTCTGCTCCAACATCTTCAGCTTTTTTCTGATAATTACGATAAGGCTTGGGCGCTGCTTACGTCACGTAACGACCAGAAGCGTGCGCTGGTGAATGCACAGCTGAAGTTACTTTTCGAGTAACCGTCGTTAGCAAAGGAATCCGCAGATGGAGTGAAGGAGCTGTTGAATACCTCCCAGGAATGCATACATGCATTGGGGAATTTTCAGTAACAGGGTGTAAAGTGGGACACAATTGTCATATTTATCCTGCTTCAAAAACTTCCATGTTCTATTCAGCAACTTTGGGAGGAGAAACAGGCCAGCACAAAGGAGCTTCCTACGTGTTAGCAATTTACCGAATTTCTTGAGATGCGTTTTCGCACGTTGGAAGTAGTAGAGCAGTAAAGTAGGAGTTCTTCGAATCCAGGGCGAATCGACTAATCCTTAGGCAGTAAACAGCGATCACAAACGAACCAGTCCAGGGTGTTCGTCGCAAACCAGGTATCTAGGATCGTCATATGCAAGGTATATCAGGAAGCCCGCATTGAGAAAATGTACACGATTCCTCAACATGGACCACCTAGAACGAAAACAAATGGTCAAAAATATAGAGGTTTGCGAGAATTGTCTTGGATATAATCACCTGGTAAGGGAATGTTCCAGCTCAAAGTCCTGCTTCTTCTGCCAACAGCGTCATCATTCGCTTCTGCATGCGAACGAAAATCCATTGGTCGAAAATACACGCAATAACGAATCAAATCGGCAGCAGCCAGCTAGTTTCCATGCTTACCAGGTAGTCATAAATCCAAATTCGCCTGAGTTTCAGCCGACCGGGGAAGCACTGCCGATAACTAACCGAATTTTGCCCGCTACAGCCATAGTGAAGGTGAAGGGATCAGATGGTAGGTTCCATCGCCTACGCGCCTTTGTCCGCCATCGCCAAACTTTTCTACCCTTTCGGCCGGATTTCTCAATGCATCGTAACGACAAAGAAAATCATGCCGAATCTTTGGAGTATGGGTTCAAATTGGGATGAACTACTTCGATCTACGTTAACGATCTAAAGCCTTTGAACAGGACCGCCAAGAGCTGAATCCATTGAAATTCCACGGTGGATCTACAGAATGCAGAACAACAAAGACATCGAAGCGCATGGATTCTGCAATGCGTCTACAAAGGCATATGGAGCAGTGCTGTACATGCGGATCATAGACGCAAATAACAAGATTCATATGCATCTACTAATGCCAAAAACGAAGATAGCACCTATAAAAAGACCGGTTACACTTCCTCATCTTGAGTTTTGTGGAGCAGTTCTGCTAGCTACGCTCGTAGTCTATGCTATAGGGATCCTGGGAATACCGACCCACAAGGTCAACACATGGAAGGATTCCACAATAACGCGGGCATGGACACGAGCACCGCCAACAATATGGGGAACAAACCGCGAAGCATGGATCTGGAGACATATTCCTACTAATGCAAATCCGGCGGACTTAGCATCACTGGGAGTCCTTTCGTCGGCACTACAATCATCCGAATTATGGTGGAAAGGTCCCAAGTAAGTAAGAAATCGATGGGAATACCAACCAACCCGACCAACCCGTCGATATAACTAAGCGTGCAGTAAAGACATGCTGTGCCGAAACCGTCGAACGGGATAGCATCAGCCAGGTCATTCACCACTACTCTCGTTTATCAAAAGTGGTGAGGGTGATTGCATCTTGTCTTCGATTTGCCTCCAATTGTAGAGCCACAAAGGTTTCCAGAAATATTGAACCGTTAACTGCAGAGGAGTTGGAGAAAGCGCGATAATTAACCGTTAAGTTTGCTCAAGGGGAGATATTTTCGGACGAACTTACGGTTCTTAGGAAGAGAGGAACATCAAAGCAGCTAACAGCGCTAAACGCGTTTCTCGACGTCGTCTGGAAAACTCGATACTAACCTTCAACGAACAGCATCCGATCGTACTACGACAGCAGCACCATCTTACGAAGCTGATAGTTGAGGATGCTCACGACAACACCCTACACGGCGGCATCCAACAGATGATCGTATATATCCGCAGGACACACTGGATTGGCCAAATTATCCGCAGCGTGCGGTACCACGTTTATCGTTGCACAAAATGCTATTGGCATAAGGCGCAAGGAATGCAACAACTGGTGGGAAGTCATCCAGCGTTAGGGTACAGGCAAATCAACCATTAATTAACACCGGAGTAGATTACGCGGGACCAATTGGGCAAATTTTACAAAGGATACTTCGCCTTGTTTATATGTATGGCAACAAAGGCTATACATATTAAAGTAGTTTCAGACCTAACAACACAAACGTTTCTAGCATCGTTGGAAAGATTCATCGCGCAAAGAGGGACTTGGGCTCACATATACAGCGATTGCGGAACAAACTTTGTGGGAGCCAACGCCGAACTCCACAGAATGTTAAGGAATGCGCAATACGACTGAAAAGACGTCGCTGGGCACTTAGTGAATAAAGGGACTAAATGACATTTCGTTCCCCCCGCTTCTCCTCATTTCAGAGGGCTCTGGGATGCTGGGGTGAAATCGGTTAAGCACCATTTAAAAAGAATTGTGGGGAGCGAGAGGTTGACCTTCGAAGAACTCAGAACGCTTCTTGCTCAAATAGAAGCGAGCTTGAACTCAAGGCCTCTTTGCCCGCTTACAGAAAACCTGGAAGACCTTAGCGCCACCAAGCCAGGAAATTTTTTAATCAGAAGGGCCTTAAAATCTGTACCACAAGGTGATACCCTAACAAAACCGATCGGATATCTCGAGCGATGGAAACGACTTCAGGTATTAGCTGATGTATTCTGTCGAAAATGGAGTACTGAATATCTAACTAGGCTGCAGCAAACACCAAAATGGGCACAAATCAATGCAGTGCCGAAAATTTGAAATTTGGTTCTAATTAAAGACGAACGTCTGCCTCCATTTCAGTGGTGTCTAGCGAGGATACATCAGTTGCACACTGGATCAGACGTGCTTACGCGCGTCGTGACGCTGAAAATAAAAAACGGAATGGTCAAACAACCAATAGCGAAAATCCTTTACCTGCCGTCTAACGACGCCAACGAGGAACAAACAATTTTTTAAGGAATACACAAAAGGGAAAACATCAAATTTAATGAACAAAATTTAATGAAAATAAATTAATAAATATAGCATAATTCAACTCATAACACTTCCTACGAATGTGTAATATTTATCACTAAAATTGTAATTTTCAGCGTATTTAATCCTACAAAATGATTATGCAATAAATAAAAATGAAAAACAAAGAAGTTTTGTTTTAGCTAAGGCAGTAGTGAGTGCGCACACTACATATTCCCCATAGCGTAGACAAAGACCTCAGTAATTTCCTTAGCAGACCACCAAACCTCTGTTTAACAAAGACAAGGGCGATCATCTTAAAGTCAAGTTCTGTAGTCCGAAGACAGAACTCCGAAGATCTAATTGTGAACTTAACTTTATCAACCTAAAGACCTTAAATATTAAAATATCTGCGCTCAACTATTTATCACACTTCTTACAATGAATATTACACATAATTTATGTTATAGACACCTAATACGACAATTTATAACTAAACTCAAACTGGATCAACACTCCGAAGATCGATCTAGGCTTTCGACATCAATACACAGATTTTAATCAATTAAACAAAATATATTCACAAAAATTTTCCTCCGTCATCCAGCTGCTGCAACCCTTATCAAACACAACTGCAAAACTCGATTCAAACATATTAAGTCCAACAATAAAACTTTCACGAGAAATTAACAATAAAAGGAAGACATGACCGGCAGTTTAATAAACGACAAAATACTGAATGGCAGTTGTATACTAGATATATTTATAGGTACTGCATTTCGTGCATGCATATAGTCAGTTGGAGTAAAAGAGATAGATATTGCCATATTACATATGTTTTGTTCTATCGTTGTAATGATTAAGTGACTGTTGTCCTTTTCATGTTATGTGTTTTAAATCTCATATTAATAATCTTATTTCTCATTGCATGAGTGTCGGCAAGGTAGAAACAAATTTCCAACATTTTCATTATTACATAAATATTGAAATTGGAAATTGGGATCGAACGAATCAATTGCGAACGTAGTTCACTGTCGGCGGAGAATGTCGAAACATAAAACAGATGGTTACAAACAATCAAACAACATAACATAAAGCAATGCTGATGACATCAAACAAACACAGCCACACAGTCAACAAATCTTTACACAAAAAATGTCAAATGATACAACACCAAACGAACAAAAACATAAGCGCGAAAATTATATGAATTAAACTGGAAATAAAGATTTTTATTATAACGTTTTAAAACACCGAAACTGTGCGTTTTCTTTTTCCCAGTTGTATTTTAGCGTTATATTTCTTTTTTAAATAAAAACGGTTTTACGACCTATATCCCTACTGAGTACAGTCCACATACAATCATCATTTTTCTCTAACGTAAAATTCACATGTTGTAGTTTCTATCAAAAAACAGCAACAGCAAAAGGGTTAACTCAGAGAAATCTGCCATTCCTGCAAATACAAGCAGCTCGTATACGTACTATAGATATTTGGCTTTAAAACGAAAGTAAAACAAAGAAACCGTTCATCTAAAAAAAACGAAAGTGAATGATGCACAAAAGGAACAAGGAGAATCTGAAAAAGGGAAGTCTTTAAAGATCAGCCAACGTAAAGCAAATTTGTGTAACTTGAATAAATTATATTAAAACAAACACAAAAAAAACATTAAAAAAAAATACTTATCACCAATTCTTAATTTCATTTATAAAATTATTTTCAATTGTTTTCTGGCGAGGCTTTTATGGGTCCATAACGTTTTTTAGGAAACACACTTACTGCTTATTGATTTACTAGCTAGGATCATAATTTGCTAATAAGGAGCATTTTTATTTTACATAAGTAAAACATATTTTTTCTTAATTTCATTTAATACACTAATAACAGAACTTACAACTTTTAATGCAGACTGACGGAGGCGCTGGCATATTAGGTGGCATACTGGGTGGTTTGTTTTCAAAACACCAGAATGCGAATCCAAATGAAAACGTGAGTTTTTGTTTTTGTTCCTAATATATACATTAAGTCTTATATTATTCTATAACTATGCCAAATTGAAAAATGGCAGTTATTTTAAAGTTTAAATTGGTTCTTTATATTATTTATACATGTAGTTCAGTTCTTATTTTAAGCTAGAAGGATAATGTGTACCACATTGTGCATAAGATCTTTAGCATACGGTACGTGTGAAACGTTTAAAACAAAAAATATATATAAATATATTTTATTTGTTAATGATTATTTTTATGTATAATTCAGTCCTTTTTCCCCTAAAGTCTCCTCTGTCTTGTTCACGAGTTGCCTCCATAAAGTTCTAAATGCGCCTACATACAGGGCAATATGTACACATAATTTTTAAGGTCGTGAAGTCCTAAAGACTAGTTTCGCTCTACAAATTCCCTTCAGTTTCCTTCTTTTTTTCTTAGAACGGCTTGTGTTTAAACAAATAAATAACAAATTTGAAATCTATTTTGCCATTTTTTCCATACCATTTATTTACAAACTGAAACAAACGAGCAAACATGTCTGCCCTAAACCTCTGAACTAGAGCTGCATCAACCTTCCTCTACACCCTCATAACATTCATTAAAATCGTCAAGTGATAGTCTACCCCTCAGCTCCAATGTTATAGAAGAACAGATGCCCAAGAAAATCACTTTACTGTGGCAGAGCTTTTCCAGGGAAATTTCCAAGCTACAAAGCGACCTCCTTTTGAAAATTGTGGCAGGTTCGGTGAGTTGGAGCCAACGATTTTATGAGGTCCAGAAAACTCTTTCCAACTAAAAGGAATGCATAGAACGGCACGGCAGATTTCAAATCTGCTTCACAATTACTTGCAGAAATCACAGCTTTGCGAAGCGGTACTCCTTGGGATACCAGTTCTTCCCGAAGAGAATTTAAAAACATTGCTTAACCGATTTCAGTCTTCAGTCTGACTGAGTATAATAAATACTACATCCCCTACCTGATTCGCTCTTAACACTTTCCCCAGCCTCATTGAGATTATTGTCATTTGACCGTTCTAATAAAACCTTATTTTCTTCACATACAACATAAATACATGTAGGATTATTTCCCAAAAAAAATTAGAATACTTTGAAAATCTTTTTTTCCCGATCTTAACTACTCCACGATTCTTTATCAACTGCCTCGATGCAGATAGGAAAAACTAAAACTACCCTGCCTGCTGCTTTACATACATTCATGTTACATACATTTTACACTGCTACGTTCTGCATGGTTCGTCGTGTTCATCTCTGCTTACGGTTCGCGTGTACGTTGGTGCGTATGTATTGTGTTCTTTTCTTACCTATGCTTGTTAGTTCGATGTCTGTAGCATAGCGGTCGTTTGTCTGGCTTTGCATCCCACATACATATAACTATAACAGCAACTCCTATAACAACAATAGCAGCAGCAGTAGAAGCAAATGTTCCGGCAGCGAGATTTTTATCAATGATTCACTCACCGAGTACACACAGGCTCTCTTCATGAAGGCAAAAGAGATAGCATAAGAGAAATGCGCTAAATATGTATGGTACAAAGCTAATCAAATTCTTGTGAGAAAGGTTGAGGGAGGAAAAGTTATTTCAATTAAATCATTTAATGACCTTGAACTTATTTAGTGCTCTATTTTTCATTTATTTATTAATATGATGGATGAACATTGTTTAAGAGATAACTTTTCATTCCCTTATCCTATTACTTCCAACAGTGATAATGTTTTTACCAATAGTTCCTATTGTAATAACAAACTTTTTGTTATGCACCAGAATGTCAGAAGTTTGAAAGAAAACTTCGCAGAACTTGTTACTCATCTTGATTCTTTTAGATGCATTGCAGATATTATCGTTGTTTCTGAAATTTGGATATACAGCTTTGAAACAAAAGATTATGTTATTCCCGGATTCATTTTTTATCCTAACACGAATGAAAATTACGCAGCAGGTGGTGTCGGGTGTTTTGTATAAGATGAATTTGTGATTCTCGGTGTTCAATGTATCGATTTTTTTATCTGCAGATGTCTTAAAAGTTTTTCTTAAAATTAGCCACGAAGTGTTTGTTTTTGTATGTGTATACAGACTACATATATTTAGTGTTGTTCTGGCCATAAAAGAGTTCTCTGATCTAATGGAAAAGGAAAAATCTAAAAATTTAATTATAATTGGGGACTTTAACATTGACATCTTGAATAGTTGTGAAACTGTTATTTAGCTCTTTTGGCATCACATGGCGTAGCTTGTTTCATTAATGAGCCTACTAGGTCTGCATCTGGTACATGTTTAGATCATATCTATGGACGATTCCGTAATGTCTCTTCGATTAATTGTGAGAAATGTGTACTTGATCTTATGTTAACTGACCACTCCATGATAGGACTCATTTTAAATTACTCTAGAAGCAATATTTGCAAAATTCCTAAATCCCCTACCAAGGTTATGAAAATTAACTTCAGTAACTTAAAAACCAGTCTGTTGTGTGAGACGTGGGATGATATTTACTTATGTAGTGATGTTTCAAACTCTTTTACTGTCTTCTCTAATATCCTAAATACGTACATTGTAAGTTGTTCATCTTCCTTGTCTGCTAAAACAGAGGTAAAAAAGCTTAAACCTTGGATCTCAAGGTTCTTAGTGAACAAAGTGAATTACAAAAACAATCTTAGGATCAAATGGCACCCTGAGCTTAAAAAGTAAATATAAAAAATTGTGCGCTGAGATAAAAAAAATTATTCCTTATTGTCGGGATACATACTTTCGTTATCGATTGAATTGAGCTAAAGGAAATCTGAAAAAAGAATGGCAAATAGTGAACAGTATTCTCAATAATTCTTCGTCTTCAAAAAAACCTACTGTTATACGTGTCGATGGCCGCAAGGTTTTCGATAAACTTGCCATTGCTAATACATTTAACAGCTATTTCACTAACATAGCCTTCAGCTTACAGCCTAGTCTAGTACAACCAATTTGTTCTTTATGTTCGTCTTCTCATACTAATGCTGAACCACTTCAAAGAAACAGCTTTGTATATAACGCCATAACTTCTCTTGCGGTGTTAAAAGTAATTGGCACTTTAAAAAATTCGAATTCATGTGGTGCTGATGGCGTTTCGAACCTGTTCGTTAAAAATTTGCATGTTTCTTAGCTGACGTATAAGCAGATGTCTTTAATCGATGTATTTTTACTGGGATTTTTCCAGAAGCCTTGAAATGTGCAAATGTGATTTCTCTGTTTAAAAAAGGATCTGCTGCAGAGTTATGTAACTACAGGCCTATCTCACTTCTTCCAGTCTTCAGTAAAATCTTTGCAAAACTTATAAAAAATAGGGTAGTGAGCTTTTTAAATAGAACTGAGTTCTTTAACCCAGTTCAATTTGGATTTCAAAAAGTCAAATCGACTGAAGATGCACTTTTACAGTTTTATGCTTATTGTTGAGCACCCATCGACAATTGATTACACTGGTCATCAATATTTTGTTACAAGAAAGGAACTTGTTAATTTTAAATTACCTACCTACCTTCATTTTATTAGTTTGTTACATTTGTGGTGACATTACTTTTAAAACTCAGCGAAGGAATTTGACACCATTAGTAACTAAGCTATATGGACAGTATTTTGGCTTTCCCATCGGACAACAAGACAAAGCGTGGGTTCCACACATCTGTTGTGTTACATGTGTGGGTCTTCTCACTGGATGGGCAAAAAGATCTCGATCTATGCCTTTTGCAATCCCTATGATTTGGACGGAACCAACGAACCACTCATCTGATTGTTATTTTTGCCTTACTGATACAAAAGTTATTACAATTAAAACAAAAAGTCAAATCGACTGAAGATGCACTTTTACAGTTTTATGCTTATTGTTGAGCACCCATCGACAATTGATTACACTGGTCATCAATATTTTGTTACAAGAAAGGAACTTGTTAATTTTAAATTACCTACCTACCTTCATTTTATTAGTTTGTTACATTTGTGGTGACATTACTTTTAAAACTCAGCGAAGGAATTTGACACCATTAATAACTAAGCTATATGGACAGTATTTTGGCTTTCCCATCGGACAACAAGACAAAGCGTGGGTTCCACACATCTGTTGTGTTACATGTGTGGGTCTTCTCACTGGATGGGCAAAAAGATCTCGATCTATGCCTTTTGCAATCCCTATGATTTGGACGGAACCAACGAACCACTCATCTGATTGTTATTTTTGTCTTACTGATACAAAAGTTATTACAATTAAAACAAAAAGTAAAATGAAGTACCCTGACCTGCCATCAGCTAAAAGACCGGTCCCTCATAGTCAAGATCTACCAGTATCAGAACCACCTCAAACTAGCGATCTGTCCTTTACGCCAGAAATCGAAGTAGCGACATCGGATCCTGACTTTCAAGAAGCTTCCTTATCCTCATTTAATGAGCCACATCTTCTATCACAAGGAGATCTCAATGATTTGGTACGTGACTTAAATTTGTCCAAACAGCAGGCAGAACTTTTGGGCTCTCGATTAAAGGGATGGAATTTATTACAACCTAAAACAAAAGTATGTTACTTTCGCAATCGAGATGAAGAACTTAAAGGTTTTTTCTCACAAGATGATCAACTTTTATTTTGTAATAATGTCTATGGCGTAATGACTGTCTTGGGTAGAGAATATAAAGCAGAAGAGTGGCGTTTGTTTATTGATGGCTCAAAAGTAAGTTTAAAGGCTGTTCTTTTACATATAGGCAAAAAACTTCCCTCTATACCATTAGGTGAAGCTTCTAACATGAAAGAGTCTTATGAAACTATTAAAATTATCTTGGAAAAAATTCAGTATAACGAACACAAATGGAAAATTTATGGAGATTTGAAGGTGATTGCCCTAATTTTAGGATTACAACTGGGGTATACAAAATACTGTTGCTTTATTTGCGAGTGGGATAGCAGAGACCGAAAAAATCATTATATTAAGCAAGACTGTCCTAAAAGGCAATTTCTTACTCCAGGACAAAAAAAATATTAAAAACCCTCCATTGGTGCAGCCTGAAGATGTATTTTTACCACCTTCACACATAAAGCTTGGGCTTATGAAGAACTTCGTGAAAGCTATGGACAGGAGTGGTGACGGCTTTTTGTATTTGAAAGAAAAATTTCCTAAGCTGAGTGAAGCAAAAATTAAAGAGGGCATATTTGTTGGCCCTCAAATCAGGTAATTGATGAAAGATGATATATTTAAAGAAAAGCTTAGTAATTTATAAAAATCAGCTTGGGAATTTTACATGAAAGTAAATTCCAATTTTCTAGGAAATCATCGATCAAGTGACTATAAATGTATTATCACGGAGCTTTTATCTACTTATAAGACTTTGGGCTGTAATATGCCGTTGAAAATACATTTTCTTCATTCACATTTAGATTCTTTCCTAAAAATTTGGGTTCTGTCAGCGATGAACATGGTGAAAGATTCCATCAAGACATTTCCACCATAGAAAAACGATATCAGGGCAAGTGGAGCCCACGTATGTTAGCGGATTACTGTTTGACATTAAAACGAGAAGTTCCTGAAGCAAAATACAGACGAAAGTCATCAAAGTAAATTCATATTAATGTTGCAATAAATCGAAATAACTTCTTTTTGTTGATAACAATTCAAAATTATTTCTAATATGTTATAAAATGGTATTCCAAAAAAAAAACTATTCGTACTTAAAGCATTTTAATTTTATTTCTAGTATCCTTATCCTTGTCATAAACATAACTCGACAAAAGTCTTCATGTTACATGCAAAAGTTGTTTTTTTGCTGACCAGTGTTATTTGTATATTTATTTTCATATTCATATATCATTTGTTCACATTCATTTGCTTATTTTCTAAACTTTGAAATTTTTTCTGTTAATATTTTTTAATGAAGTAATTCTGGAAACATTTTTGTTAATATCTTTTGTACACCTTGTAGACTACTTTGCACGCACTGAGCATTTACATATAATACATAGCATATACATACGATACATCGATTTTTTGTTGCCTGTTAGCAGGTGCCTACATAGTGGTAATCTCCCCCACAGCATTCGCAAGCCACACGCATTCAACCGGTTTCTTTGCTGTTTTTCTCATTCGATCGTCTGTAGATCAGATAAAGCCGTTAATAATCTCTCTGAGAACATTCGTTAAATTTCTTTTGATAATACATACTCGTACTATGTACTTATGTGGGCTGTTGAATGCTGCTGGGCTATTATCTCGTCCACTCAAATTTTGGAAACACTGGAGGAAACAACCAAGAGCTAAGTACCAACCAAATAAATATTATAACGTGGACTTCATATTGTGCACTTTATGATGATCTTCTTCCTGCGGTTGATGAAAACACTCACGCGAATTTGATAGCAGACTTCGGGGACTAAGAGAAGTATTTTTTCGCTCATGCAGCTATGTCCCGAGCAATTAATAGTCGTCAGCCGCCTACGCCCTTCGTCGACCCCAATTCTCGATTCCCAATTCTTACGTTCTCGAGAGGCTGGCAACTCAGAGGGACACCAACGTACAGCTACCAAAAATTGTTATTCCGACATTTTGTGGAAACTACAAAGATTGGCCGTCGTTTTGAGATCTCTTTAAAGGCTCCGTGGATAGCAAACCAAATCTTACGGCCACTCAGAAATTTCAATATTTAAAATCCTTTTTATCTGAAGAGGCGGCTTCGCTTATTAATCATATGAGTTTATCCGATGCTGAAGCATGGGCCCGGTTGGAAGCGCGGTATAACCAGCAACAGTTAATTGTGAAATCGTTCATACAATCTTTCCTTTCGTTTCCGTCTATGAACAGTGGAAATGTGCAGACTCTCCGAAAAATTACCGACGGTGCAGTTGAAGTCGTGCGTGGATTAAAAGCAATTAACCAAATTTCTCGCGATCCGTGGTTAATCCATTTGCTAGTTCGCAAATTAGATTAGGACTCTTACCAAGCGTGGGCAGAATATTCGCGTTCGGAGGATGATATAAAGATTGATTTGTTTTTAAGTTTTCTTGAAAAAATGTGCCATGCTCTTGAATCGCTTCAACCAACCACTCATTCGGTTCCTTCGCGTGCGAAACCTACAACATCACTTCGTTCACATGTTTCCGAAGTTAAAGAATCAAAACCAAAATGTCCACATTGCTTAGATTTCCATTCTTTGCCTCAGTGTCCAAAGTTCCTTCCTTGGATAATTATTCTCGACGCGAATTCGTAAAGACCCATTCGCTTTGCTTTAACTGCCTCCGGGTAGGGCACCCCGCCAACAAATGTTGCTCAACCTTTAGATGTCGCGTATGTAAATCATCACATCATTTGTTAGTTCATTTGGAAGATGCAGCAGCGAAACCATCACCGTCATCCAGTTATTCTCCCTCGTCGTCGCCTGCAGCTCTCCCTTTGCTTTCGACCAACCATTCGCATTCGTTCGCTTTGCCGGGACAACCTGTGTCTCCACTCATCAATAACCTGTCGCTTGAACCTGATCACCGCAAACAAACCATTCTTCCCACTATTTTAGCTATGGTTAAAGATATTCAAGGCAATCCTATTGTCTGTCGAGTGCTGTTAGACTCCGGATCGCAGTCCTCGTTCATTGTGGAGTCGTTCGCAAAATGACTAGGATATCCACGCACACATGCTCGACTTCCTGTTTGAGGATTGTCATCGTTGGACGCAGGTTATACCAAGGGTTGTGTATCAATTCAGTTTTCTTCATTAGTTAATTCGACAGTCTTAGCGGTTGAAACCTTTGTTCTGGCTTAGCTGACCTCGAATCTTCCACCTGTGAATATCAATGCGTCTGTCTGGGCTCATCTCACTGAATCGCAGATGGCCGAACCTGGCTTTAATATTTCGTCTCCTATTGGTGTGCTTTTCGGTGCTGATATTATGGTGTATTATCCAAGCAGGGCAGATTAGAGGAGAAGAAGGTTCACCAGTAGCGCAAAATACCTCGTTTAGATGGGTAATTACGGGAGAGTTTTTTAACCACTCTGAATCGGACCCCCATTCGGTTGAATGCTTTCATCTGACAATTGGCATTGATTATTTGCTTAGGCGCTTTTGGGAGGTTGAGGACGTTACTTTACGAGCACAAGATCTGACAGTTGTAGATCCTGCCGAACAACATTTCCGGGAATCGTTCATTCGTGCTGCTGATGGTAAATATGTCGTACTATTACCATTCAAAATATCAAATCCTGTTTTTGGTGATATTCTGGGTAATGCAATCTCTAGATTATATTCTATGGAGCGTCGTTACCGTTCGAACCCAGAGCTTCGTCAAATGTACTCAAATTTTATGTTTGAATATAGTCAACTCGGCCACGTGTCGCGCATCACTGCGGATGATAACAAGATGGACCCTGGGAAGCAGTTTTATCTTCCACATCACGCGGTGTTGAAGTTGGACTCTACAACAACCAAACTACGCGTCGTGTTCGATGGTTTAGCTAAGACTAGAAAGGTAATTCCTTAAACAGTTCATTATTGGTCGGCCCACCAATTCCGCGAGAACTTATTGGGGTTTGCCTGCGTTTTCGACAACATCGTGTAGTATTCACTGCCGATGTTATCAAGATGTTTCGTCAAGTTTGGGTGGAAGATCAGCACACGGATTTTCAACGAATTGTCTGGCGAGAAAATCCTAATGCTGAACTTCAGCATTTTCGGTTGCGTACGGTAACATAGGGACCCCATCAGCCCCATTCCTGTCTGATCGCGTCTTAAAATAGTTAGCTGAGGACTATCAGATCAAATAACCTGCTGCATCAAAGGTTCTGCTCCAAGACGTCTACGTGGACGATGTTATGACAGGGTCGAGTTCTGCAAACGACTTTATTGAACTCAAGGCAGAATTAGAGTCTTTACTATCGGAGGCGAAACTCCAACTTCGCTTACCATTCCTCGAAACGTTACCTAAGGACGAATGTGATTTCTACATCTTTGACCCTGAACGTTCAAACTGTTTTATCAAGGTGCTTGGGATGTTCTGGGATCCCCTTCAGGACGAGTTTTCGTACCGAATCTCAAATTTAACTCCTATCATGCCACCGACAAGACGATCGTTGCTTTCGGAAGTATCGCGTACTTTCGACCCTCTCGGACTCCTAGCACCATCGGTCATACTATTCAAGGTATTGTTTCAGGAGTTGTGGTCCTCAAACTTAAATCTTTGTTGGAATGATCGCTTACCTGATCTTCTAGCAACACGACGGATAAACTATCGTAATGAACTACATCTCTTCGAACAGCTTCGTGTTCCACGGTACGCCTTCTCGACACTAGCTGAATTTGAGTTACACGGATTCTCTGACTCCTCTTCGGTAGACTACGCCGCAGTCGTTTATAGCCGTTGCAGACTTCAGAATGGGATGTATCGCGTTAACATTATCGTCGTAAAGACGAAGGTTGCTCCTCTCAAACCAGTCTCTATCTTCCGACTCGAGCTCTGCGTAGCTGTGTTGCTGACCCGGTTGCTTTCGCTCATAACCTCTGCGTTGTCTTCAAAACTCTGTAACATCTTTGTTTGGTGCGATTCTGAAATTGTTCTTCATTGGCTGTCGTCACCACCTCGACGCTGGGCCCCATTTGTGGTAAACCGTACCGCTACCATCCTTGAAACTGTTCCACGCCACTCATGGCAACTCGTCGCGTCAGAACATAATCGTGCAGATTGTGCTGCAATGGGCCTCACACCTGCGCTTCTTCCTCATCAAGACATCTGGTGGAACGGTCCGTCGTGGTTGTCTCTGGATTCCTCAAAATGGCCGACTATTACCAACTACTTCAATAAATGGTCCAAGGATTTTGGAAAAGATGGCACATCGAGTACTTGACGTCTCCCCAAGAAAGGCCTAAATGGCAGAAGTCTATGCCCAATCTGAAGATAGGAGATCTAGTTGTTCTCAAGGAGCCCAGTCAAAATCCAACCAAATGGGTCATGGGACGCATAATCGACGTCAGCCCTGGTCGAGATAATTTGGTGAGAGTAGCTACAGTAAAGACAACCGCATATTCACCCGACCCGTGACAAAATTAGCTGTTCTGCCAATTTCCTGAACGCGTTCAGGGCGGCCGGGATGTGTAGCACTCATCGACAATTGATTATTTCTATATTCATTTTCATATTCATACATCATTTGTTCACATTCATTTGCTTATTTTCTAAGCTTTGAATTTTTTTCTGTTAATATTTTTTAATGAAGTAATTCCGGAAACAATTTTGTTAATATTTTTGTACACCGTGTAGACTACTTTGCACGCACTGAGCATTTACATATAATAAATAGCATATACATATGATACATAGATTTGTTGTTGCCTGTTAGGAGGTGCCTATATAGTGGTAATCTCCCCCGCAGCATTTGCTGTTTTTCTCATTCGATCGTATGTAGATCAGATAAAGCCATTAATAATCTCTCTGAGAACATTCGTCAAATTTCTTTTGATAAAACATACTATGTACTCATGTGGGCTGTTGAATGCTGCTGGGCTGCTATCTCGTCCACTCAAATTTTGGACACACTGGAGGAAACAATCAAGAGCTAAGTACCAACCAAATATATACTATAACGTGGTAGCAAACATTTTGACTTTTTTTATCTTGTTCATTGAACAATTTATTTCATCCATTTTTGAGTTATTAAATCCTAAACACTCATGTAATGTCTGACCTTGATGCCAAAATATGTACAGCGGGTTTATTTATTGACATCACTAAAGCCTTCGATATGGTCAACTACAATTTTTTGTGGAAGAAACTAGTAAAAACAGGTTTTCGTGGTTTTATTCTTAATTGGTTTAGGTCGTATCTGGAAAATAGGTCGATAGAGTAAAGATTGACGAGATTAGGAGCGAATATAAGTTCGTACATTTGGGCGTACCTCAAGGCTCCGTTCTAGGTCCTATTTTGTTTTTATTTTATATTAATCCGCTATTTGCTCTTAATTTTAAAGGAAGACCTACTGCTTTCGCTGAAGATATAGGTTTTGCGTATGGCTTGAATAGTCCTTTGGACTTAGTCTCCGACATTAATTGGGATCCCGACCTATTAAAATACTGGTTTGCCAAACATAATTTGGTTATAAGCTCCAAAACAAAACTTATGTTTTTTAATTTGTCTTCTACACACAACCTTGAAGCGAATGTGTGTGGTAGATACAAACTATCTGTTTGCAACTGTACGTCCGCTTCTTCCACCTTTTGTAGTAGTTTCAGCTGTAGTAAAAAAATGTTTTTTAATTGAGGAATTAGACGATTTTAAGTACCTCGGGCTCACAATAGACTCAAGATTGAGTTTTTCGGTGCACTTTGAAATATTGCGGAATCATTTTCATTTCACTCTTAGGCATTTCTTCTTTTTGCGCAATATCTGCTCTATGACGCTTTTAAAAACTATTTACTATGGCATTATTCAATCTAAGCTTCAATACGGAATTGCTTGTTGGGGACGTATTGTACGGAACAAAATTAACCCTCTGATAATTTTGCAGAAATACATCATAAGAAAAATTTGCCTTAAACCTAGAAGACATCCCACATTCTTCCTGTTCGTCACCTTTATTGCTTTAAGGTCTTGAAGACCTTCTTCATGAAATCTGGTAATCGAAATTTTCGATTAATCTCCAATTATAACTTACGTGGAAACTCGTCTTATCTATTATCTGTACCCATATTTCGTGCTACTGCTTTTCGTAATTTTTTTCTGTTTCGTCGTATCGCTTGTTTAACAAACTTCCTCATTCCATAAGGTCTTTATCAATATCTGGAATATTTCAAAAACTTGTAAGGAATTGGCCATTTCAGTGCAACTACTTTTATTTAGAATCTAATATCTCTGACATTCTGGTATAATCAAAATTATTTGCATTTTGTGTCTTCTTTTTTATGTTATTTATTCAAACATTGCTTTATTTATTTATTTATTTTTCTTATGTTATTTTATTAAGTTTCAACTTCTATTTGTTCTATAAATTGTTGTTCTTTTTTGTATCTTAATTTTGAATTTTGTAAATTATTCTTAATGGGTCACTCCACCCAAAATTTTATTTCATTTTGTAATGCCAACAGCCTCTTGAAGTGGCATTCAAACATTTTTTTCTCTTCCCTCAATAAATATTTCTTATCCACAAATCCTTCGCTTATAAATCTGTTGCTATTGGCTAGCACTCGACCCGGACACAAAACATTCTTGGGCAGCAGAAGTTAATTCTCAAGATGATAAACCTTTTACAGACTTAATCAGTCTCCAACGGTTACGATATGATCCCCTTTAATCGTGCCAATCATTTAATTGGTCAACACATCTCTGGGAAAACAGTCGGTTCCAATTCGTACACACAGCGCCAAAACAACTGAAAACAATAGCAATCATCGGTACCCAAGGTACGAAAATGAACATTTTCTCTCTCAGTGTTCTCAGTTTTTTGGACTAGATATTGAAAAACGTAGAAACCTTGTTAGAACACAATCGATTTGCTTTAATTGCTTTCTGACTAGACATTTATCAAAAGACTGTCGTTCTTGATATCGTTTTCGTATTTGCAAACGTCGTCACCATTCGTTAGTTCAGCGAGAAGATCCTAACACAATTTTATCGCTACTCGCTCCACAGCTACCTTACTCTGATTCGTTTACCCCTTGCAACCTCATTGTACATAAACTATATTCACTTCACTTGCTATTAGTCCTTTGATAAATAATCATTCCTTTGAGTCTACTTCCCAACATCAAACCATTCTACCTACCATACCATACCTACCTTATCAGGGGCGTTGTAGCGATTGTCTCTTTCTCTTGGACACCGGTTCACAAGCTTAATTAATTATCAAAAGATTAGCACATCTTCTCAGAGATCACCGTATTCTATTAGCCCAAAAAACATTGTTTAGTTGAATCGTTACAGGTCAATGAACGATCTTAACAGGTACTCTTCCAAAATATCTACATTCCCTATTACTTTTTACATAGCCACTTTATTCCAGCGATTTTGGGAATAAGAAGAGGTTTCTTACCTAAAACCTCAGCATTTGTATGTATTCGCGGTAGATATAGTGAAAATGTATCGCCAAATAACCAAATATGGGTTCGGGTAAAAAATGCTGACTTTCACCGAAACGTCTACCGTCAAAACCCTAGCGACGAGATACAGCACTTTCGACTACTTACTGTAACATACGGTACTTTCTCTCAGTTCGCGGTTCCAATTGTTGGGCACTAAAAGCTAAGCATAACCCTCAGGTTCCCGAATACCCTTTCGACAATCCAGAATATTCAACACAGCATATAAAGGTCCTCGGAATATTTTGAAATCAGCACAGATACTCTCTCTTTCCGCTGACCACATCCAATATAGACTCTATATTCTCTCCTTGCTATCAGAGATCGCTCGAATTTTCGACCAGTTCGGTTTTTAGCGCCATCAGTGATTCTTCTTAAGCTCATGTTTCAATAATTATAGTTTCTGAATTAAACCTAGGCTCGGATGACCCGTTGCCATTAGACATTTCGGAAAAATGGAAGCTCTATCGTAACCAACTGCCATATTTCGATCAAGTGCGGGTTTCGAGAAATATATTTTAAACAGAAATCAATATCGAGCTTTACGGGTTTTCTGACGCATCTTCGGTTGCATCAAGTCAAGGAAGGAATCCCCTGGCATTTTATATCACCTTCTGCGCCACATTTTGGTGGCTTAAGAAAGGCTGGGGTAAGGTCAATTACACTGCACTTACGCCGGGTCATTGAAGCAACAATTTTAACGCTCGAAGAACTTTATACTGTGCTTTGTCAAATCGAAATTGTTCTTAACTTTCGTCCTTTGTGCATATCAGACTCTGATTTAAACCCATTAACTCCGTCCCACTTTCTCTTAGGTGAGTCCAGTACAGTAGCTCTAGAATCAAACTATCTCGAATCTCAGTCGAGTGGACCATTGGAATCATCTCCAAAGCATCGTACAGGCATTCTGAAAAACGTGGCCGATAGAGTAGCTAACATCACTGTAAGAACCATCCAAATGGAAAAGGCTAGCGCGAGATCTCACTGTCATCAGGGAGTCGAGCCTTCTTCCCACAAAATTGGTTACTAGGCAGAGTTGAAGACATTACAGGATCTGATGAACGGTTCGTTCGAAACCGCAGCAGCAACGTTTGTTCGTCGTATGACTAAACTCGTTGCACTACTAAACTCGTTAACTACAATAATCACTTACTCGTACGTTCTAATAAACTTTTACACATTCAATTAATTTGTTAGTAGACATTCGCAAAAACAATTTTATTAATTTCTGAACAACTTGATCATCATTATATTCGTCCACTTTCATCTCGTTCGCAGCCAGCCCCACATCAATTCAATAAGCATCAAACAAATATACTACTGCAAAGTTACTGCCAGTGAAGTTATTTCCCAGCACTGATTTTGATAATAGCCAATTTTGGACACAGTGGGTTTTGTACATAGATTGGATGATTTCAAAGTAATAAGTAGCAGTTAGGCCAAGAAAATAGATGCCAATTCTCCTGTCGATTTTAGACCAATCAGTATTCTACCCTGTGTCTTTTAAGTCCTCGAAAAAAGATTATAGAAACAAATTCTCAGAAATTCTAAATATTTTACTATACACCAAGCAATTTGATTTCAGAGCATTCACATTTGCTCTATGGCTATGATCAACCTGCTTAAGGCAGGATTACGACAGGGATCACATAAGGGGAGATGTTATGGGTGTGACATATTGAGCAGGGCTTTTTTTGATTTCATGTATACTGCTATTTATGTCGAAGACTTCGGCGTAGTTGTTTATTATACACCACATTCTTGATACTGGTTCGAAGTGACCGTAATTGGAGCACTGAGTTTGGATAAGGAGAAGTGGGACAGATCTTAGATTGCGGGGATTGGGAGTGAATAAAATATTTTGTGTTATCCTCGTGCAGTCGATGTTTCCAGGCAATAACTAGTGTATAAAAAGTACATCAAAGACTTCACGACGTTTTTTTAGGGTGTGTATAACAATTAGTTTTAACTTACTTTCATAGGGAGGTAATCCAAGGTTGACCGCAAAATGCAAATCAGATGCGTTGGATTGCTTCGATTATTTGAATGTGGATACATTTATAGGGTGACTAAACCTGGCTACAATATTCCAGAAGAGGCCTTACAAAAGTAATGTACAGAGACATTGTAACGTAGGGGCTGGAAAATTTTTTGACCACCGTTTGATAAAGCCAAGTGTAGAGTTAGCTTTATTTATAATGGCGTCAGTATACAAGTTGAAATTCAATTCTCTGTCACATATTCTTCCTAGGTCCCCATACTTATGTAGTGGAGGGAATAGCCTCATCGCAGATAAAGTAGTTTCTTGAAGGCGGAAGAAGACGTTTGCGGGAATAGGTTATCGCTTGGCATTTGTTGACATTAAGCTCCAAAAAATTTTACTTGCACCATACCGAAATTTTATTTAAGTCATCTTGCAAGCAATGGGAGTTAGAAGGCATTGAAATGACTTTGGAAATTCTCATATCGTCAGCGAAAATGGAAAGATTGAAATTCGTTAAAACGTGATTTATGTCGTTTATCGTTAGGATAAACATGATTACTCCAAGGTGAGAACCCTGAGAGACACCAGATATTGCCTCAATGAGGTCGGATATTGAAGATGAATCTGTATTATCGATCTTTTAAATATGATTTGATCCATGCCACAAACGGAGAGGAAAATCCAAGTTTTTTTAGTTTGAAAATGATAAGCTGATGGAAAATTTTATCAAAAGCCTTGCTGAAATCTGTGGAAATTGAAGCGACTTCTTCACTGTCATCTAAAGCACAAAGCGTCCTAGATACGAACTCATTTAAGTTGGTGGTGGTTGATTTACCTTTCATGACCGTGCTGGTTTGTGCAGGCCTACAGTACGGAAGCAATTGTTGATAGATTATGCTTTCGAACAGTTTGGGTATGGGGAAGAGTTTCGCTATGGGCCTATAATTATCAACTTCGGCCTTGCTCCTTTTTTTATGAAGCAGGGAGAGAACCGAGATAGCTTAGACACTTTTTTATTACAATAGCCGGAAGTTCAGCAGGGCCGGACGAAAAATCATCTTTAAGTTTGGTAGTGTTTTCAGAAACCATAGATGTTGTTATATTTATCGAAATGGATCACGTCTCTGGACAGTTTCTCGTATAGTCAAAGTAACAAGAATCGGGTTCAGGCATTTGCTTACAAAAGGATTTGTTAAAATAACAGGCAAAGAAATTACTCGTAGCTATGGCTTTTGGGTCGGCAGAAGATTCACTAAAGCCATCTGACTTTATTTTGGTATTACTGGAAGCTCACAAACTTCTTCACCCTTAGTGACACGGCAATCAAACTTTTTGATACTTATGTGTCAGACAGATTTCAGAGAGTGAATTCTGGAGACAGATCCTCCCCAGTAAAGTGGTTAAGGCAAGGAGTTTATTACCAGCAGTCTGTACCCATACCACAGTGCACTTTGACTAAATAGATGGACTTGCTCTCCTTGTTAATGAGAATACCAGGCCCGTGACTAATGGGTTATTTCTTAACCCAAAAAAAACCTCGGGGATTACCCACACCTAAAAGAAATTTTGGTCTTAGAATCTTACCTGATATATTCGTTTGTAATAACAAAATGAAGGCTGTTGAATGCTGCTCTAGCTTAGGATTTAGTATTGATCGTAAGCTCTCAGGCTATAATCACACTTACGCAGTTATTGATCGTATTTATTTGTACCCAGCTTCGTTTTTTATTTCTGCGGAAACTAGACGTGAGTAGGTCTGCTGAGGTTGTCTACAACGCTCTTAATTCACTTTCAATTATGCTGCTCCTTACGTATACGATCTTCATAGGTGCGACCACACCTCTGAACATTTCAAAAAACTGCTAGGTTGCACACTACAACAATATATCAATGCATGAAGTTGTATATTTTCACATAAAATTATAAATAGTAAATCTTCATCGTATTTGTTTAACATATTCGTCTTTAGTCGTTCTATAAGAAGAATTACATTATAAAAACATCCTACATACATAATAACATAAATACCTAAATACATGTCGTTTATTTTTCATCCATATTGTCATACTTTGGAATCCACCCACAGCACGAATCAAAGCAATTTGAAACCGTGTAAACTTTAAGAGTGCAATCCTCATTTACCTCTCCGCCTGAACCAACCAGCACTATGGAACTCGTCGGGAACATACTATACCGATGTCGGAAAAGCCAATGCACCTACTAAAAATTTTGCAATGAACCATAATGTCTCTCAAAATGTAGGTGATGCACACACCAACACCCTCGTGAATAACACTGTTCAAGCTTTTGTGGAAGGTGGATTAAATTATTCTTTCCTACAGTATTTGTTACTGAAGAAGATATTGAATTTACAATAAACAACCAGCAAACTCGTCAAATAGGAGGTCTTGATATGCTTAGGAGCCTAAATACTGCCTAGAGCAGATATTGAATTCGTAGCATTTATTGTAAGCTCTTGTCGTAAAACCCATTATTTTCCTGATATATGGAAACGTGCAAAGGTGGTACCAATAGCCTCCAGATCTTTAGATTTAGATCTTTATCTTAGTAACCTTGGTAAGGTATATGAAAAATTACTTAAAGAACCTATATTTAAGTTTATAGAAACTCAAAAAACTTACCCAAATGAACAATTTGGTTCCAGAAATCGTTCACAGGCATGGTCCCGCTAGATATCGATTGTCCAGTCATCGTTTCCAAGTACATGACAATAGTGTGTTTTCTGACTTAGTATATTTTCAATCGCGTGTCCCACAAGGCTAAGTCCTTGGCCGTATTCTTTTTAATATCTATACATCTGATATTCTAAAGAAACCTTACTATATATAGGTTGCAGCATTTGCTGTTTTTCTCATTCGATCGTATGTAGATCAGATAAAGCCATTAATAATCTCTCTGAGAACATTCGTCAAATTTCTTTTGATAAAACATACTATGTACTCATGTGGGCTGTTGAATGCTGCTGGGCTGCTATCTCGTCCACTCAAATTTTGGACAAACTGGAGGAAACAATCAAGAGCTAAGTACCAACCAAATATATACTATAACGTGGTAGCAAACATTTTGACTTTTTTTATCTTGTTCATTGAACAATTTATTTCATCCATTTTTGAGTTATTAAATCCTAAACACTCATGTAATGTCTGACCTTGATGCCAAAATATGTACAGCGGGTTTATTTATTGACATCACTAAAGCCTTCGATATGGTCAACTACAATTTTTTGTGGAAGAAACTAGTAAAAACAGGTTTTCGTGGTTTTATTCTTAATTGGTTTAGGTCGTATCTGGAAAATAGGTCGATAGAGTAAAGATTGACGAGATTAGGAGCGAATATAAGTTCGTACATTTGGGCGTACCTCAAGGCTCCGTTCTAGGTCCTATTTTGTTTTTATTTTATATTAATCCGCTATTTGCTCTTAATTTTAAAGGAAGACCTACTGCTTTCGCTGAAGATATAGGTTTTGCGTATGGCTTGAATAGTCCTTTGGACTTAGTCTCCGACATTAATTGGGATCCCGACCTATTAAAATACTGGTTTGCCAAACATAATTTGGTTATAAGCTCCAAAACAAAACTTATGTTTTTTAATTTGTCTTCTACACACAACCTTGAAGCGAATGTGTGTGGTAGATACAAACTATCTGTTTGCAACTGTACGTCCGCTTCTTCCACCTTTTGTAGTAGTTTCAGCTGTAGTAAAAAAATGTTTTTTAATTGAGGAATTAGACGATTTTAAGTACCTCGGGCTCACAATAGACTCAAGATTGAGTTTTTCGGTGCACTTTGAAATATTGCGGAATCATTTTCATTTCACTCTTAGGCATTTCTTCTTTTTGCGCAATATCTGCTCTATGACGCTTTTAAAAACTATTTACTATGGCATTATTCAATCTAAGCTTCAATACGGAATTGCTTGTTGGGGACGTATTGTACGGAACAAAATTAACCCTCTGATAATTTTGCAGAAATACATCATAAGAAAAATTTGCCTTAAACCTAGAAGACATCCCACATTCTTCTTTTTCGTCACCTTTATTGCTTTAAGGTCTTGAAGACCTTCTTCATGAAATCTGGTAATCGAAATTTTCGATTAATCTCCAATTATAACTTACGTGGAAACTCGTCTTATCTATTATCTGTACCCATATTTCGTGCTACTGCTTTTCGTAATTTTTTTCTGTTTCGTCGTATCGCTTGTTTAACAAACTTCCTCATTCCATAAGGTCTTTATCAATATCTGGAATATTTCAAAAACTTGTAAGGAATTGGCCATTTCAGTGCAACTACTTTTATTTAGAATCTAATATCTCTGACATTCTGGTATAATCAAAATTATTTGCATTTTGTGTCTTCTTTTTTATGTTATTTATTCAAACATTGCTTTATTTATTTATTTATTTTTCTTATGTTATTTTATTAAGTTTCAACTTCTATTTGTTCTATAAATTGTTGTTCTTTTTTGTATCTTAATTTTGAATTTTGTAAATTATTCTTAATGGGTCACTCCACCCAAAATTTTATTTCATTTTGTAATGCCAACAGCCTCTTGAAGTGGCATTCAAACATTTTTTTCTCTTCCCTCAATAAATATTTCTTATCCACAAATCCTTCGCTTATAAATCTGTTGCTATTGGCTAGCACTCGACCCGGACACAAAACATTCTTGGGCAGCAGAAGTTAATTCTCAAGATGATAAACCTTTTACAGACTTAATCAGTCTCCAACGGTTACGATATGATCCCCTTTAATCGTGCCAATCATTTAATTGGTCAACACATCTCTGGGAAAACAGTCGGTTCCAATTCGTACACACAGCGCCAAAACAACTGAAAACAATAGCAATCATCGGTACCCAAGGTACGAAAATGAACATTTTCTCTCTCAGTGTTCTCAGTTTTTTGGACTAGATATTGAAAAACGTAGAAACCTTGTTAGAACACAATCGATTTGCTTTAATTGCTTTCTGACTAGACATTTATCAAAAGACTGTCGTTCTTGATATCGTTTTCGTATTTGCAAACGTCGTCACCATTCGTTAGTTCAGCGAGAAGATCCTAACACAATTTTATCGCTACTCGCTCCACAGCTACCTTACTCTGATTCGTTTACCCCTTGCAACCTCATTGTACATAAACTATATTCACTTCACTTGCTATTAGTCCTTTGATAAATAATCATTCCTTTGAGTCTACTTCCCAACATCAAACCATTCTACCTACCATACCATACCTACCTTATCAGGGGCGTTGTAGCGATTGTCTCTTTCTCTTGGACACCGGTTCACAAGCTTAATTAATTATCAAAAGATTAGCACATCTTCTCAGAGATCACCGTATTCTATTAGCCCAAAAAACATTGTTTAGTTGAATCGTTACAGGTCAATGAACGATCTTAACAGGTACTCTTCCAAAATATCTACATTCCCTATTACTTTTTACATAGCCACTTTATTCCAGCGATTTTGGGAATAAGAAGAGGTTTCTTACCTAAAACCTCAGCATTTGTATGTATTCGCGGTAGATATAGTGAAAATGTATCGCCAAATAACCAAATATGGGTTCGGGTAAAAAATGCTGACTTTCACCGAAACGTCTACCGTCAAAACCCTAGCGACGAGATACAGCACTTTCGACTACTTACTGTAACATACGGTACTTTCTCTCAGTTCGCGGTTCCAATTGTTGGGCACTAAAAGCTAAGCATAACCCTCAGGTTCCCGAATACCCTTTCGACAATCCAGAATATTCAACACAGCATATAAAGGTCCTCGGAATATTTTGAAATCAGCACAGATACTCTCTCTTTCCGCTGACCACATCCAATATAGACTCTATATTCTCTCCTTGCTATCAGAGATCGCTCGAATTTTCGACCAGTTCGGTTTTTAGCGCCATCAGTGATTCTTCTTAAGCTCATGTTTCAATAATTATAGTTTCTGAATTAAACCTAGGCTCGGATGACCCGTTGCCATTAGACATTTCGGAAAAATGGAAGCTCTATCGTAACCAACTGCCATATTTCGATCAAGTGCGGGTTTCGAGAAATATATTTTAAACAGAAATCAATATCGAGCTTTACGGGTTTTCTGACGCATCTTCGGTTGCATCAAGTCAAGGAAGGAATCCCCTGGCATTTTATATCACCTTCTGCGCCACATTTTGGTGGCTTAAGAAAGGCTGGGGTAAGGTCAATTACACTGCACTTACGCCGGGTCATTGAAGCAACAATTTTAACGCTCGAAGAACTTTATACTGTGCTTTGTCAAATCGAAATTGTTCTTAACTTTCGTCCTTTGTGCATATCAGACTCTGATTTAAACCCATTAACTCCGTCCCACTTTCTCTTAGGTGAGTCCAGTACAGTAGCTCTAGAATCAAACTATCTCGAATCTCAGTCGAGTGGACCATTGGAATCATCTCCAAAGCATCGTACAGGCATTCTGAAAAACGTGGCCGATAGAGTAGCTAACATCACTGTAAGAACCATCCAAATGGAAAAGGCTAGCGCGAGATCTCACTGTCATCAGGGAGTCGAGCCTTCTTCCCACAAAATTGGTTACTAGGCAGAGTTGAAGACATTACAGGATCTGATGAACGGTTCGTTCGAAACCGCAGCAGCAACGTTTGTTCGTCGTATGACTAAACTCGTTGCACTACTAAACTCGTTAACTACAATAATCACTTACTCGTACGTTCTAATAAACTTTTACACATTCAATTAATTTGTTAGTAGACATTCGCAAAAACAATTTTATTAATTTCTGAACAACTTGATCATCATTATATTCGTCCACTTTCATCTCGTTCGCAGCCAGCCCCACATCAATTCAATAAGCATCAAACAAATATACTACTGCAAAGTTACTGCCAGTGAAGTTATTTCCCAGCACTGATTTTGATAATAGCCAATTTTGGACACAGTGGGTTTTGTACATAGATTGGATGATTTCAAAGTAATAAGTAGCAGTTAGGCCAAGAAAATAGATGCCAATTCTCCTGTCGATTTTAGACCAATCAGTATTCTACCCTGTGTCTTTTAAGTCCTCGAAAAAAGATTATAGAAACAAATTCTCAGAAATTCTAAATATTTTACTATACACCAAGCAATTTGATTTCAGAGCATTCACATTTGCTCTATGGCTATGATCAACCTGCTTAAGGCAGGATTACGACAGGGATCACATAAGGGGAGATGTTATGGGTGTGACATATTGAGCAGGGCTTTTTTTGATTTCATGTATACTGCTATTTATGTCGAAGACTTCGGCGTAGTTGTTTATTATACACCACATTCTTGATACTGGTTCGAAGTGACCGTAATTGGAGCACTGAGTTTGGATAAGGAGAAGTGGGACAGATCTTAGATTGCGGGGATTGGGAGTGAATAAAATATTTTGTGTTATCCTCGTGCAGTCGATGTTTCCAGGCAATAACTAGTGTATAAAAAGTACATCAAAGACTTCACGACGTTTTTTTAGGGTGTGTATAACAATTAGTTTTAACTTACTTTCATAGGGAGGTAATCCAAGGTTGACCGCAAAATGCAAATCAGATGCGTTGGATTGCTTCGATTATTTGAATGTGGATACATTTATAGGGTGACTAAACCTGGCTACAATATTCCAGAAGAGGCCTTACAAAAGTAATGTACAGAGACATTGTAACGTAGGGGCTGGAAAATTTTTTGACCACCGTTTGATAAAGCCAAGTGTAGAGTTAGCTTTATTTATAATGGCGTCAGTATACAAGTTGAAATTCAATTCTCTGTCACATATTCTTCCTAGGTCCCCATACTTATGTAGTGGAGGGAATAGCCTCATCGCAGATAAAGTAGTTTCTTGAAGGCGGAAGAAGACGTTTGCGGGAATAGGTTATCGCTTGGCATTTGTTGACATTAAGCTCCAAAAAATTTTACTTGCACCATACCGAAATTTTATTTAAGTCATCTTGCAAGCAATGGGAGTTAGAAGGCATTGAAATGACTTTGGAAATTCTCATATCGTCAGCGAAAATGGAAAGATTGAAATTCGTTAAAACGTGATTTATGTCGTTTATCGTTAGGATAAACATGATTACTCCAAGGTGAGAACCCTGAGAGACACCAGATATTGCCTCAATGAGGTCGGATATTGAAGATGAATCTGTATTATCGATCTTTTAAATATGATTTGATCCATGCCACAAACGGAGAGGAAAATCCAAGTTTTTTTAGTTTGAAAATGATAAGCTGATGGAAAATTTTATCAAAAGCCTTGCTGAAATCTGTGGAAATTGAAGCGACTTCTTCACTGTCATCTAAAGCACAAAGCGTCCTAGATACGAACTCATTTAAGTTGGTGGTGGTTGATTTACCTTTCATGACCGTGCTGGTTTGTGCAGGCCTACAGTACGGAAGCAATTGTTGATAGATTATGCTTTCGAACAGTTTGGGTATGGGGAAGAGTTTCGCTATGGGCCTATAATTATCAACTTCGGCCTTGCTCCTTTTTTTATGAAGCAGGGAGAGAACCGAGATAGCTTAGACACTTTTTTATTACAATAGCCGGAAGTTCAGCAGGGCCGGACGAAAAATCATCTTTAAGTTTGGTAGTGTTTTCAGAAACCATAGATGTTGTTATATTTATCGAAATGGATCACGTCTCTGGACAGTTTCTCGTATAGTCAAAGTAACAAGAATCGGGTTCAGGCATTTGCTTACAAAAGGATTTGTTAAAATAACAGGCAAAGAAATTACTCGTAGCTATGGCTTTTGGGTCGGCAGAAGATTCACTAAAGCCATCTGACTTTATTTTGGTATTACTGGAAGCTCACAAACTTCTTCACCCTTAGTGACACGGCAATCAAACTTTTTGATACTTATGTGTCAGACAGATTTCAGAGAGTGAATTCTGGAGACAGATCCTCCCCAGTAAAGTGGTTAAGGCAAGGAGTTTATTACCAGCAGTCTGTACCCATACCACAGTGCACTTTGACTAAATAGATGGACTTGCTCTCCTTGTTAATGAGAATACCAGGCCCGTGACTAATGGGTTATTTCTTAACCCAAAAAAAACCTCGGGGATTACCCACACCTAAAAGAAATTTTGGTCTTAGAATCTTACCTGATATATTCGTTTGTAATAACAAAATGAAGGCTGTTGAATGCTGCTCTAGCTTAGGATTTAGTATTGATCGTAAGCTCTCAGGCTATAATCACACTTACGCAGTTATTGATCGTATTTATTTGTACCCAGCTTCGTTTTTTATTTCTGCGGAAACTAGACGTGAGTAGGTCTGCTGAGGTTGTCTACAACGCTCTTAATTCACTTTCAATTATGCTGCTCCTTACGTATACGATCTTCATAGGTGCGACCACACCTCTGAACATTTCAAAAAACTGCTAGGTTGCACACTACAACAATATATCAATGCATGAAGTTGTATATTTTCACATAAAATTATAAATAGTAAATCTTCATCGTATTTGTTTAACATATTCGTCTTTAGTCGTTCTATAAGAAGAATTACATTATAAAAACATCCTACATACATAATAACATAAATACCTAAATACATGTCGTTTATTTTTCATCCATATTGTCATACTTTGGAATCCACCCACAGCACGAATCAAAGCAATTTGAAACCGTGTAAACTTTAAGAGTGCAATCCTCATTTACCTCTCCGCCTGAACCAACCAGCACTATGGAACTCGTCGGGAACATACTATACCGATGTCGGAAAAGCCAATGCACCTACTAAAAATTTTGCAATGAACCATAATGTCTCTCAAAATGTAGGTGATGCACACACCAACACCCTCGTGAATAACACTGTTCAAGCTTTTGTGGAAGGTGGATTAAATTATTCTTTCCTACAGTATTTGTTACTGAAGAAGATATTGAATTTACAATAAACAACCAGCAAACTCGTCAAATAGGAGGTCTTGATATGCTTAGGAGCCTAAATACTGCCTAGAGCAGATATTGAATTCGTAGCATTTATTGTAAGCTCTTGTCGTAAAACCCATTATTTTCCTGATATATGGAAACGTGCAAAGGTGGTACCAATAGCCTCCAGATCTTTAGATTTAGATCTTTATCTTAGTAACCTTGGTAAGGTATATGAAAAATTACTTAAAGAACCTATATTTAAGTTCATAGAAACTCAAAAAACTTACCCAAATGAACAATTTGGTTCCAGAAATCGTTCACAGGCATGGTCCCGCTAGATATCGATTGTCCAGTCATCGTTTCCAAGTACATGACAATAGTGTGTTTTCTGACTTAGTATATTTTCAATCGCGTGTCCCACAAGGCTAAGTCCTTGGCCGTATTCTTTTTAATATCTATACATCTGATATTCTAAAGAAACCTTACTATATATACAATATTTTCATCCCATGAATTCGCTCACAACATTGAGAAGAATCTGCAGATGGAATGGACATATTAATTAAATATTAAATTAAATGTAGGGAAAACGCATTCTATTTTTTCAACCTTCTTCAGTCGAATGGAAAAGTAGTAAATTGCGAGCCATCTGTGAGTTATTTGGGTTTTTATTTAGATATCGAACCTACTTTTAAGGGATAAGTTAATATAACCCTACAGAAAATAGGAATAGGAATAAAGTTGTGATAGATATAAACAGAAAATCACTTCTTTCCACAGAAAATAAAATGATATTACACAAAGTAATTCATCAGGCTATTTGCTATATGGGTGCCAAGTACGGGGCGACTGTGCAAAGTGCCATCTACAAAAATTAAAAGTGCCGCAGAACAAACTTCTGAAAATGGTGCCAGACTTACCTTGGCACCACTCAACACATGATATTCATAAAAGGCTGAATGTTGAATTGATATCAGAAAGAAAAATCAAAGATAATAGTACTTTCAGAACAAGGTGCAGTTTTGCCGATAATTCGCTTGTAAATGAATTAAATTCTTAAAAAACTTATTTATGTTATCTATGTTTAATCCTTTGCAGGTAATGTTATTTAATTGTTTTTTACTGTTTATAGTTTATATATTTATTTAATTATTAAATTATTTAATTATTTGTTTATTTAATGACTTATTTATTTATTTATTTACTTTTTTGTTCGTAAATTAATTAATTTTGTAAATACTTATCTACAAATCTGTTTAACTTCATATGAAGACAGCTTACCTTTCATTTTCTTGGTAAATATTGTTATACCTTGTACATATTTTCGTTGTTTTTTTTTATTATTTTTTTTCTTTTTTGTATTTATAACATAGTGAAACCTGTCAACAACGGAGTTCCACTGGGAAATATTTTTTTCCACTATTGACAGGATTCCACTATTTACAGGTTTCTTAGTCAAGCCAAAAAAGATTTTCCACTATTGAGGGTTAAAATAAAAAAAAAACGCCAGTTACATTCGTTTTATAGAACATTTATTATTACATATAAAGATTTAGTTCATATACATACATGTACAATACATAATACTTTTTCAAAGGTAATTCATGTATGAATAGATATTAGTTAGAAAAATGTACGTGTACGTTATTGATTTTTATTTGTCGAAAAGTAATCAGTGATTTCCGCCTGTTTTGTTTTATTTGCAATTAAATCAAAATGCACTGAATTTATACAATCTGCTATTTTATTAACCAAAGATGTATTTTCTTTAGCGTAAGCAAAAAGTCTGATTTCTTTCAGCATATCCAATGCCTCTGTGTGATTGATGGTTGGTATGCTGTTGCCTTCGTTTGCTTCCTTATGTTAGCCTTCATCATTTTCTTCATCGATTTCATTTTGGTAGCTCTCAGCATTCGGATTTCTTAATGCATTAAAGTCCGTATCGCTTTCCGTTAAAACGGTATTATCAATGTGAATAAATTCCTATGGTGATAAACCAACACAGTTGGCTTTTTGCATCAGAGCACGCAGTTGAGATAGAACAATGTGATCATCTGTATCAGTACCGTGGTGATCTTACTGAAAACCAGAAACCAGAAACCGGAGAAACATTTTCGGGCAAACTTTCGATTGCTTTGTTTAACCAAAAAATTGCATCGAGAAACGTTATGCCTTTTACTAAATCCGACACATGTGTGGCAGTATCCATTTTGCAAATCAACCGGTTTAAAACTCTTTTGCGGTACCGAACGTTTATAGCGTCGATAATTCCTTGATCGAGTGGTTGTGTTTCGCTTCTGGTGTTTGGTGGCAAACAAACTAGTCTAATGTTGGAAAAACTCAAATTGGGATGGCTTGATGACAAAAGAATTTTTCGTTTTTGAATGACCATTTCCTTATTCAACTGTAACAAAAATTCTTCCATGGTCGATACAGTCATCCATGCTTTTTTGTTAGCGTACCACGAAACCGGAAATTTTTGCTTTTAATACCCTTGAATCATCTCGGATTGTTTGATTTGCCAACCACTAACGGCTTTTGGAATTTGCCATCAGAAAAACAACACAACAAAACAGTTAATCTTTCTTTGGAATGTTTGCCACCACAGCACTTTTCACCTTTTCTGTGTAACGTTACCTTTGGTATCGCTTCAAAGAACAACGCAGTTTCATCGCAGTTAGCGATGTCTTCTGTTTTGTACCCAGCTATAAAATCAGGCAGTTATTCGGAAAAATCATTGACTTGTTCCATACTCACGTCTTTCGATTCGCGGAAAAAGTCAGTTTGTGTCTATTTTTGAAAGATTCAAGCCAACCATTTGATGCTTTAAAATCATGATCACCATTTTCAACTGCAATTTCCTTGGCTTTTTCTTGCAGTAATACTCCGGAGATCGGTAAATTTTTTGATGAAGCCTGTGTTAACCAATTGAACGTACTGACTGTATCAAATTTTGAAATGCGTGCCTTCATTTTTAAATCAACATTTTGTGCGGATAAATATTCTTCGATAATTTGCTGCTTCTTTGCAATGATCTTATACACAACAGACTTACCACACTTATATTTTCCTTTCAAAGTTTCTTGTTTAATTGTAGCTTCGTGATCTCTAATCAACAGGTACTTTTCCTTAAGCGATAGACGAGAACGTTGAATTGCTGTTTTATTGCCCATTTTATGTTCCATTTTAAAGAAAAACTTAAATTATTCACTGTCGATGTAAACCTTTCTCGAAGTTCTGATTAAAATGTCCTGTGTTTGATTGTATCTGACTGACTGAACAATAAAAACGGAGATAAAATGTATTGATCGCACGATGGATGCAAAATAACTGTAGGTTGGAATGGAGACTACATACATTCATGCATTTTATTGTTCAGTGTACAGCCACAATATGTGTGTGTATATGTCTAACAAGTACTAACAAGAAATTTACATGAACGAAAGTAGAATCAAATGTTGTAATATGCGTAATGTAACCGCCATTTATGTTTTAAAGACATGTATTCTTATTTTTTCTGTAAAATCGATATAGAAATTACGTTAAAAAAATTTTAATCACGTTAAAATAGGAAAATAAAAATGTTGGCTGAAAATGATTTTTCCACTATTCGGGGTGAGCGTTTTCCACCATTAACGGGTCAGTTTTTATGGAAGAGCTCAACGGCCAATTTTTTTTTTCCACTATTGACAAGAATTCCACTATTTCTAGGTTCCGCTATTGACAGGTTCTACTGTATATGTTTTTACGTATTTTTCTCAAATCAAATCTCTTTAAAATATGCAATAACAAAAACTCTGTACAAATTTGTCATACGAAATAAAAATCTATCAAGCTTTTCCTCCTAAGCATATATAGCAACCTATCCTAGTTCTAAAAGCCCCAACAAACAGAGTTTCCGCAAAGAATAGTAATAACAAGAAGAAGTGACGACTCCTTCTCACTCAAAGGGGAAGTGAGTGAAAAAATCCGCCCAGCTTATAAACAAAGAGGCAACAACAACGTCTCATTAGATTAAATAGCGCAGCTCTATAATTGCTTTAGTTCAAATTCGAATTCCCATTTAATTTTTCCTAAGCTGGAATGCATATTACCGTTTATCCGTTTATGGAAATTTTCCAGCGATCTAGAGAATTTTGTGAGTCACTTTGTTGAGATATATTCTTGTATTAACTTGTAAACTACGAGTATTAACAGTAAATGCTTCTTTGTTTTAATACTCTACTATTTTAGTGATAAGGCTGACCTTTATTCTCTGTGGGTGAATGTGTTGATAAGTGTTTGTGCTTTGTTTGCTTTTTAATGTTGATGATATTGGCCCTTGTTTTCTGTGGGTTAAAATGTGAATGATGTTTACCCTAGTTTCCTTTGTTTGTAATATATCGGTAGTATAACTGTTCGTATTGGTACATGTTGTTATCTGTTTACTGTTATTTTTTCTTTTTTTCTGCTAGTTTTCTTACGCCGTAGCAGCTGCATAAATTTTGCTACGGCGTAGACGCATATTGTTATTCCAAAGAGTCCAAGTGTGCAGTAAATGGTGACTTGTATGGGATGAATTTTGACATCTCTTGAATATTTGAAAATTTGTAATTGGTATTTGGGGATAAGATACGAATTTCTTCCATCTGTTCATCATGTTTCTGATGTATGGTTTCTTGTTTTTGTTGTGGATAACTGAAATACTGTTTTCCATCTATGTTTGTGGAATAGTTCAGAAGTATACTTGTTATTCCAAACAGCAATTTTTTCATTTAGTGCTAATTTTCCGTGCTTAAAATCTAATGAGTATAATGCTCAATTTACTTGAAGACTGTCATAACTCAAAAAACGAATTTTTAGCTTATGATGTAGAATTATTCGTTTTATCATGCTTCACATTGTGTAAAAATTTCATATTTATATCCTGTATACTCTCCCCGTTAAAAGAGAATATCCCGTAATTCATTTCATATGTACCAATAGTCAATTGAAGACTTTAAGCTCGTTTCCTGCAAAACTCAATTTTTTGAGTTATGACAGTCTTCAAGTAAATAAGCGTTATATTATATAATTAACAATATAACTTTTTAATATTGAATGTTTATATAAAGTAACTATAGCTTGATTAAATAAATAAACATGAATATCTGAATACTCGTACCTTAGGACATTTATTAGTAGTAAGACAAAAGCTTAATTTGATACGATCAGGTAAATTTAATAAGAATACGATTTTTTGCGAAGTTTATAGTATTTGTTATGACTTTAAGATCTCTACATACCTTATTGTTGACCACTGTTTCTGAAATAGCTTGAGGATGTAATATTTTTCATAATTCGTTCGACCTGTAAATTTATTATTGTTTGTTTGCTATTATTTTCTTATTTTCTATAAGTTGGTTGAGGGTTGATCCTATTTTTACTAAGTCGTCATGATCGAGTGTTCCAGTTATAAATTTTAGTGCTGAACTTAAGAAATTTAATGATCTCCTAGCATGGTAAGTGTTCGGTATTAGTTGTGGTTTTAGTGTTTCAATTCTGTTAATTAAGAATTGCGTATCCTGGTTTTGTTCAGTGTTATAAATTTATTTCATTATATATTATATTTATTATATGTATACAACTTAATTCGGTTTTTTTTTTTGCAAAATTTGAACGTTTATTTAAGAAAAACATGGCTATAAGGCGGGTGGCGTAAGACTTCCCATCCACTGTTTTTCAAATAGTTCTTAACCGGAATAGCAACATTGGGCCGAGCGTTGTCATGATGGAAAATTATTGCTTCGTGTCTGGTCGCATATTCCGGGCGTTTTTCGGCTACTGCTCTCTTCAGACGGATTAATTGTGTTCGGTAGCGTTGTCCATTGATGGTTTCACCCGGTGTTAGCAGCTCATTATAAAGCACACCCATCTGATCACATCAAATACAGAACATTACCTTCGCGCCATGGATATTCGGCTTTACCGTTGATTTGGCTGGTTGACCGGGTTTCACATGTGATTTTTTGCGCTTGAGGTTGTCGTAATGGATCCATTTTTCATCACCAGTAACAATCCGATGCAAAAATGACCTCCTTTTGTGTCGTTCGAGCAGCATTTCGGACATGCAAAACCGCCTTTCGACGTCTCAGGGCTTGAGTTCATGTGGAACCCAATTTCCTTGCTTTTGAATATATCCAGCTGCTTTTAAACGTTTTGAAATGGCTGCTTGAGTGACACCCAAAGATTCTGCGAGCTATTCTTGTGTTTGGCAACAATCTTCATAGAATAATGCTTCCAGTTCTTCATCGTCAAACTTTTTTGGCTGTCCAGGACGTTCATCTTCTTTCAAGCCAAAATCACCACTTTTAAATCGTGCAAACCACAAACTTCCACCAAAATACGATGACTTTCGGTAGCAGTTTTCTTCATATTACAGTAATGAATAAGAACTCCTCGCAAAAACACTTTTTCAGGCACAAAGTTCGACATATTTGAGTGAAAAAAATGATTGTTGTTTACGTTTCAAATGAATGACATAAACTGAAACGACGTACAATGACAGTAGCTTTCCAACACATGTTCCAATGGAATAATAACAATGGAATAATACAAGTTACGCCATCTGTTAGCAAACCGCACGAATTAAGTTATAGACCCAATATTATATTATGTGCTCGTATGGTCTTATTATTTTTGTTACGCTTGCTACGTGATATAAATACGTCGTATCTTCATATAGGGATGCGAGATCTGTTTCTACTTGGAATTATTCTTTGTTTGTCAATTCAGTTATTTTGTCATCAAAAGTAAATACAAAAAGTAAGATTAAGATTCCTGTTGATTCGTACATGCTGCTTTTTGTCTACGTATACTCTCTTTAGGTATAGCGTTTCCCTTTATTGTTAAAAATCGTTTCTCCACGGTCTTCTTTCACTTTATGTTGCAGATATTTATACTCTGTCCAACATAAATTGGCAGTACAGGGAAAATAGGGATGATTGTCTCTCACACGCACTCTTTCCATAAGGTGCTATTCCAACAAAAGTTCTTCAAGGTTTCCGTAGTAAGCATTTCAAATTAGCAAAAATCTGAAACAATAGTGTGTCCTTTTTTTAGACTGAAATTTTCATTTGAATAATTTGTTTTATTTATCAAATTTATAAAATAAAACAAATTTACCTTTTCTTACACCACCAAGAGGTTAGATTAAAGGCGCGGCTTAAAAAGACAAATTGCACAAAACTCAAAAAAACATAAATACGCCTTTCAAAAATACAATTTACATAAAAATACTTAACTTCACATTAATATCACAATCTAAATTTAGAAAAATAAAAAAACTGACCGCACGCTACGAAAACCTACGCAAATAAACTTTTTCCTTAAATAAAACAGCCTACAATTTTGTTTAACGTATTTTCCACACATTAAAAGAATACAAAGGATCAAAACAAGATCTCCACGATAACACTTCCCCATAAGACGTGTACTGCCAATTTATGTTGGACAGAGAATAGTTGTATTATTATTGCGTTGATGTGTTTTTGCGTATACATACGTACATGTTACGTCTCCTTCTTTGTAGGTCATACTATACAGTTTCGATTTTTATTGTGGTAATTTAATAATTTTTCTTGTTTGTCCTTTTTGATGTCAGGATACAGTTCTCAAAACCATTCATTCTACAACAGGATATAGACCAGAAGACGTTTTTTTTATTTATCTCGCCGCATTAAATAGTTCCTCCCCTGATGTTGTGCTATTTTGCTCTCCTAGTGCTGTAGATAATTTGATTAGAGTACTGTGGATTCATTAAACTTGGCCATTGGTTGTCCAATGGTGAACGGACGTTACTGTGTGCTGTATAAATAGACGTACGTAAACGCTCTTTGCTACTATACCAACAAATAAGTTTTCGTATTAGTCATTAAGTGTTTAGCATTTGGGTATATCTGTGTGAGTTTTTCTTCAATAGATTCATGGCAATTCATTTTTCTGTGTAATTTACGTATATAAAAGCGCTTGGAGTACTTGTGAAATTGGACTGATGTATGTTTGGTTGTTTGTGTAAAATATGTCCATCTATACCTTCTTCTCCTCCTACATGTGTCGGAATGGGTGGCTGGTCGATTGGTCCCGAATAGGCCATAATGGAAAGTACTGCTTTAATTTTATGAGAATTTGATGAAATCCTGATTCTAAATCTAGCATAGTGAAAACTTTTGCCTTGCCTAAACTTTGAATTGTCATTCCAACATCAGAGATTGGGTAGCGGTCAGTGATTGTTTGGGCGTTTAGCTTTTGAAAATCAACTACCATCCGTCTTTTACCTACCTTGTTGTCAGTACCCTTTTTAGGGACGGTCCAGATGGGAGAATTGTAAATTTTTTTGTTTTTAATTTTTCTTTTCTTTATTGTATTTATACTTTAGGATATAATCAAACAAACTAATTTTTGCTTCGATTTTACGTAAACCAAGTTCATCAAAAAGCATATCGAATTCTTGAAGTGCTTCTGTTTCGCAAAAAGTAAATTATGACTCAAGAGTGTAAAAGCCTTTTTTTTGTTTACTGAGGAATGCCCATGAAGCCTTTTGAATTTTACAAGTTTTATAGGGATCGATTTACATAACTTGCATCTAGTACTTACATAATTATTTGTAACTCAACTGTCAGTTAGTATACGAGTATATACGGATTAACCTGGATCGCGGCAAGTAGGTCATAATCATAGAAGGTTTGGATGGATTGAAGATCTTTTTTTTGCATTTGGTGTACTCTTTGCACTTTATTGAGGTTGATTTTCCTTGATGAAGGGTTCCTTTCTCTCATTACTGATTGCTGATTGTTGATTGGTGAATCAGAATGGATTCTGACGAGAAGGCCATTTGGTGGGGAATTATTGTTTAATTTGTTTTGTTGTTGAAAATTTGTTGGTCTCATATATTGCTTGGAAATATCTACTCCCATGGATTCACCATAATCTCTTTGTAGTGGATGATGGTTACTCTGTCTTTGTTGATGCACTTGGCATGGAGGTCTTACTTGACGATCATGTCTTTGGTGATAGCATATAGTCTGTCTTTCGTTTTATGGTTCATACCAACGAAGAACCACGTTTTCGAAATTCAGGTCCTGATTATCATGATATATGGTGCAGGCAGTTGCATAGGCTTTTCCCAAACTTCTGGGAAAATTCCTTTAGCATAGCTACTGCGTAGACCCATTATGAATGTTCGAATCGCATCTTCATTGACGTCTGATATTAGTCCAGGGGCCTCTTTCATAAAACTACAACACTAATAATTATTTGTGAATTCACTTATAACTTGAAAGTTATGTGCAAATTTTGGTTTCACAAAGAATTCCAATTCACTTATATCTTAAGTAAAAAAAATTGTTAGTGACGAACTTGTAACTAAAAGTGAATTTCTTACGAGAGTAGAGGGACTAATACGTACTGCGAAAATTTTCTTTATTAGTGGTTTAAAATTAGTGCTTACACAACTTGAGCTAAAGAAGTTAAAAATAAAAATGATGTCAAGTAGTGATGATAGTGACTATGAAAACAATCAGACACGAAAACTGCTAATTTTTAGAGAACGTATTGTGGTATATACACTGGAGAGCAAAAGTGTAACAATGATCTCTAAACTAAACAAAACTTAAAGAAATTTTACTTAATCAATTTTAATTTGCAAATAAAAACCAATTCTATTCTTTTTATATTTATTGATAAACAAAATAACATAACAAATTTAGAATTTCAACGAAAAACAAGAGTAGAAAAAAAACAACAAAACAAGTCCATTGTTACAGTTTTGCACCGTATAGAGAAAAAAAAAAAAGGGTTTTAGTACTCTGTCCACAGTCCTTTTGACTTTTTTAAAGAATCAAGCCGCCGCGGCATACTTTCGTAAAGTTTACGTACGTGTTCCGGCAAAATTGCGTACCATTCCTGCTGTACCCGGTCCCATAATTCGGTCATTCCCTTGGGCCCGTCTTGGTAACTTGCCAGTTGTCCTTTTAAATAGGCCCATAAATTTTCTATGGGACTCATATCAGGACTTTGAGCAAGCCATTTCATCGGTTAAAATTTTTGACAATTTAGGCAATTTTTTACCAGTTTTGAGGAATGTGTTGGATCATTGAAAAATGATCCGATTTTCCTTCATTCGCATCATATCCAAAGGAACTGGCAAATTTTCTTCCAATATACTGAGGTACAGCCCCTTCCTCATTATGCCATCAATTTTAACCACGGGACTGACACCGTTAGGCGTAATACATCCCCAATTCATCAAACAACCTCCTCCATGTTTAATGGTTTGTTTGACATGTTGAAGTTTTAGAGTACCTGGTGAGTTTGTCCAGTACCAAGAACATCCATCTGACTGAAATCGGTTAATTGTGGTCTCATCAGACCAAATTACCTAAAACACAAAAATTGGATTGCAACAAAAATTACGAATTAAAAAAAATTGAGTATTACCCGTCTCGAATCATCAAAAGTCCAGCTTTCGTATCTCTTCAAAAAAGGCTTTTCGCGACAGAACATTTTTGGCTGACAACGCAGGCTTTTTTTTTTCTTTTTCTCGCCGAAGAGTCCAAATACTTGCTTTCTGCGCTAGCAACGGGAGGCCATCCCTTGGCACAGACATTTTACCTGTTGATAAAAGCCTGCCAATGTGTCTCGCCTCCCTGTCCTCAATTTTTTTTCGTTCTTCCTCCCTAGTTAACATCATCTCCTTCAAAATTGCTGGATTTTTTTATCCTTGAGACGGACATGGGGCTTATATTTAAAATTTTTGCGATCACTCTACTAGATTTTCCTTCTTTCAACAAATTTAGAGTCATTTTCTTTATTTCTTCGATTAAACTTCTCATTTTTCGCAAATCTTTTTACTCAAACTACCAATAACTTCTAAATGACGCCACCAAATGATCAATACGCGATAAACAAACACAAAAATAAAAGCTAATATTTGTACTCGCTACAACGGTGCAAAACTGTAACACAGCAGCTGTCACACTGTCGCACTGTCGCAGCTGTCATTTTTGTACCGTTGGTTGCAAACATAAAAAAACAGTCGGAAGATGTAGAGAATTCCTCAAACTTTCTTCTCAGGAAAAAAAAAAAATTTCTGCAAGGAATTATGCGTATTATGAGTTCTTTTTTTCAATGGTGTAACATTGTTACGCTTTTGCACTTCAGTGTATATGATTAAATCAAGAATTCAGTGCTGCATAACTTTAGGATCATACAAACTCTCCATGTTGGAGAGTTTAGTTAGTACCCCAGTTTCAAACCCGAAGTTACGAGAAAGAACTAGAACCCGATAAATGTGGTCTAAATACAAGGTGAGAACCTGCGGACAATAAGTTGATTTTTGGAAAGCGATAGAAAATGATCTAATTCTTAATAAGTGAAAGATACGAGATTTGAATTGTGAAATAGTAGTGAAATCGTTTGTGAACTAATTGAAAGTAGTATTCAAATAATAATAAATAGAGTGTTTTGAAACAGAATAACGTTTTATCATTTCAAATCCTAGCCGAAATATTACAGTAGCAATTTTGATATTGTGGTATATGTATATGTGATTAAATCAAGAATCCAGTGTTGCATAACTTTAGGATCGTACAAACTCTCCACGCTGGAGAGTTCAGTTAGTACCCCAGTTTCAAACCATAAGTTACGAGAAAGAACTAGAACCCGACAAATGTAGTATAAATACAGGATGAGAAACTGCGGACGATAAGTTTATTTTTGGAAAGTGATAAAAAAGAAGCTAAATTTTAGAAGTGAAAGAAAAGAGATTTGAATTGTGAAATAGTAGTCACTTAATTGGAAGTTGTTTTTAAATAATAATAAATAGAGTGTTTTGGAACAGAATAACATTTTATCATTTCGTGCCTCAGTCGAAATATTACATTGGTGTCAGAAGTGGGATAAAACTTATTCTGAGTGCTGTGAAACCAAAAAAAAACAAAATGTACCATACATTGCTGGAGCTAGGTATACCCCAAAAGAAAAGAAGGAAAAGACCCGGAATCCATTTCGATTGACGTAGAAGAGGAGCTTATGGGCACAGTAGTTGACATGGCTGTTATGATGGAATTACTCCTTGGATTGAATTCTATATTTGAAGAACAGACGATTTTTTTAGAAGAACAAAGGAGAAGTATGGAAGAACAAAAGAATTTTTTTAGAAGAACAAAGGAGGAGTATGGATCTAAGTTTGAAGAACGGAAGAATTCTCTAGAACAACAGAAGAACTCTATCGTTGCCGCACAGTAAGACACTGTCGAAGACTGCAAGAATTCTCTACAAGCGAAATTTGAAATAATCGAGCAAAAACTAAATATGCACAAACCACAATTCGAGAAGGTTGAACACGATATTGCGAATCTTGCAAAAGAATTAGAGAGAGTGAAGAAACAGAAGGCCCGAGAAAATTCTACAGACTGCCCTAGAAGGAAAAAGATGCTAACGCCTGTTTTTGATGGCTAAACATCGTGGCCAATATATAACAGAAAATTTGAAGCAGCTGCTATGGCCAACAACTGGGACGACGGAGAAAAGTCGATTGGGCTAAGGAGATGGGCATATGCAGCAAGTATACTGCGCAGCAGATTCCAGAAGAGGCGAGAAACACTTCAGCATTTGCAGACCGATATCGAACGGTTGGCGCATTTATCTTATCCTAATGCCGGAGAAGACCTTATCAACGAAATGGGTGTAGAGGCGTTTACCCAATCGATTGAAGATAGGTAGTTGCAAATGGCTGTAAGAGTGGCTGGTAAACGAACCCTCCCTGAGGCCCTAGCATTTGCCCTGATGATGAAAGCTGCCAACCAAGCATCTCAAGGAATCCACCGCGTGAGAGAAGTGACAGAAGAGAAGTGGAATGCTCATGCGAACGAGCAGACGTCGTGGAGCGGAACAGTGTGCGTGAAGGAAAAGTCCGTTTTCGGAACTGCAACAAAATAGGACATCTGCAGCGTGAGTGTAGGGCTCCACTTAAACCACGCAGTTTTTAACAACGCGTTGCAAGGAGGCGTAACGAAGAGGCATTTGGCAGGAATAACATCTATCCTGCAAGCAGCGCAACATCAAGTCAAGAGGCGGGATGCGTGTGGGGACCAATTTCGAGGGCCGGAAGTTTGTTTTTGCATTTGACGCCCTCAGGATCAATATCCAAGTCTCCCAAACCAAACGAAGTAAGAAGAGTCTTACAGTGGAAGCCTACATAGGTCAGAATAAGTGTGTGGCAACGGCAGCGCTCATATTCCGGAAGGGGTTACTGGCTTCGGTGTAACCGACCCCTCGTCCTAGGGGCACTCAAAATGGAACTGGTCCTCCAGGTTGGGGGTTGTGTCGCCTGGGTAACTGCCCGGCCATTTAAAAAAATTAAGTTACGAAGCATCAACAGTCCTCGGTGATTTTAATGCAAAGCTAGGAAGAGAGGGTATCTTTGGTGGAACAATCGGAAAATATAGCCTGCACAACACCACCTCCGATAACGGATTCAGGCTAATCGACTTTGCGGCGGGGCGAAACATTGTCGTGGCTAGCACGCGGTTCCCACATCTCGACATACACAAGGGGACTTGGAGAACTCCTGATCAATCAACAGTCAACCAGATTGATCACATTGCGATCGGCGCAAGACACTCCTCCAGTATTATGGATGTCCGTTCGTTCCGAGGAGCCAACATCGACTCGGACCATTACCTTGTTCTAGCCAAGGTACGGTTGCGGATATCCCAAACTACGCCAAGACGAACTAATGCTGTGAGAAAATTCGACGTCAGACGGCTACAATCGCAAGAGATCACTAAGTCCTATTCCGGTCGAGTGCCCCTTAATCTCTTAAGAGGTCCAATGCCGCCAGCATCAAGCATCGAAGACCATTGGAAACACTGCCAAAACACCATCAGAGCTGCCGCTTCTAATATGCTGGGTTTCTCTCGTCCACCACAACGAAACCCCTGGTTTGATGATGAATGCCGGCAAGCACATGCAGCTAGGCAAGATGCATATAACGCGGCGCTGCCTAGGAAGACCAGAGCTGCTCATGAGCTCTCTGAGCGGAAGAGGAGAGACGAGCACCGGCTTCTCAGGAGGAAGAAGAAAGAGCATGAGAAGCTCGCGATCGGGGAAATTGAGAGATGCCACTCCAGGAATGAGGTTCGGAAGTTTTACCAAAAGGTAAAAATAATATGCCACGGAAACGAAGCCCGCACCAAAGCCTGTAGAGATGAACAAGGGAACACCGTAGTAGAATCGCAGTCGATGCTGAGGATTTGGAAAGACCATTTCTGCAGACTGTATAACGGCGATGACGGACCAAATACCGCTGTCAGGCAGAATCAACCTTTCAACTTGGACGACGATTACCAACAATTCCGTCCACCCGACCAGGATGAAGTGAAGATAGCTATATCGAAGCTTAAGTCCACCAAAGCTGCTGGAGCGGATGGCCTGACCACCGAACACCAACTAATCTGTAAAATATGGTCGGACGAAAGTATGCCCGATGAATGGAACCTCAGCATTGTTTGTCCAATCCTCAAGAAAGTAAACCCTCTGAACTGCGCCAACTACAGAGGCACCAGTCTTCTTAACATCGCATACAAGATCTTGTCTGCCGTATTGTGTGAACCCGTTCTTTAACAACCTGGTAGACCCATATTAGTGTGGTTTCAGGCCAGGAAAGGTCACCATCGACCAAATATTCACAATACAGCAGATCGTGGAAGAAAACCATGAGCTTCAGATCGATACCCACCATCTGTTTATCGATCTATAGAGACGAGCTATACAGAGCAATATCTAGTTTTGGTATCCCCGCCAAACCCGTCTGTCTGTGCAGAGAATGTATGCTGCTCCATCACGGTCGGTAAAGATCTCACAGAGACCTTTGATATCAAAAAAGGATTTAGAAATGGCGATGCGCTGTCATGCGATTTCTTTTACATCATTCGTGAAAGAATAGTGCAAAACTCACGAGGCACAATCTTTTAAAAATCCGTCCAATTACTAGTATACGCTGACGATATTGACATTATTGAAAAAAACCAGCGTGATGTCAGTGGCGCCTTTGTGAGTATTGAGACGGAAGCGGCGAAAATGGGTTTACCGGTCAATGAGGGCAAGACTTAGTATATGCTGCGAAGCAAAAAGGGCACTGTATACCGACGTCACGGATAGAATGTCATCGTCGACAGGTATAACTTTGACATAGTTTAGGAATTTGTCTACCTAGGTTCCGCTATGAATTCAGACAACGATACCAGCACTGCTCTATCGGGCAGAGTCATGGACTTTATCTAAAATGAATGAGGGTGCTCTTGGCTGCTTCGAGAAGAAAATTCTTCGATTGATTTTCGTTCCCGTTTCCAATGCTGGTGAGGGGAGGAGGAGATGAAACTACGAACTGTATGGACTGTACAGCGACATCGACATAGCCCGAAGAGGAAAGATCCAACGACTTAGAAGCCTGGGTCATGTAGAGTAGGTGAACACCAATGCTCGGGTCCAAAAAGTCTTTTAATCTACCCCCGAGGGACAGCGCAGTAAAGGAAGAGACTCAGGTGGCGCACGCAAATGGAAGGGGTCCTCAGCCAACTTAGCGTGCGAAACGTGAGGCAGCTAGCAAAAGATCGAGCTAGCTGGAGACGCTTGTTGCTTGAGGCCCAGGGCCACACGGACTATAGCGCCACCTAAAGTAAGTAAGTAAGTGTTGATTTATATGGCTTGAGTGAACGATGAGTGCACTGTAAATTGCTAACGGTGATACAATTGTTGCCATTGTTGATTGGATAGAATAAGTGAAATCCATTGATTGAAAAATTGAAGCTAGACAATGCTATTATTTAAGCTATGTATTAATAGTATTTACGTCGTAAGTACAAAAGTTTGAGCTAATGTTTAAGCCTTCTTTGCTCTTCAAGGCAGTACAAAGTTTCTTTTTTAAAAATAGCAATATGTGCATTTTCTTTTCAACACGTTTTCTTATTTTTAGAGCATTCAATTTGATGCTTTTTCTTAAGTCATTGACAATGTACTCGTATTTTGTACTTTTACTTAATACTTTAATAATATTAATGTCCAGTTGTCATCCATAATCTCTTAAAGTTATTTGTACATTACATTACATGCAATATACCTTGCCAAAAAAAATTTCTACTTCTCGCTTCTACTTCTTGTGTATTAGATCAAAAATTTTAATTTTAATCAACTGGTATTTATTTTCAACATTGGATTTGGTAAACAGTTTGGAGGATTGTGCATAAGTTTTTGTGATTTGAATCTAATCACAAACAAATTTTACCATTTGTGAACTTATTTGTTTATAAACGGTCTTTTTCTTAACCCCACTGCTAATTTGAGGCATTTATATTTGTCAAAACAATTTTTGTATTACAAACTTTCAGAGATAATTTTATTTAGTTGTGGGTTGCTGTGGTTTAAGTGGTAATGAACTGACTTCCATATCGGAAGGATCTGTTTTCGAATACTGGTCATGCCCGAAAGACTTACATTTTTTTAGTCAACAAAATTCAACAAATTTTGAGGAATGGGCACAAAATCGAATAGCATTAGATCCAGGGTTTTATCAAAAAATTGTGCTTAGTGATGAATATAATCCACATAGCAAACGCTGTCAAAAAAATGCACACTTTGGTGTAGTCTGTGGGCGGGCGAGTCATTGGACCATAATTTTTCAAAAATAGAGCAAGTTAGCGGTTAATGGTACACGGTATAAAGCCGTGATTAATTACTTTTTCGTTTCCCGATTGAATGACATGAATGCGGAAGAGATGTGGTTCCAGCAGGATGGCGTTTTGTATCATCGATAAAATCAACTTGTTGAAGGAAGCTTTCGATAAACGCACGATTTCGTGAAATGTGTGTTATTAAAAAAGTTGTCGAAAACCTTATCTTGTGGATGCCATATATGTCATCCAGCCGTGATTGGCGCATGAACGAAGTTGTGTTTAAAAATAACTTTCAGAAGATATTTTTCTAAAATTAATGGCTATTAAATGAAATTTCACGTGTTTCGTTCAAAATCAAAGTTAGCACTGGCTTAAAAAGACCTTTTATAACTGTGTTCTTGGGCAAAGTTATTAACAAAACCTTAGTATTTTTATAAAAACTTTGTTCTGAAATAAACGAAAAATAAAATGAACTCCATATTAAAATAAAATTCGAACCCACCGAAGTTCTCGGAATTTTTATGAAAATATTGTAAATGAACAGTTTATTTTTTACGTATAGGTAATATCGTGCTCTTGCTTTTGTTTATTGGATTGCAACTTTTATTTTTTGATTCTTGTAGAAATGCGGAAAATGATGCAGTATTTAACGCCCTTTTTGGAAATATTTTTATTTTAGTCAAATAAATGGTGATAGCGTAATAGTCAGCTCATTGGACTATCACGCAGAGAGTCTGGGTTCGATTCCAGGCTGGGTCACCAACAATTTTCAAATCGGCATCACCCTTTCGGCGGGCAAGGGCAAACTCCCGAAAGTAAAATTGCCTACGAAAAAGCTTCTAAGGAGGGCCGTTCGGACTCGGCCATAAACGGTAGGCCCCGTTCAGCTAGCTTCTTGACACTCATTTGTGTTGCTCATGTTTTCATTTTCGTCACATCTGAGCGGGGCCTACGGTTTATCGCAGTGTCCGAACGGCACTATTTAGAAGCATTTTCATAGGCAATTTTACTTTCGGAGTTTACCATTGCCCGCCGAAAATATATACAAGTACATAGGTACATAATACTGTCCAGCCTAATTAAAAAAATTAATATTTGTAACCTTTTCTTTTAATTAATAAAATGTATTATAATAAATAAATCAATTGTATTTTTAAGCTTAAATGCAGCAAATATTTTTTAACGTTTCATTATTCTGTTTATTTCAAGGGATTTCAATCAACCCCAGTTGTACGAAACATTGCGCACATTCGCTCAAATGCAACTCCGAATATACAACAGCAACAACAGTACAGCACCCAGCAGGGCACTTTTCAAAATCGATCTATGCCTCTACAAGCAACACGAATACCTAATAACTGTCAACAAGGGCAGACAGTATTACAGCATCAGCCGAAAAACGCACGATACTTTATAGCAATGTTCGATTATGATCCCACAACAATGAGTCCAAATCCTGATGGTTGTGATGAGGAACTTCCATTCCGAGAAGGAGATACAATACGAGTAAATATAACACTGATATACTTAACAAAATAGTTTTGATTTTTCTTATAATTAAACGATTAATCGCTCCATATAACAGCCTACTCGCTCACAAATTTTACAAATAAGTTTCATGAATTCCTGCATGTCTAGTGTCGCCTTCTTATCAATTGAAAGTCACCTTATATACGTGGTATTACCCCCCACTAACCTGGATTGCTCTTGCGCCATGTGCAAGGTGTATGTGGAACTTCATATAATTTTATAGCCCGCTGCATTTTGGAGTACACCTTTAATGCGTCCAAATCTAATTCCGTTTTTTAAGGTTTCTGTTTTATGTCGAAACAGAGCCCTCAGACAAAGTACTAGTCCTTTGTTATCCTTGTAAGTTTTTTTTAAATTTCTTAGTCTACCGAAAAAGGCGAGAAAGCCGTTCAGTAATAAAGTGCCTACAGTACAAGTACCCAGCACATACCTGCAAGTTCATACAGGTGTAGTGTTGGAGTTTTGCTTCAGCTAACTTCTTTCATTAAAAACACGTCCGTTCGGTGCAACTACTTATTTTAAATCTCTGCATGTATATATTTTATTCAAATACGAGTATAGATGGTGGTGGTATTGTAGTGACACCAAATTACTAAAACATTACAGTTCCCCTTTAACTTAATTTAAAACTATTTATGTTATTATTAGTTTTAAGTTATTCCAAATGATAGTCTTGATAGCGTATGGGTTTTATATTTCCTGCAGTACGTTTTTGTTCTGCCCTGGGCTTAAATGTTGTGGTGTCAGCTATAGCGTATTAGAAACTTCACTGTTGTTAATGTCGTTGTTGTCAACGATAGCTTTATTTCTGAATCTTCAATTCGCGGATCTGTCTCGTGCTTTAAGCGATGAAAACAAATCCTTGTTAATACGATTTTTTTTTTCGAATCGTGCTAAAATGTTTGGACAAGGAATGAATAAGAATTTATTATTATTAATTTGTCTTCTTTACTTGTCCAAACTTGCGATAAAATAAATTTGATAATCCTTAGTGGAACAGAGTTGAACTGTGGAGTTAATTAATTACTTAATTACTTTTCTCTAATGTTGGTAAAAAATTGTTCATCCTTCGTCTTCCGTCTAAATTCTCCAGTTCAGGCATCAGTAGCTTTCTTAAGGCTTGTCCATTTAATTTTGTAACTTTCCATAAACTCCTTGAAGTTGTGTCTGCTGAAAGGAGGTCCATTGCCTGACTCAGCACTTTTTTTACGTCTATGCAATTTGTAAAATCAATCCGGCTAACAAATAAATATTTTGAATCTTCATCGACCAAATAGGCAAATACTTTCCATTTGATAGCGATCCAACAAAGTCTGTGGACACTTTGTGAAATGGTTTTGACTCTGGTTCAATTAATATAAGGGGCTCACCGATGTTTTGATAATTAATTGTTTTAAAGATCTGGTGTTCTAAAATTGTTCTCTCCACGTGTTTTTCCAAGTCAGAGTACCAAATTTTCGTTCAAAGAAGATGTTTAGCTTTTACTACATCCATATGTGAGTTGTGTGCTAATGCAATGTCTGTTTTTGTAAGCTTCCCGGGTAAAAGAAGACGTGAACCTTTAAGTATACATATATATGTGCATCTTAAATGCAAAGTACTTGACACACTCCTTTCTGAAGTTAAAATTCTTTTCAATTTCACCCGCTATCTTGAATAGTTGATATTGCCTTGATTTAAAGTTATAAAGCGTTTTGCACTAAAAAGTTAATGTATTATATTCAAGTTTATTGTCTTTGTTGTTATTGTTGCTATTTGCTATTCCCTCGAGATTATACACCTCATTTAACAGATAACGGGCCCAGTCACATTAGAATAAGAGATAGCGCTGGGAAAAACTATTGATATGACAACGATTACCTGAAAAATCACACTTTTCAATGGAGAAATCTCAAATGGAGGCTGTGTTACATGAGAACAGACAATTAAAATTTATGCAAGGGTTGGAGCCGATGCCATCGAATTCAGGGAAGCTAGAGGAATGGGAAGTAAAAGACACGGATGCGAGATGTAAGTCAATCATTGCTATGGAACCTGCGCAAGTTGCGCTTGTTAAGTCGCTTAAGGCTTCGAAAAATCTTTGGGCGAGTAGGCACTCGTCAAAAGGTAGAGGAATTTCGTAAGTTAATAATTTCTGTATGAAAATCAAGTTTATTCAATTCAATTACTAATCGACTGCGAGAGACTTGTCAAGGAGTTCCTGGCTGTGCTGTCAACGGATTTCCCGAAGATGGATGCATTACGAGCAAGGCTACTGGAAGTAAGTGATGAAAATAGGAATACTTCCGAACGTATGGATGCTGCACTGTAAGCTAAAATTCTTTATAAATAATCCAGTACTCATCATCAAAAATCAGGTACGTCAAGTAATCATTTTTAATATATCTGCCATCGTTGTGATCGCAAGGGCCATATGAAAAGAGACTACCGCATTAGCCTGTATAAAGAAAAATGTAAATTACTCGTAGCTAGAAATTGCATTTCTGAAAATCATGAATGTTTTATATATATAGATACAGAAATACACTAGTAGTTTGTACCACAAATAGTAAACTGCATAGACGAGAATTCAGAAGCTGCAAATTGGTATATACCTAGTCCTGCCATAAGTTGTGCTACGCAATTTCCAACGCAACGCAATTTTTCAGAATTTATGCACAGATCAGTGAAAAATACTAGTCAATTTGGTTTCAGTTTGCAAACTATTAACATCGAGTCGCGGTAATAGCGCTGCATAAGTTCGGAAAGAGTGCTGGCCAAATTTTTGGGTTGCTAAAACCACTCGGAATATCGAGAATATTCGCGGGCTATTGCTCGCTTCGGCGAATTGTCTGGAGTAGAGAACAGGCCTAGAAGTGTCGCCCGGGCGCCGTCCGTACGAATGCGGTAGTAAAGGTAGTGCGTGAACGAATTTGGAGAAATCCCCTGAGGAAGCAGAAGATTATGTCCAAGGAATTAGATATACCAACCAGATCCATGTCTAAGCTGATTCGGGATAATCTGAAAGCCTTTCGTCGGTCCACGGGTCATCTTCAACCTCCTCAACTAAAAAAAATTACGCTGGAAAGATGCAAGCGACTTTTTTCAGTGGCACACAAACAATGGCCATGAAAACTTTCTGTTTACGGATGAGAACATTTTTAGCATGGAAGAAGTTTTCAACAAACAAAATAAAAAAAATAATGCCACTTTATCTAAGGAAGAGAAAAAAGTTGTTCCAAGGGTTCAACATTGACATCATCCCGCTTCCGTAATAATTTGGTGGAGGGGTCTCTCACTATTGTGTTACATCCCTCCATTTCTAGAGGGTTTTGAGAAGGGTTTGACCAATACTCTTTTAAATGGATACAGATGGATCTTGCAACAAGACTCTGATCCACCGCACAAAGCCATAACCATGCGGGGAGTCCAGAATCCACTGGTCTATGATTTGTGGTCAGAATTGGAGAACATGGCCTTCAAGAATTTTGGAAAGCTTTAAAATACATTAACCAGAGCAGCGTTCACGATCTTTATGGAAACCGTGCCGATTTAGCTCAATGGTCACACCGTTCGGAAGTGAATCCAATTTTTTTAAATAATTAACATTGCGTTGAAACAATGAAACAATTTTGAATACAATATGCTTACTGTTTTTTTTTTTGTATAGCCTTTTATAGATATTTGTAACATAATTTATGGCAGGACAAAGTAGACAATGGGGCTAGTTCCCACATGTGCTCCATGTACGTTTTATGGGTGCCAATAAGGAATTTACAAGCAAAAACAAAAAAGAACGGTGGAATCAGCAGTAAAATTGAATAGAGAATAAATAACTATATCACTTGACCGAGCTCTTATTGTTCCAAGTTTAAAATGTAACCTTATTTCTGCAAGTAAAGCAACGGATAGCTTTTGTAAGATCCTATTTGAACAACAGGGGCATGTATATAAAGAAAAGGCGGTTCAGACTGTTAAATAAAGGGAGTTATATTTAGTTAAATCACTTAAGGAAAAAGAAACTCAAGTATTTAATAAGCATGCGCATTATGATAAAGCCTATCAAAGAAAAATTGTCTACATAATTGGTTACTTAAACACAGCGTCATTTAAATACTTGAAGGAAAATTTCATTGTTAAAGGATAACCATTTTTCAATAACTTATCAGTAGTTTGTGTAACATGCATAAGAGGCAAACAGTCAAGAACTGCATTCCCAACCAAAAGGAAACATCGTCTCGAGGAATTTAAGATATTGTACATACAGATCTTTGTGGCTCAATGAATATAAAATCGACAAGCAAAAGCCTGTACTTTGCTATTTTGACATATTTAAACAATTTAAGAAGCTCGTAGAAAACGAAGCAAACTAAAAAATTAAAACTATTAGAAATGACAATTCATGTGGACTTCTGAGTGAACAATACTCAAAATTTTTGGCTGAAGGTATTAAACGTTAACTGAGTGAGGAATACTCACTACAGCAAAACAGTGTTGCTAGGCGTTCTCCAGAACTTCCAAAGTTCTTGTGGGCTGAACTTATCAATACAGTAGCGTATATTCACAATCGTTATCTGACTTCATTAAATTATTGCAAAACACCAGAACACATCTAAACAGGTAGAATTACTGCAATAAAACATTTTCGTCAAATCGGATGTTAAGCATTTGTTTTAAATAAATCTTTAAGCAGAGCTAAGTTAGATCCGAGGGGCAACGAATTTATCTTGTTTGGGAACTCTGTTGAATCGAAAGCATATCGCTTATGGAAGCAAGGCTCGAGAACTATAAATAGCCGGAAGGATTTATTGAAACCCATCATCCGACAAATGTATGCCGCTTACTTAATATACTCTGCGGACGCAAATAGGCATTCAACGTTGGGTGAAACTCTTAAACAATTGGACATTGTACAATCAAAATATGATCTCTGCGTCTATTTTAAAATCGGTGATGTTGAAAAAACTATTTTGGGAATTTATGCCGATAAGATCATTATTGCTTCTAATAATCAAGCTGGAATTGATTCGATAAAACGATAGCTTTATGAAAATTTCGATATCGGAGACTTTGGGCAACCTTCTCGTTGCATTGATATTGAAATTAAAAGAACGGAAGAAACTATTTCAATTAGACAAACTCGGTATATAAATAATCTTTTAATAAAGTATATATCTTATATCTACAACTACGTCATATACAAACATCTCGTCATATTTCCTTACGCAGTCTAACATCTACACCATTGCCAAACTACATTGCATACACCGATACACTCACACACACATATATACAAATAAATACGCCTCTGCCGTAACATCAGAGTAGTATAAGATACGTGTACATACTCGTACTTAAATATATTTATTTTTTTAAATACGCACATACATTTACATTGGATGAGTTAAGTTTAGTAGTATCACATAATATTACGCATTTGTTTATTTTCTTAAAAAAGTTTATAATGGTCGACGATACTGTTAAATAGCCTCTACAAAACTCCGTCTCCGCCGAAAAGCCAAACAAGTCGCAATTCACCACTTTGTGGTTCAGTCACTTCCCCAAGACGTGGTTAGTCCCATACACAACTTTAAAGAAAGCGCTCATTGAACGCCATTCGATGAGCGACATCAAGCGAATCCAGGCCTTGTTATCAGGCAAGGAAGTGGGCGATAGCAGGCCATCGGAGTTCTACCGAAATCTTCAGTTACTTGCTGGTCAATCTATGATTGTAACCGAAAGCCTTATTCTCGAACTGTGGAAATGGTGTTTACCCGCTCTTGTTTAAGCTTGAATCAAAGCCAGCTCAAAAACAAAAACCGAAGAACTACTTGAAGTGGCCGAGGATGTATTCGAAGTATATCAACAACAAAATACTTCAACATTTTCACCCCCCTCCAATTCAGAAACTATTTGCGAACTTACCAAAACAAATCAAAATACAGGAAATTAAGTCCATACTTTCAAAGCCGGCCCTTTAAGTAGTACACGCTATAGATCTGTTTCAGGAAATAAATACAAGGTGAGAAATAACAGCAGAGTATATTGGTTTGATTCTAAATCTGGCAATGAAGCTAACAATTTTTTCAAAACTTATAGTTTTGGACAAAACGTAAACTAAATGCAGCTGCCATTCAGACGGCAAATGGCAGTACAACCACATATTTACAAAGGGGTCTTTTTATTAGGAGTCCCATGTCACGCATTACATTCTTAATAGATTCTGGTTCAGTTAGTCGTTCATAGACCTCCGAGAGGAATAAACGTGTTTCGGCTTTCAAAGTGAAAAAAATAATAATTATCAGTTTTTCGTAAAACGTATATTAGCCCAGTGGTAGTGGCGTTGGCCGATAGAGCGAGTGTCGTGGGTTCGATTCCCGAAGAACAAGTCGCTTTTTATTTTTAAAAATTAAAAGAAAACATAAAATCAATAATAAAAGTGAACTCAGACGATGAGTGAGACGGAGCGGTCCGCTATTCAAATAGCGGGACCAGCGGATGACGTGATGTCATCAGATGACCAGGCAGCAATATTGGCCCGTAATCCGAATATGATTATCAAAAGGAGGAGGAAGCAAAGGCCAATTCATAATCTTGTAAAGCGCCCTTCCATTTCAACGTCTGCTGAAAAGCTGCCCTGTAGACCAAGGGAAGAGGTGCCAACAACATCGGCAAGGGCAGCTATTCAATATGTGTCTGACGGTGGAGAAGGCCACTATATGGGAGGCGATAACACATTTGCTTCGTTGGGGGCCTCTGAATCGGAAGACGAAGAGGATGAGGTAAATGCTCTCAATAAAAATATTAAAAGAGCTACAGCTCAGAGTACTAGCCATAAAAAAAAAAACAAATGGCAAGAAGAGCGGAGGAAACAAAAAGCGAGCAGCAGCAGCAGCAAGAAGAGGCCGAACAGACAAAAAACAGACAACAAAGCTCTACCCACAAGCAACAGCATAAGGCAGAGCCAACAAAACAAAAACAAACAAACAAGCAGCAACAAGACCAGAAACAGCAACAGCAACAGCAGCAAACGCAGCAACAACAACAACAGCAGAAGCAGAAACAACGAGTTCCACCTATCAACACATTCAAGATGTAACTTAAGGACACAATCGAACTGTGTAAGTCGGCCATGGGCTGTAATTTTTATGTTAAAAGACTTAGCGTAGATAGCCGTGCGATCCACTGCAACACAGGGAGCGCTACCACAAAATAAAAAATTTGTTAAGCGATTCGACGACGGAGTTCTTCTCCTTCACCCCGAAGGGGGAAAAGCTGCAAACTATGCTGCTGAGGGGGTTAGAACCGGCTACTAGTACGGAGGAGCTCCTCGCACTGCTCAAAGAGAAAGAGTGCGACGGTCTTAAATTCGTGGGGGTTAAGCCGTTCGTCACAGCCAGAGCCAAAAGGGACAAACGGAAGCTACCGTTCTCCCTGGTGCAGCTCAGTCCCGAAAGCCGTCTGGATATTCTAAGGAGTATCAATGGCCTAGACTACCAGATGGTTCACTGGGAAGAAAAAGTAAAAAGGCACGAAAACATTTTGCAATGTGTTCGCTGCCAAAGGTTCGGGCACGCCGCGTCGAATTGCGAAATGCAATCTCGATGCGTTAAGTGCGGTAAGAACCACAAGTCCGAAGAATGCGCTCTTGGTAGGGATGGGTCGTCAGAAAAAAGCCAACTCTCTTTTGTTTTATGTAAGAACACGGGACACACCGCGAACTATCGAGGTTGTCCGAAATTTCAGTACATAAAAAGAGTAAATCCGGCTCGGCAGCAAAAGATGGAAGTTAAGTGTCCACCTGTTCCATCACAAACACCAGCCGTTACTCCCCAGGTTACCTACGCCCAAATGGCAGCAGGTAGGGGAAATACGGCACAGCAAGCGAAGGTCGCTTCTCAGGCCCCAGTGCCTAGAGCACCGAAACCGGCAAATGACATGCTAGCTCTCTTGCTCTCTATCCAGGGGCAGATGGTTCAGCTGCAACGTCAAATTACTGAGCAAGCTACGCGGGTAGATCAAATATACGCGCTGTTGCCGAGCCTAACGCACCTTCAGTCGTAATGGGTACGTACATGGCGGAGTAAACCCTGAAGGTCCTTGAATGTTAATTCACTGATTAGGATTGAGCGAAGAGACACTCTGTTTAAGTTGCTTAAAGACCAAACTCCTGATGTGCTTTTGGTTAGCGAAACTAAGCTAACCAAAAGACACAAAATGAGGCACAGAAGGTATAAAATCATGCGAAGATATCGACCCACCTCCATACAAGGAGGAGGCGTTGCAATCTTCGTAAGGAAAGGTATACGTTTTAAAAGAATATACAGTCATGTAGTACGTAGATTCCAGGTGCTAGAAGCATGCATAATGTACATACCTCTCCGTAGTGGAAAAAGGTTATACATGGTGTCTGTTTATGCACCTAATGCTACTCAATCCACCCTATTCATCTCAGAGCTTGAAACACTTTTTAGATTTCTGAGACTGGAATTGGAGGAAAACTACTTCATTATCGGCGGCGATTTTAACGCCAAACATAGCGATTGGGGAAATAATACACCAAACACTAGATGGAACTTGCTATTCAATTGGTGGGGTCAGCACACCAATTTAGACTCGGTCTAAAGGCGACGGATAGTCCGTCGTTTCCTAGACACGGCTCCTATTTGAATCTCCTGTTGTTCGACACACGAATACAACTGACAGGTACGAACCAACAAACTGTAAACTGTCTTCGCACTTTTGTGTATGATAGTGACCATTGCGGTCTTAGTACCGAAATAACCGTTCCGAACAAAAATGCGGAATTGGATGAGTATGTTCAAAGGCATTCCTACAACTATAGTAGAGTGCGTTGGACACACTTCTCCAGGACACTGACTAGAGCACTCTCCTCGAATTCGCTCTACCCACCGTCCAACAGAAATCTGTCAAACGAGGAGATTGGCAGCTACGAGTATCTAAAACTAGTGGACGAGACAATTAAACGGACTATGGACAAAACGATACCTCGGTATCAACACACTGACAACGAAGACTTATTCCGCAACGCAACTATTGACGCACTTCACCGACATAAAAGTAGACTACTTTCAAGACTGAAGACCTTGTACAGACAGCATATCTTGACATTAAGGTCGTCGATCAAAAACCTCCAAACATTAATAAAAGAAAATTACAGGTCTTCTGTAAGTTTGTATTCGAACAATAAAATTCGGGCTGTAAACACCAGCAACCCGAACATGTTCCCGCAAATAAATAAAATATTTCGGAGGAAAGATCAAGACGACCTTTCATGTCTTAAAATCGCCCGAACGACAGACAATGAACGCATACTTTCAACAGCAGGCATAGATCCAAATGAGGCTGTTGATGATGACAACTTCTTTGTGATCGAAGATCCGCAGGAGAAGGTCGAGGCTATAAGAGCGACTTTCCAGGAAGTGTACAAGACAAATGACATCATTGGTCCCAACCACGACCTGGAAAATCGAGTCCTTGTGCACAATTTCTACCTTCGAAATGAAATAGTGAACTGGCGAATCGAGAACACGGGTTTCACCCAGTTCAGTGACGAGAACATGGTAAATAATGTCATCGCCAATGAAAGGGAACAACCCCCGTTCATTTCGAAGGAAGAGCTTCAAACGATCTTCGACACAATTAGAAGTAAGAAATCAGTGGGAACCGATGGAATACCGAACATTGTGCTTCGACATCTCCCACTAGAAGCGGTGGACATTTATACCACCCTGTTTAACAATGCAATGAATAATGCACATTATCCAGCGCATTGGTACATCCCATCCCCAATCCGGCGAATCTCCGGTCGATCAGTCTCCTTCCAAACATCAGTAAGGTTTTTGAAAAAGTTATCAATAGAGTCCTGACTAAGTGGGTTGAGGACAGAAATATAGTTCCGGATAATCAATTCGGTTTCAAGGCGGGGCATGACGTTATCCATGCCGAGTCTAAACTGGTCTCTGATATCCAATGGAACAAAGCCAAGAAACAGTGCACGGGTGCCTGCCTGATTGACTTGGAGAAGGCCTTCGATACCGTGTGGTTAGAGTGACTCTTTTACAAGCCTAACAGACTGGGCATTACTAAACCACTGCTGTATATTCTTTTCAATATGCTTTCAGATAGACAGTTCATCGTGAAATATGGCGATGTGACTTCTACTGGATCATTTCATATTAAAAACGGTCTGCAACAAGGTGCGGTTAATTCGCCAATGCTTTTCAACATTTACACAAGTGATCTGATAGGTTCACTTTACCATGCCTTAGCGTACACAGACGACTTAATCGCGTACAGATTAGGTCCAAAGATTGAGGTTATAAACGTTCTTCTGCAACGTGACTTCGATAAAATTAAACAATATTGCGACGACTGGAAGTTGAAGATCAACTTTCAGAAGTCGGAAACCATTCTGTTTAGGACGCCTTTGTCTGGGGCCTCTGCAGATACCAGAAAGAATTGGCGAAAGTTTTAGATCGTTGGACAACACGGACAGCTTCTTGTTTGTAGAAATGTAGTCAGATACCTTGGGATCTGGCTAGATCAATATCTGTATTTTAACAAACATATAGATGTTGCTCTGGACAGAGCCAAAGGTGCTTTTGCCCTCACAAAGAGACGGTTTTATAGCAGACAACTCGATGCGAGGGTAAAGGTGATCTGCTACATGGCCCTTATTCGGCCTATGCTAACATTTGGTTGTCCCGTGTGGTTCAACGTGAGAGCAAGTCTTTTGGAAAAAATTCGGGTGTTTGAGAGGGCTTGCCTTAGGGCTTGTCTTGGCTTGTACAGAACACCAGAGTCTTAGTACATAAAATTCTATCCTAATGAGGTCTTGTACAATAGGGCGAACCTAATACGAGTGGACAATTTTGTTATTAAGTTGATTCGAATGCACATTGCAAGAGCAATGACCTCGTCCAACAACCTGATCTCTGGGGCTTACTACCCCAATTATATGTATCATTAGAGAGTTCGCTTTGACGGCTTTATTCCTCCAGAAGCGTTCCTCTACCTCGAAAAAAAAGGTCTGATCCAGGATAGATTAGCGGTGCTGTTAATCTTCCTCGTCGCTCGAACAGCTGCGGACAGGCGACTCAACTACGACAGAGACGTCGCACACGGCAGTGCGGAGCGTCTCCGGTTTGGTAGGGCGGTAGGGAGTCGCGACTTGAGGGATGTTGCTCGGCAGCACCAACAATTTTGGTGCCTTGCAGAAGAAGGGGAAGCTCCGTTGTCGAATTCTCCCAATATTAGGTAGCTTCGTTAGGGAGCAGAGTGGGTCTGCCTATTTTTAGACATGGCCGACTTACATAGGTTTAGGTAGGGTTAAGGTAGTTTTAAGAGTAAAAATTATAAAAAAAAAACCAATAAAAAAATAAAAACTTAGAGATGGGTACCCTTCTAGTAGTTTTTCTTAAACAAAAAAAAATATTTGTACAATACAATAAGATATATTAAGTAGGCTAAGTAGATTATTTAGATTAAGATTTATATTTAGGTATTTTTAAGTTTTAGAATAAGATTAAATAACAAAAAAGGAGTCCGTATACTAAGTTTTTTTTTTTTTTAAATAAAATAAATTTTCTTAGTTTTAGCTTCAATTAATGTTAAAATTAAAATATGTTGTAAGGATCGTCGAAAGACATTTAGACTAAGAACTATGTTTAACCTAGAGTGCCCGCATGGGGCCAGTAAGTTACAATAAGATAGTTTTAAGTTATTTAATCTAATTCTAAACATTTTTTTGTCTAGCATGTAAGAATCAATTAATTAATGAAATAAAAATGCATTTAAAATGAAATGAATGAGATTCTGGTTCAGATGTATCCGCTATGCCGCATTCCTACCTTACAACCAATACAATTATACCTGATCGAATCATATCTGCAGCTAACGCTTCGGCCATCAATGTTATTCGGTACAAAATTTCTTCGAACAAGCCTAGGCTTTCGTAGAGTTTTTAATCACACATTCCTGATTGCCTCAGTCACTATAATAGGCGCAGATTACCTAAAAGTTACAGGATTGGTAGTAGATGTTAAAAATGCAAGACTGATCGACCCAAAGACAAAGTGACAGGCACACGTTGTTCGACAAACATAACAAGTCATCGTTTTTTTTCTGTGAAACAAAAATATAATAGTATCATTACCGAATATCCTTCACTTATGGAATCCCCCAATTTTAATTTCCCCGTCAAACATTCAGTGGTCCTCCATATCCTAATAAAAGGATCACTTCCACATTCACTGCCAAGACGCTTAAACAATGCAAAGCTCAGAATTGCTAAGGAGGAGTTTGATTACATGGTACAGTTGGGTGTTTGCAAGCCATCATCTTCCCTTCACATGGCCTCAAAACGTGAAGCAAACGACTGGAGTCCATGCGATGATTATCGATTGCTTAATGCAATAACCATACCCGAAAGATACCCACTTCCCCATTTACAAGATTTCGCTACTCTTCTTCAGGGTTGCAAGATATTTTCTAAAAGAGATCTTGTACGGGCATATCACCGCATCCCAGTGACAGCCAAAGATGTCCACAAGACCGCGGTAACAACTCCTTTCGGGCTTTTTGAGTTCATACGTATGCCTTTTGGGCTGCAAGCATTCCAACGGTTTATGCACCAGGTTACACGAGGGTTAAATTTTATATTTGTTTACATAGACGATATTCTTTTGGCCAGCAAGACGGACGACGAGCACGATAGACACTTAAGACTCATGTTTTCACGTCTGTGCGATTGCCGGTTTCTTAAAGAAGCCTCAAAATGCACACTTAAAGTTTCCACTCTACAATTTTTGATTTCGATATTACAAAGGACGGTATAAAACCACAGCTTTATACCTAACTTGGCATGGATATTAACTCCTATTTACAACCACTTGACTGCATTGAGAAAAAATTAAAACAAGCTTAATATTTTCACATGGCCCACCAAATGTAAAGAAGCATTCATTAAAGCAAAGCTGGGACTCTCAAAGGTAACTCTCTTAAACTACCCTGAGGGACATGCTAAACTTATCATTACGACAAACTCATCTGACACAGATGTCGGTGCAGTACTACTGCAATGTAGAGGGGACGGATGGGAGCCAGTTTCCTTTTTTAGTATGAAATTAACACCAACACAGCCTTCGACAGAGAGCTATTTGCAATTTACATGTCCATACAGCACTTGCATTTTATAGAAGAGCAAGATGTTTGTATTTTCACAGACCACAAACCTCTCACAATCGCTTTAAATACAAAAAAAAACGAAGCCCAAGACAAGAACTTCAGCTTAATTGATGTATCTCAATTCACAAGTGATATTAAATACATCAAAGGTTCGTTAGTGATCACGCCCGAACACTGACTCATTACAATTCACTTTGCCCGGCGTCGAATTGTTGGCCAAATCTCAAATAGCGGATAAGGAGCTTATAACGGTGAAGAAAATATACTAACCAAGTCTAAAATAAAGTTAGAGCTCATTAAAATACCAGCCTATTACCTTTGACTCTGGTGCGATAGATCCACTAAAGCTCAACGACCATATCTTCCAAAAAACCTCAGAAATTCAGTTTTCCATACTATACATGGTTTTTCACACCCGGGAATTCGAACTACCTGAACAAAGATTACAAAAATATATTTCTGTCCCAAAATGAACCATGATATAAGCAACTGGGCAAGAGATTGTATTCAGTGCGAACAAAAAGAAGATCCATAGGCATACAAAATCACCGCTTCAGACAATTGACATTCCATCAGGAAGATTTCATATAAATATATTCTCACAATTGTTGATCGATTCTCCCGATGGCCTGAGGCCTACCCTATTCAGGATATAAACGCGGAAACTATTGCAAAGACTTACGTCCAAGAACATGTTTGTCGCTTCGGAGTGCCCAATACGATAACTACCGACCAAGGCACACAATTCGAATCGATGCTATTCAAGGAATTGAAAAAATTCCTGGGTACAACTCGTGTTCGCACGACCGTATATCACCCACAAGCCAACGGAATGGTGAAAAGGTTTTACCGTCAATTAAAAACATCGATTAGGGCATTTGGAAACAAACATAATTGGACACTGCAACTTCCCTCAATCCTGTTAGGCATTCACACATCTCTTAAGGAAAACTTAAAACACACTCCTTCCGAGCTCCTTTATGGAGAAAATATTAAAGTGCCATGAGACTACGCCTTTTCAACCACTACAGAACCGGATGATTTTACTTTTGTAGGCAAATTAAAAGATTTTTTTAAAAACATATCGAATACGAAATAAATTCCAAGAGAATCAAAATTACGTCCACATCCCTTAGAACTTAAACACTTGCGACCATGTCTTGATCAGTATCGACGGCGTTTGGGTAGGCTTAGAATCCCCTTGCGAAGGTCCTTTTAAAGTACTAAAAAGATTAAGGAAGCAATTCCTTATTTTAAAATCAGGAAAACCATACTCGGAAGGCATTGAGTGAGCCGGTAAATAGTAACAAAACGGTACAAAAAGACAAATCGGTACAATTCGAACAGGTTCGCTGCGCTGGGAAGGGGGTGATGTACAGGTTTGAACATAGATAGCGGAATAAATATTGTAAAAGAATAATATGCATGGATTTAGAGATAAAAATACTATATATTGATTAAAAAACCCTTGATTCTTTCATTCGGATGTTGAATATAGTTGCGGACAGACGCAAATAAAGAATTAGATACGTATTGATTAAAATGTTATAAAATAAAATTAATTATTGTGAGTTGTTTGCTAAAATAACAAACAATGAGGAAAAACAAAATTCAACATACATAGGATGCTGTGGACTTTGAAGATAATTTTTGACGTTACAAGTTTTTCAGAAACTGCTTTGAATGTATAATGTCCTAAAACTTTTCAGCTGCTGTGTTGATATCAAGTTTTTATGCCTTTTATAATTGTAGACTTCAAAATGTGTGTTGAAAGTTCAAACGCACCGTGACTCCTCATTCAAATCGATTTCATATATATATGTATGTATGTAAGTTAATTCTAAGTTATCTCTCTCTTTTGACATACTGTTTACTGCATATGAATACATATAACTCTTTTGTACTTTTATACATTTCATATACACATCTAAAGTTTTAGTAGTTTGTAAGTTTCAAGATCTAATAAAGAAGAATTGTTTGATGACTTTCCAAATGAGGACATCATAAATTGGCGACGAGAGAAATATCATTAAATGCTAGAAATAAAAGTAAAAAGTGAAATAAAATAGCCCGCTGTCCACAACAATATACAAAATGATTGGCCACATGGAATCTTTTGTTCTGGAAAATGACTTCGTGGAATATGTGATAAGGCTGCAACAATTTTTCATCGCAAACAATGTCACAGAAGAGATAAAAGTACCACTCTTCCTCACATACAGCATTGAAGCTGTGCGTACTCAATCCTCCGAAAGTTGGTTTCAGCTTCGGCTCCGAGTACTTAGAAGTACAATGAGTTGGTGAAGGAAATTAAAACATACTTCGACCCCACAGGAAATGAAATCGCTGAATCGTTTACGTTTTATAAGGCAGATAAATGATCTACAACGATAATGGAGTACATTGTCGAAATGAAGTATTGGCGCAGAAATGTAATTTTTCTTCATGTCTGGAAAGGGTGCTCCGAGACAAGCTTGTCAGCGGGGTTCCTGATAACCAGCTAGGTAGCAAATTCCTGAAGGAGTCAACGCAGAAATTTCAAGCCGATGTTGAGCCGAGTTTTCATAAGACATATCACGTTCCTTATAAATTACGCGAGAAGGTGGAAGAAAATTAAACCGTTTGTGCTCTGAAGGTATATTTATTAGTGTTTAATACCGTAATTAAGCATCACCTATTGTAATGGTGCCCAAGCCCGGAAAAAATATCGGAATATGCATCTATTATAAAGTAACAATAAATCGCTTTATCGAAATAGAGCACTATCCACTTCCACGGATTGACAACACATTCGTCCATCTATCAAACTGTCAAGTTTTTTTTTGCATAATCAACCTTTTAGGCGCATATCAGCAGCTTAAACTCTCGGATGCTTCAAGAGAGTGCGTCACTATAAATACCTATAAATGTCTTTTTCAGTGCACTCGACTGCCTTTTGGGGTGATTAGTGAACCTTCTATATTCCAATAGTTTTGGTCATAGAAGAATAGATAGAAATAGATTGAGATAAGTTTCGTCCCATTGTACGAGTATTGTCTTTTACAAAAATGAACCAAAAGTGTTTTGACAATTCAAAGTTGTTGTTGTTTCAAGAAAATTTGTTAGAATTATATGACCCGAACAAACCTATTGTGATCAAGTGCGATGCCAGTCCGAATGGAGTAGCCTGTACTCCCACACGTTGTGAACGGAGGAATAAAACCAGTATTGTTTGCATCTAGCACTTTTTCTCCGTCAAGGAAAAATTATTCCCAAATTAATCGAGAGCCTTTGGCAGTAATGTTCACAATGGTCACAAATTTACCTTTGTAGTGACAGCCAAGTTCCTAGCCTATAAGATCCAACACAGGCCAACAAAGGGGAATGTACCAGTTGATGCTATGTCCGCTTACAGCTTAATTTGGAAACAGGTGTGGACTGCATAGATTCCTTATCAAGCTGTTGTGATATGCCCGTTATTCTTGACAAAGTGAAGAAAGTACGATAATGACCTACAAGCCATTACAAAATATTTAAAAGCAAATGATTAGTCACAAAAATTTGGTGATAAATTGAAACCGTTCTTTCGTAATAGGAAGGATCTGTCCTCGGAAGGTGAATGTCTTTATTATCGTGATAGGGTAGTAATACCACAAATTCCAGTACAGGAAGTTTTAGTTTCGTTTCATCAAAATCACGATTCTGTTTGGTGACCAAACATCGACAAGAGCATTTACCAATATATAAATAGTTGCTTTGCGAGTCAGTCAACTCAAAAAGTCCCAAAAGAGATTGTGAGAACCAAATGGCCACAAAACCGATTTCATAGCGTTCATATCGATTTATTTTATTTTGAGAATAGAATGTTCTACATTTAAAAATAGATGCTTTCTCCGCCAAGTACTACTACTACGAAAAGGAAACGAATGCTTTTATAATGTGCAATAGTATTTTGCTCATTTTTAGAATTTTTGGAAGCCCAGAGCAAATTGCCACAGATAACGGGCCGCCATTTAGGTCTTCCTATTTCGAAAAGTTTGCGGAACAGTGGGGGATAATTCTGCTAAAGTCAGCTGCATACCACCCGCAAAGTAATGGGCTCGCCGAGAAAATTTCAAACAATTAATTTCAATAGTTTAAAAAAGTATTTGGCAGATGAAAAAGTTAAAGGCGTTAACATTGAGGCTAGGTTAAATAAGATATTAGTGTTCTATAATGATACACCTCGTACAGTAATAAAACAAACACCGGCAACATTACTTTTACATATAAATGTAAATAAATATAAAAAACTCCATCACATAATCAAAAATTAAGTGAATCAAAAAAAACATTATGTACAAAATTATAACAGTTGCTGTAAAAGTTATAACAATGGCTCTTTAGTACAAGCTAGAGACTTTATTTATTAGAAAAAAGGGGAAAAGGTTCTCTATAGAAATCATTTCAAAAATGCCATAAAATTCTTACCGACAAGTATTGTCAAAGTAGTTAGTCCTCGAAATATTTTAAAATCTTAAACAATTTAATAAGATTTATTTATAAAAACCAATTAACATATTCAAACTAATAGATAAGTATCATCCAATAATTTATAAAAAAGAATAGTTGATAGATCTGATATTTCCCTTTGTAGATCAGAGCAGATAAAAAAAGAAGGGTTATGAATATAAAATATGAATATTGTAAAACACATGAGTGTATAGTATTGAAAAATATAAAATCGCAGTAAGAGCATACAACTTGTAAAATGTAAAAAAAATTCGACATATGTATATATATTTAAGGTATACTCGTATTTAAGCGAATTCCAAGTTATCTCTTCAGCAATTTTTGACACACTGTATATCAGTACATATAGCTCTTTTGTACTTTAATGCTTTTCATATACACATCTGAAGTTGTTGTCGTTTGTTAGTTTCAAGATCCAATAGAGAAGAGTTGTTTGACGACCTTCCAAATGAAGACATCATTAGGTGTTTTTCATTATGAGCGGATGATCTATATGGATCTGTTAGAGCCTAGAAAAATACATTTTTTTAAATTTAATTTATATGAGCGCACAATTGTATGCAGTAGTTTTTGTTGAAAGGATACATTATGGAATATTTATATTTATAAAATTTTGTAGAAAACATAGAAAATTTGAATTTACCGCCGATCGCTGCGACAGCCATATTTTTTTATATTAATGTTTAAATTATGTAAAGAAGACCGATTACTGATCATGTCATTTTTTTGTAATAAGGTTAGTTGACTGAAGTATTCGTTGTTGAACAGATCACGTTTCTTTTTCACTTTTCGCTCCACTTGCTAAACCAAATCCTCCTTTGTAAAGACTATATTCGATAGTCTAAAGTATAAGTAAAGTAGTATTAACTAAGCTTAATCTATGAAGCAAAGATAGAAATCTCGAGAGTACGTTGTAAAAATTCTCGCCACGTACATTTTGGCGCCCAAACGTAAAAAAAAACCCAAATTATCAAAAAACAATTTTGCGATTTTCAAAGACATTATAGTGTATCACATAAAGACAATTAAAAAGTGCATATATAAAAGATTATAGTGAATCGCGTTTCGGTAATCGGTTTCGCGTGGACAAATGCATTGGTACCACACAACCCACCAGAGAAATCAAGAGAACCGGAGAAACATCAAAGGAATCGAGAAAAAAAAAAAAAACGAGGCTGCAGACGAAAGGAACCACATGCGGGTAGATAAGTTTCATCTCCCACTCAGGTACGTGATAAATCGGTTTTCAATCGAACGTGCGCTTACAAAAGTCATAGACCAAACCACAATATAATCAAAAAACGTTGAGAATATTTAATTCAATCTTATGAAAACGCATCACGCGCACGGAATAGCGATATGCATGCAAGCAGCATAATCATCTATACCTATTATATACATGTATATACCTAAGTAACATATTGCTACAGCCACTCACATAACTTTTTTTTTCGAGTGCTGTTAAATAGCCAGTGAGTTAACACATTCGATGCGACCGCACTTAACATAAAATTTTCTAATAGATCGCATATGTACCACACGTCTGTACGATCATAATCATTGCCAAAAGAATTTATTAGATCAACTCAAGTCTCTTTCACTTGTCTTAGTCGTCGCTCGTTCGATCACACACCAGAAAAGCTTTACAGTGGAATCATACATGCCGCATACCTTCATTGCAGGGATCTTCATTTCGCCCACACTCACTGAGTTTTTTGTTCCCTTGTTTTCTTGTCGTCGCCGGAGTGGATGCTCCATTGATCTTGCATTGAAGGAAAGGTTTCGCTACCTTTCACTGATAATCTTCATCGCTGGAGTTCGTCTACTGAGTAGAGTAGGAGTGGATCCACATTTTCGCTTTTGAATAGACATTTTTGTCGTGTACTTTGTCATTTCGCTTCGCAACATATGCAAAAGGCTTTGTAGCTGGTTTCGTCTTTGCGAGTTATATTGAGTGGACTACATCGTTTCGCCGTTGGATACATATTAATATCGTGACACATTTTCCTCGAAACATATAACATGCATAGATTCGAATTTTTATTCAACGAATACATTTGAACATATTGAGCTGGACAGTTTTAATACTTTCAAATACGACTGATACGTTTAGCTATATTCCTTTCAGAAATTCGTATTTTCCTCCAATTTCGAGCAAACCTCTAGGACATACAACGTTTAGATTAGTTTTTCGCTTTCGGCTAAAGTTGTTAGTAATTTCTTGCAAACCATCAATATGGCAACTGAGTCTACTACCAAAGCTACCATTGAGGAACTGAAGCAGATGCGTCCATCCACAAAGGGCAGTATTACTCGCATTAAAAACCTGGTAGAGACAAAGGCGGGCACTTTATCAGCGACAAAATTGGAGTGTTGGTTGGGTATCCTCGATTCGTACTTTAAGCAGCTTTTTGCTTACCAGACTCAAATCGAGTGGATAACACCTTCTGACACCAGTCGTGGAGAGTTAGAAGACTTATATATTGCAGCGAAAACAAAAATCCAGTCGCTTTTAGGAACTACAAGGAGTATTGGTATGGAAACAAGTTTTGTAGTACCACCGCCACAATATAACAACTTACCAAATCTCAAGCTTCCGAAGTTCAATGGGAAATACTCCGATAACAAGAACTTTATGAATTCTTTCACAAAGCTGGTGGATGATGAGACAAATTTGACTTAAATTCAAAAGTTCAACCATTTGTTATTGTGTTTGAGTGATCAGACTCTCACCACGGTTAAGGCCTTCCATGTTTCGGATGAAAATTATCCAAAGGCACTAGCCAGGCTCAAAGAACGCTACGATAACGATTTTCTTATTTTTGCACAGTACACTTCGGAGTTGTTTGAGCTGCCGTTCATTAAGAAATCTTTTTTTTTTTTTTTGTTTATTTATTTCATTGCAAACTCGTACTAAAAATAACAATGTTATAGAATCACAAAACAAATAAGGCATGAAATAATGCAGTACATTCTGTTGCCTAATGGACAAGTGACGAATGTATACTTATAAAATAATAAAAAATTAAATTCAAAATGTTGATGGAAAAAAAAACACTGTGAATATGTTTCAAAGAAGAAATAAATAAAGCAGAAAATCCAAACAGATGTCACAAATAGGTTAAGTTAATGGTTCAAAAGTTTGTTCAATATCCGTGTAATTAAAAGAAAAAAGCCATTTTTTAACATTCACTGAAAATACTGTTTTTACTCTTTCGCATCTAATGTTATCAGGTAGCAAGTTAAAAAGACGAGGTGCAACAACAGAATAAAACCTAGAAAAGTGTATTTTTTTAATTGCTGGTACTGTTACAAAATGCCTGGTGTTATTACGCAAGTTATAATTTTCATATGTTCTAACCTGATAATAACCAGATTTTTCAAAGAATATTTTTAAAACTTTATAGCAGTATAAGTGTCTTAAAGGAAGACATTCGAGGTTCCTAAAAAGTTCTAAGCTATGCGTTGTACGATTCACTTTGCAGATGATTCTGACAGCATGTTTCTGCTTAATTAACAAGGGTTGGATGTGAGAGTATTATGCCCCACCCCAGCAGGATAACCCATACTGGAATTTAGATTTTAATAAACCATTGTAAACTAGCTTTAAGATAGTTGTATTACAATACTGACTTAAGTGGTACAACTGCTTTACTACTCTATATACTGTTTCAAATAATTAGCATGATCCTTCTAACTAAGTTTATGGTCTAAAATAATACCCAAATATTTAAATTGTTGAACACACTCAATATCGAAGCAGGAATCACAACAATTAATGTTGTGATCAAAACTAATCGAATTCTGTGAACAACAGATTAAAGGAAAAAGTGTACAATTCGGGCTATGGTAAGATAATGAAAAATCTTGATAGTCCATGCTTCTGATATTAAAAAACATAAACTTAGTTTTCTTACTAATTACAAGTTTATGATGACTGAACCATAATCTCAGTAATTCAAGATCGTGATTTACATCCATAAAAATATGAAAATCATTGCTATGGGAGTAGAAAATAGCAGTATCATCAGCAAACGCAGAAATTATTCCTTTGAACGGTTGACTAAACAGAGAGTTAACATAAATTAAAAACAACATAGGACCCAAGACCGATCCTTGTGGAACACCTGTATTTATAAATTTCAACGAGCTAAAAAGACTCTTTGATCTTCACCATCTGCTTTCGATTTGCTAGGTAAGAAGCAAAGCAGTTAAAAATAAACCCTCTAAAGCCCGCATTATACAGTTAATTTAATAATAAAGAGTGGTCCACTGTATCAAATGCCTTAGTTATGTCTACAAATAGAGCTGCACATCTTTTGGACAAATTTATACTATTATAAATTTCTCCGGTGAATTTTTGCAAGGCCGTTTCTGTCGACATACCACTTCTAAAGCCAAATTGACAATTGTTGAAAAAATCCGTCCTACTTAAAAACGAAAGAATTCTCGATTTCATGCCTCTCTCAAGAATTTTTGAAAATACAGATAAAAGATATAGGCCGATAATTATCTATGGTTTGAGTATCACCTTTTTTGTGGAGGGGTATTACTACAGCTGTTTTCAGTGTTTCTGGAAAAATACCATGTAGCATGTAGCACAGGACGTCGGAAACAAAAAATGAAATCTGCTTAAGAACAGAGCTGGAAACTGAATCAAAAGAGGATGAATTTGATGATTTAAGTGACATAATTATTTTTTGAATCTCAGCACCTGTAAACTCACAGAAAAACAATGTTTGCGGTTCCACACCCTCCGAATTAAATGAATGTTCATAATGAGAAGTAAGGACACTGACATTTAAGAATTTATGAGAGGAACACAAATTTGTAAAAAAGTCATTGAACAAGTTGGCAACTTGCAAAGGGTCCGATACGTTAACATTATTATGTCTTAAAATAAACTCATCATTTTTCGTCGATCTGTTCAGTATCTCATTTACTACTGCCCATTCTTTTTTTGTATTTCCGATATTTTTGGATAGTTTTTTTGTAAAATAAGAATCCCTGCAGATAGGTATTTCGTTTTTCAACTGCTTGCACACTTTATCGTAATATTTTTTCAGGTTTTTATTATTGGGATGCTTTTTCACACGAACATACAGCATTTTTTTCTTTTTTATTTTCCTAAGTAAGCGAAAAGTCATCCACTGTTTAATACACTTCAGCTTTTTGCATTTTTTATTCACACGATTAGTGCAGCATGATAGATGAAACTGTAATATTTTGAGAAAATTATCAAAAGCATAAGATGGATCACTTGAATTGTAAACTCCTTCCCAAAATTCAAAATTAAGTCTTCTTTTGAGAGCATTGAAATCAATTCTGTCAAAAGTTTGATAAGATGAGTTCCTAGACTTGCATTCTTTATGGTCGAACTGAACACAAGTTAAATAATGATCTTTTATACTCAGGTCATAAGCCATAACTTTATAACCAATAAGATTGCATCTGTGAAGCCTTAGAAATATATGGTCTAGACAAGAATCAAGACGTGTAGGTTGATCCAATAGAGAATCAAAACCATGTGACGCCATAAGTGATAAATAATTATCAACATCTATAGACTCAGACAGAATATTTATATTAAAATCACCCAACAGTACAACATTCTTACAAGTTTGTAACTCTAAGAAACTCGAGAATTCATCCAAGAAGACACCTACTGAATACTTATGAAGTCTATAGACACAACAGAAGCAGTAACGTACACCAGAGATCGGCACTTTTCATTTTCCATAATTTACTCGCACAGTCATTTAAGTTATTTCTATGAAATACTGCAACACCTCCAGCTGACTACGAATTATTACAATTTGCAACAAAAGTGAAATTAGGAATTAAATTTGCGTAATCTGAAATTTCATCTTCAAAAATCCAAATTTCAGAAAGAAATATTAGATCAGGCAAATGTTCAAGAGATGCAAGATGAGTAAAAAATGTATCAAAGTTAGTTCTTAGGCTACGGATATTCTAATGAATTACTGAAAAGCCTGTACTATTATTGTTTGGTTGTTCTATACAGAGACAATTAGGTTCATTTAAGCTTCTTTTCACAAAATATTGAGGATTCTGAGCAAAATTTTAATTATTTGACATTATGAGTAATTAAACAGACGCAAAACAAAAAAAAATTAAGTTTCAAACTGGAAGAAGTCCACAAGATTACGAACAATAAAAGCTTTTTCTCCTTCTGTTTTCCTAATGAGAACAGTTCCATTTCTGACCCAAACAAACTTAAATTTATTATTATGTTTCAGTTCATTTGCCTTTTTTAATAGCGATCTTGAATACGCCGTGAGGGAGTCATTGATGTAGATCTTGTTGATTTTGTTGCGATTGCTGCTGTCACTGGTGTTATCAACATGTTGCCCAACACCATAAATGTTAGAGGAAGAAATGTTTTTCACCTCACGCATTTTTCTCATCACAGTCTGCTTGCTCGCGAGAGTTGAGAACTTAACGCAAACTATGGTGGATGGTGATTTGCTTTTCTTCACTCTTATTTTCTTAACAAAACACGATGCTATATCGTTGTTGTTGCACTCAGCTCCAGTGAGACCCGAAAGGAGAAGTGACACTTTCTCCTTAGCATTTTTGTTTGAGACGTCTGATATGCCAACAATGTCAACAGAGCATTGTAACTCTCTTTGCTCGATGATGTTTAGCTTTGACTCCAAAAACAAAACCTTTTTGTTCAGAGAACAATTTGAATCTTAGAGAGAACTAATCTTTGACAATTTCTTATGCAACAATCTGTTGGAGTTTAATGATCTCTGCAAGAAGCATTTGATTTGTTACCGTATCGCCCGCATTGTTGACGTCATGGGCACCGACCGAAGGGGTTGATACGGAGTCACTCATTCTTACCGAAGAAGTGCAAGTAGAGCCACTGTTGAGAATAGAGTCAGTTGCAGATGAAGTATTGGTGGTAGTGTTACGCTGCGGAGTAATGTCAGCCTCGGATAGATGAATACGCTCATCAGATATAACAGATTTTCTCTTCAGAGCGACATAGCTGTTACACTTATTTGTTTGACCGTTTTTCTCATAAGAATCAATCTCTTTTTTTCCAAGTTTCGCGCACTTTGCATGAAAAAATACTAAGCAAGTGTTACACTGGATTCTTAACTGAAGTCTATCGACTTTTAATTTACAAATACCGCACGAGATTATTTAAGACTTAGTATTAATGTTATTAAGCACTTATCAAAATGGTGTTAGTAAACTGATATTTAAAGATCCAATTTAAAATTAAATTGGAGACAACTTAAGAGAGCTCGCGGATATGTGTGTCCCCATCAACAACACATATAAGTGCACTTCGGCGGTAGACTTACGAGCTTTAATACATAATGTTTCTGCAATATTTAATTCGCTTCAGTCAATAGGATCGTTTGAAAACATTTGTAATGCAATGATTATTCACATCGCAATGTCGAAGGTAGATCCAGAAACGCTGTCAAAATGGGACGAACACCAGGATTACAAGAAACTTCCGAATTGGATAGACTGTTCAGCTGTTCTAAGTTAACGATGTCAATATCTCGAAACTCGCGATACTAACCAACTGAGAGCTGACAGTGCACGAAGGACTCTGAATAAGTCTAAGTCACCGTATTCTGCTCATCACTCTCAGACTTCACTTACAGTTACAAAGCGATCTTGTTCCTTTTGTGGAGATACTAGTCATTCGATTTTGCTAAATTAGGAGTTATGCAACGTTTCTCAAGTGTTAAAAAGCTTGGACTTTGTTTGAATTGCTTAGCAAAGGGACATATCGTTTCGAAATGTCATGGATCCTCGTCATGGATTCTACTGGAAGTTTTCAGATGGGGAGGGCACTGCTGGATTCAGGTTCACAGGTCAACCTTATTACCGAAAGATTTGCCAGATCACTTCACTTGCGAAGGTCACGGAGGAGTGTAGATATAGTAGGAGTAGGGGTCGCTGAAACAAAAATCAACCTTGAAACCCAAACCACGATTCGTTCCAGATATAGTAACCTTGAAGTATTACTAGAATTCTTAATCACCACATCCATCACTGGATATCACCCACAATCAAATATTAGTGTGGCACATTGGAAGTTGCCTAAAATTGTGGAGTTAGCCGACGATCATTTCTTTCATTCATCCCGAATCGATTTGTTGTTAGATGCCGAACCATTTTTTGATTTGCTTAAAGTAGGTCAGATCAAACTAGGTGAAGGACTTCCTTCCTTGCAGAACACTTCGTTGGGCTGGATCGTTTCAGTTTTGCAAGGCACAGTCAAATAATGAGAGGAAACAATGTCTTCTGACTACGGGTGAAGATTTATTGGATCGTTATGTAGAAAGGTTTTGGGAGTTGGAAGAACTCCAGGAATCCAAATCAAAGTGGACAGAAGAGCAAAGGGAATGTGAAGCGCACTTTAACGAAACACTGGAAATTTCTGCTAATTGTCGACTGATGGTCCAACTGCCATTCAAACAGGAGCTGAGTTGCTTAGGAGCTTCGTACTGTGAGAGAACTTACACAAAAAAAAAAAAGAAGAGAGTTAGAAGATGTTTGGTATTACCGCTTTTATTGACTGTACTGAACTGATCATGAGTAGACATAACACAATGCCTTCTATGTGGTTAATCCATTGGAATATCATTTCGAAGCGATCGCACGATCGGATGGTAACAGGATTTTATGTACATAATGTGGACTGGTATACACACTTGTGCTTAAAAGTGAACGAACATTTTTCAATAATTGCCTACAATTCGGCCATCCTGATCGTGTTATCGCCTCGATTACATTGGTCTGTAAACTTATACATACGTTTTACATCATTATGATACATATTAACACAATGCTTATTTTAATTCTGTTATTTAAATTCATGTTGTTCATGTAGTTACTCGTACATTCATAGAATACAAATAATTTGTTTTATATTGGTATTGTGATTCGTTCATACAAATATACAAATTTATTCATTACTTCAATAATATGACAGATACTGTATGTTATGTTTAGATTCAAAATAAAACTTGCAAAAAATTGGTCAGGATCGTGAAGAAGTTCGTTATTTGAATTCATTTACTTTACTTTATCGGCATCTTCTTCGAGGTTCACAATTTCATCTTCACCACATTAATTGCTAGATGGTATCAAAAAAGGCCTCATATTTGCTGGTGACGATATTCCTTTGTACGGAAATCTAGAGACCTGCATATTTTCAATATCTGATATTAAGTATCGATCATTTGGAAGAACCTTTTTAACCAAATAAGGACCACGGTATTTAGAAAATAGTTTTTTGTTAACACCAGGAATTGCTGTGTTTCTAAGCATCACATAATCTCCTTCTCTATATGTTTCTGGTTTTTTATGATACTTATCGTAATATTCCTTATTGTATTTCTGACTTTTTTCAATGTTCTCCTCAGCCCTAGCTCTCATATCTCTAAGGTTATACATTTTCCTTCCGACATTTTTATCCAAAAACTCCATTACCCTATCACAGACTTCACCTTTTTGGTTTGTTCCAAATAACAATAAACTTGGAGAAAATCCTGTACTTCTATTCACAGTATTGTTCAATGCAAACTCAACTTTAACTAAATGCCGGTCCCAGCCACTCATTGTACTGGCATCGCACTCTTTGGCTATCATTGGCACAATTACTCGGTTGACGCGTTCAACTTGACCGTTTGATTGAGGACTATGCGTAGCATTTCCACATGTTCGATATTATTTTCTTTCAAAAAATCGCTGAATTCTTTGACGTAAAACATGTTCCTCGATCTGAAACGATTCTGTTAGGTCGTGAGTAATTTTCAAAGAACGACTTCAAAAAGACGAGAGCTTCATTACTTTTAGTCGTTCTTACTGGGTAAAGTTTGGTGAACTTTGAAAAGCCATCTATGACTACAAAAATCTGTTTCTTGCCTGACTTGGAATATGACAATGGGCCGAGGTGATCAACGTGGAGGGTATCAAAAGGGACACCTCCTTTTGGTATAGGATGCATCACTCCTTGAGACTTACCCGAGTCAGGTGAGAAATAAATACACTTGAGGCATTTTCTAATACTATCCCTGATTTTTTCCTTCATTTTGGGAAACCAATATCTTTTGGATAGATGCTCGAAGCATTAATCCACATCTAAATGACACATAGCCTCATGATGCGTCCGTATCACCTCATTCTCCATGTTGAATGGTACATAAAAAAGAACTTTATCTTTTGCCGTCCGGTATATTAATCCGTCTATCATCTCAAACAACGCGCTTTCGTTTTTTTCTAAATCTGAAGCTACTGAAGTTATTTTTGGGTCCTGCCTTTGTGCAGCAGCTAATACAAACTATCGTCTTCAACGTACAAAATGTTAAAAGATCTGCTTAAAGCATCGAAGTGAGACATTCGATGGCTTTTTCTGTGTTCAACTTTATAATCAAAAGTTTGGGGTTCCAAAGCACAACGAGAAATACGCGGATTAAGAGACTTATTTTGTAGAGCTTGGCAATCTGTCAAGATTTTGAATGGTATACCGATTAGGTAAATTTAAAAACCTGCGAAGAACATATTCAGTCGAAAGTATTTCTAATTCATAACTGTGAAATTTACTTTCACTTTCAGTAAACACGTTTAGATAAATATAAAACCGGATGAAACTTTTCATCGGTTTGTTTCTGCATTAAAACAGCCCCAAATCCAACACTACTAGCATCGCAATGCAATTCTGTTAGGTTGTGTGGGCTATAGATTGATAGCACTGGAGACGAAAGAATCTTTTCTTTCAACAACCGAAAAGCTTCCAGTTGTTTTACTCCAAAAGTAAACCGGGTATCTTTTTTAAGGAGATCATACAGTGGTTTTACTAGGTTAGCAAAGTTCTTTATGAACTTGCGAAAATATGAACAAAGACCGACGAAACTATGAACGTCTTTAACGCATAAAGGCGTCGGAAATGTTTTAATGTAATTCAAATTATGGTCGTTTGGCCTTATGCCATCTTTGTTTATTGTATAACCCAAATAAACAATTTGAGTTTGCATAAACAAACACTTGTCTAATCTTAGCTGCAAGCAATTTCGTAATATCACATCAATTACTTCTTTAAGAATACCTAAGTTCTCATCTATTGTTTTTGTTGCGATGAGGATATCATCTAAATACGTCAAGACTTTGCCTTCTGAAATCAATTTTCCGAAAAGATATTTCATGTACCTTTCAAACATGGATGGGGCATTCTGACGTATTCGAATTGCCCTAAATGCGTGGTAAAAGATGTGAACTTAATTGAATCTTCATGAAGAGGAACATGATGAAAAACGTTTTTCAGATCTAAAGATGTAAAATAAACTTTATCCTTTAGTCGATCTAAATGATCCTCTATTAATGGCAAAGGAAAGTTATCGCGAAGAGTTATTTTATTTAACTCACGGTAATCAATGCAAAGCCGAAATTCTTTGTTTTTCTTTTGCACTAAAACAATCGGAGACGCGTACTTGGACCGTGATTCGCGAATAATACCATCTTTAAGTAAACCGTCTAGTAATTTCTGAAGCTCTATTCTTTGCGAATAAGGCAACCTCCTAGGAGAACAATAGAAAGGTATTTCCTTTGATAACACTATCTTCATTTCAAAATCAGGTCGTGATAAACTATTTTTAATGGGGGAGTATAACAATATCTGTGGTTCTATCTTTTACATGTTGGGGTATACTTTCATTTATTTTCAATTGTCACTTACAGTTTTCCTGTTCTACGTCGATGTTGAGAATCTGCTGAGTAACATCTTCGATATCGTTTTGAATGTGATGATTGACTTCCTTGTGAACCGCAAAGAGATTCTTGAAATTCGCATTGAAATTGTTAGACACTTCTTTCTTTTTTAAGACCAAACCAATTTTTTGTAGAAAGTTTCTCCCAAGTACAATTGGGTAACTCATTGAAAAATTCTCTACAACAAATACTTTAAGATCAATAAATATTTTTTCATAAGAAATTTTACAAAAAATACTCCCCAATATTTGAAGCGGACTTCCATTATTTCCGCAATATTTATCTCCCTCAAAATCATATTTCGTTACCATAGATGTTGGTAAGAATTGATGCTGCACGAAGCTGATGGGACTCCCTGAATCCAACAATGTCCACAAAACTGTTGAAATTTCCATCTCCTCAGAACTAAATTTGTAATTAATCCACTTTTCGAAGTCGTTAACAGCAAATTTTTTGAGTTTCTTTGCGGAAATATCAACAGCAATGGTTGGATTTACCGAAAAACTTTCATCACAGCGTGGTATTTCAAGGTTTGATTGAAGCATTATTATTGATTTCGTTTTTGCACAACTGGTCGAAATATGTCCCACTTCTCCGCACTTGTAGCAAGTCACATTTGTGTTTTGATTTTTGTATTGTTCGCGCACTGTATTACTTTGTTTTGCAATCACAGGGGCAGTCAAACTTTTTGGGGGTTTTGAAAGCACTGAATCTTTTTAGACCGTTTATGCCATTTTTTACTGTTGTGTCCATATAATTATTGTTTTTATTGCTCTTAAATCTTTCGTACTTTCTCAAAGCCACTTTAAGTTCACTAAAATTATTGCCTTACTCGTTTCACTGTCGGATATTCCATTTATTATAAATTGCACAACGTCATCTTCTTCTATCGCGCCATGTGATGCTATTTCTTTCATTCTTAGAAAATACTGTTGTGTTGTTTCGTCTCGATGCTTTCGCCTGTTTTGCAGTTCTTCATATATGTCTGCCTTTGTGACCACTTTCAAAAATTCGTTCTGTAAAGCAGTCATGAGTTCTAGCCAATTCTTGAAATTAACAGTTCTAATAAACTGTACAGCTGTACCTCTGAGTAGACGTTTGACATAAAAGAATTTTGTCTTACCGTCTAAGCCAACAATGTCAGCACACTCCTCAAACTGTTCAATCCAACGATTGATGGGGAAGTTATCATCGCCACTAAATGTTGGATTAAGTTTTCGATGTCGCTGAAGTTAGTTGCGTCGACGAACTCGTACTTAATCCTTCTTCCACACTCAACTCTCGAAGTTTCTGCTTCAATTTAGTTATTTCCTCCCTCTTCTCACATACTCTCTTCAGTTTTTCAAACTCGTCATCCAACGCATCTTCTTCATCGACGTACGACTCGCCAGAATCACGATCGTTAGAATTTGCTCCTAAACTTGTAGAGGCGCTATTTTCACGCATAACGTTGATCAGTTCCTCATTTGAATATCCAGCGACCGCCTCCTGTATCCTGGTCTTCAGCTCCGCTTTCGTCCCACTTATAGGCAACTTTAAGCTCCTTAACACGTCTTTGAGTATAGCGACTGTGGCTAATTCCAAAAATTGTGCCCACTCTTCTGACATTTTAATATGTTCTTAAATACTCTGGGTAAAATTTATATATATTTTTTAGACGCCGAATGCACAGATTAAAAAACTTATTATTTTGTTGGTGTTACACAAAGACACTTGACGCCGGGGTTTGATCGCGTGCACTTGTTAATGTAAACTGATGCGCGATCCCACTTCTGAAATTTCGAGAGAACTTACACAAAAAAAAAAAAAGAGTCAGAAGATGTTTGGTATTACCGCTTTTATTGACTGTACTGAACTGATCATGAGTACACATAACACAATGCCTTTTATGTGGTTAATCCATTGGAATATCACCGCTTCGAATAGATCGCACGATCGGATGGTAGCAGGATGTTATGTACATAATGTGGACCGGTGTACACACTTGTGCTTAAAAGTGAACGAACATTTTTTAATAATTGCCTTCAGTACAATATAGCGTTTCGTCGGTTTTATGCAAAACGAGTCTATCAAACAACAGTACGCATCGTTTCTAGAGGAATACAAGAAATTAGGGCATATGTCGGTTGTCAAGGATCCAAAGTTAAACGGACCACACTACTACTTGCCCCATCACTGTGTTCTTAAGCCAGGCAGCTTATCCCCGAAACTTAGGGTGGTGTTTAATGCGTCTTGCTATACCTCCTCACAAATTTCGTTAAACGATATTCTTATGGTAGGCCCAACAATCCAGCCTGAGTTATTTACTATTCTCATTCGGTTCCGTTTGAATAGGTTTGTACTGACAGCTGATATCATTAAAATGTATAGACAGTTCCTGGTTCATCCTGCTCATCGCAAATTTCAATACATCTTGTGGAGGACGAGTGAAACAGAACCAATACAAACATACGAACTGAGTACTATCACATATGGAACTACTCGTAGGTCAGCTCCGTTCTAAGCCATCCATTGTCTTAAATATTTGGCAGATAAACACCGATCATCATCGCAGTTAGGGTCCTGTGCATTAGATAAAGATTTTTACGTCAACTTAGTTCAAAAACTTCAGGAAGTCACATCAATTTTGAAGTCAGCAGTATTAGAGCTATCCAAATGGAACAGCAACCACCCCAACATCGACAAGGCTGTACCTGATACAAAGATAAAGTTGAGTGAGTCAGGTTTAACTAGCACTTAGGGGATTTCGTGGAACTCCGTTAGTGACCATTTTATCTTTTCCTACGTACCTACCAAAACATTTTCTAAGCAGATAAAAAAATCGGTTTTATCGATTCTCTCGTCACTCTTCGACCCATTAGGCCTGCTCAGCCCGATCATCATTAAGGGCAGGATAATCCTTCAGCAATTATGGATCGAAAGGGTTGAATGGGACGCATCACTGCCACTAAGCATCGAGGCCGAATGGAAACGGTTCATAACCGATTTGCACTCTTTTCAAAATGTATCGGTTCCTAGATTTGTCTTGATGAGAAACCGACGCAGCTATCAGATACATGGGTTTGCTGATGCATCTTCGCACGCATATGGTTTGTGCATATATCACTACCTCGTTTAGAGTTGTGTGCAGCTTATCTGTTGTCCAAATTGTGGGAAAGGATTGGGACCATTTTCAGGGATCGTCAGGCAGAAGTTTACTTTTGGACAGATGCAGCCATTGTTCTACATTGGATTGCTACTCATTCCTCGAAATTGACCACTTTCGTCGGTAATCGATTTGCTGAAATTCAGACGAAAACGCGGGGAATCTTATGGCGCTATGTTCTTACACAAGAGAATCCAGCTGACATTGTTGCGAGGGGTTGGGACATTCACGAGTTGAAGGAATCAATCTGGTTTGATGGCCCACGATTTTTAATGGAGAGTGAAGAAAATTGGCCCTTAAGGATAGAGATTCCGCTTTCATCAGAGGAAACTTTACTGGAAAAACGGAAAACAGTTCTCATCTGCGAAAGAACAAAACCCAATTTTATACACAAAATAGTCGAGCGTTTTAGTTCCTTTTCTAAAATACTTAGAATAATAGCGTACGTAATACGATTTTGTCGTCAATTTGAGGAGAAGTGGTCTTGAAAAATTAAGAAGCTTTCCAACATGAAAGATTTGCCAGAGGACCCCGAACCATTTTTGACTCCCGCGGAATAAGACCATGCACTGTTGCATATCATATATGCTATACAAAAGTATTCGTTCGGTGAGCAAATTGATGCAATAAAAACCAATCGAACTCTAAAGGGATGAATCAATTGGTTGAATCCTTTCCTGCAAGAAACAGGTGGTCCATCCTTGTTAAAAGTAGGAGGACGGCTGAAGCATGCAGAGATTCCTGAGGCGTGCAAATATCCCTTGTTGTTTCCAAAAAACCATATTTTTGCAAAAATATTAGTTCGTCATATTCACCTCTCTAATTACCATGCTTGTCCTAAGGCTTTGGGCGCCCTGATTAGACAACGGTTTTGGATAATCAGCACTCGAAATTTGGCGAGGCAGATTGTGAGGCAATGCGTTAGATATCGACCCAAGCTTTTGGAGCAAATCATGGCCTGCCTCAAAACAGAGTCACTCCCTCGCGTCCGTTTCTGTGTTGTGGCGTAGACTTTCGCGACCCCATTTCAATGTATCTTAAGATCAGAGGCAAGGTACCTTATAAAAGTTATGTAGCAGTTTTTGTATGTTTTTCGTCAAAGGCTGTTCACTTCGAAGCAGTGTCTGATTTGTCAGCCGAGGCATTCATCGCAGCGTTGAAACGGATGATTGATCGTAGAGGTCTACTAAGCTCCATCTATTCCGACAACGCAACTAATTTTGTTGGAGCACAGTCAAAACCGAAGCAGCTACGCAATATGTTCTTTAAAAAGAGTTCGCAAGACATCTTGCAAAATTTTTGTACTAATCTTGGTATCAATTTTAATTTCATGGGAGGCGGCTGTGAAAGTCGCGAAGGATCACTTATATCGAAGCGTAGGAGGAGCAAAGTTGACATTCGTGGAGCTTTCTACAGCACTGGTCGAGATAGAAGTGGTGATGAATTCTCGATCGATCACACCGATGTCGTCTGACCCCAATGACCTGGAAGCCCTAACGCCCGCACATCTATTGATTGGTTCGTTGCTCAAAACCATCATAGAACCAACAATCGAAGTTCCCGAAATAAGTTATATCCAGAGATGGCAGCGACTCAACGTAGTGATGACTCATTTCTGGTGGAGATGGTCCCTGGAATATTTTAACGAGCTACAGGGAAGTAGAAAGTGGTCATCACCTAGCAACAACCTCAAGATCGGTGATTTGGTCCTCATCCACGAAGACAACATCCCACCCCAAAGATGGCTAATGGGAAGAGCAGCAGCAGTCATCAAACGCTCTGACTTTCAAGCTAGAGTGGCAGATGTTAAAACCGCCAAGGCAAGGCAGTCATCAGGCATGCTATTCGCAAGCTTGCACCATTACCCTCTTAGCCTCTTAAAAGACGGAGCTTTCAAAGGGAGCGGAATGTTAGAGCCTAGAAATATACATTTTTTTGAAATTTAATTTATATGAGCGCACAATTGTATGCAATAGGTTTTGTTGAAAGGATACATTCTGGAATATTTATACGAGTATTTATAAAATTTTTTAGAAAACATAGAAAATTTGAATTTACCGCCGATTGCAGCGACAGCCATATTTTTTTATATTAATGTTTAAATTATGTTAAGAAGACCGATTACTGATCATGTCATTTTTTTGTAATAAAGTTAGTTGACTGAAGAACTCGTTGTTGAACAAATCGCGTTTCATTTTTCACTTTTCGCTCGCTTTTTTCGCCCCACTCGCTAAACTAAATCCTCCTTTGTAAAGACTATATTCGATAGTCTAAAGTCTAAGTAAAGTAGTATCAACTAAGCTTAATCTATCAAGCAAAGATAGAAATCTCGAGAGTACGTTGTGAAAATTCTCGCCACGTACAGATCATTAGGCAAAATAAAACGGTACGGATCATCGAAAAATTTAGTTCTGTCAAAGATCTGACAGTTTAAAAAATAAAAGATAAATTATTTTTATATTTTACGTGTAATTCAAATAGTTATTAGTTATATTAAAGTGGATATTTGAAAGTGAAGACGATGACGAAGAAAATAGCTCATCTGGCGGTTTATTGTCCGATGTGAAGACACGGATTCCTCTGTCGATACCGAACATTTTTTAACCAGCCACTAAAGAATAAGGGACTTCGAGAAAGTAATTAAAAGCTGCAACACTTCAGACTTCAAAAGTCATTTCAGACTACAACTTTCAACTGCCTAAATTTTAATAGAAGGGTTTCGGGGGACAATGAAAAAAGGACTACCAAAATCTTCGCCGGCTATAGAAATGAGGTGTGTATTCTTATGGTATATGGCGAACACAAATACTTTTCGGGAAATCTCCAATTTGTTTGGGATTTCTATTTCCACGAAGTGTCATTAAGAGGGTAACATATTGGCTCACATCCATCGGCAACGGATATGTTAAATGGCCAAACATTAATGAAGCTTTACAAAACGCAAGTTTATTCTAAAAATATTCCAGGAACTGTGGGGTGCATTAACAGCCCTCCTATAAAGATTAAAGCCTCATCACCAACAAGGAAAGCAATTTTAATAGAAAACTGAAAAATAATTTTTCAAGTTCATATAGAGTTGATGTGAAAAAAAAGTTTATCAACAACATTTGTGGTGAACCAGGTAGCTTGCATGATAGTCGCATTCTACGAAGATCTAAGTTATGTGCAAATGCTTTCCAAGGATTCTGTGTTTCCGTGCTTAGACTGGCTAATTCAACCATTTGAAGACAATGGCACGTTAACGAATGTCCAAAGAAGATTCAGTGTGCTAATGGAAGGGTCATTGTGGAACATGGATTAGTCTTCTGAAAACTAGTTTTCGAAGATTGATGCATTTCACTGAACAAAGGAACATGAATCTCCTGACAAATTTAGTTATATGTGGATGTATATTGCATAAAATATGTACTGATGACAACGATGAAGTCAATTATGAACCCTAAGTTGATCTCGCCAACTTTGCTACAGTTGGGGAGAATGATACGAGGGCGGGTCAATAAGTCCGTGACTTTTTGAATTTCTGACCTCTTTACTGAAACAGCAACACTGCTCCTGTCAACAGGCATCTGTCAGTTGACTCCTGTCAAAATTTAAACTTGCTGCGTCAGTAAGTTTGTGTTTGACAGCTATTTTTATCAGACTACTCACTAATTTGAGGAGAAAATGGAAAAAAGTGATTTCGTGTGCTTATTAAGCATTATTTCTTGCGAAAAAAAACCACTACCGAGACCAAGGCTAAGCTTGATAAATACTATGGGGACTCTGCACCATCGATTTCAATGGTAAAAAAGTGGTTTACTGAATTTCGTTGTGGCCGTACAAGCACTGAAGATGCCGAACGTCCTGGACGCCCAGTTGAGGTCTCTACACCCGAAACAATCGAAAAAATTCACGATATGGTGTTGGCCGACCGAAGATTGAAAGTGCGAGAGATTGTGGAAGCCGTAGGGATCTCGCATGGCTCAGTGGTTTCAATTTTGAATGATCACTTGGGCATGAGAAAGCTTTCCGCAAGATGGGTGCCGCGTTTGCTCACAGTCGACCACAAACGCAATTGTGTTTGCCACGGCAAAAATCCATGAATTGGGCTATGAATTGCTCCCTAATCCACCCTATTCTCCAGATTTGGCTCCGAGAGACTACTTCTTGTTCCCAAACCTGAAGAAATGGCTTGGTGGTAAAAGATTTGACTCCAATGATGAAGTCATCTCGCAAACAAAGGCCTATTTTGAGGACCTCGACAAATAATTTTTTTTTGGAAGGGATACAAAAATTGGAGAAGCGTTGGACAAAGTGTATAGAGCTCAAGGGAGACTACGTTGAAAAATAAAATTATTTTTTTATCAAAAAATCTGTGTTTTAATCCAAAAGTCACGGACTTATTGACCCGCCCTCGTAGAACAGCAGCTGCAGGCGACTAGTGGTTTTGATAAATAGAAATATAATAACTGTATGAAATTCAGTTCAGTTTTAAATAATAAAAAAAATTATTCAAATTATTATAATTAAATTATATTATTACCTATATACTCGTAATATAATTCAGTCCTCTTTAAAATTATTACAGAACATTAATAACTATAGAACAAAAACACATAAAAAAATTCAGTACTCGTAAATAAAAATAATTTCAATCACATTCAAAATAAAAATTATTTTTTAAATAACTCTTTTAGCATTTGCACCTTTCTTTTAAACCTGTCCTGTTTGGCCTAATTTCTAATATTTTTATTTACAATTTATTGTTTGTCCACTGCACTCACACTCCTTTGTTTAATAATTTTCGACGTTTACGTTTACTTTACTTTAGGTGGCGTTACAGTCCGGGGTGGACCTGGGCGTCAGTCAACAAGCTTCTCCAGCCAGCTCGATCCCTGGCTAGCTGCCTCCAGTTTCGCACGCTAAGTTGGCTGAGGTCCTCTTCCGCTTGCGTGCGCCACCTCAGTCTTGGCCTTCCTCTATTGCGCTGTCCCTCGGGGGTGGATTCGAAGACTTTTCGGACCAGAGCATTGGTGTCCATGCGCTCTACATGACCCAGCCATCTCAGTCTTTGGATCTTCACTCTTCTGGCTAGGTTCATGTCGCTGTACAGTCCATACAGTTCGTCGTCTATCTCCTCCTCCACTCACCGACAATGCAGACGCGACCGAAGATCGCCCGAAGAATTTTTCTCTCGAAGCATCCATTTTTGATAATATCCATGCCTCTGCGCCATAGAGCAGGACCGGGATTATTAAAGTCTTATAAAGGATGACTTTTGTTGTCCGAGAGAGGGCTTTGCTACTTACTTACCTTCTTAACCCAAAGAAACAGCGGTTGGGAAGAGTAATTCTTCGCTTGATCTCAGCGCTGGTGTCGTTGTTTTGTACTTATAGCGGAGCCTATATATCTGTCGCGGGTGACGTTCTGCCCAAGACGTCGGTGTTGGTTGTCCTTTTTGCTTGACAGCATATACTTGGTCTTGCCCTCATTGACCGCTAAACCCATTTTCGCCGCTTCCGTCTCAATACTCGCGAAAATGCCACTGACATCACGCTGCTTTCTCCCGATTATGTCAATATTATCGGCTTATGCGAGTAGTTGGACGGACTTTTGAAAGATAGTGCCTCTTGTGTTTGCTCGTGAGTTTTGCACTATTCTTACAAGTATGATGTTGAAAATATCGCATGACAGCGCATCGCCTTGTCTAAAACCTTTCTGGACATCAAAGGTCTTGGTGAGATCTTTACCGACCTTGATGGAGCAGCGTGCATTCTTCATCGTCATCCTGCACCGACGGATGAGTTTGGCAAAGATGCCAAAAATAGACATTGCTCTATATAGCTCGTCTCTATAGATGCTGTCATACGCGGCCTTAAAATCGATGAATAGGTGGTGGGTATCGATCTGAAGTTCATGGGTCTTCTCCAAGATCTGCCGTAGTGTGAATATCTGGTCGATGGTGGACTTTCCTGGCCTTAAGCCACACTGACATGGACCTATAAGGTTGTTGACGAACGGCTTCAGGTGTTCACACACTGCAGCGGATAAGATCTTATATGCGATGTTAAGGAGACCTCTGTATGTGGCGCAGTTCAGAGGGTCTCCTTTCTTGAGAAACGGACAAACAATGCTGAGGTTCCATTCATAGGGCATACTTTCGGCCGACCATATTTTACAGACCAGTTGGTGTATGCTCCTTACCAAGTCATCGCCTGCAGCTGTGAAGAGCTCGGCAGTCAGGCCGTCCGCAACAGCAGCTTTGTTGGACCTAAGCTTCGATATAGCTATCTTCACTTTATCAAGGTCGGGTGGACGGAATTGTTGGTCATCGTCGTCCAGGTTGAAATGTTGATTCTGCTTGATAGCGATATTTGGTTCGTCATCGCCGTTATACAGTCTACAGGAATGGTCTTTCCAAATCCTCAGCAGCGACTGCGATTCCTCCACGATGTTCCCTTGTTGATCTCTACATGCTTCGGTTGGGGGTTTGTTTCCGTGACATGTTATTATGTTATTATGTTATGTGTGAAATAGAGAAAAAAATTTTTACAAAAAGTATCAGACAATAGGAAATATGTACAGTTGTCTAAAAAAAAGTTTACAGTGCAAAAAGAGAAAAAAATTAATGAAAAATTAAACTATCTGAAAACACCATCAAATTTTCCTATAAATTAAGAGAGCAAAAGTGATTAAAGAGAGAACCATTAAAACCAAAAATCTTTAATTGGATAAGAATTGGATTTAAGGGAAACTACCGTAGGCGTAGGAAGATACGAGTATCAACAAGATTTGCAAGAAACTACCGTAAGACGGAAAAACGAAGTAAGAAGAGGAAAGTACCTATAGAAAAGAAATTAACATCGATCAAGAAACTACAAAATATACTGAACTAATAAATATTTAAAACTATATAATTAAGCATTTGTTTACTTATTAATTTTATTTATTAATTACTTAGGAATTGAATTTTGGTTTATTATTTCATTTTTGTTCTCTCTTTTTATTTCTCATTTCATTAAGTGAATTTAAATTTCTTTTGTCATCTATATTCTATATTTTTTTTTTTTTAAATACCTCCGATTATCTTAATCATACCAAATAAATAATGAGCAAATAAGTGCAGTCATAACCGCCGCTGTTCAAGCTGCGATAGAACAAACAAAGCAAATTTTCTACAATTCAATTGAAGAACTGACAACAAGACTTAGACAACTAGAAATTCCTAATGCTTTTGAAGTTGATCAAGCAGTGGTTAGTGAAGCAGGAAAAACTTGTGACGAGTTGTTAGACCTAGTAAAAACTACCGGAATTTCGTGGAACAAGTGGGATATGTTTCTTGGCGTCAAGCTGCTTTTGTTGCATATAAATTATTTGAAGGATACGAGGGAAGTTCGAAATACTACGAGGCAGTTGCAATTATAAGGAGGATCAGGTGTTATCCTCATTTAACACTGTATTAAACTTTAAAGCAATTATATACCGGTTAGATTTTACATATTTATCTTATAGAGCAGGTAATGTCAACTCTGCGTCAGGGAAAATTATCGATTACAGAATTTTATGACAAAGTTGTTTAAAAGGCCGTATGGCAAGATCTCCATAATCATCTCCACAACCATATCAGCAATTTTCAAAATCTTTCAATTATAACAACCAACTTAAGAGACATCGCGATTCTGACAGACAAACGCAACCAAAACTTCAGAGAGTCAATCACTTCGACCAAAATATTTTCTGGACGACAACTAGTAAGGTAGGTCGAAATCATGCACACAATTATGATTCGCAGTGCGATGAGTTTAGTTATCATCGCGATGACGCAATGTCTGAAGATGATGAAACAGTCAAACTACACATGGGTTGAATTGAAAATCAAGAACCATCTGATGAGATCGATTTTTTAGGGGAAAGTCTTTCCTGCCGTATGTAGGGCGCACCCTGTCAGGAAGAGAAATAAAGCTGTTAGTAGACACCAGTGCATCTAAAAACTGTAACTGTGTAAAACACACTTAAAGGTATCATCCCTATTAATGAACCTTTTGTCGTTAAATCAATTTATGGAAAGAGCCAGGTAACGTCGAAGTGTGTTGTAAATGTTTTTAATAGAAAGACAATTTTTTTTATTCTTCCCACCCTCAAAGCATTTGATGGTATCATAGGGCTTGATTTCCCTAACAAAATTAAAGAAAAATTTTATGTTTCTAAAGGAATTTTGTTTTATAAGGGAGGAGTGCAAAAATTATTATACCTTTATTGTAGAGATGTTAATTATATACCGGAATAAAATATCCCTGTGAATGAAAATGAACAACTTTCAGGATTATTGAATCGAAATTCTAAAGTTTTTGCAGACCTAAGTAATTCTCTACCCTTTAACACAAGAGTTGTTGCTACCATTCGATCAACCGATAATGAACCCGTATATTTCAAAGCCTATCCGTATCCCATGGTAGCAGCAGAGTTTGTAAATAAAGAAGTTGTAGATTTGTTAAAGAATGGAATCATTAGACCTTTGCGATCCCAATAAAACAATCCTGTGTGGGTTTTGGATAAAAAAAGGATAGATGTAGAAGGTAAACGAAAAATGCGTCTAGCGATCGATTTTCGAAAACTGAATTGGAAGACGGTTAGCGGTAAATATCCCATTCCCAATACTTCAGTTATTTTAGCCAATATTGGAAAAGGTTCTTTCTTTTCGACGCTAGACTTGAAATCGTGTTTTCACCAAATAAAGTTGTGTGACAGTGATACAGAGAAAACAGCTTTCTCTATAAATAACGGGGAGTACGAATTTTGTAGGCTGCCATTTGGGCTCAAAAATGCGCCTAGCATTTTCCAAAGTGCGATTGATGACGTGCTAAGGGAAGAGATCGGAAAATGCTGTCATTTATATACAGATGACGTCATTATTTTTTTCAGAAACAAAAGAGCAACACTTTCGAGACAGAACAAATTTTACAATTACTATTTGCAGCCAACATGCAGGTTTCATCAGCAAAATCAAAATTTCTCAAAGAGGAGGTAGAGTTTTTGGGCTTTGTTGTGCCCAGTAAAGGTATAAAAACATATCCCGAAAAGGTTAAAGATATTGTCAGTTACGAAGTTCCTAGAACTCTTAGTAGCTTGCGATCTTTTCTTGGGCTTTCGGGATACTATAGAAGATTTATTCGCGACTACGTCCAAATCACGAAATTACAAGATATTTACGAGGTGAGAATGGGAACATTAGTAAAACTCAATCAATAAATAAAAATGTGAAACTTGACGTCGGAGCACTTGATGCTTTTGGAGCAGGATAGCAGGCCCATCACCATGATTTCTCGAACTCTATCGTCCACAGAAGAAGCCCTCGCAATGAGCGAGGACTCTTAGCCATAGTCTGGTCGTTGCAAAAATTACGCAATTATTTATATGGAGTGAATCAGCTTAATATTTACTCTGATCACCAGCCCTTGACCTTTGCTATATCGAACAAAAATCCGAATGTAAAAATTAAGAGATGGAGGGCATCTGTGGAAGATGAGAGAATTATGTTGCTGACATGCTTTCTAGACAGTATTTAAATTCACTTGAAGAGCAAGATAACTCCTGTAGTTCAACAGTTCGTAGTGAAGCTTCTTGGACGCAAACAATACCTTCGGTAATAAACCCTTTTAACTGCTTGCGAAACCAAATCATTGTAAATAAGGGCTCAGAAGAACTAAAACAATAAAAATTATTTTCAAAACACAACTTAGGCATTCAATAACGTTTGATAATATTGATAATCTTTTTGTATTTTTAAAACAGGTAATAAATCCCAATATCGTCAATGCCATTCATTGTGACTTACCTACACTAGCACAGATTCAAGACAAATTAGTCACAATGTTTCCTTCAGTACAGATGGTTCATACAAAAAAAAATGGTAAGCAATATTTACAATCCAGATGATCAGGCAGAAAATCTTTCGACCGAGCATAACCGAACACATAGATCTGCACGTAAAAACTCGAATCAAGTCTTAAATGACTACTATTTCCCAAATATTAAGAGAAGATTTAAAGGAATAGTGTCTAGTTGTACGATTTATCATGAAGCTAAGTATCAACGATATCCACCAAAACCGGAGATATGAAAAACTCCTATACCAACTCATTTGGGTGAAATAATTCACATCGGCATTTTCTCAACGGCTGGAACTCATTTCTTGACTTGTGTCGATAAATTTTCTAAATTCACTAAATGACGAGCAATAATTCATGTAAAGGAACCAATTTACGAACTACTTAATTTTTTTAACGACACCAAAACAATCGTTTGCGATTATGAGAAATCATTTACATCTGAAAGTATTAAATCATTACTAAGGGATCATTTAGGTATAGGCATGTATAATACACCACCTTTTCATAGTGTTACAAGTGGGCAGGTGGAAAGATTTCATAACACCTTTTCCGAAATAGCAAGATGTACAAAATTGGAAAAGAACATTAGTAGTATTTCTGAGCTCCTTTTACTTGCTACAGTCAAGTACAATAGGACGATTCACACAGTTACCAATTACCGCCCGATTGACGTTATCCACTCAATTCCTTTCCATCAAAAAAAAGGAATAAGGGAAAGAATTTCTGAGACCCAAAGAAGGGACCTTGCTTACTTACTTACTTTAGGTGGCGCTACAGTCCGGGGTGGACCTGGGCCTCAGTCAACAAGCTTCTCCAGCCATCCCTGGCTAGCTGCCTCCAGTTTCGCACGCTAAGTTGGCTGAGGTCCTCTTCCACTTGCGTGCGCCACCTGAGTCTTGGCCTTCCTCTGCTGCGCTGTACCTCGGGGGCGGATTCGAAGACTTTTCGGACCAGAGCATTGGTGTCCATGCGCTCTAAATGACCCAGCCATCTCAGTCTTTGGATCTTCACTCTTCTGGCTAGGTCCATGTCGCTGTACAGTCCATAGAGTTCGTCGTTGTATTTCCTCCTCCACTCACCGTGAATGCAGACGCAACTGAAGATCGCCCGAAGAATTTTTCTCTCGAAGCAACCAAGAACACCCTCATCCATTTTTGATAATGTCCATGCCTCTGCGCCATAGAGCAGGACCGGGATTATTAAAGTCTTATAAAGGGTGACTTTTGTTGTCTGAGAGAGGGCTTTCCTACTCAATACTTAACACAAAGAAACAGCGGTTGGCAAGAGTTATTCTTCGCTTGATCTCAGCGCTGGTGTCGTTGTCTGTATTTATCTGTGTTTATAGCGGGGCCTAGGTAGACAAAGTCCTTAACTACCTCAAAGTTATATCTGTCGAGGGTGACGATTACGTCAATATCGCCGGCGTATGCGAGTAGTTGGACGGACTTTTGAAAGATAGTGCCTCTTATGTTTGCTCGTGAGTTTTGCACTATTCTTTCAAGTATGATGTTGAAAATACCGCATGACAGCGCATCGTCTTGTCTAAATCCTTTCTGGACATCAAAGGTCTTGGTGAGATCTTTACAGACCTTGATGGAGCAGCGTGCATTCTCCATCGTCATCCTGCACAGACGGACGAGTTTGGCAGAGATGCCAAAACTAGACATTGCTCTGTATAGCTTGTCTCTATAGATGCTGTCATACGCGGCCTTAAAATCGAAGAACAGATGGTGTGTATCGAACTGAAGCTAATGGGTCTTCTCCAAGATCTATCGTGGTGTGAATATTTGGTCGTTGGTGGACTTTCCTGGCCTAAACCCACACTGATATGGACCTATCAGGTTGTTGAGGAACGGCTTCAGGCGTTCACACAATAAGGCAAATAAGATCTTGTATGCGACGTTAAGGAGTCTGATGCCTCCGTAGTTGGCGCAGTTCAGAGGGTCTCCCTTTCTTGGGAATCGGATAAACAATGCTGAGGTTCCATTCATAGGGCATATTTTCGTCCGACCATATTTTACAGACTAGTTGGTGTATGCTCCTTACCAAGTCATCGCCTGCAGCTGTGAAGAGCTCGGCAATCAGGCCGTCCGCAACAGCGGCTTTGTTGGACCTAAGCTTCGATATAGCTATCTTCACTTCATCAAGGTCAAGTGGACGGAATTGTTGGTCATCGTCGTCCAGGTTGAAATGTTGATTCTGCTTGATAGCGATATTTGGTTCGTCATCGCCGTTATACAGTCTATAGGAATGGTCTTTCCAAATCCTCAGCAGCGACTGCGATTCTTCCACGATGTTCCCTTGTTGATCTCTACACGCTTCGGTTGGGGGTTTATTTCCGTGACATGTTATTTTTACTTTTTGGTAAAACTTCCTAACCTCAATCCTGGAATAGCATCTCACAATTTCCTTGACCACGTGCTTTCTTTTTCCTCCTGAGATGCCGGTGTTCGTCTCTCCTCTTCCGCTTATAGAGCTCGTGAGCAGCTCTAGTCTTTCTTTGCAGTACTGCATTACATGCATTTTGCTTTCCTGCATGTGCCTGTCGGCATTCAACATCGAACCAGAGGTTTCGCTATAATGGACGAGTGAAACTCAGCACATCAGAAGCGGCATCTCCGATGGCGTTTTGGCAGTGTTTTCAATGGTCTTCGATGCTTGATGCTGGCGGTATTGGACCTCTTAAGAGACTAAGAGACACTCGATCGGAAAATGACTTGGCGATCTCTTGCGTTTGTAGCATCCTGACGTCGAACAATCCGACGACTGCGCAAGATCTTCACCGTAACTCATATGGGATCAAGAAATACTCGTAACTACACCGCTACCAACTAATCCAATTCATAGCACCACTACGGCGAGGCAGGCACGGAGAGTGGGATTACCAGGAAGAGCAGGCCTTCCATCTTTACCAGCAGCATTAAGAATTGTACAGCAAGTATCGTAGTTGAAATTAATTGTCAATTTTCAGTCACATACTATACACATATATTTCAATACTTATTCTTTCCAATTAAATTCCAAAACAAATTTCAAAATTTTTATTACTTATCATAAAAAAAAACAAACGTATTCATATATATTTCATGTATATACAATATATAAAAATATATATATATATATATATATCATTACCGTTAAATATTAAGCTGACGACATTTTCGAAGTATACCAACAATAACAGAAAACCTCTTCTTTCTCAATTTCGTCCCATTTCGCCAAATCTATTTCCGAACTCAGTTGCATGAACCAAACCCTACAGGCTGAAATGCAGGAAATTAAATTCATTCTTTCCAATCTTAATTTTGACAACCACCCACGTTTTCGAAACCGACGAAAACAAGATTCTGAGGCACAGCGCACGCGTAACTCATCGCGCTCAAGACACAGATGCAAGTACAATTTTACAATAGTGGCGACACACCAAGTAATAGTGGTCAGAACACAACTAAAGTGTGCTGGTTTTACACCAGATACTGCGACAATGCGCGAAAGTGCTCAAAGCCCTGCAGCTTCATAAGACAACACCCAAACTAAAAACTACTGTCGTTATGGCGGCTGATGACAGTTCTACTCCAACTACACAGTGCCGCCTCTCTGTCAAAGAGATCGATTCTGGCTTGGATGTGACAGCCAATCACTCGTCACGTTTCAAGAAACCCAATTCAAAACCAGACCAAGCCATTTCTGCTGCAAACGGTTCGCCAATCACTGTCTTTGGAGTAAAATTTAAAGTAAATTTAGGCTTCCGTCGTGCATTCAACCAGATCTTTCTTATTGCAGCGGTAACAAATCCCATAATTAGAGCAAATTTTGAACGTAAAACTCGTCTAGTTATAGATATAAAAAACTCAAGGATAATCGATCCACTTACAAACACTAGTGTTAATGGTATTCTCCGCCGAGAAAATGTCACAACGCCTGGTTTTTCGCATTTGAACAGAGGTACGACAACATCTTAAAGAAATTCCCATCACTATTGGAAACCGCTGATTTTATCTTTCTTGTCAGGGACCACACCCTTACACAAGGACCTCTGCCGCCCTCTCGCCCAAGACGTCCTTACAACGCCAAACTTAAGAATACATGTTGTTGCATGGGAATTTGCAGACCTTCTTCGTCACCTTGCGCATCACCTTTGCACATGGCACCTAGACGGGAAGCAAACGATTGGAGACCATGCGAAGACTATAGAATGCTAAACGCAACCACTATCCCTGACAGGTACCCGCTCCCACATCTCCATGGCATCACCATCCTTGATGGATGCACAATTTTTCCAAAATTTGATCTCGTAGACATTCTCATGTCGCCGGAAGACGTGCATAAAACCGCAGTAGCAACACCCTTTTGCCTCTTCGAATTTACACATATGCCATTTGGACTTCGAAACACAGCCCAAACGTTTCAACGATTCATGCATCAAGTCACAAGAGGCCTCGACTTTATCTTCGTCTATGTAGACGATATCCTAATCACCAGCAGATCGGAAAAGAAGCACGAAAGCCATCTTGGTATTTTGTTCCAACGTTTGTCCGACTATGGCCTTCGCATAAAAGCCTAAAAAGGCGTATTCGGAGCATTCACACTACAGTTTGAAGGAAAGAGGGAATTCACCATAACGAGGCAATAAGCGACTTTCAACAGCCAAAATCGATTAAAAATGTGCAACGATTTTTAGATATGCCAAACTATTACCATCGCTGTATACTCAGTCTCGGAAGGACGCTAATTTATAACCATTTAACCACTATTTCTAAACATAAAAAAAATTATTCATGGCCCATAGATTGTCAGGAGGCTTTTACGAAGGCAAAATAAAAAACTGGCTGAAGCAACACTTCTCACACATCCCATTGAAAATGCTACGCTTAGCATCACTACTCATGCATCCAGCCTCGATGTTGGAGCTTTTATACAGCAATTTAGAAACAATCAACGGGAAACGATCGCCTTCTTCAGCAAAAAGGTCTTGCCCACAGAATCTAGACATTCAGTTTTCGATAGAGAACTTTTGGCAATCTATCTGGATATTCAACACTTTTAGAACTTCGTCGAAGGTCAAGGTTTTTGCGTCTTCATAAGCCACAAGCCTCTGCTACAGCATTACCTACCAAGACTAAGTGCAGTCCCAGACAAGAGCGACAACTCGATTAGTTTGGGATATAAAGTTCACAAACGACATAAAATATGTCAAAGGACCAATCAATGTGGTAGCTGACACCCTCTCACGACCTAACACAGAATCAATCGAGATGGTCCTCCCAGGTATAGAAGAACTTGCTAAGGCGCAAGCCGACGACGAAAAATTTAAAACACTTAAGTGTAAAGAGCTCAAAAACTCCAAAATCAAACTAGAAGCCATTAAAATACCTACTTTGAATCTACCTATATGGTGTGAAACATCCACCAAAAACAACCGGCCATATCTTCCCGAAAATAAATGTAGCTCGACCACCCAAGAATCCGAGCCACGCGCAAGAAAATGACAAAAATATACTTCTAGCCCAAAATGAACAGCGACATTAGCACATTGGCAAGGGAGTACATCTCATGCCAAAAAGAAAAAGTCATTAAACATACTAAATCGCCATGCAATCGAATAAATATACCTGGAGGACGATTTCAACACGTATGTTTGGACATTGTCGGTCCTCTTCCTTCCTCCAATGGCCATAAATACATCCTTACAATTATAGACAGATTTTTCAGATGGCCAGAGGCATATCCCATCCTAGACATAAATGCAGATACTATTGCGAATATTTATGTCCACGAACACGTTTCAGCGTTTGGAGTTCCAAACACATCACTACGGACCAAAGGTTGCAGTTCGAATGAAAACTATTTAGGGAACTTAGTACAGTCCTCATATAGAAGCGCATTTGCACTACCGCCTACCACCCACAGGCCAATGGCATGGTAGGGAGGTTTCATCGCCAACACGAAATGGCAATTCGATTATCAAGAGATAAGCAACATTGAACACAGATGCTACCTTTAATATTGTTGCGTATTCGCACTTCGATTAAAGAGGATTTGAAGCATACGCTGGCCGGACTCTTATATGGAGAAAATGTAAAGTTTTAAAGATTTGTCCTCATCAACTAGTAAGGACAACAATGAGTTTAAACTTATTGCACAACTTCAACAATTTTACAAAAGCATACCAAACACAACACTTGAAACTAGGAAAACCAAAACACCCGTCCCCATCCCTAAAAATGTATACACTTGGGAGCACGTTTTGATACGAACTGATAGGGTAAAAGAGGGTAGAATCACCTAATAAAGGCCCCTACAAAGTAATTAGACGGCTGCGAAAAAAAACAATTTGTTATTGAGAAATTAGGACGACCAGCAACAATTTCAATTGACTCCTCCAATTAGCGAGAAGGTCCCTAGAAACTTGATGCATACTGTATTCTATAAAAAAAATGCTAAAGCGATTAAAACTTATTCCGAAACGATGCGTGCAATACATTTCAAGTTATTTCATTTTGAAGACATTTAGTATGGTCATTAGCGACAAGGTCCCTAGGGACCTGCGTGTATTATAAAGAAGAGATTATGGAAAATAAGGGAGAATGGTTAACAAAGATACATATACATAGGAATTGGGCAGTAAAATAAGAGAAACATCAGTCGAACCGCAAGTGGCATTAGCGCATTCGTTGATGGTTATTCTACGAAAATTATTCATTGTTTTCATTTTTTGCATTTTGTCTAAAAAAAAGCTTACGAGACTTGTTTTGGCCTGGTCATGCATCTCGAATTTTCTCCTACCAGGTTTGGGTGCCGTATGCCAAATTATCCAGAAGGTTTTATTGATGTGTCCGATGTCGAAAGCCAATATGGAACGTGGAAATGGATGATGATGAGATCGATGAAGATCACGATGATGAGATAGAAAAGCTTCGTGAAGAAGCTGTCACTGCCACTGCTGCCCGTTTTATTTCCTCCAAAAATGGCACAAAATGGTACAAAGATCCACCAACGAGTAGTCGCATTCCAGCAAGCAAACCAGGGCCATTGAAAAAGTTGGTTCATGATCATCTTTCGATCTCTAATCACCGAAGTTTTGGCTATCTTTTTGTATGCTTGAATGTGTAATTCAAACAGCAAGCCTGCTAAGGAACTATGAGGCCCAATACATGCTCCTATATATGAAGCCTCTTTATCATATGATCGGTTCATGTCTATCACAAAGTTTTTTCTCCTTGATAATGCGATAACAAGGCCGGTGAGCAAAACATTAGCAAAACTTCTGCTATTGATGATTTGTGGCTTTTGTTACAGGCTAATTTGGCAGCAGCTTACAATAAGCACGATTCCATGACCGTGGACTAACAACTTGCTCCTGAACAAGGACCGGCACGTTTCACACAATACATCCCATCTAAGTCAAGTACGGGAAAAAAGTATGGTAGTTGTGTGATTCATTGAACTATCACACAGACAGTCCTGGTTCGATTCCTGGCTGGGTCACCAACAATTTTTCAAATTGCCATCACCCTTTCGGCGGACAATGGCAAACTCCCGAAAGTAGAAAATTGCCTACGAAAAAGCTTGTAAGGAGTGCCGTTCGTACTCGGCGATAAACCGTAGGCCCCGCTCAGATGTGACAAAAATGACAGCATGAGCAACACAAATGAGTGTCAAGAATCTAGGCCATGGCCCATACCGGGCTGCCAGCGCCACAGTGTTTTTTTTTTGTTTTTTAGTTGTGTGATTCGAAAGGTATGATTTATGGTGGAATACGATCGATATCGCTCCATTGGCCTCAATTATAATATACGATGAAATAAATCCAGTCCAAAAATCGGACAAACGACTATTATTTTTGAAATTGTTAACAAGACAATTGGCAATTTCAAATATTGAAGAACGAGCCACCAATCTACGAATGACGTGCTATCCCAAAATTCGAAATGCTATGGAAGCACATTTGGTGTTGTAGTAAGTTGAACTGGAAGCCACGTAAAAAAAATTAAGTAATAAGACCAACACTAGGACCTGCTCCTAAATTTGTACCGCGTTCAAATCGGCCATTATGCCACTTATGTCACGCGGAGTAAAAAAGTCAGCGGAAAACCCGAGCGTATTGCTGTTGCTGCAATAATGCGGTTTATGCTGAACACTCAGCACTTTTATATCGGAGCCGAACCTGCACTGCTGCGCTAGCTACACGGACAAAATAAATATTTAATTAATACGTAAATTACTTTACCTATAAATTTCTTGATTGTTTTCTGTTATTTCTCTCTACAATATATTCTTTCGAACTGAAAACAAAACAATCAGGTACAACAGCATAATGATAATACCATACAATTCTTGAAAAATTGTGCATAAACCCTTGTAGGTCTCTATGGACCTTGTTGCTAATATAACGCAATCGAAGCTGTCGCTGATCGGAGGGTTAAACCTTTTTTTCACAACAGCTGACAGCTGTCTGGGAGGGGGGTGATGTAGAGGTTCACATAAAGAGGGCTAAAAATTCGATAGAAAAGAAAAGAAAACGCCCATTAGATGGCGGTAATAAAATTGAAGGCGAGACGTTGGCATAAGTGGAATTAAGGACAATATGCAAATTGAACATTGTGAATGATCAAGGAATGCGGTTGTGCTGTGATCTCTCCGTTAACGTTAGCTTAAAGAGATTTGAAGGAAAATTATAAGAAGTATATAACTGATGTAAAAGAAAAACATATTATAAATAGTTAACAAAAATAGTTAACAAAAAAAAATTAATTAGTTCTTTGTTAAAATGAAAAGGAAACCATAGGCCTTGTTTTGTTTTTCCGACACTAATCCTGATTTATGGCGCAAGAAACTCTCCATTTGTCCCCTTCATTTCGAAATCTCCAATGAGATTCCCAGATGGCACCACGGAGGTGTGAAGTAGAGCTTATAAGCAGGGCTGCAAGATGTGCGGCTGCAGAAGCTCATTCTCCTTATTTAAAGAACGACCATTTGTCCGAAGATGCTACTTCTACGAGGCCTAATACTAATCGTTACCATCCAAAGATTGTTAACCTTTTATATTAACGATCAAATCCTGGCTGGTTACTGACTTTTGTCAAATCACCGTATTTTTCTGCACTGATCACTGCAAGTGTTCTGACGTAGAATAAGACCATATCGACGTATGAATACTAATGCTTCGTACCGTGAAACTAAAAGCAAATTTTATAAGTGTAAACTCGAAACAGGACTTTGTCTACCTAGACTCTGCAATCAGTTCAGACAACAGCACCGGTGCTGAGATCAAATAAGGAATAACTCTTAATAATCACTGCGTCCTTGGGCCAAGAAGGCAATTGATTAACAAAGCCCTCTCTCAAATAATCCCAGTCATGGTCTATGGCTCAGGGGCATGAATCATAAAAAGGATTAGGGTGCTTTGGCTGCTTTATTCGTCTCATTTTCGGTTTCGTTTGCACTAAAGGTGAGTAGAGGAGGAGATACAACGACGAACTGTATGAACTGGACTGCGACATCGATTTAGCCGGAAGAGTGATTATCTATTAATCATGTACAGCGGATTTACATTGACACTCCGGTCCAAAAAATTTCGAATTCCCCTCGGGGAGGAAAAGCGCAGTAGAAGTAGGAAGATTGTGACTCAGGGAGCGCACGGAAGTGGAAGGGGACCTCAGCCAACTTAGCGTGCGAAACTGAAGGCAGCTAGCAAAACATCGAGATGGCCAAAGACACTATTGACCTAGGCCCAAGTCCAGACCGGACCTTAGCGTCACCTAAAGTAAGTAAAGTAAAGAAATTTAATACATACGAGTATGTTGAAATAAAGACTTTTTAAATTTTATATTATTATTTACTTTTAAAAACAAAATATACAGACTTAATATAACAAAAATATTTATTTAAAGCCATTATTAGTAAGGACACTTTTAGCTGAATTTGTGGTTCTTATCAAAGTATTACTTATGTATACCTAACAAATATTGCAACATGTAGAATACAAATCTGCGCTTTACTTATCTGCAGGTTTTTGGAGATAAGGATGCTGATGGATTTTACTGGGGAGAACTGAGGGGAAAGAGAGGATATGTTCCACATAACATGGTCACAGAAGTAGATGAATCTCAAACAAATGCGGGAGGTTCATGTTTAGGGCCTGTACCTTTAGTCGCACCTACGGCAACAACAACCACACAAAGTATGCGAAACATAAGTCGAGACCGATGGGGCGATATCTATGCAAACACACCTGTCAAACGTATGATCGCACTGTATGACTACGATCCACAGGAGTTAAGTCCGAATGTTGATGCCGAGGTAAGTCTCTATTCTTATTTGACTTTTTCCCGAGAAACCAACTCTTGCGAACAAATAAAAACACTCGAAGACTTTTCAGATAAGAATCAGAATTTGTTTAACAAGTATGTAGCTTATATAGGAATCTTATGAAGAATGTTTGTGTTTGTATTTGTGATTACATCGGACTTTATTTTACGTATATGTATTCGTTTAGTTTTGTATAACATATGTGTGGCTAATTTAATGTTCAATAACAATTTACAGATTCTTTTAATTAACAATTAGGTGTATACTATCTTCTTATAGACATATAGTAGTTATCAATTTGAAAATTATGTTGTCGATTAGATAAAGTATGCCAGACCGGTGTTATAGTATTGTTATAGGGGTACACATCGCAAAAATAAGTTCCTTTATTTAAAATGAATTGTTCGGTTTGTTTACAAAAAATCGATCGCAATTGCTCGGCAAAAATAAATTGCAGTGACTGCGAACATTTTTTTCATTCAAATTGTTTGAATATCACTAAGGACCATGCTTAATTTTATAAATCAACAGCCAGCAACATCCAAGAAGCACAACAAGAACAACACACCACCTAGCGTAAATACTCATCCAACTGGAGAATCAAACATTCAGCCTAAAAATAGTGAGTCATCTGACAGTGATGCGCCGGTCAAGGTTCCCTTCAAATGATATACGCTAAACTCTCAAAATTGGTCGAATTTAGAAAAGATAATGTAGGACTTAGAGCAAAAGTGCAAGATTTAGAGTCTTAACCAAATTGGCAACAACAAAAATCACTAATCAACTCTATAGATATTGTGGGCGTCATATATGTTGTCAATGTTATGTAAAACAATATGCTCAAAAGCTCAGCCTAAGCCAATCATCTGTGTAAAGTTCTCTAACCTTACTATTAAGCAATGCAAGTTAACGAACAATACGCTGAGTTCACGAGAGGGCAGCGTGAACACATTCTTTTCCCACAAATCGTTCGCCACATGCCGGACATATGACCCAACACCTGTGTCACCGGACGACAGCGATCAACGGAAATGCGTCTGGAGCAACCGTGGGACATTGCGATGTATTAGAAATATAAGTATCTTAGGTAGTATGAAATTATTGTTAAGTTAGTTCCTGATTCTCCCTCAATGTAAGAGGTTCAATAAAAAATATTTTTTTTAGAACAATAAATTGATTATTGTTTAATTGGCGCCCAACGTGGGGCCCAGGGAAAGAATAATATCGAGCTCAAGTAGTTCGTGCATGTACCCACAGAAGATACCGACCTTAAGTAGTTCGCGTACCCCTTTTAGTGTAAAAGAAAAATACCGCCCTCAAGTAGCCCGAATTTCTTTAAAAAAGGTGAAGTGCAAATTCTTAAAAAATAACCTGGGCCCCAGAACTCACGCGAACATTTGTGCAAAAATTAAAATTTAATTACGCAGCCATCGAGGGAGTGCGAAGATAGGACCTCTAGTAGCACAACAGCAAACAGGAACGAGCCCCTTTGCCAGCGGTGGAATGTTCGCAGTATTATTGTAAGATAGAACTAAGACATCAATAAATATTATTATAATTTAATTATTTCTAAAATCCTTAACAAAAATTTGCATATTGTGTATAAAATAAGTTTATATTATATTTATAATAAGAAGTGAAAGTAAAGTACGTGTAAAAGTTAAACTCAGTATGACTAACCCTATTATTCGTCCACCAATTCTTAACCCTAACAATCCTACTCCTCATCCTTCAACATCCAACCAAAACCCTCCATCACTAAACATGAACCCCAGTGCAAGTCCAGAATTAGAAGCCTTGATAACAGGAATAGTTACAAAAGTTTGCATCTCTCAATGCAAAAGTTTAGTCCAATCTATCGTAAGCCCAAGTGCAACAATTTCTAGGGAAATAGAGCAAGGTATTGATGAATAGAATAGAGTAAATCTAGGCGACTCAGACAAAATACCGGACGTAGTCCGCAGTCTTAGAGAATTTTCCGGAACCCCAGGAGAATATAGTTCATGGCGCAAAAGTGTCGAACGAATTCTCAATATTTATAGTGACCTTAGGAGAACGCCAAAATATTACGGCATTATAAATGTTGTAAGAAACAAAATTGTAGGACATGTAGACGCTATTTTAGAAAGTTACAACACCCCATTAAACTGGAATTCTATATCTAAATGCTTGACATTGCACTTTGCCGACAAGCGAGATCTGGGAAATCTAGAGTACCAGATGTCAACGCTGGTTCAAGGCAATCGCACCGTAGAACAATTTTACCAATCTGTCTACAGTCATTTGTCCCTAGTTCTAAATAAGATTTCAAGCATGGACGTCTCCCCAGATGCTATGAGCTTATTGACATCTTCTTATAGAGATAAGGCTCTGGACACATTTGTAAGAGGATTAAGAGGTGATTTACCCAGATTGTTGGGTATCAAGGAACCGATCGACCTTCCTGAGGCCCTACACCTCTGCCAGAAGCTCGAAAATCAACGTTTTAGAGCTCTGTATGCTAATAATAATATTGGCTTGACAAAGAAGACCGTACCTCAACCTACACCACCACCTCCTTCTGCTCCTAGAAATCAATCTACACAGCCTTTCTACCAACAACTTGTTTACTTACCACAACAAGCAGTGCATCCCCCTCCAAGACCAGATGCTCCCCATTACCAGCAATATTACCATCAACAGAACATCCAACAAAATGTCAGACCAAATACCGGACACAACGCCCAATATAACTATCAACAAGATAACCGGTCTCCTAACCCATATCACCCGAAATCTATGCCAAGGGTAGAACCAATGGAAGTAGAAACTATTAAAACTAAGAATATTAACCAGCCACAAGTTAAGAACGGGCCTCCTGAAGCAAAACGACCCATGATCCCTTCACAACAACACCACGCTCCTCCCAACAAATTGCAAAGGAATTTCCATGTGACTACTGAAATTAGTGAACAGTATCCATCAGACAATTCTGCGGAAATTGCAAATTATGACTCTGTGATTGAGTCACAGAACGTCCAGACAGAAAACCAAACCCTTGACGAACACCTCAATAGCCAATATAACGTTAATGATAATGAACAGACGATTGATTTTGCAGATACACTAACCCACTCGTCACTGCCTTACTTTGAGTGTAGGACTAGTGACAACAAAATTATGAAACTTCTCGTCGATACGGGCTCTAATAGGAATTATATTCAACCCCAACTTGTAAAAAACATTATCCCTAATATACAAAATTTCTATACCAACTATATTGGAGGCAAAGTTGAAGTCACCCACCATACCTTCGTTAATTTATTCGGAATTGAGTCAGCTAATATAAAACTTTTCTTTCTGCCTACTCTTAGATCTTTCCATGGAATTCTCGGCAACGATACTCTGATAGAACTTTCAGCAGTAATCTATGCAAAACAAAGTTACATGCTCATTGATAACCACTTAAAAATACGATTAAAACAGCAAATATCTGAGTCAATAAATTCCATAGATATTAGAACTGATCATATGTCCCAAAGTCAAAAACACCAACTGATTCAATTAACTAAATCATTTCCTAACCTATTTCTCGATCCCAATGAAAGGCTTACCTTTACAACTACTGTAAAGGGAAGAATCCGTACAACTACAGACGACCCTGTCTACTCTAGGTATTATCCGTACCCCGTATCTCTTAAAGACGAAGTAAATAAACAGCTTGATCAACTGAGCGATGGTATTATTAGACCATCACGGTTTCCATATAACTCGCCCATATGGATTGTACCGAAAAAAGCTGATGCTTCGGGAGAAAAAAAATATAGAATGGTAATCGATTACAGGAAATTGAGTTCAGTTATAATTCCCGATCGATATCCCATTCCCGAGATAAACGGGGTTTTATCTCAACTAGGAAGGAATAAATGGTTTTCAGTTTTAAATTTAAAATGCGGATTTCATCAAATCCCTTTGCATGAAGAAGACGTCGAAAAAACCGCCTTCTCAGTTAACAACGGGAAATACGGGTTTGTGCGTCTCCCATTTGGGTTAAAAAATGCCCCGTCCATATTTCAAAGGGCACTGGACGACATCTTGCGGGAACACAAAGGGAAGATTTGCTTCGTCTTCATAGATGACATCGGCGTCTTCAGTAAAGATGTAGACTCTCATTTCCAAAACCTTTCAATCATTTTTAAAACCCTTCAAGATGCTAATCTTAATGTTCAAATAGACAAATGTGGATTTCTGAAATCGAATGTTGAGTTTCTCGGGTTTATAATATCAGATGAAGGGATAAAGGCAAATCCAGCTAAGGTAGACGGGATTTGCGATCTTTTTTAGGTCTGTCAGGTTATTACCGCAGATTCATTAGAGATTATGCCAAAATCGCTAAGCCCCTGACATCCCTTTTGAGAGGAGAGGGTGGACGCACGTCAAAATAAGCGTCAGGAAAAAAATTTATACGTTTAAATGACGAAGCTCTTAACGCATTTGAGAAAATAAAAAATTCTCTAATCTCAGAAGATGTAGTTTTAACCTTTCCGGATTTTAAAAAAGAATTTCATTTAACCACAGACGCCTCGTACTATGCCATTGCTGCTGTGCTTGATCAAGCAAACAGACCAATTACATTCATCTCCCGCACACTCACGAAAGCCGAAGAACACTATGCCACGAATGAAAAGGAAATGTTGGCTATAGTATGGGCTCTAAATACACTACGAAATTATCTTTATGGTCCAACAGTCTTAACAATTTTCACGGATCACCAACCCCTGACTTACGCACTCAGAAACAAAATTTCTAACAATAAACTCAAACGTTGGAAGGCTATACTCGAGGAATACAACTACGAGTTAAAGTATAAGCCTGGTAGATCCAATGTTGTTGCGGATGCCTTGTCAAGACCACCCCAAATTAACGAAATCAATACACTTACGCCTACCCAACACAGTGACGAGAGTTCTGGACAAAACCTCATCCAAACAGTAGACGAGCCAATATATGTTTTTAAAAATCAAATAATCCTTAGCATTGAAAATACATCATCTTACAATTTTGAAATAATATTTCCCACATACCACCGACATACAATAGTTGAAACCGAATTTACAAACGAAAATTTGACCGATATTCTAAAACGATACCTTAACCCTTCCGTCGCATTAAAACAGATGAGAGAACTTTAGGAAAGATTCAGGAAATATACCCCACTCATTTTGTTCAATATAGAATACGCTTTGCTACGAGACTTGTTACAGATTTAACCAATGAAACACAGCAGGAAACCGAAATCATTAAAGAACACAACCGAGCGCACCGTAACGGTCGCGAAAATAAAATTCAAATATTACAAAAATTTTACTTCCCACAGATGAGAGCGAAAATAGAAAAAATTACGAAAATTTGCCGAATATGTAAGGAACATAAGTATGACCGGCATCCAAGCAAGCCGATGTTGCAAGCAACCCCGATTCCCCAATATCCCGGCCATATAATCCACATAGATATTTACTTTACCAACAAACATATTATCCTCACGGCAATTAATAAATTCTCTAAATATGCCCTAGCGAGGATACTCAAATCCAGGTCAGCAGAAGACATAAAACATCCCTTAAGAGAACTCATTCTATCATTTGGTGTACCAGAAGCAACAGTTGTTGATAAAGAGAAGTCCATTAATTCTAGTTCTGTGTTATACATGATAGACAACTTTTTCAATATAAAAGTCTTTAAAGTCCTGCCCTACACAAGTTCTGTTAACGGACAAGTGAAGAGATTCAACTCAACGCTTTCAGAAGTCTTGAGATGTTTAAAAGCTGAAAATCGCTATAAACCTTTCCCGAATTGTTAGATAAATCAATATACGAGTACAATAATTCAATACATTCAACCACTGGTAAGAAACCACTCGACATATTTTTCGGAAAACAATTATTAAATAACCCAGTAGAACTCGAACGATTACGACAAGAATATACCAAAAAAAATTAAAGATAGGCAGGAAAATGACATAGAATATCATAATAGGAAAAAATGTTCCTTAAAAAATTATTCAGTTAGCGAAACAATTTATGTCAGAATAAATAAAAGACCAAGAAACAAGCTTACACCTAGATTCAAAAAAGAAATTGTTGCAGAAAATAGAAATACCACAGTTATAACCAGTTCAAGCAGGACTATACACAAAAGTCTTATTAAAAATCAAATTTCTCAATAGGATACTGATGCCATTGTGCATGGCAAGCGTACAAATCTTGGACTACTCCAACTCTCAATTGATCAAGATTGACGCAGGACGAGCAAAACTTCAAAACGGCTCATTCAAAATTATACACTTAATTGACATAGAGGCTTACGACACAACTCTAAAAAATCTAGAAGTAACATTAAGGTCAATCACTAAAGCCCACCATCCCCTATACCACATCCTTTCCTACGAAGTCCTTAGAATTAAGTCATACTTAGATAGGCTTAGAATTAATAATAAGAATAAAGGTTCAATAGATTTAATTGGTACTGCGTGGAAATGGATCTCGGGTTCTCCGGATCACCACGACTTTGAAATTGTAACAGATAAAATTAATGGTGTTTTACAAAATAATAATAATCAATTAATAATTAATAAAATGACCATTAACAAAATTAATGAACTGTCAAATGTAACTAATGAAATAATTAAAATTTGTAAATAAAATAAAATAAATAACAACGATTCTATATTAAAAATTAAATATAAGTTAGAACTACTTAAAGAAGAGATAATTAACATTGCTTATGCCATCCATTGGGCAAAAGCTAATATTGCCAATTCCTTCATACTATCAGACACTGAAATAAATATTACAGAAAAATGTTTAACTTTAAATAATATTCCATTTGTCAATATTGACGAATCACTCGAATTTGCGGAAATACGAATCGCAACTAATAATAAGAATTTAATATATATTTTAAATATTCCTACAGTAAGTTTAGATGTTTGTAATCTTTTTGTCATTAGAGCTGTTAAATCAATGAATATTATTAATAAAATCATTTATTTATACCACATTTGTCGGGTTCTAGTTCTTTCTGGTAACTTCTGGCTTGAAACTGGGGTAATAACTGAACTCTTCAACGTGGAGAGTTTTTATGATCCTAAAGTTATGCAACACTAGATAATTGATTTAATCACATATATACCACATTATATATAAATAAAGCATTACCCTACAAATTTGGTGTCCGAAGTGGGATGGAGTGTTAAAAACTACGACGAACAAGAAAAAAAAACAGAAGTATGCAGACGACGATGAAAAGACACACGCAAAATCCAAACCACCGAGAAAAAAATAAACATTGACGACGACGTATAGAAAGACGACGACGAAGAGATAAATGCGAAATACTTACAAACGACAGAAAAAAAAATATCGCATAGGCAAATGATTGAGGACACACGACGAAAAGTACACGTGAAGCATCTATCGTGAGCATCGATGACGGTGAGACAGCAGCATAAGGGTGACTGTGAAGAAAGAACAAAATGTAAAAAACTGGGCAGTAAATTTTGAAGAAACTGCAGAACTTTGTCAGTGGACCGATCCGAAGAGAGTAGTATCTGCCAAAAAATTGCTCAGAAGCTCAGCAAGACTTTTTAAAAATTTTGAATGTAATAATGTTTATTCTTAGGTGGATCTTAAAGATGCCTTAGTTTCCGAATTTTTCAAGACGTTAACCGAAGTTCACCGACAACTGGGCAATATAAAAAAAAAGAGCGATGAATCGTATCAAGAATATGTTTATCGTGTACTTGAAACAGCGAGTCATGCTGCAATAGTATTGAGCTAGAAGCCAAAATTCAATATATCGTTGATGGCGTGCCAGATGATGACATCAGTAAAGCAGTTTTATACGTAAATATCAATATCAGAGACTTACGCAAACGATTTTTACATCGATAAACTGCGGCAGGTGAAGTCGGTAAAGCGAAATGCAGGTAGCAGTAAGGACACAAACCTCGTGTATTAACTGCAGTTTAAAGAACCATCCAAGCAGAAACTATCCCGATAAAGCTAAAGGTTTAAAATGCTTCACATGTAGCGAATTTGGTCATTGTTCAAAAGACTGTCCAAGATACAACAATAGCTGTGAAACCGTTTCAACGAGAACAAATAAAATGTTTATAGATGTTGCAATATTGGGCTCGAAATTTAAGCCTGTAACTGATTCATGAAGTGACCTTATTATCCTATTTCAGCAACCAAATATGCCATACTTGGATCACCACCGCTACAAGCGAACCAATTCCATTTATCGGTGTAGGATCAAGAGAAACGAATTCAATCGGAGGTTTTGAAGCCGTAGTCACTATTGATGGTATTGCTGTTCCTCTCCATGTGGTTCCAGACGCTTTAATGAAACATGATCTTATTCTTGGAAGTCAACTTACAGATTGTGTGGAGCTTCGACTTAGAAAAGGACACGCTAGTTGCATCGAAATAAAGGATCCGGCTCAGGACTCGAACCAACTTCCAGGAGATGAAACCGTGAGTAATACTGATATATTTAATATCGAAATTTGCAGCGAAGAAGAGAAAGTGAGAAGTGACCGTGTTAAAGATCCCGTATTCAAGGAAAAGTTACTTAATATGTTAGAAAGCTACGTTCCACAAACAAGCAACGACAGCGTTGTTAACATGCGCATAATCCTCAAAGATGATATTCCTATATATCAGAACATCAGACGATTGTCAGCTGATCACCGAGCAATAGTCAACGCCATAGTTGTAGAATGGGTAAAATACGGCATTGCTAGATCTAGCGTTTCCAAATACACTAGTCCAGTAGCTCTTGTTCCGAAGAAAGATGGCCGCATAAGACTTTGTGTTGGCTACCGCCATTTAAATAAAAAGGTCATCAGAGATAAATATCCTTTACCCCTCATCGAGGATCAAATTGATCGACAGCAGAAAGCAAAAATCTACACCGTTCTGGATTTGAAAAGTGTTTTTTCCATGTGCTCGTTGATGAAGCGAGCATCAAGTACACCGCATTCATAATCTTGGATGGACATTTTGAGTTTTTGCGAGTCAAATTTGTTCTGAGCAACTCCCCCGCCGTTTTCCAGCGACATATCAGAGTTATTTTCAATGAATTGATCTTAGATGCTACAGTACTCTTGTGCGTAAATGATCTGATTGATAGAAAATTTATTTGGAAGAAATGTGATTTCATGAAGGACTGCGTAGAGTACCTCGGGCATGGGATTCAAGACGGAACGGTAAGACCATCACCTAGAAAGGTTCAGGCTGGAGCGAATTTTCCACAACCGAAGAAAGTTCAAGATGTACAAAGTTTCTGTGGTTTGGCTTGGTATTTCAGAAAATTCATTCCTCAGTTTGCAGCAATAGCCCGACCACTAACTGAACTCGTCAAAATTAGTGATAAATTTGAGTTTGCACAACAACAAGCAAATATTTGCAAGAAAATATTTGCAGTTGGAGCGGATACGGAGCTACATACGGACGCTGCAAAACAAAGACTTGGTGCCATACTGCTGCAAAGAGACTCAGACGATGGATGTATGCATCTGGTTCATGCGCCAGTTGAACGACAACTTCAGCCGAACAAAAATATAAGAGCTACGAACTGGAAATTCTAGCAGTGGTGAAATCATTGAAAGAATTTCGAGTGTATTTGCTTAGAATTCCTTTTAAAATCGTCACCGACTGTCAAGCATTTGCTTTGACGATAGCAAAAGTTGACATTAGCCTAGGAGTCGTTCGATGGGCATTACTGATAGAAGAGTTCCAGTACACAATGGTGCATCGTCCTGGCAAGTCAATGCGACACGCAGATGCGCTTAGTCGGAATCGTGTTTACGATTTTAGCATCGATAGACGATTTGATGCCCTGTCAGCTCGAATAATTAAACCCCAAGAAGAAGACGTTTCCTTGGACGATATCAGAAGAGCAATAAAAAAAGGCAAGTTTAATAATTTTGTTCTTAAAACTAATGTTGTGTACCGTTTGCAGGAAGGACATCTTTTGCTTCTTGCCTCAAAAGCGGTGCGATATGAAGTTATTCATGAGGATCACTAGCAAGGGCATTTTGGGTGGCAGAAAACTGAACAAATTATTCGGCGATAGTTCTGATTTTCTCATATGCGGGATAAAGGGAATGACCCTTTAGAAACTTATCACGTGGATTACTTGAGTCCGATGACTACTACCAAGAAGATATATAATCATGTTTTCGCAGTCGTGGATTCTTTTTCCAAATTCACCTGGTTATATCCCATCAAATCAACAACCGGCGATGAAGTGGTCACACGTCTACAACACCAAGCATCAATATTCGGTAACCCCAGACGAATCATCTCCGATCGTGGACCAGTTTTCCAGTTCGCTACGTTTCAAAAATATTGCGATGACGAGAAGATTGGACATATTTTAACAACAGTTACAATACCACGAGGGAACGGACGAATCGAAAGGGTAAATAAAACCATAGAACTCACAAAATTATCTTTGTCCAAAGCTGATGATTGGTACAAGCATGTTCCAAGGGTTCAATGATTGGTCAATGCAACGTATTGTCGAAGCATCGTTATTACCCCATTTTAAGTCCTGACAGGAAGGATTATGAGATTGAAGGAAGATTTGTATTTAAAAGAGTTGATGAAGAAATAATACATGGCAATACTTAATCGTGAACGTTCCGAATCGCGTACCAAAGCCGCAATAAAAATCAAAAAATACAAGACGAGAACCGACGTACCTTTAATAAAAGACGCAAACCTGCAAACAAATATCAACTTGGAGATTTGATCGCAGTTAAAAGTACTCATTTGGCTCAGGACTTAAACTACAGCCAAAATTCCTGGGACCGTATGAAATAACATCAACGCTGAGGAAGGATCGTTATTTAGTTGAAAAACTAGGTGATCATGAAGGCCCAAATAAAACAAGCTGTTTAGCTGATAATAGGAAGCCGTATCCATCAACCAGCAATCTCTACATTGATCAAGGGGAGTCCACCGACAGTTATGAGGTCGAGGGCGACGAAATCAGAATGACCGAGAGGTTGTAGGATCAACGAAAAATAATGAGGATTCAGTCAGTCGTCATCCATCCATCATAAAGAAAAGACGTATTTATTTTTATTTTTTTAATTCTTTTTATGTTATATATAAATAAAACATTATCCTTCATACATATGTTCATAAAATATCATACCTGGTTGCCGTTGCCTAATACAATAGTTGAACACTTTCTTTACACCAATGTTAACAAACTCCTCACATCAATGTATGTATACGATTATGTTACCGACGACCTGTATAGTCCGGTAATCTGTAGAATGGCTAAACATTCTCTTGCCACTTATACTTTTGTTGATAGAAGAGCGGAGCGCTGTGTGCAGTAGAGATGTTGCGAGTAACAAAAATAAAGGCATTTTAATGAACCGAAGTTCAAATTCCGCAAGTATTATTTTTCTATTAGATACGTGCATATACTCGTACATTAATTAATCCAAATTCATGTTACAGAATGCCAACAACGTCATCCAGAAAAATTTGATGAGATTTAAAAATCACAGATATACTTTCAGCACATCGAGAAGTTCCGATGTGTATTATCGTCTTTTTTCTGATCAAAAATCTAGGACACGTGATCAGTCTTCAATTCCTTCAATCCAATGCTCTGTTTGTTTTGAAGAGACAACGGGTGCTTATTCGTGTGAAAATCCCACAAAGCTACATGTTCCAACTGTGCGACTCCGGGTAAATCTATATTTTAAAGCTTTGGTTCTAGAGTTGTCCCTTATGTCCCTTATGTTCAAAAATCAAATACGCTAAAGAAAACTGCTGATCCAAAGAAAACTTCCAGGAATCGCTTTACCAGGCCTTACTCTGTTAAATACAATTTTTGTTCTTTTACTGTAGCTTTCTCGTGAACAGTATAGTAAAATAGAAAAATAACGGAAGATGAGGGAAAAACTATAAACAAATAACAAAAACAACACTTCAAAACTCTTGGTACCGTAACATATCACTTTATTTTTATAAACACCGTTCAATTGAATTAAATTTCTTAAAAAATTTAACCCAGAAAAAAATAACTGACTATGTGTTTACACGAAAGTCGTGCCAAAAAAGAAGAGTCTAAAATAAAGGACGGTCTGGTCACATTCGAAAACTTTCTTTAATAGATGAACGCAAAACGTGGACAAAAAAATTAACAATACTCCCTATAAATGTGCACCTAATGTGTCTGCTAGGACAGAAAATTCTTTAGGCAAGGCTGTGTATACTGATACTGTAATCAAAGCATTTAAAAAAAATGCAGTTTTATTACCGAGTTCCTCGACCCAAACCTCAATTAAACACCATCATTAAAGAAAAGTGAATAGACTTTGTCAAAAATTCCAAAATGAGAACACACAATTCTGAGGTGTGAAATTCTCAGATGAATCAAAGTTCAACATTTTTTGCCTAGATGGCAAGATAACAGTCTGGAGTGAAAAGGCAGAAACATTAAACCAAAAAACACAATAAAAACAATGTAACATTGAGGCGGGGGAGTAATAGGTTGGGATTTTATACCTTCTTCAAGCGCAGGAAAGTTTTTTTTTTATAATTTACGCGCGCCTAAGGGGGTTATGATACCCTTTTACTGTTGCCAGGGCGCGGGCAGAAAGATGGAAGAAGGAGAAGGGAAATCATTGTGTAGTGGTTTGAAACTCAAGTTTATTTGGTTTCGATATTGACTCTCCAGGGATGGGAGTGCCGAATAGGATGGAGAGTTTTTTCTTCTCTCGGAATGATTCAGGTTATAAATTTTAACGGTTGTTTTGTGCTTGGAAACTCTACAACAGCCAAATCTACATGCCAGTGTTATGCCTTCACACGCAGATTTTTCTGACTGAGTTCCCAATTACACAAATGAAAACTTGTCATAAGTAGGGATCGAACCTTGAACCCTCCGAGTGAGAAGCGATGGCTAGTATCACTACACCACGGCCACCCCAGTTGGAAATAACTGAAAATATATCGGGATATTTCAATAATGAATTTCAATTTGCGAATGATTTTTATTTCTAACAAGACAACAACCCCAAGGTGTCGTAAAATACGGCGTAATGCATATTAGCGTTTACCTTTATTTAACTTTGTGAAAGGGTACTTAGCGGAGCGGCTATATCCTGCTGAGAAAACGGTAACATCCTCTTAGCGAGCGAAGCGAGCCATCCACCTCCGAAAATTTGATTCAATTCAATTTCGCTTCACTCGCTAACAGGATTTCACCCTTTACTCCACAGGGCTTAGGTGCTAAGGATATTCCAACAACTGTCAGGCAGGCACCCGTAACTTGTAACTGTACTTAAGTTGTAATTGTAATTGTAATTGGTCGATTTGACAGTTGCTTAGTTGATTCATTCGACACAAAGTAATCAGTAACACCCAATTAAAAGAAATATTATTTGGGAAATAAAAATAAATCACCGTCAATATATTAAAAAGTTGGTATATTCAATACGAAATTGGCTTAAACGCGTTATATAACTTAAATATCCAACAAGATAATACGAGTATGTTAATATGGTTTTTATCAAATTACTAAACCAAACCTTATAGAATTTTTGTTCTTGCAGATGTACATAACAAGGCTTTTGCGTTGTTAATTTTTATTTTTTTTCAATTATTTTCTTCTTTTCTTTGCCTGTCAAAGTGTACCATGATTTTTGCTGGTCAGTGTATGTTTTTTACGTTATGTTATATTAAGGATTTTGAATTAGCTCTGGACAAATTTATGTTATTTTTTATACTTTATCTGATCTTTTGCAATTCTGTAGAATCCATAGGCATTGTATACGTATAGGCAAAAAAATACTAGGTGTAAAATACAGTATGTTTTCCTTTTTGTTTTTTTTTCGTTTAATTTATCACATTTTACATTATAGTTTACGGGGATTTAACGTTATAAGTTTTCTCCGGAAATATTATTTAGTGTATAATAATGTAATAAATAATAGTGGAAAAGTTGTTAGGAGGAAAACACGAAAGCAAAACCTCCAATTACTATTTTCTTCATAAAGATAATAACTATATAAAGATAATAACTATACAATACAGATAAATAAAAACCCCATACCTGAAACCCAAACAATAGGATTGCTTGAAAGATGATTTTATGAATTATCATTTTGTTATGAGGAGAGAGTAGTGATTTCCTATTTAAAAATGGGTAAAGCATTTTAATTGCAGTTCCTACCTTTTTTGTTGTTTGTTTTATGTGTTCGTTAAAAGTAAGTTCGGTATCGAGATAAACGCCCAAATATTTCACCGAGGATTCCCATGGAATGCGTACTCCATTAAGTTGCAGCTGGGAACTAGGCAAAAAGCAAGTCTTTCTTTTTCTTGTGAAAAAAATAGTTTGCATTTTAGTTCCGGTTATTTTTATTTTCCACTTTAAATAATATTTTTCCAAAATTTCCATCGCATTTTTCAAGTTATTCTTAATGTCTAGAACAAGTTAATGTGATTAAAATATGGCGGCGTCGTCAGCAAAAATAGCAGCATCACAGTAAGGTAGGTCTGGAGAGTCAGAAGTATACTCTCAGAAGTATACTCTTAAACAGTATTGGGCCAAGAACGGATCCCTGCGGCACGCCTGCATTAAATAATTTTAGACTAGATTGGCTGCTATTCACGACCACTTTAAAAGAGCGACGGGATAAAAAGCTACGAGTATAAACTGTTTTACCGATAAATATAGGGAAATTAAGTTGAATCATTTTGAATAGGATATCATTGTGCCAGACTGTGTCGAAAGCTTTTTCAACATCGAGTAAAACCATTCCAGTTGACTTACCAATTAAACGATTTTGCCTAACATGGTTACAGACTCTGAGTACTTGGTGCGCAGTATTATGATATTGTTTGAACCCGAATTGCTCATTTGGATATATTTGATTGTCAATGTGTTTAACTATTCTTTCTTTGAGTACTTTTTCAAAAATCTTGCTAAGACTACTAATCAAACTTATAGGCCTGTAGCTTTCCATGTTTTCAATGGGCTTTCCAGCTCTTAGTATAGGAACGATCTCAGCTTCCTCCCAGGCTTGAGGGAAGTATTCCATTTTTAAGCATCCGTTAACAAGAAATGTAAGAAGTCTTATACCATATTTAGGCAAATTCTTCAGATAAATATTCCTTATAGTGTCTATACCACCTGTTTTTCTAATATTTAAGCTATTGACAAAAAACAATATGTCTTCCTCCGTTGCATAACTTACATTAGAACTGCTCTCAAGATGGGTCTTAACTGTGCTGTCTACATACGTGTTGGTTTCTAGTAATGGAGTGATTTTTTAAAAAGTATTATGATAGAGCATAAGCCTTTTCAGTATCAGAAAAATATGAATTATCGGAATCCTTTAAAAACGGTATTTGTCTTGTTTTATCCTTAACAATCTTTACTTTATTCCAGAAAGGCCTACTACTTTTGTTAAGTGTACCTAGTTTGTTATTCCATTCTTTATTACGATGTTTCGAAATATTTATGGCAATAATTTTATTCAAATAAGAGACTTAAAATCAAGAAAGGTTCTGATGGTATCTTTGCCATTTTCGTCTACACTTGTTCCTCAACTTGATCAGTTGTACGAGTATTATGTGGGAGGGAAGCTTGATGTTATAATCACTTTTTATTTTTTAGGTATAGCATTTTCAGCAGCTATTCTAATATTTTGGATGTGAACTCACTTGTAATATAGCCAACATCTTCAGTGCTTGAAATACGTTCCAAATCTACTGAAATGCTAAGTAGCGTAGAACTAAGTTCTGATCGGAAGCGCGACCAATTGGCATTTTCAAAGTTTTGAACATGTTGCACTGACGATCGAAGCTTGCAAAAGACAGGAATATGATCAGAGCGTAGGTAATATATCACAGTAGGTGGTATAATAAAACTAGGTACATTACTAACAAACAAGTCTAGGACAGAAGGACGGCCAAGAGAGCTACACGGGAAAAACGTTGGACTTGGTGGAAAACAATTGAGATTCCTAAGTATGTACAAAGATTCGGTAGGTTGTTTCCCCAAGAGTGTGCTTTTAGGCATCCCCAATCTCTGTGTCTACAATTGAAGTCTCCTCCAATAAGAAACTCACCACTCATGGTGAATAATTTTTGCAAAACTTTCTTTAGAGCAATTCTTTTTACATTTGAAACACGGCCACCGGGGAAGTAGACGCACAAAATTTTAAATGAACGAATAAAAATTGCAACACCACCACCTGGCCTGGCCTTATGATATCGTTGCGATATCACTTAAAGTTAGGTGTAGATAAATTTATATCATTTTGAAGCCAAGTTTCTGTACATAGAGCAATATGAATATTACTTACTTACGAGTACTTTAAGTGGCGTTACAGTCAGCGGTGGACGTGGGCTTCAGTCAACAAGCTTCTCCAACCAGCTCGATTCCTGGCTAGCTGCCTCCAGTTTCGCACGCTAAGTTGGCTAAGGTCCTCTCCCACTTGCGTGCGCCACCTGAGTCTTGGCCTTCTTCTACTGCGCTGTCCTTCGGGAGCGGATTCGAAGACTTTTCGGACTGGAGCATTGGTGTCCATATGCTCTACATGACCAAGCCATCTCAGACTTTGGATCTTCAATCTTCTAGTTAGGTCGATATCGCTGTATAGTCCGTAGAGTTCATTGTTTTATCTCCTCCTCCACTCACCATCAATATAGACGAGATCAAAAAATCACTATAAGAATTTTCCTCTCGAAGCAACCAAGAACACCCTCATCCATTTTTGATAATGTCCATGCCTCTGCGAAATAGAGCAGGACTGGGATTATAAAGGTCTTATACGGTTGCCTTCTTAGTCCAAAGAAGCGGCGATTGGCGAGAATTATTATCCGTTTGATCTCAGCGCTGGTGTCGTTGTCTGTATTCATAGTAGAGCCTAGGTAGACAAAGTCCTTAAGTAACTCAAAGTTATATCTGTCAAGAGTGACATTTTGTCCCGAGACGTCGATGTTGGTTGTCCTGTCTGCTTGGCAGCATATACTTGGTCTTGACCTCATTGACCGCTAAACCCATTTTCGCCGCTTGCGTCTCAATACTTGCGAAAGCCCCACTGACATTACGCCGCTTTCTCCCGATTATGTCAATATCGTTGGCTTATGCGCGCAATTGGACGGACTTTTGAAAGATAGTGCCTCTTGTGTTTGCTCGTGAGTTTTGCACTATTATTTCAGGTACGATGTTGAAAAAATCGCATGACAGCGCATCGCCTTGTCTAAATCCTTTCTGTACATCAAAGGTCTCGGTGAGATCTTTACAGAGCTTGATGGAGCAGCGTGCATTCTCCATCGTCATCCTGCACAGACGGACGAGTTTGGCAGTGATGCCGAAACTAGACATTGCTCTGTATAGCTCATCTCTTTAGATGCTGTCATACGCAGCCTCAGGTTGTTGACGAACGGCTTCAGGCGTTCACACAATAAGGCAGATACGATTTTGTAGCCGATGTTAAGAAGATTGATGCCTCTATAGTTGACGCAGTTCAGAGGGTCTCTTTCTTGGGAATCGGATAAACAATGCTGAGGTTCCATTCATAGGGCACATTTTCGTCCGACCATATTTTACAGACTAGTTGGTGTATGCTCCTTACCGTCATCCCCGTTATACAATCTGCAGAAATGGTCTTTTCAAATCCTCAGCATCGACTGCGATTCTGCTACGATGTTCCCTTGTGTATCTCTACAGGCTTCGGTTCGGGGTTTGTGTCCGTGGCATGTTATTTTTACCTTTTGGTAAAATTTCCCAAGCTCATTCCTGGAGTAGCATATCTCAATTTCCTCGACCGCGCGCTTCTCATGCTCTTTCTTCTTCACCTGAGAAGCCCTTTTTCGTCTCTCCTCTTCCGCTCATAGAGCTCATGAGCAGCTCTGGTCCTTCTAAGCAGCACTGTTTTATATGCACCTTGCTGAGCTGCATGTCCTTGCCGCATTCGTCTTCGAACCAGGGGTTTCGTTTTGGTGGACAAGTGAAACCCAGCACATCAGAGACGGCACCGATTGTTCCACCAAAGATACCCGCTCTTTCTAGCTTTGCATTAAAATCACAGGGGACAATTTTAATGTCATAGCTAGGGCATTGCTCGTAGGTCTTGTTAAGGAGCTCATAGAAGGTATCCTTGGTGTCGTCATCTTTCTCCTCTGTGGGGGCATGCGCGCATATAAGGCTAATGTTGGCGAATTTAGCCTTGATGCGGATTGCTACGAGGCGCTCGCCCACATGCCGGAAGTTCAGGACTTCTTCTCTTAGTCTGCCTCCGACAACAAATCCGCATCCAAATAAGCTCTGCTTTTGCCGTCGATAGCAATTGCCGCAGTTGATGCCGCAGTTTTTCATCATCTTTTTGTCCGGCCCATCCCATCGCATTTCTTGAATGGCGGTTATGTCTGCTTTGCAGCAGTCAAGGGCCTCCCTAGTTGCTCGGGATCTAACATTCCACGTGCATATCCGAAGCTCATTGTCCTTAAATAGTTTGCGTGGGTTTTTAACAGTAGATCCGTCCATATCCGAGGCTTGTCGATGCTTCGTAACTTCTTGTTTTTTTAAATGGCCAAACCCCGGCGGCACAACCCCCAACCGGGAGGACCAGTTCCATTTTTAATGCCCTCGGGCAAGGAGTCAGTTACAAGCCAGTAACCCGTTCTGGAATGTGAGCGCTGCTGTTGGCCCATATAGGGGTCGTCCGCCACCATCTATTTTCCAAGACCCTGACGAAGTCCTGGAAATCCTTACCGGCCTGAGCTCCAAATATGTCGGAGTAGCCCGGATAAGGTCTTGTTTTGTTTTTCCGACACTATTCCTAATTTATGGCGCAGAAAACTCGCCGTTTGTCCCCTACACTTCGCAATCTCTATTGAGATTCCCAGATGGCGCCACAGGGAGAGGCGCATTCTCGTTATTTAAAGAACCAGCACCTGTCGGAAGATGCTACTTCTACGAGGCCTTATACTAATCGTTGCAATCCAATCAATATTACTTCTATATAAAAAATAAACAAATTCTAGAATTTTGCTGCGTATTCCTTTCGCATTTTAAGTTACAATTTTAAGGTCAACACACACACACACTGTGGCGCTGGCAGCCCGGTATGGGCCATGGCCTAGCTTCTTGACACTCATTTGTGTTGCTCATGTTGTTATTTTTAGTCACATCTGAGCGGGTTTACGGTTTATCGCCGATTCCGAACGGCACTCCTTAGAAGCCTTTTCGTAGGCAAATTTTACTTTCGGGAGTTTGCCATTGCCCGCCGAAAGGGTAATGGCGATTTGAAAAACTGTTGGTGACCCAGCCTGGAATCGAACCCAGACTGTCTGCGTGATAGCCCAATGAGCTAACTATCGCGCCATCGCCATCAATTTTAAGGTCCCTACTTTAAATTTGGGTATAGAAACTTACTAGTTGAATGTGCGATTACATTGAACTGTTCAATCTTTTTTTTGCAAACTGATAACTTACGTATAATCTCCATAAAAAGTGAATTGATTTCTTTAGCCGTAGCAGCGTATTGGAAAAGTTGCTAGAGTTGTTGCTATAAATGTTGCTAGTCATCCTACTGGAGGTACTGGTGTCCAAATTGTTGTGGAAATTATTCCTCCAAACAACAATTGATGGAGATCGAGAGTCTGCACAAGTGTTATTTTGTCTATTGCGCGAAGATAATGCGGGAAAGTCTATGTAGGAATCAAACGAAACTACTCTCTGTGCGGATTGTGCAGGAACATGTGAATTGTGAGCTTTGTGAGCCGGATCTCGAATTTGTAGATTTGGCTCTTAGTTCGAAGTATTATCACATGTAGGTTCGAATGCAGATGCCGCAGTATGATTTACATGGTAGTTTCGCTCCCCATGGCCAAACATTTGACAATTTTGACACTGCGTAAGCTTACCTTTTAGTAGTTTCTCTGGTAGTGTGAGAAATAGCACTATAACGTTTATTTAGTTCTGAAGGTTTTATAGAACCATTTTCAAAAGATATGAAATATATTGTGTCAGTGTAATATTCATACTATTTAATTTTTTTTTTTAATATCAATGCACTTTAGCCCGGCTTTCACTATTTCATCTTTAAGTTCATTACGGTCCATGTCTCCCATACCATAAAGCACAACTTTGAACACTCGCGCATCTTTAAGGTCATGTGAAAAAAAATTTTACAATTTTCTTCTTTCAATTTGGTAATTAGAGTTTTATACTATTCCATGGATTCACATATAATTTTAATTGCAATTGAAAGATTTTTGATGTACGAGTAATAATCTTGAATGTTTAATGATTTCAACAAATTGTGCACACATTCACTAGATTTGTGAAGCAATTTAACTGGTGGATCATAAAGTTTTTTCTTAACTTCACTAGAAACAAAGTATCTTCCAAGTTGTCATTGTCACTGTCTGGCAGACATTGAAGAGTACTCCAGCAGTTTTTTTCTGGAGTTTTTCTTATTGACGCTTATAACGCTTCGAAATTTATTACTTACGGACAAACGATTGTCGGTTACAGGCGACCGATCGCTCTTGGGTATTTTGATTGCTTTTTTTTTTCTTATTTGGTCTAAACGAAAGGTTTGTTTCGTCTGTATTTTGTACTTTGTGTGAAATTTAAAGAGATCCTATATATGTGTAATGTCTTACGTCATTCACACTAAGCCTAAACACATACAATTGTTTTTAAAATTGGAATTGTATAATATTTCAGTAATTTAATATCTATCCCTGCCCGTGTTTAGACTTAACAATCTTGTAAATCATACGAAAATTCTGAAGCCATATATTATTAAGTTAACTTTTTTGTAACCAATAAAAGGCTACGACATAAAAATTGGAACGATGTTTATCTTTAATATAATGCATCATCAGAATACGATGCAATTATCAAAATTTTAAAACATCATATTAATTTATCCACCATAACTGTTACACTTAAATTGCCGTCTGGAGCCCTAGATTAGTCACACTCTTTTTAGAAAAACAAACCTTAAACATAAATTACGTGAGGAATCATAAAAAAGAGTGAAAAGTTATGAATGGTACTACTGGCAGCTGGACTTCTGCTTCTGGAAATTGCATTGATCTTGTATCGGGTAATAACACTTCAAAACCCAAAGCACTTGCCAACGAATTAAGTAACTAATTTTCTTTAGTTGTCCTTTCTTTCTTACCAGCTTATCTGCTATTGTAGATACTGCCCTAAATGTGATGCTCAATAATACAATACCTAATGTAACAGTTTTTTTTTTGATACCATAACGGGATGTTATATATAAAAAAACTATAAATTCTTTGGGGAATACATGTTCACATGGTAACGGTTAAATCCCCAATTATCTATTAAAAAACATTGCGCCTAACTTTATAGACATTTTGTCTTTTCTGTTTAATTTGACCATTACGACTGGAACTTTCGACGGTGAACTATTGCCATTCCTTTGTTTAAGAAGGTTTTTAGGAGAGATGTATTAAACTATACACCAATTTCTTTAGGATAAGTCTTTTTACTGAAGATCCATTCGATTTTTATTTTGTTTTATTTATATAAAGGTCTAGATGACAAAAGATATTGCACTGGGCTTTTCGTCGGCATGACAAAGGCTTTCCATATGGTTGACCACAAAATTCTCCAAAACAATCTTTATATGGCTGCTATAAACATTGATATACGTATTGTAATGTAGCCCAAGGTGCATGAACCTTGACAACTACTGATAATACTGGTGCTTGAACCAGAATACCAGAATACCAATGTACGTTACAAAAGAGAGTGCTGGCCAACGATGAGACTAGCTTGATTGTTTCAAAAGAAAAACAAATACAAGTTATGTTTTCGGTGAGGTTCTAAAAAGAACTGTCTCGCTTTATTTTTGGGTTTCTCTTAAATACTAATTACAATAATTGATTTTGCCTGCTAAGCATACCGCACGAGCAATGGAAAATCGATACCTCGATTGTTCGAGCGGATATCTACCAGGCATGTGCAGTGCTTACTCAACAAATAATCATACGCTCGTGCGGATGTTCACAGTGAGCGTAAGTAACTGCAAAACAGAAAAATAAAATAAAAAACCATTTTGCCCGCTTGCATTTTTTATGACGCCAGCAGTGCAAAGGGCAATGAATTGCTACTGCCTAAACAATTGACACTTTTTAAATTAGAAGTTGGTTTACCGATCAGAGACTTATTGTGACCAATAGAACTAAATTAATCTTCCTCAGTCGTATGGAGCTGGAGCCCCCGACGTAGACATACATATTGGATTTCACTAGCGTGACTGTATCAGTTACAACCTATTCAACAGTCAATACAGCTTGCAACGTAACCGAACGAAATAATACCAAAATGACCTCACAGCAGGAAAAAATTACCAATATTTTTCAGTTTTTGTAACATGGTTTTAATACTTCAGTTTTTTTTAATGCATATTAGGAATATCATATTAATAAGGTGGACTTACGAGTATTACGACACAGATATATGTATGTACGTAGACGTGGAAATATATTAATAAAAAAAAACGATGTGGCGATGGCAGCCCGCTATGGGCCGTGGCCTAGCTTCTCGACACTCATTTGTGTTGTTAATGTTGTCATTTTTGTCACATCTGAGCGTGGCCTACGGCTTATCGCCGAGTCCGAACGGCACTCCTTAGAAGCTTTTTCGTAGGCAATTTTACTTTCGGGAGTTTGCCATTGCCCGCCGAAAGGCTGATGGCAATTTAAAAATTGTCGGTGACCCAGCCAGGAATCGAACCCAGACTCTCTGCGTGATAGCCCAGTCAGCTTACTATCGCGCCACCGCCATCGCCATATTAATAAAATACAAAGAGACACACAGCGATGATTTTCTTAATAATTCGACCACCAATAAAACCAATTTCGATACAGACGATGTAGAAAAAATGTTGCGAGACATGGACATTTAAAATAAATGGCGACACCAATACTTTTAAAAGAAGTCAAATTTGGCATTACAAATTTACTAAAAAAGTTTCATTAAAATCCTTCTATAAAATAAAGGGAAGGTGTTTTACAATTTTGGCACAAAAATAAACAAAATACTCCTGAATTGTTGATATTGGCGGTTGATGATGTGCAGCACATTGTTAGACCATCATCTATCAATTTGTCATCGTTGTCATCTATTGAACTTGTGTCCAACCACTTTATGGAAGATTTTACTTAAAGATCTTCGTTAAAGTTCTTACAAGATTCAACTTATATGGAAATTGAGGCCACACGATTATTGTTCGCGTCGTACATTTAATGAATGCTTTTGTATCTGCCTTTCTGATGTCCCTCAGTAGTAAAGTCTACATACTACTTACTGCCGCCGTGATGGGGTACTATCAATTCACTGCGCACTTATGGCATAAGTGAGAGAACATGTCTTGCTTGGATCTCTTATTGTAACTTGTCCTTGTGGGAAATCCATGTTGCACAATAAACATGATTCTTACTCTATGTCCTTCAACGTTTCTAAATTAATAGTATTTATATATATATATATTTATCAATGTTTTTGTTTTATCAAAAACTAAGTGCATAAATTTATTCTATTATATAATACGAGTACAACTAGGAGTATATCCTAAAACTTAAAAACTACCTAAAAAATAGATCATGATCTACTTTATCTACTTAGGCCACTTCAACAATCTTATCGTATATCTTATACAATTTTTTTTGTGTATAACTATTTTAGAGAAGGTTATTTTTTTTTTCTTTCATCATTTTATTTTTTACCTTTTTTTCTTAAATTTTCCCTTATCTTTACTAAATTTTTCTTAGCCGGATAAGGCTAAAGAGTAAGGCTGACCAACTCTGATCTCCAATGAAGAGGTATTTGGCGATTAGGTTTTTTCTTTTTAATAAGCCACCAAAATTTGTGGCTTGCCAAGCAACATTTATCGTGTTGCGACTACCTACTGTGTGCGAAGTTTCCGTCGCAGTTGATTAACCTCACCGCAGATGTTCAAGCGACGTGGAAAATTAGCAACAACAATCTGTTCCGATTCAGATTTTTCTTTTTGTCAAAACCAATAGTCAGCACACGAAAACGTGGATTTTTAGATGGAAGAGTTGATCTAGACAATCAAAACCTTTGCATTTTAGTAAATGATATTCAAGAATTAGTCAAAAACGTTAATCCAGAATTAATAATTTTAGTTCTAAGACTATAAGTTGCCTTAAAGAGAAAGCTATTTTGCCACCTACTATCGATCAAGTTGGTAAAGTTAACGACTTGATTATCTCTTAAAATTAATACACAAGCGAAAACATACTACTCTGTAGACACCGTGCTGGACCAGGAAGAGGCTTTACATTTCCTAACAGAATTAAGCAATTGCTTGCAGCCTTCTGGAGTGCCCCCATATAAATCGGTCTTAAAAAAAGCTTGTCTTGTTATTTTAGAACGAAACCTTAAATTGTGCAACAGTACACGTCTCCAGGTTAAACGTCTACAAACTTTTACTATAGAGTGCATGATGTGGAACCGGACCGGATGTGGAACTGGAGTAACCGTGTTTATTCCCCGGATTCTATTGATACCAACGGATCTTCCATTTCAATTCAAAAGATTGCAGTTTCTAATAAAATTGTCATTTTCAATTATCTACTGTTAGCAAATCACAAGATCAGATATTTAACGTTGCGGGCTTAGACCTGAGCGTTGAGTGCTTTTCCCACGGACAGCTATACGTAGTTCTTTCGCGCGTCACTTCCAAACAAAATTTGTTCATATTATGTAACCAAAAGTCAGCTACAAACATTGTTTATAAAGAAATTCTATTATCAAAGGTAGTACTTCACATTCTTAACGTCTTTTGTATTATAAATTACACTCGTGCGAGGCCGGAGCGGGCGCTAGTTAAAGATATTTAAGATATCCGCGCCCAACATTCATCACTTAATGTCTTTCATCCAAATAAGAAAATTTTGCTTCAAACCGATGCATCTCAGAATGGTTTGGGATGTTGTCTTGCTGGTTGTTGTGTATGCCTGTAAGAAGTTTAATAATTAATTTATGGATATCATTTACCATGCATTCTGATCATAAGCCCCTGGTGGCTATATTGAGAAAAGATGTGGGCGAAATTCATTCTGCTCGAAGCTTTAATTATCAAAATATGATTTAGAATTTAAATATGTACTGGAAAAATATTGTTAAGGAATTTCATAAAAGATGCCTTAGTTGATTTGGAATCACCATACAAAGATCTCGTTCATAGTGTTAACATGAGTGATCTGAAAAGAAATATGTTTGAAGAGGAAACAAATAATGATACAGTGTTACAGTCCCTATAAGGGCTATATAATGACGGCTGGCCTTTGAGAAAACATAAGATTATTTTGGCAGTATCAATTCATTTAATTCACATTAATTATTTCCTGTGTCCTTTCAATGTATGATAACATTAAGCTGATAAAGCAAAACTTGCAATTGGAAATTATTTTTATTTCATATGGAATAAGTTAGTTTTTTCTTTAATTTAAAAACAGGAAACCATGCAATTCAAAAGAACTAGTGGGTGACCAGATAAAAAAACATATCCAAATAAAACGGTGTGAGATATAAAATGAATGCTGGCTATATTTTGAAGCAACGTTCATGCCATTATGTGTGGAATAGCACATTATTCAAATGGCTTTCTCTGTATCGCTGGCTTCAATATATAAGCCCAATTTTTGAAGAATCGGTTCAATACGTGCGTCGGCAATAGCCTGTCGAATGTTGGCCTCGAGCTAGTGCAAAATGGTTGGCTTGTTAGAGAATTGTAGAATAAGGACTTGACGTAGCCCCAGAGAAAATAATTGAGTGATGCCAAATCGCGTGATCGCGGCTGATAATTGATGAATGCTCGCCGTGAGAAAACCTGTCGCCAAATTTCACCTTCACAATTCCAAGCTTTGCGTCGCAAGGGATGGGTGTTCTTGGATACTAGTTGCTACGGCGACTATGTTTTCTTCTATTCGCACCATATGTCTTGTTTGTGGCTTAAGATCCAAAAGAGTGTACTCACCCCAAACTTTTCCACGGTCCGACGAATTGACTGCACACTGATGCCATGACGTCGACATTGGAAAAACTTTCAATGCTATATACTCCCCCTTACATGTTTTTATTTAATAACAGAATAATACAATATGATATTAAAATATCCATTGAATATATGTACTAGTATTAAGTGTAAGAAAGCCGTGAAGTTGATGAGAAAACACAAAAGTGAAAAGCTTAAATTGTAGAGAAATATAAATTTTCATGAATTTAATAACAGTGATAGTAATAACGAGAGAATTGTAAAATTTTATCCTAAAAAGGTGACACACGCAATTACGTTTACCACAAGGGATTTTAAGAAAGATGCATTGCAGAGAGCACCACAGCTCTGCTTAAGATAGCTGATGATATGCGAGTTGCAATTGACAAGAAATTAGTAACAATTCTTGCTCTACTAGATTTTTCTAAGGCTTTTAAAACCGTTACTTGTATTCAAGTTAACAAGCTTTTATATTATTACTTTTCCTTACAGCCAGTAATCTCATGCGCTCGTATTTAGTAGAAAGAAAACAAGTAGTTATAGCTAACAATCTCAAATCAGATTTTGTTGAAATTTCAGCAGGTGTTTTACAGGGATCAATACAAGGACCTTGCTTTTTGCAGTTTTCCTAAACGATCTCCCTAATGTTATTAAGAACTGCAATTTTCACATTTTTGCGGACGATGTTCAGCTTTATTTAAGCTCTAAAAATGATCACGCCACCTAAAAATTTAATCATGACCTTTAGCGAATCCAATGCTGTGCAGATGGAAACTACTTGTAACTTAATCCGACAGAAAGGAAATTCTTATTTATAGGAATTGAAATGGTATTATTATTCTAACTAGTTTCCCTGTAGTCCAGCTAAGAAATGTATCAATTAAATTTGTAAGCAAAGTTTAAAATCTCGGCGTGTGGTTAAGCTCATCGCAAAATTGGGACGACTATATCCTATCAGTCATCAGAAAAATATACGACTGCCTTAGAAATTTGTCTCAATCTCAAAGCTTCACACCACTTAAAATTAAGATACTATTGGTAAAAATCATTATATTTCCCCTGATAACGTACGGCTGCCACATTTTTTGTTGTACTTGTGCTCCTATTAATCGCAGACTTAATGTTGATCTTAATAATATTGTACGCTTCGTACATTGCCTGAAACGTTACGCTCATGTGTAGGCGTACATCAAAAATATCCTTGGATGTTCACTTGATATGTATTTAGACTACTGCACAATTAAATACTTTTTAATCAAGTTGCGGAGTGGCAGTTTTTTGTTTATGATATTATGATAACATTCCCTCTTAACATAAGACGGCTCTATCATGCGAGAAGTTTTAATGATGCTCTTTTTCGACACCTAGCAGATAACTATTACAGTACTAACACTTTCTACTCCTTACGAGAATAATATTTATCAACTAAAAGCAATCAATTTGCAATTATTGAAGTTAATTAAAGCTTAAGTAAGATCAATCCAATTTATTTATTTATTAACATAACATTCATATTGTAGCTTAAAGATGAAAAGTTTATTATAAATGTTGTTTTTATACATTAATAAATTTTTAAAAACACAAATGAATCAAACGGATATGGGTATCACCGATTATATTTTAACAAAATTCAAGGACCATTTCTGGATATTGTACGATACGAGTACCTAGAGGAACAACTTATATGGTTAAATATAAAATTTAGAGCTACTTTTTGGGTGCAATGGTCATACCACAATGCCTGCGCACTTGAAAACCGTAATCTAAGTAACTATTACATAGAACTTAAGGCAGACCCATAATAGGCGAAAGGACCCATACGACTACGTACGTAAATGTGCGATTACAAGTGATTTGTATCTCGCACCCATAATGGCGGATCGCTCAGTTTCGTCGATTTTTCGTTCACTTTTGCTTTCGTACGTAAATTGCGATCAGGATCGCATTTCGTACGCAAATTTGATAGCTAGGCATCTGTTGAATTTAGTAATTCAAAAAGTTGTTGTTTTTTTTTGCGAAAAAGGTGTAATTTCTGTCAAAAACATTTATATTAGAAGGAAACATATATATGTATTTTATTATCAAAATCACCCAAAGTGCTTTTACTGTGTTTTGTGCCTTGCGAATGAATTCCAGAAAGCTTGTGTGTGAGAACAAATTGTTGTAAACAAATTAAATTCAATTCGAAAATTGGGTCAAGTAATTGTTGAGTTAAAATGTCGGCATCAAATATGTAAGCTTAGAAATAGTTGGTTGTGAAGTGTTTAGAAATTTTAGTTTGAACAGAATCGTGCTTTAAAAAATGTAAACAAAGCACTTGTGGAACATAAGGAATTTGTTGTGTTGTTTTTTTTTTCAATATTTAGTGAAAAGCGTATAATAGAAAGTTGTGTTTTAATTTATAGTTAAACAAGACAATATCCGAGACAGTAAAATGAGACTGAAAATTTCCATAGATTGAATCCTACATTGCTTACATTTTGTAAAGCACGAAATTTCTAAGCACTTTACAAGCACTTATTTCACAACTTACAGTCCGTTTGATAAGATCGTATACGGCGAAAATTAAAGAAGAACTTATAATAATACAAAAAAAATCAATTGTACTGGTTTATTTTGTTTATTTAGTTGAAGGCTTTTCAATTAGTATGTTGTCCACTGTCCTCCATTATCAATAATTGCTTAGAGTCTTCGAGGCATGCCTTCTACTAGTCTTATAGCATAATCTTGAGACAAAGATCTCCATAAAACTCATCTTATTTTTCGTGATAATTGTTTGACCGTCGAGATCTTCTTTCCTTGGAGCTTTAGCTTCATGAATGACCAAACATTTTCAATGGGATTTGCATCCGGCGACTATGATGGCCAATCTAAAGCATCGACGTCATTTTCTTGTTTTCACGCACTGCACGAACGACTGCGATGTTTCGGGTCATTCTCTCCTTGCAGTAACCAATTCTCATTCCTTCTTTTAAACCACCTTTGGGCAGATGGGAATAAAGCCTTCTTATAAATTTTGACCATGTTGGGTGCGTTTAAGTTATTTGTTAACATGAATAAATTGCCAAATCCTTGTTTTGAGAAGCATCCCCAAACGTGCACCTTTGCCGGGTGTTTGACGGTCCGCTGGATTAATTTATTGGATTGTGTACACCAGGTACGAGTGATAGGAGACCATGCCCAAAAAGAAGCTTCATCCGAAAAAATAACGTTGTTCCAATCTCTGTCCAAATTCTCCTTGGCCCAATTGAGTCGTTTTTTTACGTGTTTTTTTGACAGTAGTGGTTTCTTTATTGTGTTTCGAAATTTTACATTATTGGCTAGTAAACGTTTTCGTATCGTATCACAACACACATTTAGACCCCTTTTACGTAAAATCCCTTGTCCTCCACGTAACGATAGAAGAAGATTTTTTTCAAACACGCGTAGAATTATTTTGTCCTGTTTTTTTGTTGTTTTTGGCGTAGACCCACGATCCGGCAAATCATCCACATTTTTAACTTGGGAATAACGGTGCACCCACTTGCTAACAAATGCTTTTGACTTTTTCATGTATTTAGCAGCTGCTCCGTATGACATTTTCGACCCTTTTGGATGCGTGAACAATAATACTACTTCATAACGTGATGCAAACATGACACTCATTTAAGAATACTTCCGTCTCTGACAAAAATTGAACACTCTTTAAAAATTTTTTTATTCAAAGCATCTTCAGTATTTTTTATCTGCTAATGCAAATGCCACTTCCAAACCGGTTTTCATAAACGAGTTTTGCCGTATACGATCTTATCAAACGGACTGTACATATTTGTGTTCGACATTTTACTTCAACAAATATTAGAAACAACAATTACTTTAACAAATTTTCCAATTTTAATCCCCATCGAAAGTTTTCACAAATGCAAAACAAAACAACAAAACAAATGACAACCTGACCTGACAGACTGATACGTTTTCAAACTCCTATTATGGGCAACTTGTTCATTTGAAGTAACGTAAGGAAACTTTTCGTCCAGTTCTGACAGTAGCTTCAGTTTACTTTCGCCTATTATAGTTGAGCCTTCAGAAATATGTTATGTTAACTTAAAAAAAATTTGAATTTGATAAAAAAAAAAAACCAGAGTTCAAATATAGGAATAATGAAGTCATTATTTTTAGAACTTTTTTGAATAAAACATACAACAATTTAGCATCAGCTTTCTCAAATCGGAAATGTAAGTGTGGGAGGAGCTTCTGCTTTATCAGACAACGACGGTTGAACCAGCGATGAAAACGTATATTGTAATACGAGTTAAAACAATAAAAGACGTTATAATAATTTCAGTTCTGAATCAAAAATTCAAACACAAACACCTTAGCAGCATAAATGTACATTACATACATCAAAAAAAACAAAAACAACACTGTGGCGCTGGCAGGCCGATATGGGCCATGGCCTAGCGTCTTGACACTTATTTGTGTTGTTAATGTTGTTATTTTTGTCACATCTGAGCGGGGCCTACGGTTTATCCCTGAGTCCGACTGCACTCTTTAGAAGCTTTTTCGTAGGCAGTTTTACTTTCGGGAGTTTGCCATTACCGGCCGCAAGGGTGATGGCGATTTAAAAAATTGTTGGTGACCCAGCCAGGAATCGAACCCAGACTCTCTGCATAATAGTCCAATGAGCTAACTATCGATCCATCGCTATCGCCATCGCCTGCGTGCAAATAACGGCCCAAAAATTCTACACTCCCTTTAGTGCTTTTGTCGCCTGTCTTACTCGTTGCCCTCCTGCCTTTTCTTGTGTTGTCCCCGTTCTTCTATCATCCTCATTCTCTGTATAGCGCGGTACAGGTGGGATGCACTGCATTCTTGGGATCCAGTTTCCTCTCTCTACCTACCGTTCGAAAGATGACCATTTAGGTCTTCCGGATAGAGCCAGGCGGACAGACTGGAGGCTCTAGTGGACGGACGGTCTTCTCCCGCAGTTCTACATTAAAGCAATGGCCGAGACCCCACCATAAATTATATTGTTTGCTTTCATCGCGAAAGATTTAATAAACCCGCAAACCCCCAAATACAAAAACACAAAATTGTACAGAAAGACCATAATCCCACACGATCCGCTCCCTTCATTCCTGTCTACAAGGAGACTTACGTGCCCCCAAAGAATAATTATTGAGAATTTTTCCCTCCCTACTAGGCGGTCCAGACCAGAGCTGCTCATGAGCTCTATGAGCGGAAGAGGAGAGATGAACACCGGCTTCTCAGGAGGAAGAAGAAAGAGCATGAGAAGCGCGCGATCGAGGAAATTGAGAGATGCTACTCCAGGAATGAGGTTCGGAAGTTTTACCAAAAGGTAAAAATAACATGCCACGGAAACAAACCCCGAACCGAAGCCTGTGGAGATGAACAAGGGAACATCGTAGTAGAATCGCAGTTGATGCTGAGGATTTGGAATGACCATTTCTACAGACTGTATAACGGCGATGACGGACCAACTACCGCTGTCACGCAGAATCAACTTTTCAACTTGGACGATGATGACCAACAATTCCGTCCAACTACTCGCATACGCCGACGATATTGACATAATCGGGAGAAAGCAGCGTGATGTCACTGGCGCTTTCGGGTATATTGAAATGGAAGCGGTGAAAATGGGTTTAGCAGTCAATGAGGGCAAGACCAAGTATATGCTGTCAAGCAAAACGGATAACCAACACCGACGTCTCGGCAGAACGTCACCCTCGACAGATATAACTTTGAGGTAGTTAAGGACTTTGTCTACCTAGGCTCTGCTATAAGTACAGACAACGACACCAGCGCTGAGATCAAGTGAAGAATAACTCTTACCAACCGCTGTTTCTTTGGGTTAAGAAGGCAATTGAGTAGCAAAGCCCTCTCACGGATAGCAAAAGTCACCCTTTATAAGACCTTAATAATCCCGGTCCTGCTCTATGGCGCAGAGGCATGGACGTTATCAAAAATGGATGAAGGTGTTCTTGGTTGCTTCGAGAGAAAAATTCTTCGGGCGATCTTCGGTCCCATCTGCATTGACGGTTGACGGTGAGTGGAGGAGGAGATACAACGACGAACTGTACGGACTGTACAGCGGCATGAACCTAGCCAAAAGAGTGAGGATCCAAAGACTGAGATGGCTGGGTCGTGTAGAGCGCATGGACACCAATGCTGCGGTCCGAAAAGTCTTCGAATCCGCTCCCGAAGGACAGCTCAGTAGAGGAAGGCCAAGACTCAGGTGGCGCACGCAAGTGGAAGAGGACCTCAGCCAACTTAGCGTGCGAAACTGGAGACAGCTAGCCAGGGATCGAGCTGGTTGGAGAAGCTTGTTGACTGAGGCTCAGGTCCACCCCGGACTGTAGCGCCACCTAAACAAAAAACTAGGCGGTCACTTTTTTAGCTCCCCTTAATTGTCACCCAAATGTGTTCTAGGTTCGAGGCTGTAATATGGACCCAAGCAGTCACACGACAGACAAAACGAACATAATAAAGATGAGAAAACATCGACTGATGTGATTGGGTGGCTCCGCAAGGAGAAGCTGTAGAAGCTCTGGAAGTAAGTCCCTTTGCTCCGGCAGCTGAAATAGTGGAACCACTATTTTTTGTTTTTTTGGTAATTTTCGTAAGATACTAAAAGCCCATGCCATTGGCATGCACGATTCGCAAACCCAAGTACCAGATTTTGGGAAAATGCCTACGTACTAACCCACACCCTGAACTCTTCTAACACTCTCTCCACGGAACTAGCGCTAGGTATTACTTCGCGGGGCTGGCAAGCAATTTATGCTTCTCCGGTGTTCCTGTTTGTTCGGCACGGTTTTTACTAGTCCGCAGATATCTATCCAGTATTCCTCCGACTTCACCATTCTCTTAATATCCTCTGGGGGGTCTGGTAGATTTGCTCTCCATTCCGCGAAGCGTCCGCAAAAGACAATTGCCTACATCGCGTCCTCTTCTTAGTTTGGCACTCGGGAGAATAGGGGGGGTTGTCATGTCTAAATCTGTATAGATATTTTCGGTATCCGCCATTGTTATATTTCTTGCCCGTCTGGTAACTACTTAAATACATAATTATAATATTATGTTGCCCTTCTGGCAACTCCTTAAACCCGGAATTTTAAGAAAGGTAGAACATGGCGCAATTGTAAGCAGTTTAAAAGCGAAAAAAACAACAAATAATAATAACAAAAATCGTGGCATTGTGACAAACCAAAACCAAAAATGGATTTTAAAAAGCCAAACCCATTAATATTAGATGGGAATCTTAAAGAAAACTGGGCAAAATTTAAACAGTTATACCAAATTTATACAGTGGCCAGCAAAACAGACAAAGAAACAGAAGAATTACAGGTTGCAAGGATTTTAAGCTGTGCGGGCGAGGAAGCGATTGAACCGTTCACCACATTTTCCTTATCTGAAAGTGAATCAAAGCGTATACAGAAGGTGATGGATGCGTTTGATGGTTATTGCAATCCGCGAAGTAGTGTGGTATATGAAAGAAACGTTTTTTTATAAAAGAGGTCACCGGGAAGCCAAACCGTTCGACCATTTTATGGCGAAAGTATCCAAATTTTTGGAAATTTTTGAGTTTGGATCGAAAAGGAATTCATACTCAGTGATCGAGTTGTTATTGGCATAGCTGATCAAAACGTCCAAGCTCAGCTCGTAAAAATCGACAACTTGGATTTGGGGAAAAGCAAAAGAGTTTTCCGCGTGGCTCAATTGACAATTCTTCAAGTGAAGATAATGCAGAATCATAGTAGCATCGATAACATACGTAGGAGAAATTTTACTGGTGGACGAAATGAACAGTTGCCGAGGTCCAGAGAAAAAGGCGCGGGTCGGAGAAGAGAACAGTTTTCGAGGGTCAGAGAATATGGTGTGGGGGAAACGGGTGGTGTGAGTAATAATGGAAATAAAAACGGTAGTAATTTTAATAAACAGTATATAAAAACTGTAAAGTGTAAGAAATGTAATAAAAAACATAGATATGGTTATTGTCCAGTGTATAACAAATAATGTTTTGCTTGTAACAAACGCGATCATTTTCAATCGGTTTGCAATAATAAGAGTTCTAATGTGCGTGAAAAAATTGAGCAAGACGATCTCTCAGATTATTATATTGAACAAATTGACACAGTTAAATGTAAGTCAATAGCACTGAATCGCTTCGGAGAAAACTGTTGAAGGTAACGGTTTAATTAATTTTGAACTAAATAGCGGAGCAGATGTTAATGTACTGCCATTGATCTTATTTGATGAATTAAATATTAGATTGAAGCCTTCTAAGACTAACCTGGAAGCATATGGTGGGTTCGCGCTTGACACGGTGGGTGAAATTATCATACCTACAACTTATAAAGGGAAATGTTTGAATACTAGTTTTGTAGTGGCCAATGTAAATTCGAAACCCATTCTAGGTCTTAGCTCATGCATTGAATTTAATTCGATTAATAGAGTTAACGCACTTGCACTGACGGGGTAAGACATAACAAGATAACATAATAAAACGAAATTCAGAAGTGTTTAGTGGAGTTGGTCGGTTTCCCGATAAATTTTCGATTTTGGGGTAAGTCAGGCACCATTCCTACCCACCGCCCTCCTCGACGGTAGATTAGAAGAGACGTTAAAGGATATGGAAAGAAAGAAAATTATAACGAAAATAGACTCCCCACAGAGTGGTCACATAACCCTGTTGTTGTGGAGATTCCTAATGGGTCTTTGCGGATCTGTTTAGATCCTAAGGAGTTAAATTTAAATATAAAATAAGAATACTTTCTCATTCCCAAAATTGAAGAGTTTTGTTCTGTTATGAGAGATATGAAATATTTTTCATTTTTTATTTTTGATTTGAAAGAGGGATTCTGTCAGTTCGAACTAGATGATAAATCGAAAAATCGTATAGTATTCAGTACTCCATTTGGTCGCTACCATTTTAATTTGTTGCCTTTGATGCCTGGTATTGATACATTTGAATGTCTGCCAGGATGTTTTGTATACATCGACGATATTTTAGTGGGCGGTCGAACAGAAAAGAACACAGGGAAAATTCAGAAAGAGCTTGCAAGAAATAAATGTAAAACTTAACCCTCACAAACCTCAATATAAAATAGAGCAGCTATTCAAAAGGACAAACCAGTACAGTCAATTATACATAACTTTAAATATGGTTGGCCAAAATCAAAACATGCTGTTAGAAAGTGAACTACAATTTTATTGGAATATAAGAGATCATATATATTTTGAAGATGGATAACTTTTTAATGATGATCGCATCTTTGTTCCACAAAATTTAGTTCAAAAAATTATAAATATTGTGCGTGAGTCACACATGGGTACAAATTTCGAACCTGTGAAAAGTTCAGAGCAAGCAATAGGTATATTATTTAATTCTGTATTCCATTCCCACTACTTGACTTCGGAGGTAAATCATATTTGATATTAGTAGATTATTTATCTAAATGGTTGAAAATAAAATCCATGCCAAACAAAGCCTCAAGCAGCGTAATTAGCGCACTTAAAGATATTTTTAGTACCCATGGAATTCCTAAAATTGTCGTTTCAGATAACCAACCATTCAACTCATATGAGTTGAAAGGCTTTGCCAAAAGTTTGAATCTGAGTTTTAGTTACTCAATCCCTCGTAACGCACGCTCAAATGGACTAGCCGAAAAAGGAGTTCATATTGCAAAGCAGATACTTCGAAAAGCAAGCGAACAGGGCACGGATATTAACGCAGATCTGTTAGAATATAGGCCAACTCGTCTCGTCTTTCGGAGTTGGGTTACTCACCTTCGGAAATCTCAATGAGTAGAAATTTAAGAACCAAACTCCCTATCGGCGTTGAAACTTAACCGCCTAAGATAATGCCAAACATCTATCAAAAATCTTATGAGCATCAAGAAAAATATTCTCAGGCTCATAATTTGGGAAGAAAGCGAAGTGAGGTTAACTTTACTAAGGATGAAAATATAGTCTTTAAAAGTAGGAATCCATGGGAACTAGCAAAAATAGTAGACACGCATTTCTCCCCGTGGTCGTATATATATAATACAAAATGCAAACGGAAGAAAAATCCGTAGAAACACGGAGAATTTAAAAAGGTCATTCAAAACTCCTTTAATATATGATTGAACTTCTACTCCCATTGCTCCAGATCGGCCAGACAGGGTTTCAAATGAAAATATGAAGAATCCCCAGAAAACAAATATGTTACCAGAAACCAACGAAACCACCAAATCAAACAATGTGAGTTCAACATATCGATCAGGTTTTGTAACGCACTACGGGAAAGAAATAGAAAAGCCAAATATTTTCTGTTCAAGCTTTTCGTCTTAAAGCCATTTTCAAAAGTGGAGATGTTGTATTTATTATTATAATTATAAATAAAGATTAAATTGCCCGTCTAGCAACTACTTATATACATAATTATAAATAAATAAATGGGCATCTGGCAACTCCTTAAATACAGAAATGTAAGAAATATCAAACTGCATAACCGAAATTAAATAAAGCAGTAAGAAACCGAACTTTATCTTTGCTCGACGTATAGAACAGCCATGACCAGAGAGGAACTGCGTTAGGTGGTAGATACAGTTTCCTTGGGTTCTATTCATCTTTACATCGATTTTCGGAATCAAGGTATGAGTCCATCCGACCTTTGTGCCGTTATCCCATCGAGATTGCCATAGAGCTATCCTTTCCTCCTGTTTCTTTCTCCTAACTACCCTGATCTCAGTTGGCATTAAGGATTTCCTGCATTGAACTCTGTTCATCTCGTCCGCGAAGATGTCGATCGGAAGCATTCCAGCGATGACAAATGCGGCTTCGTCCGAGATTATTCTATAGCCGCTTATTGTCCTTAACGCACAGAGTCGGTATGTCGCTGACAATTTCCGGCATGATTCCTTTCTTTTCAGGGTATCTGCCCAGACTCGTGCCGCGTATAGGATAACCGAGCTGACCACTTAGCTAGAAGGATCCTTTTTACGCATCAAGGTCCACGAACACTCGGCAGTATTCCGGAGGGTGCCGCTTGCAATGTTGACGCTTTTTTCCTCACGTAGTCTACATGTCGTTTAAACCGTAGCAGATTGTCCAATATCACTCCTAGGTATTTTAACGGTTATTTCGATCGGATGCTCTGGTTGCCGACTTGAACTCTGATATATTCCACGGTTTTCCTGCTTGTAATAAGAACGGCTTCCGTTTTTTGGTCCGCGAGTTCGAGATCCGCGGATTCGAGCCACTGCTTTATTTGAATAATGGCTGCGTTGTGGTTGACTCGACGCCGCGTGTGTATTTTGCAACGACCACGACAGCTATATCATCCGGGAAGCCGATGATACTCGTATTGACTTCTTTTGGCAACCTTAATCGCAACACTCTGTCGTACAGGAGTTCCACAGGAGTGAACCTAGCACCGATTCTTGCTGTACCCCGTCGGAGATGGTGTAGTATTTAACCCCTTCATACGTGTCATATCGTAACTTCCTGCTTATGAAATAGCTGGCGACTATCTTTAGCAGGTAGTAGGGTATTCCCATTCTTTAAAGTGATCGCCATTGACGTCCAATGTCACCACCGCACATTACTTTTTTGTGCCCCTACTCCAACAGTAACCTTCTATGGCTACAGACTCAATTACTGATTGGATTGCATCGACCATGGAGCGTGACTTTCGGAATCCAAACTGGTGGTTTGAAAGGGCTCCCTGCTACAGTCAACAGTCTGTCGTAAATTATACGCTCAAGAAATATTCCAATTGGTGCTGCAGCAGTCCCACGACGTCTAGAGTGCACCATACAGGGTTCACAAAAGTCCGTTCCTACGACAGTGAATGGACGAGATTGCAGTAATCGGTAATCTGGCTCTAGCACACAGAACGCAGTGGCTGATAACTCGCCAAATAAGGGGTTTCGCATGCACTGGCCAAAATTGTTCGCGAATTATTGAAAGCAGTCCTTGTATTCCCACGTGATATTGATTTTCAGGTTTGTCCAGGATTAAAATTTTTGTAAATAAGTGATCATTCGGCAGAAGTGCTGAATGTTTGTAGTCATACCCTATATTTGTATTGCGTATGCGCCCACCAACTCTCAATATTCCCTTCTCATCTAGGAATGGACTAAGGGAACAAATATGCGATACAGGAGATATTGCCCTATCTTGTCCCAAGTGTGTTATATCGTTTGCGTATTTATTTCGTTGAATCATTTTTAAGATACAATGCAGATCCTTATTAGTTTCGATTGGTGTTAATAGTCTACCAACTCTTGATTCACTTCCATATGTGGCTAACGCGTTTTTATAAAATTTGAGCATGTACCTAAGTAGTTGTTCTCAGTATTTTCTTGTAGTTGTTATCGTATTTCATGTTAGCTACAAAATCGTTTTCTGTTTGTACGGAAAAATTTTGTCTTGTAGGCCTACGCTCCAAAAGTCGTTCATCAGTTTTATCCCAAAATCTGAACTAAGGCCAGTCTTCTTGAGGAAGATATAAAAATTCTGGTCCATAAAACCATAGCTTTAAGCCTTTCAATTCAGCTGGAGATGCTCTTCTGCACACAATATCCGCAGGATTACTTTTGGTGCCTATATGATGCCATTCTTCTAAAGATGACAAACTTTGTATTGTTGCTACTCGATAGGCAGCAAAAGTCTGCCAGTGATGCGATTCCGAAGACAACCACGCGATAACGATAGTAGAATCTGTCCAATAATATACACTTTTAAAGTCGTCCCCAAAAATAAGTCGAACTCTTTCACTAATTATACCATCGTCAAAGCACCACACAATTCAAGTTGTGGTATGCAAACCTACTTTACGGGAGCCACTGTAGACTTAGAGCACAAGAGTCGCACAGAAATGCTTCCATCTTGTAAAGTAGATCGTATATAAATACAAGTTCCGTAAGCTTTCTCAGAGCTGTAAGAAAAGACATGTTATTGCACTTCTTGAGCCTCACCCCACATGACCTATCTTTTGAATGAGATTTTGTCCAAATCTGGTAATTCCATTTGGAATTGCAACCACATTCGAAAATATGACTCCGGGAGAGACTCATCCCAATCAAAATCTTGCTTACAGAGTTCCTGTAAAAATATTTTGCGAAGACAAAGGTTTATAAGCCTTAATGGATAATATAAACGCGCAATAGCTGCTTAAACGGTTGGCTTTGTAATTTTCATGTTTTCAATGTTATTGATTGGGTAAAAAAATATATCAGTGTGGATCCCACACCACAAAGAGCGCTTTGACAATATTATTATTTTTAAATTGAAAATATGGCTCTCTGTTCTCTGCTGAAATATCTTCTAATAAACGATCATTACTGGCGCACCACTTTTTTAATTCAAGTCCATAGCTTTTCAATATACCTATATGTTGTAATTCCGTTTTGATACACTTAAGTTCAGCTAATGATTTGCTTTGATTGATTGATTGATTTTTATTATTTTCTTATGATTTTATGATACAATTCAATATATAATACGAGGGCGGGTCAATAAGTCCGTGACTTTTGGTTTAAAACACAGATTTTTTGATAAAAAAATAATTTTATTTTTCAACGTAGTCTCCCTTGAGCTCTATACACTTTGTCCAACGCTTCTCCAATTTTTTTATCCCTTCCAAAAAAAATGATTTGTCGAGGTCCTCAAAATAGGCCTTTGTTTGCGAGATGACTTCATCATTGGAGTCAAATCTTTTTCCACCAAGCCATTTCTTCAGGTTTGGGAACAAGAAGTAGTCGCTCGGAGCCAAATCTTGGAAAATAGGGTGGATGAGGGAGCAATTCATAGCCCAATTCATGGATTCTTGCCATGGCAACTGCACATGTGTGCACCCTTGCATTGTCTTGGTGGAAAAGAACTTTTTTCTTGGCCAAATGAGGTCGTTTTTTTTTCAAATCGTCATTGAATCGGTCCAATAAGTTGGCATAATATTCCCCATTGATTGTTCTTCCATTTTGAAGGTAGTCAATGTGGATTATCCCGCGTGCATCCCAAAAAACAGTCGCCACAACTTTATTGGCTGACAAACCCACCTTGGCCTTCTTTGGCGCCGATTCACCCTTAGAAACCCACTGTTTTGACTGTTGTTTGTTCTCTGGTGTGTTGTGATGGATCCATGTTTCGTCCACGGTTACAAAACGGCGCAAAAACTCCTCCATATTGCGGTTAAACAACGTCAAACCTTCCTGTGAAGTTGTTACACGATTGCGTTTGTGGTCGACTGTGAGCAAACGCGGCACCCATCTTGCGGAAAGCTTTCTCATGTCCAAGTGATCATTCAAAATTGAAACCACTGAGCCATGCGAGATCCCTACGGCTTCCACAATCTCTCGCACTTTCAATCTTCGGTCGGCCAACACCATATCGTGAATTTTTTCGATTGTTTCGGGTGTAGAGACCTCAACTGGGCGTCCAGGACGTTCTGCATCTTCAGTGCTTGTACGGCCACAACGAAATTCAGTAAACCACTTTTTTACCATTTAAATCGATGGTGCAGAGTCCCCATAGTATTTATGAAGCTTAGCCTTGGTCTCGGTAATGGTTTTTTTTCGCAAGAAATAATGCTTAATAAGCACACGAAAATCACTTTTTTCCATTTTCTCCTCAAATTAGTGAGTAGTCTGATAAAAATAGCTGTCAAACACAAACTAACTGACGCAGCAAGTTTAAATTTGGCAGGAGTCAACTGACAGATGCCTGTTGACAGGAGCAGTGTTGCTGTTTCAGTAAAGAGGTCAGAAATTCAAAAAGTCACGGACTTAATGACCCGCCTACATACTTATAATTCATGTCACGGGGAGAAAAAAAAAAAAAAAAAAAAAGCTGGTGACATTCCATATTTTAATTTAAAAAATAAAATAGAGTCGAATGCCACTTCAATGGACATATGTATAATAAAAGATAAGTTTTGGGTGGGGTGACCCTCAAAAAGCAACTTCATAAAACATTGAGTAATAAGTTAGTTCATAGAAAATGTAAATCAAAGACGAAATCAAAAGTCATTGCTGAGAGCAGCAGTATCAAAATAATAAAAGCAAAATATATAATTATACCAGAATATCAGAAATTAGATTAGAACTAAAAAGCCACATTTTAGCGCATTTCATAAACGTTCCGGATATTGATATTGCCCTGATTGACTGTGGGAGTTTATTAAACAACCGATAAGATAAAACAGAAAAGAAATTACGATACGCAGTGATGCGGAAAAAAGGTACAGATAACATGTTAGTGAGGTTTCAACGTAAATTACGAGTATAATTTGATATAAGACAAAAGTTACGGTTACCAGACTTTATGAAAAACGTTTTTAACACTTTAAAACAGTACAAATGGCGAACTGGAAGAATTTTTTGGTCGCAGAACAAAGGAAAGCTTGGATATCTACCAGGTTTACGACAAATTTTCCTTAAAATGAGTTTCTGTAAAATCAGCAACGGCTGTATTTTATTTAGGTAGATACTGTTTCAGCACCAGTAAGAAAGTCATCGACATAAAAATCTAATTTTAGGGCTGATGCTCCCATTGGAAATCTTTTTTTTGGAGAGCGCTCTGACTAGACTATAAATCTTTATCTCTTCATCTGGGCTGCCTATCCACAAGATTAGGTGAAAAGAACGATTGTGTTTGTCAAGAGAAAATTGGCGGAACATTTTGGTGATGTCAGCAGTAAAAACATAATTATGTGACGTGAACTTGACGAGTAACGAAAATAAATCGAGCTGTACAACTTACCCTTCGTATAATAAGTCATTTAAACTCACGCTGTTGTTACACTTGGCACTGGCATCAAAAACCACTCTTAATTTGGTAGTAGAACTCCCCTGCTTTGTAACACAGTGGTGCGGAATGAAGAAATGTGGCTTGCTCGGATCATGGGTTTTAACTTCCTCCATGTGCGCTAGTTGTTTATAATATTTCATAAATGAAATGCATTGCGCTGCAATGTCGGGATTACGTTTAAATTTGCGTTCTAAGGCGCGAAATCTTTTAAGTGCGGTTTGCATATGATTTACCCAGTAAACCTGGATCCTCCTTAAAGGGCAACCTAACCTCGATTTGACCATTTGACAGCCGCTTTACATGTTTTAGTGCTTTTGAAGTGCTTTTCACATACTTGTTCGCTTTCCGTAAATGAGTATTGTTTTGGTTCATGGTTTTCTATTCCCGAGAACGACTTAAGTAAAATTTCTACATTATTGTTTTCACACATGCGTGCAAAGCACAGTATTGTGACATTTTTTTGTGCGACACTTCCAGACACCATCCAGCCGAATACAGTGTTTTGAAGAGTTGGAAGATGAAGTCCAAGCTTTATTTGCCCGATGGATAATAGGCCAACGATGTGGTTGGCCCCTATAAGAAGATCAACTCGATTTGGTGCTCCAAATAATGGATCTGCCAGATTAATGTTCGACGGTATAGCCCAATCGCTTGAATTTATAGAAGAATCGGGAAGGAAGTCCGATACCCTGGTAATAATAAAGACTTCAATGCTTTCAACGTAATTATTATAGCGCGATTTGATGGTAAGATTTGCTTTCTGTCTACAAATTAATGCATTTTCTCCTATACCATAGATGGATGTTGTTGTCTCTCTTCGCCTGATTCCCAGTAAATTTGCGAATTGCAGTTGTAGAAGATTTTTGCATATCAGACGTACTCGTGGATGGAGACAAGCACCTATATGGAAATTTTGCATTGTCGGTTGAGGAGTGCCATTGGAGGAACATAAGGTGTTGTCCAATGTAGATGATTGGTTATTTAAGGCACATGGCATATTGCAAGGGAGTGATATTGGGAGTGTAACATCCGAAGGGTTGCGCACAACGCTCTCGTCATGAAGCAGGGTATGATGATGATTTGGCTTAATGCAATTAAAGCATAACTGATTGGTGCTAACAAATATTTTTTTCTGCGCAACAGGCAAATTAAGAAATTTATAGCACGTGTAGATGTTATGGTGAGGTTTTTGGCAAAACAATTTGATCTCGCTTTGTTGTTGTTATTCGAACGTAGAATTGAAAACGTTTTTGCACGAGAGTTATTATAATTTTTGGCATGCATTTGATTACTTGCCTGTGAGTTGTCATCCCTGATAATTTGGCTGCGTTTTGTGGGGATTTTCAACACCTCCTGGTAACTGGGCATTCTTTCTATAGGTCTTTTTTCTGAGTGTCAGAGAGTCGAGATTTGGCAAAAGTACTTGGATTAATAAATAAATAAATAAAGCACAAAGATGACTGTTGATCTCATCACAAAACTGGCGAAGAGCTGTCGAGGAAGCTTTCCGAATGAATAGGTGGCTACATCATAATTTTTTCTATGTGTTTGGTGGCAATCATCATTCATTTGTTGTCGTTGTTTTCAATAGAAAGCTTAAGGGCACCGTACGAGCAGCTTGACCAGATAAACATGGGATGAGATAATTTCAAGACATTGGTTAATGATGGATTATTATGGATAAGGGAATTAAAGATTTCATGAAAGGACAACCACTGGGTAACTGTAGAATTTTTGATCGTACCTTGTAATACATCTCTTCGTAGTTTGCTCGAATGTCAATTTTTGCTGCAGTTTCCTTGGGATCGATCTCCTCCATTTTCACCTGGAGCAGCTGGAAGGCTTTGAAGCTTGACTCGAGAGCTTTACATTTTGCAATAAGTGTTTCTTCAGAAATGACCAGCAGTTTCTTCATCCCTTGTGTTTTCGTTCATCGTAATAATTTAGTTAAAATTGTGTATGCAAATATCACGTCGGGATCACCATGAATTTGTGATAACCATGCGTTTTTGATTATCTTTGATAAAGACGTTTTAATTTAAATTTAAGTAAACTTTTTTAAATTTAGATTTGTAAGATAGCTTTAACTTAACCTCTCCGGAGTACAAGTGATTAATAAGAACAAAGCGACCCTTCCGAACAATGTGCTTTTTTTGACACACTACTTGACAATCAGAGTTTCGAAGCATTCACATCTGCTTGCTACATGCTCAAATTCTGGGCATTTGAAGCACTTTTTTAGCATCTTTTTTTGACGGAACCGGCAGTTTATCCAGTCTACCTTTAGTCTTCCTGCTTCTACCATCTTTTGCCAATTCCTCGAAGGCTAATTAGTGCGCTCTTTGTGTCCGTACATCTGTCGTAGCGATCTGATGTCGGTTATCGTTATCTGCTCGGATCCGAAGTGGTTTTTGATTGCTTCACTGATTTCCTCCTTTGAGGTAACTTCGTTCATGTCCTTGCACTCAATAGTAATTCGTCCAGTAAGGGCTCGGATTTCTGCCTTTTGTCCTAGAACTTCGCTTATTGCGGGCCCTACGTCCTCGGCCTCATTCGCAGTATTCTTGAGTTGTATTAGGAGTTCTCCCTTGTGTGTCCTTCTGATTTTTGACACTGATTAACCAACTTTTTCTAGTTTCGGATCCGCTTCTATGTTAAGGAGTATCTCCGCGTATGCGGCTTCTCCCTTGGACTCGATTACAATTGCATAGGGTTCAGTTTTTTCGACGAACATTTTCTTCCTGGTATTCTGTTTGGCTACCTTAAACCAGACTGGCTCTTCGACGATGATACCTTCCTTTGCTTGACCCTGCTCAGCACTTTTCTTTGCGCCTTCTCCTTTATTTTTTGTTTTGTCAGTTTCCGGTCGCGTATCTATTGGGGATTCCTTTTTCTTTTCTTTTTCTGTTTTTTGCTGCATTTTTTCTATTTCAGGAGTCGACTTCCTTCTTGGCTCATTGGTTGGTCAAGGCTTTGGTGAAGTTTGTGAGGCGGTGTTCTTTCTGATAACATCTTTTGCCTTCTCATTCTGCATTTGTATGGCTGAAAGGTTGTATAGAGCGCGTACGCTTTCGATTGCGTCACTCATCGGTTTGTGAATAGAACGCCTTTTTCCGTTTAAGGAAAGCTGGTCGGCGTGGGGTTCCTTCCCTTGTTCCTCGATTCATTGCCGGTAGACCGACACCTACTGGAGTATGGAATGTTGTCTTTTCGACCGGTGATATACAAAAGACGGTGCTTACTCGTCTTATCACAAGGAGTTCATTGGGTTCTTGAGACCATTTAAGTCCCACCCTTCTTCTCTGTGCTCCCAATTAGTCGCCTCATACAACAAGCAGGGAAACACTGCAGCCGGGTGCTGCATGGGTGTAGTAGAACCACATATGAAAGTGTGTGTGCTTGCGAAAGCGTGTGGGAACTGGCAGTAATGCGCGGCTAGTATATACATTTACATTATTGTATATTATTCCCCTTAGTTGAGATTTATTGGAATTTTCTAGCGATCTCCTAAGGCTCCTTTCCACTTTCGTGATAGACCTCGTAATCCTTTAAGCTTTTTGTGATCGTTCGGAATCGTGGGCTTTCCGTTGACCAATGCCTTCATTTTCCTTGTTAAATTGTTTAATGTGGGCAATCCCTTTGGTGCCACATATTACATTTCTTTCGATATTTCAAATATATACAAGCGGCCTTGTCATTCCCCTTTCTCAAAGGAAATAAATATACAATGGGGAATTACCATTAGAAAAATATAAATGTATAAATAAATGAGTTTGATCGTGTTTCTCCAATTCTGTCAGAAAAATTGAGTGGCCTCCACTGTAATTGTTATTTAACTCCAGCTTTCTTTCCTTTTGTTCATAGCCCTTTAGTTCTCCGCTACACTACGCTATAGTACTATATTCCCACCCCATAAGCAACACTTACATCTTGAAAATAGCCAGATCTTCCAATAGCAACAATACATCATACTCAACATTGAAACACGAAGTCAATAATAAGTGATTCTCATACAAACTCAATCCAATGTCATAACTCAGTGGAAAAATATAAACTAAAGACACTTCAACGCATTCACCCCGAAGTGTGTTATATAGGTCATCCCGAGTAAGTGACTCTCATACAAACGTAATCCAACGTCATAACTCAGTGGATAATCCACTTTACGCTGCCATAAGCGAAAAGGAAAATTATAAGCAAAGATACTTCAACGCATTCACCCCGAAGTGTGTTATATAGGTCAAAGCCAAAATGCCGATTCGACAATAACAACACAGGGCAGGCATCGAGTGTCGTTGCACTGCGGCAGCAAACCATTGTACGTAAGATGGATCAAATTTACGATCGATCGTACGAACAATTGCGGTATCGCGGAAATTATAAATAGGTCAACACCGAAGGGTAACTGACTGGGACACTTAGGTCAATGAAGCCAAAAATGCCAACTCTTCAAATCGATATGTGGTAAATGAGTTAAGGGAATTATTTTTTACTGAAGCTATTGCGTAAGAGTGCAAGAAGAACTATCAACGAAATTGGTATACTATAAAAGGCAGTGGTTGAGAAAAACAAAATCAGAGATAGAAAAATACTCCAGATAGTAAAGTTCGCAGCCCTTGGTTAATCAACGGGTCTTTATTGTTTTATAAATTGGAAAAAGACTTAAACAAATCAAGTACAAAAATGCTCCAAATAGTGAAGGTCTCAGCCCTTGGATACACAGCAGGCCTTTAACTATAAAAATGTAACTAAATAAAGAATTATAACGTTTTAAACTAAAGTCTTTTCTTTCTCTCCGCTTGAGCAGCTGGTGTCTGCAGCTTGAACCAGCTGCTTGTTGCAATTCCGTATTCCTCTTCATTCGCAAACCAACCATCCGTATGGTTGCAGCTTTTTTCCTTTCTCGTTTTGTTTGTTTTGCTATAGTTTGATTTGGTTGCCGGTAACCCGACACCACCAATATAATAATTCTTAAATATAAAATCGATGATTTTGCAACAAATTGGTGCCCTACATGGGGCTATTGTTGTTTCAAATAAAATCCTGTACCAAAGAGTACAGAGTGCGATACAACTGGGAGGTGTCTGTTGTGTGTTTAATGCAAAGATCAGTTTTTTCTTGATCGAATAAGGGAAGTGTTGTGCTGCAAAAGTAGATCGTGGAGATATATTGTACCTACACATACTATATATCGGTGGATTCAGGACTCCGGGGTGGTGTGCACCCTGGTCAGTAAGTAGTTTTTGTTATTGAGATTCTCGTTTTTCACATATAAACATATATATTTATTTTCATTGTCTACGCATCCATATACTCGTATATTGGCACTTTGCGTTTAATTTTTATTATTTTTGTTCTTTTCTTTTTCCTCATTTTTGCTCTTCATTCGAGTTGGAGTTGAGTGGCTCGTTTTTGGGTGACTTTTTGTATTGAATATTTTTTCAACTAGTTTTGCGTTTCCTTATAAGTGTTGCCGTGTAAGGGAATAGTGTTTAGGTTTTAAATATTTTACATTGCGATTTTTAGTACTTCTTTTGCTAGCCTTTAGTTGCTTTCAATTTTAAAAATGGAAATCAATTGGTTACCCCAGGAAGAACTAGCCTATGAAATGACAGCTGGGGATTGAAGACGGCAACCATAGACAGCATGTAAAAATCACTTCGTTCCGCACGTCTACTGCAACGATGGAATTCTATGGGGGTCAACGACAGCTACCCAATTACATTCGATGGGAACGCTGACGCTATATGTTAAAGAGATATAAGCTCTTCTCGAGAATCAGCCAGATGATGTTCCAGCCAGGAACAGAGACGATTCAGTTAAGTTTTGCGTCGACTACAGGAAGTTGAACAAGGACACGGAACATGTTTATTTCAGATACTTCGTACAAACTCCGGGATGCCAAATACTTGTCCTCGTTAGACAACAAGTCCGCATATGAGCAGACTCCCGTTGAGGTGAAGTCTACGCCTAATACGGCTTTCGCCGGACCCAATCGGACCTCTTTCAATTTAAAAGCATGCCACTCGGGTTACATAACGCGCCGGCTAAGAGGAAGCGTTCTATCAACACTGCGCTTATCGCCGATTTGGAACCACACGTGTTCATATACCTGGATGACATCATAATCGTCGCCAACAATTTCCACAAGCACATGAAAATATTGGAAGAGGTCTTCAAATGATTGACTACGGCGGATTGTCATTGAAGCTTTTAGGATATGTTGTTGACAGGAATGGTTTCCGTGTTGACCCGTGGAATGTCGGGAGTTTGGCTAAGGTGCCTGCACCAAAGAATTTCAAAGAGGTTAGGAGTTTTGACGTCACAGTTTCCTGGTATAGGAGTTTAGCACCTGTTGAACAGGTTGGGCAACAGTTTTACCAAAACTGCGAGGTTTAGGGAGTATATTTATTTGGTTTAACGAGCACGAGGGGTGTTTCCAGAAAGCAAAAGAGTGTTTGGTGACTGCCGCGATACTACCTATATAATGTTTGGATTTGTTGAGTTGGTTGGTCCACTTCCAAAATCGAGTATCGGTGTGACCTATATCCTCACAGTCGTTGATAACTTTACCAAATTCCCCATGTTTTCTCCTCTTAGATCTGCTACTACCTCCTTAGTCTGTAGGGAACTTGAGGAAAACGGTTTCTATTGTTTGACGTACCCCGTAGGACTGTCTCTTACACCGTCTCTTAGTTCCCAAGTAATCAACTTAAAAATCTATACGACTCAAATGGATCAAGTCTCTTACTGCTCATTACCATCCTCAAGCTAACCCAACTGATCGGATAAGCCAAACCATTAAGTCTTTTGTCAAAGCCTATGTGTTGGCGAACCATAGGGCTAGGGACTCCCAGCTGTCGAAGATTGTCTATTGTATCCGCACCTCCCCATATGATGTTTTAAATATCTCCACTTTTGCGAGTGCGAGATATTCTTCCATTACCTACCAAACGAGGTTGTATGGCGTAGAAACTTTTGTATCCTCGACAAGGCAAACTACTAAGCTGCGAAATGAGCCCTGTAATACGTTGAAATGCATAGATGAATGCCACCCTTAGTACAGATTTTAGTCTCCTTCTTGTGTTGTCTTTGGCCCTTTCTTTTGTATTGGTTTTGGCCACTTTTGCTTTAAGTAAATGGCCCGCAAGCAGAAATGTGAGGGGACATTTCCCAGGAGGTAGAGGTGGGGTTTGTTACATGAAAATCACGCCACAGATATCCTCCATTCCCCTTGGTGCCTTTGTCGTCCATTTTACTCCGTGCCCTCCTGCCTTTTCTTGTGTTGTCCCCGTTCTTCTATCATCTTCATTCTTTGTACGCCACGGTACAGGTGGTATTTACTGGATCCTTTGGATCCGGTCCTCTCTCTCTACCTACCGCTCCAGAGATGACCATTAAGGTACCCCGAAAGAGCCAGGCGGACGACCTGGAGACTCTTGCGGTCAGACTGTCTGCCTGCCCCATGGTGCCCTAAGATGTCTACATTGAAGCAATGACCAAGAGCCCAAAACTAATTATATTGTTTGCTTTCAATGCTAAAGATTTGTAAAAACCTCCAAACGCCTTAATATAAAAAGACAAAATTGTAAAAAAAATATAATCCCCCACGATCCGCTATCCATTCTTGTCTGCAAGGAGATTTACGGTCCCCGCCTCAGAATAATTATTAAGAATTTTTCCCTCTCTACTAGGCGGTCACTATTCGAGCCTCCCTTAATTGTCACCCAAAAGTGTTCTATGTCCGAGGGTGTAATATGGACCCAAGCCGCCACACGACAGACAAAACGAATATAATAACGACGACAAAACATCGACTGATGTGATTGGGTGATTCCGCAAGCAGAAGCTGTTGAAGTTCTGGAAGTGGGTCCTTTTGCTCCGACAGCTGAAATAGTGGAAGCATATGTGAATGCGTGTGTGTGTGTGTGTGCGTGAGAGGGTCGTGTGTAAGTTGGAATTGGCCGTAATGCGCGGCTAGTATATATATTTATATTATTATGTATCATTCCCCTTTGTTGAGATTTATTGGTAATTTTCGCGCGATTACATAAGGCTCCTTTCCGATTTTGTGGTAAACTCCGTAACCCTTTATCCTTTTTGTGATCGTACGGAATCGTGGGCTTTCCGTTGACCGATGCCGTTTCCATGTTAAATTGTTTAGTGTGGGCAATCCCTTTGGTGCCACATATAACATTTCTTTCGATATTTCAAATATATGCAAGCGGCCTTGTCATTCCCCTCTCACAAAGGAAATAAATATACTCTTTAATTCCCCATTAGAAAAATATAAATCCCTTTAAGTTTGATCGTGTTTCTCCAATACTGTCAGAAGAATGGAGTGGCATCCACTGTAATTGTTGATTAGCTCCAGCTTTCTTTCCTTTTGTTCGTACCCCCACCCTACTGAGCTGCTTGTTGCGATTCGCGATTCCCTTTCGGGCCACCATTCCATTTTCCGTGGTCCTCTTCATTCGCATTCCAACCACCATCCGTGTGGTTGCAGCTTTTTTCCTTTCTCGTTTTGTTTGGTTGCCGGTAGCCCGACACCTTCAATATAATAATTTTTAAATATAAAATCACGTTTTCTGCAACAACATATAGTATATTCAAAAATATACAGGTATCTATCATCAAATTCATGAGCAATAAATTACGAAAAATATTTACTGAAATGCTTAAATATAATTACAAACAGCATATCACCCTATAAGAGTCCTTTAGAGATTATTCCTTAGAAACCAAAAAATACTGGAACCAGGAGTTGGAGAATAGTCATTAACTATAGAATGTGTGAGGGGATGATAGAAAGAAAACCGTGCCATGTTAAGTCCATCATTTCAACGATTAATAAATCAGACATAAGGAGATTAAATTAATATTGTAAAATATGTTGTCAATGATAACTTTTAATACCGTACAACACCCAAATAACACATAGATAATATTATTGAAGTATTTGATAAGATGGCAACGATTGGTATAAGGCCTCGTAGAAGCAGCATCTTCCGGCAGGTGCAGGTTCTTAACATGACGGGAATGAGCCTCTGCAGCCGAACATGTTGCGGCCCTGCTAATAAGCCCTACTTCACGAGATCGCGAAGTGAAGGGGGCAAATGGCGACATGACATGACATGACGTGACATTAAAATTGTCCTCGGTGATTTTAATGCAAAGCTAGGAAGAGAGGTTATCTTTGGTGGAACAATCGGAAAATATAGCCTGCACAACACCACCTCCGATAACGGATTCAGGCTAATCGACTTTGTGGCGGGGCGAAACATTGTCGTGGGTAGCACGCGGTTCCCACATCTCGACATACACAACGAGACTTGGAGAACTCCTGATCAATCAACAGTCAACCAGATTGATCACATTACGATCGACGCAAGACACTCCTCCAGAATTATGGATGTCCTTACGTTCCGAGGAGCCAACATCGACTCGGACCATTACCTTGTTGTAGCCAAGGTACATACCATGGAAACAAACCCCGAACCGAAGCCTGTAGAGATGAACATCGTAGTAGAATCGCAGTCGATGCTGAGGATTTGGAATGACCATTTCTGCAGACTGTATAACGGCGATGACGGACCAAATTCCGCTGTCACGCAGAATCAACTTTTCAACTTGGACGATGATGACCAACAATTCCGTCCACCCGACCTGGATGAAGTGAAGATAGCTATATCGAAGCTTAAGTCCAACAAAGCTACTGGAGCGGATGGCCTGACCGCCGAGCTCTTCAAAGCGGCAGGCGATGACTTGGTAAGGGGCATACACCAACTCCTCTGTAAAGTATGGTCGGACGAAAGTATGCCCGATGAATGGAACCTCAGCATTGTATGTCCGATTCTCAAGAAAGGAGACCCTCTGAACTGCGCCAACTACAGAGGCATCAGTCTCTTTAACATCGCATATAAGATCTTATCCGCCGTATTGTGTGAACGCCTGAAGCCGTTCGTCAACAACCTGATAGGTCCATATCAGTGTGGCTTCAGGCCAGGAAAGTCCACCATCGACCAGATATTCACACTACGGCAGATCTTGATCCAGCTTCCTGGAAAAGCTTGTTGACTGAGGCCCAGGTCCACCCCGGAGTGTAGCGCCACCTAAACGAAACGAAACGACTTGATAAGCGTACAAACATAGTTCGAAAGTAATATATTAAACAATTCAATAAATGCAAACTTTTCACAAGGGAACTGCATATGTATTTAAATTTAGCAGACTATGATATTAACAGTGACCACCTAAAAGGAAAAGAGAGCGCAGTGACCAAGTTCGCATTAATACCGATACCTACCAATAAAATAAATATGATAGAAATAAACGTCCAATACACTGAAAGTTAAATTAACCTCATAACAACATAGGACACACCGAGAAAAATTGTATTCCATTTAAGTAACGAAGTATCACTGCACAGATATAATTTGACTTAAAATTTTCAAAATATGGTTAAATCATTGCGTTTTAAGTATTCATTGCACAAAATAAGTATATTTTGTTTCTTATTCTACTGAAGAAACCTCCTTTATTTAACTCCTTTCCTAAAGACAAATTTTAAGTGAACACTAAGAGGAGTTATTATCCAAAATTTTATTTCAAAAATTCCTTTGCCGTTTCTAAATGCCGAAGTGACATACACTTAGATTTTTATAAATCGAGCTTAACTTTATTTGATCTCAGCCATAATCTAAATTTTGATAAAGCCTACTCAATTAATTAATTACATTCAATAGCTCAGACAGGTGCACCATCAGTGAATATATTGCTGATTTGATTGATGTACTGCCGACTGCAACATGTGGATACGTGAAATCTAAAGTTTTAAAAAAAGTCATGGAAAAAGAAAACAAAAGTGATAAGCAAAGTTCAAATGCATTTGGCGCAGATATTCGTGGAAAATGCTTTAAGTGCAGTGGAACTGGCCACAAAATCAAAGAGTGAGTTATTAAGCTTTAGGGGGCTAGGCTGTACTCAAAAGTGACTCATTTCCCGTTCTCTAACTTCCAAACCGCTGCACCTCTTCTCGTTTTGTTTGGCTAGCATAGAACATTGGCCAGTGCTAAGACTAACTTTGTGCACGGATTGTAATTTTTTTTTTAAATTGTGTTGTAATATTGTTAAATATGCTCTAACAATTAAGTTGCCTATGTATATATATTATTGTGAATTGTCTATGAAATGTCATGAATAAAATTTCGACCCTTCACTTGTTATTGAGTCGTCAAATAGCCAATATGGTAGCAGAGCGTAGCTCCTAACTTGGTCATTTGTGCAACTGTGTTTACTGTAGAGAAAACAAAAGCGGAGGAACGACCGTATGGCAAAAAATAAATAAAAGTAGAAAAGAAATAACATTAAAACAAACATTAAAACAGTTGTGATTATATGTGAAATAATCAGAATATTAAATGATTCCAAAAATAAAAAAGATTAAAAATCATAAATTCATGACTGAGCCTGATAGTGAAGGTGTACACCTAAATTTCAGAGAAAAATTAAAAGTGCACAAAAAGTGCTCATTAAGTCAACAAAAAGTGTCATAAAAATTAAAAACTTAAGTGGTATGAACAGTAAAGTTAAAAGTAAGAAAAAACAGGAAACATTTGAAATGACGTCCTACGCAAGAGTTGATGATGTATCTTTGCCCGTATTTGACGGTGAAAATGACTGTAGTTGGAAGATAAGAATCTTCTTCGAATGGAAAAATTGAAAGAGCAAGCAACACGCTCGAGGACAAGCGAAGACCCAGAAGAAACTTGGATCGAACTCGACACAAAAGTTCAGTGCCATATATTCGGATCAATCTCGGATCGACAATTGGAGTATCTCAGAGATTTGGACTCGATTTATGAAATCATAAAGAAGTTCGACAGCATGTATTTAAAGCAGTCCTCAGCGATTCAACTGGTTTGCAGAATCAAGCTTGCTTAAAAAATTTAGCAGATACATTAGAATACAAAACTCCTTTAGAAATAATGTTTAATAAAAAACCGAACGTGGAAAATTTAAAAATTTATGGAAGTAGAGCTTTTGTTAGAACACCTGATTAATTGGGACAAAATAAATGGGTAGACAAATCAAAATTAGGAGTTTTGGTAGGATATACTGATACAGGGTATAGGATTTTAGTTAATGGTAAAATAATTCATGTTAGACATGCTGATGTAGTAGGAGAAGGACTAAGGCTAATTTGTTTAGATAAAGAAGAAGATAATAAAGGCAGAGTTGATCAGGAATTCAATGAAGATGATAGTTGCGATGAAGGAAAAGAAAATAGAAAGTAAATTAATATGAAACAGGAAAATTCAAAATTAATTGAGACTGAAAGAGATGAAAAAGATCTAGATCAAAATAAATTAAATAAAAAAGATCAAAAATTATAGATTAGGAAGAAAAGAAAAGGAAGAAAAGAAAGAAGAAAAAGAAGGAAGAAAATCCCAAAACAGCGATATTGCTATGATGATCACGCGACAAATTTTATTTAAGTACATTTCATTAATGCAAAAGTATATAAAACGTATAATATAATAACCGAATAACTTTCAAGAGGAGATAATTGTGTAGGCTCAAAGAATTGGAAAAGAGCAATCGACTCTGAAAAAGAAGTTTAAATAAAAATGATACATGATAGTAGACAAACTTCTAAATAAAGATATTATTGGCGTTAAATGGGTTTTTAAAAAGAAAGATGAAAATACTTTCAAGGCTAGGTCAGTAGTTAGGGGGTTTCAACAGAAATAGCATATAACAACGTTTATTCACCGGTAGTTAAAATGAATTATTGAAATCATTATTAGCATATTGTTGTCAGAATAATTTATTAATAGACCACATGCACGTTGAAACGGCATTTTTGAATGGAAAAACTACCTCTGAAGTGTTTGTAAATCAGACTGAAGGTTATACTGTGGATACAAACAAAGTTTGTAAATTGAAGAAATCTTTATATGGCTTAAGAGAAAGGCCAAGGTCGTGGTATAATTGCTTTGATGAATTTATAACGGAATTAGCTTTAAAAAGAAGTCAACTGACAGTGCAGTGACAACTGCTTATATGTAAAAATAATGAACTAATTTATCTCTTATTATTTGTTGATGATTTATTGATATGTTGTAAAAACAGAAATTTAGTAAATAATGTAAGGAAAAAGTTGTTGAATATATTTAAAATGAAAGATTTAGGCGAATTGAAAAATTATATTGGTATTGAGATAGATTATGATGTAAAAACGGTTAAAATGAATTTATGACAAACAAAGTACATATACTCGTAGATAGAATCTTTTGCAGATAAATATAATTTTAAGGGGGCTAGATTATTTGATACGCCTATGGAGTTTGGATTGAAACTAGAACCTGCAGAACAAAGTGATTATAAAATAAAATATAGAAATTTAATAGGTGAATTATTGTATATTAACATTGGCACGAGACCAGACATTTCTTACAGTGTTAATTATTTGAGTAAATTTCAGAGTTGCTACAACAAAACTCTTTTTGAATACGCTTTAAGAGTCTTAAAATATCTGTACAAAACTAAGGATTTGAAATTAACTTTTATTAGAAATAATAACTTCGATATACAAAATTGTACCTATATGTATTGGGCAGGAGATAAAATTGATAGAAAGAGTACAACAGTTACTTAACACGATTATATGGTAATGTAATATATTGGAAGACTCATAAACAGAGTTCAGTAAGTAAATCGTCAACCTTTTGCTGAGTACGTGGCATCGTCAGAGTCTGTGACTGATATACTCTTCCTTAAAAATATGTTAAATGAAATTTTTGAATTGAATTTTAAAGAACCGGTAAAGATTTACGAGGATAAATCAGGGGCTCTGACAATCGCTAAGTATGGAAATTTTACAAAAAAATTCTAAACATATAGCAGTTCAGTACCATTATGTAAACGAAGAGGGACTATAGACTTAATATAAATCAACTCTGAGAACAAGAAATTTATTGAATTTGATTTTATTTGAATATTATAATATACTGTAACTAAAAAAAAAATATTATAAATTAGCATAATTTAAGGAAGCGTGTTGTTATATTGTGAATTATGCTCTAAAAATTAATTAATTATGTACGAGTATGTATATATTTTATTGTGAATTGTCTATGAAATGTCATGATAAAATTTCGACCTTTCACTTGCCAAATAGTCGATAGTCAAGGAATTGATGTAGAATTCAAAATATAAATATACCTTTTTTTAAATTTTTGGGGTCTCACTTAATATCTATGTACATATCGCTGAGTTGATAGAGTGTGTCACAATACCAATTCGGGTTTTAGGAGTTATGGGGTCAAAAAAGGCACAAACGTCGCAAGTGCAGGAGAATTCCCTGGCCGTAAGAGAGCAAAAGTGATTTTTGTTTCTATTACATTCGTTCAAATTTTTAAACTGCTCTCCTAAAAAGTTGATGATTTTGAGTTGCGAAACTTTTGTATCAATGCAGCGATATGTATGATGAACAGCAAGTCATCAAGTAATGATTCATGTGGGACTCCAAACGCTGTTTCAGCACTACTCGGTCAGTAAAGTAACATCGGAACCAGTTGAGTTCTTGGCCTCTAATTCCAGATCCCTTAAGTTTAAACAGCACAATATCCTCGTCGAAGACCTCGAAAGCTCTTTTGGAATCCAGTTTCCAACAGCAATCTATTCTTTTCAGCTTATTAGGATATTGTTCAGCCAAATTTCACACGAGTGTGATTGATTTTCAATAAATAATCCAAAAGTTTCTCTCAAAGGAAATAAATATACTCTTTAATTCCCCATTAGAAAAATATAAATCACTTTAAGTTTGATCGTGTTTCTCCAATACTGTCAGAAGAATGGAGTGGCATCCACTGTAATTGTTGATTAGCTCCAGCTTTCTTTCCTTTTGTTCGTACCCCCACCCTACTGAGCTGCTTGTTGCGATTCGCGATTCCCTTTCGGGCCACCATTCCATTTTCCGTGGTCCTCTTCATTCGCATTCCAACCACCATCCGTGTGGTTGCAGCTTTTTTCCTTTCTCGTTTTGTTTGGTTGCCGGTAGCCCGACACCTTCAATATAATAATTTTTAAATATAAAATCACGTTTTCTGCAACAACATATAGTATATTCAAAAATATACAGGTATCTATCATCAAATTCATGAGCAATAAATTACGAAAAATATTTACTGAAATGCTTAAATATAATTACAAACAGCATATCACCCTATAAGAGTCCTTTAGAGATTATTCCTTAGAAACCAAAAAATACTGGAACCAGGAGTTGGAGAATAGTCATTAACTATAGAATGTGTGAGGGGATGATAGAAAGAAAACCGTGCCATGTTAAGTCCATCATTTCAACGATTAATAAATCAGACATAAGGAGATTAAATTAATATTGTAAAATATGTTGTCAATGATAACTTTTAATACTGTACAACACCCAAATAACACATAGATAATATTATTGAAGTATTTGATAAGATGGCAACGATTGGTATAAGGCCTCGTAGAAGCAGCATCTTCCGGCAGGTGCAGGTTCTTAACATGACGGGAATGAGCCTCTGCAGCCGAACATGTTGCGGCCCTGCTAATAAGCCCTACTTCACGAGATCGCGAAGTGAAGGGGGCAAATGGCGACATGACATGACATGACGTGACATTAAAATTGTCCTCGGTGATTTTAATGCAAAGCTAGGAAGAGAGGTTATCTTTGGTGGAACAATCGGAAAATATAGCCTGCACAACACCACCTCCGATAACGGATTTAGGCTAATCGACTTTGTGGCGGGGCGAAACATTGTCGTGGGTAGCACGCGGTTCCCACATCTCGACATACACAAGGAGACTTGGAGAACTCCTGATCAATCAACAGTCAACCAGATTGATCACATTACGATCGACGCAAGACACTCCTCCAGAATTATGGATGTCCTTACGTTCCGAGAAGCCAACATCGACTCGGACCATTACCTTGTTGTAGCCAAGGTACATACCATGGAAACAAACCCCGAACCGAAGCCTGTAGAGATGAACATCGTAGTAGAATCGCAGTCGATGCTGAGGATTTGGAATGACCATTTCTGCAGACTGTATAACGGCGATGACGGACCAAATTCCGCTGTCACGCAGAATCAACTTTTCAACTTGGACGATGATGACCAACAATTCCGTCCACCCGACCTGGATGAAGTGAAGATAGCTATATCGAAGCTTAAGTCCAACAAAGCTACTGGAGCGGATGGCCTGACTGCCGAGCTCTTCAAAGCGGCAGGCGATGACTTGGTAAGGGGCATACACCAACTCCTCTGTAAAGTATGGTCGGACGAAAGTATGCCCGATGAATGGAACCTCAGCATTGTATGTCCGATTCTCAAGAAAGGAGACCCTCTGAACTGCGCCAACTACAGAGGCATCAGTCTCTTTAACATCGCATATAAGATCTTATCCGCCGTATTGTGTGAACGCCTGAAGCCGTTCGTCAACAACCTGATAGGTCCATATCAGTGTGGCTTCAGGCCAGGAAAGTCCACCATCGACCAGATATTCACACTACGGCAGATCTTGATCGAGCTTCCTGGAAAAGCTTGTTGACTGAGGCCCAGGTCCACCCCGGAGTGTAGCGCCACCTAAACGAAACGAAACGACTTGATAAGCGTACAAACATAGTTCGAAAGTAATATATTAAACAATTCAATAAATGCAAACTTTTCACAAGGGAACTGCATATGTATTTAAATTTAGCAGACTATGATATTAACAGTGACCACCTAAAAGGAAAAGAGAGCGCAGTGACCAAGTTCGCATTAATACCGATACCTACCAATGAAATTAATATGATAGAAATAAACGTCCAATACACTGAAAGTTAAATTAACCTCATAACAACATAGGACACACCGAGAAAAATTGTATTCCATTTAAGTAACGAAGTATCACTGCACAGATATAATTTGACTTAAAATTTTCAAAATATGGTTAAATCATTGCGTTTTAAGTATTCATTGCACAAAATAAGTATATTTTGTTTCTTATTCTACTGAAGAAACCTCCTTTATTTAACTCCTTTCCTAAAGACAAATTTTAAGTGAACACTAAGAGGAGTTATTATCCAAAATTTTATTTCAAAAATTCCTTTGCCGTTTCTAAATGCTGAAGTGACATACACTTAGATTTTTATAAATCGAGCTTAAGTTTATTTGATCTCAGCCATAATCTAAATTTTGATAAAGCCTACTCAATTAATTAATTACATTCAATAGCTCAGGCAGGTGCAACATCAGTGAATATATTGCTGATTTGATTGATGTACTGCCGACTGCAACATGTGGATACGTGAAATCTAAAGTTTTAAAAAAAGTCATGGAAGAAGAAAACAAAAGTGATAAGCAAAGTTCAAATGCATTTGGCGCAGATATTCGTGGAAAATGCTTTAAGTGCAGTGGAACTGGCCACAAAATCAAAGAGTGAGTTATTAAGCTTTAGGGGGCTAGGCTGTACTCAAAAGTGACTCATTTCCCGTTCTCTAACTTCCAAACCGCTGCACCTCTTCTCGTTTTGTTTGGCTAGCATAGAACATTGGCCAGTGCTAAGACTAACTTTGTGCACGGATTGTAATTTTTTTTTTAAATTGTGTTGTAATATTGTTAAATATGCTCTAACAATTAAGTTGCCTATGTATATATATTATTGTGAATTGTCTATGAAATGTCATGAATAAAATTTCGACCCTTCACTTGTTGTTGAGTCGTCAAATAGCCAATATGGTAGCAGAGCGTAGCTCCTAACTTGGTCATTTGTGCAACTGTGTTTACTGTAGAGAAAAAAAAGCGGCGGAACGACCGTATGGCAAAAAAATAAATAAAAGTAGAAAAGAAATAACATTAAAACAAAAAGTATAGTTGTGATTATATGTGAAATAATCAGAATATTAAATGATTCCAAAAATAAAAAAGATTAAAAATCATAAATTCATGACTGAGCCTGATAGTGAAGGTGTACACCTAAATTTCAGAGAAAAATTAAAAGTGCACAAAAAGTGCTCATTAAGTCAACAAAAAGTGTCATAAAAATTAAAAACTTAAGTGGTATGAACAGTAAAGTTAAAAGTAAGAAAAAACAGGAAACATTTGAAATGACGTCCTACGCAAGAGTTGATGATGTATCTTTGCCCGTATTTGACGGTGAAAATTACTGTAGTTGGAAGATAAGAATCTTCTTCGAATGGAAAAATTGAAAGAGCAAGCAACACGCTCGAGGACAAGCGAGGACCCAGAAGAAACTTGGATCGAACTCGACACAAAAGTTCAGTGCCATATATTCGGATCAATCTCGGATCGACAATTGGAGTATCTCAGAGATTTGGACTCGATTTATGAAATCATAAAGAAGTTCGACAGCATGTATTTAAAGCAGTCCTCAGCGATTCAACTGGTTTGCAGAATCAAGCTTGCTTAAAAAATTTAGCAGATACATTAGAATACAAAACTCCTTTAGAAATAATGTCTAATAAAAAACCGAACGTGGAAAATTTAAAAATTTATGGAAGTAGAGCTTTTGTTAGAACACCTGATTAATTGGGACAAAATAAATGGGTAGACAAATCAAAATTAGGAGTTTTGGTAGGATATACTGATACAGGGTATAGGATTTTAGTTAATGGTAAAATAATTCATGTTAGACATGCTGATGTAGTAGAAGAAGGACTAAGGCTAATTTGTTTAGATAAAGAAGAAGATAATAAAGACAGAGTTGATCAGGAATTCAATGAAGATGATAATTGCGATGAAGGAAAAGAAAATAGAAAGTAAATTAATATGAAACAGGAAAATTCAAAATTAATTGAGACTGAAAGAGATGAAAAAGATCTAGATCAAAATAAATTAAATAAAAAAGATCAAAAATTATAGATTAGGAAAGGAAGAAAATCCCAAAACAGCGATATTGCTATGATGATCACGCGACAAATTTTATTTAAGTACATTTCATTAATGCAAAAGTATATAAAACGTATAATATAATAACCAAATAACTTTCAAGAGGAGATAATTGTGTAGGCTCAAAGAATTGGAAAAGAGCAATCGACTCTGAAAAAGAAGTTTAAATAAAAATGATACATGATAGTAGACAAACTTCTAAATAAAGATATTATTGGCGTTAAATGGGTTTTTAAAAAGAAAGATGAAAATACTTTCAAGGCTAGGTCAGTAGTTAGGGGGTTTCAACAGAAATAGCATATAACAACGTTTATTCACCGGTAGTTAAAATGAAGTTATTGAAATCATTATTAGCATATTGTTGTCAGAATAATTTATTAATAGACCACATGCACGTTGAAACGGCATTTTTGAATGGAAAAACTACCTCTGAAGTGTTTGTAAATCAGACTGAAGGTTATACTATGGATACAAACAAAGTTTGTAAATTGAAGAAATCTTTATATGGCTTAAGAGAAAGGCCAAGGTCATGGTATAATTGCTTTGATGAATTTATAACGGAATTAGCTTTAAAAAGAAGTCAATATGACAACTGCTTATATGTAAAAATAATGAACTAATTTATCTCTTATTATTTGTTGATGATTTATTGATATGTTGTAAAAACAGAAATTTAGTAAATAATGTAAGGAAAACGTTGTTGAATATATTTAAAATGAAAGATTTAGGCGAATTGAAAAATTATATTGGGATTGAGACAAACAAAGTACATATACTCGTAGATAGAATCTTTTGCAGATAAATATAATTTTAAGGGGGCTAGATTATTTGATACGCCTATGGAGTTTGGATTGAAACTAGAACCTGCAGAACAAAGTGATTATAAAATAAAATATAGAAATTTAATAGGTGAATTATTGTATATTAACATTGGCACGAGACCAGACATTTCTTACAGTGTTAATTATTTGAGTAAATTTCAGAGTTGCTACAACAAAACTCTTTTTGAATACGCTTTAAGAGTCTTAAAATATCTGTACAAAACTAAGGATTTGAAATTAACTTTTATTAGAAATAATAACTTCGATATACAAAATTGTACCTATATGTATTGGGCAGGAGATAAAATTGATAGAAAGAGTACAACAGTTACTTAACACGATTATATGGTAATGTAATATATTGGAAGACTCATAAACAGAGTTCAGTAAGTAAATCGTCAACCTTTTGCTGAGTACGTGGCATCGTCAGAGTCTGTGACTGATATACTCTTCCTTAAAAATATGTTAAATGAAATTTTTGAATTGAATTTTAAAGAACCGGTAAAGATTTACGAGGATAAATCAGGGGCTCTGACAATCGCTAAGTATGGAAATTTTACAAAAAAATTCTAAACATATAGCAGTTCAGTACCATTATGTAAACGAAGAGGGACTATAGACTTAATATAAATCAACTCTGAGAACAAGAAATTTATTGAATTTGATTTTATTTGAATATTATAATATACTGTAACTAAAAAAAAAAATATTATAAATTAGCATAATTTAAGGAAGCGTGTTGTTATATTGTGAATTATGCTCTAAAAATTAATTAATTATGTACGAGTATGTATATATTTTATTGTGAATTGTCTATGAAATGTCATGATAAAATTTCGACCTTTCACTTGCCAAATAGTCGATAGTCAAGGAATTGATGTAGAATTCAAAATATAAATATACCTTTTTTTAAATTTTTGGGGTCTCACTTAATATCTATGTACATATCGCTGAGTTGATAGAGTGTGTCACAATACCAATTCGGCTTTTAGGAGTTATGGGGTCAAAAATGGCACAAACGTCGCAAGTGCAGGAGAATTCCCTGGCCGTAAGAGAGCAAAAGTGATTTTTGTTTCTATTACATTCGTTCAAATTTTTAAACTGCTCTCCTAAAAAGTTGATGATTTTGAGTTGCGAAACTTTTGTATCAATGCAGCGATATGTTTGATGAACAGCAAGTCATCAAGTAATGATTCATGTGGGACTCCAAACGCTGTTTCAGCACTACTCGGTCAGTAAAGTAACATCGGAACCAGTTGAGTTCTTGGCCTCTAATTCCAGATCCCTTAAGTTTAAACAGCACAATATCCTCGTCGAAGACCTCGAAAGCTCTTTTGGAATCCAGTTTCCAACAGCAATCTATTCTTTTCAGCTTATTAGGATATTGTTCAGCCAAATTTCACACGAGTGTGATTGATTTTCAATAAATAATCCAAAAGTTTCGAAGTATTCTTTTTCGAATATTTTCTTAAAGAGTGGAAGGGCGTTTACTTGCCGGAATCTTTACATTAATTGGTACGTTTGACTATTAATACAGGTGAAGCAATTGATTTCTTATATGTGGTGGCAAATGAACTTCTACTTATTGATAGAATAAAAGCTTTTCTAGAGATTGACCGATTGTTGTTTGTCCTTCCTTGCATGACCGCATGCCAACCTTTTGTACCATCGAAATAATAAAGACAATTATACTTTAACACTGAAGTCCAATCGGAAAAAAATATACATATATATTTTGTTTTTTCTTAAATTGCCTAAGTTCGACTGATTAAAAGCAAACAATGTCGATTATCGGTTCAGTTCCCAAATTTCATTTTAACCACAATGACTAGTGTATATTTAAAACCCAGCTGAAAGAGTTTTTCATATCCAACGACGTAAGTTTCGAAGTGAAAAAAAAGCAATTTTAATTAATGCGTTAACAGAAGAATCATATAAATTGGTTGACAATTTGATTCATCCCGTTAAAATGGGAACGGCTTCGTATGCTGTATTAGTATTATAAGTAAATCTTTCGACGATCACCTTAAGATCACAATTTCTGGGTTCGAAGAATGGCACAAATTCTATGGTATAGTTAAAGATCATCACGAAACAGTTTACCTATGGACAGCATGAGTACGATCGCTCTCTATAAGCTGTGAGTTTGATAATGCGCTTAATTAAGCGCTTCACGACAAGTTTTTGATGGGACTGCAGAAGGCGGCGGCAAAGGATAAGCTTTTTTTGGAAAGCGTGTCTAATCTGACATTTACAAAGCCGTTGAAACTACGAATGTGGTGGAGTGCGTCAAGCATCAATATTATTTTGACGTAAACGTGAAACAAGAACCAATTGCATCCGGCAGCATATATCGAGTGGGACAAGGGAGAAAGAAGGGCAGCAGTGGACAAGTGGTGGCCAAGCAACAGCAGCAGCGGAGTGGACCAAATCAACAAGGCAGCAATGACAACCATAATATAGGTAAATGTGCAATTTGCGGACTATCAAATCATGTGTAACGTTCATGCCGATTCAATAACTATCATTGTAAGAGGTGTAAGCAGAGAGGGCATCTGCAACGGGTTTTTCGAAATAAAAATGACAATTATAATAAATATCAGCATGATTTTACGAACATTTCTAGTTCAGATTTATCCTTGTATGTACTATGTTCAACTTTAGACTCAAATGACCCAATCAGAATAAAAGTGCGTATGAATAGTCATTTTTTCATTTAATATGCATTTTTATTAAATTCAATTCAATAACTCTTACATGCTATACAAAAAAACGCTTAAAAATTAGCTTAATTAACTTAAAACTATCTTATTCTAACCTACTGGCCACATGCGGACTTAATACTCGTAACTTAATAACAAAATTGTCCACTTTTATTAGGCTAGCCCTATTTTACAAGACCTCATTGCGATAGAATTTTATGTACTCAGACTATGGTGTTCTGTATAGGCGAAGACAAACCCTAAGGCAAGCCCTCTCAAACATCCGAATCTTTTCTAAAAGACTGGTTCTCACGTTGAACCACACGGGACAACCAAAAACAAGCATAGGCCGGATAAGGGCCATATAGCAGATCAGCTTTAACCTCGCATTGAGTTGCCTGGTATAAAACAGTCTCTTTGTAAGGGCAAAATCACCTTTGGCTCTGGCCAGAGCAACATCGATATGTTTGTTAAAATACAGATATTGATCTAGCCAGATCCTGGCTGGCTGCCCGTAACCGCACCTTGTTGCAGACCGTTTTTAATGTTGAATACACCAGTAGAAGTCACATCGCCATTCTTCACGATGGACTGTCTATTGGTTAGCATATTGAAAATAATATACAGCAGTGGTTTACTAATACCCAGTCTGTCCAACTTGTAGAAGAGTCCCTCTTACCATACGGTATCGAAAGCCTTCTCCAAATCAATCAGGCAGGCACCAGTGCACTGGTTCTTGGCTTTATTCCATTGGATATCAGACACCAGTATAGACGCGGCATGAATAACATCATGCCCCGCCTTGAAACCGAATTGATTATCCGCAATTATATTTCTGTCCTCAACCCACTTAGTCAGGACTCTATTGATGACTTTTTCGAAAACCTTATTGATTTTTGGAAGGAGACTGATCGACCGGAGATTCGCCAGATTGGAGGAGTATCTATCCCTTTTGGGGATAGGATGTACCACCGCAGTTTTCCTATGCGCTGGATAATGTGCATTATTCATTGCATTGTTAAACAGGGTGGTATAAATGTCCACCGCTTCTAGTGGGAGATGGCGAAGCACAATGTTCGGTATTCCATCGGTTCCCACTGATTTCTAACTTCTAATTGTGTCGAAGATCGTTTGAAGCTCTTCCTTCGAAATGAACGGGGGTTGTTCCCTTTCATTGGCGATGACATTATTTGCCATGTTCTCGTCACTGAACTGGGTGAAACCCGTGTTCTCGATTCGCCAGTTCACTATTTCATTTCGAAGGTAGAAATTGTGCACAAGGACTCGATTTTCCAGGTCGTGGTTGGGACCAATGATGTCATTTGTCTTGTACACTTCCTGGAATGTCGCTCCTATAGCCTCGACCTTCTCCTGCGGATCTTCGTTCACAAAGAAGTTGTCATCATCAACAGCCTCATTTGGATCCATGCCTGCTGTTGAAAGTATTTTCTCGGCACACTGCCGCTTCCACTAGGCTACCGAATAACTTAGGAAAATTGTCTCTAATTTGATCTTTCACAAATTGATTGATTTGCTATTTCACCCAAAAAAAATGCCGAAACACGTCTATTTTCAGCGGAGATCAATGAACAACTGTGCGCATGAATAGTATTCGTATGATTATGGTAATTGACACAGGTGCGTCTATTTCTGCGATTTCGTTAAAATCGTTTCGCGATTATTTTGATTTGCATGCATTAGAAAAACGAATTTAATTTTTAAGAATTATAATGGCTCAAAAATAAAACCTGTTGGTGTGTGTGTAATGGAAGTTTAATGCAATAATGTGTGCAAAAAGATTACGATTGTTGTTGTCGATAATGGCGGTCCACCATTGCTATGTCGAAATTTCTTAAAGAAATTTGATATCAAATTTGCAAATTTGAATTACAATTCACATATTGAAAGAAATATTTTATTTAATGGCAAATTAGGTAGATTTAGTAAAAAAAATGGTATCATTGCATGTTAAAGAAAACTTTCAGCCAAAGTTTTTCAAGCCACGTCAGATTCCCTTATCAGTGAGTGAGATTGATAAGCTGGTTGGTCTGTTGGTATTAGAACCGGTAAAGTTTAGTGAGTGGGGAACCCCAATCGTTCCTATTTTTAAGAAGTCTGGTGAAGTGCGTATTTGTGGTGATTTTAAAATCACCGTCAACACTCAGTTATTAATCGATAAATACCCTCTTCCACGAAGCGAGGAATTATTCGCGCAAGAATGGGGAAGAATTTAAAAAATTAGATTTGTTCATGGCATACCAGCAGTTGGTTCTGGACAATGAGTGTAGGGATTCAACAACGATTTTTACAATAATAGGTCTATTTCGTTATACGCGTTAAGTTTATGGTTTGGCATCAACAACAGCGGTGTTTCAAAAAATTATGGATAGGTTGTTGATGGGCATTAAGGGGGTGGCGGTATTTTTAGACGATGCATTGATGATGTATTGATAACGAACAGGAAAGAGCATGTTAAAAAATGTGAGCAAGTTCTTAAAATCCTACATGACGCAGGGCTCAAGCTAAATAAAGGAAAATCTAAGTCAATAACTTATTTAGGTCATGTGATTGATAGGACTGGATTGATCAATCAATCATTGCATGTTAAAGAAATCTTTTAGCCAAAGTTTTTCAAGGAACTTCAATCTTTTCTTGGGGTAATTGATTTCTACAGGAAGTTTGAAGTTGGAAAGACCAGTAGACTTTGCGTCGCGAAAATTATCGGAGACAGAACGGAAATATCCTCAGTCGAATAGGGAAGCTATTGCTATTCTCTTTGGAGTTAAGCGCTTTCATCACTAATTGTATGGCAGAGAATTTACATTAGTGACCGATAACAAGCCGCTTATGCACATCTTAGTTGCCAAAAAGGGTAAACCACAGATGGCAGCTAATGGCCTGAAGAATGGCTCGTGTTCACATAGATTTTTTGGAGCCGATTTCTCAGAGATGGCTTCTAGTCATGGCGAACAGCCATAGTTAGTGGCCAGAATGTTTGGATATGGGCACTAATACAATTAGCAGCGCTGTCATATACAAACTGAGACCAATATTTGCGCGTTTTGGAATACCCACAACATTGGTTTCCGACAATGGTACCACATTGGTATCAAAGAAGTTCTAAAATAATTTGACAGTAAATGGTACGAAACATCTAACAACGCCAGTAGGCAACCCGGCTACAAACGGGCAAGCAGAAAACCTCTTAAAAACGGTAAAGAATGCATTAAAACGAGCATAAGGATCGGATGAAAAATTGAAATACAAACCGCGTTGAATTCATTTCTATTAGATTATAGAAATACTATTCATTCGAACACGGGGGTGTCCAAAGCTGAATTATTATTAGAACGAAAATCACGAACTAGGTTAGACTTACTTAATTCTAAACGTAGCATGCAAATTGATCTAAGTAAACTTTAAACAACAATTGAAAACAAGAAAATCAAAAACAAAATTATAAATCTAAAGATAGAAGAATGTTTAAAATAAATGAAATTGTAATTGTAAGAGATTATCGTAAGGCAAATAAAATAATTTGGACTAAAGTTAGAATTGTAAAAAGATAAGTCATGCAAAATTACTTATTGAATCTAAATAAATGTAGAAAAGACATTCAAACCAAATGATCAGTGCTGTCGAAAAAAAATATGATAGTAATTATTTTCCTACAACCTTATATAATAAGCATGATAACGCAATTATCAATAAAACTAAACCTATTGAACCTGTTGTAGACCCAAATTTAGGCAAGAGAAATGTAGAGCACGATACTCCACACATAAATATTTCTGAAGTTTTTGAACTAAACCTTAATGTTAATAAAGGAGGCACAATAGAACATGTAATGAAAAAGGGATATAACTTAAGGAATAGGAAAATTTTAAATTTACTAAGGTAAAAGTGAAATTGTAAAGGACAACCAACTGAGGAGGGATATTGTGATGAGTTCCACTGATCACTTGGCTTATTCAGCACAAGAGCTCTTATGTAATGGGTAACACGTATCATAATGTCTTTAGGTTAGTTGTTTGTCCTCCCTTGCATGACCACATGCCAACCTTTTGTACCATCGAAATAATAAAGACAATTATATATTAACACTGAAGTCAAATCGTGCGTTTAACTTGAGCCATCATATTCTTATATATTACGCAAAATAATCAAAAGGGTCAAGTAAAAAAAAATTTGATTGAAACATATTTGTATTTTATGTGGGTGGCTTTATTTCATAAAAATTTTAGGCCTTAATTATAAAAGGAAACCATTAAAAAAAAATAAGTTACGCACTTACTAATAAAAGAAAATTCTATATTCAGTATGACTCTAAACAAAATAAGTATAACAAGAATTTAAAAGTTAATTCTTTTGTGACAATTTAAGAAAAATATCAGTCGTTCGCAGATCTTCGCGGAGAATAAACGTGTTTCGGCTTATCCTAAAGAAGAAAAATTTTTTTATAAAGTTTCCCTCACAAATACAATTAGTTGTGATTGGATTAATTGACTCCGTAGCCAAGCTGTTAGCGGCATCGATCCAGTCGTTCATTGATCTCCACGGAGAACAGACGTGTTTCGGCTTCTTGTGCGGAAGAGTGAATTTAGTGTAAACAGTTAGTGTAAAAATTACAGACAATTTTTCGAGTTATTCGGTAGCCTGGTGTTAGTAGCACTGAACTGACAAAGCAAGGGTCATGGGTTCGATTCCCGGAAAACCCAAGTTCATTTTTATTTTTAAAAGTGTTTAAAAGGACAAATTATTATAGTAAACAAGATTCAATCGAACGATGAGTGGCAGTGAGCGGTCCGCTATGCCAATAGCGGGATTAGAAGGTGGCACGATGTCATCTGATGATGAGGCCGTTAAACCAGCCCACCAGAAACCAACAACAGCAAAAACAGCAGCAACATTAGAAATAAGAATAAAAAGGAGGAGGAAGCTTAAGCCAACTCCGAACCTGGTAAAGCGCCCTTCTCTTTCAACCTCAACCGAAAAGCTGCCGGGTGGAGCAAGGGAAGAGGCGCCAACAACGTCAAAAAGGGCGGTAGCTGAATCTGACCATGACAATTACCCACACGTGTCTGATGGTGGAGAAGGCCACTATATGGGTAACCATACCTTCGCATCTTTGGCGGCTTCAGAGTCAGAGGACGAAGACGAGGAGGTTGCAGCTCTAAATAACAGCATCAAAGAGCTGCAAAACAAAGTACTGAGCATTAAAGCTAAGCAAATGGCAAGAAGGGAGAAGGAGCAACAACAACTTATGACCTCTCAGCAACAGTTGAACAGTACTCCACAACAACATAAAATACATAAACCGGTACAAGCTCTGAAGAAAAAGCAACCACAGGCAAAACAAAAAATCCAAGAACACCAAAACAAACAACAAAAACAACAGCAGCAGCAAAAACAACCCCCAAAAAAGCAGCAGGAAAAGAAACAGAAACAACAACAGCAGAAACATAAACAGCCACAGCAGCAGCATCAACAACAGCAGCAGCAGCAATAACAGCAGCAGCAGCAACAACAACAGCAGCAGCAGCAATAACAGCAGCAGCAGCAACAACAACAACAGAAGCAGAAACAAAGGGTTCCACCTATCAACACATTCAAGATGGAACTTAAGGACACAATCGAACTGTGTAAGTCGGCCATAGGCTGTAATTTTTATGTTAAAAGACTTAGCGTAGATAGGCATGCGATCCACTGCAACACAGTGAGCGCTACCACAAAATAAAGAATTTGTTAAGGGATTCGACGACGGAGTTCTTCTCCTTCACCCCGAAGGGGCAAAAGCTGCAAACTATGCTGCTGAGGGGGTTAGAACCGTCTACTAGTCCGGAGGAGCTCCTCGCACTGCTCAAAGAGAAAGAGTGCGACGGTCTCAAATTCGTGGGGGTTAAGCCATTTGTAACAGCCAGAGCCAAAAGGGAGAAACGGAAGCTACCCTTCTTCCTGGTGCAGCTCAGTCCCGAAAGCCGTCTGGATAGTCTAAGGAGTATCAATGTCCTAGACTACCAGGTGGTTCATTGGGAAAAAGTAAAAAGGCACGAAAACATTTTGCAATGTGTTCGTTGTCAAAGGTTCGGGCACGCCGCGTCGAACTGCGAAATGCAGCCTCGATGCGTTAAGTGCGGTAAGAACCACAAGTCTGAAGAATGCGCTCTAGGTAGGGATGGAGCGTCAGAAAAAAGCCAACTCTCTTGTGTTTTATGTAAGAACACGGGACACACCGCAAACTATCGGGGTTGTCCTAAGTTCCAATACATAAAAAGAGTAAATCTGGCTCGACAGCAAAAGGTGGAAGTTAAGCGTCCACCTGTTCTACCACAAACACCAGCCGTTACTCCCCAGGTTACCTACGCCCAAATGGCGGCAGGTAGGGGATATACGGCACAGCAAGCGAAGGTTGCTTTTCAGGCCCCAGCGCCTAGAGCACCGGAACCGGCAAATGACATGCTAGCTATCTTGCTCTCTATCCAGGGGCAAATGGCTCAGCTGCAAGGTCAAATTACCGAGCAAGCTACGCGGGTAGATCAAATATACGCGCTGCTGCCGAGCCTAACGCACCTTCAGTCGTAATGGGTACGTACATGGCGGAGTAAACCCTGAAGGTCCTTGCAGTGAATGTTTATTCACTGATTAGGATTGAGCGAAGAGACACACTGTTTAAGTTGCTTAAAGACCAAACTCCTGATGTGCTTTCGGTTAGCGAAACTAAGCTAACCAAAAGACACAAAATGAGGCACAGAAGGTATAAAATCATGCGAAGATATCGACCCACCTCCATACAAGGAGGAGGCGTTGCAATCTTCGTAAGGAAAGGTATACGTTTTAAAAGAATATACAGTCGTGTAGTACGTAGATTCCAGGTGCTAGAAGCATGCATAATGTACATACCTCTCCGTAGTGGAAAAAGTTTATACATGGTGTCTGTTTATGCACCTAAGGCTACTCAATCCACCCTATTCATCTCAGAGCTCGAGACACTTTTTCGATTTCTGAGACTGGAATTGGAGGAAAACTATTTTATTATCGGCAGAGATTTCAACGCCAAACATAACGATTGGGAAAATAATACACCAAACACTAGAGGGAACCTGCTATTCAATTGGTGGGGTCAGCACAGTGTGATGTACCGACTCGGCCTTAAGGCGACGGATAGTCCGTCGTTTCCTAGACACGGCTCCTATTTGGATCTCCTGCTGTTTGACACACGAATACAACTGACAGGTACGAACCAACAAACTGTAAACTGTCTTCGCACTTTTGTGTATGACAGTGACCATTGCGGTCATAGTACCGAGATAACCGTTCCGAACGAAAATGCGGAATTGGATGAGTATGTTCAAAGGCATTCCTACAACTATAGTAGAGTGCGTTGGACACACTTCTCCAGGACACTGACTAGAGCACTCTCCTCGAATTCGCTCTACCCACCGTCCAACAGAAATCTGTCAAACGAGGAGATTGACAGGTATCTAAAACTAATGGACAAGACAATTAAACGAACAATGGACAAAACGATACCTCGGTATCAATACACTGACAACGAAGACTTGTTCCGCAATTCAACTATAGACGCACTGCACCGACATAAAAGTAGACTACTCTCAAGACTGAAGATTTTGTACAGACAGTTTACTGACAGACACAACCCGGAGATTTTGACATTAAAGTCGTCGATCAAAAACCTCCAAACATTAATAAAAGAAAATTACAGGGCATCTGTAAGTTTGTATTGGAACAAGAAAATTCAGGCTGTAAACACCAGCAACCCGAATATGTTCCCGCAAATAAATAAAATATTTCGGAGGAAAGATCAAAACGACATTTCATGTCTAAAAATCGCCCGAACGACTGACAACGAACGCATACTCTCAACAGCAGGCATAGATCCAAATGAAGCTGTTGATGATGACAACTTCTTTGTGATCGAAGATCCGCAGGAGAAGGTCGAGGCTATAGGAGCGACTTTCCAGGAAGTGTACAAGACAAATGAAATCATTGGTCCCAACCACGACCTGGAAAATCGAGTCCTTGTGCACAATTTCTACCTTCGAAATGAAATAGTGAACTGGCGAATCGAGAACTCGGGTTTCACCCAGTTCAGTGACGAGAATATGGCAAATAATGTCATCGCCAATGAAAGGGAGCAACCCCCGTTTATTTCGAAGGAAGAGCTTCAAACGATCTTCGACACAATTAGAAGTAAGAAATCAGTGGGAACCGATGGAATACCGAACATTGTGCTTCGACATCTCCCACTAGAAGCGGTGGACTTTTATACCACCCTGTTTAACAATGCAATGAATAATGCACATTATCCAGCGCATTGGAAAACTGCGGCGGTACATCCTATCCCCAAAAGGGATAAAGACACCTCCAATACGGCGAATCTCCGGTCGATCAGTCTCCTTCCAATAATCAGTAAGGTTTTCGAAAAAGTTATCAATAGAGTCCTGACAAAGTGGGTTGAGGACAGAAATATAGTTGCGGATAATCAATTCGGTTTCATGGCGGGGCATGATGTTATTCATGCCGCGTCTAAACTGGTTTCTGATGTCCAATGGAACAAAGCCAAGAAACAGTGCACGGGTGCCTGCATGATTGACTTGGAGAAGGCATTCGATACCGTATGGTTAGAGGGACTCTTCTACAAGTTGGACAGACTGGGCATTAGTAAACCACTGCTGTATATTCTTTTCAATATGCTCACAGATAGACAGTTCATCGTGAAAAATGGCGATGTGACTTCTACTGGTACATTCAACATTAAAAATGGTCTTCAGCAAGCCGCGGTCAATTCGCCGATCCTATTCAACATTTATACAAGCGACTTGATAGGTTCACTTCCCCATACTATTGCGTACGCAGATGACTTGATAGCGTACAGAACAGGTCCAAAAATTGAGGTCATTAATACTCTCTTCCAGCGTGACTTCGATAAGATGAGACGATTTTGCGATGACTGGAAGTTGAAAATCAACTTTCAGAAGTCGGAAACCATTCTTTTTAGATACCTTGGATCTGGAAATCAGTTTCTGTATTTTAACAAAAATGTAGATGTTGCTCTATCCAGAGCTAAAGGCGCTTTTGCCCTCACAAAGAGACTGTTTTATTGCAGCCAACTCGATGCGAGGGTAAAGATAATCTGCTACATATCCCTTATCAGGCCCATGCTGGTATTTGGGTGTCCCGTGTGGTTCAATGTACGAGCAAGCTTAATGGAAAAGATTCGGGTGTTCGAGAGGGCTTGCCTTAGGGCTTGTCTTCGCTTGTACAGAACACCAGAGTCGGAGTACAACATTTTTTATCCTAATGAGGTCCTTTACAACAGGGCGAACCTAATACGAGTGGACAACTTCGTAATTAAGCTGACTCGAAGGCACATTGCAAGAGCAATGGCCTCGACGAATAACCTGATATCCCGGGCTTACTACCCCAATTACCTTTATCACGAGAGTGTGCGCTCGAACGGCTTCGTTCCACCGGAAGGATTCCTCTACTTTGATTAGATAGGGTTGATCCAGGATAGATCAGCGGTCCCGTTAATCTTCCATGTCGCTCGGACAGCTGGGGACAGGCGACTCAACTACAACAGAGACGTCGCACACGGCAGGGTGGATCGTCTCAGGTTCAGTAGGGCGGTGGGGAATCGCGATAAGAGGGATGTCGTTCGGCAGCACCAGCATTTCTGGTGGTTGAATGATAGGGAAGTTGTTTCGTCATCGTTTCCGTCAATTACGGACCAGCCTCACTAATGAGGCAGAGCTGACCAATCTGTTTGCTCTGTAAATAGCGATGGCCAGCTTACATGGGTTTAGGTTAGCATTTAAGAAATATATATATATATTAGTATACACAAAGTTATATACTAATATATGTATATTATTGTGTATAATGTCTATGTGTTTATATGTGTGTATTGTGTATGTAGGTTAGCTAGACTAAGGTTTATTTTAAGTTAGATATTAAGTTTTTATAAAAAATAAAAAATTTTTTTCATATGCTAAGTTTTTGTTAACAATGTTTTTCTTAGCCTTAAGAATAGAAAATTAACATCAAATAAAATGTAAATGAAGTCGAAAGACATAGTATTAAAAATTAAGAGTAGCTTAGAGTGCCTGTGTAGGGCCAGTAAGTTAGTATAAGATTGTTAAGTAACTGGAAGTCTCTCGTCCACCGATAGTGTTTTCCCTCTTTTTTTTATTTTTTTATTTGTTGTTTACAAATGAGGTAAATGATAATTAATATAATAAGGGATACGCGTTTATGGATCCAGCGTAAGTGCAATTTTAGTGGTAAGTGTAATTTTCCTATAGCAACACTAACTATCATATCTGTCTCCTGTCATCTGTCATGTTTCACAACTTGTGAACGGGTTACAACCTTTGTTTGTTTTCGACTGTGAAAAGTAACTTATTTGGGTTTCTAGGGCGCATTTCAGATAAATGGTGGGATTTATTTCACTTTTTACGTAACAACACGCATCGTAAAGCAGAAGGAACTAATAATCCAACATTTCTTGTTAGAAAAAATTGCAGTTAGGTACTTTGAAAAGTTCCTTCGTGGCAACTTCGAATAAAATGAGGGGGGCACCTTTGAAAATGCTCAAAGTTGACCCATTGGTATAATTAATTCCCGGCAACTGTCACAGTTGCCCCGAATCAAAAATAACTTGGAATTTTCACTTATTCCAGATGTGGGTTCGTTTAATCTAGAGGTAGCGCTTTAAGAGGCAGCTAAACCTGGGATGTAGAAAAAAAATAACGAAACGAAGCCAAAAGACGAAAAATCTTCCCCCTAGAAGAAAAGAAAACAACACCACGAAAGAAAATAAAAGACGGGGTTTTTCAAAACGTTATAAAATCTCCCGTTTGAGCTCGACGATTTATTGATTAAGTTAGCGGTACACTCGTCGCTGGAGTGGTCCGCAATTAAATGGTCGCCTGTCTCGTCTATAATCGAGAATTTTTCGTTCGCGCGGTTCACCGGAGTCTTTATTTTCAATTCACAAAAAAACGATTACTGCACTACACTGCACTATTTTTTTACTCTACTTAACTGTGTTCTTGGCGGTGTTATACCCCTTTCCTGACACAGTTTTCCTCCTTGTCCTACTACTCCTTAATTTGCTGTCCTTCCTTTCTCCTGATCCTTTTTCGCTCGTTTTTTTTCTGTTTCCCAAAAGAACTCGCGACTACACTTTATATTTTTTCCTTTACTTTCACAAGGAAAAATTGTTTTCGCAGTTTTCAGAATTTTCGCACTCTAACAAAAAACCTCAGCCGACCCTCTAGTTTGCTGGTCGTCACCAAAGTGCCTTCCAGATCTTTTTTTTCTTCCACAAACTCCCGCGAGACTCTCACACGCATTCTCACACCCACTCACACACACATTCATTTGACTCTAGTAAACCCAACAACGGGGTTTCCAGCTACACGACTTGCAAACTTTGCTAGTGTGTGCTCCTATGACCAACTAGGCCTCTCATACATTCCAATTGTTTCCAATTGTACCCTCTCATGCTAAACTCCTCAGTCACTGAGTTCTCTCCCGCTTCCAGTGATAACTGGGAGCTCTACTGAGCTAGTTTATGAGAGTTTGTGGATCCTAGCTATGCCTAGCTATTGCCCTAGATATTGGAAGTAAGTGGAAAATTGCGAGAAGCAATGTATTTCCTATTGCTGATCCCCGGGTAATTCTCCGCCATCGAACTACTCAAAATCGCAAAACAAAACAAATTCGAAGGAGAAAAAATGTTTGATCGATGGTAAATGGAGTGTTGGGACGAAGAAGGAAGGTTGTGTGGGTATAATCCTAACCTGAGTATACCCCCGTCTAGCCATTCTCTAGACCGCCGCTCCAAACAAAGCTAAGTGTAGTATATGTGTGCCACTTTAATCCACGGGTCCCTACCTACTCCGGTAGATCGGTGTTCGGATTTGGGGGGGATGGGGGGACTGACCAATAGTGGGTCATTCCTTACAATTACGTATTTTATTTTTTTGTTTGTTTATGTTGTGGGCCTTGCTGCCCACCTGGTATTTTGTTATTATTTTTGTTATCGTTGCTTTGTTATTATTGTTGTTTATATGTTGATATTGTTGTTTTTTTTATTGTTTAAAATTATTGTTATTTACGTATTGATGTCATTGTTTTTCTTATTTATGTTTTGGCTGTCAACCTACAGCCTCTTCTGCTCCCTTGGTGCTCCATCGGTTGGGTGCTGGCTTCAAAGGGGTCGTCGTCCCTTCACCCATCGAACCTGACTTTGAGAGTTGACACGACGTTTGGATGTATCTTATTGTACTGGCCGTCCGCCTGCACACCACTGGACCGTCCGTCCCCACCCATCGGCGACTTTCAGACGTCCTGTCTGATGCTTCCCGTTGCGAGTCTCCCGTCTAGCCTACGGGCTCCGAAAACGGTGATCTTGGTGGACCTCCTGTCGCACCCTGGGCTCCTGGTTCGTCGTGAGTCTCCCTACCGTCCTTAGAGCTTCACCGAGCGAACCACCTCGCCCTCCTCTGAGGAGAAAACCGCCAATGAACCTATGTGGGTCCTTTCCAAGGTCTGTGGTCGGTGGGCCGCTGGCTGATGGTACCATGGCTGCCCTCCACCTCCGCCAGAGCACGGTCTTCTTACCCAATGAAAAGAGGGAACGAAGGGATATGAACAAGGAATAGGGCAAACCTTGTTGCGGGACCGCAACACCATATCCTATGAATTCCTGAGGTAGTTCTCTATTCTTACTCGGAAAAGCTGTAAATTCCTTAATTTTTGTCTGGTTTATGGTTAAAAGTCACAACCTACTATAACAACTCAACACCAACCCTAGCACCAACTAGCACCTTAAGAGTTGAAATTAGAGCTTCATATATTTATATAGATGTTAAGTCGTCATGGTATCCGACAGAATTAGGACTGCCTCTAAAGTATTCCACATGCTACAACAGTTAGGTTTTTAACAACTTGTTCACGGACAAAATGGTTCAAAGTTCAATTTTCTAATTATATAGTATATGCTAAGTTGGCAAGGTTTAGTTCCTGTCGAACCTAATCTTTAAATTTTTTTCAAAGTTGTGTACTATATTTTTGATTCTCCGTGATTAGCGTTATAAGTTTATTATTTTAATAAGTGAATCTTTTTGTTTATTTTGTAATTTATTTTATTATAATTCATGTAAAGTTTTTGAATATAATATTTTACACCTAGTGTTTGACATTGAAATTCTGTTATTTTCTTAAAAATAAAATCACACAAGATTTCTGTAAGAAAAATATTAAGATAATGTTCCTTATAGACTTATCAAAATTTATTAAAAGCCGACTGCTAAAAATTGCCCCAGGGTGGTCAAAGCCACCCAACCGTTGAAATTCAGTAATATCGTAGCTTGATTGCAAAGTTCACTATCGAAGAAAAATAGGTAGCTTAGCATACCATATATACAGTTCTGTCCCCATTTTCCCTTAACTTTTTTCAATAATATTCCAATTTTTACCAAAAGTTTCGGTTATAATTGATTTAAGCACTTAAAGCCTAACTAAAACGCTTGTCTTAAATATATATTTTGCATCGCAAAACTAACAATCACCAAGGATTTATTTTACAAACTCCACACTTAGATACACTAAAGGAACTCAACATTAAAATTACAAGAAATTGTAACCTTTTTGTTAAAAAAGTGAAACCCTTGTTCCACCTCTAAAGCGGTGAGTCTAATTTGAAATAACGCGAATGCTCTTAGTTTATTAGAGCTTAAAATACACTCGAAAATACGGACAGCATCTTTTATTATTAAAGTATACTTTGAATTCATTTTCTGCATTAGCCTAGAACATTTGTTTTGCAGCCTTCCACATATGTTTTTGATCTTGGGCCCTTTCGACAGCTGGTTTATATCATCATTCGTTGCCCTTACAATTTCAGCCTTTATCTATTTGTAGGAATGCAGTATATGTCCCATGTCACATTTCAAGCTGATGTCAGATATTCTAGGTATCTGGATTGTTTGTCGTGTTTAATATGCATTCGGCTTTGGCTGTAGCATTTATTAGTATTCCCCGTAGTAGGTTTTGTGAGATCGTGTTTGCAATTCTGATCAACACATATTAAATCACCCTTTCGCTTCAAAAAGTTGAAGTCGATTCAACTTGAGCAGCAGACGCAGACGCAGATGCACATTGTGGGCACTCTTATGGGTTCCCATATAAGTTAATAGTATGACAGCTCTCCGATTTGGCAGCAGACGTGGATTCACATTGAGTTCTTCGCTTAAGGATGGTCTTGCATGCAGTGAGAGGAAAATTTTTCGTGTGATTTTCGGTCCCGCCTGATTTAACCGGGAATAGAGGAGGAGATACAACGACGAACTATATGGACTGTATAGCGACATCGAGCTAGCCAGAAAAATGAAGATTCAACGACCGATATGGCTAGATCATGTAGATCGGATTAACAGCAACGTTCCGTTCGGAAAAGTTTTTGAATCCGCCCCTGATAGACAACGCAGTAGGGGAACTCGAAATTGTTATCCACAATTTGTCATTCAACTTAGCTTCAACTTTTTTACCAGTTAGTCCTCGAATATTACAATATACCCCTCTTATTGCGTTCCGTTGCTGTATTACAGATTTATTTTTATCCGAATGTAGTAAACTTTTAAAAACCGGATAACTAGTCCCGACTGTCAACAGCCTTGTTTTCTTAGCTACCTCTGAATCGGAGGATGAACATGAACACGCGAACTTTACACCACCAACATCGAGCAGCTGGAACAACAGGTGCTTGCTATTAAGGTCAATCAAATAACAAGAAGAGAAATGGAGCCGCTAGAGCTGCAATGTTTTCAGCAGCAACAAAAACAACAATCTCAATAGCAAGAATCTTAAAAATCACACCAGGAGCTATAACAAAAACTGCTAAAAGACAAACTAGCCAAAACTCTGCAACAACAACAGCAGCGGAAACTTCGTCAACAACTGCCATAATTAAAACAACAACAACAGATAAAACAGCATCAACAACAATAGCAACCAAAACAACAAGCTCAGCCATAACATCAGCAATAGAAGCAACAACAGCAGCAACAAAAGCCTACCAACTTTTGCTTTAAGAAAAATAATTTAACTATGTAAGTCGGCCATATGTAGACATTTTTTTTGTATAGAAACTAACAGAAGTTAGACATGCGAATCACTGTAACAAAGCAGAGCGCTATCATAAAATTGAAAAAACTGTTTGATCGATGACGGAGTTCTTCTCCCTTATCCCAAAGTATTGGGCATTGCTCAAAGGGATAGAATGAGACGAGCTCAAATTCTTAAAAGTTAAGTCATTTTTCGCAGCTAGAGCCAAAAGGGAGAAATGGAAACTACCGCTCTTCCTGGTTAAGCTCATTCCCAATAGCAAACTGGATGGGCAAAGATGCATTAAATTGCTAGACTGTCAGTCTTCAAAATAGGAAGAAGCAAGAGGAGCGACAACATTTTGCAATGCGTTCGGCGCCAAAGATTCGGACATGCCGCGACGAACTGCAAGATGCAGTCTTGATGCGTGAAGTGCGGATAGGATCACAATGCGCTCTGGATGGGTATGAAGCGACAGAAAAAATCCAAGAACTCGGGACAAATTCCAATCAAAAATGGGATGTTATACTTCTGCCTACACAAACTCTAACACCAGCCGTAGCTTCTCAAATTACCTTCGCCTAAATGGGGGCAAGTATGGTACAACAAGCGAAGGTAGTTTCTCAAGCACTTTCACCTAGAACACCTGAAACTACATCTGACATTCTTGCTACATTTCTCTCTCTCCAACTTCAGCTCAGGAACATGTTACACGTATGAACCAAGACTACGCGCTGCCGCCGTAGACAATGGGTACGAATATGGCGGAGTTTACTTTAACACAGTTGGTTAAGATTCAGAAGAAGCTATCGTGTTGATTGATAACTTCTATGTTAACAAATATCCGCCAAAGATGGTATAGACCAAATTAGAGTAATATCCAACTGACGATTTGAAGACTCAATTTTCACTCGGTTCGATTACGAAAATATGGCAAATAATGTCATTGCCAACGAGACAGGGTTTATTTTGAAAAAAGAGCTCTAAATGAAGTTCGAATTACTTAGAAATAAGAAATTGATGTGAACCAATGCGATGCGAAACATTGTGTTTCGACATTTCTCAATCCGGCGAAGATAGTTTTTCATGGAAATTGGCGATGTTACTTCTCCTGGAATTCAATATTTATAATGGTCTGCAACAAGGCGCATTTGATTCGCCGATCCTATTCCACATTTACACAAGTGAACTAATAGGTTCCATGCCAAAGCATACGCAGACGACTTGTTCAGGTCATTAATATGCTTTCATTTCATTTCATTTATTTAATTATAATGGTTTGTACATTAAGATTAAACATCTTTTTTAGTACTAAGTGCAATACATTAGCATTATAGGTTTTTGATGTATGAACATATTAAAACTAAACTAACAAAAATAAAAATAAAAATAAACTTAACCTATGTAAAGGAGTAAGAGTGAATAATATTAAAAGGTTTGTAGAAACAGCAAACAAATTCGAGCTACTAGATACGGCTTTGATATACCTATACATATCAAAGCCGTATCTAGTGAATGAATTCCAAAGTCTAACAGTGTAAATGAAAAATAAACGAGAGGAGTTAAGATAATTGCAACGTAATGGAATAAGGCTAATGGTTTTTGAGGACCGAGTGAAAGTAAGCCTGTTGCACAAGTAAGAAGTGCCCTCTTATGAATGATTTTATGTAAGAATATGCAGTTCCTGGCGTTGATGTATTCTTATAAGGGACAATCAAGTAAATCCCTAGCATGCACTGACACATGGTCATGTCTACAGATGCGGTGAGTATAACGTACAGCATCATTGACAGCGACTTGCAGCTTAAGTTGTGCTAGTGAGTCAAGATTACAACTTCAGCGTATAAAATAATTGGTAATACGAGTGTTAATACTAGCTTTTTTCGTAGTTCCAAGGGAGTATAGTAAGCACTGTGCCACAGTTTCCGAAGGCACGCATATATAGGACCAATCACTAAGTTAGTGTGGTTATAACCACTGAGAGAACGATTAATAACATAGCCAAGACTGGTTACAGTTTCAACAACTTCAATTTAAGTTAAAACTTTTCGTGGAAATAGGGATTATTTGAGTTTTAATCGGGTTCAAGAGTAATCCATTTGATACTGACCAATTATAAATATTTTTGAGCTCCTCGCTTAAAACCAAAACAAGCTCTGCTAACTCTTTAAAGTTTTCCGGTAAATGAAGTTGTACGTCGTCTGCAGAGAGGTGTTCTGCTGAAGCATATTTGCACACAGATGGGAGGTCAACATGCTAAATAATATAGGGCCCAAAATTTAACCCTGGGGAACGCCTTGCACAATTTCTTTATGATATGAGCAATGTTCACCGCAACTAACCCTTTGCGATCTACCAGAAAGAAAACTACAAACTAGCTTACGCGCCCTTTCGCTAAACCCAAAATTATTTCTCAGTTTCCAACATAGGATTGAATGATTAACTTTATCAAAGGCCTTTGGGAAGTCTAGCTGGCAGAGGAGCGAAACAAACCCCTTGTCGAAATCCTGCCTTATTTCCTCCAGCAAGTTCACCATCGCTGTGGGACTACTGTGGTTAGCTCTAAAACTGGATTGCCGGGGGCTCAGCAGTTTGTGTAATGATAAATGCTTTGTTATCTGCACTGATATTATCTTCTCGAAGACCTTTGATAGGCATGGTAGAATACTAACAGGTATAAAATCGGCAGGGGATGATGAGTTAGTTTTTTTTTGCTATAGGCAAGACTCTTGCAACTTTCCAGCATAGTGGAAAGGTTGAGGTAGTAATGCACCAGTTAATAACATGCGTGAGATGGGAGGCAATTTTTGGTAATATAAGTTTAATAAAGCGCATAGGTATTCCATCCTCACCCTTAGAGTCAGACTTGACAGCTGCCACACATTTAAAAATTTCGTCTTCAGTTGCTACTACAAAATTATCCAACCTTGGCACAGTAAAGTTTTCATTTTGGCTAAAATTGAAGTTGCAATGACTGGGCCCTTCACCAAGAAAGAAATTGTTTAAATCATCGGGATAAAGAGAGCATTTGGATTTACTGGTAGCTTTAGTGGCACCGATTTCACGAATATTGCTCCAAAGTTTCTTAGCCGGAAGGGAAGTGTTCAATTTGGAAGCGTAATAGTTTTTTTTTTTAGAAATTCGCACTATTGAAGTCGAGTTGTTACTTGCCGTTTTGTACTCAGACCAGGCAGTAGTAGATGGTCTATGCTTCCATTTTCTATACAGCTTGTTTCGGGTTTCTATAGAGCGAACTACTTCAGGAGTATACCACGGACACATTTTATTTATAATTCTGACTGTTTTCGTTGGTACACACTGATCAAACAATTGAGTCAGAATTGTTTGCAGCACAAAGACTTTTTCATTTGGGTCAGCGCTCAGACGGCATTGCTCCCAAGGGGCAGAAAGGGTAGCAGTCTGGAGGGCAAGTATGTCAATTGAGCTAAAATCTTTATAGGTAAATGTATCACGCACAACATTTTTCACCAAATTCACATCATAAGTACAGAAAAGTAGATCATGATTAGCCATATCAAACGATAATTGATCAAACTGCAGGACAAGAGATTGATTAGCGACAATAAAAAGATCGAGAAGGATGGGTAACCTATATTCAGCGAAACGGGTAGCGTATGTAGTGTTGACAATTTTCATCCCTACAGACGAAACTAAATCTTTCATTTGAAAACAAAATGAGTCTGCTTTTAATAAGTTAGCGTTAAAATCGCCACAGATTACAGTGTGATCGTAGTGTGCACAGTATTCGGAAACAACAGAGAACAAAGGAACTGGGGAGGAATTTCTCTTTTTCTTGTAAGCACAAACAACTGAACATTTGGTACTGCAATCACGTAATTCAACAAGTATATATTCAATACCATCACCACTAGACTTATTGATCACATCGCATTTAATGTTGGATTTACAATATATTGCAACTCCGCCTCCGGTGGTATCAGTTACTTTGTCATTTCTAAAGATCTCCTAACCTGGTATTTTATACGTCAAGTCAGATATTTTTGGCTTGAACCAGGTTTCACATACACAAATAAGATCAATACAAGAACTAGAAAGCAAATATTTTAGATAATCCAATTTTTCGTCATTTAGACTATGTGCATTTAAATACGAGTAGCATATTTTAAACCCCTTATGAGACTTAGCAAGAACATTTAACATAGTGTACTCGTACGTTGACCTTTCATTCACAATGTATTGTTCACCTAAAGCAAATGCAGCCATTTAAAACAAATAAAAAAGTGCATTCACAACAACAAGCAGCGGGCCAAGATTTGAGTAGGTAAAGAGAAAAGAAGAAGGATAGAAATAGAAAATATTGAGTAAAAATAAGAATAGGAAATATTGAGTAGTCTTACTTAAATTATAAATTATAATACGAATTTCATATTTGTTGTGTCGCCGCAGCAGTAAGCAAATTATCGGTGCATTCGATTGGAAGGCTTTTCCCATCGGCTGTCTTCTTGACATAGACAAGCCCATATCTCTTGTACACGGCAAACAATTGTTTTTCCCGCTTGAAGGCAAGTGCGCTGCTCAAGAGAAATCTGGTTTGCCGTGGTAGACTCTCATTGAGATAACAGCTGTTCCCCGAATCGATGCCAAGATCGTGTAGACTAAGTTCAGTTGCATTTTGTTTACGGTAGTTTGCTGTTGACATCAGAACGGCGTTTCGCTCGTGAGAGTTGGCTTTGTGATGTTGAAAGAGAACGATCGGTGGAAGTGAAATAACGAATCCATATGGAGGTGGCGTTAAGTCAGAAAATAAATTGCGATCACGAAAATCAGTTTAACAAAGACTGATTGGACTTTTACAATAATTAAAAATCAGGAAAATGTATAAGATCACTTAATTCAAAGTCTTTATATAAAATGAAGTTTATTTGAGGTGTTCACACTATTTTAGATTACTTTTACTGAACGGAAAGAAAAACACGACTATCTGAACTTAGAACACATCTTTAAAAATATGATTTCGATAAAATTAAGCGATATTGAGATGATTGAAGGGTGAAGATTGACTTTTAGAAGTCAGAAACCAGTTTCTTGAACGCGTTCGTAGGGGGCCTCTGCGGATACCAGAAAGCACTGGCGAACCTTGGAATTGTCCTGTGTTGCGCAACGTAAGGGTAAGTCTATTTAAAAAGATTCGAATGTTTGAAATGGCTTGCCTTATAGCTTGCCTCCGCTTACAGAGAGCACCAGAGTCTGAGTTCATAATCTATCAAATTAAGATTTTAAACTACGAGTATATAGCGAACCTAATAAGAGTGCACAATTTTGTTAGTAGGCGTGTTCTGTTGGTATTTCCAGGTTGAAAAAGTATGCATCAAAAACACACTATCTAGTTATTGGATTTTCAGAATTTGGAAGCACTAATGACACTCTCATATTTGTTTTGAGCTCTAATTTATTCACACAAGACCAGTGAGAGGATCTTTTCAATGAAGCATTGATTTCATCAGCACGTGTCCCTGTCGTTACCACTGGTAATATTTGCCAAAAGTCACCATATCGTTCATGCACCCATGGGTGAATCCGTACTGCAGGAATTGAAAACTTGTTCGATATCGTAGCCTCGTCCTAAACTATTAATGAGCAGTAACATATTAATTTACTTTGTTTTGAAATGCTACAAACAGTGCTTGTGTCCTCAGTAGCAATTGTTAGTGGAAGTTCAAGTTTTGCATGAGCGGTTCGGCCTCCTTCCAAAAGTGTAGTTGCAATTCCGGATGATGCTACAGCTATTGCAATTTTTCCAGTAGATCTTAATTTTCCAAGGAGTAAGTTGATAAAAAATGTTTTTCCTGTACCTCCAGGAGCATCAAGAAAATATAACTTTCATTTGTTTCTGTCAATTGATGTTAATAGCGCATCGTATACTTTTTTTGATCTATGTTCATGAGATGTTCATCTTGAGCTACGATTTGTAACAGTTTAAATTGATCGTAGGAAGTTTCTCTTGCATATTCGACGTTATTTATTTCAGGGTTCATTATATTTGTAGGCATCGGCAGTCCGAAATGGATTTACTCAAAAGTTTTTCTACTACTTTATTCAATTCTAGGAATGCTTCGTCAAAAACGTTTTAATCATATTGGATATATCATGACTCTCGCCGTCGTCGATTCAGTTTATCTTCGGCCATATTTTGCTCAAACTTGTTCCAGAGAGATACAATATCGGTCAATTGACAAAACGCTATAATAATGGCAAATAAATACCTAAATGACCTCGATGAACTGCAAATAGTAGCTTCCGTTAATGTGTTGTCCCATTGAGAGTCGTGTTCCAAGAGACCCATCACTTTGCATGCTACTTCATAAGTTTTTTAGTAACTCCTTTTATATATTTGAAGTGTGAAAAATGTGATTGGCCCTTTACAATGTGAAGTAGCATCCTAAAGTGAAAACATTCAATGTTGTTGGGATGAACTTCATAGCATCAGTTTTTTTTAACTCCACCGAAACCTTCAACTGGAATCCCTTGTAATTTTGTTCACTAACCATACCAGCAGTTGAACATGTGGCAACCCACGTTTCTGACACTCAACAGTGTAAATGTGGCAACGTTGTATACTGGGGTAAAAATAGTCTAGTGTTCGCTGGCCCCTTTCCCAATTTCCGTTTGCAACTTGCAACCAGCAGGAAATTTGTCTCGTGTGGAGGGCTTCCATCAAACCGAATCGGCAAATTGGCTTGGGCAATTTCACATTTTTGTTCTCCCCTTCAAAACATTTTAAAAATTGTGCCGTGTGTAGACAATAATTGCAACAATTCCACCCTCAGAATTCATTGAATACAGATTTGTTGCAGGTAGAAAATGAAAAAGAAATTTGGATGCAGGTAATTCATAATTTTTGTTTATCGACAACAGCGAGATGACTTCCTACTCGTACGAAGATTGGACTGGCAAATTGGGATACGTATAGAGTCTCACACAATTTATCCCTATACAAACGTCTTAGAAATAATGTGTACAAATTGCCTCGTGTGTAGGCGCTTTAGTTACACAAAGTTGAACTCTATCTTTATTTAATTTAATATTAATTTCTCGCGATCTATTTATTATCCTTTTGACAATTTCATCATTCTCTGCTTTGTTCTACTCTGAACTATCACATCATCTATGTAAACAAATGTGCCGGGTAGATTATCTTGTAGTTTCATTTTTGAAAATTTAAGGGGCAGTCTTTATGCCAAAAGGTAACACATTATACTCATACGAACCAAATGGAGTGCTATGAACTGTCAATTCTGTGGAGGCAGGACATAATTCGAATTGCCGAAACCCCTCTTCCAAATCAAAGACTGAGAAATACTTAAATCCTCTCATAGCATCCCAAAAATCATCCAACGTTGGAATTATAAAATGATCATCTGTGAGGTACATTTACAGTGAACTGGGATCAATGCATAACCTTAACAATCCTTTGGCAACAATCACTTATTCGTGGGAACATGCAGAAGGCAGATCCCGTCTGCTAGTAACACAACGGCATTCGATATTTTAAAAAGTTCTTTTTACTTTCTGGCTTATACTCATTGGAATTCTCATTGGAGGTTTACTAACTGTAACGCTGTTTGATTTTAATTCTAGCATGCACTTGTCTGGAAACCTACCATCGCCAAAAAACACTTCTTTATTTTGTTGTATACACTAATATCACTAATATCATGCACTCTTTGTATCAAACGTAGTTCCAAACATGTTTTAACTTCTAATAATGGCCTAGAACCAATGTCTACCACTACATAATCCACATCAACAGTTTTACTTTTATACTGGCTGCGAAGCCTTACTGATCCCTACGCTAGAACTGAAGAACCTCCATATGCCGATCTATGCCTTTTTATCACATTTGCAACATACCTGGCTCGTACTGTTTCGCGAATGAGAATGGCGTTGTTCTCCATAAGGGTGTTGGTCTCGTCTCTTTATTACATGCAGAATGAGAATAAGATCCAAATTTAGAATTATGTCTATTGAAATTATTCAACTTTAAATATAATTCTGATTCTGTCCTTTTTTCTTATAGATAGCTGCAATTGATGGTCGTTTAACCTACATTTGTTGCGCCCGCATACTTGCTTGCTCCGCGCCACGGCAAGATTCTTTGGCCTTAGCAAGATTTAATCCGTCTGCAATACCTGTGACTATTCGTTCCCTTACCATCGATTCCTTTTGTTCGCCAAATTCGCAGTACTCAACCAATTTTACGATGTCCGATAAGTATTGGTCGAATGTCTCTCCTACCATTTAATCTCGAAAAAAAAATAGCCCCCATAGACTACGTTGCGCCTCGGTACACAGTAAACTCATTTTGAGTTAAAGGCAACGTTTATATATACATGTACATGCATATGTATATATATATATCCGACATCTTTTAATGTCAAGCAAGCTAGGGCATTGCTCGTAGGTCTTGTTAAGGAGTTCATAGAAGGCATCCTTGGTGTCGTCATCTTTCACCTCTGTGGGGGCGTGCGTGGGGCGTTGGCAAATTTAGCCGTGATGCGGATTGCTACGAGGCGTTCGCTCACATGTCGGAAGCTGAGGACTTCTTGTCTTAGTCTGCCTCCGACAACAAATCCGCATCCAAATAAGCGCTGCTTTTGCCATCGATAGCAATTGCCGTAGTAGATGTCGCAGTTTTTCATCTTATTTTTGTCCGGCTCATCCCATTGCATTTCTTGGATGGCGGTTATGTCTGCTTTGCAGCAGTCAAGGGCCTCCGCTAGTTGCTCGGCTGCACGTGGTCTATTAAGGGATCTAATATTTAACGTGCATATCCGAAGCTCATTGTCCTTCAATCGTTTGCGTGGGTTGTCAACAGTAGATCCGTCCATATCCGAGGCTTGTTAATGTTTCGTAACTTATGCTTGTTTAAATGGCCGGACAGTTACCCCGGCGGCACAACCCCCAACCTGGAGGACCAGTTTCATTTTGAATGCCCCTTACACCGAAGCCAGTAACCCGTTCCGTGATGTGAGCACTGCCGTTGGCCCTTATAGAGCTCGTCCGAAACCATCTCTTTTCCAAGACCCTGACTAAGTCCTGGAAATTCTTTCCGGCCTGAGCTCCAAATATGTCGGAGTAGCCCGGATAAGATCTTGTTTTGTTTTTCGGACAGTAATCCTGGTTTATGGCGCAGGAAACTCGCCATATGCCCCCTTCACTTCGCAATCTCTAGTGAGATTCCTAGATGGCGCCACGGGGAGGCGTGAAGTATGACTTGCAGAGCTGCAAGATGTTCGGCTGCAGAGGCTCATTCTCGTCATTTAAGGAACCAGCACCTGTCGGAAGATGCTACTTCTACGAGGCCTTATACTAATCATTGCCATCAGTTCGCTGAATAAGCGTCAAATATTAATCTAATATTGAACGAACTCAAGGATCGTTTTTCGGAAAGTGTGTCAGATGTTGGAAAATATAAGGACAAACAGACTTAATGCTAGAATTTCATTGATGAAGCACTAGAAGGTTTGTGCTCGTTCCCAAGTCCTTCCATCATATGCAGTTTTTCAAATAGTCCTTGACTCTCCTGGAATTTGATGGTAAGTTCTTAGTATATCGAAAGATGAAAGTCTTTTGGCCTTTGCATGGACGGGTTGTCGTTTTGTTATAATGTGATGCTTTACTCCATGTTGAAGCCATTTACTGAAAAGGTTTGAATGGTTCATAATGCAGTACTTCCTCATTAGGTCACGCACTCTGGGATCTGTTATATCTTCGGATAAAATTTAGATTTAAGCTTTACACTATTTGACATTGGGTATAGAAAAAGGTCAATGCATCAATAAACCGTTTTCCTTTAATGTCAACGAGGAGTCAATATGTTTTGAAGAAGTCGGTCTCTATTATCGGCTTGTCTGCGTCTGCTAAAATGAATAATAACAGTGCGCCAAGCCCTAAGTCAAGTTTTATCAGCTTTGTTCCTCATGTTTTTTGGCACTTAACAAATTTGTGGTGTAATGGGAAAAGTTAAGGTCACCTGCATTTTATTTTTCTTATTTGGATGCTGAAAGTACCAATATGTCTTCTCCTGTTTCCACGAGGTAGTGCTTCTGACTGAACCCATCATATATAAAAGGTCGGCTTTGATTTGTACCACAAAAGTCAACGGTTGCCAGCCTCGACTGTTTTTTTTAGTTATCCGAACATTCAATGAATGAGGAAATCTTAAGGCTTGAAGGTCACGGCTTCTTCACGGGAAAATTGTGTACCGGCCAATGCAGTCATGTCACAAAGCAAATGACTAGGTTTTTTGTCTTCCATGTCTAAAAATTCGTAACCTCTATCGCAGAAGGTGGATGAGAACTAGAGATCCCTACTATCTTTCACAAGTTAAGTTACTCAACATCTTGATAAAAGATCAAGTTTTTGCTTTCAGAAACAGAACTTGGAATCAAAAACTTCAGAGCTTAAAAACAGGAAGTAAGCCATTCTGAAACATTATCAAAATAATACAAAAGAAAGATTCAGTTATTCCTGCTTTGAAAACAGGTAATACAATTGCTCTATCCAATTTTGAAAAAGGAAACGCACTTGAACTAATGTTTTCTAGCAATCAAGTAAGGAAAAGGACCACTACCAACATTATTGGGTCTGCTGTTGCAAATTCGATTAGCCGCATCAATTATCCCAATTTTAATTCACCTGACAATGAAATTTCGTTACATGAAGTCAAAACTATTATTTTAGCTTTAAGAAATATAAAATCTGCAGGTTTTGACAATCTTAAGAACTTGTATCTTAAAGATCTTTCGATCTCGGGAATAAAATTTATGCAAGACTTGTTTAATTCTTGTTTGAAGATAAAGTATTTTCCGGTACATTGGAAAACAGCGGAAATTATTCCGCTCATAAAACCAGGCAAACCTGCAAATATGCCTTGCAATTACAGACCGTTCAGTCTACTAAGCTCATTAGCCAAATGTTTCAAACAAGTTATTAAAAAAATAATAATAGCACATGCTGAAAGATATAACATACTTCCGCCAGAGCAATTCGGATTTCGTTTCTTCCACAATTCAGTTCACCAAGTACATAGAGTTACTAAACATGTAAAAACAATTTTAATAAAGGGAAAAGCACAGGTATGGTGTTCCTAGACATTTGACACCGTTTAGCACAATGCTTTGTTACACAAGCTTTCTTCAACTTTACTTTCAATTTCCCACTGATTGTACAATCCTTTTTGATGAATAGGACATTAAGAGTAACTGTAAAAAAGTCGTTTTCTAATGCCTTTAATGTTAGTTTGAGTGTACCTCAAGATTCTGTTCTTGTTCCCATTTTTTATAATATTTTCACTTATAACCATCCTTCTTTCCCCAACTGTGAAAAATCAAGTTTCGCCGACGATACCTGCATCTTTTCCTAAGATTCAGATGGTTCTATAATAGAAACTAACTTACAGTCTGCATTAAATGAAATGCGAAGCTACTGCAAAGCATGAACAATTAATATTAATGCTTCAAAAACGCATGCTGTCTTATTCACTCGAAAAAGAAAAGCCTATTTTTTGCCATGCAATAGCCTAAGTAAGGAAAAAGAAAATTGTTTTAAATACGTACTCCCAACAACTTTTAAAGAAAATCTCGGGCCATCCCACTCACTGAAATCTTTTTGATATCACAAAACATTCATTTTATAGTACAGAACAGAAAACCTTGAAACGGTATTAAACACAAAATATTAAGTAAACATTTATGCGATCTTTGGAATCTATAATGTATGAATGTTTGAAAATGTTACCAAAAAAATATATATATGTAGGTTAAAAAATTTGTCAATGTTCTTGGTCCAGATATGCATATAAAAACTTCAAATTTCATCAATTGAATCTGTAGACAATTTTAAGTAGGCAATTATCTGGTAAAAAAACTGATCGAATCCACTAATTCAAAAATATCTTCCTTAAGAGAGATTACAACTCCTCGGATTAAAATATTTAAACTTCCCCCAATTTTCTTTAAATTTTTAAAAAGATTGTCTTAAATCTCTGTTTTAGTTTAATATGGACAAAAAATTGCAAGATATTGTTTTTAGTCGAATAGAAAATTTAGTTTCCTTTTGACCAACCACAAATATAAAAATAGGCACATTTGAGGGTTTGCTATAAAAAATGTCTAGACGAATTTAACTTACAAAATTTTAAGAATATAAGAGGGCAATTTAGTTGTAACATCAACTTAATTACTTGTGATTAAAAAATAATAATAATACAAAAAACAAAAAAAACTCTACAATAATAACATTTTACATTAAACCTTGAAGCTAATACTAAACTAGCCTCCAGCAAAATATTAATTACATAATGACTCATTCAAGATTTTGTCCAACATTCCTTAATGTAAAATACAATTCTTAACTACTCGTATAATTCGCCTTCCGTCATATAAACCATAAAGAATGGCAAATCAGAAATTTATTTGTCCAAGGGGCTGTTTATTAAACATGTCCTCATGTCTAACATGCATTTTCTATTGAATCGAACTGTCAAAATACGACAATAGACAAACCATAAATTTGACAAAAAAGAATGTTAAAGGCAGCCATTGATAATCGCCCATAAATGCAATTCCCGGCGTGAAGAAAATAAATTCACATCAATACTCCTCATCACCGTTTACGGCTATTTCCTTATTCCTTTGTATTATTCGCTCATGTCGAGAGTCAAAAATGCAATCTGAAAAAGGAAGAATGTCACTCATCTCCATCCAAGATCATGCATGCATGCGGAATAATAACATCGTATCGTACATGAGTATTCACTTTGTCACAAAGTCCCATCCACCGGCATTCATAATGCGCACGATTTAAATTATTATTGTATCTTTGCATAATTGTATCTAATAAAAAAAAAAATTATTTATTCCAAATGTCCTTTATTGATGAATTGATTCCAAATTACCGATACTCTTATAAACCAAATTCAGTCACCGATTGAGCATAATATTTTTGTTTAATTGTCTCTATTCTACCTGCAAAATTTTCATTGTTAATGTCAGCATCAACATTTCCGCTGCAGGTGTAAACATCATCAATTTAATAGTTTTGTGTTTCCAATGCTGTAGCAACTCGTCCTTCCTTAGATTTAGGATTCTCCTGAATCGTTTTTGATTTTCATTATTATTACTATAATTGTGACTTACTTTATCAAAAATACAATACAATGATTACAAGGGAACTTAGTCCTATGCTATAATTGATAACTTATGAAATTTCAGTTCTGTAATTTCTTCAATAATTTTTTTTATACTTTAACCCTTATGTGAGTGACAAGGTACCGGGTACCTTTTCCATTTTCAAAAACCAAACAAAATACTTTACTGATTTCCTAGACGCAGTGGTGTTTGTGATATCCCCTAACTTTTAATTTCGCACCCGCTCTGGTGACTAATTTATATTAATAGCATGAAACCGTGTGACAAGGTACCGGGGTACTTTAATCTATCTATACTAAGTCCTATTTATATTTTTTTGGCTAGAAAATTGACAAAATAAAACAAAAATTTAATGTTATATTTCTTATTGACCAAAAAATTGTTTTTTTTTGTACAGATTCATGATTTTCGAGACATAAATTACACTGCGATTAAGTAATGGAATATTCATCGCAAATCGGTTAAGTGAAGATGGAGCAACCTTTTCTAGTTTTGCGTTGCTTCTTTTTCTGTTCTCCACAAATATAGCAACTTTCTGCAACTGCAATGGGACCACAAGTATCTCTTTTTGTGAAGTTAAAGCTCTAGGAATTTCAGATGGCTGTAGATCGCCATGTCCTGTATCGCAGAACGAATATGAAATTTTGATGTCACAATTTGATTTCTTGCTATGTCTTCGACATTTGGTTTACACAATTGCAGACTTAGTTCCTTTAGAAACTTTCGACTGCGCTAAGTGGTGGTAAATATGGGGTTGTGTCTAATAAAAACAATGTAGGGAGCCAAAGCAGCAACGTCAACCATGTTATTAAATACCGGAAACGGCCACGTCTTCGTTTTGAGTTTACAGGTATATTCGCCCAACAACTTTTCCATATTATTAACGCCACCTTTCATTTTATTATAGTAGGCTATAATTTCGGATTTGGCAGTTTGATTGCTTTCCACATTTTGCTACATGTGCATAGAAAAAAGCATTACAACTGTCTTTTTCTTCTTCGGCACCTAAGAACAAATCGTTACTTCTTTTTGATATGAAAAGTTTGTTGAAAAACGGCTGCATATTGGAAAGAAGGAACCGTTTATTTTTTTCGCACTGTTTCAACTTATGACACATTCTAAGGATTCAGCGTGTGATTTAGTTGCATAGACGCAAAGGAATTGTCCGTTGTTTCATTTCTTCCAGAGTTCTTATTTTTGCCAACAAAGTCCAGCACAATTCGTTCTCCAATATTTGACTGCCGTCCCCCTCCAACAAGTTTCCCGGTATAATTTTGTGCGTTGAATAAATAAGAGTTTGAAGAATCGCAGCCCTAAAATATTTGTATTCCATATTTTTGCGGTTTTGATGGCATGTATTAATTAAATCGAGTACATCCTCAATATCCAAACAATTGCTCATCGACTGTTATGCACTCATTGGGCTTATAGTTTTTATTCAAATTAGAGAGCAACATACACCAAATGCCGCGAATAGCTGCAGCTTTGTCTGTTGCTAACCGTATCTTACGAGTAACATCGTTACCGATCTTATGAAACGAACAAACATTCGAAAATGGTCGTGCGACATTGACTCGCGAATTAAAGGAAAATGATCTGGCTCTCATAATTCGGATAATTGTTCTCTATTTGATTTGAACACACAACAACAGAGAAGAACAGCAAGATATGCGTCAAACTCCTTTTTGGTAAATATTTTGAAAATGCTGTCTCTTGGTCTGAACGTAGAATTCTTGTATTTGTCTGACAGTACTTTGTTGTACGCGTCAGTTACACGCTTACCTTTTCTGTTTGTTTCCTTTAGTATTAAATCACAGATAGCATTTGACAAAATACCTTTGAAAATTTCGATCGCAGTACAAAGATTGGTAAAGCCTGTTAGTCCACCTCGTTGACGGTCAGTATTTCGCCCTAATGTTTGACATTCGGGAAATGGATCTACCTGCCAGCGAGTTCCATCTTTTCATATGAGTTCAGAAAAGTTTTCTTCTTCTGCGCTGTCATCCGAATCACATAATTCTGGTTCATATTCAATGTGGACTTCTGATTCAACGTCCGAAACTTCAACTTGATCTGCAGCTGGGATGAAATTGTCTTCTCCATTTGATACACCGAAATCGCTTTCGTCGCTTGAATCTTCACATAGCGAATTTCGAATTTCTTCACTTTAGACTTACATCTTTGCACTCGAAGTTTTTTCGGCAATATCCATTTCCAATTTAAATTTTCAATACGGTAAATTGCTAGGTAATTTTCCGCTATACTAAGTGGGGTGGAAAGTAACCTCCTTGGGAGTGAAAAAAAAAATTGTTTAAATGTTTTTTTTATTTTATTCAATATAGTCCCCTTTTACCCTGATACACTTATTCCAGCGATTTTCCAACTTCTTGATCCCGTCCGAGAATTAATTTTCCGGAAGGTCTGGAAAATACACCTCCGTGGTGTCGATGATTTTCTCGCGTGAGCTGAATTTTTTATTGATGAGCCATCTTTTGAGGTTTTGGAAGAGATAATAGTCCGAGGTAGCCTAATCGGGCGAATACGGTGGATGCGACAGCAATTGGAGCCGTAAGTCATTGATTTTAGCCGTGGTTGCGATGCTCTTATGCGCCGGCGCATCGTCTTGCAAAAACAAATTTTTTTTTCGCTTCATGTGCAGCGATTTCGGCCTTCAAACACTCTATTTTTCCTTTTTCGAGGTAGTCCAAGAAGAGTACGCCATGACAATCCCAGAAAACCGACGCCATAACCTTTCCGACCCATTGAGCCTCGGCCGCATCGGAGCACTCGTGCCGGCTTCAGACCATTGCCGGGCACTCATTCTGTTCTCTGATGTGTAATAGTGGATCCAGGTTTCATCAGCAGTTACAAATCGATGCCAAAAGTCCGCCCTATTCCGCATCAGCAAGTCCGAACACTCTTTCGAAGTGCTCTCGCGTTCGTGGTTTTGGTCAGGAGTAACCATACGCGGCACCCAGCGGCGGGATATCTTTTACATATGCAGAATATTGCCCAAAATATGGCGTGTGCACTCAGTACTTTCCGGTCAGCCGAAACATTGTCCTCTGTAACCGCATCGCAGGGCCTGCCGCTGCGGACTTGATTGGTAGTGGAGTTGCAGCCACCACGAAACTTTCGAAAACAATATTTGACGGTGTAATCTGACGGAGCATTAGCCCAATAATATTTATCTAACTTTTCTTTTGTTTCCGTTGCCGTTTTGGCTCTCAAAAAATAATGTTTTATGAGAGAACGAAAATCGTTTTTGTCCATACTCAACATGATGGCAAACACGTCAACAACAATCAGCTGCCAAAACAAAACTAAAGACAGTATCGCACTGAAATTTGGCATGTCTGCCTATATATGAACGGACTTCAAGGCACCATAACCTTTTTTGCAATAGCAGCGCATTCTGGCGGTCAAGGAGGTTACTTTTTCCCCCCACCTAGTAAGTAAGGGGAATAACTGAAATAGTGCCTGAACTGACCAATTTTTACATCGAAGTATATTTTCGTTTGCTTAACGATTGCTCTACCGTTTACAATTATTAAAACAAAATACTTTAAACAATGATTATTTTACTCGAGACAAAATCAAATTTGCATTGCGAATCAATCTTTTTCGTGTTTGCAATGCATGCTTTGATTTTTCAACGGATTTTAGAATACGTGTCTATTTTTTTTCTTTGTAGACGGGATTCATAAGAAAAAAAAATGTTATGATCTAATGTAAACAAATTTTTACATTTCGAGGTCATTTAAAGCAAACTATGAAAGCAATTTTGCGATAAACTTACAAGATGGTACCTCGTCACACGGTTATTTTTAAAGCAAATAACTTTAAATATTTTGTAAAAAGTGTAAAGGAAATAATAAATACCATTCCATTGACTTCTTTTGTAAACCAAGTTTAGGAAACAGAGTACGTGTTCAAATTTAAAAATGTTTCGTTAAATAATGTACAAGAAAATATTAAATATGTGGAAAATAAAAGTGATTTTGAATTTATGAGCCACGGTATTTACTTCGATCATTTTAAAATCTTTGGCACTATTTTGTGTAAGATAATTAACGGAACTCTATATACAGCCAAGTTTGCGTACTCCTGAAGGGAATCTTTGGTCACACCAATATAAATGTTATGCCACTGTGTGGAATTTTTTTGAAAAACTTGTATTTAAACAACTTTACGACTACTTTGAAACAAATAATTTAATAATGAAACTACAATTCGGCTTTAGAAAGAGTCACTCATGTGAGATTGCAGTCAATGTAATTGTAATGCCGTGGAAGGAAGAATTAGAGAAAAAAGAATAGTGTATTGTATATTTTTAGACTCGTTTGATACTGTTAATAGAAATATTTTAATACTGAAAATGCTGATAAACTGTGGAGTCGCATTGAAGAAAATTGGAGAAATTGATGCACAGGTTATTATAGTTGAGTTACAACTTCAAAAGCGTCTGAAGATATTAAGCGACTTGAACTTGTTGTTGACAAGATTGAGCGAGAGAAGATCAGCTGTGAAGCTATAGTTTTTGGTTGACGTTGACAAAATTGACGCTTTAAAGTCAATCCTGTAAATCGGGTGAAAAATTTATTTACGGTTCTATCATCAATCGGGCGTAAGACTATTGGCGCTAAATTTACGCTTTTAAACCAATCGTCTAATCCCAGCTTTAGTCTTTTGGGGAACATTTGGATACGTTTTATAACAAAATATGCACTAAAGTTGGTACTCAGCCCCCTCGCCTACGAAACGTCTTTCGCACCAAATCGAACTCCCGAAATGATCATTTCCCCACCCATGCCAACATCATACTAAAATTTGCTGACAAACAGGGAAAATATAATTTAATGCGAGCTTTCGCAAAAATAGAAAAGCTCCACTAAAACTTCATGACGTTGGCCTGAAGAAGAAAAGCTTTTTGTTTTATTAATGAAAGCCTTACAAGAAGGAACTACCAACTACATATAATCGCTTTAAGACGCAAACGAAAATCACCTTTATCCTCCGCGCAAATCTTCGATGGACAAGTCTATATCCGCACCGAAGTCAGCCAAACTCCATTCATAATTCACAACATAGAAAATCTGAGGAATGCTATCGGACATGACAATGATGAAAATCAAATTTCATTTTTGTTTATTTATTGCACAGTATCATTTTCCTTTTATTATCGTGTCAATTTTTTTCTATTTGCTTCTTTTTATTTATTTCATTAATTTATGTTCGAGTTATATCTGTTTATAGGTTCACACTAGTTCCCCCTATTCTTTGTTTTTTTTTTTGTGTTTTTCTTTCATAATACTTGCTAAGAAATTTCTTGTGTTGGATTTTGGTTTCGCGGGGTTTGGTCGTAGGGGCTTCTATTTTCTCCATAGGAAGCAACCATGACTTTGGTTTTGGCAGCATAAATGAAGAAAACAGTTGAAGTATATACGGTAGGAGTCGTTATTTTCTCCATCAAATGCAAGGCAGTTTGATTAGACAACATTCATCCTGATTCCATAAAAATCCTTTTTCCCCCTTTGCTTCCTTACATCGTGGATATATTCAACACAGTTATAGTACCTCCACTTCTCATAAATGGAATCAATTCGGAATATAGACCCACAGTAATTCTTCCCTTTTTATCCAAAGTCTTCGAATCGATTTTAATCAATCAAATAAAAAATTTAACTAACGAAAAACAGCCCTCACCTGTCCAACCCTCTCCAGACAGGTTTCCGTTCTGGGCACAGATGTACATCAGCCTTAATTAAAGTTTGTGACGATATAAGACAAGCAATTGACGCAAATTATACCACATTATACCACTGTGATAGCATTACTTAGCTTTTCTAAAGCATTTGATTTTGTAAATTTAATATTCTCTGTGATAAGCTGTCAACTATTTCAACTTCTCTGACATATCTACTTAACTTATTTATTCATACATGACAACTGGCTGGCAAGCTGTTTCATTCTTCTTGTTAACAGTGGTGTTTTCCAAGGGTCTCTTCTTGGTCCATTACAGTTCTCTCTGTTCAGTAATAACTTATCTTCTGTTTTATCTCATTGTCGATTCAACATATATGCTGACGATGTTCAACTGTAGTGGTTCATACGGAATGGTCTTAAATTAAACCCTGACAAAACAAAACCCATACCCATATCTAAACACCAATCATATTTGCCTGACTTTCCTTCCGTTATATTATATGTCACCCATGCTAAAGATCTTGGAATCATTTTCAATAATGAACTAACTTTGGACGTTCATATAAACTTTCTTATACAAAGATCTACCCGTCGTTACAACAAAAACGTTTGCCGAGAGAAGTTAAGCTTGAACTAGTGAAGGCATTGATAGTTCCAATCAATAATGTGAGTTGTTTGCCGATCCCATCTACCACACGCTTCAGAAACTTAGAAAAACTAAACTAAACTAAAATTTTGAACCGTTTATTTTTAATGCTATTCAGAATTTGAAAATTATTCCCGATTTAAATAATTTCTTCTTCGGGGCTGTTAAGTAGGTAATTTACAGTTTCTATTTACTACACAACTTGAGCTTAGTCTTAACTATGATAAACCCAAATCATTTTGAAACGTAAAGGTTTTGTTATTGATGTGTAAGACATATTCGAGATTTTCATCAATTGGCTTATCATATAAGTTGGCACTAGGAACAATTAATTTTTTAACAGTTCTTAAAATACCCGAAGGAATTTTGACTGCAAAAACGATAGCATATTTTATGCATCTACACTAATCAGTTCTTTTGTTATTTAGTTTTCGTAAGTCAAATTTGTATTCATTTATTTCCTTATATACTCGTAAGTACATTTGGATGTATAACTCCTAACGAAACGGTATTGTTGTTAAACTGATTAAAACGACCATTCATGTGGGATGACAAAATAGAAGTAAAAGTATATTTCAAGTGAATGACTTATAAGTTGATGTACACATGTATGCGCTAATGTATCAAACCAGTGCTATGTACAGTGTAGCTCAAAAAAAAACTAATTCATGTCAATAATACAACTCAGCACTCCCACTAATTATTAAAATGAATATTGAAATTGATTTTTAACAATTCATAGGGTACATATTCTTCAAATATTTCAAAACAAAATTAACGTACTCGTACAATTTTAATGTCTTTTCGAAAAAATTCAAACTTTTCCTTTGCAAGTGATTTCGTAAAAATGTCAGCTAGTTGTTTATTAGATGGAACAAAACAAGTTTTAAAAAAATTTTCGCTATATTTTTCGCGAATAAAAAGTATCCGAACATCATGATACTCGGGGTTGTTTATAAGTTTGAGAGCACTTTGGTTAGCGATGTAAAGCATAGGTTTTTGATATTCGTCACCAAGCAAACTCCGTATAAGCGCATCAATCCACATCAACTCTTTGACTGCTTCCAACGCTGCTATATACTCTGCCTCTGTTGTACTAAGAGCTGTACAACGCTGTCTCTTAGATGACCAGGACCAGGACTGCCTACTAGGACACATGTACATATCCACTGGTTGAACGTCTTGGAGAATGATCACTTGCATGTTCCGTCTCCGTCATCCGAACTCCCACTTGGTTTAAGCTTTGGTTAGGTTTATAATTTTGTTTCATATGCTCATCAAGAAGTTCGCCTGCTTTCTCAAAAGCTTCTTCTTCAGAGAGATATTAGCTTTGAGTTCTTTGATGTTGCTCGATAGGTAAGTTCTGGTCTAAGTGGACGACAGAATATTCTTTAAAAAGAACATCCCTAGCTACTTCAATTTTATGTGATTCCTTTATCCACACACGAAAACCGAAAAAAATTGGCCTTTTATTTTGAAATAGTTCGAAAGGTGTTTTTCCTTTAAACGGACTGGGAGCAAACCTATTTATCACGAATACAGCTGTATTCATTGCTTCTGCCCAAAGAGAAAGTGGTAAATTCTTAGCGTGAATCATTGTCATAGCAATTAGAACTATTTCAACCGCATATCCCTTTCTGCTCGGACATTTTGTTGCGGAGTTTGATGACCAATACCATTTCGATGAAGAAGATTTTGTACTTCTATATTTTTGAATTCCGACCCATTATCGGACCTAATCGTTTTCAACTGATTTAAGAAAACTTATATATTATTCAATAACTGAACAGGTTTCAGAATTTTCTTTAATGAAGTACACTATTCTATAGTTTGAAAAGTCATCTTTAAAAAGAGCAAATTACCTTGATCCACTAATTGATGCAGTTTGCATAAGGCCGCATAAATCCGAATGGACCGATTCACCTGCTCGTGTCGCTCTGGAACTACTATTAGTGAACGGAGTTCTATGCATTTTTCCTAGTGCAGATGCATCACAGAAAAAATGTGGACATATGACCAAGTCGTTTATGCCATGTTTGTATGGAATTAGCTATTAAAGAAAAACAAGCCGAAATTAGTTTTTGTTTCACTATTACCTTAAATTGTACTTTAAATAATTTCTGACAACGAATGCCAACTGCAACTACAATTCCATTAGACTTAGTGATGTTGCATTTTTGACTAGTAGAAGTTAATTCATAGTTTTTATCTAGAGCACTTCCAGTAGAAAATAAATGTATCTTAATATCGGGCAAAAAATAAACGCTAACCAATCTTTTTCTTTTCCATTCCTTACCATTAAAAGCTAAGATAATTATTTCATTTCCCGTATGCATTTATTTTACTTCCATTCCCTACAGTTATCGGTACTGGATTATCTAGCTGTACAAATTTGTTGAACCATTCTCGACGAAAAGTCATGTGCTCACTCGCACCTGAATCCAAGACCAAGTCCATTCCAACTACCTCGTTAAAATCAACTGAAGCACAAACAAGTGCATCATCTCCCTCATTCTTTGCATAGTTTAATTGTTTTATACTTTTATATTTATTTGGACTACTAGATTTCCAATGTCCATATTTATTGCATGCATGCAAATGTCTCCTCCATGATTAAGCGTGATCTCAAATTAATTAATGTTTGCTTCTTGATGTCTGTAGACTCCCAGACACTAAAAAAATGTGAGAAGCTCTTAGGTAAGAACATCAATATTTTTGCGACAAGCATAGATGGGGAGACTTTTTCGCCTGCATCCCTTAGTTGTTGCACCAAGTTCTCTAATTTGCTCATGGACGTGGTAATGCCATCATCAGCGTTTTTTTTAAAACTGTAAAAGCGTTGTTGAAGAAGATGTATACTTGCACTGCAGCTTTGCTCGTAAATCAAACAGAGCTTTTTCCACATTTCATAAGACTTTGAATTAATCGCTGCTGTCCAACGCTAGTTGCAATAATTGTTTGCGCTTTTCGATCTTTTACTTGCCACTTCTTGAAGCTTGTTAAATCACCACATTCTACGACCATTGGCATAGATCCGTCCCCAATTACCACTTCGTATCAATCACTAGCAGAATTTTGACTTGGAACTTCCAAATGTTCCACTGATCTGAATTTTCAATTTTTACACTATCACTATCCATATAAAATGTGATAACAGTCAATTCGCTTAGTGACAACTAAATTGAAATATCTATCACGAATCCGAAATAAATAATTTCTCGCGAAACTTCTGCACAAAACTTGCGAAAAAAGTACAATAAAAAGAAAAAAAGGCATGGTCTAGGTAACTGGGTAACCTGTTAAGCTGATTAAAACCACCGTTCGTTTCGGATGACAAAATAGAAGTAAAAGTATATTTCAAGTGAATGACTTATAAGTTGATGTACGTATGTATGCTCTAATGTACCAGAAAAGTGTTATGTTCAGTGTGGCTAAAAAAATAATAATTCATGTTAATAATATAACTCAACAATTGTCCTGAATCTGACTTATTTGTTCTTTCAACACATTAATTCAAAGTTGTTGCTCTAAATACATTTCTGTTATAAGTAGCTGCTTTTCGGAATCTTTTATATCCCTAAGCTCGTTAGTAGTTTTATTCGGATCCGACTCAAGAACACTTTTTTTTTACGCCGAAAAATTTTTATTTGCTGATTTATTGCTTTGTATGTGTTATTTTCTTACCTAGCTTTTAATTCTTCTTTAATCTCGATCTTATCATCTTCTTGGGGGTTTCTCAAAGCCATTTCAGCCCTTCTTCTACAATATTTACAAGACCTCTTCTATTTCTGTGGGAAAAAAAGTGTCACAACTTGGTTTTCGTCTGTAAAATTGAAATCGCATATGTAACTTTCAAGTTCCAATATGATGTCAAGAATTTCAAGAGGATTAGTCATGTGTAGACTGGCGTCAAACTTGTTTACTATTTCCACCTCGTCTACTTTAATTTCCACGAACGCCAATCCAGAGTCGGCCTTCTCTATTGTGAGGGTTACTTGATTAAGAGGGAGTAAGGCTAGGACCATCATCTATATTATGAATACCTGTAAATTTTAACGATTGGTCAATATTATTCGTATGTACCCCTTTTAATACATACATATTTCCGAAATTTCGGTTGTTCTTTGTGTCTAAGGCTAATATAATTCTTTATAAATGCTTTTTTCTCATGGTAGTCCTCTCTGTCATTATTGAGCTCATTAATTGATTTTACCTTTTTCTTATCGATTTATTCCCTAATTTTTCAACTTTGAGAGCAACGGTACGAACATCTATTGGTCTAGCTTTACTGTGGTATGAAATGCATTGTTGTTTTACTCTACCGCCATAAGCATTGAACTTGTTATAAAATAATAGTTTTCTCATTTTTCTCTTAACTGAAATGAATTGCCTAAGTTTTCCTATTAATGTACTATGATTCTTGTCTTCGAGTTAAAAACTGACAGCATGCTTGGAAAATTTATGAAAAATTAATAAAATTATAATTACTATTTGTATGAACATCTTCGTGAATTATTACATTTATGTCGTTCGGAATTTCTGTAATTGAATTTTCTTTTTTATTGGATTTCTATCTTATTTAGCAACAGTACAAATATCGCAGTTGGTAATTCCCTTATTTATTAGAATATTAAGATTTGGAAAGTATACCTTAGAGTTCATCCCTTCATAAATGACTTATCATACTTGAATGACCTGATTCTACTTTGTGAAACAAGGATATTTGCTTCAAGGCCTATTCATCGTGTTTAAGGTCTTTCGCTAAGAAAATACATTTAACGAATTTAATGTGGGGCTTTCTCAGTTCAATTTATTATCTATGGACAATATTATTAAGACAATCACTTAATTCACAGGATCGGTCAATTTTACGTCTGGTTACATGTCTTCGGACTATTTCGGATATTTTGTCAGTTTTTTTATTTTTGTCAATAAATATTCTTTTATGGTTGGAGACCCTTTCGGTTTGGACTTCTTCCATCGTATTCACCCAGTTGCATTAGCCGTCATTGGAGTCCTGGGTTAATATTTTGACCAATGTTTTTGGCTTACAACCATTTAATAGGTTGATGATCTGTTTGAAGTTCAAATTTCTTGAAAACAAATATGGTCGTGTAGAAATATGTAATTATAATTATTCTCTCTCTCCTCCTTTTATACTCCTCGTTGACTTATGCTGATAACCGACAATTACCATGGTCCATTCGATGGTGGTGTGATGTGTGGTGCGAACTTTTGTTGTGGTAAATAAAGAAGTTGTATGACATGGTATGATGGGGTTTACAGCTTGCCTATCTTACCGTTGACCGCGTCCTCGTAGTCTTCTCCGTCTGTGAATATATCGTTTTTGCTGTCAAGCTAATCGGTAAGTGGTTGGCACCACCTTTTAAGTTTGTCTGAGCACACGATCGCGGTAAACCTTCTTTGGGTACGCTGCATTTCCGGGATATCTTCGACTACAGATATTCGACAGATGCTTCGTTATAATATATGGTCCTTTGAAGTGCGGCTCCAACTTCCGTGATTCACCTGTGCTGACAGATTCTTTTTCAGACAATATTAGGTCATTTACCGTGTACTTGATTGGTCTTCTATGTCTTTCGTCATATTTTCCCTTCTGATAAGCTTGATCCTGCAGAATGATCTTCAACGCTTCCTTTCTCCTTTCCGTCATTTTATGCGGTCCAACGACTTTACGGCTTTCAAGTTCTCTGAGTAAGGGATCTTCGGCGTGTACCCAAACAGAAGGTCATGCGGCGTAGCTCTCGCCGTTTGACTTTTTGCGGAGTTTAAACTCGATTGAAGGGACATTAGTTGGCTTGCCGGGCCTGACCGCTGGAGTGAGCGCATTTTAGTGCTGCTAGTGCTGCCATTGGCTCTTTGCATCCTTGTTGCCGTCCTGATGTGTTGTATGCCCATTGTCTTGCAAAATTTCTCAAATTCCTTAGCCGTAAGTGCTGTGCCTCGACCGCTTATCGGCCATCCCGGGGCTGCAAAATACCCAGATATCTACGTTAACGTACTTAAAACACACTTAGTAGTGGTTGCCTTCATTGCCTTTATTACTACATACTTAGTAAAACTGTTCACCAGTGCATGTACGTAGTGTAGTTCCAGTCACGAAGGGCCCTAGGTGGTCTATATGCACCGTATGGAATGGAATGTAGGTCTCCTTCAGCCAATCCCCCCTTTTGCTTAGCATATGCGCATTCTGCGCACGATCTGATGTATCCATTCATCATGGCATATTTTCATGATTTGCCATCTGGTTGCTTTTGGTACTACCCATTTCTCGTCTTCGCCTATTCGCCGGAACAGCCGGCTTTGTGGTTGCTTGCTTGCGTGTTTCTTCTGGAGTACGTTTATGATCTGGCACCGATCTGGATCTTGCCATTGCATGCTGGTTATCCAGTCGTTGTCCGAGATATTTATGTTGAGGACCAAAGTAGATGCTTCTTCACCGGTTGATGAATTGTTTTAAAACTGAATTCGTGTATTTTAAGCTACCACCTGGCTATGCGCGGAACCATCCTAAGTTTGTTTTGCATATCTACGATGGCTTCGCAGTCAGTTGAATTCACGTCCAAGTAGGTATACTCTATACCTTTCTATGCTTTCAACCAGGGCCAATACCTCTAGCTCGTAGCTGTGATGTTTACTCTCACTCTCCGTTACTTTGCGACTAAAATACGCTACAGGCCGCAGCTTGTTGACCTCCTTGGACTGCTGAAGCAGTATACCTGCGAGTCCTTGTGCTCAAGCATCTGTATGCACTTCATGAGCACACTCAACGTCGAAGAGCGCTAATAGTTGACAAGTGCATCCTTCAGCGCTCTTAACGCCCCTTCCTGTCGATCTGTCCATTCGATCGGCACTTCGTCTTTCAACAAGTCGGTTAGTAGTGCTGCTACCATAGCAAACCCCTCTTCGAATTTCCTGAAAAATCCAGTTAGACCCAAGAATTTCCTCCGGGTACATCTTTTGGTGTCGGGAACTGGCTTAAGGCAACTGTTTTCCTCCTACTTGGTTTGATCCCATCTGCAGTTACGTAGTGCCCTAGGGACTCCAGGTTGGTTTTTATAAAGGCGCACTTCTTCATGGTGATAGTTAGTCCGGATTCTCCTAGCACCTTGAGGAATCGTTCTAACTTCTGCAAGCCAAAAGGCATCCTCGTAAATTTGAACAAACCATCTTCAGCTGCAAACGCGTTGTTTACCCCGTTTACGGCTTTGATCGGTTAATCTGATTTGGTGATATCCTGATGTCAGATACAGGGATGTGAAGTATGTGTTTCCGGCAAGTGATGCAAGTTCCTCCTCGATTATCGGCATAGGAAACTTCTTCTTTGTTTTTGCTACATTTAGTGCCCTGTAGTCAATGAAGAATCTTTTTTTTTATTTATTATTACTATCCATGGTAATACTACTTCTCGCAAACAGCACTCGATTTGGTTGAATACAAATGGGTTTTTCTGTTTTCAGTTCGGTACTAAAATCTTTCCCCTTATACTCCCCTATTTCGCTGGCGTACTTCGCAAAACACGCCCCCAGCGCGTTCATTTACCTCTCTAGTGCCAACTTATCCACATGCTTCAACTCTTCAATGTTTACTTCCGCCAGTGAGATTTCGTCTTCCGAGCTCTTTTGCGCATGCACTTGGGTAGAAAGTGCTTGATCTTCACTCTCTGATACGATTGCACTAATTTCATGTTTCTAGTACACCTTCTCGATCTTTACCTGCGGTTGACCCAACAGTGTTTGTCCGATAATTAGCGGATAGGGTTGACTACGATCTGGCAGAACTAACAACACGCACCAGCTCTTCAGCCTGTCCACTTCGATTTCTACATATTGGTGTGACCTATTGCTCGTACTAGGTCCACTGGGTTCACCTCCCTCTTGCAGACACTGATAGCACTTTATTGTTCCTGGAACAGGTGTTCCTATAGTGCCTGCAGTTTGCACTACCCTCAGCTCGTTTTGGCTTTCTTATCGGTGTTCGTTTCTCCTTCTCAATACGGTAGTCCACCATATTTTCTTTAGTAGGTCCTGCACATTCTCCAGTTGAGCTGATTTGAGTACATCCTTGCAGTCCATGTCGATCAATCGTGTCAATCGTGTATGTCAGCATCGTCTTCTGTGCTAGAGAATGTTTCACACAATTCGCAAAAAAACTCGTCCAGGGTCTCTGGCATTACACTGCGACTCCAGAGCTTCACTGTCCCAGATAGTTTCGTGGTTGCCGCCATCAGTACTAATTTTTCGTCAAAATTGTAGATGCGTTTAGTGTTTCCCATCTTCTGTTTTCTGTTTTGGGATGACAATCCCATCGCTTGCTTTGGATTGAACTCCGAGGGCACATCTGCGACATCTCTCATGGAATACGCATTCCTTGGATAGTACTTGTCTCCAATCCTGCTGCTCATTGGTTCAAGTGGAGTGTGCCTTCCAACGCGCTATTGCGCCTGATCTGCTCGATCGCTGATTTTGTTTTCGTCCTCCGTTCCATTTCCTCTTAAACTTGGGCTGTTTCCCACAGTTCACTGGCTCTTGTCGCACCCTTTGCTCCTCCCCACCATCAGCAACCCCTTCTGCTTCTTTCGTAACTCCCTCAGACCTAAACAGTCTCTTCAGTAGATCTGCCTTATTGCCTGTTTGCTCCAGTCCTCGGGTTCGAAGCTCTTCGCGTAATTCGTCCCTCGTTAACGCCCAAAATGCCGCTTCCTGCCCTAACATGTTGCCGACCCACCTTTATTGTTGACCTCTTAGCCGTATGCACTTTCCCACTCAGGTAAGCTTCTTAGCTCCTCGGTGCTTATGTAGCTGCAAGCACGATCCCACTTCTGAGTTGTAGAAATAAAAAACCGAATGCTGTAGTTTTGTGAGCTATTTATTAATCACGTCTAATCGTCACACACCCTGGCTAATTATTCTCTCTCGCTGCTAAAATGGAGCCTGCTTTTATAATCCTCGTTGACCTATGGTGAGTACCGCTTATTACCATGGTCCGTTGGTCAGACCACTAAAACGACCAATAGCATGATAGATCATTGTGGTCGTCCAATGAAGGTGTGGTTATGGGATGTCTTTCGACCTTGGTGTGATGTGTGGTGCGAACTTTTGTTGTTGTCAATAAAGAAGTGGTATGACATATTGTGATTTCACGCCCCAGACGATAGCAGCTAACGCTTTTTCGATCGTGGAATAATTTTTCTCATGATCGTTGAGAGTTCTTGAAGCGTATAAGACAGGATGACCATCTTGTGTTAAAATATTTGACGAATGGTAATGCGATTTTAGCTTAGTTTACAATAAACTTTCTGTAGAATCCGGTAACATCCAGAAATGACTTAATCTGCTCTTGTGTTGTTGGTACGAGTAGCTTTAAGTTTTGTATGAATTTAATTTTTTTCAGATTCGACTCCCTGTGGAGTGAGAATATGGCCTAAATATTGGGGTTCTTTATTAAGAAATTGACACTTATTAATTTAATTTTAAGTCCAGCTTTTTCTAATATTTGAAAGATTTTTCTCAAATTGCGTATCTGTTCTTTCAAAAATATGCTGAACCAAAAATGTCATCCATATAAACGACACAAATCTTATTTACGGACTCCCTTAAAATTAAATTCATAGGTCTTTGGAAAGTGGAAGTTGCGTTTTTAAAACCACATTAAATGACATCCTTACGTATTCGAAGTGACCGGAGTGTCGAAAAAGCTGTTTTTTTTCTCTTCAGATGTCGAGTGTTGTGGCATATGGTATTGCGACTTTCCTTTAATATAAGGAATTGGAAATTTGTCGCTCACCGTTACTTCATTTAGTTTCCTGTAGTCGTTAAAGATTCTCCACTTACGTTGTCCGCAATTGTCATTTATCTTTGGGACAATCCAAAGAGGACTATTGTAGGGAGCTTTGCTCTCGACAATTATGCCTTGGTCTAATATATCCTTTATTTACTTTGATATCTCAAGTTCATACAACTTTGGGTATCTGTAGATTTTCTAATAAATAGGGTGGTTTTTATTAGTGACTATTTCTATAATCTTTCAAAAGTTGTTGCACTTTATTTTTTCTTCCTTGTGAAGATGGTCCAACTTTATGTAACTTATTGAGGATAAAATTTAGTCTATGGAATATATGTATTCATAATCGAATGGAAATCTGTCATTGATAAGTGGCTTCTTAAAGGTTCCAATAGATGTTGTCCTATAATTGCGTCGTAACCTCTTTGAGCTAAATCTACAACCTTCCATAGTCGATTTTGTAATTATTTTATTCACTACCAATCCCAGTTATTGTTGAAAACAATTCTGGTTTATCCAAAGGAATTTCTTGAAAATCGCTAGAGATGTTTGGTCTTATAACACCTGTCGTGGAACCCGAGTCGATTAGACACTTTATTATTTTGTGTTTTATGGTTAGGCAGTTTGTGCTCCAAGCCTCGTTTTGAAAATTTAACGCAGCTTTCTGAATGTTCCCAATTGACATCATCTCTTTCGCAGTGTCGCTAGTTTAAAACCCTTAAGTTCTGAGAGGAATCTCATTGGGTTGAATATTGATTGCTAAGATTAGTATTGTTTGCATTGCGTGAAATTCTTGAATTGTTGAAGGAATTTCTTTGAGCTGGATATCGATTGTTAAAATAAGTTTTGTTTGTATTACGGGAAATGTTTGAATTTTGGAAGAAATTTCCTTGAGGTGGAAAAAAATTAGTATAGTTTGTATTACATCAAAACTTTGGATTTTGGAATGAATTTTCTTGAGATGAATATGGATTGTTTTGGTTAATATTTTAGTTACCATATTCTGAATTTCTTGGGTCATTCAAATTATGACCAGAGTTGTAGAAATGGAAGGCATTACTCCTATCGTTACTTACTATTCTTTTTGTGCCTGTGGTCCTAACAGTCCTAATCAAGCAAATTTATTGTAAATTGTGATCATACTTGAATTTTCTTCTATATGGGCCTTAATATTTGCGTCGATTTCTATTTCTCGACTATAATTTTTGTAAGATCCCTATCGAGGTTTTCAGGTTTATATATTTCTGGCTTCCCATCATCAAATTCATACATTTTATTTAATTGGAAACTTATATTTCTAAACTCAGCAAATCTTCTTTAGGATTGGAACTGTTGTCTCAGTTTGGTGGTGCTCCAATTGGGACTATCTTATAATTGCTGAATACACTTTCCTGCTTCAACTTGGATTTTTTCAATGATGACGATCTGTATTCCGAAGTTGCACAATAATAATGTTGTCTCCACAGACAACCGCAAGCTCACTCGGATCACCAATGGACCCATACAAAGCCATTACCGTCGAAAAACTTAAAGAAATTTTGGAGGAAAAAAGGAACTCGTTAAGGAACTTCTTTTAAAGTGTAATATAATGTAGGTTTTAAAATAAAAACTAAGTGTTTTGCCGTCGATAGGGCACGGAAGTATCTGTTTTTTATTTATGTTGTTCGAGTATGTATACAAATTTAGCATGGTCACATTTTTACATACTGTACAGTGACTTTGCTGACAACCGAAAGTACAACGTAGCGAGAAATATGACTCCACAGTTCAAATAAGCAATGGTCTCAAAAGTGTGTCTTTTATATTTTTTTTACATTAGGTCACTCCCTTCTTTTTGAAGAATGCTTATACGTTGTCAGTCAATGGATAAACATTCTTTCACATTGTTATGTTATGTGTTGTATAAATAGCTTTGTTTACATTTAGTATCAGTTAGATTTTTTTTGTGCATTTTCATTATTTGTAACATGATATGCATATTAAAGTTTTTGCAATAATCTTAGTGTGTTTTCGTTCTTTTTTTCTTCTTTTTTTTGATTAAAAGGTGTATCGTAAAAATGTTTTTTTTTTCCTCGAGTCTTAATATCTACTCAAATTTTATTTATTATTTTTTATTATATTTTTATTATTTTATTTTTATTATTATTGTTTTATTTTATATGTACGAGGTGTGATCAAAAAGTAAGGTGACTCTTTAAATTTCGCGCGCTCAGTACACTCTAACTCAAAAATTTTTTGTTGTTGTGTTGGTTCACTTATCACGATCATATGTTTATAGTTTTAACCATATAGCAGTTGTTGTTTTTATGTGAGAGGCATAAAAGTTGGACGTGTTTTGTTTACTAGGCGATTTTTTGTGGTTAAAAGTAATGGAGCAGAGAGTTTGTATTAATTTTTGCGTAAAAAATAGTATTAAGTGCTCAGAAACTCTTGAAATGTTGACAGTAGCGTACGGACAGTCAACTTTAAGCAAAAAGAATGTTTATAAGTGGTATAAATTATTCCAAGAGGGCCGAGAAAATGTTAATGATGAACCTCGCTCCGGACGACCTAGCACGTCAAACACAGACGAAAATGTTAAAAAAGTTAAAGAAATTGTGTTGAAAAATCGTCGAATAACGATTAGGGAAATAGCGGATGATCTTGGCTTATCGTTTGGCTCAAGCCAATCAATTTTAACGGATGTTTTGGGTATGAAACGTGTGTCATCGAAATTCGTTCCAAAATTGCTTAATTTTGATCAAAAGCAGCATCGCATGAACATTGCCCAAGACATGTTAAACGACGTCAATGATAATCCTAATCTGCTCAAAAGGGTTATAACTGGTGACGAATCATGGGTATATGGTTATGCCCATGAAAGGACGAAGATTTGCAACGATTGAGGAGATCAAGGCTTCATCGCTGGAGGAGCTCAAGGCAATACCAAAAAGTGCGTTTCAGAAGTGCTTTGACGACTGGAAAAAGCGCTGGCACAAGTGTATTGTATCAGAGGGGGATTATTTTGAAGGGGATAAAATAAATTTGGATGATTAAATAAATATATTTTTTTAAAAATGAAAAGTCACCTTATTTTTTGATCACACCTCGTATATGTACAATATATAATGTAAATTTTAAGTCTATAAGTATATTTAGTCTATTAGTTTTAACCTCACTCAATTACAATGTTTTTACTTAATTGCAATTGTTATCTGACTATTGTTATTATGTCATATGCTTTCTACTCTTAAATGACCCTTTATCTAATATCTGACTTATGACCTGTGCCATCTTTTACTAACACTAGGTCTCCTATGTTAATTTACTTAGATTGTATTTTTCTATCGTAAATTTGTTTCTGTTTTTCTTTTGGTTTCGTTATGAACTCTTTGGCTCTTTGTTGCGCTACCTGTAGTTTGTATTTTAATTCTTGCCGTAGGCGTCGATATTATAGAGTGGCGTAGTTTCGTTCTGCTTGAGAAAGTCAAATGTAGGTGGTGTCTTTCCGAAAACTAGCTCAAAAGGACAATAACCGTGCACCGTTGATGGGTCGTGTTGTAACAGTAGCAAACAATTTTAAGATATTAGTCCCAATCGTTTTTATCAACGGATATGTAGGAGCGTTCATATTCATGAAATATACGATGGCTACGTTCAACTGTACCAAGCGTTTGATGATGGTATGCTGTTGAAGTTTTTTGTTCAACTTTAAGTAATTGTCATAAGTCTTCAAAAATGCTGTTTTTGTATAGACGAGAATAACGTCGGTATTGGTACTGCTACTACTTTGTGAGGTCACATACATATGATTATGACTGCATACTCATTTCCATTAAAAGATTTGGGAAGAGTGCCAGTTGTATCTGTTTGTACTGTTTCGAACGCGTTAGTTGGTGTTTCTGTGATAACCATTGGTTCTCTAATATGTCTATTTAATTTGTTCTTTTTGCATTCTATGCAATTGTTAACATATTTCTTGATATCTTTTTTCATATTTTCCCAGTAAGAATGTTGCCTAATTTTGTTAGTAGTACGTTCGATTCCAGGGTGGCCTCCCCGAATTGGATCATCGTGGTACAGTCTAATGATCTTGTTGATTTTTCCAACGTCTGTCACTTGCGTTAATTTTGGAGTTAACGCTATTTCAATTCCTTTGAAAACTTGGGTAACCTTTTCTTTAAATTCATCTACTCGAGTATAATCAAAGAATTTGTCGCCTAACGACAACTGTATTTTTACAAGTCCTAAATTGCCGGCTTCTTTAATAAGCCTGATCTAGAATAATCCCAAGTCAATTTTCGTCTCATTAATCAGGTTGTCTGTATCTATAACATATAGCTACAAATTTTTTGAAACATAATTTCGGTGGATTGAAAACGAGCTGAGCATGCTTTCTAACTTCGTATTTGTTTAGCGCTTCACATATTTTAACTTTTAATATTTTACTGGCTTCTACTGAAGTTTGTTTTAACTCTGAGATGTCTATGCGGGATAGTGCTTCCGCTCCATAGTTCTCTTTACCTGCTATGAACTCCACTACAAAGTCATATTCCTCCAAATCTAGTCTAATTCTTGTGAGTTTAGAGGAAGGATTCCTCATTGAAGAAAGGTATGTTAAAGATCGATGATCAGTTTTCTCGCGAAACCTTGTACCATAAATGTAGGGTCTAAAATATGTAATCGCCCAATGGTTTGCCGCTAATTCCTTTTCTATTGTTGCCTTATTCAACTCGCCTCTTGTAAAAAATCTTGAGTCAAACGCGAAGGGTAATTGCTTATAACCATACAGTTGACATAGCACTGCTCTACACGTGTAACCACTAGCGTCTGTTGTAATGCAGAATTCTTTTTCGAAATCAGGGTACTGAAGTATATTAGGGTTAAGTAACACAGATTTTAAATAACTAAATGCACTCGCGCATCCTGTAGTCCATTCAAATTTTACATTTTTCCTACAAAGCCTAGTCAGGTGTCTGGAATAATCCGTGAAATTTGGTATGAATCCTCGGTAATAGTTACAAAAAGCTACGAATCGTTTTGCTTCATCAGCAATTTTGGGAACGGGATATTGTTGAATTACTTCAAATTTATTTTGGCCGGGTAAAATGCCCTTACTGGTGTATTTGTGACCAAGATAAGAAGTCACTTACCACTTATCACTGAACAATTTGCAATTGTCAGGATGCAATTTGAGATTGTGTTTCCGACAAACTGAGAAAACGTCCCGTAGATTTTGCAGGAATGCTTGAAATGGTGCGAGATTCTAATGTCATCATTCTCTGAAATGAATTTGAAGCTTTCTTTAGACCGTAAGGTAACCTCTTGAAACGGTACATATGTGCCTCCGTCCGATGTGAATGATGTTATGTCACGAGATTGCTGTTCTGATTCCATTTGATGAAATCCTGATGTTAAATCTAGACATGAAAATTTGTATGCAATTACTTTTTTGTTAATTCTCCTGTAATCTACGAGTATTACTAATCTCCATCTTTTTTTGAGTTGTGCCTGGGAGTGGTATTTTGGGTACCAATAGTAAAGAATAGAACATACCTACAGGGCTTCCCTCGACCCTGTATGGTTATCAACTATTAAGTTGTGTACGGAAATTGGAACTTAGTTTTAGAGGATTTTCGAACAGCTGCGAAACCGTTTTCGGACAATATGCCATTAGAGATAACATGTAAAATATTAGGAAAGGGGAAGCGGGATAGTGTAAAACAGTTGCGGCTTTTGCCGAAGGTAATTTGGAATAACAGATTTTGCTCATCTTAATAAAATAACTTAAATGCAGAACTTGTAGGACCAAGGGAGTCAAATACCGAGCCTTGAATGGAAGATCTTACGCAAATCATTAAAAAAGCTGATGCACGGTGCGTTAAAGTGAGGCGCAAGGAAGTCTGTAAGCAGAAATGGTTCGATTGTGAATGGCACAAAACAAGATGTTAAGACGATACAAAATTTTTATTTTTAAAAAACTTTATGCGGAAGCTAATAAGGATTTTCAGCGCCTTTGTTTTATTAAGCGGAAACAATTTGACAAACAATCTATCGCTGTGCTGACAATCTTCGGCAGACTTCTGGAAAGCCGCTAGGGTTGCAAATGGTAAGACAAATAGCATTTCGTCGTCCTTAGGTGCGCCAAAGCTCAGAGATTATTTCAGGCGTCTAGTCAACTCCCCTAGTCTTCCGAACTTCCACAATATGCAGCCACACTTTTTAAGGACGAGTTTTTAGATGCTCCCTTTACTTTAAATGAAGTACAAAGCGCAACACTTTCAACACTTTGGCCAAGTTATTTAGTGCTTTGATCTTCTAAAGACTTACGAAGTGGGTTAAGAACAAGAAAGTTAGAAATGAATTTCAAGCTGGATTTCGAAAAAAATACTCAAAAAGGGCAAAAAATTATATGCCTTTTTTATAGACTTTCGCACGGCCATCGACTCTATAGCGAGTAAATCACTTTTTTATGAGCTGTACGTTATGTACGAGAAGAGCATTGCGTATGTATGGGACGAAGACCTATCCTCAGAGGAGTTGGAAACATCAATGGGAGTTAAAAAGGGGTGCGTTCTAAGCGCTTTACTTTTCATTTTATATACAAAGCAGATAATGGTTTTTAGAAGTGGCCGTGAAAGGTACTCTCGTAACGAAAAGTGGACTTACCAAGGGAAAAATGTTGAAACTGTAAGGGAGTATAAATATCTAGGTGTTCTTATCGCGGCTAAGCTTAACATGAAAAAACATTTTGAAGGTAAATCAGCAGAAGCTAAAAGGGCTATTTCCTCAGTCCAGAGGTGAGGCATTGACAACAAATACGTAGAGCACAGCGGTAAGTATAAACTGTTCCGGGCAACTGCAGCTTCCGTAATGCCCTACGGAGTTCAAGTTTTTGGATACCACCCTTTCGACGAAGTTGAAAAATTTCTTCGATATTTTCTCAAGGGGATTTTCCCATTTTGACTTCGTCATGAAAGTTATGGAAATGGAAGCGACAAGGCTGCCAAAACTAACCAACTAACTACAAAAAAAAAACAATTTGGCGCTGGCAGCCCGGTATGGGCCATGGCCTAGCTTCTTGACACTCATGTTTTCATTTTTGTCACATCTGAGCGGGGCCTACGGCTTATCGCCGAGTCTGAACGGCACTCCTTAGAAGCAATTTTTTACTTTCGGGAGTTTGCCATTGCCCGCCGAAAGGATGATGGCGATTCGAAAAATTGTTGGTGACCCAGCCAGGAATCGAACCCAGACTCTCTGCGTGATAGTCCAATGAGCTAACTACGAGTATCGCGCCATCGCCAACTAACTAACTAAAACTAGATAATTATTTATTGGATATGATTAAGACTATTTCCTAGCTAAGAGGAAAATTAATCAACCTTTACTACATGCCTTATAGTCCCGATCTTCCAATCTTGTGTGACCTGTGCAACCTTGAGGAGAGGGAGGATATATACCATTTTATTGGAAGATGCCCCATCTTAAAGGATATCCGCGTGAGCTACTTTGGTGCATTTTCGCTGGATTTAGAGGACTTTTTCAATATTTTGAATGGCAATCTAGGCTGGGAAGTTCTATACAACTATGCATCTAACGCGCCTCGATATAGAAAACGATTCATAGAAGGAGATTTTTGATGAAAACTCTATTTTAATACATATTTGTAAATTTTTTAACGTCAACCTGGAAGACGGCCTTTAGCCATATCCTTAAAAACCTAGGTTAAGTTATTGTAAAATATTAAATGAAGTATCATTTAACTACTACTACTACTACACACCCGTTCCCTTAAATGGCTTCACGTGACTGAATTGTGTCAATACACTTTCGGGGCTTAGTTGGAATACATGTTGTCGATCCTTTTCTTGCTCTTGTCGCAGTTTAGCTTATTGTTGTTGCTGCTGCGCTTAAGGCTGCAGTTGGTATTGGCTCAACTGTTGCTCCTGTTGCAAGATAATTTTTCGCAGCTGGAGTATTTCATTCTTTAGTTCATCCATTTCCATTTCACTAAAATTTCGATTACAATCAATAACTTTGTTTGATTGATTGCGCATACAAAACGTTATAAATTTCACTGTATGATACATAATCTCTCACTATTTGTCATTCTTCTGTTTTTTACTAATTGTTTTGTTTTATTAATTGTTGATAAACAAAAATAAATTAAATTAAAAACTTGAACTGTTCTGTGCCACTTAAATTATTATCTTCGCATAAAAATTTTCAAAAAAAACACTCATTTTATTCCAAATATTCTTTACTGATAAGTTGATTCCAAACTACCGATGCTCTAACAAACCAAATTCATTTTTATATTCGTTGGTCGGAGACATGTCGTCGAACGAAAATTTCCCCACTCATCGATTTTGAAATTGAATACAATATTTTTGTTAAATTGCTTCAATTCTACCTGCAGCATTTCCGCTGCTAATGTCAGCGTCAACATTTCCGCTCCAGCTGTAAACATCATGTATTTAATAGTTTTTTGTGGAAAATTAACGATGCTGATGCAACTCGCACGACGTAAGGACCCTTTACCATATAGTCTAAAAATAATAATAATAATAATAATAAACCAGATGTACGCACCAAAGGCGCTCCTGCCTAGATCGGAAAATGTATTTCACACCAAATTATGTTTACATACGACACCTTATAAGAAAACCAAACACATAGTATACTAATGTATAGGTATTGGTAAACTGAGAGCGAAGAAAAGATTGTATTTTAAGAATGAGATAAATATGAGAAAGGAGCACGTATTCAGGCAGTCTTAAAACTACATCAACCTAGACCACAGTTCCGATCTTTCATTTTAAAATTAAGTTATTTCAAATTATGTTAGGGAACTAGAATTAATCAAATAAAAATAATAAACGGGATCATCGAAATTACAAAGAATATCTTTTTAAGTCTGAAATATGCGGTAGTATATTAATTCGCGCCGAGATTCGAATTCATGAGTGACCGTGTTTGATCACCTTTAATATGTACATATAATCATACATATATGAATTTAGGTTTGTATTATATACTTATTATTGATTTAATCGCTCGAAATCTGTTTATTTATTTGATTACGTGTGAAAATGGCATATGTAAGTAAATTTTTTTTTTGTTTTATGAATCCGCTGATTCCTCAAACAAATGTTCTTGTCTGAAAGTTGTTTAAAGAAATGAAAACTGATTATCCAGTAAAACTATATGGCCTTTTTTAATAATATATTTGTGTATTTATTGTAAAACCAACTGTTGCTATTAAAGAAATAAAATATATTTATCTACATATTTTTTATTTTTAAAGCAGGTGGAACTGAGCTTTAAAACTGGGGAGATAATTCTTATCTATGGAGATATGGATGAAGACGGTTTTTTTATGGGAGAATTGGATGGAGTCCGGGGGCTCGTTCCTTCAAATTTCTTGGCTGATGCCCCAGAACAGTTTAGCAATCAAACTATATCAACTGGATCTAGCATTGCTCAGAGAAACCTTAATAATAGAGGAAAGAGTCAAGGGCTCGGTGCAAGGGGACCACCACCACCACCACGAGAAAATCCTGCATCTGTTAACCAAAATCAACGCGCACCTGCAAGAAAAGGTTTGATATTCTATTCGTTGAACGCATTAAATATTGAGTATTAAAGAATTTTCGTATGAGCATACATGTTGTATATGTATGTACATCCGCACGCTGGCGTGCATCTAATGCTTTTTAAAGCCACATTTAACTGAATGTTTGTGTTTAACTCTCTTTCTATAACCTTTCTAATAAAGCCTTTCTTATAATGTATTATAGCGTAATGTTTAACAAGATTAAGATAACAACCAAATTTTATAACCACACTAATTCTCCTTAAAGGTATGTGTCCACAATTTGAAAATTATTTATATTGCGTTGAATGTCGGTTCTCTAAAACCGAATCCGACACTCAAGTCAAACAGTATTTACCAGTAATTTATGTATGTTTGTTTCTAATATGTAAATAAAAACTCATTATAACCATTTTTGTGGAAAGGAAGGACATTTGCATTATATCGCGGAGTCACGTCTAAAGTACTTTTTTGTTCTTTTATGTACATACATATATTCGTGACTAGAGTAAACCCAAAACAATCCATCGAAGTGAAGGGGAAGTGTCAATCGAGGACAATCTAAAACGACTATAGACATATTTTTCGGAATCACTTTAATGTTGATTTTTTATCTTTTTAATCAAAAATTATTTGAAATAAAATATTGTTTATGTAAAATAAGAATATCATAACAGATAATAAAGTTACATAGATATCGTATGCAGAGCAAACCTAAGGGCTGTTGCATCAATTCGGTATGAAACCATTTTAAGTTGTATAGTCGTGGATATCAAATCCATCATCCTCTAGTGTGTTGTAACTTCGATATACACACATTTTTTTCATTTTTCGTTTTGCTGCAACCTTTATTTGTTCTTACGTCTCAATCGATCTGTGTCTCTGATGTTTATCTGGATTGCTACACTGTGGTGTGTTTGTGTGCATAAATTTATTGACGAGGCACATCTTACATATACATCCCACTAATATTATAAATGTGTAAGTATGTATGGATGTTTGTTACTCTTTCACGCAAAAACGATTGAATGGATTTTAATGAAACTTTACAATATACTGCTCATACATCAGAATAACATATTGGCTATAATCTATAAAGCTATTGAACAAATTGGCCATAATATAGCAATAAGTGTGACGCAAGTCAGAAAAAATACCGCCATCTGCGAGCCATTTTGACGTGTGCTACAAAAACCGTAAGAGTTACACGAATATAATGTATGGTGGAAATATATCTCTTAAATAGTTCTACAAAAAAGTCCGCGGTAGCATACATATATCTATCTTTGATATGTAAGCCAATATCGCCAAAAAATCATGAATCGATTTGATATTTGATTGTATTTATTATTTGACATTTCCAAAATGCACATTTTGTATCAACAAATTGATTCTTATCAAAATAAATACTTTTATCGTTTCTGATATTTAAAGAAGATAAACTTTGTGTTTTACACTAATTCATTAAGGCAAGTATTTTAAAAGTTACGACGACAGATAATTGAGTTCATATGTAGATGTCTCATCCAGAACGAACTTTTTCAGCCGGAAAAAATTCATGCATTTTTCGAAGCCCAACCATCGAACCAATTACAAACAGAATGTCATTCCGCTGACCAAACAAAAATTGAGCATTCCAGTGGGTTGCATGTCAAATATTCGCACAAACAAGTTAGCTGTAAAGCAGGCATACGCCTGCTACCCGAGCTAAAAGTCATTTATGACAGAATATTACAACGAGTTGAGCGTGGTGAAGGCGGCCTTTTTTTTCTTGATGCCCCAGGTGGAACTGGTAAAATTTGTTTGCTTAATTTGCTTCTAGCAGGTCGTTACGTTGCATTAGCTGTGGTTTCCTCTGGTATCGCCGTAACATTACTGAGCGGTGAACGGACGGCACACTCAGTTTTTAAATTACCTCTTAATTTGGCCAGCGAAAAAACCCCAACGTACAACATCAGCAAGAGCGGCGCCCGCGGTGCCCTATTGCAACATTGTAAACTCATCGTGTGGGACGAATGCACTATGTCAAACAGACGCGTCATCGAGGCGCTCGATCGCTGTCTACAAGGCATACAAAGAAATCAAAAGTTAATGGGTGGTCTGGTGGTGTTATTGGCAGGGGATTTTAGACAAACCTTACCTATTATCGATAGAGGCACTGCAGCAGACGAAATAAACGCATTTCTGAAAGCATCATACCTGTGGACCAAAGTTGAAAAGCTTTATCTCAACACTAACATGCGAGTCCAGTTATTCAGCGATATCGAGTCAGGAGCATATGCTCAAAAACTGCTAGAAAAGGGTGAAGGCTGTCTTGAAACCGACAAAGAAGGTATGGTTCGTTTCACACACCAATTTTGTCATGTTTTGTAGTCGGAAGACGACCTTATTGCTCAGGTTTTTCCAAGGCAATATTCGCGACGAAAATTAGTTGTGTAAAAGAAGTATACTGGACCAAAAAATTAGACTGCTGAGAAAATAAATAAAAAAATGTTGGACGAAATAACTACCGAAACATCAGTGTACAACTCCATCGACACAGTCGTGTCATCTGATGACACTACGAGCTATCCCGTGGAATTCCTAAACTCTTTGGAGTTATCCGGGGTGCCATCCCATAAGTTGGATATGCGGATATGCGCAGCTTAAACGCGCCAATAGTATGCAATGGCACTCGGTTGCGAGTCACAGAACTAGGAAGGAATACTGTAAAGGCCACAATCTTAACTGGCGAAGCCAAGAGAGACAATATGGTATGCTTATACCACGCATCCCAATCATACCGAATAACTTACCATTTAATTTTAGGCGTCTGCGATTCCCATTAAAAGTTGCATTTGCAATGACTGTCAAAAAATCACAGGGTCAAACCTTAACGGTAGCAGGAATATATTTTGACATGCCATGTTTTTCCCACGGTCAGCTCTACGTAGCATGCTCACGCGTTTCTACATAGCAATATCTGCATGTTTATGCAGAACGAAAAAAAAACTGTGAACGTTTATAGAAGAGTATTGCACTAACTATCTATTTTGCATATTATAATTTTACTATTAAATATTCTCAGTTTCAATTTACATACTCGTACATTACATAGAACAAGGGTATGAACATGAATTTTGGTATAAACGTAGATGGGATCTAGGAAAAGAAAAAAAGGCTACTCGAAGTACTTACCCGCGCAGACAAAGTTGCGGACAGAAGATAGTACGAGTATGTATTGAAAAGCACGCCAATGTGGCATTTGTTCGATTTTATTTTCCAATTTAGTTTTCATTCGCCGTCAACCTTATGATTGAGCGATTTTTTTCAACGGTATACTTTTTAAATATTTAGCAATGTGTGAAAAAATGAAATTTTGAGTAATTTGTGGTGGCTGGAAATATCTTGTTTATCAAAATCATTTTGCTTCGGAATTTATTGACAATATTTATTCAAATCTAAATTATAATTTAAATGTAGACTTAAGTTCAGAAGATCTTTCATCTTTGCTACCAAAACGGAGAAGGACCTATAGTACTTCAAATATTTCTTGTGTTAAATGCGATAAATTGTTAGAAAAATGTGCAAAGGAGGAGAAAATAAATTCTGAATTGAAAAAAATATATATTAAGCTGCAGACTTAAAATTCAAAGCTTGAGAAGAAAACTTCGCTCTAGAACTAAAACGCATAACGCTCTACAAACTAGCCAAATATCAACTAGGTTATCATCGCAGAGAACTTTCCCAAAACATTTTTACAGAACGCTCAAAACGCTTTTAAATTTCTTCGAGATAGACTGGGATTTAGACTTCCCCACGAATCCACATTTTATCGTTTGGCTCCTGTTTAAGACTTACAACCTGGATTCCAAAACAATGCCCAATGTTTTCTGAAAGCAAAGTTTGCATCATTAAGGCAACGCGAACGGAATGTTTTACTGATATTTGATGAAATTATTGTAGAATTCGTCCAAATCTCACGTACAGTATCAAAAATGATTTAACTGATAGATTTGAAGATCAAGAAGTGGATCGAAAAGATTGTAAGGCAAAGAAATTTGTGTTTTCATGGTAAACTGTCTCTTTGATAGCTGGAAAAGTATTTTAAATTATTTTATTTCAGCAAACTCTGTCAAAGGGGTTAACCAGAAGTCTTTTTTAGAAAATAATTTGACAATTTTCCAAGAACATGGTCTAAAAGTGTGCGCTCGCTAATCAAATCTAGAAGTTTTAAATTTAGATACCTCGTAGACTCAACCGCACACATCAAGAACTTTTTTATTACCTGAAGCACGCGAGGAAACTGTGTTTTATAACACTTTGTTCGAAAAAGTGATAAAGTAAATGAAAAATACAAATTGAATTTTATTGGAAACAACTGCAATACGTTATTTTACGGGATATCTGGCGTTTGAAACGCTTTTTAAAAACAAGAGTGCAAATTGTTTTTTAAAAGTGATGAGAAAGCAACATGTCCGTCAGAATTTTTCATGTTTGCTAAGAATTTTTCCCAAACTAGTGATTTTTGAAGTCTCTTAGCTTCAACTGATGAATTTTTTGATATTTTTAGGCTCCATTTCAAAGTATACCATACAATTTTTAGAGATCGCCGGCATATTAGAAATATAAGGCAGAGAATAGCATTGGAATGCATGAGAATAACAAACCTTAGACACTCGAACTGTTTTGATAAGCAAAACAAATGGTTTGAACATCTGAAAAAAATTCTTTACTTCGAACTTCTCAATCTCTTGCGAAAACATTGTGCCTGGAAAATCCAAAATCCAGTAAAAATCCAGTTTCAAACTGGCCAAGTTATTGCAGAACAGTTGCTTCAGGAATTTACACTCAAGTAGCTTGTGCTGCAACCAACTCTGTTACTGCTTTAAATACAGCTGAGTTTATGGAAAATTTTGATAGTCTATTTCAACAGTTAAAGAAACTTCTAGCAAAAATGATTGTTTAAAGTTGGACACCGATTACAAATTAATTGAATTTGGGGAAATAAATGCCTTTTTCTATTTTGGAGGTTGAATTTTAAGAACATATGGAGAGCGCCATGCCTGTGAATTACAATTAGCTCACGAGGAAGGGGCTTCTCTAACTTTCATCGACTTCATATGGAGGCTCTAGAGTGTTTAGAAAATAAATTTTCGGCCAATTTCATAACAAGCTGTGGCATCGAAGCCAAATTGTACGAATTATTGAAATCAGAATTTATTTATGAATGTTGTGCCAGGCAGCATATAAATACTTATTTACTTTGTTTATAAGGGTGAGAATATACTTTTTAATCACACAAAAAAAAAAATGCTGTGGCGCTGGCAGCCCGGTATGGGCCATGGCATAGCTTCTTGACACTCATTTGTGTTGCTCATAATGTCATTTTTGTCACATCTGAGCGGGGCCTACGGTTTATCGCCGAGTCCGAACGGCACTCCTTAGAAGCTTTTTCGTAGGCAATTTTACTTTCGGGAGTTTGCCATTGCCCGCCGAAAGGGTCATGGCGATTTGAAAAAAATGTTGGTGACCCAGCCAGGAATTGAACCAAGACTCTCTGCGTGATAGTCGAATGAGCTAACTATCACGCCATCGCCATCGTCATAATCATCGCCATAATCATATATACATATATAAAAATCTCGGGTCACGGTGTTTGCGGCCGCACTTCTCCGAAACGGCCCGACCGATTTTTATGAAATTTTTATGTGTATTTTTGGTAGATATGAGAGTGACCTTGGTACAGTTATTATTTGTGTGTTTTGGAATTATAATAGAAGTTGATAGCAACACATGCCAATAAGTAAGAAAAGAATACAAAACAGGGTAAAACACATCTTGGAATCTAAAACATTGTAACAGGATATAAGAAAACAAAATACGATGACAATCATTTACACGCATTTACTCATAGTAAAAAGTAGAAAAACCAGTCTGTTTCCACTTTGTCCGTATGCATTACACAGCGTTTTACACTCTGGGGAGGGAGATCTGCGCTATTTGATTTAATGAGACGTTGTTGCTGGTTTTTTGTACAACGGGTGGATTTCTTCAGCCTCAGGAGGAGTGATCCTTCATGTTGCTATCAACTTCTAATATAATTCCAATACACACAAAGAATAACTGTACCAAAATCACAAAAAGATAAGCAAAATATTGTGCAGTGAACCTACTGTCTGATCTATATACTGTGCACAGGCCACAGGCAATTTGTGCACACTCAGATGTGCGTTGAATAAGATGTGTTGGATAGGTCAGATGCAATTGAAAATTTCCTGGCGGGCAAACACTTTTTATGAGGTTTTAGTATGGTGCAAAAATATGGCACGCTACTGAGTTTAAATAAGCTTCCCCATAAGACGTGTACTGCGAATTGATGTTGAGTATAGTAAATCCTCTGCATGCGATATCTACATATGTAACTTTTTTATCTGTGATATCATTTTCGAAACTTCGCCGAACGGGCTTTGCAAAAGTTTCAAGAAAATACCAAATTTCATCAAAAAATTTCACATTACATGCAATATTGGATATCAAAAAACCCACATATGCTTCAGGAGACTTATTTGTATCAACAAAAAGCTGTATTTAATTTAAATATAAAACCTTAGGTCATTATTCAAAAACTCTTTATACTGGGACTAAAGCGCGATAAATAATTGTGTCATTTCTTTTTAAAAACATTAATAAAAGTACAAAAAAATAATATCAAACGAAAAAGAATCCACATACAAATTAAACAATCAATTTAGCCGCGCTCAAAAAAAAAAAATTTTATTTATAATCTTAATTACACTTGTGCAACTTACCAACTAACTGGGTGACAATCTGTCACCCTCTTATATCTATTCTTACGTTGCTAACTCAGCTAGTTTCGGATTTGCGCTTGGCGACTCGCTATGCAATAATTGATGTCGTTGCGTATAGTATTGTCGCTTCATGTTCGTTTATTTTGAAGAGGTCTGGGAAAATCGAAATCGTTACACATGTCGGTCCATGTTTGTTTGCCTTGAAAAGGTGAATTGAAGATGAAAAAAAAATACTCTTATGTAATCTACATACGAGTACATAATTAAATGATTAAAGTGTAAGTGCCTAACAGAAAAACGAGGGAAAACGAGGCAAAACGGTGGATTTTCATATTACAAAGCTATAGCAACTCCAGCGACGGAGGAAGTGCAAAAGCAGACTTGAATAAAACGAAGAAGAGCACAAAAGATGGCAAAAAGCAGTCGTTAAATCAGGGGTACGACTTCGATAGTAACTATTGTTGCAATACAACCAAGAAAACGGAAAAAGCAACTGTTCAAAAACAAAATATATATTTAAGTTTTGCAATTTCGTGTTGGCTTGGCGGGCTATTTTTTACACAAAAAATCCATTATAAGCCAACATCCTATTGTACGCATTCGAGAGGTAACTAAATTCAATGATTTCGTGTTTGAAAATGGTATTTTGTAAAATGGCCGAAAGGGTTGACATATTTATTGTTCCCGAAGCTACCAATGACATAAAGGAAAGTATTTTAAAGGGGCAATTTTATCAAAAAAAATTATGCATATAATGATCAAAAATGTTTATAAATTATGTTAATTAATCGACATCAGCATAAGTAACTATTTAAAGTGTATATAAACAAAGTGTAAGGTTTGAAAAGGCTAAGCATTGCTGCATCCTATTCCAAAAGAAATGGTTCCATTAGACATGTTGCATGCCAAACTTTTAGGTCCAATCACATCAAAAGCCCTATGGTTTTAGTAGACAGAACAATTCAAAGATGCAAATATCTGTTGGAATGCTTTGTAAAAAATAAGGCCATGAAATTGACGGACAAGACACACTAATCAAGTCATAAATCAATAAAATCTATCTGTAAAGAAGTCACCTTAGAATTTAGGATTTAGGTACTGGGACAGTGAAGTACAGGGACTACGCAGAATCATAATGGATAAGATAATAAGTGAGGTTAAACAGTTAGAATTATAAAATACCCAAAATGTAAACATCCCTATACTATGCTACGCTGTACTGATAGCAGATTTTTCGGTTAACCTACAACGCCTTCTGCAGAAGCTATGTACAAAAAAAACGCTATATTCTCAGATCCGTAGCTGAAAAAACGCATCTCGATTTACAAGAAATGAAGTAATACGTGATGTGAATAAAGAAATCAATGTGACTGACACTGTAAAATTAATAAGAGCAAGGAAACGGGTTTGGAATGACCACGTGCTAAGAACATCTAACCAACGACTTATTAAGATTGCAAAAGGTTTGAGACCTAGCGAAAAAAGTGCACCGAGAAGACCAATCAAAAGATGGAAGAAGAGCTGGGCATCAACAGAAATAACGTTAAATTTGAATTTTTTTATTATGAATATCTACGTCGCGTGAAGAAAACATTCAATACGCCAATAATAAGAGAATAAAAAGAAGGAGAAGAAGACACAAGATCAAATACGACGAATCCAGAAGGAGAATAAAGCTTATTATGACAGAAAACAAAAATCTCTTCAAATACTATACTATCAGTCATTTCAACCGAATGCTACGAATAACTAACTAGTGAAAATCTATCTGGATGATAGTCAGGATAAGAGAGTCTTTAGAGAAAAAAGGCGAAAGTAATCAAAAAAAATTAAACCTTCTCAGTGGAGAAGGATCTCTAAAGAAGAGCAGTTGTATTTTACGGAGTCAATTTCATGTACTCACATAAGTGTATATTCTTACCTTTTTATTCCAAAACCTAATCAAAAAAACATAGCCTAAAATTGTCTCATATTAAAATTCTGATAAATGTGAAATACTGGTGATCTATGAATTGAATATACTGAATAAGAATATTTCGGCTTGAATAACACAAATTGAGCAAGCTTAAATGATCTTTCGTTATGATTTAAAATAGCCAATTTTGGTAGAATGCATGTCTCAACAGTTTCAGTTTTGAGAGTTTCTAGGGCAATGGCTAAGCTTGGAAACGACTTTATACAGTTTCCCGAAACTAAAATTGAAATTGCAAAAACCAAACGCGATCTCTTTTGTATAGCATCATTTCCAAATGTAATTGAAGCTATTGCCAGTACAGAGGTAAAAATTAATTTTCCCGATAATAATTAGTAAAAATCGATTTGCATATTATAATGCAAATAGATATTATTCATCAAGGTGATACGGATGGAGAAATTTTTCACAACGTCTGTAGCCATAACGATAAATAAACAAACACGTTTCACAAAAACAAACCGATTTTTTACATTTGAATTAACCAACTTGAAGTACGAGTAAGTTCTTATTTCGAAGTATCACATAGAACCTATGTTATGCTTAGTTATGCATTAGATTTATTTTTCGTATCAGCAAACGGGCCTTAGTGATTTAAGATTTGGATTGAAATATTTATATATTTTAAATCTGACACAACGAAACATTTTACTGCTGTGTACTGTGTAGGTAGTATAATTTGCAAGTACAATTCAAGTTTCTTTAGTACGCTGGGAATTCAATAAACAATCGTTTTAAATTATAGTCTCACTTTGTTCACATTAATTACCTAGCTTGCATTGTTTGAACTGCTAACGATGCATTTTGTTTCCATTAATTCAAGTTGTTTTTAAAAGTACATATACATACTATTTTTAGAAAGCTTTTGTTGAAAGGATTTTTTTTTATAATTTATACGAATCAGAGATATGTACGCTATCGTTACTGCAACAACATACTATCGTAATAACACAATATAATACTTATTTATTTAGTAAAATATATATTACAATAAAATAAATTCGTGAACTAATTCAAAGAATTGATAGACATTTTAAATGTTCCTAAAGTCTAACTGATTGTAGTCAACAAATAAAAAAGAGTGACGTTTTTATTTTACAAGCAATTTTTCTCCAAAGAGGAGGGTTCCAATTTGTATTCACATTATTTTATAATCGGCGTAAATCGTAGATCCAGTATAATTGTTATTACCTGTAATAACTACCATTTACCTCATCCAACATCTTAATGGATTTCTAAAATAGTTTCTTTCATGCAAAAACAATTGCATGGTATTCAAAGTTCCCACAGTTTACTCGTACATTGTCTGATTTTGTGGGTACCATTAAGCATGAGAAAATCGCAATTCAGTTCCTGCAATATATTAAATTCCCTTTCGTGAATATCGTACGGGTTTTCCGGTCGCAAGAAACGATAATTTTGTTTATTTACGTAAACATCCATCCAAAAATGGGCTTAATCGAAAAAGATCAAATGCGATGATAAATTGGCCATAGTTTTGACCTTCTGATGGTCCTTTGCAACAAAAGCCGTGGTGGTCATATGAACGATCTTGTATTCCATTCATAGTTGCAATAGGCCGATCTTAATTAATCAATAAAATTCTGCATTGATTTCATAATAAATGTGTATAAGATTTAATGAAAACTTCCAGAGTAGCTGTTGACTCACCCTTCATATTATACAGTGAACACTCAACCAGCATTGCGAAATAGCCTCCAACATGGAGTTTTTTTTTTTAAATCCCTTCTTCAGGGAAACTCACCAAAATGATTTTACTATATACTATGCTATAGAACATTATTTTACATGGAAAGAATATGTACATAATATTGTTTAAAAGAATCTTAAATATATCTAGATTTTATTAGAATAAATTTGTTTTCATGTTTATTACAATAATTCAAATTATTATTGTAATCATAAATGTATTATGACTATAAGTATAATTAAAAAAACCTTTACCTTTATCAATGTTATTACAAATGCACACATTGTTGTTATATTATTATTAGCTGTACCCGGCGCGCGTTCCTACGCATATTAAAAAAATCAAATTGAAAAAAAGTCAGAATATACGTGTATAGTATGTATAAGAACACTTATTTTTTATTTTGTTTATATAAATGCTTTTGGATATACAATATTTTTTTGTTTTTCCGTCTGGTGCATATACGAATAGAAAACACAGACTTTCTAATTTCAGGCCACATACTTGTAAAGATTGTCCTTGTGCTTTGTTGATGATCATTGCAGAGGCGAGTCGCACCGGAAACTTCAAACGTTTGAATTCGAATGGTATATCTGTTGGAATCATTTGAATGCGAGGCAATAGCACATCTTCTCCTTTGAATTTTCCTTTCAAAATAGCAAAATAGTAGCTTCGATGATGATTGGCCATAATTTTTTTCACTGAGAGCCCGGTACCGTTGCAAAGTCGAGGCGGATTATTGTTTTAAAGCAAAATGAAAAACATGCAAATTTTCAATGTTAAAATGTGCGGAGACATGCCAGGTAAATCAAGTGAATTCAAAAACTTGCAAAACGTTTAGCGTATCCATTATGTTGCAATTTTATACGCATATTGGTTTGTAAGCTTAGCTGCTGCATATGTCGCCATGAAACGGATGATTTTAAACATGCATTGAGCTCGTCAGCCGGTGTTGAACGTGGAATGACTGGTAAAGTTTGTCGAAAGTTACCAGACAGTCGTTCGTTTCCTCTTAAGTCTTTTAGTGCGCTTCCAATGATTTTTTGTGCGCCATTGTACATTCATCCCATATGATCATTTGGCATTGTTGGAGTACCTTACCCATTCCAGAATTTTTTGTGATATTACATGTTGGTGCCTCAATGATTTGCATGTTTTACGTTAGTTTTAGTGCAGAGTGCGCTGTTTGACCACAATCCAAAAGTGTTGCCGCAATTCCAGATGAAGCGATAGCCAATGCAATGTTGCTTCGAGATCGTATGGTTGCCAATCTAAGAGAAATCAGAAATGTTTTGCCTGTGCCTCCGGGCGCATCTATGAAATCCACCGCCTTGTCTTGTCTTGTAATTGCATCCATAATCGTGTCGTACACTATGCGTTGTTCTGGTATCAACTTCGGAAGATTCGTTTGAACGAACATATCCAAATCTTCAAAATAAAATATGTTTCTCGTTGCAAATCGCGATCGAAAAGTTTGTCCGCAGGTCGGTTCGGCGCAAGCATTCCTAAATGGACCAATGCTTTGTTAGCGATTGCCACACATATATCCTCAATCAAAACGAATCACTCACACTCACGTCTGGTTTGAATTGAATGTCCGGATTTTTATTTGTGGTACGCAATCGGTGAAGATTTCTTTATATTTTTCCCACAAATCTATTGGACTGAATGGAAGCATGTTGTCAATATAATCGGAAATAATGAACGTATTAGCTTTGATCGATCAGTATTCGATGCATTAGTCAGTGAAATGTGCCAATGTGCAACATTGTCTTGCATTTCTTGCCACGTTGAAACTTTTTCGCTGACGCGTTCTATGTAAAATATGTCGGTACTTCGGAGTAAAGTAACAAACGAATCTTCCGTGCATAATGCAAACAATGCAGTTAAAGGTGTTGACGGCGGTGACAATGCCCTTGCTTGTACACTTTCTATTGTGAAATAGACGCGCTGTACTTTTTCAATGTGCACTACCAAATGAACAGCTGTTGGATGTCGTTCATGGACTGGAAATGATAAAATGCGCCATACTGCCTCATTGCTACTAATGTAGCGTCCTTGTTGATTTTGATTGATTTCATCAATAGTAGCAGTGGCGTTTCCAACTCCAAAAACCGCCATGTCACTTCCTTTGTTGACATATTTGCAAATGTACTTTATCGATTTGATAGATTTGTAATACTCGACATTGATATGTGCCTTAAATGTCTTTGACAGTAGCGGCGAATACGGCACAAGCCAACGATAATCGACTTTAACATCATTATTTCGCACTTGATGGATTTGCCGCTATCTTCAATCGATCGTCGACGGTAGAGTGGATATCCGTCGTTTCCAGTAACAGTTTCGGCGACTAAGTCTCTTGGGTACCGTTTTGTGCATTTCCCATTAGACATGGCTAATAATTTTTCAGTAAGCCACATGGATCGTGCACCATATTTTTGGTAACAACTTCAAATAATCCTGTATCGACTTCGGCATTTGGTATTTCTGCTGAGATGACTTGGTCAATTAGACATGGCGTGAATTTTTCGAATAACCAAATCAAAATATGTGCATGTGGCAATCCCCTTTTTGCCATTCGATTGAGTACATCCAACAGCGTGTCTTCCCAAAAACATGATGCTTGACTATGAAATCCATCAAAACTTTCAATTTCTTTCATGACGACTTGAAGGTGACTGTCTGAGCAATAAAAGTTCTTTAATTTCATCCTATGCAGAATTGCATGTGAACATTATGAATAACTCAGGTCGGCCATATGAGCGAACATATTTCATCACATCTTGCGCGTATTCGTGCATGTGCCGTGTACTTCCTGTGAATGTAGATGGAAGTAGGACCATTTTGCCTAATTCATTGGGATTGACGTTGCCATCATTAACGACTGCATCGCGTAAATGGATGTACTCTTTCGCGCGCAGCTTAGTTTGATTCAAGCGAATGTATAGAAATCATTCGGTTTCGAATTTCACATACATATCGACAATATACCATATTGGTGGAAAAATTGACGACATTTCAGGATGTGATTATCACGTATCATGAGCCGATATGAATAGTACTTCATAGCGCTGACTTTCTCATTCGTTTCTGCATTGATTAGTGGATTTCTCATTTTTATTCAGAAATGATAACCATCTTCTCCTTGCCAAAACAGAACTGGATATTGCAATGCGTCGTATGAGCGATGCGTTTCTGGGACTCGTTGGACTTTACAATTCCTGCGATGGGGAATAATATCGTGTGACTCGTGTTCTTGGCCAACTATAACGATTGCTCTTTCATCAACCGTTGGAGCATAACATAGTCTTGCGTGTTGACCAACGCGCGCCTTATATGCGCGAATTACAACTTTGTAATCGTCAGCTGGCATTCGTTCAAGGGCAGTTCTGAACAGTTGAATCAATTCGTTGTGTTGTTCGAATAAAGTTTGGAGTTCAGCGAAGATTTCTCTTCTAGTGTCCCTATTGAATCGACAAAGAAATTTGTGATCAGCATCTGGAAGTGGTAGTAATGTCCCGGCACAATGATAAATTTGGCCCTGCACTGTGAAGGTTGGCATGTAATTCTCGCGTATAATATTTGTTGCGCCAAGCGATGTCATTTGGAAACACGAATTGTACTTCCAAATGTTTCCCAAGAAATGTTTCGATTGGCTTGTGTTACCTGATACCAATGTCGATAATGGATAAGGCGGTGGATGTAACTCCGGCAATTTAACTCTCCCAGCCGCGCAGCACATTCCACGTGTTTCGCTCTCAAATTTGAGTGCTTTATAATGCACGCATAATTTGCTCATTTTCCCAAAAACAACACTAGGGTGCAGATTGTAATCCTAATTTTGATCATAATGGAACGCAGCCAGCTCCAAAAATGGCATCCATGAATCATTCAGTGTTCGTCTAGACCGATCTGTGCGTGATTGTTGATCTTCAAGTCCTTGCTCACGCCGCTCGCTTGTTTCAGACGAACGGTTTTCAACTGTGCGTGATCGTTGAACTTCAAGTCTTTGCTCACGTCACTCGCGTGGTTCAACTGTGCGTAATCGTTGAGTTTCGAGTCTTTGCTCACGTTATTCATCAGATTCTGAGGTTCGCAACTGCTTTTTCTTTTTTGCCTGTGGTGTATTTCTACCAATAGTTGCTCGTTTGGGAGGCATATTTTACAAGTATAAATCGCAATCTAAAATGCCATCGTTTTAAATACAAAGAATTAGTATTATTCTAAAGCAATTGAAAGAAAATTTGTTGACGAATTTCATCGGAAAAGGGGTTAAAATCAACTGAAAGGAATACAAAAATTTGGGATTGGAAAGCAGTTAAAATTTAATTTAATTCAATTGGCGATGCAATGTAGGAAAACTCAATGAAAAATTCACCAAAAAAAATGCAACAAAGGTAGATAAAAAGTATATCCCATATGTGTATTCATAAACTGAAAGGACTATCACTGATATCAATAATAATGTTTTCAAATCAACTAAAAAAAATTCAAAATTGAAAAGCAGAGCAAAGCACTTATGATTTAACCATAGACACGTATCCCACAAAAATTCCAATTGCCGTATAAGAAAATATTTGTTATTTGCACTAACTCGCTAGTTCGCATTCGAACTTCTTATGTGAAATGAATCCTTTTACTCAATCTTCAACTTCAATTAGCGGAGCTGCTTGTCTAGGATTCTTTTTATCTATCAAATTACTAACCTAATGGTCGGGTTATCCCACTCGCGACCGGAAACTACTCATAAATACCCTTTTTATGTCATCGCAGTGCCCATATCACATTGAAAGCAATAAGCAGTGCCCGAGATGAGCTTTTCGGGTCATTGTCTTTGCAGTCTTGTTATAATTACAATAACAAATCACACTTCTCAAGGATAAATTATTATAATCCAAAATACTATTATCTATGTTTGTGTGGGTCTATTTGACATGGTCCAGTGTAAGATATATATTAGAATTTGAACTGAAATCCGCCTTGGGCACCGATTGCCCGATATACGGGGCTATGGTTAATGTGAGAAAACTGTGCGAAAAACTCACAAAATCTGAATTGAATTTTCCCTTCTTGATATCGAGCACTTTTGCTCTATACCTCGTCACTCGTGCTTACACTCGAAAACTGCATTCACAAAAGTTATAGCTTTCAATATACGAGTATCCAACAATTGTTTCCTACATTACTTCTTAAGTTTTGCAAAAACAAATGAAAAAATAAACATTTTCGATTATAACTCATCAATCATGTGGCCGGTCAATATAATTGTGACTTTTTATAAAGTTTTGCATGAAATAAAAAAAAATAAAAATAAACAAAAAAAATTAAACAAAAATGGTATCAAAACATTTTTTACAGAAATCTGAACAAAGTTGCCAAAGACATCAGTGGTCTATCTCTTACCATTTAAGAGTCCATAAAGGACAAACAAGCATTGATTTTTATATACATATATTTTTTACAGAATTCTGAACGAAATTGCCGCAGACATCAGTGCTCTATCTCTTACCATTTAAGAGTCTATAAAGGACAAACAAGCAAACAAACATTGATTTTTATATATACTCGTAGGTATAGGGATTATTGTATATTACATATAAATGTTACGACATGTTATGTCGCAAAGATATCCGACAGGGAGCTACTTGCATATCGGAAAAAACCGTTGTGTTCAAATTGGAGAAAAACCTAAAAAATAATGGATTATAAATCAGCCGGACTTACGGGTAGACCAAACATGTTTTTGTGGGCAATATGTTTTAAGTGCTCAATATTTGTTTTAAAATGGATGATAGGAAAGTGCATTTCCGGTGTATTTGCCATTAAATATTGCCCTCGATACTTTGAAGCAGGTAGTGCAAAAAAAATGGGAAGAGCTGGCGAAAAAGAAGGGCGTTCTTTCCCATCATATTCGTATCAACGCAAGGCAACACTCACGTGAGAAAACGAGGGCTAAATTCAATTGCCTGGGAAGCTATGCAGCACAGTACTTTCTAGACCCTGCGAATTCTGACCACCTTCTGTTCCGCTCTCTCCAACACAATTTGGATGGAAGCAAATTTAATTCCGAAGATATGATCAAGACCTACCTCGAAAACTTTTATACCCATACGTGTTTCTCCCAAAACGTTGGAAGAAAGAAATAGACCATGATGGACAAGATCTCATGCATCAAATATAAGCACACGAAAAATGTGTGCAGAACTTACTGAGTAAGCTAATATTAAGATATTATTTCGATTATTATTATTATTATTAGTATTATTATTAATTTTATTATTATTATTGTTATTATAATTATTATTGTACTATTACTAGTACTTATATTGTTATTATTGTTATTATTATTATTATTATTATTATTATTATTATTATTATTATTATTATTATTATTATTATTATTATTATTATTATAATTACTATTATTATTACTATTATTATTATTATTATTATTATTATTATTATTATTATTATTATTATTATTATTATTATTATTATTATTATTATTATTATTATTATTATTATTATTATTATTATTATTATTATTATTATTATTATTATCATTATTATTATTATTATTATTATTATTATTATTATTATTATTATTATTATTATTATTATTATTATTATTGTTATTATTATTATTATTATTATTATTATTATTATTATTATTATTATTATTATTATTATTATTATTATTATTATTATTATTATTATTATTATTATTATTATTATTATTATTACTATTATTATTATTATTATTATTATTATTATTATTATTATTATTATTATTATTATTATTATTATTATTATTATTATTATTATTATTATTATTATTATTATTATTATTATTATTATTATTATTATTATTATTATTATTATTATTATTATTATTATTATTATTATTATTATTATTGTAATAAATAATAAATATCAGGGCAGGAGAGGATGAAGCACTGGCAAAGTGCCGTGCCACCCTCGAAAAAATGAAACAGGCTATGGTGAAGCAGAAAAATATAAGCGCTGATGTCAAAAATGGAGTATCCGAACTGGACGAACTCTTTGATATCATCGGAAGTCTGCGCCGCAACTGGCTTACAGCGGAACAAAAGACCAGCCGCATCAAAACGCCGAAGATGACAGAAGCCCAAACTGACACCAGTGACATCCCGACACTAATAACAAACGTCATAGCAAAACGCTTAGCAACAAGCCCCACAGGACAGGAAACAGGGAAAAGGGCGCGAACGGCAACAAATGAGGACTGGCAATTGATAAAGGGGAAGGAAAAGCGGAAACAAAACGCGACAACAAAACAAAACAAACAGAAGTCAGGAGCAACTGAACAACCCCAAACGCAAAGAGGCGAACGAAAACCAAAATTGCGGCCGGAGGCAGTATTAATTAAACCAGCGGAAGGCCGCAGCTACGCGGAAGTGCTAAGCAACCTCAGAAAATATTCGATGACAAACGAAAATAAGGTGGAAATAAGGTCAATTAAAAAAAAACTAAAACAGGTGCACTACTCCTCGAAATGGAAAAAGGAGAAAAAGCGAAGCCAGAGTTCCGGAACGCACTCATAAGCAACCTAAACGAGATAGCCTCCGTAAGAGAGCTCAAGCCAAAAATTACTATAGAGATTAGGGACTAAGACTCTTTGACGACGTCGGAAGAGGTTACCGCCTCCTTAAAGGATATCCTCGGGGAGCCCGAGGAAGAAATCATAATAATAGAACGGATAAAAATAGGATGTGTAAATTGTAGGATAAAATACTTAAAAGAGGTGAAGAAATGCTACCGATGTTTTGGTTTCAGTCACTTGCAGTGGAAATGTAAAGGGCCAAACAGAAAAGGAGATGGGCTTTGCATACGATGCGGAGAACCTGGGAACAAACTCAAAGAATGCCAAAATACACCAAGCTGCTGCCTGTGCGTGGAAAAACGAAACAACCACACAGAGCATATCCCTGGCTCTAAGATGTGCTCGTCATACAGAGAACACATAGCGAAATGAAGATCCTGCAGGGCAACTTACATAGAAGCAGGACGGCCGACTCGCTCCTGCCGCAGGTCATGCTGGAACACGAGACCGACATGGCAATAATAAGCGAACAGTACGTCAAACCAAGTAGAGGAATATGGCTCGAAGACACATCAGCGACTGCAGCAATATGGCTGACGGAAAAATGCAACTTCCAAAAATTTAACAACGGTGCAGGAAACGAATTCGTCTGGGCAAGTAGCAAACAATTCACCATAATGAGCTGTTATCTCACACCGAGCGATGCCATTGCCGAATTTCAAGCAAAGATGGACGCCATAGAGGACTGTGCGCTCCACACAAACCGACATCTGATCATAGCCTGAGATTAAACGCTAGCGCCATTGAATGGGGTATGCAGACGACGAATTCGAGAGGACGAAGAGTTTTAGACATGGCTGCCAGGCTAGGCCTTACCGTCGCCAACTCAGGAACTACAACTACCTACAAAAGACCAGGGTGCGCCGACACTACCCCTGACATAACGCTTGCATCGGAGACCAATGCGAACAGTACTCGAAGACTATACTGGCAGCGACCACCAGTACATGACTTACCTCGTCGGAGCAGCAAACAAAACCAGAGCTAGGAAAATCAAGGGAACGCGAAAGTGGAATGCCTCGAAGCTAAACTCCGAAATATTCCTCACACAGTTGGACTCTAACTTGCCGGAATGCCACGCAAATAGCTCGGCTAGAGTTAAAGTGGAAAAAACTCTCAAAAGCTCAAGACAGCATGTAAAGCAGCCATGCCACGCATAAAACACACTCATCCTAAGACAGCTGCCTACTGGTGGACAGATGAAATACGCGTTTTAAGACAGACATGCCTTCACAAAAGGCGGAAATACACAAGGGCCAGAAGAAGTAGTATTTCAACAGAAGAGCAGAGAGAGTATAAAAAGTCAAAACAGGAACTAAAACTCGCCATTATAAAAAGCAAGAAAGAAAAATGGGAAGAACTCCAGCGCGATATAAACCAAAATCCATGGGGCCTAGCATACAATATAGTGATGAGAAAACTCGGCGTGAAAAATGCAGTTCCGGAGCTTAGAGCACGCGCTACGAAGAACATAGTAAACACCCTCTTCCCGAACCACGAAATAAGAACCGATCAAACAGGGAATGCACCAGAGGCCCCGACGCCACTGTTCACACAGGAAGAATTGAGCGCAGCAGCCGGCACGCTAAAATGCAATAAGGCTCCAGGCCCAGACGGAATCCCATCAGAGGTACTCAAACTAATAGCAGCTGAGCGCCCACAAGTTCTACTAAACATGTACAATGCATGCCTGACAGAGGGGGTGTTTCCAGAAGTTTGGAAAAGACAAAGGCTAGTCTTAATCAGCAAAGGCAAGGGAGATCCAGAGACACCATCGGCATATAGACCTCTATGTATGCTGGACGCAGCAGGGAAACTGCTGGAAAAAATGCTGAAGCCACGTATTACAGCTACAGTAAAGAACGCTGGAGACCTTTCGGAAAGGCAGCATGGACTTAGGCCAGGTAGATCCACTGTCGGAGCCATCGAAGATGTCATAAGAAGTGTAGAATCATCGCGACGAATAAACCACTTCTCGAGGCCAATAGTGCTCCTCGCCACAATCGATGTCAAAAACGCTTTTAACAGTGCAAAATGGGAAAATATGATCGAAGCCCTCAAAACACGCTTTAAAACGCCTGCCTACCTAACGAATATGGTACGCAGCTACCTCAAAGACCGAGAGCTAATCTATGATACAAACGAAGGCCAACAGAAGAAGAAAATCACCTCTGGAGCAGCACAAGGCTCAATCCTTGGCCCTGATTTGTGGAATGTAAGCTACGATGGAATCTTAAACATCAGTATGCCTGAATACTGCTATTTAGTAGGGTACGCTGACGATATTGCAGCTGTCATCAGCGCACGCGACATGGACACAGTGAGGCGAAAACTTACGCAAGTGATGCTGAGGACACAAACGTGGCTTGACTCGCACGGACTTAGTCTGGCCGCGGAGAAAACGGAACTCATCTTCCTCACTAGAAAACACATACCGCTGGAAGTAGATATGCAGGTGCATTCAGAAACCATTCGCACGAAGAAAGTGATAAAATACTTAGGTATAAGGATTGACAACAAGTTGACCTACTGGTCGCAAATTAAACACGCCATTGACAAATCAGCCAAGATAACGGCATCGTTGTCGAGACTAATGGCAAACATCGGAGGGCCTCTATCCAGCAGAAGGAAGCTGCTAATGGACACAACACAGTCAATCCTACTATATGAGAGCGAAGTGTGGGCGCCAACCCTGAGTATGGAAAACAGGCGTACAGCTCTAGCCAAAGTACAGAGGACTGCAGCCCTAAGGGTGGCGTCAGCATACCGAACAGTATCGGAGGCAGCGATTCTGGTGATAAGTGGAACTATGCCAATAGATCTACTAGCAGACGAAAGAAGGAAACTGTGGTTACAAAAAATGACGCATCAGACACCCACACCCGGCAGGAAACTAAAATACAAACAATTCAGCGATGGCAGGACCGCTGGTCTACAGAATCCAAAGGTAGATGGACGGCTAAGCTAATCCCAGATCTAAAAAAAATGGTACAACAGACTATTATAAACTATTATAGCACGCAAATGCTTTCTGGACACGGGTACTTTCGTAAATACCTCTTCAACATGGGGAAAGCCGAATGCCCCAAATGTATCTACTGCGACGAGCCCACAGACGATGCGAACCACACCTTCTTCTGGTGTAGAAGATGGCAAGAAGCACGTAGCAACATAGAAGGAAGACTGGGTCAACTCTCAGCGAAAAACATCGTCGAGTAAATGTTAAGCACCGAAGAAAACTGGCAATGCACTACTTCGTTCGTAGAATATGTACTACGACGGAAAAAGCGGGACCTGGACGCAGGAGCAACGTTGGACGCGCAATAATTGCGAAAAGGAAAGGGTGGGAGACGGTTCCACAATGGAGGGGATATTTTTAGTGCATGAGAGCGGTACATACCATCGATGCGACGACATCTTTGATGATGCGGTTTACGCATTTTTTACCCCTTCGCCCGCATAAACGAAAAAATAAATTATTATTATTATTATTATTATTATTATTATTATTATTATTATTATTATTATTATTATTATTATTATTATTATTATTATTATTATTATTATTATTATTATTATTATTATTATTATTATTATTATTATTATTATTATTATTATTATTATTATTATTATTATTATTATTATTATTATTATTATTATTATTATTATTATTATTATTATTATTATTATTATTATTATTATTATTATTATTATTATTATTATTATTATTATTATTATTATTATTATTATTATTATTATTATTATTATTATTATTATTATTATTATTATTATTATTATTATTATTATTATTATTATTATTATTATTATTATTATTATTATTATTATTATTATTATTATTATTATTATTATTATTATTATTATTATTATTATTATTATTATTATTATTATTATTATTATTATTATTATTATTATTATTATTGTCATTATTATTATTATTATTATTATTATTATTATTATTATTATTATTATTATTATTATTATTATTATTATTATTATTATTATTATTATGCACCTCTGGAGCAGCACAAGGCTCAATCCTTGGCCCTGATTTGTGGAATGTAGGCTACGATGGAATCCTAAACATCAGTATGCCTGAAGACTGCTATTTAGTAGGGTACGCTGACGATATTGCAGCTGTCATCTGCGCACGCGACATGGACACAGTGAGGCGAAAACTTACGCAAGTGATGCTGAGGACACAAACGTGGCTTGACTCGCACGGACTTAGTCTGGCCGCGGAGAAAACGGAACTCATCTTCCTCACTAGAAAACACATACCACTGGAAGTAGATATGCAGGTACATTCAGAAACCATTCGCACGAAGAAAGTGATAAAATACTTAGGTATAAGGATTGACAACAAGTTGGCCTACCAAGATAACGACATCGTTGTCGAGACTAATGGCAAACATCGGAGGGCCTCTATCCAGCAGAAGGAAGCTGCTAATGGACACAACACAGTCAATCCTACTATATGGAAGCGAAGTGTGGGTGCCAACCCTGAGTATGGAAAACAGGCGTACAGCTCTAGCCAAAGTACAGAGGACTGCAGCCCTAAGGATGGCGTCAGCATACCGAACAGTATCGGAGGCAGCGATTCTGGTGATAAGTGGAACCATGCCAATAGATCTACTAGCAGACGAAAGAAGGAAACTGTGGTTACAAAAAAATGACGCATCAGACACCCACACCCGGCAGGAAACTAAAATACAAACAATTCAGCGATGGAAGGACCGCTGGTCTACAGAATCCAAAGGTAGATGGACGGCTAAGCTAATCCCAGAACTAAAAAAATGGTACAACAGACGCTTTGGCGAGATAAACTATTATACCAAGCAAATGCTTTCTGGACACGGGTACTTTCGTAAGCACCTCTTCAACATGGGGAAAGCCGAATGCCCCAAATGTATCTACTGCGACGAGCTCACAGACGATGCGAACCACACCTTCTTCTGGTGTAGAAGATGGCAAGAAGCACGTAGTACCATAGAAGAAAGACTGGGTCAACTCTCAGCGGAAAACATCGTCGAGAAAATGTTAAGCACCGAAGAAAACTGGCAGTGCATTGCTTCGTTCGTAGAATATGTACTACGACGGAAAAAGCGGGACCTGGACGCAGGAGCAACGTTGGACACGCGTTGGGAGACGGTTCCACAATGGTGGGGATGTTTTTAGTGCATGAGAGCGGTACATACCATCGATGTGACGACATCTTTGATGATGCGGTTTACGCATTTTTTACCCCTTCGCCCGCATAAACAAAAAAAAAAAAATTATTATTATTATTAGTATTAGTACGCCTATGTTGATACTATGAACCCCTTCTTATTTCTACAGGTGATTTTTAATATAAAAAAAAATGAATGCTTGAAATGTGACAATAAAAAGTTAGAAATACTTTGTTATTGAATTAAAGAAAATTTCTCACTTGTGGATTTTTTCAAAGAAACTATTTAAAATTGCAGTGCTCGTTTAATTCTTAAAGATATCATCCTATATTACATTTTTATCATGTTATACATGTAAATAATATATAAAACTATACAATTATTTTGAAACACAAGTTACTTGGAAATAAGATATATTATCATTGTAACGGATTGTGATACATAAGATTACCAATCAGAGTGGCTTTTCTTCCAGCTAATGCGAATACATTTAGCCACGGCTAAATGTAGCCATGCCACGCCTACCCAATGACTCCCACAAAAAAAAATTATGCAGTTATCTTTAGAATGCCCATATTATCCCTAGACATATCTACAACATTAATATTTGGGAAGGAAAGGGTTAATATTTAGCTATTCAAATCCGCGACCTAAATTCAAGTTCTTACAACACAACACAAGAAGTCGACATCTATGAACAAAATGTCAAAATACATCATTACTATATAAAAAATACAAAATTATTTCCAATAAACTGGAAGAAAATGATCCTGCCAGATTAAAATGCATGAATTATTTTAATTTTAATTACTTTTGTAATAGTTGTTTATAAAAATGTATGTGGTAGCCAAATACCTACCCTGGGAGGGAAAGGGTTAAGTATACGAATGTAATTAAATGATGACATATATATTTTATAATTTTGTGCAATAAATTTTAATAAATCACAATGCAAAGGCTCATGCCTTGAAATCTTGAGTGTTATGAAAGTTTATTTCTCAGATTTGAATTTTATTCATGTCCTAGCGTATACTCTACTGGACAACAGAATCAAACTTAACTTTGTGTTATGCGCGTTAAGGAAAATCTAATCGCTGTAAAATATTGTTTGGCCTAAGACCCGAACTCTTCAACTCCCCGTTGATTGGCCGTATCAACTCTGGTTGGTATACAAATTAAGGCCGAAAAGCTACCTATATAAAATGATTCAAATCTTCGATTAAGTGAAATTAAAATTTGGCGAGAAGGTGATTTCGGGTAAAGGACATGTCAACTGGCCTCTGATTTAACGAATCCCCCAGGGGTCACAAAATTTATTACCTTATGCGGATAAACCCGAACTTCGATGTTAGTACCATGACTATCTTTTATTTGAAAGGGCGGGCAAGAAGTGTACTGACATATTAAATGTGGTGGATATTGGTCCCAAGTTGTAAACGTTGAAACGTAAGATGCTAGAGACTATTGAGAGCAAAATATAAACATCCTCTAAAAGAAGATAATTATGGGGACCTGAGGTACCATATATGTACGAGTTTATTCTGCACGTTTGAATTTAATAACAATATCTTGTTTTTGAAAGGAGCGTAAGATCATAAAAAACAAGAAAAAATGTTAGTTAAAAGTGCATAGATTTTTTAATAATCATTTATTTTTAATTAATCTTTGCATTCCAATTAAACTGAATATGAGAAAAAACATGCAATGAGCTTTTTTTAATGAATTTTGACAGCTTGAGCTTTTGTTCGTCGCAGTAATATATAAAAATGGTTCATATATTAACTTAGGCACTGATGGCAAAATGTTGAATTGTTTTTTGCTTATGTGAAAAAAAATATGACAAATGCATTTCCGTTATCAGAAAATCTAGCTTCTCTATGTCTCTATCTCTCGATGCTCTGAGCGTGCTCTCATCAATGCGGCATTTCTTCATATTCTGAGTTTATTTGACTCGCTGAATCAATTATATTTTTTAAAAAAACTGTTCTATATATTGATATGTTTTCGCTCAAAGTGCTTGCTTACTGAATTTTTCACAATTTTGTTTTGCACTTTATTAATGCTGCACTGATTGCCAGTGTTTTAAGTTTTTGTTTACTCGAGAAAAATTTCCTTATTTTTTAAATGGTCTGCTATGGTAAATGTGAAGTCTTTATGTTATTTGTTGCTATAGATGCTCGCCCCGCTTCCCCTACACTGTTAGACAACACGGGCCATCCTGCCCTCGATCACCCAACGCAGGTAAATACTCTTTCTAACTTACCCGTTACTTTTTTTAAAAGCATACAAAATCATTTGAAATTGGAATATGCTTTCAGTTTCTCAATAGACATACATAAAGCTTCTTTCTTTTAAAAAGCACACATTTTATTTATACGGTTGTTGTAAAATTTTTCTTAAGATTTCCTTTTAAGCATTGAATGAGAGAATATATGTACGCATTTGTACGTATATAGAAACAAATTAGTAAGCAGTATTTTTTTTTCCCCATTTTTTTTTTCACAAAACTGAATTAATTATATCATATAACTAGGATGTAAAATATTTTAAATAAAGCGTTGCAATATTGTTATTTTTTTTTGGTCATGTACCCAACGTTTCGCACCTTACTTAAAATGTGTGTTTTTTGTCACTTTTTAGTTTTCTTTTCAAATGCCACATGACACTCTATATACATGTACATACGTGTATGTTCTTATGTATGCACGCATGTATACCGAATACACATCCATACAAGCATCATACACATGCACACACACATGTATATGTATATGTATAGATATGTATATATACACTTAGGTGTTTACATATAAGCCTGCATGTATTTATGTACATATATATATGTATATACATATGTATATAAAGATATATGTGCATATTGATATCTGCATATATAAACATATATGTACATATAAATATATAAACACATACATGTATGCATATATCCATATGTTCTATATATACAGACTTATGTACGCATACATAATATATATTATTCCAATATATTATTCAAATATATATTATACCTATATGTATATAATATTAAAAAAATAAATGTTTGTCTTTGAAAACATATCTGAGGAATAAAGGCACATACATATCTGTATATATATATACATATATTGTTTCATAACTTTAATGTATTTTTCACCTCTTCCCACATTTATATAGCAATTCCTTAGAGTTCTGAATAGTTTTCGAAGATAATGATATTTCTTACAGTATTATTCATTAAAAGTGTTATGTATGTTAATAGTTAGAAAACAGGTTTTGCGTTATTTACAATAAATCATATAATGATTTAAAATTTCAACTGCTCTAATTATTTGACCCATTCTAAATACATAAAAAGTCCTTGCAGCTTTGCTTGAAAATACATTTATGCAAACGTTTTATTAGAAATATTGAATAAACTAGCATCGTTGTAATTTCGCTAATATATTTGGAAACATTTATTTAAATATTCAAAATTCACTTCATTCACATTGACATCGTAAAACATTTATTGAGTTACTAATTTTTTAATATCGACTAATAATTCTCAGGTGATACCAGTGACAGGAGGGACGAACGACGGTGGTAATAATTTCACCCCCTACCAATACCAAAACACATTGCAGCAACAAGACTATGAAAATAAGCATTACCAGCCACACCCAGAGCAACCTCCACAAGTCTCACAATCCTCCGGAGGTGGACTATTTTCGGGGGCGACTAGCTTGATATCTGGTGCTACGCAGGCTGCAACAGGTGGCCTTTTTGGTTCAAAACATAAAACGGATCAAAACGTGACACTTAATACTACGCAGCCGATGCAGCAACAGTCTCAAGCATTTGGTGGAATGTTTGGTGGGGGTAACCAACAACATCACGTACAACAAACGCAACAACAGTTTCAACAACAGCAATCGCAGCAACAACAGAATCAGCAACAAACGGGCCAAGGGCCAGGATTCATATCAAAGTTAAATGAAATGGCTGCTCCCGGAAGCGAAATACTATCCAAAGCCAAAGACTCCTTTTTTGGAAAATTTGGATTTGGAAAATAACCTTCAACATTTATGTATGTTCTTTATATACTTTGTACATAAATTACTGGATTACTTACAATGCAACATTTACGCTAAAATAAAATAATCCGACTAATGAATATCATTTTAATATACATATGCACATATATATATATATATATATATAAATATAAATAAGTAGTAATTGTTTTTATATATATTCCTATATATACGTATATGGGTGCGTATGTGTTTTTCGAACATGCATATAGTTTGATTCAAAACAGTAGGCCAATGGTCACATGCGCAGATAGAATAAGAGAATTAAAATGCATAAGAGTGCACGTCTTCTTTCATTTTTTTTCTCTTTTAAAAGTCATTTTCGTATAATTTTGTGTTGTAAAGTTATCTGTTTTTATTGAATTTTTGTTTGAGCAAACTTAAGCGACCTGTGGCAGTATACCGCCCAATTATTTTGAATTGAACTATGTGAACATATATGAACACAAACATAAAACATATATATTATAATATATTCCTACGTGCATATTACATACACAAAATAATTTGAATTACAAGAATATTGGTCATATTATTAAAAAACTCTGATTGATATAGAAATGTATATAATAAAAATATGTATAAAAGTTAGATAACTAAATAAATAAGTAAAATAAGTAATAAGTAACAATAAATAAATACAAATGCGTATTTTAAGATTTAATATGTTACGCTCATATATGTTATGTATAGTATGCTTTCGTTATTTACGATGTGTACACATATTTATTTATATATATAGCGCATTGTGTTTGTAAAATTTGTCACTACATCTATGTTAATAAAAAAAACTCACTCATTTGTTTGTACATACATAAAATGTAATAAATATGCATTTTTTTCAATAAATAAAAAATGTTGCGTATTAACTCAAAATACAAAAAGACCCATAGCTATGATTTAAGTACAGAAAGAGCCACGAAAACAGAGGTTATTTTCAGATTACAGGACTGAAGTAAACCAGTTGAAAAAGTGAGAGCTCCGGATGTTTGTTGACGTACAGGCATATGATTGGCAGCTACACACAATAATTTAAACGAAAAATCTTAAAACTTCAAAATGTTGTATTCTATCGTTAAATCAAAACTTTAATTTTGTCTTATAAAATTAAAAAGCAACTCGTCGGTAGAAATTTGTTGCCATTGAAGTTCCAAATTTGAAACGAGATTGCCGGTACATATCGCCACCCAAACGTGCTATTAATGGAATTAATTATTTGAATGCACACCCACTAACAATAGCAAGAACAATGAATTCATAAGAAATTATCGCTACTGTGGGATCTTGTGTTCAATAGGACCCTAATTTATCGTCGTCTATTGCAAGAACTGCGTACAGAACTTAGACTTATAAGATTGACTATTTATTGCGTCAGATGTTCAGTGATTGGGACTTAAGTCAAATGAAAGTTGACCCCTAAAATTTGTTCGGTGAAGGTGCTAATTTCTGGTTAAAAGGCCTCATTGAAGCGAAGACAATCCTCAAGAAGTATGCAGGTGCCATTGCATACGGAAAATGCAACCGTATGGTACAAATTTCAGGCCGGTGGCATTTTCATTCCTTATTTTAAACAAAATTTCGGTGAATTTGTTATTATAAAATGGAAAAAATCGTAAGAAAACTCTTCCTGATTACCTGCTGATTTATGTGTAGAAGTAGAGGTTAAAATTTCAAACGTATCGGACAAGCATAACAACTTTTATAAAAATAACTTTTGCGTCGGATGGACAGTCCATAATATACGGTGTCCTTACCTTTTCCAGAGAGACTTTTCCTTTTTATTTTTGTTGTTATTGTTGCTTCCGCGTAGGCGAGTCGCTCAGCTGCCAGGCAGGTATAAAAATCGAGCATGAGGACCGTAAAAAAAACGTTTTAAAATTGTAAGATAATAAAGATTAAGTATACAAAAAAAGAAAAAAATAGAAACTTGTGGGGTGATTTCAAGCAGAAAAACAATCAAACAATAAGTAAAAAGATAATTTATAATAGACAATGTTAACTAGCCAGTTCTTACCTTCTCTAACGAAAAAGAAATATACTCGTATTCTTAAAATACGAATTTCAAAAAGAAACATATTGTATAATCTAGGTGCTACTGAAGTAAAGAACGTTAGAATTTTGTTAGTATTGTGATGCGAAATAATGTCCAGACTCCAGATATTGCTGCGAAGTGAATACGCTGTTTTTTTTTTAACCACATTTCAGAGAGAAACTTTTAAAACTCTATAAAAGTAAAGATGTTTAAGTGGTCGAATTTCAAAGCTGCAAAGAGGGGAAAGCTATGACCACATGCGCCGCTCTTATGTTTTGGGAAAAGATGGAATTAACAAAAATAATCAAAAGAGTGGTACCAAGTACTTAGCCCTGAGGCACACCAATATGCATAGCACGCCAGTTACTGTATGTATCACATGTCTTAATCCTTTGCTTTCTGTCTTTGAGATACGAAGCAAAAAATTCTTACATAAAGCCTCTAAAACCTGCTAAGGACATCTTATTAAGAAGAAGATCATGGTCAACAGTATCAAATGCCTTCGTGATATTTATACACAGAGTTGCGGTCAATTTTTTAGAATCTATACTCCCAACAACGAAGCTACAAAGATTCAAAAGCTCATCTTCTGTTGATCTCCCAGCTCGAAGACATATTGATTAGCACTAAAGAAAGCACTTTTTTCAAGAAAAAGAATAATTTACCCTTTAATTACATTTTCAAAGATCTTAGTGAATATGGGAAGCAGAGAAATCGGCCTATAAATGTTAACATCAATTTTTGTACCTTTTTGAAAATTGGTATAACCTCCGAGTTCTTCAAATTTGAAGGGAAAATACCGTTGTAAGCACTTTTATTGAAAACATGAGCTAATATCTCAACAATATTAAAAGATATTTTGTTCCAAACGGCACTAGAAAAAAAGGCACTAGAAAAGCTATTTACAGGACACGAGTTCCATATTGATAAGATTTAATTTCTTATCCAGATAGGTTGAATAAGATCGTCCTACCTCGTCGTCCTATCGTCTTTTTTTTTAAATAAAAAATAATTTAAAAACCTATTGAAAGACGCTTTAATAGCAAACCGAACTAAATAGTAGCAAATAGTATTTACTTATAAAGAGTTTGTGTTACAGCAATAGAAAGTCCAACGATCAATTTTGATGAATTAATTTAAAATAAAATTAAAGTAAAACTTGAGTTATAAATAAAATAATTTAATTTAATATATTTTTATAATAGCTCTACTCAGTCAATCTCAGTTAACAATCATCTCCAGCCAGCTCGATCCCTGGCTAGCTGCCTCCAGTTCTACACGCTAAAGTGGCTGAGCTTTCCTTTCACTTGCGTGCGCCACCTGAGTCTTGGCCTTCCCCTACTGCGCTGTCCTTGAGGAGCGGATTCGACGACTCTTCGGACCGGAACATTGGTGTCCATGCGCTCTACATGACCCAGCCATCTCAGTCTTTGGATCTTCACTCTTCTGGCTAGGTCCATGTCGCTTTACAGTCCGTAGAGTTCTTTGTTGTATCTCCTCCTCCATTCACCGTCAATGCAGACGGGAACGAAGATCGCCCGAAGAATTTCTCTCTCGAAGCAACCAGGAAAACCCTCATCCATTTTTGATAATGTTGATGCCACTCCACCAGAGAGCAGGACCGGGATCTTTAAGGTCTTATATAGGGTGACTTTTGTCGTCCGAGAGATGGTTTTGCTACTCAATTACCTTCATAACCCAAAGAAACAGCTGTTGGCAAGAGTTATTCTTCACTTGATCTCAGCGCTGGGGTCGTTGTCTCGATTTATAGTGGGGTCTAGGTAGACGAAGTCCTTAACTACCTCAAAGTTGTATCTGTCAAGGGTAACGTTCTGCCCGCAACGTCGGTGTGTTGGTTGTCCTTTTTGCTTGACAGCATATACTTGGTCTTGCCTTCATTGACCGCTAAACCCATTTTCGCCGCTTCCGCCTCAATACTCGCGAAAGCGCTACTGGCATCACGCTGCTTTCTCCCACTTATGTCAATATCGTCGGTGTATGCGAGTAGTTGGACGGATTTTTGAAATATAGTGCCTCTTGTGTTTGCTCGTGAGTTTTGCACTATTCTTTCAAGTACGATGATGAAAAAATCGCATGACAGCGCACCGCCTTGTCTTAATCCTTTCTGGTCATCAAAGGTCTCGGTGAGATCTTTACCGACCTTGATGGAGCAGCGTGCATTCACCATCGTCATCCTGCAAAGACGGACAAGTTTGACAAGGACGCCGAAACTAGACATTGCTCTGTATAGCTCATCTTTATAGATGCTGTCATACGCGGCCTTAAAATCGATGAATAGGTGATGTGTATCGATCTGATGTTAATGGGTCTTCTCAAAGACCACACTACGGCTGTCTAGCTTGTCTCTATAGATGTCTTCATACGCGGTCTTAAAATCGATGAATAGGTGGTGTGTATCGATCTGAAGCTCATGGGTCTTCTATAAGACCACACTACGGCGAATATGTGGTCGATGATGAACTTTCCTGGCCTGAAGCCACACTGATATGGACCTATCAGGTTTTTGACGAACGGCTTCAGGCGTTCATACAAGATCAGAGGTTCAGAGGGTCTCCTTTCTTGAGAATAGGACAAACAATGCTGAGGTTCCATTCAAAGGGCATACTTTCGTCCGACCATATTTTACGGACGGGTTGGTGTGTGCTCCTTACCAGCTCATTGCCTGCAGCATTGTTGCACTTAAGCTTAGATATAGCTACCTTCACTTCATACAGGTCGGAAGGTTCGTCATCGCCGTTATACAGTCTGCAGAAATGGTATTTCCAAATCCTCAGCATCTACTGCGATTCTACTACGATATTCCCTTGTTCATCCCTTGTTCATTGGCAGTGGTCTTCGATGCTTGATGCTGGGGGTATTGGACTTCTTCAGTGAGTACCAATATAACTTCAAGACACCGAGTTCCTCGGGCAGCTATCAACATAGTCGGCAATATAGCACATACCTTGTTTGGTCTTCTTGATTCCGACGACGTAGAAGAGAATCCCGAACCTTCAATTAAGTAAGGCAATGAGGCGTATTTATGGACGATGTTAAAGAACCAGACTTCCATCAGATCAGATCATTGCTCGAATCGAAGAAGCCTCAGAGCAGTCCAAGATCTTCAAAATTTTTACGTCATTGACAATACAACTAATGGTTGTGGCTGCCAACCTGAAACGAATGGAAACGGCAATCCTAAATACATCAACGGACTCACACTTTGGAGCCATCAGCCCGCTTCTGCTGTCTCCAGCTCAATTAAGGGCAGAAATCATAAACATCAAAAATCATCTGCCTTTTTCGTAAAAACTACCGTTTGAACAAAAGGATTTGATTCACTTTTACAAGACCCTAAGAACTCAAGGAGGAGCTACTGACAGTTATCTTATGTTCATCATCAAGATTCCATTGGCCAAACAAGAAGCTTTCAACTTATTTCGGCTAATCCCATTTCCGGCAACGGTCAACAACAAACTCCTCATCATCAACCCGTCTATAGAGGTTCTAGCAATAAATTTTCATCGAGATCAATATTTTGCAATGACGACAGTCGAACTTAAGGAGTGCGTCAAAGGCACGGATACACAGTTCTTCTGCGTCAGCAAAAAGGCAAAATACCACGCTGGTTCCCCGGCATATACCTGTGAATTTAATCTTTCTCACAACAATACAGTACCATCATACGACCTGATACAGCCAAACAACAACATTATATGGACACAATTGGGCAACAGTAACCAGTGGATATTTGGCACTCCCAAAGCTGTTCAACTTACTGCTGTATGTAAAACAGAAGTCAGCCAAATTGAACTTATTAGCTCAGGGCTTCTCTCACTCGAAGATGACTGCATAATGAGAAACGACCTTATAACTATACAAAGCCATCAGATGTCGACCAGCGTTCTGCATTCGTCTTACATGAGCCTTGGAAACCTCTCTTCAATCGCCAACCCCAACCAGGTGCATGCCGCACTTTAATTAATTCCTCCAGCCTTCAAAAACACTTCGTTTGAATGCTCTTCAAGCTCAACTTACAGATCTACAAACCCAAGGATTCCCAGAACTACATGACACAGGATTTGTAAACAGCATTCATCGCAATCTAATTAGTTATCTGGCCCTGATAATATGAATTTCCATCGGAATTACGATCATCTGCAAACTTCGCAGCCGAATGACGACAAATCCAAAGTCCGCACCTGTACCGCAACCTCGAGAAAAATACGCTATCAGTTAAATATGAGGATACTATTAAATGCAATTCCATTCAACGCGGAGAAGAATATTATGAAATACTGTGGGTACAATGAACACCTCACCCAGCAACATAAACAAACAATAGTCAGCAGAAAGGGGACAACAGCCACGCGCTCACCCAGCTCAGCTATAGCATCTTTTAACAACGTGGGGACAAGGATCTCTACCTTGCTGACGCACCGTAGCGTAGCATTGGTTTTTATCTTATTGTTTAAGTAGACTAGTTTAGGTAATCATTTTGTTGTAATTAATCATAAGTATAAAAGAGGCATTCGGCCCAATAATAAATATTATTCGTTCATTGATTGATCAAAGAAAAAGTGTGATCATTTCATATCATTTCATTACATATCGCCCTTTACCAATGAACAAGTTTAAGTTCTTGGCTCAATACTCGTCAAGGATAACTTGCTTATGTGATCTCATTCTCATTCAACATTTTTGGTGACCCCGACGAAGAACATTTTTGGTTCAGATTGTATTATAATAACTTTAACTCATAAATGAATTCAAATGTAAACAAAGAAACGTAACGTAATTACATATTTATAGTACGACACTTTTCAATGTACTTACAAATCATGAATGCAAATTCATGATAATAAACTCGCTCCCTTTGCTGTACCACAAGATAGAAAAGACGTATTTCATTTAAAACCGCATTTTTCCCTCTTAAAAAGGTGAAACCCTTCACACCCCAACAAATGCTCTTTCACAAACTGTTACAAAAATCTCGCGGGAACAGACGTATTGCTGTGACATTAGACTGTGGAAAGGTATTTATATAACAATATACAGTAGAAACCCGATTATCTGAATCAAATAAAACCAGGAGTAATCGATCTATAAAACAAAATTAAACAATATTTAAATTGGAATCAATTTTTATTATGTAATGGGTTTTATATATGTGTTGTTTAGATAAACGAGCTATAACGATAAGGTAATTTATGTTATTTAAACTTTAGATTGGAATTAACTTGTTGTTGATCTTTGACGTAATGAATCACATCTTTTCATTGCGGCTAAGTCCCTGATGCGCTCATGTTGTAATAACTGTATGGGATCCGATTCATCCTGTCTTTCAAACCACATAGCTTCAAAATGACAGCGGGCGTACACGGTCGGAGGCGGGAATAAACTCGTCGCAACATGTTATGTTGCGCCGTAAAAATATTTTTAAATCGGCAATTATAGCAAACTGGACAGCAATTCAACCTTTAATGAGTTTGATGCGCTGTCTGACACCATGCAAAGAATTGTATCCCTGTATCCTCATACTGAAGTCGTTATTACGGGCGATTTCAATATACACAATTCTGGATGGCTTCGACATTCTGGATAGACAACACCCGAAGTACAATGTTGATGTGCTCATCGGACCATTGTGTCATATCAGCTAAATTCTCGTACACTGACCACACAGCTAAAAAAAAAATTCCTAAAAGAACAGTATGACAATAAGAGAAATGCAAGTTTAGGGGACTTAACATTTTCTTTAGAAATTTTAACTGGTCATTATATGTTAATTGGTCGTTCGTCAAAAACATTACCTATAGAAATTCTGCCTCATCCTCCATCCCAACTTCCCATTCTCGGTATGGGTGTCAATGAGAACCTTCGAAGTTGCCAAAAATGCTGCGAACTGTCTAAGTTTCCTCCAGCGATGTAAGAAATATTTCACCCCCTCTGATCTGACTTCAATATATAAGCCTTTCATTCGCCCAAAATTGGAGTACAATGCGCAAATCTGGTCGGGTGCCCCCAAGACATCTTTGCGCCTACTAGATAGGATTCAAAACCGTGCGATAAAGTTTATAGGTGATGCTAATATTACCTAGTCGATTGACACCCTCGACGATCGCTGAAATTGCCAGCTAAGCCGAATAACTCGCTTATGGAATGCCCTGCCGAGCTATTTATTCCCTAGTCATCATAACCTCCAAATATTCAAGACCAACGTACATCGGTACCTCTCTTTCTATTCTCCTTAATTTTCCATCGCCCGCGCTGTGTGCAATCATTTTAAGGGTGCTAATAACCCCATGAGCGCGCCAATTATAAAAAAAAAATTATCAGAATATGGAAAACAGTATTTTACTTACCTTGCACTTTCGACAACGTTAATAGTATCGTTGGGTCGCTCTTGCCTACTTGAAAATTCCACTGGCTCCTACGAGCGCTGTTTATAGACTAAAGTGAGGGCACTTGAAAAGCTTCTAGCTTAAAGACACAACCTTTTATGTAGGCGCCTGAAGCGAAAAGAAAAAAGCATTCTTATCCCGGAAATCATGAATGTTCGCCGTGATGCTGCACAGCCACTCATACAGCTTGCAGCTGGATAAGCAATTGATAAGCTATTTATATTCTCCGTCATACTTTGGGACATTTAAAGGGTGGTTTGTCTATTATTGCACCAAAAAAATAATACACATTCCAAAGAATTTAGCCTCGTTTGCAAATTAAATGCAGACAAAGCTTATGAAGATAGTAGCTGTTTTTAAAACTTATAATAAAAAAAAAGATTTTGCTCATTAATGGCTATCCGCCAGACCTTTGTTTATTCATACATATACTTGTACTTTATGGAGAGCGCTTTGCAGCTTACTGTTGTTTCTTCATTAGTTTAACCCATTTATAAAAGGTATAGCAGTAATGCTTACTCCTGAACTCAAAGTCTACCGACTTTGTTGCCATTTCTTACAGGCTTTCGTTTTTTCCTTTATCATTTCTTTTATCTCAAGCCGTTAGTATTGTTTTTTTTTTTTTTTATTAGAGTTTCCCGCATTATCAAAATAATTGAATATTGATCAGAGGAAAAGTCAAAGCTTTCATCAACTTTCATATAATTGTTAAATATTTCTTTTCAAAACGAAGAAATCGTTAACACAGGCTATTTTTGTTGTATCAGTGGGGCAGTATGTCAGTTTGCCCGTGAAATGGAAGTCCAATTTTGTTTCATACATATTATCTTCACTTTACGTTTCTCTAAGATACATCGTGAGCCGCAGAACGTGTGTTTTGCATTAACCGTAGACCTACGTTAAAAAAGCGACTAATCTTATTGTGTCGTTTTCGACCGTCATATATTTTGAAAGAGAATGGAAACAAAAATGAATACTTTTTACAAAAACTGATTGATTTTATTCATATCTATGGATAATATCAAAAGCAAATATGTATATCTAAATGTTTTCAATACATTTTGGACATACACTAAGGTTATGTATGTTCATACAGAATCTTCGTAACTTGTGGGCAAAATTTCGGCTGCAAGTAGACCGACAATATACTACAAATTTCCTCTCTCGTGTGCAGGTACTTAACACATGTAAATATTTCTAGTTTCAATTGCGTGTGTGAACGTTAGGTAACTCGGTCTCTCGTGTAAAGATACACATCCAGATTCTTAAGAAAATCTGTGTAACCCAGGGGTTAAGGTATTCTAATGCTGCATTTTTGAACAATGTTGCTCCCAGCGTTTGCCTAGCCGTTAAAGAGAGTGTGTTCCAGAGCCTGGTAACATAGATAAAAAAGAGTCGCAAGGAGTTCAGATAATTGTACTCAGGGATAATAAGATGGAGTTTTCGTATCTTTTCAAATAGATAAGAAGGGTTTTTTTTGTAATACTTTTGTGCAAGAAAATGCAACATCTAAGGTCAAGGAATTGTTTGAGAAAACAATCAAGAATAGAGTTATGGGAGCTTGAGGTGTGATCGTGTCAAGGCAGTCCGTACACATAACTTATCAAATCATTAAAGGCGACAAGTAACTTATGTTGCGAAAGGGAATCAAGCTTGCAGTAGACTACAGCGCTGTAGTCAATTAAAGGTAAAAATGGCTTTTTCACAAGTCTGAGCTTTGTGTTAATAGGTGTGAGAACAGAATAGAGCCAAAGTTTGCTCAGCCCAGCATAAATTCGTCCAACAATATAATTTATATGGTCAACAGCGGAAAGTGATCTATTTAATTTGAAACCGAGATTAGTAATCACGGCAACAAAATTAAGTTGTTTGTTATTCAGGAATACTAGTGGTATTCCGTCCGTGTCAGAGCGCCTTTTGGATATAAAAATAAGCTGAGATTTGTTAGGGTTTAGATTCAGTCCATTAGACATTGACCAGTCTTATATTATAGATAAATTCATTCATTTAGTCTGACGACTAGATACTCAATAAACGAATGGGTCTCGAGATATAAATCTGAGCATCGTCTGCATATAAGTGGATATCAGCATTTGAACAGACTTTTGGTAGATCATTTACAAAACAACAGAAGAGAATTGGACCAAGTATAGACCCCTGGGAACTCCTGAAGCCAAACTGCCATATTCCAACGAGGTGCTGTTGTAAACAACTCTCTGATGACAGTTGTTAAGATAATTAAAAATGAGGCGCACCGAGTTTTCACTAAATCCGAAATATAGTCTAAGTTTAAGATATAATACTTTGTGGTAAGGACTATCAAAGGCTTTCGAGAAATCTAGCATGCACAGCATCGTTAAGAAATCCATATCATAGTTAGTCCTTATATCGTCAAGAATTTTGATCAAAGCTATAGCTATGATAATTTCGGAAAAATGACTTGACTATGTTGATTGACGAAGCTTACAATTTGGTTAGCTGGAAATTATTCGAAAACTTTAGAAAAGCAAGGTAAGATGCTCATAGGCCGAAAGTCAGTTGGCAAGGAGGGCTGGGGCTTTTTCGGAAAAGGTTTTACAATGGCCAACTTCCAACAATCAGGAAAATTGGACGTAGCTATGCAAAAAGCTATGAGTGAGGCTACTTTAAATGTGCGGTAGAATAATCTTTACGAAACGTAGAGGTATACCGTCTTCTCCTATAGCATTCGATTTAAGCTTACGTATAATATTTATTATGTCAAGTTCAGACACAATATTAAAATCAAAGTCAAAACTGGTTGTAAGGTCATAATTGGGAGAGAAGCGTGGTTCCGTAGTTGCATTGGAAACAAATGCGTTATTTAGATCATCAATATCTGGTATACTATCTACTATTGTCTTCTTTCCAACCCCAATCCATAGCTTTTAGAGCTTTGTTCAGACCTTAATTTAGGTTAAAAGTATTGTTTCTTAGCTCTTCTAGTAATGGAGGTGGAGTTGTTACTCGCACGACAAAATATGTCCCAATTCGGGATTGTTGGCCTTAACCTCCATTTAGAGTAAAGTTTGTTTCGAATCTTTATGGCTTGGTGGACTTCATGTGCGAACCATGGGCATTTGATATTTTGTATTACAACCGTTTTTAAGGGAACATGTCTATTAAAGTGGTCTAATACTGATGTCTGCAGAAGATTTACTTTGTCATTTATATTTGGGGTGTAATAATAATTGAGCCATGGAATGAGACCAGCATCGAATTGCAGTGCTTCATTATTTATTCTTGAAAAGTCTTTAAATTGAGAAGAAGGGGGACGATTTAACTCAACATTATATGTGCATTAGATTAAGTCGTGGTCGGACAGATCAGCAAGAGATAATTGGTCTACAAGCAAAACATTAGATCGGTTTGAAACGTTTACAACGTCAAGAAAGCTTGGAGGGTTATTATGTGAAAAGCGGTTAGCAAATGAATTCACTACTGATAGTCCAGAGCCAGCCGTAAAATCAAACAGTTGATATGACTTGCTGTCGTTTTTTAAAAGATCTGCATTTAGATCAACTCAGATAATTATGTGCTCGTAGGTTGCAGTAAACTCATGTATTGCAGAAAATAACTTTATATCTTAATGACTTACTACAGTATACTGCAACCCCTCCGCCGATAGTAGTAGTAACCCTGTCGTTTGGTATTAGCTTATACCCAGGGATCGCGAAAAGCTTCTCTTTTGCTAAATCATTTATATCCATATCAAACCATGTCTCCGTATCACAAATCAAATCTACTTTCGCATCGTCGAGAAGGTAATTCAAGTACTCAAGTTTACTTAAACTTAGGCTACGTGCGTTTAGGTAGCATACTTTTAGCCCATTCTGTGCATTCGATAAGATTTTGATCATCGACCGACTCGCGACACCACTCACATTACCAGACTTAGAAAAATTATTGAATACCATTTAAACGCATGGTAGTGTAGATAACACACAGTGACGCGTAGAGAACATATAAACACACAACAGTAACAACTGCAGAAAATAAAAGTGTAAATAGAAAAACAAATAGAAATATTAGGTGAGACATTTAGAAAAGAAGGATATAGAAAGAAAAATGAATAAATGGGAAAGGAAAATAAGAGTAAATGTGAAAAAGAAGGCATTGGAAGGAGAGAGTAAGGTTAAACAAAGTTTATGGATACTATGAACATAATGTAATTAATACATTAATATTAAGAGGACTGGTTTGAAGTACTGAATTATGAGCGAATGACTGTTTCCCTTGTTGACCTCTGAGTTGTTACATCCTTGTCGTGCTGCTTACAGGCATTGACAACTTAGTTAAACTTGACAAGACTGTCAATAATTATAATTTTCAAATTTGAAGTTTCTGTGGTTTTAACAACAACGGCTCCTCTTGTCGAGAATACAGAGAAAGTCTGTTTTGCTTGCTTGTTTTTTATTGCGCATCGCATGGTAAGTCGATTTTTTAAAGTTAGACTCTCATGTGAAATAAGAGATTGCTGCTTAGATGCATATCCTAGGTCTTGTGATGAGACCTAGGTGTGTTCTTCTATACAACGACATGGCTTTAATTACCGATATTTTTTCATAAGTCGAGAAGAATTTTACGATGACCACCGTGTCTGACTTAGTTTTAACTCGAAAAATTTGACTGATGGAAGGTGGTTCGCAGTTTCATATGGAGCATATATTGTTGAACACAGTTTTTAAATTTTCATCAGAAAGATCGTCGATGTTTCGTTCTTCTGGCATTTTCAGTAGCACTTGCTCTTGTTGTTGTATTTTTAATGATTGGACTTCCATCTGCAAGTGACTGATGGAACTCGAAAATTCATCAAATGCAGTAGCTCGATTTATTACTTCAGCTACTCCCTTTTCAACGGATGTGATTTTTCCAGTTAGATCATTAAAAAGTGAGAGATCATATCTCTGAACACCCAAAAAAGTTCCTTGGTTGCATACTGCAACAATATTTAATGCAAGAAATTGAATTTCTTTATATTAAATTATTAGCAAAAACTCACAGTCCTTTAACAAGCTTATCTTTAATCGTTCCGTAAGAAATCTTTGTATCGTTCAACATCGTCACCAATGTTTTAATTCCTCGCTGTCAACCTATGGAACTCACTCCCACCGCGAATCAAATTAATATCTTGTTAGAGTAAAACTCAGTCTTCAATAGTTAAATACAGAATGACTATTTATTCAATGTCAGGAAATAGGATGACAAAATTGTTATAGATTAAGGAATTCGAAAGAATCTGTGTAGATGTAATCAGTATGCTTTCAACGCTAGCTTTAAGATAAATGATTTTTAGTATATAAGCTAAAGTAACAACATCTATTGAAAGTTTACGTATTTCAAAATTGATAATTCAACACTTCCCCTAAATTGCAAAATGATAAGCCTAGTTTTTTGACATGTATAATGTGCTTAGTTGCCGGAAGTCCCTTAGTCAATATATCCGCTGTGATGTGATCAGTATCAATGTATTTCAAATTGACACCACCCCTCTGTACAGCCTCCCGAACGAAATGATGTCTTATATCGATGTGTTTGGTGCGAGAATGCTGTACTGGAATTTTTTCAATGGATTGAGCGCTTTTATTGTCGTTACAATTAATAACCCTCTTGTCATCTCTAAAATGAATTTCATTTTAGAATTTTGTAATATACATCGCCTCTTCAACGAAAACGGAATGATAATGCCATCGTTCTGTGCTTCTTTGACTCCCAAGACATAGCCGCTCCACCAAGCTTAAAAACATATCCATTGTGTGACCGCCTGCCGTCCGCGTTTCCACCCTAATCTGAGTCCGCATATCCAACAACATCGTTGCCTGTTTTTTTATATTGTATACGAGTATCTTTAAACTCTCTTGGATGTTGTCCTATCGGATTCGCCGTAGTCTTTATTGAACTGGCTCAGAAAACTGATCGCATGTGATACATCAGGCCTAGTAGTCACTGCTAAATATAGTAAAAAACCAATTAATTTCTGATAAGGTAACTTACTCATAGTGCTCCTTTCATTTTCAGTACTTGGACACATTTAGTTAGACAGCTTAGTGTAAGGACAGACCCAGAAAAAGTCGAAGTAGTGAAAAATTGGCTAGTCCCTAGAGACGAACACCAACTGAGAAGCTTTTTGGGACTCGCTACCTACTACAGGCGGTTTGTGAAGGATTTTGCTGGGATCGCAAAAAGTTGGCATAAACTAACAGAAGAGGGAAAACATACTAGCGTACCCTACTCCAGGAAAAACATTTATTGTGGATGCAGATGCCAGTAACGTCGGAATTGAAGCTGTCCTTTCACAGATACATGACGGGCGAGAGAAAGTAGTTACCTACTTTAGTAACGTGCTCTCTTGGTCTTGGCAACAAAGCATTTCCATAAGTACCTGTAGGGACGAAAATTCATTCTTCGCACAGACCATGCGTCTCTGAAGTGGTTGCTGCAATTTAAAAATCCTGAAGGACAAGTCGCAAGGTGGATTGAACGACTCCAGATGTTCGACTACGAGATACAGCATCGAAAGGGAAGCCTTCACTCTAATGCGGATGCTCTGTCTCGGCGACCTTGCAAATCTGATTGCAAACATTGCGCACGACAAGAAGAAAAAGATGCGGTATCCACTCAACGACTAAGAGCTGAGCCCACTGACGGTTGGAATGAAAGTGAAATGCGAAATGCCCAAAAAGAAGATCCGGATATCGAGCCAATACTCGGCTGGAAAGAACATGAAGAAAAACCAGATTGGCAGGAAATATCCAATAAAAGTCCCGAACTGAAGGCATACTGGGCACAGTGGGACTCGCTTCATGTTCAAGATGGTGTTTTGAGGCGAAGGTGAGAATGCTCGGATGGAAAGTCGTTTGTGATGCAGCTCGTTGTGCCAAGTTCGAAAGTCAATGACGTGCTAGGGGAACTGCACGATGGAGGATCCGGAGGCCACCTGGGAGTGAATAAGACGATAGAAAGGGTGAGAGAACGTTTTTATTGGGTGCACGATAAGGACGATGTAGAAAATAAAGAAAAGTAAAGGCCCGAGGCTTAAAACTCAAGGCAGAATGCAGCAATACAACGTTGGAGCACCCTTCGAGAGAATCGCAGTTGACATCGCAGGACCGTTTCCTGAAACCGAAAAGGGAAATCGCTACATTCTTGCTGTTATGGAATAATTCAGTAAGGGGCCTGAGGCTTTCGCTATCCCTAACCAGGAAGCCAAAACCGTGATTGAGCAGATCGTTTACAATTGGGTGAGCAGATTCGGCGTACCGATGGAATTGCACTCGGATCAAGGGCGCAGCTTCGAGTCCAAGTTTTCCAAGGGATGTGCGTGCTACTGTGGATTAAAAAGACGAGAACAACACTGCTCCACTCACAATCGGACGGGATGGTAGAACGCTTCAACAGAACCTTGAAGGAACACCTATCAAAGGTCGTTGGGCGTTGGGGACAAGCAATACGATTGTTATGGGCAAATTCCAATGTTTCTGTTAGCCTATCGGAGTGCAGTACACAACACCACAGGTCACACTCCATCGGAAATCCTTTTCGGTCGAACAGTCCGGTTACCTAGTGAATCGTTGTTTGGATCACCGCGGCTGAAGAGAACAGAAATTAAGACGACTATGTCGCAGACCTCAGACAGATTATTAGGGACGTGCAGCAAAGAACTAGGGATAAGACCAAGATAGCCAGTGACCGCATGAAAACGAGGTATGGTGTCAAGGCGACCACAACGGGATTCCAGGAAGGAGATCTAGTGTGGCTCTATAGCCCTCATAGACGGAAAGACGTATCAAGAAATAACAGCAAGACTTGGAAGGACCATATAAAATCGTAAAATGCATCAACGATGGTGTCTATCGCATTCAACGAGGAAGAGACAAGATAAAAGTGGTTCATGTGGATCGAATACATCGCTATATTGGGTAGAATGTCGAAGAGTTTGTTCGGGACGAACAAGTTTAAGAGGGGGATATTGTGGTATATATGTGATTAAATCAAGAATCTAGTATTGCAGAACCTTAGGATCGTACAAACTCTCCACGTTGGAGAGTTCAGTTATTACCCCAGTTTCAAACCAGAAGTTATGAGAAAGAACTAGAACCCAACAAATGTGGTATAAATACAGGATGAGAAACTGCGGACAATAAGTTGATTTTTGGAAAGCGATAGAGAAGGAGCTAAGTCTTAATAGTGAAAGATAAGAGATTTTAATTGTGAAATAGTATTGAGATCGTTTCCGAATTAATTGAAAGTTGTTTTTAAATAATAATAAATAGAGTGTTTTAAAACAGAATAAGGTTTTATCATTTCGAACCCTAGCCGAAATTTTACAATACTAAAAAAAATTCTTTAATGCTAGCTTAAAACTACTAACTTATAGTAACTTACTGGCCCCACACAGGCACTCTAAGCTACTCTTAATTCGTATATCTATGTCTTGCGACTTCATTTACATTTTATTTCGGATATTTATTTCTATACTTAAGGCTAAGAAAAAAATTGTTAACAAAAACTTAGCATATGGACAGCGTTTTTTATTTTTTATAAAAACTTAATGTCTTACTTAAAATAAACCTTAGTCTACCTAAACTACATACACAATACACTCATATCCACACCTAGACATTATACAAAATTAGATACATAGACCAGTATATAAATTTCCATGTATTAATATATATATATACCTATATTTAAATGCTAACTTAAACCTATATAAGCTGGCCATCTCTATATACAGAGCAAATAGATTGGTCAGCTCTGCCTCATTAGTGAGGATCTGGAATTGACGGAGACGACGACGAAACATCTTCTCCAACAGAAATGCAGGTGCAGCCGAATGACATCCATCTTATCGCGATTCTCCACCGCCCTACTTAACCTGAGACGATCCACACTGCCATGTGTGACGTCTCTGTTGTAGTTCAGTCGCCTGCTCCCAGCTGTCCGAGCGACATGGAAGATTAACGGGACCGCTGATCTATCCTGGATCAACCCTATCTGATCAAAGTAGAGGAATCCTTCCGGTGGAACGAAGCCGTTCGAGCGCACACTCTCGTGATAAAGGTAATTGGGGTAGTAAGCCCGGGATATCAGGTTATTCGTCGAGGCCATTGCTCTTGCAGTGTGCCTCAGAGTCAGCTTAATTACGAAGTTGTCCGCTCGTATTATGTTCTCCATGTTGCAAAGGACCTCATTAGGATAAAAATTGTTGGTCTCCGACTCTGGTGCTCTGTACAAGCGATTCCAAGCCCTTTCAAACACGTGAATCTTTTGCATTAAGCTTGCTCGTACATTGAATCACACGGGACACCCAAATACCAGCATGGGCCTGAAAACGGCCATCCCGAGGAATCTGACTACATTTCGAAAGGCAAGAGGCTGTCCGTATTGTCCAATGATCGAGAACTTTCGCCAAACTTTTTCTGGTATCCCTAGAGGCTCCAGACAACGTCGTCCTAAAAAGAATGCTTTTGCGATGACTGGAAGTTGAAAATCAACGTCTTATCTTATCGAAGTCACGCTGTAAGAAAGTATTAATGATTTCGATTTTTGGACCTGTGCTGTAAGCTATCAAGTCATCTGCGTACGCATTGGTATGGGGAAGTGAACCTATTAAGTCGTCTGTATAAATGTTGAATAGGATCGGGGAATTTACCGCGCCTTGCTGAAGACCGTTTTTAATTTTAAATATTCCAACTTCACATAACCAGTTTTCACGATGAACTGTCTGTTGGTTGACATATTATAAAGAATGTAAAAGAGTGGTTTACTGATCCCCAGACTAGCCAGCTTGTAGAAAAGACCCTCTTATCATACAATGTGGACGGCCATCTGCAAGTCAACTAGGCAGGTACCAGTACATTGGTTTTTGCCTTTATTCCATTGGATATCGGACACCAGTTTAGACGTGGCATGTGAGATAGCATGTCCTGCCTTAAAACCGAATTGATTATCCAGAACTATATGTTTGTCTTCAACCCACCTACTCAGGGCTCTATTGACTACTTTTTCGAACACCGTACTGATATTCGGAAGGGGACTTATCGACCGGATTGGATATATACTTTCCCTTTTTAGGGATAGGTTGAACCACCGCCGTTTTCCTATGCGCTGGATAGTGTGCATTATTCATTGCATTATTAAACAGGGTGATATAAATGTCCACCGCTTCTAGAGGAAGATGTCGAAGCACGATTTCGATACCATTGGTCCCCACTGATCGCTCTCTCTGGTAATGGCATTATTTGCCATATTTTCGTCGCTGAACCGGGTGAAACCAGAGCCCGCGGATCGCCAGTTCTCTACTTCATTTCGAATATAGAAGTAGTGCACCCAGACGCGATTGTTTAGGTCATAATTAGGGCCAATGATATCAGTGGCCTTGTATACTTCTTGGATAGTCGCCCCTATGGCCTCAACCTTCTCCTGTGGATCCTCGATCGTTTGATTTTTTCTCCGAAAAAGTTTATTTATTTGCGGGAACATGTTCGGATTGCTGGTGTTTACAGCCCGAACCTTGTTGTTCCAGTACAAACTTACAGAAATTATGTAATTCTCTGTAATTAATGTTTGAAAATCGACGACTGTCTGTCAGTTAACTGTCTGTACAAGTTTTTTGAGTCTTGACAGAAGTCCACTTTTCTGTCGGTGCAGTGCGTCGATAGTAGGATTGCGGAACAGGTCTTCGTTAGTCGTACATCGATACCGCGGTATTGTAGTGTACATAGTTTGTTTAGCTGTCTCGTCCATTCGTTTTAGGTACTTGTCGATCTTCTCGTTTGACAAATTTCTATTGGACGAAGGGTGGAGGGTGTTCGAAGAGAGTGCTCTGGTCAAGGTTGAGGAGAAGCGTGTCCATCGAATCTTACTCTAGTTGTAAGAATATCTTTGGACCGCAATGGTAACTGTCATACACGAATGTGCGCAGACAGTTAAGAGTTTGTAAGTTCGTACCTGTCAGTCGTATACGTTCATCGTATAGCAGTAGATCCAAATAACACCCGCCTCTGGGAAATGACGGGTTATCCGTCGCTTTAAGACCGAGTCCGTACATAACATTGTGCAGACCCCATCAATTGAGTAGTAGGTTCCCTCTAGTATTTGGAAAATTATTTCCCCAATCTCTGTGTTTGGCGTTGAAATCCCAGCCGATTATAAAAAAATTTCCCCCGATTTCAGTCTCAGAAGTCGAAAAAGCGTGTAGTAAATAAAGTGATTGGGAAGCCTCAGGTCGCTTGCTGTACCGTAGCCCTCCTACCTGACGCCATTTGAACGTAGGAGATCTCGGACGTGACGGTTGGTGTTTGAAACTTAACAGGTGAAAGTTTGACCTCCACTTTCCGTTGCCGAGCCAGTTTTGTTTTTTTTAATGTCAGCGAACTTAGGAACTTAGTCCATAAACGCATTATATAACGCCTTCGCTCTTTTTTAATTTTTTGCAGTGAACCACCTGATAGTCTAGGATATTGATACTCCGTAGGCTATCTAGACGACTTTCGGGACTTTCGGCAGACCCCGTTTCTCCCGCCTGGCTTTAGCTGTGGTAAATGGCCTTACCCCCACAAATTTGAGTCCTTCGCACTCCTTCTCTTTGAGCAGTTCCAGGATCTCCTCCGGGTCAGAAGACGATTCCAACCCATTCAGCAGCATCGATTGCCGCTTTTCACACTTTGGTGTGAATGAGAAGTGCTCCGTGATCCTTTCTTTTAAGAGCTCTTTCACTTTCACTGTATTACGGTGAATGGCACGGCGATCGTTCCTCAATCTCTTTATGTTAAAATAGTTACCAATGACCAACTTACACAGGTCCTTGGTTGCATTTACCTCTAATCTATAGGTGTTGAAAAGAGGAACCTTCTCCTTCTGCTGTTGCAGCTGCTGTGGTTTCAGCTGGTGCTCTTTTTGCAGCTGTTACCGTTTCTGCAGCTGCTGTTGTTCCTGCTTCTGCTGTTGTTTCTGCTGCTACTGTTTTGTTTGCTGCAGTTGTTGTTTCTACTGCTGCTGGTTTTGTTGTTGCTGCAGTTGTTATTTTTGCTCGTGCTGCTTGTGTTGTTGGGAGCTTTCCGCTTCTAATTGCTCCCTTTCCCTTCGTGCAGTTTGTTTTTGCTTAATAGGAAGCACTTTTCCTTTCAGCTTTTGTACGCTGCAGTTAATATCTTTTATGATTTCAACCCCATTCTATGATTCAGAGAGGCAAAGTCGTTGTTGCCCCCCTCATAATAGACGTCATCAGAGATGTACATCAACGTATCATCTGTCTGTTTTTGGTTTTGTTGTGTTGCTTTTGCTGTTTCAGCTGTTAAAGCGGTACTTATTTATATTTTTGTTAAATTAGGAGCGGTTTTCAACCTCCTCCTCCTTTTGATGGCCTTCGTCACGGCACCGCCCGTTATGGGAAGAGCGGAGCGCCCTCCATCATCCATCGCGTGATTTCTTTGTTACGAGTACTTGTTAGTTTTGTTTGTATATTTACACAATTTGCAAAAAAAACAACAGAAAAAAGGAAGTTCCAAGATTGGCCTGGGATCGAACTCGTGTCCCACGATCTGATGACCGACGCCGCATTCATTTCATTTTCGTTTTAAATGCATTTTTATTTCATTAATTCATTGATTCTTACATGCTAGACAAAAAACGCTTAAAAATTAGCTTAAGTAACCTAAACCTATCTTATTGTAATATAATTCTTAATCTAAAAGTCTTTCGACGTTCCTAACAGTACTCGTACTTTCTTTTATTTCATTAATTTTAGACTAAAACTAAGAAAATAAATTTTATAAAGTAAAAAACTTAGTGAATGGACTTTTTTTTTTTTTCTCTTTTTATAAAACTTATAAACTAAAACTTACAGACTACCTAAAAAATAAATCGTAAGCCTACTTAACCTACTTAAGCTAACTTATTGTATAGTTTAAGTACTATTTCTTTTTTTTGGTGTGGATTACCACTTTTATTAGAAGATGTTACCCATCTCTGTTGTTTTTTAATTTTTTTTGTTTTTTTTTTTTCAGTTTTTATAACTTTTATTTCTTTTTTAATTTTTTTGTTTTTATCATTTTTACTCTTAAAACTACCTTAACCCTACCTACCCTATGTAAGCCGGCCACGGCTAAGAAAAATTAGGCTGACCAACTCTGCTCCCCAATGGAGCTACCCTGCACTAAAGGTATTCGACGATGGAGCTTCCCCTTCTTCTGCAAGCCACCAAAATTGTAGGTGCTGCCGAGCAACATCCCTCATGTCGCGACTCCCTACCACCCTACTAAGCCGGAGACGCTCCGCACTGCCGTGTGCGACGTCTCTGTCGTAGTTGAGTCGCCTGTCCGCAGCTGTTCGAGCGACGTGGAAGATTAACGACACCGCTAATCTATCCTGGATCAGACCTTGTTTGTCGAGGTAGAGGAACGCTTCTGGAGGAATAAAGCCGTCAAAGCGAACTCTCTCGTGATACACATAATTGGGGTAGTAAGCCCCAGATATCAGGTTGTTCGACGAGGTCATTGCTCTTGCAATGTGCCTTCGAATCAACTTAATAACAAAATTGTCCACTCGTATTAGGTTCGCCCTATTGTACAAGACCTCATTAGGATAGAATTTTATGTACTCAGACTCTGGTGTTCTGTACAAGCGAAGACAAGCCCTAAGGCAAGCCCTCTCAAACACACGAATCTTTTCCAAAAGACTTGCTCTCACGTTGAACCACAAGGGACAACCAAATGTAAGCATAGGCCGAATAAGGGCCATCTAGCAAATCACCTTTACCCTCGCATCGAGTTGTCTGCTATAAAACAGTCTCTTTGTAAGGGCAAAAGCAACTCTGGCTCTGGCCAGAGCAACATCTATATGTTTGTTAAAATGCAGATATTAATCTAGCCAGATCCCAAGGTATCTGACTACATTTCGACAAACAAGTGGCTGCCCGTGTTGTCCCACGATCTGAAACTTTCGCCAATTCTTTCTGGTATCCGCAGAGGCCCCATACAAAGGCGTCCTAAACAGAATGGTTTCCGACTTCTGAAAGTTGATCTTCAACTTCCAGTCGTCGCAATATTGTTTAATTTTATCGAAGTCACGTTGCAAAAGAATGTTTATAACCTCAATCTTTGGACCTGATCTGTACGCGATTAAGTCGTCTGCGTACGCTATGGCATGGTGAAGTGAGCCTATCAGATCGCTTGTGTAAATGTTGAAAAGGATTGGCGAATTGACCGCATCTTGTTGCAGACCGTTTTTAATGTTGAATGTACCAGTAGAAGTCACATCATCACCATTTTTCATGATGAACTGTCTATCTGTGAGCATATTGAAAAAAATATACAGCAGTGTTTACTAATGCCCAGTCTGTCCAACTTGTAGAAGAGTCCCTCTAACTATACGGTATCGAAAGCCTTCTCCAAGTCAATCAGGCAGGCACCCGTGCACTGTTTCTTGGCTTTGTTCCATTGGACATCAGAAACCACTTTAGACGCGGCATGAATAACATCATGCCCCGCCTTGAAACCGAATTGATTATGCGGAACTATTTTTCTGTCCTCAACCCACTTTGTCAGGACTCTATTGATAACTTTTTCGAAAACCTTACTGATATTTGGAAGGAGACTGATCGATCGTAGATTCGCCGAATTGGAGGTGTCTTTACTCTTTTGAGGATGGGATGTACCACCGCAGTTTTCCAATGCGCTGGATAATGTGCATTATTCATTGCATTGTTGTTCCCTTTCATTGGCGGCGACATTATTTGCCATCTTCTCGTCACTGAACTGGGTGAAACCCGAGTGCTCGATTCGCCAATTCACTATTTTATTTCGAAGGTAGAAATTGTGCAAAGGGACTCGATTTTCCAGGTCGTGGTTGGGACCAATGATGTCATTTGTCTTGTACACTTCCTGGAAAGTCGCTCTTATAGCCTCGACCTTCTCCTGCGGATCTTCGATCACAAAGAAGTTGTCATCATCAACAGCTTCATTTGGATCTATGCCTGCTGTTGAGAGTATGCGTTCGTTGTCAGTCGTTCGGGCGAATTTTAGACATGAAAGGTCGTTTTGATCTTTCCTACGAAATATTTTGTTTATTTGCGGGAACATATTCGGGTTGCTGGTGTTTACAGCCTGAATTTTGTTGTTCCAATACAAACTTACAGAAGCCCTGTAATTTTCTTTTATTAGTGTTTGGAGGTTTTTGATCGACGACTTTAATGTCAAAATCTCCGGGTTGTGTCTGTCAATAAACTGTCTGTACAAGGTCTTCAGTCTTGAGAGTAGTCTACTTTTATGTCGGTGCAGTGCGTCTATAGTTGAATTACGGAACAAGTCTTCGTTGTCGGTGTATTGATACCGAGGTATCGTTTTGTCCATAGTCCGTTTAATTGTCTCGTCCATTAGTTTTAGATTCCTGTCAATCTCCTCGTTTGACAGATTTCTGTTGGACGGTGGGTAGAGCGAATTCGAGGAGAGTGCTCTAGTCAATATCCTGGAGAAGTGTGTCCAACGCACTCTACTATAGTTGTAGGAATGCTTTTGAACATACTCATCCAATTCCGTATTTTCGTTCGGAACGGTTATTTCGGTACTAAGACCGCAATGGTCACAGTCATACACGAAAGTGCGAAGACAGTTTACAGTTTCTTGGTTCGTACCTGTCAGTTGTATTCGTGTGTCGAACAGCAGAAGATCCAAATAGGAGCCGTGTCTAGGAAACGACGGACTATCCGTAGCCTTAAGGCCGAGTCGATACATCACACTGTGTTGACCTCACCAATCAAAAAGCAGGTTCACTATACTGTATGGTGTATTATTTCCCCAATCGTTATTATTGGCGTTGAAATCTCCGCCGATAATGAAGTAGTTTTCCTCCAATCCCAGTCTCAGAAATCGAAAAAGTGTCTCCAGCTCTGAGATGAATAGGTTGGATTGAGTAGCCTTAGATGCATGAACTGACACCATGTATAACCGCTTTCCACTACGGAGAGGGATATAAATGATGCATGCTTCTAGCACCTGAAACTTACGTACTACACGACTGTATACTCTTTTAAAACGTATACCTTTTCTTACGAAGATTGCAACGCCTCCTCCTTGTATGGAGTTGGGTCGATTTCTTCGCATGATTTTATACCTTCTGTGCCTCATTTTGTGTCTTTTGGTTAGCTTAGTTTCGCTAACCAAAAGCACATCAGGGGCTTGGTCTTTAAGCAACTTAAACAGTGTGTCTCTTCGCTCAATCCTAATCAGTGAATAAACATTCACTGCAAGGACCGTCAGGGTTTGCTCCGCCATGTACATACCCATTACGACTGAAGGTGCATTAGGCTCGGCAGCAGCGCGTATATTTGAGTAGCTTGCTCGGTAATTTGACGTTGCAGCTGAGCCATCTGCCCCTGGATAGAGAGCAATATAGCTAGCATGACCGACGCCGCTACTTGCTTGGCTACTGAGTCAATTGGCAAAAGTGCAACTAATTAACTTTACGAGAAAACTAAAACACTATTTTTTCTACAGTACGAAAGACCGAAACACGTATATTCTCAGCTTAGATCTGCGAACGACTGACAGCCTCTTACCTCTTTTAATTCCGATGCACTGATTACTAATATCAAGCCCGATTTCGCTTTTCTGTCTTCTGTATCCCAGATTTGAGCTTTTCTTCAATTCACATACGTAGTCCCATGTTTCTATCCAACAATGCCTCCACATGGAGCTTCCATGTGTCAAAGTTGTCCCTTGTAAGTAGCCCAATTTTTACTGATTGGTGATTTGCCATGCCGCAATAATAATATTTACGTTAGATACACAACTTAAGAACCTGAAAACGATGATTCTGATTTTTAATGATTTATTTTTCTCTGTGCCCATAACCGTGTTAGAGTAAAACGCAGTCTTCAATAGTTAAATACAGAATGACTATTTTTTTAATATTAGGACTATAAAATTGTAATAGATTAAGGAATTCAAAAGTATCTGCGTAAATGTAATTAGTGTGCTTTCAATGCTAGCTTTAAGATAAATGATTTTTAGTATAAGCTAAAATAACAACATTTATTGAAAGTTTACATATTTGAAAATTGATTATTCAACATATCTAACTTTAAAAGTGCAGTCCTTCTTCCCTTCTCTTTACTCAGCAATCCAACCCTGAGCCTCAGCCCTCCTCTTTTTCTTGCAATTTCTACCTCATAAGGTACTTATAAGCTCGTTTTTAAATGTCTTTTTCTATCGTAGTTTTTATGTTATTAATGTCTAACCATTTATTTTATAATATTGTTTTAAAGTAATAAGAAAAATATAGATCTTATCGTACAAACCATTTATTTATCAATAAAAGAAAAATGAAATGAAATTAAATATACGTTATAGAAGCTAGGTTGCTTATTTAACAGTCTTTGGAGAGATGTATTTCAAACAACATGGGTTTTTCAAGCAATACGTTTGGGTGTGATAGAACTATTGATAACGTTTGCACTGCGGGATTATTTTCATTTTTCTATACAGAGAATAGGTTTTGATAATCGTGTTGGGAATTGTTTATGTTTTATTTATTTTTGAAGATGCTGGGCAGTATAGAAAATTAACATGAAAAAAGGATGTCCGCGTTTTACTGTAATTTCTTTCCCTTCCGATTTTTGTTTCTCATGCTTATTTATATTTACGGCATTATTGTTAAATTTCTACTTAACTGAAGATTTGTTTTTTTGCACGAATGATTAAGCCCTTTAGCTTCGACATGTATTGACCTTTCCGATTTGTTCTCACAAGTGAGCCATGGAATTTTCCCGGTACTTAATATTCGAGATAGTAAGCGATAACTGTTAGCGTCTCTGACGTTGATTTTCTGTTCGTTCTTGATGCTTGGGATTTCGGATTGAGTAGTTACTCCGCCATTTTTTTCTCTACGATTCTTGGTGATAAATGATTTTGAGTGCAGAATGGCTTTGCATTTCTTACCTGCTCGTTTCTGCAGTATTCATGAGTGTCGCGATATCAGTTCTTTTGATTATACCCTTGGTTGTTTTTGCCTGGGCTTAACGACTTTCTAGGCCTTTCCAGCTTGTGGCGTACACACATTTAAATGTACCTTATCGCTTCTTAATAATAAGAAAAATAAAGAGAAAACAACAATGCGTTTGAGAAATAAAACCTTGAACCATCACTTTTTAGTAACGAACTCAGTATGACACTTTTCTAGCAGCATGTTGCATAGAAAAAAAGAAATCGTCTATATGTGTTCACACCCTTTATTTATATTCCTAAAGTTTTAGTACACAATATGGAATATATAGGCCAAAACCTATATGTTTGCGCTCTTTCTACTTCTAAACTGAGATCACAACAGATCGACCACAACACAGTAAGTGTTATACTAAGTGCTCATTTTAAAATTTTCTCTTCTTCTGAAACATGGTTCTTTCCAGAAGTTTAATTCATACTTCTGTTTTTTGTTATTGTATATGTAAAGTGAAATAAAAAAAAGGATAAAAAAAACGGTGGTTAGCAGTCAATCAGGCAAAATGCAATCATTTGTTCTTATTACAAATATTAATTCGATTTCTTTATTTTGCCAGAAAACTGCGGATAGCCATTGGTAAAGGTTGCTTATACGGTACTTTTGTGTCACAAAGGGGACAGTAACCTGACGGCCCTAACGGAACAAACAGCCCACACTTCACAAAAGCATCCGCAGACTCCTCGATTAAGATTCGATTTGATTAAGAAATGTCAGTTACCAATATTTAAATATTTTTTTACCTTTTATCGTTACGTACCTATGTGCTTAAATTTTACCCTAACTTGCCTTATGACCCTATTATCAAAAAAAGGTCATTCAACTTACTTACTTTACATAAAATCTATTCTAGTATCTATAAATTTAAAGCCCAAGAATACATTTAAATTTTGTTTAATTAATCATTCGATCAATCACTGAAAGCAGGATGGGGATTTGTGCACAAATTTCGACGCTGCAGATGACTTCAAGATCATAAAAAAAAGTGAAACCGGGAGTACAAATTTTGTTTAATTAATCAGTTTTTTGACTTTTTTTTTTAAAAAAACCTTTTATCTTCGATACCCATATCTATGTTATTACCTAAAATTCATATCTACCTTTATTATTACTTATATATTATTATATTTTAATTTAAACATATACAGACATTCGTGTACCTATCAGATTAAATAAATCTTCATTGTGTTTGTCCAGTTGATCTAAAATCTAACATGAGTTCTATTATTTCAAATACATTTCAATTCAATTTTACTTTGAAGGTGTAAATGAATTCCTCTTTGGCATGATTTTTTTTTTGTAGGCCAGGAAATAAGCAGCAAGTACCCGCTCTCCGACGAGCTATCCTTATTCTATTCCACCTTATCTCACCCTGGTTGGTTACTACTATTAACCATCTAAGTAACCATTAATTTATATTATTTACTACAAGCTCTTTTTTTGGTTCTTCACAAAGCATTTCCATTTTAGGAAGCCTTGACCGAAGTTCCTTATTATCCTCATTGAGGCTTTCGATAAAGTCCGTAATTCATGCGACGACATTTTAGGTTTTCTAATATCGCACGTAGTAATATAATTCCTGTTACCTTTGTCCAAACGGGTTCATTAGATGCCATATATATCTCTTCCCAGAATCTGTAGACCCGACTTCCGAAGAGGGCGGATTTTTCAGCAAAGATGGTCTGTCACTTACTATAATAATTAATTTTGTTTTTTCCACTACATGGCTTGAATACTCGACACTTTATTCAGTGGTAGATTTTAGTCGCCTCTTACGAGAGGATTGCCTTCTTTGGGTACATTCGGACGCCTCGTCGGAGGGGGTAGACAGACGATTTTTGTTGAGTCGATGATTGCTGTTCTGCCGCGGGACATTCTGGCGCTGTCTGCTGCTGCTGCACTATCAAACTCATCTGAAGGGGTTTATTTCAAAGCCTTCGTACACTTAATTTGGTTTTGTTGAATTATTCGTGTTAATTTACGTGGGTAGGTGAAAACTCTTCATCGACACTATGTACCCGTAGCTAATAGTAGTGTGAGATTCTTACTTACTAAACAACGCCTCCATTCACTGGTTAACTACGACTAAGTTTCCTTATCAAGGGGCTTACGTATCAAAAATATTTGCATTTGGAAGGTAGCTTTCCAGCAAAAGCACCTGCTATAGGTCTGTATCGTCCAGAATCCGGAGTGTAGCGCTGTTGAAATGTCCATGGAGACGAAAATGGAGTTTCTGAGCAAAGATCGTTATTTCGTCATCGATGGTTTTACCCCAATGTCTATTTGGATATCACTGTTTCTGATGAACCACGAGGCATTTACTATGATTCTCAGTAACTTGTTCTAAAAGGATTGTAGGACGTCTCCATTGCTTCGTTGAGTACAATTGCAAAGTTGTATACCTTACGTCCAAACTGGTGTAGGCACTTGCTTGTTAAAAACAGGCTGTTACACAAGCTTAATTTGGAACCTAACAGGTAGCCTAGGTCATTTCCCAAATTAACTTTATTTACAATTATATTCTAGATTTAGTCCAACTGTAAAGCCATCTCGGCGAATACTCCTAGTACTTGAGAAAAGATACTCGTATGAATAAATCACCCGTAGCCGAAATTACAGTTCACGAACCAGTTCAACAACAAAAAACCTGAGTTTGTAACCTTGTTATTAGCTACACGTCTATGGCGTTTAGTGGCAATTCATCTGTCGATTGGTGAACAAATTTAAACTGTTTTCTTAACATTCCGAGGACGAATGTTTGACATTTGTGAAAATTCATTGCAAAAATTCGCCCCAAACCAACAAAATAGTATTTTTAAAGCACTGTTTAACGAGTACATCCGCTTAATACAGAGCGTATATGAATTGGCTTAGCCTACATCGCTATGATATTGTTGTGATAAACATGTAAATTTCCTTTTAAACGGGTAGCGAACTTGCAAAACAACACGGATATTGTCGAAAAGCTAAATGGAGAGTTGGATCCTGTAACGATTGTTTTGTCGTTATATAATTTAAAAGACCAAGATTCTTGTATCTTCAGTGTTGCAGTTAAACGGTTTTATTGAACAGAAATACAAATATGATGTAGACATATAATGTACTCAAAGATAAAAACTAGTTAAGTGGGTCCTAGGTAGCAGTCATCACACCACTCTTCTCATCATTCTAGGGCATTGATCAGACTAAATAATAAAATCGTGCGGCGCGTGAAATTTCTATCAACAGTCAACCGCTCATTTCATTAGGAATGCTATTAACATATTTACTTAGGACCTATTTAACTGTTTTTTTAGCTATTATTTCATTACATATTTACATAATTACTATCTCTTCTTTCAATAAAACCGTTTAACTTAAAATTGTTGAATTACTTTGTAACCTGTATATCGTAAATTTTATTATAACAAACGTTCAAGAGTACACAGAACTTATAGCTCATTATGTATAAAAGTGTTTCAACAACCACCATCAAAATCAAAAATGTGTCACTCCCTTTTCTTTTTAACTGACATCCGCGTGACATCTCTTTGTATTTTCCAGTCCCTTCACAATGTGTACTACCGACTCACAATAAATATGCTGTGGAATTCTAGATAGCAGCGGATATACTTAAGTAGGTTTTGCGGAACTCAGACATAACAATTTATTTCATTTTCGAGGTACATATTAGTTTTTATTTCGTTACTTAATATTTTCCATTCTATTTAGTTCATTTAGTGCCTCATTATTACAGGGTTTCTTTCCTGTCAATTTGTTGCAGTCTAACTCCTCAATACAGAATCCATCTAAAATCTTTACTCGACTCAGTCGTCCTCAAATAATTTCGAGCCTAAATTCACAACTGCGTGGTCTACAGTTCTGCCTTGCGTTTAATGGACAGTTGAAGCTCATGAAAAAATAAATGGCAAAATCCCTCTCAGTCGTCCCATAATTGAACTTTGCTGGAAACAGTATGGCTTTAGGGTGAATAAGGTGTAAGTCGAAGTCTGTGGGGGAAAACGCTAACAACATATCATTTTTATCCAACCCTATGTCAGAAGGTCCTCGGCGTACTTTAACCTTTTACCTTAACTTGGAGGGTGTACCGATAACGACGTATCATTTTCAGCCACATTACTCGACACGATACGAAATCTTGACTTGGGTGGGGAATCCACGCCTGAGTCCCGTTTCTAAGTTGGCGAAGTTCTTTGCTTTGATAAGATGCCTAGACTTCTATTTTAGTGTACAGACTGTCTAAAGTCTATGATCCGCCATCCACTGTGTTTTACTCTTAAAGCCTTTTCATTTAATACGCGTTACCCATATTAAGGGATTTAAAACAAATATAAAATCCACCATTTCGTACCAGCGTCCATCTTTGATTTGGAATTTTTCGGGACGGACTAGCAGACGCTCTAGACTGCTGCAAAGCAGACATAACCGCCATCTTAGAAATGCGAAGGAGTAGGCCGTACAAAAAGAGTATGAAAAACTGTATACTACGGTGGTTATTATCGGCGGAAAAAACAGCGCCTATTTGGATGCGGAAAGGCAAAAAGTCTTAAGTATCCGACATGTGAACGAGAGCCACCTAGCAATCCGCATCAAGGCTAAATTTACCATCATTAGGTTGATATGCGCACACAGAGGAGAAAGATGACGACACCAAAGATACCTTCTCTGAGCTCTTGCGCAAGACCTACGAGCAATGCCCTTGCCTAGCTATGAAATTGTACTCGGCGATTTTAATGCAAAGCTAGGAAGAGAGGAAAATATAGACTGATTGACCACAATGCGACGGCGTAAGAGACTCCTCCAGAATTATGGATGTCCGAACGTTCTGAGGAACCAACATCGACTCGGACCATTACTTTGTTGTAGCCCAGGTACGGCTGCAGTTATCCCGAATAACGCCACGATAAGCTAGTATTGTGAGAAATTTTGACGTCAGACAGCTACAACAACAGGAGATCGCCAAATCCTTATCCAACCGAGACTACCTTAATCTCTTAAAAGGTCCAATGACGCCAGCATTAAGCATCGGAGACCAATGGCAACACTGCCAAAAGCCAGTAGAGATGATGCTACTGATGTTCTGGGTTTCAGCGAAACCCTTGGCTTGATGACGAATGCCGGCAAGATGCATACAAAGCGGCACTGTATAGGATGACAAGAGCTGCTCATGAGCTCTAAGAGCAGAAGAGGAGAGCTTATTGCTAATGCACCTCTAGTCGAAATGGGTACGAACATAGCGAAGCGAACCCTTAGGTACCTTCCGTTGAATGTGAATTCTCCAATAATGAAAGAAAGAAGAGGTGCACTATTTAAATTGCTCAAAGACTAAGTCCCTAATGTGCTTTTGTACAAAACACTAGAGGAAACCTACTACCTAATAGTGGGGTCAGCAGAGCGTTATGTACCGACCCGGTCTTAAAGTGATGGATAGGCCGTCGTTTTTCAGACACGGTCCCTATCTGGATTTGCTGCTATTCGACACACGTATACAACTAACATGTACGACCCATCATTCTATACCGAAATAACTGTTGAAAGAGTTTGTTCAAAGTTATATTTTTAACTACAGTAGGGTACGTTGGAGGCACTTATCCAGAACATTGACAAGAGCACTTTCCTTGAACTCGCTCCGTCGCCGTCCAGTAGGAATCTGTTAAACGAGATAAGAGATTTAAAAAAAATAACTGGACGACACCATAAAACGAACGATGGGCAGTACTATACCTCGGTATCAACATACCGAAAACGAAGACATATTCCGCAATGCAAGTATTATCGCATAGCACGAACACGCCGGATTCGAAGACTATTTGCACTGGAGCGTTGGTGTCCATCCGCTCTAAATAACCTAGCCATCTCAGCCGTGGGATCTTCACCCACTCGCCGTCAATAGATACGGGACCCAAAATCACTCGAAGAATTTTTCTCTTATAGCCTACGATTTCATTTTCATTCGCAGTCTACTTTCGATAAATTTGAATGTTTTGGTTTTATGATTGAGAAATCTTTTTTCAGCGTTATAGATATTTAGCAATGTGTGATACACGTTAAACGAAGTTTAGCGTTTCTTGTTCGATTTGTAAAAAATCGATTTGTAAAAAATCGAAAAGAAATTTCCCGGATCGAGCATTTTTGCATGTCCTTCAAATTAAAAAATGAAATTTTGTGTAATTTGTGGGGGCAGGCATGCGATATTAAGAGCGAAGGAAAATATTTTGCTTGTCAATATCATTTTTCTTCGGTTTTTATCGACAGAAATATGCATAAAAGGGACGCTGTTCCCTGCTTAAATCTGAATTGTAATTTAAATTTACACTTAAGTTTAGAAAATCTTACATCTTTGCTACCAAAACGCAGGAGGACCTCTAGTAGTTCAAATATTTCTTGCGTTAGATACATAAATTATTATAAAAATGCTGTGCGCATTCTGAATAAAAACTTACTATTATTAGACTTAAAATTCAAAGCTTAAGAAGAAAACTTCGCTCTAGAACTCAAACGCATAACGCTCTGAAACTGGAGGCAGCTAGCCAGGGATCGAGCTGGCTGGAGACGCTTGTTGACTGAGGCCCAGTACCACCCCGGACTGAAGCGCGATTTAAAGAAGAAGAAACATATATCATACGTATACCTATATGTAGTATCTTAATAAATTTTGTGCGACAGGTTTTTATTTGTCCTTTATATATGTATATATATTTATTTAAAAGTAAATATACGCATTTATATATATGTAGTGATCCCGGAGAGGCAAATTACAAATAAAAAGTATTACGCATTTTAGAAACACATTATAGTCTTAATTTAATTATAAGGTAATGAAAATATTATATAATGGTAAGATAAAAGATGTTCAAGATTGAATGTAAATGTAAGATTAATGTAACTTAATATTCAAAACTCGCGCCCGTCGTGGATGTCGTCTTTACGTCGTTCATCTTTCATCTATAATTACAACTCTTGTTTGTCTTCTTCTTCGCCGTCGTTGTTGTTCCATTTCCGATTGGTGATAGTGTGGCGTTGCCAATAGTTACCATCCTACACTCGGCCATCCTGCGTTATGAACCGACCTCGGCTCATCCCTTCTGTCAACTCATCGGGTCTTCGTTTAATTTATTTGTGTTTTTAATACTCGTCTTAGCTGATTTTTGTTACATCTAATGTTCTATATTATCTGGTATCTTGTTTATTTTGCTAAAGCAGGTTTGTATGCGTCTTATTCTAAATGGCTGTTTTCGGTGTCTGTAACGTCCTCCCTGTTTATGACTGGTTGATCGCAGCGCACAACATCTTTTTCATCTTCTTCTTCCGAAGATGATGAGATGATGTACATGTAGTGCGTGGTCCTTTCTGGTTTCCCTCCTGGTTTTCTTCCTTCCTTGCGTCATACCGGTCATATCCAGGAACTTAGGATAAAGCTTTATATTGGCGCCAAATTGAGTTCGTTTTATGGTCACCAAATCCCATATATCATAATTCTTCGGTGGTTTTCATCGCTTGTCGTATGTAGATCTGTTCTCATCTTGCACTTTCTTGATGCCTTTTCTCGCCCCTTCTCTCGCATCTTCTCGTTCTAATGTGAATGCACTGAGCAACCTCCTCCTTAATTGTTTCCGCTAACTCCATATCGTTGTTCATCCCCATCCATTTGCCTTCTAGGAGCTGAATTGGAGTCCTGTTGATGCTTCAGTGCCATATTGAGTTTAAACAATGCTGGAGTTTTGACGTGTGCCGATACCACTTCGTGGGATCATCAGTATTTAATTTGCAGTGCACTGATATTATCACCTGATTCACTCTCTTTAACCTGTCCGTTGCCTCTTGGTACGCCTGTTGTTATGGTCAGTAGCTGTATTTTCTCCATTTGACAATAGTCCGCCTTTGTTTGAAATTATTCGTTCAGGGTCCCCAAAAATCGTTTTCTTAATCTCTAGTTTTTGAATAGCTTCTGCTCTTGTTGTCGTCTTTACGGGTAAGTCTAGGTAAACTTTGAAAAAGCATCTATCACACAAAGAATGTAGGTGTATCATTTTCCAGTCGGAGAGAGTGGACCTAAGTGTTCGATGTGATGGCAGATGGTGCATCTGCCTTGTCTATCGGATTGAGGTATCCTTCCTGCCGTCCGGATTGTCGCTCTGAAAGTATGTAACTAATCTGGTTCAGCTTGCAAATTTCTAGCTTATCCTGCAGCTTCGGTATAAAATAGTTCCTGCTGATGAACTCTTCCATCTTCTTAACACCAAAGTGACCATCGTTGTTTTATGATTTCATCCTGCATTCGCATGGGTACAGAGAGCAACTTTCTTCCTTCTTTGTCGGCCTTGTAAAGAATGTTGTTTTCTATCATGAAATCGTCGTGGCTCTCTCCTGTCGCTAGTAACTTCTTAATCGGCTCAAATATTTCATCTTGCCTTTGGGCGTCTTCGATCTTCGCCAAAAACTCCGCCGAAATACGGAAACAGCATAGATTTCGACTTAAAACCTCCGCGTGTTTAAGTTAATTGCGGAAACTATGGCCAAAACTTCTAGCTCATAGCTGCTATAATTCTGCTCCGCCGGTGACGTCTTTCTGCTGTAGTAGTAGACGGGATGGAACTCTGCATCATGCTTTTGAAGCAGCACCTCCCTTTAACCCCGCTTGGATGCATCAGTATGCAGTTCCGTTTCCAAATCTCGTCGATAGAGTAGCAGAACCGGTTTCGTCGCAAGGCTATCTTTCAGTTCTTGGAAAGCTGCTTTCTGATTCGCACTCCATTCAAACGCGGCGTCCTTCTTAAGTAGGTCCGTCAATGGCCTTGCTACTAGCGAATATCCCGGAACAAACTTCCTGAAGTGTCCGTTAAGTCCTAGAAAACTCTACACCTTCTGCTTTGTTTTTGGTTCAGAACACTTCCTCACTGCCTTCGTCTTCTCTTCTGCTGGAGCTACACATCTTTCCTCGATTGTCAGTCCCAAATAGTTAATGCGTCGGCAGAGAAACTGACACTTCTTCCACTTGAATTGGATGCCATAGACGCTCCCAACTTTGAGTACCTCCTCTAGGTTTCTAAAGGCCTCTTCTTCGTCTTCAGCGAACACCACTAAATCGTCCATATAGAGCATCACCTTCTTTTTCTCTAACAGAGGCCTGAAAACTAGGTTTATGTGATGCTGAAACACTTCTGGGGATGTGTATAATCCGAATGGGACTTTATTGAATTCGTACTGTCCGGAGGGTGTAACGAATTACATGTCCTTTTTGCTTTCTTCGGCGACTGCGACGTGGAAAAAGCAATTTTCGAAAATACGTTGGCTTCGCTGAAGGCATCTATTTGATCCTCGATCAGTGGCATTGGGTAATGAGCCCTTATCATCTGGTGGTGAATCCTCCGGTAGTACACACAGAGTCGCTTAGTGCCATCCTTCTTGTTGACTAGCAAACTCCGAACAACTCGGCCTGATAACACCATCGTCCAGCCACTTCTTCAGCTGCTCGTCCAGCATATCCTTTTCAAGAAGTGCCAATCTTCTAGGATGTTGGACAATCGGTGTTTCAATTTGAAGCACGATCCTCATCTTCACTTTCGTGTTTTTCTCTAGTATAGGATCGTAATTCTCAACCAACCGTGTGATCTCTTCCTCGTAGTCTGGGTTGACGCACTCGAATTTTTGTTCTGGCCGCGCTGAGAGGTTAAAACACCCCAGCAAAACTTCATCCTGGGAAACAGTAACGTCGTTTTCTAGAATCCTGATTGTCGTCCTCTTCAGAATGTCCTTCCCTATGATCATAGGCTGCTTCATGTAGGTCTTTGCGGGCCTTGTAGTCCCGTCAATCGATCCTCACTATTCCATCAAAACAGCCTGGGGATTCTGCTGGTTCCTTTTCTACGGCGTCGAATTTCGAGGGCAGTCCTGTAGGTCCGGCAAGTTCATTGCCACGTATTCGTAGTATCGTATCGCCGTGATAGAGCTGTTTGACTTATAACCAAACTCGTTGCACGCAAAGCACTTTGGGCGTTGCTCCTTGCAATCCCTGCTTTTGTTGTTCATTTTTCCGCAGTTGAAGCACGTTGTTTCTGGTTAGACCCAACCTGTTTTCTCTGGGAAGACTCTCTCTGAAACACCTGTAGTCGTTCAACCTTTCCTTGAACTCCTTTATGGTGTTCCCTCCATACAGAAGTACCTTATTTCTTGGCTCGTCGTCCATTCCGTCGATGACGTATTGGATCACTGTCTTGTCGTCGAGTTGACCCCTTGCTCCCAGTTCGAGCATTGCCAGCAAATACTCCTGCAACGGTTCATCCTTTTTCTGCTTGTGGGCAATCATCCGCCAATGAATATCTTCAGCCGAAATGTTGTCGCCGAACTCCTCTAGCAAAAACCTCTTTAACTCTTCCCATTTAACAAACCCTGGTCTCGATCGTACCGCCATTTTTGCTGCTCCCATCAGCAACCATTTGGCATAAAGAACTCTCTGCATATGACCCCATAAGAACACGTCCGCTGTTGCCTCGAAGTCCTTGAGCCACATCTCTATACGATAGTCGTCCTTGCCTGCAAACGTTGGGACTAGCGTTATCTCCATGTTCTCCTTTAGTTCCTCCTTTCTTCGCCCTCTTGGTGATCGTTTGATTTATCACCCTCCATTCCACCACGACTGTAATCGCTCCTTCTTGCAATCTTACTCATTCGGCTGGTACCTGCCTGTGCCCCTTGAGGTTCGTTACGTGGCGGTTCCACCTCTTCACGGTGTACTTCTTGTCGCACCAATGAAGCCTGCCTTCTCGTTAATTCCGCCTCCCTGCCCGTTAAATCCGATTCCCTGCTCATAAGCTCCCGCATGAGATCGGAGAAATTCTGCACGTTGCCCAACAATTCAGTGCTGTTCATCACCTTTGCTCTCCTTCGTTTACCCATAGCGAAATAAAATATTTATCCAGAAAAAAAAACTCTATATACTTTTTCTTCAGTGTACTCTTCTACAGTTTACTAAGCAAATTTACTTGATTGTTGTCTTTGCCTTGCTTTTATGTAAGACGCCAACCCCCAAAAAAATTAAAATTTTCCCTGTCGGCAATGTAGGCAAGATGTGTTTGAGCCTTTGCTACATGTTTTAAAAATCAAACAAAATCTGTATTTCATTCAATAACGTCACAACAAGAACCATCTTGCCGCTTCTCTAAATTGCAGACCTTTTGTTTAGTGGAGTTATGATATTGGACTTGATTTCGATAAGGTTTAAATTTTTTTGTTTTCCACTTTCACTTTCACCAGAGGTTGTATTAGGCGGTGCAGTGTTGTTTTGTTACTATTTCAATGGCAAAATGTTCTTTTTACAGTGGTTTTTTATGGTTGTTTTTTTTTCACTATGTCACGCAGTTCGCGCGTATCCCGGTTGAGCCCCTAATTTGTAGGAATCCCGGAGAGGCAAATTATAAATAAAAAGATAACTCTTTTTTAGAAACACAATATAGTTTTAATTTAATTATAAGGTAATGAAAGTATTATGATAAAATAATAATATAACGTATAATGGTAAGGTAAAAGATGTTCAAGATTGAATGTAAATGTAAGATTAATGTAACTTAATATTTAAAACTCGCGCCCGTCGTCGATGTCGTCCTTACGTCGTTCTTCTTTCATCTGTAACTACAACTCTTGTTTCGTCTTCTTCTTCGTCGTCGTAGTTGTTCCATTTCCGATTGGTGATGGTGTGGCGTTGCCAATAGTTTTATTTTTCGTTCTCTTGTATGATTTTCATGTTATATTCCAGTGTGACCAGCCACTAGTTTTCGTCAGTTTGTTTTGGTTTTTCAGTTTCGATTTTTGTTTTGCGTTTCTGTTTATTTTGCCAATCTCAGTTTCCTTCGACATTGTGGGATTCGTTTGAAGAGTGGTGTTGTGAGTTCCCTTCTAAATAAATAGAAATAGAAGAGCTCTTGGAAGAACCTCCAAGTAATCCTTCGTCGAAAGTGTACGTGAAGGTTCTTACCAAAATCGTATGGGCTCTTAGTTGGTTAGATAGGTTGAGAGATATTTCTCTGGGGGAAAGTGAGGAGAAGTATACTCTCAGACTAAGGCTGTTTGTACTAGCCGGAGAGTTAGCTGGGGGTACAGAGGGAGACTCTGATGAGGACGAGCAAGAGCCAACGTGATCGAGGCTGGTCAAAAACCATCCATCACAGCCAACGCTCTGGTGCCGCAGTTTATTCTTTTTTTGGAACGACCTATTAGCTCAGATATTTAGGTCTGTGGTTGAACTTTTTTCAGGGAAAGCACTCATCTGGTATAGAGCGATCAGGTTGTCGGTCTGTTATTGGCGAGAGTTGGTGGCGGAATTGAAACCAGAGTTTCTTCCCCCAACTATGATGATCTCCTGGAGGAGATAAGGCATCGTAACTAAGGAAGTAGCGAGTCCATAGGGGTATATGTAGCGGTGATTCAGAGCATATTTGGCAGGCTTTCGGAACCGCTAACGAAGCGGCGAAATGCCAAGATTCAGAGGAACCTGTCCCCCTTTTACCAGCAACAATATGGGAGATGGAGATTGGGTCGAAGATTGGAGACGGTGCGGGCTAACGTGGAAACGTTTTCTCCTCCACCCATTCCAAGGTCGCGTCATTTGTTGGAACCAAATTTGGCTCTTTTGGAGGAACCACGAGTTCTTGTTGTCAGGGAAGACAATCAATGGCGCGTACCCATACGGTGTTTTAATTGTAATAGCGAGGGCCATTTTTTAGCTGCGTTTTCTGCTCCTTGACGCTACTACGGGTGTGGGGGGCAAGGAGTGACACAGCGGCAATGCCGACGTTGCGGTTGCTCGTCGGGAAACGTGCAACGGACTTCCGGGTCAGCGGGACGGGAGCGCCGGTGCAAGTAGGGAGTAGGTGCTGAAGTGCTGGATATCGGTTGGCAAGCTCGAAAGTTCATTTAGGTTTAAGCTTGGAGGCAGGCGATAGGGATAGGCTTCCATATGTATTAGTAAGAATTTATTGGAATAGGGTTGTTTGATCTTTTAGATAGTGGCGCTTCTCGCACTATTATAGGGGAAGAGGGATGGAGAAATATTAAGGGTTTAGGGCTTAGTTTCGGAAAGAATAACTTTATCGGGCAGGAAAAGTGTAGATGATGTGGTGGTCGTGTGTCTACCAATTGTTGAACAAATTCGGTCAGTTTTTATCGAATGTCTCGTTATCCCAGCGATAACATTATCCTTGGTGCAGATTTTTGGGCTCTATCGGGAATCGTCCAGGATTTAAGATCACGAGTGTGGAGCTTATCGATCTTCGCGAGGTCACTGAGCTGGATGTTGCCATAACTAGGCAGTTGAAAGCATTGGTCGACGGTGTTTTTAAGTCGATGCCCGAGGGATTGGGGTGAACGCATTTAGTAGAATAAAAGATCAGGACGCCGGCAGTAACTATAAAACGGCGATATCACCCTGTGTCGTTTGCGATGCAAAAACATATTGAAACGAGCTTAGCGAGATGCTGGATGCGGGACTTGTAGAACAGTCTCAGGGCATCTCCAATAGTCCTTATCAAGAAGAAAGATGGGTCATTTATGTTCTGTTATGTTATGTTCAATTATGTCGACTTAAGGATATAGAATAGGATTACAGATAGGGATGCTTATTAAATGCCATTTATATCAACGACATTGTATAAGCTTAGGGACGTCAAAAATCTGACGTCACTAGACATGAAATCGGCCTACTAGCAGATCCCCATGAAGGAGATATCGCGCCCACTCACTGCCTTCACAGTTCCGAATAGAGGCCTGTTCCAGTCTAAGAGAATGCCTTTCGGGTTACACAATGCGCCTGCTACGTGACAGAGATTTATAGATAGCATCTTAGGTGTTGATCTAGGGCCACACGTGTTTGTGTACCTGAACGATATTATAATCGTCACAAATAAATTCCACCAACACGTTAAGATACTGGAGGAGGTCTGTTGATTTGCCAAAAACTCTCTTTTAAAAATCTTGGGTTGAAAAAAAAGCGGGATAACTTTCCCAATAAAACTACTGATGTCTTTGGTTATTTGCTACGTTATAAAACTGATAACTTTATTCTTATGTACAAACGTTATTGTTTTTTTATTGACATTTGTGTCGTGACATTATTATTGATTGTTTTAGTACATGTTTTGTTTATTTTATAATTTACTTGTTGACATTTCTGTGCTTTTATTTCAGTGTTTTCATTCTATGATAATTTTTAAATATTTTTTTTTTTAATTTATTGATTTCCGAACATTCTCCCCGCCCGTGAAGAGCGTTCGCAATTGTTAATTTCCCATGATGCTACCATCTTCAGTTGTTCTGACCATTTATGGCAACTTGAATTTGAATTCATGTTCATGTAAGAAAAGAAATGATATTAAAACAATTTATAATGCACACTTATGGACGTGAACGAAAGGACATGACAAAAAAGAGAAAGCTACATTTGAGTAATGCAGATGCTACCCCCATCTCTCTTTTTCATTTTCTCCATACTACAACTTCCGTAATCGTTGTTGACCAAAGTTGTAATCGTGAAGTGAAGTGAAGTTAAGCGCGCGATAATAATTTCGCATATTTTGTTTTGTTTGGTGTAGGTTTGTTGCTGCAATTTCGGGTAAGTTGCATTTTAATTTTATTTTTTTATTAAGTTTGGTTTGTTATCTTTTATGTAATTCATTTTATTATTTCCTTTGTTTTGGCTTGATGTGATTATTGTGTAAGTGTGTGTGTGTGCTCTATTTTCAATGTTCAATTCTATCTTATTGAATGAGTGAGTGGACTGTATGTGCGGGTGTTGTTATGTTTATTTTTTTCCTTCGAAAAAAAAAAAATGTTGTTCGCCTAAAAGTAGACTTTATTCCTTTTGTCTACCCTTTTACCATTTTTGGTAACGCAAAATATGTAGGCTCGAATCTCAACGAGGACCAATTTTTATGGTGAATGTTTTTTTTTTTGGAATTCGTCCTTCTCAAAGCACGTGAGCAGCGGCGCTAAGGGGTGAGGTAAACTACCGTGAATCGGGAAAGAGCGAATCGGATAGGTAGTCCGTCTAGAAGTTAGGAGGGGAGATAGAGAATTCGAGGAGTTTAGTGAGGACCAGCGTAATGAGTAGACGTCCAGAGTTACAAAATAAAATAAGAAAAAAAAAAAAAAAAAATAAAAAAAATAATAAATAAATAAAAATCAAAGATAAAAGTACGCAACATACTACGAGAGCGGGTCAATAAGTCCGTGACTTTTTGAATTTCTTACCTCTTTACTGAAACAGCAACACTGCTCCTGTCAACAGGCATCTGTCGGTTGACTCCTGTCAAAATTTAAACTTGCTGCGTCAGTTAGTTTGTGTTTGACAGCTATTTTTATCAGACTACTCACTAATTTGAGGAGAAAATGGAAAAAAGTGAATTTCGTGTGATTATTAAGCATTATTTCTTGCGAAAAAAACCATTACCGAGACCAAGGCTAAGCTTGATAAATACTATGGGGACTCTGCACCATCGATTTCAATGGTAAAAAAGTGGTTTACTGAATTTCGTTGTGGCCGTACAAGCACTGAAGATGCCGAACGTCCTGGACGCCCAGTTGAGGTCTCTACACCCGAAACAATCGAAAAAATTAACGATATGGTGTTGGCCGACCGAAGATTGAAAGTGCGAGAGATTGTGGAAGCCGTAGGGATCTCGCATGGCTCAGTGGTTTCAATTTTGAATGATCACTTGGGCATGAGAAAGCTTTCCGCAAGATGGGTGCCGCGTTTGCTCACAGTCGACCACAAACGCAATCGTGTAACAACTTCACAGGAAGGTTTGGCGTTATTTAATCGCAATATGGAGGAGTTTTTGCGCCGTTTTGTAACCGTGGACGAAACATGGATCCATCACAACACACCAGAGAACAAACAACAGTCAAAACAGTGGGTTTCTAAGAAGGCCAAGGTGGGTTTGTCAGCCAATAAAGTTATGGCGACTGTTTTTTGGGATGCACGCGCGATAATCCACATTGACTACCTTCAAAAGGGAAGAACAATCAATGGGGAATATTATGCCAACTTATTGGACCGATTCAATGACGATTTGAAAAAAAAACCAAGACAATGCAAGGGTGCACACATGTGCAGTTGCCATGGCAAAAATCCATGAATTGGGCTATGAAATGCTCCCTCATCCACCCTATTCACCAGATTTGGCTCCGAGCGACTACTTCTTGTTCCCAAACCTGAAGAAATGGCTTGGTGGAAGTCATCTCGCAAACAAAGGCCTATTTTGAGGACCTCGACAAATCATTTTTTTTGGAAGGGATAAAAAAATTGGAGAAGCGTTGGACGAAGTGTATAGAGCTCAAGGGAGACTACGTTGAAAAATAAAATTATTTTTTTATCAAAAAATCTGTGTTTTAATCTAAAAGTCACGGACTTATTGACCCGCCCTCGTATCATAGATAAAGAAAAGAAAAGCGACGAGGGGAAAGGAACAGATCAACGCACATATTAAACAGAAGGAGTCACACCGCACCAGAGGAGTCGATCAAAAAAAAAAAAAAAAGAAGGAAAACGAACGAGAAAATATAAGTAAAAAGAAAATATATGTATAATAATATAATAAATTTAATAAAGTGAAAAGAAAATTTGAATGTACCGTATATGAAAATATGAAATAGTTCAACAAATCAGGTCGTATCGGATTACGAAAACGTCAAAAGTTTTTTTTTAACAATCGGTTTTGGCGTGGCAAAGGCCGCTGCAAGTATCGGTGGTGGTGTGTCCAGGTTCTAATCCCGGGTTCGAACAATAATTTTTATTTATTCCATTCAGAATCAGAATCGGCGTTATTGTCTTTTTTTATTCCTGTTTTTTTTTGTTTTTTTTTGTTTGAATTCATTTATCTTTTCGGAGTTAGATATAAGTTAGTTTTAAGATCTTTTTGTATTAGACTGAGTTTGGCTTTAAGGATTTTGTAACATATATCTATACATACATATTGTAAGAACAAGAGTTATACACGCATCAGTCTTTTTATTGAGGCGATTACGATCGCGAAATCCATTGGTTAGTCGCGGTTCTAACCAGGGGAAGGTCGAACGGAAGGGCAATCGCGTGGCGCCCATGTACCATCTTCACTAACGACCATTCTCCAAGTTGGTCTGGCACTCTTCCGCTTGACGTCGCACGTTTCTTGTTTTGTGTTTGGTTTTCCTTTCTGCGAAAATCGACGGTAACAGTGTGTATGGTTTAGTATGGTTTGATTGAATTGAGTTTGTTGCATTAGGAGTGTTGCCGTTGGCTATACAACTATAATTATTTGCCCCTTTTTTAATAAAAATATTTATTTTTGTTTTCCAATTTTTATTTTAAATTATACGAGTATAATTTATAATTTTCATTAGTTATTTTATTGTTTTGCTGGTGTTTTTTTTTTTTGTTATGTAAGTAAATTTTTTGAGTATGTTGAGCTTTTGCGGAGGTTGCGGACGTGATTGCCTCCTCGAGATCCTGCGATGCTAGTTGTCCGAGTTTGGTCGAGGAGGAGCCATTTAGCGACTGAATCACGGTTCCGCTGAATATGGTGTAATTTTTTTTAGAGTGTCGGTTCTGTTTTTTTTTACTTCATTTGCTTAATCCAGGTAGTTTTAGTGTTGTATTGATTTTTGCTACTATTTTGAGGCTTGATTACCTCTATGAGGTCTTATGGTTCTGGTTGTCCGAGTATAGTCGAGGTGGGGCGATTTGTCGACACAATCATGATATTGCAGCAAATAAGTTGTTTTGTTGTGTTGGGTCTTGTGTAGTCTGTGTTATAAGTAAGCAGATGGGTGGTAATGTTTGTGATGTTGTATGCCAGCATTAAATCTTTGTTGTGTAGTCATTTGTTTTGTTGCTCGAAAGTGGGCATATTTTTGTAACCGGTCGTTTTAGCTCCGCACTATTTGTTTTCAGTGTCACCACTCTGACCAGACCATCGGGGCCAGGGTGAAGCTCCTTCTCTCGTCTCTGCTGCAGTCGCGACAAGTACTCTGAACTCCAACGTCTCCAGGACGATTGCAGCAACGCCTGCACTCACATCCACCGCTCTAAGTGGCTAATTTTTTAACTTCATAGCCGGTTTGTGGTGGTGATATTAATGGGGAACCGATGTGGAAGTGGCCTGGTGCTATTGGCTGTAGGTCGTTGACGTTATCTGATTGTGGGCACAATGGTCTGGGGTTTAGACATGCTTCTACTTGAATTAGAAGTGTGGTGAGCTCCTCGAACGTCAGTGTTTCCCAACTATTCTTTTCAGGTGAAATTTCACCGATTTCACACCTGCTTCCCATATACCTCTAAAGTGCGGGTAAGCAGGGGGGGAGGGTGAAGTTCCATTTTGTGCCATCGCTCGCCACGGAATTCGCTATTGGCTTCCTGAAGACATTTCTGAAGTTCTTTGTCTGCCCTAATGAAATTCTTGCCGCAATCGCCATAAAGTTCCTCTCCTTGACACGAAACGTCGGAATGCGGCGATAGAGGCTTGTGTCGTCATATCGCTGACGAGCTAGATGTGGATTGCTTTTGTCGCCCTGTATACAAATAATGCAAAGTAGGCTTTGTATCGCATTGCATTCCTACATCTCCACGTTTTCACCTCAATCGGTGAGGTGGCACTTGGAAGGCTACCCGTCAGCTGCTCTAAAGGTTTCGCCTGAATTTCTAGCAAATATTGCATTCGAAAATGTAGTTCTTGACGGTGGTCTTGAGACGAAATATCCAGATCCTTTGACGTATATACGCCATCACCTTTAGCTAAATCCGTGGAGTGTCTGCTCACGCGCTTCTTTAATTATAAGCTCTGCCAACGGATGTTTGTGGCTTAGCAGGATGGGATGTTTGGTGTTGTATGGAAGTGTTGCATTACAGAGCCTTTCCCGACTTGAAGTACTCCTAGTTCGTCTTTGAATGGATTCAATGCCTTTAGCCCTCTCAACAGGTCGTTTTGTTGTTTTGTACTTTCATCTGGAAACATCCTTTCTTCTGCAGCCCCTATATAAGGGGAAATCTCCAGTTCCTGTGGAGAAAGTACCGCGTCAGTAGACAGTAACCCGCGGGTTACTCTGGATAGTGTTGAATATGTTTCTAGTAGAGTTTCTATTATTCCTTCTTCCAGGACCTGGTGATGCATTTTCGTTTGACGTTCTTCATATTGAGTTCCCTGCCACCAAAGTTCGTTGTCAACTAGATTCGCAGCTTGAGTTCCTCTGTACGCTAAGTCTGCTGGATTATGTTGTGATGGAATATGTTTCCACATCGCGCAACTTGTAAGCCGTTGGATTTGAAAAACCCGGTAGCATAAAAAGGTTTTCCATTCTGAAGGTGGAGCTTTGATCCAGCAAAACGTTATGACGGAATACGACCATATCACCGTTTTCGCCTTGCCCAACCTCAAAATTCGACCTGTTTCCTTTAAGAGATTTGCCAGCAGTAGCGCTCCACATACTTCTAGTCTCGGAAGGATGATTGATTTTAAAGGTGCCAACTTCGTTTTGAACAGAAGCAGCCTCATGTGAACCGTGTCATCTTCTTCAAGGACCCGTAGATAAATCACAGCCGCATATGTCTTCTCCGACGCATCACTAAGCCCGTGAATTTCCACCATTAAGCCCGTGGTTGTGTTGATCCAACGCGGTATCTGTATACGCTCAATGTTGGGTAAGTCCATAGAGAAACTCATCCATTCTTTCACTGATTCTGGTGGTAACGGCTTATTCCACGTACTTATTGCTGCAACCTGGAAGGAAAAAAATGGCAAGTGCTGGTAGCCTTATGCTCAAAGTTTTGACGTTGACATTCTCATCCATTGGAATGGTAAAGTCAATTTCACGCTGTTCCAGTGGAATGTGCTGAAGTATTAAGTTGGAGTTGCAGACATGCTTTCGCAAGTGGAATCCTGCGGTCTCCAACAGTTCCTTAACAGCCTTCAACTTACCCTGTGCATTTTAACTACTGTCTCCTCCGCTGATGACGTCGTCAACTAATGTTTCGTCCTTCAAAAAATGTGCTCCTGTCGGAATTCGATGCACCTCGTCATCTGCCAGCTTCTGGAACACTCTTATAGCTAAATACGGTGCCAACGCTGTACCAAACGTCACCAGTCTCAGGCGAAAAATCTTTGTTTCCTCCTCAGCTTGTTCTCTCCAGTATATGTGTTGGTAGTTTGAGTACTGGTTGTTGACTTGGATTTGACGGTACATCTTTTCAACGCCTCCTGTAAACGTGTTCTTGTATAACCGCCATCTCATTATTAAAACAACCACGTTCTTCTGCATCTTTGGTACGATCATCAAGTGGTCGTTCACTGATGCTCCGCCGATTAGCTTAAACGTCGCATCAAAGACCACTCGCAGCTTCGTTGTTGTGCTAGACTCCTTGATGACCGCATTGTGAGGAATAAAATAATGATGTGGTGTTTGAAGAACGTAATCCGACTCATTTACAGGAGACATGTGATCGAGTTTGAGATATTCCTGCATGCAATTCGAATACTCCTTTAGTAGTGTTGGATTACAGTGGAGTCTCCTTTCCAACTGTAATAACCGTTTGAAGGCATCTTGACGTGTTGGTCCCATGGTGGGACAATCCCCACCTTAAAAGGGTAGACAAACTAACAGGTAATCTTATTGTATTTTTTTATAAAATGCGCCTCACATTCCTTTTCTTCCTCAGCTTCATATTTCGGAAACGGTTTTTCAGCGAATCTCCCAGGATTTTTGGGGTGTTGTGTTAATGGTTGAATCCAGTTGGCAAGAAAAACTCCTGACTTGATCGTTGCTGGGGAGTTTTCCTAGCAAGATCCATCCTAAATGTGTATTTTGAGCGACTGGACTGGAATTTCCCGCAATTCTGATGACCTCATTGAGAAGAATGTCGCTATGGACGCCACCACCCAAGAGCATGTCCATCCTTGACAGAATATTGAACGTTGGATCCGCAAAAAGTAAGTCTCGAATTCTGCTCCATTTATCGAAGTTAATGTGTTGAGCCGGAAGAAGTCCAGTCAGTGTTTTAAGGACCAATGCTTATACATTGCCTTTATAGCTTGAAGTTCCAGGTCGATGGCCTTTTGTGTTTTTCCACTGCTGACCATCCCCAGCCCATTAACCTTCATGAATGTCCTCTTTGGTTTAAGACCTAGTCGTTGGACCGCTGACTCCATAATGAAGGACGCCTCAGACCCCGGATCTACTAACGCTACCAAAGCTGCCGCCATCTGAAGATCTAACCCTCAACAGAGCTGTAGCTAAAAAAAACCCTGTTATTCGTGCTCACATGATAGCTATTAAGACGACTGTTGTTTGTTGTGTATGGTTGAAACTCGGACGCATTTGGATTAACTAACATCTTGTGTGACTGATTTGTATTTGTGTTGTTAGACGTAAATGGGTGAGGAGCTACTTTTGTAGCTGAAGGTGCCCTGTGTGTCTTGACCTGTGTTGCATGTATTTTCATGTAGCAGAGAATGGTGGCGCTGTTTACCGAAATGACGGCACTTCGCACTGAGGTATCTTTGTTTGAAATGGTTGTATGACAAGCAGTTTTCGCACACCTCCACCCTACGTACAGTTTGCCTCCTACGCTCCACATCTATTTTAAAAAAAGATCACACTTCCTAAGCGAATGCTGACCTCTTTGACACATTCTACAGTTGACCTGTCTTATCGATTCCTGCTGGCTATAAAAAACATTATGGGTTCCTGATCTACGCTGCTCGAATTTGCTACTAGAACCCTTGAGATCTACTGCTTCTAATGTACGAAACTGATGCTCTAAAAACTCTACAAACTCTTTATATGATGGCTACTCCTTACTCAAACCTAATTTTTCTTCCCATAACTGCTGAATACTATTTGAAAGCTTCTGTACAATAATAAAAATTAAAATCACATCCCAACTCTCTACTGGCAGACCTAAATTCCTCAAAGCATGAATTATTTCATATGACGTATCCAGGATTTTTTTGATGTTGGCCGATGAATCAGAGGATATACTTGGTCGATTAAATATCAATTTTAGTTGAGTATTAACTAACACTCTTTTATGATCGTAGCGCTCTGTCAAGACCTTCCATGCTGGGTCATAATTACTTTGGTCGATCACCAAGTGTTGTAGAAGACGCTCTGCTTCACCGCTAATCGACGATTTCAAATATTGAAGCTTCTGGACATCACTTAAAGATGAGTTGTTGTGATTCAATGCCAGAAACATGTCATGAAACGACCTCCAGGTTTCATAACTGCCAGAAAAGGTTGGAATGTTGATGACCGGCAGTAGCAACTCATTATGACCTCGATCCTTGTTACCGTCCGTTGATTGGGACGTAGTTGCACCGTATGAAACAGTTTTACTAACTTGGATTTTGTCTAGAGCATCTAACAATTCGGCCTTGTAGTCAGCAAAAAACTCGCGGATCTTATCACATGCCTCCATTAACTAAGAAACCTGCTCAGGATCAGTTTTGCTATCATCGACCATGATGTGCTCATGACATTTATTTGCCTGTACTATTTGCTCATCCAAAGTGGAAATAAGGGGTTGAATATAATTCGCCCTTTTCAAACGCGCACTGTTTGCCTTCCCAAAATTCTCGTAATCCTTAACCCATTAACGCCGAGGTGATCAGAATTTTTACTAACTTTTCAACGTGTTTATTTATTATGTTATCGGACCAAAAAAATAATGCAATACCTCTATTCCTACGCGAAATTTGATGATCTTTCAGAATCTGAGCTCAAAATTTCGATTAGACACCGACAAAAAAAAAACTTTTTTCCCATTTTTATTCACAATGATACCGCAAAGGTATCAACTTTTTACTATGATCAGAGGTGATCATGGCACTCGAATATTAAGAGGAATTTTTTTTAGCAAATTTCGTCGGCGTGTTTTTTCAAAAAAAAAAATTTTTCTTGAATTGTACATACAATTTTGTTTCTATCTACCACTACAAAATTCACGAACAAACTCGTTGTGAGTTTCACTTGTGCATGGACACATACTCGTATGTTCTATACAATTTGTACATGAATTATAAGTAAAGCATATAATAAATATATTGGTTTTCACTTTTTCAATACATTTGTTATGTCACGAAAACGTTCAAAGTCTTCAGCTTCATCAGTGTCTAATCGAAATTTTGAGCTCAGATTCTGAAAGAGCATCAAATTTCGCGTAGGAACAGAGGTATTGCATTATATGTTTGGTCCGATAACATAATAAATAAACACGTTGAAAAGTTAGTAAAAATTCTGATCACCTCGGCGTTAATGGGTTAATATAAGATCATAAAATTTGTGACACAAACCACTAATAATATGTATACGATTATATATTTAAACGAATTAAAACACAAGTAAGTATAATGGAATAGACTCACTTGAACTTCTGATTAACAACTTTCTTCTTCCTCCAGGTATGAACTTCTGCTGGGGATACACACACTTTTGGCGATTTTCTTCAATGCATCGACGGGATTCTGTGGTGAATTTCTGGATTGATGATTTTGTTCGAGTACTTCTAGTTCCTTCGTATGTAATAATTTCTGTTTTTGTGTTGATTTTGTATTGTTGTTGGAATTCTTGATTCGTTTAATTTGTGTTGATTAAGACATTCTCTTTAAAAAATGTTGGGTTGAAAAAAAATCGGGATAACTTTCCCAATAAAATTACTGATCGTTATAAAACTGATGACTTTATTCTTATGTACAAACGTTATTTTTTCTTATCGATATTTGTGTCGTGACATTATTATGGTTTGTTTTAGTACATGTTTTGTTTGTTTTATAAACTACGTGTTGACTTTTCTATGTTTTTATTTCAGTTTTTACATTTTACCATAATTTTTAAATACATATGTATATATTTTTTTGGAATTTATTGATTTCCGAACAAGGTCTTTAATACTTTGCGAGAGGCAGGGTTAAAAGTTAGTCGGGAGAAATGCAACTTTTGTTTGTTTTAAAATATTAATATTATGTTGTAGATAGAAATGGACTACATGTACGAGAGTTGTCTGACAAGTTTTCGACCGAACAATGATACAAGACATTTTTTCTCAAATTTTTTTTTTATTTTTCTATATAGTCTCCTTGCAACTCTACACACTTCTCCCAGCACTGTTCCCATCTCTCTAACTCGTCCAAATAGTACTTGACGTTCTTCTCTGCAAAATAATTGTTCACGAAGGTGGTTGCCTCCTCATTTGACGAAAATCTCTGTCCTCCGAGAGCAGTTTTTAGATGAGGGAACAAAAAGAAGTCTCTTGGGGCTAGATCTGGTAAATAAGGCGGATGGTCATGCAGTTCAAACCGTAATTCATGAATTTTCGCCATGGCAACCACTGAGGTGTGAGACGGCGCGTTGTCTTTGTGAAACAGGATTTTCTTTTTCTGCAAATGTTGCCATTTTTCCGCAATTTCTGCCCTCAGCTCGGCAAGTAATGATGCGTATTATGCTCCTGTAATGGTTTTCCTTTTTGAAGATAATCGATTGAGATAACACCTGTACTATCCCAAAAAAGAGTCGCCATCACTTTCTCAGCCGAAAAAACAGTTTTTCCTTTTTTCGGATTTACTGCGCCTAAACTGCGCCAACAGAGCATTGGAAATGTTCATTCGAACACGTTTTTGATCTATCGTGGCACCCAACGCGCCTTTAGCTTTCTCATGCCTTAAGTTTGATATAATATGTAATAAACACGTTCTTTGGACGTTTTCATAACCTCTACTATCTCTCTCACTTTAATTCGGCGGTCGTCTAACACCATTTGGTGAACTTTAGCAATGTCATCTTCAGTGGTTGCAGTTTTTGGACGTCCCGAACCTTCATCATCTCCCAAACTCTTACGGCCACATTTAAATGCCGCTGCCCAAAATTTCAGTATGGTAAATGATGATGCAGAGTCCCCTTTCACAGAGGTCAACTCATTTTTGATTTGCGTAGGCGTATTGCCTTTCAAAAACAAGAATTTAATAACATCTCGATACTCAAACGACTGTCAACTAAAAACTGCGCGTCCAAAATGACTGAAACTTCGGTAAGTAACTCTCAAAAGATGCCCAACTAGCATTCACTAGCTTTTATTGACGAGTGCCGCTATCTTTACATTGCGGTCGGAAACATTTCAGACAACCCTCGTATATCCAGTAGATAGCATGGTTAGGATTCCCGCACCCAAAAGTCTGAAAGAAATTAGGAGCTTTATTAGTTTTAGTTTTAAATGCATTTTATTTTACTTATCATTACTTCTTACATTCTAACAGAAAATGCTTAAATGCTAGCTTAAAATTACTTTACAATCTTATACTAACTTACTGGCCCTACACAGGCACTCTAAGCTACTCTAAATTCTTATACCTATGTCTTTCGACTTCATTATTATTTTGTTTAGGAATATTTATTTTCTATACTTAGGCTAAGAAAAGAATTGTCAACAAAAAACTTAGCATATGGACTTGCTTTTTTATTTTTATAAAAACTTAAAACCTAACTTAAAATAAACCTTAATCTACCTAACCTACATACAATACATACAAACACACATATAGACGTTGTACACAATTATATACATACATTAGTATATACCTTCGTATACACTAATATATATATATATTACTTAAATACTAACCTAAACCTATGTAAGCTGGCCATCGCTATTTACAAAGCAAATAGATTGGTCAGCTCTGCCTCATTAGTGAGGCTGGTCCGTAATTGACGGAAACGACGTCGAAACATCTTCCCCATCATTCAACCACCAGAAATGCTGGTGCTGCCGAACGACATCCCTTTTATCGCGATTCCCCACCGCCCTACCGAACCTGAGACGATCCACCCTGCCGTGTGCGACGTCTCTGTTGTAGTTGAGTCGCCTGTCCCCAGCTGTCCGAGCGACATGGAAGATTAACGGGACCGCTGATCTATCCTGGATCAACCCTATCTGATCAAGGTAGAGGAATGCTTCCGGTGGAACGAAGCCGTTAGAGCGCACACTCTCATGATAAAGGTGATTGGGGAAGTAAGCCCCAGATATCAGGTTATTCGTCGAGGCCATTGCTTTTGCAATGTGCCTTCGAGTCAGCTTAATTACGAAGTTGTCCACTCGTATTAGGTTTGCCCTGTTGTAAAGGACCTCATTAGGATACAATTTTTTGTACTCCGACTCTGGTGTTCTGTACAAGCGAAGACAAGCCCTAAGGCAAGCCCTCTCAAACACCCGAATCTTTTCCATTAAGCTTGCTCGTACATTGAACCACACGGGACACCCAAATACCAGCATGGGCCTGATAAGGGCCATGTAGCAGATTATCTTTACCCTCGCATCGAGTTGGCTGCTATAAAACAGTCTCTTTGTGAGGGCAAAAGCGCCTTTAGCTCTGGCCAGAGCAGCATCTACATTTTTGTTAAAATACAGAAACTAATCTAGCCAAATCCCAAGGTATCTGACTACATTTCGACAGGCAAGAGGCTGTCCGTGTTGTCCAATGATCGAGAACTTTCGCCAATTTTTTCTGGTATCCCTAGAGGCTCCAGACAACGGCGTCCTAAAGAGAATGGTTTCCGACTTCTGAAAGTTTATTTTCAACTTCCAATCATCGCAAAATCGTGTTATCTTATCGAAGTAAGAGACTATTAATGACCTCGATTTTTGGACCTGTTCTGTACGCTATCAAGTCGTCTGCGTACGCAATAGTATGGGGAAGTGAACCTATCAAGTCGCTTGTATAAATGTTGAATAGGATCGGCGAATTGACCGCGCCTTGCTGAAGACCATTTTTAATTTGAAATATTCTAACAGAAGTCACATCACCATATTTCACGATGAACTGTCTGTTGGTTAGCATATTATAAAGAATGTACAAGAGAGGTTTACTGATCCCCAAACTAGCCAGCTTGTAGAAAAGATCTTCTAACCATACAGTGTCGAAAGCCTTCTCCAAGTCAACTAGGCAGGCACCAGTACACTGTTTTTTGGCTTTATTCCAGTGGATATCGGACACCAGTTTAGACGCGGCATGTGAGATAGCATGTCCTGCCTTAAAACCGAATTGATTATCCGGAACTATATGTTTGTCCTCAACCCACCTAGTCAGAGCTCTATTGATTACTTTTTCGAACACCTTACTGATATTCGGAAGGAGACTTATCGACCGAAGATTCGCCGGATTGGATACATCCTTTCCCTTTTTGGGGATAGGTTGAACCACCGCCGTTTTCCAATGCGCTGGATAATGTGCATTATTCATTGCATTATTAAACAGGGTGGTATAAATGTCCACCGCTTCTAGAGGAAGATGTCGAAGCACGATGTTCGGAATACCATCGGTCCCCATTGATTTCTTACTTCTGATTGTGTCGAAGATCTCATGGAGTTCTTCCTTCGAAATGAACGGGGGTAGGCCACCTTCTCTAGCAATGACATTATTTGCCATATTTTCGTCGCTGAAGCGGGTGAAACCAGAGCCCTCGGATCGCCAGTTCTCTACTTCATTTCGAATATAAAAGTTGTGCACCAAGACGCGATTGTCCAGGTCATAATTAAGGTCAATGATATCATTAGCCTTGTATACTTCCTGGAAAGTCGCCCCTATGGCCTCTACCTTCTCCTGTGGATCCTCGATCACAAAGAAGTCGTCATCATCAGCGGCCTCATTTGTATCAATGCCTGCTATTGTTAGTAACCGTTCGTTGTCTGTTGTCCGGGCTATTTTAAGACACTGAAAGTCGTTTTGATTTCTTCTCCGAAATAGTTTATTTATTTGTGGGAACATATTCGGGTTGCTGGTGTTTACAGCCCGAACCTTGTTGTTCCAATACAAACTTACAGCAATTCTGTAATTCTCTTTGATTAATGTTTGAATATTTTTAATCGACGACTTCAGTGTTCTAATCTCTGGGTCTTGTCTGTCTGTAAACTGTCTGTATAAGTTTTTAAGTCTTGTCAGAAGTCTACTTTTCTGTCGGTGCAGTGCGTCAATAGTAGGATTGCGGAACAGATTTTCGTTAGTCGTTTGTTCATGCCGCGGTATTGTAGTGTCCATAGTTTGTTTTATTGTCTCGTCCATTCGTTTAAGGTACTTATCGATCTCCTCGTTTGATAAATTCCTTTTGGACGGTGGGTGGAGCGTGTTCGAGGAGAGTGCTCTTGTCAAGGTTGCGGAGAAGCGTGTCCATCGAGTCTTACTGTAGTTGTAAGAGTATCTTTGGACAAACTCCCCCAATTCCGCAATTTCGTTGGGAACTGTGATTTCGGTGCTAAAACCGCAATGGTCGCTGTCATACACGAATGTGCGCAGACAGTTAAGCGTTTGTAAATTCGTACCTGTCAGTCGTATACGTTCGTCATACAGTAATAGATCCAAATAAGACCCGCCTCTGGGAAACGACGGGTTATCCGTCGCTTTAAGACCGAGTCTATACATGGCATCGTGCTGACCCCACCAATCGAGTAGTAGGTTCCCTCTAGTATTTGGCAAATTATTTCCCCAATCTCTGTGTCTAGCGTTAAAGTCCCCGCCGATTATAAAATAATTCTCCCCCGATTCCAGCCTCAGAAGTCGAAAAAGTGTGTCGAGCTCTGTAATGAATAAGGTGGATTGTGAAGCCCCAGATGCATAAACAGAGGCCAAGTACAGCCGCTTTCCACTGCGGAGCGGGATGTAAATGACGACTGCCTCTAACACCCGGAACCTGCGTAACACTCCCTTGTACACTCTGTGGAATTCTATGCCTTCTTTAATGAAGATCGCGACACCGCCTCCATGTTGGGAGTTAGGCCGGTTTCTTCTTTTAACAATATAATTATTGTACTCCAGTTCGTGCTCATCGGTTAGCTTGGTTTCGCTAGCGAAAAGCACATCAGGAGTTTGGTCTTGTAGCAATTTAAACATCGCGGCTCTTCGTTCGATCCTAATCAATGAATTAACATTCACCGCAAGGACCTTCAAAGTCTGTTCCACCATGTGCGTACCCATTACGACATGTGTTGTGTTAGACCCGGCAGCAGAGCGTAGATCTGGTCCACCCGCTTGGCCTGTTCTTGCACCTGCTGTTGCAGCTGAGCCATCTGCCCTTGGATTGCGAGCAAGATGGCCAGCATGTTAGGTGCAGCCCATTTGGGCGTAGGAGATTTGGGACGTGAAGGCTGGTGTTTGAAGCCTAACAGGTGAACGTTTGACCTCCACCTTCTGCTGCCGAGCCAGTTTTGCTTTTTTAATGTCGGCGACTTAGGACAACCCCGATAGTTTGCGGTGTGTCCCACGTTCCCACATAACACGCACGAGAGCTGCGTCCTATCGGATGCTCCGTCCCTACCCAGAGCACACTCCTCGGAACTGTGGTTCTTTGCGCACTTCACGCATCGAGGCTGCATTTGGCAGTTCGACGCGGCGTGCCCGAACCTCTGGCAGCGAACGCATTGTATAACGCCTTCGCTCCTTTTTAATTTCTCCCAGTGAACCACCTGGTAGTCTAGGACATTGATACTCCTAAGACTATCCAGACGGCTTTCGGGACTGAGCTGCACCAGGAAGAACGGCAGACCCCGTTTCTCCCGCCTTGCTCTAGCTGTGGTAAATGGCTTTACCCCCACAAATTTGAGTCCTTCGCACTCCTTCTCTTTGAGCAGTGCCAGGATCTCCTCAGGATCAGAAGACGTTTCCAACCCCTTCAGCAGCATCGATTGCCGCTTTTCACACTTCGGTGTGTATGAATAGCATTTAGTAGCATTTACCTCTAGTAGCATTTACCTCTAATTTATATGTGTTGATAGGAGGAACCTTCTCCTTCTTCTTCTGCTGTTGTTGTTGCTGCTGCTGTTGTTTTTGTTTCAGCTGTTGTTGTTTTTGCAGCTGCTGTTGTTTCTGCTGCTGCTGTTGTTGCTGCTGCTGCTGTTTCGTTTGCTGCAGTTGCTGTTTCTGCTGCTGCTGGTTTTGTTGTTGCTGCAGTTGTTGTTTCTCTTTTTGTTGCATTTGTTGTTGGGAGCTCTCTACTTCGGATTGCTCCCTCTGCCTACGTGCAGTTTGTTTTTGCTTAGTAGCAAGCACTTTTTCTCTCAGCTTTTCTATGCTGCAGTGTATCTCTTTTATTTCCTCATCCTCATCTTCCGACTCAGATGCCGCTAGAGAGGCAAAGTTGTTGTTGGCCCCCTTATACTGGATGTGCATTAACGCATCATCAGGTTGTTTTTTGTTTTGATGTGTTGCTGTTGCTGTTTCAGCTGTCAAAGCAGCACTTATTTTTATTTTACTTAGGTTAGGAGTAGTTCTTAACCTCCTCCTCCTTTTGATGGCTTTCGCCACGGCACCTCCCGTTATGGGAAGAGCGGAACGCTCTCCACCATCCATCGCGTGATTTGTGATTTCTTTACACTTTCTTCACTTTACACTTCGCACAATTTGAAAACAAAACAAAAAAAAAAGTTCAAGATTTGTCTGGGTTCGAACCCGTGTCTCACGATCTGATGATCGGCGCCGCTACTTGCTTGGCTACCGACACAGTTAATGAAAGTGCAACTAAATGTCTTTAAGAGAAAACTAAAACACAACTGTTTTACGAAAAGCCGAAACACGAACACGTCTATTCTCAGTCTAGATCTGCGAACGACTGCGATTAGGAGCTTTATAGGGACAGTCTCGTGGTACAGACGTTTCGTACCAATCTTCGCCGCGTTGGCTAGGCCTTTAACAGACTTGTTAAAGAAAAATAGGACATTTATATGGACAGACAAGTGTGAGAAAAGCTTTAGGAAAAGCTTTCGGCGCCCATTCTGACATGTCTAGACTTCGAGTAGTTCAGACGGACGCCTCGCATTATGGAAAAGGGGCCGTATTATCTCAGGAGTTTAACAATGGTGAGAAGATTATATGTTATCTCAGTAGGTCGCAGTGAGGTTGCAGCAGTTTGATTTCCAGATAATTCACCGAAAGGGGAAAGAGCATATAGTTCCCGACATGCTTTCGCGAGGAGTCCCGGAGTTGGCTGTGAACTCGGAAGCTGATAAGGACCCCTGGACTAGCAAGATGATTGCTGCGGTAGAAGCTAGCACGTTAGCCTACGCTTTGTGGAGAGTAGAGGGGGCAAACCCTTCAAGTTTGTAAAAGCTATGCAGGTGTAATATTTGATGATAACAGTAACGAGTGGAAATAAGTAGTAGGAAGGTAGGGTAGAAAAGGGATTTTACTGGCGTGCCATGATAATCCATTAGCGGGTCACATAGGCGTCCGCAAAATGTTTGCGAGAGTAGGAGCTAGGTACAACTAGCTGAAGATGCGTTCAGAAGTAACAAGATATGTGAAGTATTGTAAAGTTTGCAAAAAAGTTAAGCCGGTGAAAGAGCGACCCGCTGGTCGGATGGTCAAGGGGGTAGGTGTTGGGGAATGGTGTGTGTAGATCTGGTAGGCCCACTTCCCAAGTCCACTCGGGGTTATATGTATATTTTAACTGTCGCCGACTACTTTTCTCAATTCCATTTGTTGCTTCCGCTACGTTCGGCAACTGCGAAAGCAGTTTGCGGGGAACTACCTGCCATGCCAAGGGCCTTAAGCCCTATAGCGGTGAGCCAGAAGAGTCTTAAGTCCCAGTAGAGGGGATTAGTTTTATTGACCGGCTTGGGTCCAAATTTTTGATTTTCTTGTTGAGACTGGCAGTATGTCTTTCCAATTAACCTTTGGCCTCAGGAAAAGGGTTTGCCGGTTGTCGGATGTTATGATGATAAAACAGTTAAGGCAAAACTGTCTTTTGGATCCTAATCTGTACATATTCTGTCTCACAACACAGGTTTCTTGCAGTTTCAAAATCCCAGTTCCGCTAAATGTAAAAAGCGATGTTTGATTGTTACGTTCCACATTCAACCGAGTTTTGTTGATTATATCATAAGTCCTGTCGTTTGTGTTTGGAATTTTCGTCCATTCAGGAATTGTTAAAAAAACCTTTAATTTATACGCGATAATGAAGGTATATTATTTAGCTGAATAATGTCACACAAGCTGATATTGTACATGATGTAGAGTTTAAGTTTTCTTCCCTCAATTGTTGCAGTAAAATCAGTAAATAATTGATTTTCCTGCGATGAGTATCTGCCAGGGACACAAAAATAGATGTTTTTGTCCGTTGTATGTTAGGGATAAGAAGTAAAGTGAAGATAGCCCATGATGAAAACTACGGCTGAACCTCTAGTTGATATTCCAGTTTGGTGATGCTGCGAACGCGATTGAATATTTGATTTACTTGTGCTTAAAGCTCGTTATGCCGTTGGTCCATGGCCGCCTTTTTGTTTTGTCATTATGGCTATTGTGGGGTCTAGTATGATTTTTGAGCAGTTCGAGTAAATTATCTTTATAAGTATCTAGTAAATCTTATAGATTTTAGTATACACCTTTTCAGCACATTGAGAGTTAAGTCCTCCAAAGGGAGCGCTTGTATTATTTCCTACAGCGTCCATTGCTCCTCTCTTCACTTTTGTAAATTCAATCGTGGTTTCGTTTTAAGTACTGTTATGATTGATTCCCGGCAACAATCACAGTTGCCCCGAATCAAAAATAATCTTCTGGAATCAACTATTCCAACCCGGGTTCGATTCACCTCCAGGTTGCGCTTTAATGGCGGCTAGAGCTGGGCAACAAAATCACAAAAAAACCGAAGTTGAGCGCCACGTGATTTTTCCCTTGGAATCACGATACCAAACGAAAGAAAGAAAAAAAAATACCGCACCGAAATAAAAGAAATGAAAATCTTCCCCGAAGAAGAACCACGACAAAAAAGAAAAATAAAACAATGTTTTAAACGTTTTTACGTTGGAGCACGACGATTTATTGCAAAAAAAAGAAATGAACGGAACACTCGCCCCTGGAGTGACCCGCTATTTTAAAAGTCCCGAAACACAAAAGAAATCTAACGAACGGGTCGCATGTCTCGTCTTTTCTCGAGAATTTTTTACGCACGCGCGGCCTACCGGATTCTTACTTTTCACTTTGCAAACAAGACAGAAAAAAAACGAGTTCCTACACTGCTATTGTACTTATCTTTTATCCCTGGCGGTGCCCGTGGCCCTTCTGGCCTGTTTTCCTTGTCCCAATACTCCTGTATAATCCTTTTGGTAACCTGCTTCCTTTCTCCTTTTTCTATCCCCTTTTGTTTTATTTTTCTGTTCCTTCGTTCACCACAAGAACTCGCGATTTTACTTTTAAAAAAAATTTACTTTACTTTTTTTTTTCCTTTTTAAAAGAAAAATTGCTTCTGCAATTTCCAACAACAAAAAAAACTTCGCACAAAAGAAAACCCTCTATGACCCTGGCTTAATGCTGGTCGTCAAAAAAGTGACTTCTCACACGCATTCTCACACTCACTCACACACACATTCATTTGGCTCTAGTGAACCCAACAATGGGGCTTCCAGCTACACCACAAACTTTGCTAGTGTGTGCTCCCGTGTCCAACTAGGCCTCTCACACATTCCAATTGTTTCCAATTGTATACTCTCATTCTAAACTCCTCAGACACTGAGCTCTCTCCCGATTCCAGTGATAACTGGGAACTCCACTGAGCGAGTTTATGAGAGCTTGTGGATCATAGCTATGCCTAGCTATTTCCCTAGACAATGGAATTATATGGAAAATTGCAAAAAGCAATGTTTCTCTCATTGCTGATCCCCGGTTAATTTTCCCCCATCGAACTAAACAAAATTGCAAAACAACAACAAACGCGAAGGAGAAAGAAAGAATGATCGAAGGTCGATGGAGTGTTGGGACGAAGAAGGAAGGTTGTGTGGGTATAATCCTAATCTGATTATACCCCGGTTTAGCCATTCTCTAAACCGCAGCCCCAAACAAAGCTAAGTATATGTGCCCCTGTGCTATATTTCCCCGGGTCCCTACTTACTCCGGTGGATCAGCGTTCAGATTTGGGGAAAAGGGGGACTGACCAATAGTGGGTCTACCCTTACATAATTGTATTTTATTTCTTTGGTTTTTGTTTTCGTTTACGTTGTGGGCCATTCTGCCCGCCTGGTATGTTATGATTTTTGTTTTTAATAGTTTTGTTATTGTTGTTATTATTATTATGTTCTACTCCCTTGGTGCTCCATCGGTGGGGTGCTGGCTTCAAAGGGGTCGTCGTCCTTTTACCCATCGAACCTGACTCTTACAGTTGATACGACGTTGGGATGTGTCTATTATACTGGCCGTCCGCCTGCACACCACTGGACCGTCCGTCCCCACCCGTCGGCGACTTTCAGACGTCCTGTCTGATGCTTCCCGTTGCGAGTCTCCCGTCCAGCCTACGGGCTCCGACAACGATGATCTTGGTGGACCTCTTGTCGCATCCTGGGCTCCTGGTTCGTCGTGAGTCTCCATACCATCCTTAGGGCTTCACCGACCGAACCACCTCGTCCCCCTCTGAGGATAAAACCGCACTTGAACCTATGTGGGCCCTTTCCGAGGTCTGTGATCGGTGGGCCAATGGCTGATGGGACCATGGCCGCCCTCCACCTCCGCCAGAGCTCGGTCTTCCCACTCAAAGAAAAAGAGGGAACGAAGGGACAAGAACAGGGAAGAGGGTAAACCTTGTTACGGGAAAATTTACCGCAACAGTACTTCGTTTTGATCTGAGAGCTGCAAAATTCATTTGCAAATGCTTATTGATGATATTTCGCTGCCTACATTCTGCATTATCGTTGTTCTGTTTTCTTAAACGTGAAACATTTTTCGGTATGGGTCAAGATTATAATACACTACTAAAGTTCTATTTGTTATCTACTAAGTGTACAGTTCCTTGATGAAAAATTGTATTTCGGGAGTTGCGTAAATTTTTTTTATTTGCACCCTATTCTAATAATCGATAAGAGCAACAATGCAAGCAGAGTTGTTAGAAATTTTGAACTTAATTTTCGGGTCTTCTTGCTCGATCTATTTGTGTCATCTGAAGATCTGTCGGAATCTTCTGTTTGAACTACGCGCTTGCGATCATGAGGTGCTGCAAATGGCTGATTTGCTGTTGTTGATTCTGGCGCTATCGTTGTCTCATCCTTGATGAGTAGCGCCACTTTAAGACTCCCGTATTTGTTCGAACATCTACTATTCGTATAAAACCATCATTATCATGACACACTTTGATAATTCTACCAAGTGGCCAATTCATCATCGGAGTATTGTCTTGCTTACTGATGACTATCGTACCGATCTCTTCATTTGCTGATGAAGCCGTCTATTTATTTAAGTGCTGTAGTTCATTCAAATACTCTTGGGATAATCATTTCCAAACCTCTCCTTTAATGTCTGAAACTAACTTCCATTTGCTGTTAACACTTTCCCGTAATGGTTCCGCATGAAGATGGGTTTTTACGCGGATGCCATCTTTCGTTGAAGTAACTGTTTTGCCGACTTCACAACCGCTTTCCATTAACCTCCAGAATGAGTAACCCTTGTGGGGATAAAATGAAACTCTATTCCTGTCGAGCTGCAATTGGTTGAATTGAGACCTTGAGATTGGGTTTAATATATTGTTGTTTGCAACTGATTCAATTGATTCCTTGTGCCGACAAAGTTGGTTGCATTACGCAGTAGAGATTTTTTCAATCTCCTCGGCCGCTAATAAACTCCCTAAATGCACTGATGAACGCAATTTCGAAGAGGTCGCTTACAACATCATTGTGTACGCCCTTCATACTAAAGTTATAGAATATGGACAGGCAACCTTTCATGTATGTTTTCCTTCTTTTGAAATTATATATATTAGTTAGTCCCTCAGCCTTATAAATGAGAGACTTGGTTCCATTCTCTGGATTGGTTCGTGTATGTTCTGTTATAATATTTGTAAGTCTCAATGATGCTAACATCTCCAAATAATCATTCACATAATTAGATTCCAAATCACGAATATTAATATTTATATCACCCATCACGATCGCATCCTTATTTTTCTTCATTTGACCCAAATTGCTTTCTATTTCTTTAACAAATCCTTTTTCACTAAAACCTGGTGGTCTGGCAATTCCCACAGCGCACATGGTTTTAATTCTATCAGTAAAAATATTTTTTACACTTCCATTAGAAATTGATTCAGATAAAACGTGTTTGTATTTTAATTTAATTTAATTAATTCAAATGACCATTAACTTTCCACCACCTCTTCGATTATTTCGATTCAAAAATTCTAGTACAAATCCCTCTATTTTATATAGAGTCTTTTATGTTTGTTTTAACTAAGACCATTATTTTTAATTCATCTACTATATGAATTACATCTAAATAAAAAATTTTCCAGTTCGATCTTATATTAAAACATAAACAACATAAATTGTTTTTCAATTCTTTTCCGTTTATGCCGCTAAAACCTTCCATTACCCTACAATCGACGTTGAAAATTAATACGTTGTTCTTGCTTGTTTTATACATTAATGCACAGTTAATTTCACCTATAAATTCATTTTTACACACGCAACGCCGGTTCCTTTGTATGTTCTATTTCGTTGACGTCACTTGTACTTGTTATTATTGTTGGTGCGCTCTCATTACGTCGTGCTTATATTTTTCTAGTACTCTCTACTACAAATTTCCTATTCTCTTTTTTTCTTTTTCCTTTGCCATTCACAACGGTTGTTTATTTTGTCTAGTCAGCTGGTTATTTATGTACACCGTGCTATCGGGTGCTGCTGCACTCTCAATTGCATTGTTTTTGGTGGTGTTCTTCTTCATTGCATTTTAAATGATGGGACGAGTAGCACGCGCTTTTCTTATAAAACTAGTTTTGCAAGAATTTACTTACTTAAGGCGGCGTTAAAGTCCGGGGTGGACCAGGGCCTCAGTCAACAAGCGTCTTCAGCTAGCTCGATCTTTTGCTAGCTGTATCAAGTTTCGCAGGCTAGGTTGGCCGAGGTCCCCTTCCACTTGCGTGCGCCACCTAAGTCTCGGTCTCCCTCTATTGCGCTGTACCTCGGGGGCGGATTCGAAGACTTTTCGGAGCGCAGCGTTTGTGTTCATCCGCTCTACATGACCCAGCCATCTCAGTCGTTGGATCTTCACTCTTCTGGCTAGGTCGATGTCGCTATATAGTCCGAAGAGTACATCGCTGCATCTTCTTCTCCACTCACCGTCAATGCAGATGGGATATAAGATCGCTTGATCTCAGCGCTGGTGTCGTTGTCTGAATTCATAGCGGAGAATATGTAGAAAAAGTCCTTCACTGCCTCAAAGTCATACCTGTCGAAGATGACGCTCTGTCCGAGACGTCGGTGTTCAGTGACCTTTTTTCATACGCCGCCTTAAAATCGATAAATATGTGGTGTATATCGACCTGAATGTCATAGGTTTTCTCCTTGATCTGCCGTAATGTGAATATTTGATTAATGGTGGACTTTCCTGGCCTGAAACTACACTGATATGGACCTATCAGGTTGTTGACGAAAGGCTTCGGACGTTCACATAAAACTTCAGATAAGATCTTGTATGCGATATTAAGAAGACAAATGCTTCTTCGACCGGACAAGCTGAGGTTGAGGTTCCATACATAATGCATACATTCATCCGACCATATTTTAGAGATGAGTTGGTGTATGCTCCTTACCAAGTCATCGCCTGCTGCCTTGGAAGGCTCGGCAGTCGGGCTGTCCACTCTAGCAGCTTTGTTGGACTTCAGCTTAGATAGTGCTATCTTCACTTAATCCAGGTTGGGTGAACCAAATTGTTGGTCTACATCGTCCAGGTTGAAATGTATATTCTGCCTGACAGCGGTATTTGTTTTGTCATTGCAGTTATGCAGTCTACAAAAATAGTTTTTCCAAATCCTCAGCATCGACTGCGACTCATCTAGGATGTTCCCTTGTTCGTCTCCACAGGCTTTGGTTCGGGGTTAGTGTCCATGGCATCTTTTTATTATCTTTTCGTAAGATTTCCGAATCTCACTCCTGAAGAAGGATCTCTCGATTTCCCCGACCGCCCGCTTCTCATGCTCTTTCGAAGTCTTCGTCGACGCGCCAAAAGTTGCTCTTAACTTTGTGCTGTGCTGTCTGTATTAATAATCGAATTTTTGATGAAACTGTAATCAATTTCTCGCATATAACCAAGCTTAATGTATTCGTTTATAAAATCGATGTATTGCTTGATATCCCTTGTGAATCAGGGTTCTAATGCATAGAATTTGCTCAGTGCTGTGTCCGGAATTTTTACAAATGCCAATCTTTGTGCTAATGTCATTGGCAAAAATTGCAAGCGAATAATTGATGATTTTCCCTGCAGCATTTCTACGAGTGTGAATTGTTTGTTTGTGGTGTTGTTGGAAGAGATATTTGATAGTGCAATCTCCATTTTGGCTCTTCAGTGGGCCTGGATTTCCTCTCTAGGGACTCCAACGACTGGATTCTTGTCTCCAAAAACTCAAGAAATACTTTTTACATTTGAGAGCCTTCTCCCACAATGTGTAGGTAATTTCTTTACTATGATGTGTAGGAGTATTGGATTCCATGACGAGGTGTCGATTCCTGGCCTTCTAATGCTAATAAACATTCATGAGTAGTGTCATCTAGTGATTTAATTTAAGACGCGCTTTCAGTCGTCGAAGTGAGTAAGAAATTTATTGAGGACAGCACTGACTAAAAGACTTTTGTTTTAATATCTGTCCTTAATAATTTTCCAAGCAGCCTCATAATTTACTTTAGTGGGAGCCAAGTGGCAAATCAATCCCTTAGCTTCAACAGACAAGCTTGTTTTCAAAAAATACATATTTTGACATTTATTGATGGGCTTGTTGTGTATGAGCCTTGTCAAATATTGCCTCCATTTTATTTATTCTATATCAAACGTTGACATGGTAATGTTTGGTAATTGAAGTCCAATAGAAAGGCTTCTTAAATTCCTACCAATGGTTGTGTGTGGCGTTTTGTCTTCAAAGGCAAAAAACTGTTGTGCATTATCTCTGTCAAGTGCCGGATTTGTGAATTGCTCGTACATCCCAATACGTCTTTACGGAACTTATCTCGATTTTAAAATATTCTGGTGATTTTTGAGCCTGTTGCGGCCCCTCATTCAACTCTCGCTACTTTCTAATCAGTTCAGTTGTGCTTGTATAGGTATTATTATTTGGTGGCCATGCTTGCCATATCTTCACTGGAGGTGGTTTTGATACAACTTGCTTCTGCTGAGTATTGTCACTTAAAGCGACACTATTTTAAGGGGCATCCCAGTCGCTATTGACAATAGAGATGCCATCATCTTGTATGTTTTTTAGTTTCAGTAAGATTTCATTGCTTGCTAAATGTAATCCTCTTGTACCTGATTGTAGTATTCGTTGGTAAGGTATGGATGAGGAAGCTCATCTCCATGATCGCTACGGATAATATTGTCTGTCTTTTCAAAATGGTCAAAGTGGCAAACTCCCGAAAGTAAAATTGCCTACGAAAAAGCTTCTAAGGAGTGCCGTTCGGCCTCGGCGATAAAACCGTAGGCCCCGCTCAGATGTGATTAAAATGACAACATGAGCAACACAAATGAGTGTCAAGAAGCTAGGCCATGGCCCATACCGGGCTGCCAGCGCCACAGTGTTTTTTTTGTGAACAACTGCTTGATAATATCTGAAAATTCAGTCTGTATTTGAACACTATTCCTATTTAATTATAGATAAGCCTATCATGAAGGTTGATATTACAAAAACCAAAAGTAAAACTTATTCTTATACAAAAATTATTCGCGACAAAATTCAAACGTAGAATTTAGTTGAATGAAACAGAAAAATGGGGTATTCTATCGGGTATATCGGATGTATTGTGCCATATGGTGTGTTTATTAATTTTTAGTTTTTTTTTAAAATGCGGGTGTGCATTTATCGATAAAAAAGATTCAAATAAAGCTTTGATTATACATCGCCAACGTATTTCAAAATTGGATGAATTAAAATTAAGGCTTACTGATATGCCGCATTTACATCCCTTTGTTACAAATTTAATTGTTTACTATTTGTTTTTAAAATTGCTCCGGAAGTATTCCGTTTCAGGACCTTTCTGGCATACTTATTTTTATTAATCTTTGTTAAAACCTCTGAAGAACATATATATTAACTTAAAAAATGTTTTTGAAAAACCCCGACAAATCATAACATGTAATAGAGAAACAATTCAATATAGTATATCGGCCACATTTTTTCTAAACAAGAATGTTTATATCTGGGTATTTGTTAGAATCTCCAAAAAGTAAAAAGCTTTTAAGAAAAAAGAAGTAGAATATTTTGAGTGAAATGGAATTTCAGAAAATCAAAAAAATGTTGAGGATTGCTACAATTTGTGTAAAGTGTTTAAAGACATACATCGCGTGTTTGTTACAAGAGAATGGGCATAATTTACTAGCCCATGAAACTGATTATGGCCTTACAAATGTCTAGTTTTATTATTTTCATTCATTCATTTTATTTCATTCCACTTTATTTTTGCAAAAACTACTATATAAAAAATCATGTCATCCACAACACTAAGAAAAAAATATTACTCCACTCCATTTCCCATTCATGCTTACACACGCCCTCAGGTATATTTTGCGATAACAAAGATCAGACTAAAGGGCCGCTCCGAAAGTAACGGTCAACCGTCTCAAAAAAATGTCCGCTTCTTACGCACACCAAACAGTGGTGTCACATTTTCTACCATAACTTTGGATCTACATATGGGGAATTTGTGCAATCTACTTCAATTAAGCCTAATATATAGAGAATAACAAATCTGTGAAGAAAAATCGATTTTTTTTTTAAATTCTGGAATAAGGCCTTAAAGATGTTAAAAAAAATTATTTTCAAATAGAAAAATAACTTCTAGGTATCATTTTCGAAATAACTAAATTCTATTATAATATTTACGGAAGGGTGTGTGAAGACGGATCACAACCTTTTCATATGTTTGTTTTAAAGAGAATTTTACAAATTATTTAGTGCACGCTGACAGAGAATGAGACTCAAGCTACTTAAATACAAGCGAAACTTAGAATTTACACCAGGGAAATACTTTCACATTGCTGAACTTTTGTAAGGATCATTTGATAGGAACGCTCCTACCGAGGAAGACGAATACTTTAATGATATCGTTCATTCAGTAAATTTAAAACTAGTTATTTACTATTCTAATAGTGGTAAGTCAAATGTAAAACCAAAGTGTCAGAGATTCGGCTACATTTCATTTATTTATTATGTCAAAAATGTATTATTTTATAACACACTACACACTACTTTACAAAAACAGAATAGTTATTCCGGAAGTAATGAAATAAGCAATTTTATATTCACTAAAAGCCACAAGCTGATTGTGGCATTCAAAAAACAAACCAGAAAGCCAAAGCGTTGGTATACTGGCCTAATCTAGTGTGTGGCAAATAAAAAACATAGAAATAACCAAACGCTATGGCGATAGCGCAATAGTAAGCTCATGGACTATCACCCAGAAAGTCTGGGTTCGATTCCTGACTAAGTCACCAATAATTTTTAAAATCGCCATCACCCTTTCGGCGGGTAATGGCAAACTCCCGAAAGTAAAATTGCCTACGAAAAAGCTTCTAAGGAGTGCCGTTCGGACTCAGCGATAAACCGTAGGCCCTGCTCAGATTTGACAAAAATGACAACATGAGCAACACAAATGAGTGTTAAGAAGCTAGGCCATGGCCCATACGGGGTTGCCAGCGCTGCAGTGTTTTGTTTTTTTAATTTCCACTTGAATTGGCATGGACCTAATGGAGTTCGGGGATATTTCATACTTTGTAGTTGTTGATTGTTTTTGAAAATGGCTTGAAGCAATAGAGCTTAAAATAAATGATTAAAAGTATTAAAAAAAGGATGAATTTAAAAAAAAAGAAGTAAGCATTAATGGCATTCCAGATTTTAACCATTTGAACTCAACTTATCCATATATATTTCAATAAAATTGATTTTTAGTAGTCCCTACTATTATTATTATTACATTAAGCTTTTTTCACTTAACATGTGATGTACATACGAATAAAATTTTTATGTAATGAGATTATACAATATAAAACAAAATGTTGTCATCACAATTCAAAATAAAGTATCTTGTTTACTTTCCTTAACTTGTTCTTAATTATTTTTTATTTTCGATTGCAAATTTTCATTAGGAGGCATTAGCCTCCCTCATAATTTTCACTCTTCTGACAACTGTCTTTTTGCTCTTATTAAACCATCTCTAGGATACCAGTCTGTCTTATAGCCCAACGATTATCTATTATTCTGGGAACGTGACCGGCCCATCGACATTTTTGAGCCTTTGCCATTCTTAATACTTCTTCAAATTTAGTGATTTCCCTAATTCTGGTCCTTCGGATTGGTTGGTACCCAGATATATTAAGAAGTGATCTTTCTTATGCTCTCTGGGTGGCTTATAGCCTTTTTTGATATTGTACATTATTGTACATTGTACCATATGTGAGTACTGGGAGGACAGTGACGTCAGACAAATACTTTCTTGATGCCACGCTCAAAGACGGATTTCAGATTCCACACTATTTGAGACTCTTCTTTGTATTTCTTTGTCCATCCTGTTTTTGAAAGGTATTATTTGCCCCAAATAGATGTACTCCTTTACGTACTTGAGGTTTTTGTTTCTAGTTTGATTTCCATTTGTGTGATCATAGTCATTAGTTTGGTTTTCATCTGGTATAGTTCCAAACCAACCATCCTTCCGAAAGTTTTCTAACTATCCCTTTTAACTCATTCGGTGTTTCTGCAAAAACAGGCATGTCGCCTGCAAAGTGAGGCTTCGATAGTTTCTCTCCATCTATACCTAGGCTCTCGATATCGTTGCTTCCAAATACTTCCTCCAGTAGAGCAAAAAATAGTGCTGGTGAAAGATGATCTCCCTGTCTGATGCTTTTTTTATCTCAAATTCTGGACACTTGATCTCAGTTACAATTTTCGATGTGCTGTTCCGATAAAGTATTATACGGATTTTTATAATTTTTGTCAAACGCGTTGTAGAAATTTATAGAAGCTATATACAATTTATTGTAATATTCGACGATTTTTCAACTAGCTTGTTTATTGATTGTAGATGGTCCGCTATAGAATATCCTAACCGAAATTTTGCCTGCTCTTTTGGTTGGTTTCTGTTTAAAATGTGTTTGCATCTTCTCAGTAGGCATTTGGAGAAGACTTTATATACCACTGAGATAATAGTATGCCTTTTGTATGTACTAATATTATATTCAACATGTTGTATTGATGTGGCAATTCCTCACATATTAGGGTTTGATTAAATACAAGTTTCTCTTTCCTCTTTTAGTACTCTTGTTAAACTTGAGATCTTATATGTTTTTTGGGAATAGCTTTAATTAAATGTTCGTTTGCTGATGTCAGTAAAGCATTTTTAAATTCATCGTATTGAGATTGGACAGAGTTTAAGGATTTTATCAAGTCCAAATTACAGAGCGTTCTGATTTTGTCCAGGTAATTAGTTTTGTGCTTATTGGCAACTAGTTTTGGTATGAATTTTTTTTCGCTGGAATTTTGGTACTCTTTTGCCTTGTGGCTTATTTAAACTCTAGCCCTTGGCATTCAGTGGTCACTTTTAAAACCCAATCTACATACTACGGATACTATTATATACTATTCGTAACATGAAGTCGACCTAATTTTTAGCAATGCCGTTCGGAAACTCCATGCCCATTTAGTCTTCGCTTTTTTCTTAAGCAGACTCTTGCAAACAGTAGGATACAGCAACGTTACTACTTTTCCACCGCGTTGACGAATGCAGAATTCTTGTTTTATCATCATCACCATCTTTTTGGAATCCCATTTTAGAATTGAAATAGCCTACAGCGTAAATAATTTTGGATTTTCCTATAATTTAATTGAGCTCGTCATAAGAACATTCAAATTTACCTTCAGTTAAAGTTTTTGTGGGAGCATATACCTGTGTGATTACAACCCTTTTTTTGTTAATAAATTTTTGGTTTACATGCAAATATAAAAGAATAAAAAAAAATTGATAACATCCCAGTGTATTTGTAACGGCTTCATCTAATCCTGTCTGTTTTTCTTTGGTTGAAAGACTTCTTACATTGCAAGTGCAAATGTTTAACTCTTTAATGTAAGCTTCTCTTTTTTACCTGTTGTGTGCTGTTTTGTTTCCATCTTATATTTTGTTTTCGAGATTTTTTCAATTTCTGTTTATGAAAATTGAGCCTCTGCAATGTTTGTTTTTGTTTTTTTCTGCCTTATTGCATTGCATTTTAATTTTTTGCCGTTGGTTCTTCTTCACTTGATCTCAGTCCTATTGTTCTGTGGGTTTCTCTGACATTCTTCTGAAGTTTTCTACTGATGTCATCCACTACTTTTTGTGAAACATATTCATTATCTGCAAAAATTTGTCCAATTTTTTTATTGTTGTACTCGTAGCTTTGGATTTAAGTTACCTTAAGATGTTTCGAGTTGGTCTCCTTTGGCTGCAATTACCTTTGGAAAATCGTCGTTGAAATATAATTTGTTAGGCAGGTGTTTTAAAACTTCTTTGTTTTCCATTATAATATTTTTCTTCTAATGTGCTGTTAATTTTAATAGAACAATTCCGTTTTTCGTTGAGTTTTTTCCTATTCTATACACTCAATCAATTTCGTTGATACGAAGACTGACGCACATTGTTTGGCTGACAAGGTCTAATATGGTTGCTTCTAGATTTGCCTGTTTTTTTTTTCCTTTACACCTTATACTAGTATGTTTCTCTTTCTCGCTTTCCTATACATACCAAATAAACGTGTTTCAAGTTCATCTCCTTTTTATTTGATAGATTTTATATCCATTCTTTTCGAACCCACCTTTCAATATTTTTGTTAATTCCATTTTTGTACTATTAACTACTACATATATACTATTTTTCATTTTTATGATTAACTTAAATCAAATGAGCTGTCTAGAAAGTTTGTAGGCATTGCAAAAGATTTAACGAAAATATCAAAGGTATCGGGAATAATTTTGTTTGTGTTTTGGTGTTAACTTTGTGAGCCGCTGCTGTATATTGGTTCATTATAGAAAATATGTCTGCTTTTGTCGGAAGCATATAAGCAGGAGGAATTGGTGTGTTCTTGCACTCCGGCTTTCTGCTTTTATGGTTGTCGGAGGGAACAACCAATAGATCCAAAAAAATGCTGAGACGTAAGAGTGGCGGGCGATTTCTTCTATTGGAGCGCTTTACGTCTAGAGCCAGACGGACTTTGCGTAAAATAAATTTCGACAACGCTCTATTCAATGCGCACGGCCACTAGTTGAAGTTTTCTCACCAAAATAAAACACGATTTACAAAATAAATATTTTTGTGACGATTGGACCCCAATTTCCCTACCCCACACTATCGAGGATTCACTGGGACGTTGTTGTTTAGATTTCATTGAGTTATAACTCAATTTCAGAGTTCGAACACCTTCCACAAAGCTCGTCGCATAAGTAGTTCCTTGGTTCGGCCTAACTGTACCCCACCCGATCATTATCAGAAATAGATACTTGTAATAATAAGGACCTTAAAAAGAGACCAACATATATTGTTGGAGTAAAAGTCCTTCGTAAGGAGTTTTCCAAAAAAATTAAATCCGCGCGAACAAGCCGCGCAACTTGGATTAAAATGAAACACAAACTTAACGTTATAAATGTTGTTTATTCAACCAGGTCCTCGTTAGCCCTGCCTAACAATGAAACTCATACTTAAAATCTTACCTCGATATAATTGACTTCAATGGCCTTGGTTCCCACGGGAAAGCTCATGCAAGTTCGCGCATGCAAGTGAAAAATGCATACAATGCGTCTGACTGGATACTTGAGCCTTCTCGTATTTCCGTCAGATAGGTGACTGCTTACGCGTGTTAACTGCTGCCCTTTTAAATATCTGCATCCCGCAGATCTACACATGAACATGTTGAGCAATTTAGATTTCCATCGGGTTGTTGAACCCCCTTGGTAACACGCTGGGCTGAGCAAGGGACTTGTTTGCGCCGAAAGGATGCACGAAGTTCTGGAATGTTGGCTTTCCCGTAGATCTTTCCACACAGCAAACAGATTGAAATGAAGATTACTATGATGATACAAGTTTCTGTAATTAAAGAAGAACTAAAACTTTCTTTTAAGGATTTAATGTGTTCTATGTTTTTAACACTGATGTCATGTAAATGATTTATATCAATTTTCACCCTTCTGCTAGTTACGTTGACCAGGACAGGAGGGAGTGCTTGTAGACCCTTGGAAATTGTACTAGAGTATGTTCGATCCTTGATGCTGATTGTCTCGTTGTCCAGTTGGATCAAGTAAGTGCCTTCTAAAGGAATTGAGCAGTTCCTATCTAAAAGAGAGCCGTTAAAGTTAGTAATAAAGATAGTGTTTTCTCCGATCAATTCAATGATCTCTGCATTATTCTTCCTAAAGTCGCAAGCTGCTGTACCACCCTTGAGGATCCTTGGTAGACAAGTAGCTTCTGGTAATTTCTTTAGCACCCTTTCCTCACATACGGAAGTATTTCCAATATGAAGGCAGTCACCCTCTAGTCCGAACGTTTCGTCGTAGTTTATGAGTAGTTTCATAAAGTTTAAGTCAAGTTGTTTTCCGTCATTAATTGCAGCGCGAGCGTTCACTAGATGAAAAATTTTGGGTGCGACCTTTGGAATTGATAGGACGTACAGCAATAAAGTTCCGTTTGTAAAAACGGAGGGTCGGCCGTATTCTACAGCTTCTACGACGTTTTGGTAAGGTAGGATTTCTAGCTCGTTTATTATAGTGTTAACCTCTTCAGAGTCTAATATGTTGCTATTCACTATCCCTGTCTTAGCCATTTGGCAGGCCCTAATAATTTCATTTACTCCCTCTTTTAGTATAAGTATTTTGTCAAGTAAGTCATGTCTAAGTTTCTCAGATACCCCCTTCTGTAAGACGTTATTGTAGCGGTCGATCATTTTGTTAACCTTGTTCTTAACCTCATGCGTTGCGTCAAACAACTTCTCGTTAATTTTGTACTGATGGTCATTGTTCGTTGCTAAGTCAGTCTGTGTTTGTAAGAGTTTGTCCCAGTCAGTTGCATCAGGGGAACCCGCCAGCCATTTCCAGGCAGTCCCAATCCAATTTATGGATCTAGCTCTTCTTGCCCGTGGACCACGGAGTTCTCTTAAGCGATCCCTGGTCTGGTTTAAGGGTTTCTTCATCCGATACATGCTTCGTAACAAGTTGTTCAATTTGTTGTACAAGTCCGTCGTAAAGTTTTAAGTCAATAACATGGATAAGCCTGAAGTATCCATTCGTCATCCAGGCGTCACCTTCTCTAACGGTCACGATTGGCGATTTATATGAAAATATATGCAAAGCTTCCGAGGGAACCAACAAAACTAAACTGTAATACAAATTTGTTATTTTATTTAAAGATAAGGTCATTATTACAAATATAAAAGCTTAACTCTAGTTACGTTGGTGTGTTACATATAGTATATACAAGTGCAAAAATTGTTATAATAAAATTTGCAATTTTTTATGATATATATATGATATATATATGATATATATATATATATGATATATATATATATATGATATATATTTTTTTTTTTTTTTTTTTTTTTTTTTTTGAGTCTCAAACTATTTCTATTTTTGGACATTAACATTTTTTAGATGGGCTTTGTGAATTTTCCTACCACTGTCTGTTGTTACAGTAACGCGATTATTTTTTGCCACAATTTCTTTTTTAAACAAGGGCTTGTTTTTTCCTTTGATTCTTTTAATTGCAGTGTAAATCACGTCCCCCTCGCGATACTCCCTGGGTTTTCCTCTCTTTAAATTTAACCTTATATTTCTAGCTTCCATATTTCGCTTAATAATGCCCCTAAGATCCTTATTGATTTTTGAGCGGATGTTCAAAAGGTTCTGATAATTTACTCTTTGGGACCTATTAAAGAATATGTCTGTCGGCTTTCGTTTGATGACCGAATGTATTGTATTGTTATAACGATCCACGGCTACGTAGACAAGTTCCTTAACCTTTAAGTCTGGATTCTCTGCCTTAAGGCACCGATAAATTTCTAGTATAGTGGAATGTATCCTTTCCATTTGACCATTTACCTCGCTCCCGTGTGTTGGGGTTAAATATAATTTAATTCCTAGCGTTTTAATGAAATTTAGGACGATTGGGCTGAGGAAGCCTCTTTCATTGTCCGTCACTAAAATTTGTGGGACTGTGAAGTAATGTAAAATTTTAATCAATTTTGATCTAATGTAAATGGCTGATTTATCTTTAATGTGGAAAAATTTAGAAAACTTAGAAAACTTGTCAACTACGGTTAAGAATTTTTCATTTTGAAGTTCCATTATATCCATATGAAGAATTTCACATGGATACTTTGGAGTGGGGGTTTCCTGTAAAGTGGGAGTTATGGGGTGTCGGTCATACTTGTTAGTATTACAGATTTCGCATGACGAAATTAGTTTTTTTATTCTGGACATCATATGTGGGAAGTAAAATTGTTCGAGGATTTGCTCTTTGTTTTCCCTTGCCGACCGGTGGGCTCTTCTGTGTTCTTTCTCTATAATTAGGAATTGGCGATTTTCATTAGCAATGTCATCGACAACTCTTTGTGTCACACGAATCTTGTATTTCTCGAAGTTTTCTAGGTAAACTTTTTGTAGCAACCCCAGATAGCTCTCTGGAATTTTGATCCCGTTTACTACATTTGGGTTTAAGTTTTCCCTAAGTGTTTCTATGAGATTGGCCTGACAAAAGGTTCTGGCAGAAATATAATGACGATGATAGCCCTGGTGCGGTTCCTCGTGAGCACGAAGATCTATGCCAGTTCTGAAAATAAGTTGGTTTCTAAACACATTAATTGGAGCTTCTACATGTGGAATTAGGTCGGAATTATCCTGGTCAGAACTGTGCGCTGTGCACGAATCTGTATCACTGTCTGACAGCTCACAAAGTCCCTCTTCAGCCGTACCAGTCAGTGAGTCTGCCCCGGAGGCTCGTCCTTCACCTGCAGTATCTGTGGCTGATTCCGAGAGTGCTTCTTGTAGCTCGCTTGCAGTTTCGGTGCTTATGTCGCCAGCTGTTCCGGCTCCACTAGGTAGAGTAGGCAGATGGTTAACTTTTGTCTTCAGGCGTGATAGAGCATCCGCCACGAAATTCGATTTAACAGGTGTGTAAATCAATTCGTAGTTATACTCTTCAATCCTTGCTTTCCAGCGTTTGAGTTTTGCATTGTGATTTCTATTACTCAGTGCGAATGTAAGAGGCTGGTGGTCTGTGTAAATCTTGATCCTTTTTGCTCCATACAGATAATTTCTCAAATTATCCAGAGCCCAGACTACTGCAAGCATCTCCTTCTCATTCGTTGCGTAATTTTCCTCTGTTCGATTCAGAGAACGAGATATATATGCGACGGGCCTCTCCTTACCGTGCTCACCTTGAGACAGCACTGCTCCGATCGCGAAATTAGAAGCATCCGTGGTCAAATTGAAGCTTTTCTCGAAGTTCGGAAACGCAAGTACTTCTGCAGAAGTGAGTAGCTCCTTTAAGGTTTCGAAAGCCTTAACTGCATCTTCATTGAGAGATATTGGAACATTTTTCGATTGGTTAGCTCGAACTTGTGCAAATTCTCCTCGAGTTATATTCGTCAATGGTTTGGCTAATTTGGCATAATCACGGATAAATTTCCTATAGTACGAAGTCAACCCGAGGAAGCTTTTTAGTTCCTTTAAGTTCGTCGGTGGAAGGATTTTTTCGATAGCCCTAACTTTTTTTGGATCTGGAAGGATGCCATCGGGAGTAACAAGATAGCCAAGAAATTCGACGCTGGTAGCCAAGAAGTTAGTTTTTTCCAGATTGATTTTCAACCCGGCTTCACTGATTTTGGTAAAGACGATCTCTATGTCTCTTAGATGATCTTCCTCTGTTTTACTAAAAATAATTATGTCATCTATATAGACATAACAGATCTTACCTATTAACTCCTTAAGCACATCATCTATCATGCGCTGAAAGATTGCTGGAGCATTCTTGAGGCCGAACGGAAGTCTTAGATATTCATACTTCCCATTCATCGTTGAAAACGCTATTTTCGGAATGTCCTTGTCTTTCATGAGGATCTGATGAAACCCTGAGGTTAAATCTAGCGTGGTAAAGAATCGAGCATCACCTAAACTGGCAAGTGTGCTGTTGATATCGGGGATAGGATATGTATCCGGAACTGTTACGGCGTTTAGACGCTTGTAATCGATGACCATTCTGTACTGCTTTTCTCCGTTTGGCTTTGGCTTCTTCGGAACAACCCATATAGGTGAATTATACGGGCTGTTGGATGGACGAATGATGTTCTCTGATAGGAGTTCACTTACCTGTCTCTCAACTTCTTCCCTCATACAAGCGGGGTAAGGGTAACTTTTGGAATAGATTGGCTCGTCGGTGTTTGTACGAATTTCCGCTCGGACGTTGGTTTTCACCTTCTCATTCCCCACTGGGCCGAAAAGACTTTTGAACTCCATATAAAGATATCCTAACCTAGATCTTCCTGACATGGAAACATTTTCGCCAAAGGTAAGCATTTGACTAATTAATTCAGCAGAAGTGCTGTTTTTGAGAGGAATGATTTTATTCGAATCAATGGTAAGCATATGTTTTTCTCTATCTATTACAGCCTTCAGCTGCTTCAGAGTATCGTCACCTATTATACCATCAAATGATTTCAGATTTGGGAGGATGAAAAATGTTATCTCGAGATCGCAGCCTAAGTAATGGAAGAACCTTCCACAGATTTTGCTTCTAACTAGGATATTTCCGGCAGGACTGTTGACATGAAATGGGATTCTTACGGGGTCGGGACACGGAACTAAATTGTGTTTGATGAAGTTCTTATTCGCTCCACTGTCTATGAGGAATTTTAGGACGTCCCTGTCTCGCGTTACATATTCTATATATGGTACGCTGGAAACGAGGCCCCTTCCATAAAATTTTCACCTCTAGGTTCTTCATTGGGGAGTTTAGTGGATTCTATTTCTGGGTTTTCTTCACTCGTGGTGTTTTCGGGACCTGTGAACACTACGTGATTTAGGCGCTGTTGTTTTCGAGGCTAGTTATCGGATTTCGATTCCCTCTTAGCTGATTTTGGCAAATTCATATAGTTAACCTTCCTAGACTGGGTGGAATTGTCTACTTCCATTTTTACTGGAGGCTTTGGCCCTGTTGGCCTTTGGGGTTGATGCTGTTGCTGAGAGTTTGACCTCCCCGAATGATGTGAATGATGAGCAGGATCTCTAGGAGGATACGACTTGTTGGGGTTTCCAGGATTGTGATGAGATCCTGAGTTACCTCTAAAGTCGTAGTTCACAGGGGAAGAGATTGTATTGGATACCCTGACATGTAGAGAATTGTTTCTGAAGTTCAGGTTTTGCATCTCTAAGCATGCTGAATATGCCTCAGGCAAGGTTCTTGGCTTCTGAATGATAAGGAGTCTTGAAAGATCTCCATTAAGCCCACGAACAAACACGTCGAGGGCACGGTTTCTATATGTTTCCACCAGAGCATTCATGGTTTCGGTGGAGTAAGTTTCAGCCCTGATCTTATTGATTATCAAGGAGAATTGATGATTCACGGTGGCATAGAAATCGTCAACTCTTGAGCCACCCAGTGTGAGCTGATTGAGTTGGTGCTCGAGGGTACGGATATCCCTCTTGTCGGCGTAATGGAGCGAGAGAATTTTTTTAATCTCGATCCACTCGTTATCGAATATATTGTATGAGACAAGAGCAGAATCCGCCCTGCCTCTTATTTTTTGACGTATATGTTGTAAAATCGCACGGTAGATTGGCTTATCACGGACTATTTCATAGTCCTTCAGAATTGTCCCTACGCTGTAGACCCAGGAGACATATTGGACTGGGTTGCCATCAAAGACTTGTAATTCCTTCACCGAATCAGGGAGTTTAGAAATATCCTTTAGGTCTTGTTCGCATGTTGGCCCACATAATTGTACCGCGACTTCCGCAAGTGGAACGGAGCTGTCTCCCTGCTCCACAACCTGGAGTCGATTGCCGATAACAGCTAAGCGTTCGTTAACGTGTTTAATGGACTCTTGTGGATTAAATTGTTCTATTCTGCTAATGCGGCCTTCTATTGCCCTAAGCTGTTCTATTACGGAATTTATAGCTCCCGTGAGCTGAGTGACGGATGTCTTAATCTCATCCATTCTAATAGAGACTACCAAGGAAGTATTCGAGAGCACGGAAAATGAACAAATTTAGATATAACAAAACGCGACAGTAAAATAACAACAGAAGTGGCAACAATTTTTCCTTAATATTATAATTTTTTTATTTTTTTACTTTTTTTTGATTAATTATTTCTTAAAGGTATTTTAAATCGTTTTGTCAAAAGAATGACGTTGGTTTAAGGTTCCCTAGATGCCTGCTAAGCGCTCTCCATTAACTTTCGGGGTAGCTACTTTAGTTCGGAAGGCTCATATGGATCCTCTTTAGTCGCTAATGCGTAAAAAGTCGCAGCGAACTGCTAGGGTATGAGGTTCTTCACCACTAGTGATTAAAATTAATTAATTCTTAAGTAAGCCGGCCCCTTTTTTCATGAGAGTTGGCCCCTAGGCATAGTTTTGAGCTATGTTTAATAAACTCTGCTTGAGTTTCTTCTTTTTTTTTTTTTTTTGGTTTAAGACACTATGTTAGTCTTATCAGATATATAAATAATTTGGCATATTTTGTCTTACAATTATTTGCTTAAATTTATCTTACTACAATCCTAGGAATATAGGACAGCCCCTCATCGTTTGAATCCTTAGTTGGTCTTCTTCTTCTTTCTTTTAAAATAGGATGGTTGATTCCTCTTATTTTTCCCTTAACTGTTTGTAACTTCGAGTATTTTTTTCAAAAATTTTTTACTTTACTTGTTCACTTCACTTATTGGAATTTTGTTGGAATTTTAAGTGATTTTCGTGTCATTCACTTCACTTATCGGATTTAACAGAAATGATTTTTTGCAATTTTAAGTGATTTGGGTTTCAGTCATTTTACTTATTTAGGATTCACACACGAGTTTTTGGGCTGTCCCTGCTCGGGCGCCAGTAAAAGTCCTTCGTAAGGAGTTTTCCAAAAAAATTAAATCCGCGCGAACAAGCCGCGCAACTTGGATTAAAATGAAACACAAACTTAACGTTATAAATGTTGTTTATTCAACCAGGTGCTCGTTAGCCCTGCCTAACAATGAAACTCATACTTAAAATCTAACCTCGATATAATTGACTTCAATGGCCTTGGCTCCCACGGGAAAGCTCATGCAAGTTCGCGCATGCAAGTGAAAAATGCATACAATGCGTCTGACTGGATACTTGAGCCTTCTCGTATTTCCGTCAGATAGGTGACTGCTTACGCGTGTTAACTTTGGCAAATTATCTTTTTGTTTTCCTATATATATATATTATCTCGGGCCAAAGGGAAATCCCTATCTTGGAGGAAATTTTCACATAAATAAGAATGGGACATGCATGGGTGTGTGAGAGAGAGTGGAAGCAACTGGGGTCCAAGGAACGAGTCAAACTAAAATTCGGCTATTCCACATGTCTGAAAAGTGGTGTGAATGAATGTATCTATTAGACCTATGATCCCAGGTAATATCAATGGGATAGGGTTCATCACTTCTTGGTTGACCATCAAAGAGTTAAGCTAAAACTCAACAAAAGGAAAGAGAAATATAGAAACAAAAGAAAAGAAATTAAAAAGGAGGAAACAAAACTAAGGTGGAGCAGAAACCTAATTTAATAAGTAAACAAGGTGACTTTCAGGTCTTTTGTATAAGGAGCATAGTAGAGAACCTTATCTAGGTATATTTATTTACTTACTTACTTTAGGTGGCGCTACAGTCCGGGCTGGACCTGGGCCTCAGTCAACAAGCTTCTCCAACCAGCTCGATCCCTGGCTAGCTGCCTGCAGTTTCGCACGCTAAGTTGGCTGAGGTCCTCTTCCACTTGAGTGCGCCACCTGAGTATTGGCCTTCCTCTACTGCGCTGTCCCTCGGGGGCGGATTCGAAGACTTTTCGGACCGGTGCATTGGTGTCCATGCGCTCTACATGACCCAGCCATCTCAGTCTTTGGATCTTCACTCTTCTGGCTAGGTCCATGTTGCTGTACAGTCCATACAGTTCGTCGTTTTATCTCCCCCTCGACTCACCGTCAATGCAGACGGGACCGAAGATCGCCCGAAGAATTTTTCTCTCGCAGCAACCAAGAACACCTTCATCCATTTTTGATAATGTCCATGCCTCTGCGCCAAAAAGCAGGACCGGGATTATTAAAGTCTTATAAAGGGTGCGTTTTGTTGTCCGAGAGAGGGCATTGCTACTCAATTGCCTTCTTTACCCAAAGAAAAAGAGGTTGGCAAGAGTTATTCTTCGCTTGATCTCAGCGCTGGTGTCGTTGTCTGTATTTGTAGCAGAGCCTAGGTAGACAAAGTCCTTAACTACCTCAAAGTTATATCTGTCGACGGTGACGTTCTGTGCAAGACGTCGGTGTTGGTTGTCCTTTTTGCTTGACAGCATATACTTGGTCTTGCTCTCATTGACCGCTAAACCCATTTCGCCACTTCCGTCCTAATACTCGCGAAAGCGCCACTGACATCACGCTGCTTTCTCCCCATTATGTCAATATCGTCGGCGTATGCGAGTAATTGGACGGATTTTTGAAATATAGTGCCTCTTGTGTTTGCTCGTGAGTTTTGCACTATTCTTTCAAGTACGATGTTCAAAAATTCGCATGACAGCGCATCGCCTTACCTAAATCCTTTCTGGACATCAAAGGTCTCAGTGAGATCTTTACCGACCTTGATGGAGCAGCGTGCATCGTCATCCTGCAAAGACGGACAAGTTTGACAGGGACGCCGAAACTAGACATTGCTCTGTATAGCTCATCTCTGTAGATGCTGTCATACGCGGCCTTAAAATCGATGAATAGGTGATAGCAATGTAGGCAGGCTATATTTTCCGATTGTTCCACCAAAGATACCCTCTCTTCCTAGCTTTGCATTAAAATCATCGAGGACAATTTTAATGTCATAGCTAGGGCATTGCTCGTAGGTCTTGTTAAGGAGCTCGTGGAAGGCATCTTTGGTGTCGTCATCTTTCTCCTCTGTGGGGGCATGCGCGCATATGAGGCTAATGATGGCAAATTTAGCCTTGATGCGGATTGCTAGTCTGCCTCCGACAACAAAACCGCATCCAAATAAGCGCTGCTTTTACCGTCGATAGCAATTGCCATAGTAGATGTCGCAGTTTTTCATCTTCTTTTGTCCTCCTACATTTTTTTTCGAAAATAAATCTTTCTTATAAATTATTACAAGAAAAAAAGATGGTTTTTGTTCCCTGTGGGGTTTTGTTCCCATTCGTTTACAGTGTTCGGTTTTGCACTTCTGAATGCTTAAAGGTGCATGGCGCCTACATTTTGAACATCTTAAAAAGTTTTCCACATATATATTTATTTTACTGAACCCAACCCAGCTGTGCAACCAATAAAATTCACCAAACAATTTGGTCTCATTGTTAATATCCTGGCGCTTTGTCGTTGCCGAAGTTGGCAAACTAATAATCGGAGCCGTTTTCCTTGCATTTTACCGACTTCTTATAGATATAGCTTATAGCAGACTAATTGATGGAACTACCGGCCTAACGACACGAGGCTATACAAAACGTGTTTAAGTAAAATTAGTGTCTGGTGAGTCCCCATACATTCAACTCCTCATGTCGTTCACACTACTCTGCACGCCCGGGCCTGCAATCCCTTGTAAAGCTCGTCGTTTGGCCCCTGATGACGGCATGGCTCGAATTCTGTTTTTTCGACGATGTTTTGGTGGCGTCCGAAGATGAAGAACAACATCTACAACATCTTCGAAGACTTTTCAAACGCCTCACTGAACATGGTGTTGTGATCAATTTGGCAAAAAGTGACTTTGGCAAGCAGGCGACGGCAAATCTAGGGTTTTCTATCTCGGCAGATGCCACAAAACACCTTGAAGAGCGTGTTTAAGCAATTATAAGTTTTAAGCCACTAGAAACAGCAAAACAATTGCGAAGATTCTTAGGATCAGTCAATTTCTACAGACATTTCATCAAGAATGCTGCAGAACTTCAAATACCGCTCAACGAATGCTTAAAGGGAGATATAAACCTGTCGTTTGGACACAATCGCTTCAATAGTCATTTACTTTGTGCAAGGAAGGTCTCGTAAATGCTGCCCTGTTGGCGCACCTTGATCTGACTCTGCCATGGGAATTAATCACTGATGCCTCAGATAAAGCGATGGGTGCAGTCCTACAACAAAAAAACTTATCTCGGATGGCAACCGCTGTCTTATTTCGCAAAAAGGTTCAGCTCAGCACAACAAAACTACAGCACCTACGATTGGGAACTTCTAGCAGTCTACTCTTCAATCAAGCATTTTCTATTCATGTTTGAAGCCAGAAATTTTACGATCTACACCAACCGCAAACCATTGGTCTTTGATGTCAATCAAAAACCCGAAAAATTTTATTCGAGGTAATTCAGATGTCTTGATTTCATTTGACTTTTGATTTTGATTTCTCGGGCGTCGATAATGTCGTCGCAGACACACTGTCTAGAATCGGAGCTATTAGCATTCAAGTGACATTGAATTGAATAATCTTAAATCTCCAATTCTGTATTACAGCTTATAAAAGTTCAACTGCTGAATCCACCATTACAACTCTACTCTGACGTATCTCAAAACATAGCCCGACCATTCGTTCCTCAGCACCTGCGATACGAAGTCTTTAATTCACTTCACACCATTAGTCATCCTGGTGCAAGAGCAACAGCGGAGCTCATCTCTTCAAAATGCATCTGGCCATCACTACAAAAGGATTGCAAGGATAGGCACCACCTAAATCAACTACCATCCCTACAAAGACACGCTCGAGAAGACGATTTGTCATTCCAGATAGCCACAGTGAAATGTGGGTAAGGTGTTTATAACTTGTTTTGTGACTTGTAAAATATTTTATATTCATTATAAAAGTAAGTCACTCGAAGGGTTTTCTTCAGCCGGTACAGGCCTTTCTTAATTGCCAGAATTTCCGACTGGATCAAGCTACACTGATTGGGAAGGGGGAAGGAGAGGCAAGGCCAACTTTAACAGCGAAAACAAAGTCAACAACCCCGCTATCGTTCTTTGAACCGTCTTTATAAAAATGAGTTTATTCGTCGTCCATCAAGACATCTTCCTCCCAGAATGATTTGAAGGGAATGCTTACACGAAAGATTTTGTCAAAACATGGTTTGGGTATGGTGTAGTTGATGAAATATCTGCGTTGCCAAAAAGTTAATTTTTCCACTGCAAAGTTGCTTTGAGACGAATAACTGCGTTAGCGTACATCTCCCAGTTTGGAGTGATTAACTCCCCAAGTGAGTCATCTATGTACAGGAAAGCGACCACCGTGTATTGTCCATAATGTAGTCATCGTTCGATGTGGCTGGTCAAGAAATGTAGAGCCGTTTTCACCGACTTTCCTTTGCAATAGGCATGCTGAGCCATGGATGGCAATATTGGATCAAGACCAGATACTATATGGATATCAATCAAATCGGTCAAGGGTTTTCAAAAGGAATGATGACAGACTAATCGTTCAGAGGTTCAGGGGAAACATGAGAAAATTTTCTGGTTTTTGGGATGAAAATTACATTTACTTCCTTCAATGACAAAGGAATGTGAGTCAGTACTACGTAGTACCTCAAGATATTCTCGAGGGATGGGAGGCTTATGGGCGAAGCAGTTTGTCTTTCTCCTGTTGAGGTTTGACGTGAATGGGGAGCTAACTGAAAAGTGTGTATCCAGTAGCAAGTTGAGTTGTTGAGTAGTTGAATAATCACTTGTGATCGTCCAGGAGACGTCGATTTATTCACACAATCTAGACATCGAAGGATTTGTGGAGAGGATTTTTCTCTGCCGTGATAGTTCAGACGGACTTGGTAAGGAGCATACACCAACTCATCTGTAAAATATGGTCAGATGAAAGTATGCCCGATGAATGGAACCTCAGCATTGTTTGTCCGATTCTCAAGAAAGGAGACCCTCTGAACTGCGCCAACTAACGAGGCATCAGTCTCCTCAATGTCGTGTACCGGATCTTATCTGCTGTATTGTGTGAACGCCCCAAGCCGTTCGTCAATAACTTGATAGGTCCATATCAGTGTGGCCAAATACTTACACTACGGCAGATCTTGTAGGGAACCCATGAGCTTCAGATCGATACACACCACCTGTTCAGCGAGTTTAAGGCCGATGTACGAGCTGTACTTCGAGGCACTATCTTTCAAAGGAACGTCCAACTACTCGCATACGCCAACAATAATGATATAATCGGGAGAAAGCAGCGTGATGTCAGTGGCGCTTTCGCGAGTATTGAGACGGAAGCGGGGAAAAAGGGTTAAGCGATCAATGAGGGCAAGACCAAGTACTATATATGCTGTCAAGCGGAAAGGACAACCAACACCGATATCTCGGGCAGAACGTCACCCTCGACAGATATAACTTTGAGACAGCTAAGGACTTTGTCCACCTAGGCCCATCTATAAGTACAGACAAGGACACCAGCGCTGAGCTCAAATGAAGAATAACCCTTGCCAACCGCTGTTTCTTTGGGTTAAGAAGGCACTTGAGTAGCAAGGCCCTCTCTCGGACAACAAAAAGTCACTCTTTATAAGAAATAATCCTGGTCCTGTTCTATGGTGCAGAGGAATGGACATTATCAAAAATGGATGAGGGTGTTCTACATTACTTCGAGAGAAAGAATTCTTCGGGCGATCTTCGGTCCCGTCTGCATTGACGGTGAGTGGAAGAGGAGACACAACGATGAACTCTACGGACTGTACAGCGTCATCGACCTAACCAGAAGAGTGAAGATCCAAAGGCTGAGATAGTTTGGTTATGTAGAGCGTATAGACACCAATGCCGAAAAGTCTTCGAATCCGCAGTACAGTATGGCCAAGACTCAGGTGGAGCATGCAAGTGGAAGAGGACCTCAACTAACCTAGCGTGCGAAACTGGAGGCAGCTTGCCAGGGATCGAGCTGGCTGGAGACGCTTGATGACTGAGGCCCAGGTTCACCCCGGGCTGTAGCGCCACTTAAAGAAATGTAAGTAAGATAGTTAAGAGGTTTCAATAATTTTTTCACAGAATGACCTTCAGGATTGAAGCTTTGCTATCCTCAGTTCTTTTTTATTTATTTTGAGCGATTACTTATCCCAATCCGGTACTTTTCTTGTGGTTTTCCTTGGTCGAAAAGCTTCCTGAAAGTGTGTATTAGCGGTCCTAGTGTAGGTGTCCACTAGTATGGCTTTTTCTTACCCTTAGGTTGAAAAAGACGACACGAGGCTCCGATTACTTGATTGAAAGACGGGGTGAGAGCCACAACTATTAAATCAAGTTCTTTGTCGATACCTAGAGGGCTCGAAAGTTCAGGGGAAATACGTTTTAAAAGTATTCCCTTGTACTTGGGTCAATCAGTTTTCTGGTAGTTCCGAAATGCTAGTTGGTAGACGGGGAGTGGGGTAGGGCATCATTCAATTTAAATTGGATGTATCTGTAATCTGAAAAAGATTCTCAGACGAAGCTGTTGGAGACAAGAGTTTGTTTGCCATACGGCCGTGTAAACAATGTTGATTCTGCATAAAGGGTTTGCGGGTATTGTTGGAAATGTGGGCTTGATTTTGAAAAGCGGTCGGGTTTCTATAGTGGGAAGAACTAGGGCCTACTTCCATTAGAGTGGGTTTAGGTTTTAAGTGACCAGAAGTGCAGAGTTTATAGTGCGCAGAATTAAATGGACTATAGTGGTAGGAATTATAATAATGCCGAGGTGGGAGATTAACTGAATGTTCCTGCCTGCTAGGGAAAGAGTTTGCAAAAAGATAAGGTACCTAATTTGCTTCTAGTTCTTGTCCTAGAGCAAGAGATCTAGGCAAGTCAGAAGGTTGTGGAGAAAACAAGATATCACACATAGGTTTTAATAGCCTTTAAATAAAAATTCTTAACGCATCTTGGCGAAATTTTTGGCCAAGCGAATCGATCAGACTTTTATTTCCCTTGTGATGAATAATTTTTGCTTATAATCAAAGTCAACATTTTCTCCACATTGTCATAAAATTCTGTAATCGACAATTTTCTCTGAAGCAGAGTTGACGTTTTTTGCTCTGTAAGATAGATGGGTCTCTTATCCGCATATGTAAAATCTAACCAAGATATAATTGCTTTAAAGTTCAACACAGTGTTAAATAAGGATACCTAATACCCAAGACCAGTGACCAGATAATCGGTGGTATTAAACAAAATTGAAGAAGACAAAAGAAATTGAAATTCACTAAAAACAATTAGAAATAAAGAGAGAAGAAAGAAAATATAAACAAAAATGCAATTCCCTAGAAAGTTAGAAGTAATAACTGCTTAATTATTTAGTTTAGTTTAGTCTTACTTTGTCTTTCCGTCTTATAGTAGTTTCTTGCAGATCTTGTTGGTATCTACTTATGGTAGTTTCTCTAAAATCCAATTCTTATCCAATCACTTTTTCACTCTTGATTTATAGGATAGTTGAATTTGTTATTAATTTTTTCCCCTTTTTTGCACGTAAACTTTTTTTTATACAATTGTACATATTTCCTTTTGTCTGATACTTTTTGTAAAAAAATGTTTTCCTATTTCACACAGTTTGGTTCGCATTTGGTAGTCTTTATTCGAAACTAGGCACATTGCACATTTTAAGTATTCCAAAAAAATTATAACGCTATCCTAGAAGTTGGGCGCCAGATAAAACGTTTTATAAGTTTTATTACAGGTTCTCTTTAGTTTTAATTTGTTTTTTCCTCTATGAGAAAATCTGGTATGCAGTGGTCAGCTTGTACAAATAGACTAACTAACTAAAAACGACTGTACCAACACCTATGTTTTTTAATGAGTTACATATATATACAGTGGTCAACTATGTTGTTTGATGAGTAACATATGTACATAGTGGTTCACTTGGCACTAGTGTGACCGGCTGTCATAACTTATACAAGTTCTAATCTTACCTTTATCTATTTTATAGAGCAGAACGTAGTAAAGTGTTCGAAGTTCACGAACCGCGGCTTCTGTTACCCATGGTTACTGAATTAGGTGCGCTTCAAGCCTTTTTCGAGTGGTGGAGGTTAATCTGGAGAAATTGAAGCATCATTGCGGCAATACACCAGAGTCTCGACCAGGGTGTTATTTGAGTCCTCTTAATTTGCAATAGAGCCTAGAAGCTTTTCTTCCTCGTCTGATCGTAAGGGATTTCTTATTGTTTTTTCGTCGGTTTCCATTTCCGACATCGTGCCAGAGGTGGATATCAACGTCTTATTTATTACATCAGACAAATTGGAATCATAGCTGTCCATTTCATATCTTTGCTCCAAGGTCTGCTTCGGAATTTCCTGTTTCTGCTGTAGGAAAATGAGTTTGCTTATCAGCATCCAGCTCATCCTTTTTGTGAGCTCTTGTGTGCAATAGAGAGTTAATGGATTCCATATAGATCACGATAACGCCCCTTTATTCCTCTAATTTCGCCACCAATCATGGTTCGGAAGAGTCGGATTGCTGAACCAGTTGATCAGTTTGACATGGCCTTGATGCGCTTGATGATGGAAGATAGTCCGGAGTTTTCCCATTTGATGGGTAAGAAGTTCCTTGAGAGCTTTAGCTCGTCTAGATGTCAACCACCGCGATCGTTATTTCGTCCCTTAGGACTTCACTAAAAGGCCTCAGAAACGTGACATCGGAAGGTCCAGGGGGTTTTGAGTGCATCCTTTCGTTTCAGGACTCATCTTGAGAGGAGGAGAATTTCTTGAGAGCCATTGACAAATTCGTTTCCCAGAGTAGAGGGTGAGATACCTAGAACGTATGTTAAATATTCTTTTCTAAAATACAATATTAAAATAATGTTGTCGTAAAATTTTCGGCATCGTGTTTCCAGTCTATGTTTATGCCTCAAAAATTTGAAGGAAGGAGGTTAAGAAATGGCTGTCGGAAGATGATTAATGTTTGTATGATACATAAGACAAATTGTTCAGCAAAGATACCGTGCATTTGCAAACAAACCACAGCAAAGAAATATGTGGACAAAAACAACCCTTTAAACACTATTAACAACTTGGAGAAACAGAACATGCAGTTGAAACGAGCAATAGTGTGCAGAAGATCACCCAAGTTCCTGCATCAAAACATGGTACTACACTTTTACCGTTACTATTACTTGGAAATAGAATTCAAACAATACCTTGGTCCCGAAATAATGCAATTCTTTGTTCCGTCGATTATTGCAGAAAGTAAAAAAAAACACAAAACAAGAAACGTGCGACGTTGGAAAATGGTCGTGAGTGAAGATGGTACATGGGCGCCACGCGATTGCCCGTCCAATTGACCTACCCCTGGTTAGGACCGCGACTAACCAATGGATTTCGCGATCGTATTTGTCTCAATAAAAAAAAAACTAATAAAAGACCGATGCGTGTATAATTCTTGTTCTTACAATATGTATATATAGATATATGTTACAAAATCCTTAAAGCCAAACTTCCTCTAATACAAAAAGATCTTAAAACTAACTCATATCTAACTCAAAAAAGATAAATGAATTCAAACAAAAAAAAAAACAGAAAAAGAGGAATAAAAAAGATAATAACGCCGATTCTGAATGGCAAAAAAATAAATAAAAATTATTGTTCGAACCCGGGACTAGAACCTGGACACACCACCAGCGATACTTTACAACGGCCCTCGCCATTCATTTTTTCATTTTAGATGCATTTTTTATTAATTTAAATTCAGAAATTCTTAAAAGCTACAAAAAAACGCTTAAAAATTAGCTTAATTAACTTAAAATTATCTTAATCTAACTTACTGGCCCCATGCGGACACTCTAAGTTAAACATAATTCTTAAACTAGTGTGTTTTGGCGTTCCTTACTGTAGTGTATGAATATTTATTTTAATTCGCTTAAATTAGAACTAAGAAAATACATTTTGCTATCAAAAACTTAGTAGATGGACAATTTTTTTATTATTATAAAACTTTTAAACTAAAACTTACAGACTACTTAAAAAATAAATCTTAAGCCTACTTAACCTACCTAAATTAATTTATTGTACGAGGGCGGGTCAACAAGTCCGTGACTTTTTGAATTTCTGACCTCTTTACTGAAACAGCAACACTGCTCCTGTCAACAGGCATCTGTCAGTTGACTCCTGTCAAAATTTAAACTTGCTGCGTCAGTTAGTTTGTGTTTGACAGCTATTTTTATCAGACTACTCACTAATTTGAGGAGAAAATGGAAAAAAGTGAATTTCGTGTGCTTATTAAGCATTATTTCTAAGCTTGATAAATACTATGGGGACTCTGCACCATCGATTTCAATGGTAAAAAAGTGGTTTACTGAATTTCGTTGTGGCCGTACTGAAGCTGCCGAACGTCCTGGATGCCCAGTTGAGGTCTCTACACCCGAAACAATCGAAAAAATTCACGATATGGTGTTGGCCGACCGAAGATTGAAAGTGCGAGAGATTGTGGAAGCCGTAGGGATCTCGCAAAAAAAACGACCTCATTTGGCCAAGAAAAAAGTTCTTTTCCACCAAGACAATGCAAGGGTGCACACATGTGCAGTTGCCATGGCAAAAATCCATGAATTGGGCTATGAATTGCTCCCTCATCCACCCTATTCTCCAGATTTGGCTCCGAGCGACTACTTCTTGTTCCCAAACCTGAAGAAATGGTTTGGTGGAAAAAGATTTGACTCCAATAATGAAGTCATCTCGCAAACAAAGGCCTATTTTGAGGACCTCGACAAATCATTTTTTTTGGAAGGGATAAAAAAATTGGAGAGGCAAAGTGTATAGAGCTCAAGGGAGACTACGTTGAAAAATAAAATTATTTTTCTATCAAAAAATCTGTGCTGTAATCCAAAAGTCACGGACTTATTGACCCGCCCTCGTATAAGTATTATTTCTTTTTTTTTCTGTGTGGTGTGGATAACCACTTTTTTAAGAGAGTTACCCATCTCTGTTTTTTTTTATTATTTTTTTTAATTTTTTTTTTATTTTATCTTTTTTTTTATATTTTATTTTTCTTATATTTTTTTTTTTGGGTTTTTATAATTTTTGCTCTTAAAGCTACCTTAAGCCTACCTACATCTATGTAAGCCGGCCATGTCTAAAAATAGGCAGACCCACTCTGCTCCCTAACGAAGCTACCTAGTACTAGAGGAATTCGACGATGGAGCTTCCCCTTCTTCTGCAAGCCACCAAAGTTGTTGGTGCTGCCGAGCAACATCCCTCATGTCGCGACTCCCTACCGCCCTACTAAACCGGAGACGCTCCGCACTGCCGTGTGCGACGTCTCTGTCGCAGTTGAGTCGCCTGTCTGCAGCTGTTAGAGCGACGTGGAAGATTAACGGCACCGCTAATCTATCCTGGATCAGACCTTGTTTGTCGAGGTAGAGGAACGCTTCTGGAGGAATAAAGCCGTCAAAGCGAACTCTCTCGTGATACACATAATTGGGGTAGTAAGCCCCAGATATCAGGTTGTTCGACGAGGTCATTGCTCTTGCAATGTGCCTTCGAATCAACTTAATAACAAAATTGTCCACTCGTATTAGGTTCGCCCTATTGTACCTCATTAGGATACAATTTTATGTACTCAGACTCTGGTGTTCTGTTCAAGCGAAGACAAGCCCTAAGGCAAGCCCTCTCAAACACACGAATCTTTTCCAAAAGACTTGCTTTCACGTTGAACCACACGGGAGAACCAAATGTAAGCATAGGCCGAATAAGGGCCATGTACCAGATCACCTTTACCCTCGCATCGAGTTGCCTGCTATAAAACAGTCTCTTTGTAAGGGCAAAAGCACCTTTGGCTCTGTCCAGAGCAGCATCTATATGTTTGTTAAAATACAGATATTGATCTAGGCAGATCCAAAGGTATCTGACTACATTTCGGCAAACAAGTGGCTGCCCGTGTTGTCCCACGATCTGAAACTTTCGCCAATTCTTTCTGGTATCCGCAGAGGCCCCAGACAAAGGCGTCGTAAACAGAATGGTTTCCGACTTCTGAAAGTTGATCTTCAACTTCCAGTCGTCGCAATATTGTTTAATTTTATCGAAGTCACGTTGCAAAAGAATGTTTATAACCTCAATCTTTGGACCTGATCTGTACGCGATTAAGTCGTCTACGTACGCTATGGCATGGTGAAGTGAACCTATCAGATCACTTGTGTAAATGTTGAATAGGATCGGCGAATTGACCGCACCTTGTTGCAGACCGTTTTTAATGTTGAATATACCAGTAGAAGTCACATCGCCATTCTTCACGATGAACTGTCTATCTGAAAGCATATTGAAAAGAATATACAGTAGTGATTTACTAATGCCCAGTCTGCCCAACTTGTAGAAGAGTCCCTCTAACCATACGGTATTGAAAGCCTTCTCCAAGTCAATCAGGCAGGCACCCGTGCACTGTTTCTTGGCTTTGTTCCATTGGATATCAGAAACCAGTTTAGACGCGGCAACAGCGGCCCTCGCCACGCCAAAACCAATTCTTACAAATAAAAATTTTTGAAGTTTTCATAATGCGATACGACCTAATTTTTTGAACTATTGCTACATTCAAATTTTCTTTTCACTTTATTAAATTTATTATATACCTTCAAATATGTACATATGTATTTTTTCTTTTTCTGTATGTTTTTTTTGATCGACTCCCCTGGTGCGGTGTGACTCCTTCTGTTTAATGTGTGCGTTGATCTGTTCGTTTGCCCTTGTCATTTCTCTTTTCTTTATCTATGATATTTTTATCTTTTATTTTTTTCTATTTTTTATTTATTTCCTTATTTTATTTTGTTACTCTGGACGTCTACTCATTACGCTGGTCCTCACTAAACTCCTCGAATTCTCTATCTCCCCTCCTTACTTCTGGGCGGACGAAGACGAATTCAAAAAAAAAATTCAACATAAATATTGTAGTAGTGAAATTGTTTGTGAATTAATTGAAAGTTGTATTTAAATAATAATAAATAGAGTGTTTTGACACAGAATAACTTTTTATCATTTCGAAGCCTAGCCGAAAAATCACAATTACATCTTGTTGGATATACACAAAGTGTATCCCGAAGTTGTAAATGGTGGAAGGCATAAGGGATTGGAATTTTTGGAAATAGATGCACCAACTCAATCACTTGAAGATAATGACAATTCAACAGACAACGGACAGACGAAATATCTCAGAATTATGACTATAGAGGACGAAGTCGATGCTGCTGAGTCTTATCCGGATGAAAATGATGAATCACTTGGACCCACCTCTTCTCCGTAAAACAAACTCATATACTAAGTACTACCAAAGAATATATAATTCCCAAGAAGACGCATCTCATAAAATTGTTCTATGGCGGGTTCTAAGATCACGACCCGCTCAGAGCTTTTGGGTTTTCGAAAGAAGTTTTATTTATTCTCGGAGGTACACACAGGCTGGCACACTATGTGTCTTCGCTTCCTTGACGCGCCCGATGTTGGAGTTCTTTTCAAAGTTTTTTTCGTTGCTTGCGTTTTTTGTAAGATTCATAGTTTGATATGAATTCTAAAAATAATTTCAGATTCGGAATAAAATATTGCATTTCTAAATGCGATGTCTCGAAAAGGTTAAAACCAGAGCGAAGATGTTCAAATTTTCACTTCTGGATACGCTTATGGGACAAATTTGGAGAAGAAAATATTGTATTAATGTAAGGAATTTCAGAAAAAAATTATTTATTTGTAATCTTCACTTTTCCCTCAAGATATTGGAAATTATTTTTGTTTAGAAGAATTAATTCAGAGAAGGAATTCTTCGTGCAGCAATCTATTGTTTGCTCCAAACGCGAAGAATTTAATAAAGCTTACAGCTGTTAGGAGTTTCGCATGTGAAATCATACTAGGACGGGTGAAAAGTAGCTCCTTGACCGCGAGAATGCGCTGCTACTGCAAAAAAGGTTATGGTGACTTGAAGTCCTTTCATATTTAGGTAAACATGCCAAATTTCAGTGCGATACAGTCTTTAGTTTTGTTTTGACAGCTGATTGTTGGTGACGTGTTAAGCATCATGTTGAGTATGGACAAAACGATTTTCATTCTATCATAAAACATTATTTTTTGAGAGCAGATACCACAAAGATTAGTATTGAGCGCACACGTCATATTTTCGGCAATATTCTGCATATGAAAAAGTTATCCTGCCACTGGGTACCTCGAAAAAGGAAAAACCATCAACAGCGAGTATTAATGTGCATTATTGGAGCGATTAAAGGCCGAAATCGCTGCAAAACGGCCTCACATGAAGCGAAAAAAAATTTTGTTTTTGCAATACAATGCGCCGGCGCATAAGAGCATCGCAACCACCGCTAAAATCAATGACTTATGGGTCCAATTGCTGTCGCATCGGAGTATTAACTCTTCCCAAAACCTCAAAAGATGGCTCATCAACAAAAAGTTCAGCTCACGCGAGGAAATTATCGACGCCACGGAGGAGTATTTTTCAGACCATCCGGAAAATTACTTATCGGACGGTTAAAGAAGTTGGAAAATAAGTGTATCAAGCTAAAAGGGAACTATACCGAATAAAATAAAAAAAATAAAAAAAATTTTTTTTTTTCATTCCCAACGAGGTTACTTTTCACCCCACCCAGTATATGTTCATTAATAGCATTAATATCGTCTGTTTATATGACTTTCCACATTTGATAAAATCGTTGCGTAACTATCTGTTGAAGTCGTATCTTAATACTCCTGATGGCCTGGTTAGTTCCGAAGTTGTCAAAGAGCATTGGGGCAAGAACAAAATGGCAAAACAGGAATGTGCCCGTGACTAACAAGTCAATACATGTTTCCTACGGATTTCGATTAAATGCGAGTCAAGTATGCAACTCAAATTTTTAGTAGAACAGTAAGTGCAGCGATTGGCAGAATTATAGAAACTTGTGGTTTTAGGAACTGTTCAAAGAAAGTTGCAGTTTTTACAAAAACTTTTCTTAGTAAAATTGATCAAGTTTTTGACTGCATGAATAGTGGTTCTCTAAATTTCGACAATTTTTATAGATCACCCATACAAAAAAATAATTGCGATCATGAATTTTTAAAAACTTTTAAGATTTAATTGCTCAAGTTTCCTTGGTTCAACAATCAAAAACTGTTTATTTTTTGAAGAGTTCAACAGCCAATGAGCCAAGATGCATTGGAAAATTTATTCGTAGTTATACATGAGTTCAGTATAATAATTGCAAAAGTGATGGCTACTAACATAATTCAATCTAGTACATTAAGCAATTGCGAATAGGATAACGATTCCATGCTTAACATTATTAGATGCGATGAAAATGTTTCTTTATCCATCTCAGTGGCTCAAAATGATCAGCAATATGAAAAGAAATCGCCTGATTGTGATATCCTCGAAAAATATCCTGATTTCTTCGTTGGCGATCATTTTGAAAATGAATGTATTGAAATAAAAATTGATGTGGTATCAATGAGGTATTGTATAGGCTATGTCGCTTTTAAGGTTGGCCCGAAAATGTGAAACATGTTACGCTAAAATCAAGAAAAGTGATGAAGCGCTCCATGTAAACTTTTCCTATTTCAAAAAAATTACAGCCGCAACTCAGATTTTGGGAACCTTAATGCGCAATCTGATTAATTTTTCAAAATAAGTAAAAAACATACGAGTATTTTTGTTTTCGATTCCATATTTTCAGGTAGTCCTGGAAAAAGACATACGAGTATCAGAGAAAAGATTGTTGGAAAATGCAAAAAGGCCACAAATGAATGGTTTTCGAACGACTCATGCTTGGACCACAATATGAAATTAGTTGAACTTTGGGTTTTAGTTCTCTAAGAAAAAAATGTTCCTGGAAAATGGATGAATTAAAATCGAAAAGCAAGAGAAAAACTAAGATTTTAGTTGCTAAGCATTCAGTTTTACGAAAAAAAATTTATGTTTTTTTCAAAATTTTGACTTTGAAATTTGATTTTTTAAAAACCATTCATTTTAAAAACTTAAAATTAAAATAAGATTGAAGAATGAAATGTTAACTTTAATAAATGGTGTAGTACGTTATTCTAGGAGTATGTTCCATAGTTAAATTTAAATATACATTTTTTCCATTTTAAGTCCTTTTTTACAAAATAATGCACCACGAGAAGGTAGAATTGCAATGCATTCCGCGTCTCAGTCAGTTAATTTGTCAGTAGTTAGTTAAAAATAGTCCAGTCGATTTTTAATGTACATATTAAAAAGGTATGTAAGTCCCGTCAATAAAATCATCGTCCGTACTGGAATTATTGTCGAGTTCGTTGAGTTCGTCAATGATGGTGAGGAGCCGAGGTTTTTTTGTCGGTAAAATACCTTCTAAGTGCTCACTGTGAAGGGTGGGAGGGTTGAAGTCATTTAATTGAAAACCTACACTTCTTTTACCATCTATAAAACATGGGTATACTTTTTTTACGTCCCGCAAAAATTCCATAATTTGGGAGCCCAAGTCGTTAATATATTTTTTTCAAGGCAGTATTTTCGATAAAAAAAAGTGTCATATATTGATGAATGTGGTCTGTTGTTTTTCGGCATTAAATTGTTTTTTTCAGAAGCTTGTTCTGATTCTCCAGATCATTAATTGTGTTGGTTGCATCGGTCTTGTTAACATATTCGCCTTTACTGTGGTTCGTAATTTCATGTTTTGTAGAGAATATTTTTTCAACACCTAGATATATACTAGCGCGCGCTTTCGGTACAAATACGACTGGTGTTGGGGTCAACGTATTTATGGATATAAGGCCACAAATCTTCCTTACATTTGGAGTTTACTTTAAAGAACCGCCCGGCCTTATCTTCTTTGCAAAACAACACCAATACCACGATTGTCATTTGTTGAGTAATACGGCCTCTGTGGAATTTCCTTTTCGTGAGAAAAGTTTCGTCGATTTGTACAGTTTTTTCTTTGCCGCCAATGTTAACATCAACGTGAGACGATATAATTTCGGCTATTTCACGACAGTAGTTAAAGTAATATTTTATTGTAGATTTGCTTAATTCATTGTTATTGCCATGATGGCGCCAAGCGATTAAATGCTAAATTTAAAAAAATTATATACAACAATATTTAAAAAAACCATAATGTTGTAACTTAGGATTTAATTAATTTACCTGAAAAACCGTGTTCACAGGCACTTTGATCACAAAAGAGATAATTATCGCAAGAACCTCGCAAATCTCTAGCCCATGGAAAAATGTCCCGATAGATGGGTTAATTGTATTCCTACAATTTGTCACCTTTTTTTTAGAGCTTTTTTGTGAGCATTGCCACATCCAACGGAACTTTATATTTTTGCATTTCTCCACCTTCATCCGTAAATGGCAACACCGTGTAACACAGTGATATTTCAATGGATATTAGACCAATTTCTTCTAAAAAAGCAATGCTGTTTTTGTTTGTCGACACCAAATCCGCAAACGAACAAAATATTGAGAAGTTATTTAGTTTGGGATGGATTAGAGGATGCTTAGCCGGCATTGCTTATTCACAATAAATAATACCCGATGCGCACTAAGGTTAAACATAGAATGACCTTTGTGAATATCAATACCACAAGTGTATGCAAAACAAAACAACAGTACAAAAGTTACCCGTTTGTTCGGTTATATTTTGCATTATTGTCGAGTGCATCATACATTACGTAAAGTACAAACATGCATACTACTCAAAGTGAATAATTTGCTACAACATTTGAACATGTGAATTTTCTATAGTTGTGGAATGAGTACTGTAGATGAAGAGTATTGAAGACATAGGCGCCTGCCTGACGAGCGGAGCAACGAGGTTGTGTGAGCGGGACCTGCCGCCTGCGGAAAGAGAGTTGAAATCCCTTAATCCCGCGAAGCGAGCCACCCGTGTACTCTTAATTTAGAAAACTGTTAATATAGGCGCCTGCCAGATGTTTAATTTATTATATTCATTTACTTACCTCAAGGAAAGACCAAAAAAAAGAAAAACAACACATAAACAGTAACTTTCAATTTTCTCAAAAACTAGACGACATAAATCCATTCGGTTTTTTGTGTTCGATTCAAAATGGATATAGGCATCGATCGCAGGAATCCAATTTAGCACTTCATTTCACAATTTTGAAGAAATTGCTCCAAACTTAATTTTTAAAATTTTATTGCATCTACCTCCTAAACGGGGCGTAATAGACCCTCCCCTCCCAAAGTAAAAAATGCTTGTTTATATAAAAAACCGTTATAAATTTTTGGCGCCAAAGTTATCGTACTCGTGCCAAAAGGTGTCACCACTTCCAATTTTGATGAAATTTTAATATGTGAGATCTGATAATTTTGATATATTTTTTTAAGGTCGGACTCTTATAGTTTAGGAGGTATGTATGTATATGCCTTGAAAGTTACCATGCAAAACGAAGATTAAGCTTGTTTCAGTTTTGCCTGGGTGTATGCAATGATGTGATAAATGGAAGCATTTTTATAAATTGTATAATTGTTAAATTGTGTCTGTTGTTTAAAATTTGTCTTGGGTTTAATATGTTTTAAGCGCGTGGTCACGGGTGTGTCACATGGCCCCTCGCGCAAACTAACTTTATTGGAGTGCCACGTGACCCAAGGGTGGTCACAAACTATTTTTATGTTTCATAAGTCATTTATTTTTATTTATTTTTTCATCACTGTTTTCCAGATGTTGATTATTTACAAACATTATGGATACAAATCTTGCATGCTGCCCCCATGCAACCCCTTCTGCTTGGGTACACTGTTGGATTTGGGGTAAGTGAGAGGTTGCGTATATTTATGTAATTGTGGTATATATGTGAACTAATCAATTATCCAGTGTTGCATAACTTTAGGATCATACAAGCTCTCCACGTTGGAGAGTTCAGTTATTACCCCAGTTTCAAACCAGAAGTTACCAGAAAGAACTAGAACCCGACAAATGTGGTATAAATACAGGATGAGAAACTGCGGACGATAAGTTGATTTTTGGAAAGTGATAGAAAAGGAGCTAAGTCTTAATAAGTGAAAGATAAGATATTCGAATTTTGAAATAGTAGTGAAATTGTTTGTGAATTAATTGAAAGTTGTTTTTAAATAATAATAAATAGAGTGTTTTTAAGCAGAATAAAGTTTTATCATTTCGAACCCTAGCCCAAATATAGCATTGGTATCAGAAATGGGATAAAACTTATTCCGAGTGCTGTGAAGAAAAAATAGAAGAGAAGGGAGAAAAGAAGAAAATAGAGGAAATTTAATAGTACTAGGCTCTCCCGTCACCGAAATTCGACGATTCACAAAAGCAACAGCCGTGTGCACAACAAAAGTGTCGTCACTCGTCACTATGTTTTCTTTTTTTCATTTTGTTTAGTCTATATCCCACTTAGAGTAGGGAAACTCTTTTGCAATCGTAGTAGTGACTTTCACAGTCACAAACTTACATAAACAAATTCCTTAGGTAGAACCACATGCACAAAAACGATTCGATTGTACGCTTATCCCTAGCATCTTTCCTTTTCTTTACTATTACTTTCAAAGGCAAGCAGACTTGAAAATGTTTTTTTTTTCTCAGTAAAGCTGGGCATACGCGACGAGCATGTAAGTGCGATCTGTTCGTGTTCATGGTCTTGTTCGACGTTTGTGGTGCTGTTGAAGAACCGATCCAATGTTTATGAAAAATTTCAAAATTTGTGGATTTGTTCGCGAGCATGTTCACCGTTTGTGGTGTTGTTCTAAAACATTTTCTTTTTTTTATAAATTAATTTTATTGCATGCATATCAGCGGAAGATAAAAAATGGCAAGTTTTAGCAAAACGTTTCTTTTGAAATTTATCGAAATTCTTAGAAATATTAAAACTTTAGTTCCTCGAAACTTTGTCCAGTTGCGAGGAATCTTAAAGTTGCGGACAGTTTCTCGTTTGCTGTAATTGCTTGCAGCATTTCAACATAAGTTTCTGAATCCATTCTAAGAAATTTTTAAAAATGTTCTGGTGCAGACATTTCTAATTTTCTCAACAATTTAGTATGAGTGCGATCCGTTCTACCATACAGCCACTCGTTTCATCCCCTCTAGCCTTTTTTGTCTATTATTTTTTTCTTGCTTTCGCTTCTTGCATATATACATTGTTAATAATGCAAGCATCATCCGCGTGCGCATTCTCCATATTTTCTTGTCGAACGTTACAGCAAAAGTGATTTCCCGCAAATCGGTTCGTCATGTGTGGCCAAATGTCAACGAATAAATCGCACGAACATGTTCGTCGTGTATGGCAGGTTAAACTACGTAAAATTGTAAATATTGTAATATTTCGGCTTGCGTTCGAAATTATAAAACGTTATTCTTTTTCAAAACACTCAATTTACTAATATTTAAAATAACTTTCAAGTAATTCACAACCAATGTTACTATCTCAGAATTCAAATCTCTTAAGACTTAAGGGCTGAACAGAATGTGAATCTGTATCTCAAAGTTGGGTGTTATTCAACTTCGAGATACGGATTATACATGTTTTGAACTTTTGAAAGTTCTATATCAGATACAAATTCAAGCTTCAGATTCACATTCTGTTCAGCCCTTAAGCTCCTTTTCTGTCGCTCTCCAAAAATCAACTTAACTCATGCTGTTTCTCATCCTGTATTTATACCACATTTGTCGTGTCCTAGTTTTCTCTCATATCTTCTGGTTTGAAACTGGGGTAATAAATGAACTTACCAGAGAGAGAGAGGAGAGAGTTTATTAATGATGCATGATCGTAAAGATATGCAACACTGGATTCCTGATTTTACAACATCTATATCTAAAGATATATGTAAAATAACATAATCTTTTACGTGTTTTACCAAGGTTTGGTAAGACCGTTTGGCAAAAAAATACATTGTGCACATCTACGCAAAAATTACCTTTCCAATGGTGTAAGTAGCATGCCATTCGGTTCAGTAAAGCGGTGTAAAAGTGTACGACAAAAAAAGGCAGCACGTATTTACATATAGATATTGAGAAAAAAAGAAAGGAAAATAGAAGAGAAGGGAGAAAGGAAGAAAAAAGAGGAAATTTAATAGTACATAAACAAAAAAAAAAAAAAAAATGCCCTGTACATTGCTGCAGCTAAGTATACACCAGCTGAAAATTGAGCTAGAGCAGTGGAATCTCAGCTGGAGGGAAAAGTGATTTGATTCTGCGGCTACAAGAAGCGATCGAAAAAGATGGAAAAGATCCGAAATCCATTTTGTTCGACGTAGAAGAAGAACAAGTGAGCACAGGAGTTGACAAGGCCATTATGATGGAATTACTCCTTGGACTGAATTCTAAGTTAGAAGAACAGAAGAACTCTTTAGAAGAACAGAAGAATTCTCTAGAAGAACAGAAGAATTCCATTATTTCCGCACAGAAAGACACTGTCGAAGAGTTAAAGAATTCTCTAGAAGCGAAATTCGAAATAATCGATCAAAAATTAAATTTGTACGAGGCACAATTCGAGAAGGTTGAACACAATATCGAGAATCTTGCCAAAGAACTAGAGAGAGTAAAGAAACAGAAGGTCCGAGAAATTTCTACAGGCTGCCCTAGAAGGAAAGAGATGCAACCGCCTGTTTTTGATGGCCAAACATCGTGGCCAATATATAGAAGACAATTTGAAGCAGTCCATGACCAACAACTGGGACGACGTAGAAAAGTCGATTGCGCTCACGCTGGCACTGAGAGGTACAGCTGCGGAATTGCTGCAAACCATCTCAGAAGATAAACAACTCAACTACGACGCTTTGGTTAAAGCCATAGAAATGCGCTTCGGAGATGACCATATGCAGCAAGTATACAGAGTGCAACTGCGCAGCAGAGTCCAGAAGAGGGGCGAAACACTTCAGCAGTTGCAGGCCGATATCGAATGGTTGGCGCATTTATCTCATCCCAATGCTGGAGAAGACCTTATCAACGAAATGGCTGTAGAGGCGTTTACCCAAGTAATTGAGGATAGGCAGTTCCAAATGGCTGTAAGAATGGCTGGAAAATGAACCCTCCCTGAGGCCCTAGCATTTGCCCTGACGATGAAAGCTGCCGACCGAGCATCTCAAGGAATCCACGGAGTGAGAGAAGTGAAAGCCGTGGAATGCTCATGCCAACGAACAGATGTCGTGGAGCGGAACAGTGTGCGTGGGGGACAAGTCCGTTGTTGGAACTGCAACAAAATAGTACATCTGCAGCGTGAGTGCAGAGCTCCACTTAAACGCTGCTAGGAGGCTTAACGAAGAGGCGTCTGGAAGGAATAACATCTATCCTGCAAGCAGCGCAACGCCAAGTCAACAGGCGGGAAACGTATAAGAACCAACTTCGAGGGGCAGAATACCAGTAGCTACTGCTTGAAAGCAGCAACAGGAACGACGGCAAAGGTGTATGGAGAGGTTCTTCTCTAAATCTGGCAGGACTAACATTCACCCACGTGTTCCTAGTGGCCAATACATGCGACGATCGCATTATTGGAATTGACTTTATGAAGGCTCATAATGTAGTGCTCGATATCGGAAGTCAAGTTCTTAAGTACAGGAACGTTGAGATTCCGATGGTGTACGGGAATGAGAATGTCGCATGCCTCAGGACAGTAGTCAGCAAGCACGAGATCTTACCACCCCCCGCAGAGACACTTATTTGGGCGAAGCTGGAAGGTGATTTTGGAAGCCATCGATTCTATTTGATTGAGCCGGACTCTAAAAATCATTATCAGAATAACGTCATGGGAAGATGCTCGTTGAGCCGAAAGGCAAAATGGTCCCAGTAAGAATCTTGAATGTGGGAAATAAGACCATCAAAGGACAATCGATCGGAGTGTGCGTACCGATAATTGCTGTCACCAAGTTGTCGAAGGAGAATGCTGCTTTATCTTTGCCATCAAGTAGCACAGCCGAGTTGAAAAGAACTATACTCAGGCAAACCGAGCTGAACCAGGAACAACGAGCGATGGCAGAGGAACTAATCAACGAATTTGCCGACGTATTTGCCTCGCAAAACGACGAATACGGCAGCACACATTTGCTACAACACCGAATAGACACTGGAGATGCAAGACCAATACGTCAACCTCCTAGGCGTTAACCATTAGCTAAGCAGACGGAGGTTGCAGAAATGGTTTCGACTATGGAAAAGGAAGGGTTGATTGAAGGCTCTAAGAGTCTGTGAGCATCAACCGTTGTACTGGTCAAGAAGAAAGATGGCACCAATAGATTTTGCGTGGATTATCGCCAGCTAAATAATGTTACCAAGAAGGATAGCTACCCCTTGCCAAGGATTGACGACACACTGGACACACTGTCAGGAGCGCATTGGTTCTCTACACTTGATCTGAAGAGTGGCTACTGGCAAGTACAGATCCATCCGGAGGACCGTGAGAAGACAACCTTCACCACAGGAAACGGGCTTTGGCAATTCACAATAATGCCATTCGGACTGTGCAATGCTCCGTTAACCTTTGAGCGCCTAATGGAACGCGTTTTGCTGGGACTAACATGGAAAACCTGTTTAGTCTACCTGGACGATGTCATCGTGGTCGGAAAAACTTTTCAAGAACATCGAGATAACTTAAAGGTAGTGTTCCAAAGACTACGAAGTGCACAGCTATAGCTAAACCCGAAGAAGTGTCATCTCTTCAGGCCAGACGTCAAATACTTGGGACACATCATCTCATCCGAAGGGGTAAGGACAGACTCAGAAAAGATCGAAGCGGTGAATAATTGGCCAGTTCCAAGAGACAAACACCAACTGAGAAGTTTTCTGGAACTCGCTACCTATTACAGGCGGTTTGTGAAGAATTTTGCTGGGATCGCAAAGAGTTTGCATCAACTAACAGGAAAGGGAAAACAATTCCAATGGTCAAGTGAATGCGAAAAAAGCTTCAAAAGTCTCAAACAACAACTATGTGAGGCCCTCATACTAGCGTACCCTACTCCCGCAAAAACATTTATTGTGGATGCAGATGCCAGTAACGTCGGAATTGAAGCTGTCCTTTCGCAGATACATGACGGGCGAGAGAAAGTAGTTTTCTACTTTAGTAAGGTGCTCTCCAAGCCGGAAAGGAACTACTGTGTCACCAGGTGGGAACTTCTTGCTTTGGTCTTGACAATAAAGCATTTCATAAGTACCTGTACGGACGAAAATTCATTCTTCGCACTGACAATGCGTCTCTAAAGTGGGTGCTGCAATTTAAAATCCTGAAGGACAAGTCGCAAGGTGGATTGAACGACTCCAGATGTACGACTTCGAGATACAGCATGGAAAGTGAAGCCTTCACTATAATGCGGATGCTCTGTCCCGGCGACCTTACAAATCTATTTGCAAACATTGCGCACGACAAGAAGAAAAAGATGCGGTGTGCTAGGGGAACTGCACGATGGAGGATCTGGAGGCCACCTGGGAGTGAATAAGACGATAGAAAGGGTGAGAGAACGTTTTTATTGGGTGCACGATAAGGACGATGTAGAAAATTGGTGCAGAAAGTGTGTCACTTGCGCCGCAAGTAAAGGCCCGAGGCTTAAAACTCAAGGCAGAATGCAGCAATACAACGTTGGAGCACCCTTCGAGAGAATCGCAGTTAACATCGCAGGACCGTTTCCTGAAACCGAAAAGGGAAATCGCTACATTCTTGCTGTTATGGAATATTCAGTAAGTGGCCTGAGGCTTTCGCTATCCCTAACCAGGAAGCCAAAACCGTGATTGAGCAGACCGTTTACAATTGGGTGAGCAGATTCGGCGTACCGATGGAATTGTACTCGGATCAAGGGCGCAGCTTCGAGTCCAAGTTTTCCAAGGGATGTGCGTGCTACTGTGGATTAAAAAGACGAGAACAACACTGCTCCACTCGCAATCGGACGGGATGGTAGAACGCTTCAACAGAACCTTGAAGGAACACCTATCAAAGGTCGTTGGGCGTTGGGGACAAGCAATACGATTGTTATGGGCAAATTCCAATGTTTCTGTTAGCCTATCGGAGTGCAGTACACAACACCACAGGTCACACTCCATCGGAAATCCTTTTCGGTCGAACAGTCCGGTTACCTAGTGAATCGTTGTTTGGATCACCGCGGCTGAAGAGAACAGAAATTAAGACGACTATGTCGCAGACCTCAGACAGATTATTAGGGACGTGCAGCAAAGAACTAGGGATAAGACCAAGATAGCCAGTGACCGCATGAAAACGAGGTATGGTGTCAAGGCGACCACAACGGGATTCCAGGAAGGAGATCTAGTGTGGCTCTATAGCCCGCATAGACGGAAAGGCGTATCACCCAAATTACAGCAAGACTTGGAAGGACCATATAAAATCGTAAAATGCATCAACGATGTTGTCTATCGCATTCAACGAGGAAGAGACAAGATAAAAGTGGTTCATGTGGATCGAATACATCGCTATATTGGGCAGAATATCGAAGAGTTTTTTTGGGACGAACAAGTTTAAGAGGGGGATATTGTGGTATATATGTGATTAAATCAATTATCCGTACTGGTAGTAGGCAGTGAATTCCACAGTCTGGAAACATGAACAAAGAAAGGGCGAGACTAGTTAAAAAATTTATAAGAGGGCGAGGTAAGATTGAAAGTTCTAGGTGACTGAGCAAATTACAATTTTTCAAATAAATACGGTGGTGATTGTATATGTATTAATTTATGTAAAAACACACATCATCTTAATTTCCAAAAATCGGAAAATGAACACCCAAGGACATACTTATGGTAAAGGGTTATATGGTGGTATCTTCTTACTCCAAAGGCATATCGAACCATATCGTTAAAAGCAGCAAGTAATTTGTGCTGGCAGAGAGAATCTAGTTTACAGGTGATACTCGTAACTATAGCATAATCAAAAATCGGCAAAAGAATGGACTTTATCAACCTCAGTTTGGTGCTAACAGGTGTAAAACTAGAAAACAGCCAGAACTTCCGCAATCCTGCATATACATGCGCTATAATTAGGTTTACATAATCAGTGGCAGAAAGAGACCGATTTACTTTATATCCAAGGCTCACCACGATGTCAGAGAAGATTAGCATTGTGGAGTTGAGAAAAATTGGCGGTAACTCTTCGACATTGTACATTTTTTTTTAGAATTAAAATTATCTGACTCCTTTTTGGAGTAGAATCAGACCACTGTCTTGAGACCATTTTGCAATGGAAGACAAGTCCGAATTAAATCTATCCAAAAGATCTTCCACCAGGCCAAGTGGTCGAGAAAGGTATATCTGCGCTTTATCGGTATACATATGTACATACATACATACATACATATGTACATATGTATATCGACACACTTGCGGTAAATAATTAATGAAAAGACAGAAGATAATTGTGCCAAGAACTGAACTTTGGGGAAGTCCAGAAAATATATTTTTTGGTTGAGAGCATTTTAAGTTAGCAATTACTCTTTGAACACGATTTGTAAGGTAATTCCTAATCAAGCACACCGAGGAATCACTCATACCAAAGTAAAGTTTCAGTCTAGTGCAAAGAACCTCATGACTGATCGTGTCAAAGGCCTTCGAGAAATCAAGTAAGCAGAGCAGTGAAAGATAATCCCTGTCATATTGAATTTTAATATCGTCAAGCACTTCGATCATAACTGTAGAACAACTATGGCCAGATCGGAAACCTGACTGCTCTGACGATTATAGATTGAAACGATTGAGGTGGTTGGAAATCTGTTTCGCAAGAATTTTTTCGAAGATTTTGGATAAACAAGGTAAGATTCTTATTGGACGGAATTCGGTTACTAAGAAGGAGTTGTTCTTTTTGGACACAGGGATTACTTTTGCTTTTTTCCAACAATCCGGGAAGGTTGAAGAGGTAATGCAGAAATTATATAAATGAGTTAATGAGTTCATTAAATGGGAAAGTATTATTTTGATAAAACGCAAGTCTACTCCATCCTCACCAATCGCGTTAGATTTGAGAGCACGAACCTGTAAGATCACATCCTATTCAGTAATTACTTCAAATTCCAACAACGGTAATCCACCAAATAAAAGTTGATTTTCCGATGAATTGCAACTAGGGTTAGGGGAAAAGGCATCAATTAACTCATCTGCATCTGGCATTTTAGTTTGTATACGACTCTTTTCTATCCCAATTGAACGCAAATTTGACCAATGTTTCTTTGACGGTTGGTCAATGCTGAGCTTCGACAAAAAATAAGTTTTTTTTAGCTCTTCTGGTGACAAATGAAGAGTAGTTTCTTGCTCTGCAAAACATTTCCCAATTGTGACTAGTAGAAAGTTTTTTGAATTTAGTATTTAATTTTTGACGAGTTTTGATAGCATTATAAACTTCAGTGGTAAACCATAGCCATTTACTTTTGCGCACTGGGACAGTCTTAATAGGAGCATGTATATTAAAAAGATCGTTAATAAGGGTCTGAACGATTTCTACTTTATCGTTAATATCCGATACAAAGTAACACGAATGCCATGGAAGAAGGCTCGCATGATGGTGAAGGATGTTATGATTTATCGCTGCTAAATCACGAAATTGAAGGGTGTTCTGCAGGGAATTTGATGGGAAATCAATGTCATATGTAAAAAACAAAAGATCATGGTCTGAAACTTCTTGCAGTGACAATTGGTCTTGAAGTAGAACGTTTGTATGGTCTGAGACAATCACCAAGTCAAGAAGACTTGGAGGGATGTCAAGGCCAAAGCGAGTCCCATGAGAATTAATGACCACAAGACTACACGATGCAATAGCATCCATGAGTGAACGAGATCTACTATCATTCTTAAGCAAATCTGCATTTAAATCCCCGCACAGTATAATATGCTCGTGTGATGCAGAAAATAGTTGTAAAGTAGAAAACAACGAATCAAACGAGCAATTACGGTTGGGGCTATAGACTAAACCAATAATACACTTCACATTTCCATTGGAAATTTCGACAAGAATGTATTTAGTGTCATTTCCCAATGACTTTTCCAATATTTTACAAGTCAAACCTGCTTTATGGAAAATTGCTATCCCCCCACCAATAGTTTCAGTAACTCTGTTATGCGGAACTAAGAAGTACCCAGGAATGCCATAAGTACGGTTGTAACCATTTTCATCATCAATACTTTTGAACCATGTTTCGCTTACACAAATAAAGTCAACCCCCGAATCATTAAAATATGCCGAACGTAGTCAAGTTTTGATAGGCTAAGACTACGAGCATTGAAGTAGCAGACTTTAAATCCTTCATAGGCATTAGATAAAATTTTTACTAGCGTCAATCTCATTCATTGTCTCAGACACAGAGTCACTATGATCCATAAGTATGAAAAATACCACAAACAAGAAATAGCAGCCGAACTGGAATAACTAATAAGGTATCATTGTAATCTATTGGAATGAAAAGTGCGAAAAGTATAGGGAAAAAGAGAGAGGAAGGAAGAGAGAGAAAATAGTATAAGTACAACATTAAGTAATATTATTAGAAGAAACAAAGTAAAATAAATCAAAAATTCACAATTTAGAAAAATTTAGAAATTCAAAGCTTAACATATTTATAAAGCTCCATTCAAAGATTTAAATTCAAATTAAAAACAAAACTACTCGTATTTAGGAAAATTCATTGTTGACAAAATTCTCATCTCGGTGCCATTCTTGCTCTTCATCACATACACAAAGCCATTGGGAGTTTTGGCAGAGAGCAGCAAGCCCTCGCGGCGAAGTTGGAGAGCATGGCGAAGCAAGGAGCTATTCTCTTTCGTTAAGCTCTCATTAATGTAAATACGGGTAGTGGTGGTTGCATAGGTAGTGCTTTTGTCAGAAGCAGACAATTCATTATTTAGCTGAGCGAGCGTAAGGCCTCTGTTTGCACGAAAAGCAGCGAGCAGCGAACTTTGCTCTGTCTGAGACGAGAGTCTGATGAGTAGCGCGCTGTGACCATTGTTTGGTGTATTTCTCAACTCAACAACCAGTTTGATGGTTTTTTCAAACATTCCCAGTCTTTGTGGAATGTCATGTACAATAACATCTTTGAGACGATCTTTTCGTTGTAGATCAGCCACCTCTTCTCTTAATTTCTCGTTATCTTTTCGTAGTTCCAGGATACTAGTCTCAAATTGTTGGACTCTTTGGTTAAGAGTAGCAATGGCTTCACACATTTTATTGTACTTCAAGGTGGGCTTTCGACTCCGATTGTTTTACCAGTTCCCCATTCGTTTCATCGAGTATTTCTTTTAGCTTGTCGATGCTAATGTCCGACGCCATTACGTTTGTGCATATAGAAGGTCGACGTTTTTCATTGTTAAGATGTTCTGGTGAAGTTTCGCCTAGTCCTCGTTTGATCATTTGAGGCTAACTTCGAGACGGATTTCGAAAATCACCATTGGACTACTAAAGTAATAGGACTTACTCAGTTTATTACTTTATTGGCAAATAAACCTTTTAATAAATAATTTTAAGGCAGAATTTCACATTTATTATGTGTTTTCTGTTTAATTATTCACTTCTTGCGCAGGAGTTTGAATCTTACACAACTGCTTTGACAGATCAATCAGGTGTCAGAAATACACAGGAAATACTTCATTGAAAATTTAAAAATAAATGTTGAAAAAGCTATTCAAGAAAACAAAAAATTATTCAATAAACCCATTTTTTCAACACAGTTGACGAATACGCAAGTGTTTCTATTCACTCTCCTACAATTACCTACCACAAACTGCAAAATATCTCGTAAGCGGGCGCGTAGTGATTCCGGGGGAGACGGTACCCTCCCTCCCCATAAACTAAGTGCGAATAGTGAACCCCTGATCGCGAAAATGAGCAACTATAATAAATTTCAGCTACTGCAGTTGGAAGATTGCGATGAAATCGTGGATGTACGTTCTAACGTCATCAAGGAAAGTGCTGCCCCTATTGTGGTGATTAAATCCTCCAGTGAGTCTGTGCGAAATGCATTGCAAAAAATTAAAATTGAGAATTATCTCGTTAAAAACATATCCCTCGGGCAAAAAATTATTTGTCCGACCATCGAATCAAAAGTGAATACTCCCACTCGAGTAAATCCACTAGGCCTTTAAAAGTTATAATATCTGGACTTGATTCATATAACTGCAGTGATGTTAAAAACGAACTCATAACTCTCGGTGTCAAATGCATTGATGTAAAACTAATTACGATAAGTCCCAGCAATAAACCCCAAAATAAATACCATCTGTTCATCGTGTACATAGAATGCGGCACAATAAAATTAAACAAACTCAGGCGTAAAATACCGAATCTATTCAAAAAAAATTATCCATTGGGATTACAAAAAGAAAAATCCTGACAAAGTAACTCCGTGTTATAACTGTCAATTGTTCGGTCGTGGCTCTATGAACTGCCATATTTGAAGCTTCTGTGCTGTTTGCTCAGGCAATCATAAAACATCCGATCGCAAATCTAATGTGACTATTCTATGCGCCAATTGCAAAGGGCAACATAAGTCTTCCGACCCAAACTGTATCAGCCGCAAACAATACCTGGACATGAGGCAAAGACCAAGTCGAAGGCAAAACGCAAAACAGTTTCCCTCACACCCCCAACCCGCAATCATTCAACATTTACCACACGATCGATTTTCTCTTTCCCAATTTCCCTCCCTCCCAACCCCAAGAAACCACGCACCTGTACACCAACCAATGCAGTCTACACAGGCTCAACAGTCATATACCAGCGGCAATCGACAGACTTCAACGAAGAGTCCAACCCAACCAGTGTCATCACATATCAGGTCATTATCATCACAAGCAAATGGCCATGGCGATCTATTCTCTTTTGAAGAGATAACATGTCTATTAAATGAAATTATAGTTAAGTTAACTACATGTAACACTAAATCTGATAAATTTAAGGTGATCACTAGTTTAGCTATTAAATATGTCTAGATAGATAGATATTTATTTTATTTTCATAGTTAAACATTTACATTCATTTTCTATTGATTAAGCACAGCTTGCACAGAGATATGATTATTAAAATCTTACTACTGAAAGATACAGTTGGTTTTTAAATGCTTTATCTATTAACAAATATGTTCGGAGGAAAAACTATAGGAAAAAACCTCCATGTAATGGACCAAAATATATGAAATTTTTAAATTTCAGAAGCCTCATTATCACAGGAAAAATAAGAAAAATAAATGATAAATAATAAATAATAAATAATAAATAATAAATAATAAATAATAAATAATAAATAATAAATAATAAATAATAAATAATAAATAATAAATAATAAATAATAAATAATAAATAATAAATAATAAATAATAAATAATAAATAATAAATAATAAATAATAAATAATAAATAATAAATAATAAATAATAAATAATAAATAATAAATAATAAATAATAAATAATAAATAATAAATAATAAATAATAAATAATAAATAATAAATAATAAATAATAAATAATAAATAATAAATAATAAATAATAAATAATAAATAATAAATAATAAATAATAAATAATAAATAATAAATAATAAATAATAAATAATAAATAATAAATAATAAATAATAAATAATAAATAATAAATAATAAATAATAAATAATAAATAATAAATAATAAATAATAAATAATAAATAATAAATAATAAATAATAAATAATAAATAATAAATAATAAATAATAAATAATAAATAATAAATAATAAATAATAAATAATAAATAATAAATAATAAATAATAAATAATAAATAATAAATAATAAATAATAAATAATAAATAATAAATAATAAATAATAAATAATAAATAATAAATAATAAATAATAAATAATAAATAATAAATAATAAATAATAAATAATAAATAATAAATAATAAATAATAAATAATAAATAATAAATAATAAATAATAAATAATAAATAATAAATAATAAATAATAAATAATAAATAATAAATAATAAATAATAAATAATAAATAATAAATAATAAATAATAAATAATAAATAATAAATAATAAATAATAAATAATAAATAATAAATAATAAATAATAAATAATAAATAATAAATAATAAATAATAAATAATAAATAATAAATAATAAATAATAAATAATAAATAATAAATAATAAATAATAAATAATAAATAATAAATAATAAATAATAAATAATAAATAATAAATAATAAATAATAAATAATAAATAATAAATAATAAATAATAAATAATAAATAATAAATAATAAATAATAAATAATAAAATAATAAATAATAAATAATAAATAATAAATAATAAATAATAAATAATAAATAATAAATAATAAATAATAAATAATAAATAATAAATAATAAATAATAAATAATAAATAATAAATAATAAATAATAAATAATAAATAATAAATAATAAATAATAAATAATAAATAATAAATAATAAATAATAAATAATAAATTAATAAATAATAAATAATAAATAATAAATAATAAATAATAAATAATAAATAATAAATAATAAATAATAAATAATAAATAATAAATAATAAATAATAAATAATAAATAATAAATAATAAATAATAAATAATAAATAATAAATAATAAATAATAAATAATAAATAATAAATAATAAATAATAAATAATAAATAATAAATAATAAATAATAAATAATAAATAATAAATAATAAATAATAAATAATAAATAATAAATAATAAATAATAAATAATAAATAATAAATAATAAATAATAAATAATAAATAATAAATAATAAATAATAAATAATAAATAATAAATAATAAATAATAAATAATAAATAATAAATAATAAATAATAAATAATAAATAATAAATAATAAATAATAAATAATAAATAATAAATAATAAATAATAAATAATAAATAATAAATAATAAATAATAAATAATAAATAATAATAATAATTTATTAAATAAGTTGAGGTATGTTTAAATTAATAAACGGATATGTACAAATATGTACATCGCGATGGCGCGATAGTTAGCTCATTGGACTATCACGCAGACAGTCTGGGTTCGATTCCTGGCTGGGTCACCAACAATTTTTCAAAATCGTCATCCCCTTTCGGCGGGCAATGGCAAACTCCCGAAAGTAAAATTGCCTACGAAAAAGCTTCTAAAGAGTGCCGTTCGGACTCGGCGATAAACCGTAGGCCCCCGCTCAGATGTGACAAAAATGAAAACATTAGCAACACAAATGAGTGTCAAGAAGCTAGGCCATGGCCCATACCGGGCTGCCAGCGCCACAGTGTTTGTTTTTTTTTTTTTTTTTTTTTTGTACAAAATAATTAACAAGTAAAGACAAAATAAATAAATAAATAATGAAATCGATGAATAAACAAATACATATGCAAAATAATAATTTAATAAATGAATACAAATATGAAAAATGAGTAAATAAGTAGATTACAAAATAAACAAACAGAGTTAATTAATGTGTCAGATAAGTAGATAGCTAAAAAAATAATTATGTTAGAGTGGTGCAAGCTCAGTAACTAGGGTATTTTCGAAGAGTAGACAGTTCGTGAAAAACTTCTCATTGAGAATTTAGATTCTTCTGGCAACTTTAATAACGCCAGCTTTTTCGTGTAATATCGTTGTTGAAAAGTCCCAGGGTAGATTCAACATCAATTTCAAAATTTTGTTCTGTGCTATTTGCAGTTTTTTTATGTGTGTTTTGGCACAGTTACCCCATACAGGAGATCCATAAGTAATCAAAGCTTGAAAGATTACCTTAAACATTATCATTTTGTTTTTATGATTTAGCATCGATTTCCGATTGATCAATGGATACAGCATTTTTGTGTCGATGTTTAACTTATTTAAAGTATTTTTGATATGTATACCAAAAGTTAGTTTCTGATCCAAGTAAACCCCGAGGTACTAGATAGAACTAGCCCATGGTACATTGAGATTATTAATTTTTAAAGAATTATGAGGAAAATGGCAAGGTGATCTTTTTCTTGTAAAAAAGATTGGTTGACATATATCCACATTGATTTTTACTTTCCAATGTTTAAAATATTCATATATTATATTGAGGCCGTTTTGCAAATAATTTGCAATAACTGATCCATTTGTATGTGACGGATATAAAGCTAAGTCATCAGCATACAAAGCTACGTGGCAGTTGGGAATGACAGGAAAGTCAGATGTAAATATATTAAATAGAGTTGGTGCCAGAACTGATCCTTGGGGAACACCAGCTGGCGCATCTTTAGGGAAAGAGATAGAACCGGATAATGGAACTGAAAAAGCTCGATCGCTTAAAAAATTTTGTATAATTTTTGTAAGGTATACAGGACAACCAAAGTTAATAAGTTTGTAGATTAGACCTTCATGCCAAACAGAGTCAAAAGCTTTTTCTAAGTCTAGTAATACAAGACCAGTCGATTTTTTTCCTTCAAAGCTTTGTTTTACTTCCCTGCAAACTCTTAATACGTGATGAGAAGTACTATGACCTGTACGGAAACCAAATAACGCTTCAGGTACAATGTTGCTATTTTTTAGAAAGAACATCCAATTTGAGTTTTATAAGTTTTTCTAATATTTTGCTGCATCCGTTGAGTAAGCTAATGGGCCTATAGCTGTTAGAATTGCGTGGGTCTTTTGCGGGCTTGAGCAAGGGAAATACTTTGGCTTTTTCCCAGTTTATGGGAAAATAACTTAATTTAAAACAAGCATTATAAATGGATTGGAGAAATTTTATTGCACAAAGGGGAAGGTTTTTAATTGTTAAGTTATTTATGCCATCGAAGCCAGGAGATTTCTTGAGCTTCAAATTGGAAATGAGACGTTACCCCACGAGTTAGCCCTTTGACAGCCCCAATTACGATGTCCACAGTTTAAATCACAGCCGATAATAAAGTGGTCATTACTGATCAAACGTCTCAAGTCATTTTTTAAACATCTAGCTTTGTAAGCGTTTGATGAACCTCCGGGAAAGTAAACAGAGGAAACCTTTAATTTGAAGTTATTTTCAAGTGTTACTTCAATGCCTATATTCTCAATTACTGTTGTATTTACCCTGGGTAGTATGGAGTGATCAATACCTATTTTTACTAATATGGCAACTCCGCCACCGGTATTGTTAGTACGATCAAGTCTATAACACTAATAATTGTACTCGCGACAAGAAAACTTTACTCTGTTACTGAGTCTAGTTTCACTTAACAAACAAATATCAACATTAAGATTAGAGACAAAGTTAAAAAATTCAGTGCATTTTTTACGAATACCTCTTGCATTCCAACACAAAAGCTTAATCGTATTTAGTGTATTACTTGACATTGGAAAATAATTATTTACATGCAAGCTGTGCGATTACATTAAATTGCTCAAATTTAGATTTGCATTCTCCAAATTAAGAGATCACTTCCATTGTAAGAGATGAATGAATTTTCCTGGGAGAACAGGGAGTTTTCCGCAGATGAAGAGCTTTGTGGGATAAACATGTGGCTGTATTGCACTTCACGTTGTGGAACTTGTGGATGCTGTGATGGTGCTTGCTGATGACGTGTCTTCGGCAGCGATGGGAAGTCATTCATGCCGATGAGGTTGAAGTTTTTGGCAGGTGAATTTGGCTGCAAGTGAGTGCGAGTAGAAACACGAGAAACTGTGGATTTTGCTGAAAATTTTCCTCGGATTTGTAAATATTTAGTTCGGCTTTCGCATGCAGTATCAGTTGATTTATGATTGCCGCCACAGTTTGCACATTTAGAGATGCCTGTAGATGTGCAAGTACTGGTTTTATGGTTTCCCGAGAAATTGCTACAACAAGTTTTAACATGGCAATTTTTTTTTCCGTGGCCAAACATTTAGCAATTGTGGCATTGATTTAATTTGTTTTTGGGCGGCGCTGAAATTCCCATCTAACTTGTGTGCGAAAAATTGTTTTAACATTTTTTTTAAGGTCTTGCAGACGAATAGATCCATTTTCAAAATAAACGACATAAAAATAATCCACAAATTTTTGGCTGTCTTTCTTGATTATTTTGACATCTCTACATTTCAAACCAAGGGAAATTAGTTCATTTTTAAGGGAGATTACGGGAATCTCATCTAAACCGAAGAGATCCACTTTGAATGATTTTTCGTCTTTAAGGTCATGCGAGAAGAACTGACACTTTTTCGATTTTAGTCCACTGCACGCGGTATGGAATGAGTCGATTGAATCACAGAATAATTCAATTCATTCAACAATTGGTACACAAACTCACTTGTGTTGTGTAATGTCTTTATAGGAGGAATTGCAATTTTTTTTTAAGGCAACTGATTGACACTCGAAGACATATTATCTTCATTGTCCGTGTCGGGGTGGGATTCGAGAATGCTTAAAAAATTTTCACTTCGCGACATTGTAGGAGTATTGATTCTCCTATATTTATTTGCTGAGGATGACGAGTCCTAAAGCCGCGTTTAGCTATCTTGATTTATAGTCCGATTGGGTTAAATTAAGGGAGAACGGGAGAACGAGAGCAGATTAACACTAGGGAAAACACAATGTTAACCGCTCGGATGTTAATCAAAGACTATTAAATTTGTCTATTCAAACAATTATGCTATCTAATTCCCTTAAAATCTTGACTTTGAATGCTAGAGGCATTAATAAAAAGAAATCAATTTTATAACTACTGCAGCAGTTGACGTTCCGCTCATAACTGAAACAATGCTTAAAGTGAAAGACTTTCTTTACCATCCTAATTTCGTGTGTCATTGCCTCGATAGAACTCATATCACTTGCGGTGGTGTTGCCATTGTCATCATAAAAGGTATTACTCATACTGTACGCTCTCATGCACATTTTAAAGTTTTTGAAGTAATTGGTGTTGACATTACACTTGAAGATGACTCTAAGCCGAACACTTTTTCCGCATATTTCCGCGGAGGAAATAGAAGCGCTGAGAAATTACCTCACTTTAAAAGAGACATTCGAAAATTCTTTAGAATCAATAACAAAATAATTGTTGGTGGTGATTTTAATGGTCGCTATCAGGCATGGAATTGTCAGAGGTCAAATTGTTGGGGAAACCTCTTGCACGACATTTTAGAGTCCTATTCAAACCACTCTTTGTTACACCCGATGTCACATACATATGTTCCTACATCAATTCGTAAAAGTCCTTCTACTCCGGACTTCTTTATTGCAAACATTCCTGACAAATAAATTCAGCCACAAACCCATATTAATCTAGGATCCGACCACCTTCCGGTTTCTTTTAAGCTAAGCAATACACACACTTTTATCAACACTCATACACTTTACAAGTACTCAGCTGCAAATTGGAACCTATACCGATCCTATATTAGTAACTAGTTTAATCAATGCGAAACATCGCTGAGTTCCATCTGTGATACTGAGCAGGTAGATACTATTTGCGAGCATTTCAATGCCGTTATTGTTAGTGCCGCTGAAATTTCAATCCCTAAGGACCCAATAAAAAGCACAAAAACTTCATTGCCGGAGAATATTCTTTTGTTAATTCGACTAAGAAACTCAGAGCGACGAAAATGGCTTCGATTTAGAATGGATTTCTTCCTTTATAGTACTAAGTTCTTTAACAAAGCTATAAAAGAATAAATTGCAAGTTATAGGAATATATGATGGAATAATGTACTCCCTTCATTTTGGAATCAGAGAAGGCCAGTTTGGAAAGTAGTGATAATTCTTAAAAATAAGTGTTCTAATATTCCTCCTCCAAAGGAATCCAATCGCCTCTTCATCATTCCAGAAGAAAAGGCGAATATACTAGCTGATACTTTCTGTGGGAATCACACAGTAGCAGCACACCAAAGTGAGGACCGTACTTCTAATGATGTAATGCGTACTTAAGAACTTGTCTTAAATTTCCCTGTTCTACTAGGTGAATTTGACTTTGTACCAGTGACTACAGTTAAAGAACTAATAAGCACCTGAAAACCAAAAAATCGCCTGGGTTAAACCAAATTACCAATAGGTTGCTAAAATCTATGCCCACCAGCGGCAATAGATACCTTACTTTATTTTCAACTCCTGCCTAAAGCTATGTTACTTCCCTTTTAAAGGAAAACAGCGCTGATAGTTCCCATTGCAAAACCTGGAAAGCCCAGAGAAACTCCCGGCAGTAATAGACCAATCAGTTTGCTAAATGCTACTAGTAAACTATTCGAAAAAGTCATAAAAGAAAAAATCAATAATCATCTTATAGATAGGAACATTGTACCAGGTTATCAATTTGGTTTTAGAAAGGGGCACAATACTTGTGGAGTGCTTAGTTCTAAAACCGAATTGATGATCAGGAATAAGACGCCTCTGTTCAATGATCGGTTGCAAGCGCTTCAATAGGAGTTTTTCAAATATTTTAGATATTATCGGCAGAAGCGATATCGGTCTGTAGGACTTTTTTTCATTTAGAGATTTGCCTGGTTTCGGGCCCATTATAACTTCGGCAACTTTCCATTGGCTTGGAACGTTTAATAATCTTAGCGCGGCATTTATAAGTTGGAGCAGTTTGATAAGGGCTTTCTTTGGCAACTCCTTGAGAATTTGACCTGTTATCAAATCATAACCAGGGGCTTTGTTATTTTTCAATTTTTTAATTGCTTGGTTAAGTTCTCGTAGGGATACTGTTTTTATTCTAAAATTGTCCGGTGCCGTAATTATATAATTAGAACCTCCTGTTAACGCCTGTCCATCAAAAGGCTTAAACGTTTCTTCTAGGTGCTCGGCAAATAGATCCGCCTTCTCTTTATCTCCTTTTGCCCATTCGCCATTATTTTTTCTTATGGGAGGAAATTGCATTTGAGGCTTTTTGATTCCCTTCATGGCTTTCCAGAGGGAGTAATTTGAACTTCTTTCGGCAGTCAGACCTTCGAGATATGTAGAGATATTCCGATTTTTGTAATCTCGTATTGCTTCCTTCAACTTGTTGCATAAGTGGTTTAAGTATGTTTTATGCTGGGGAGCACGGGATTGTTGCCATCTTTTGCGCGCTCTCCTCTTTTCTCTCATCAGTTCTTTTATTTCTGGCGGATATTTTATTTCATTACTTGCTTTCTCTTTTCGACGCGACACGTTTAAAACAATATGTTCATTGCAGTAGTCTCTGAAACCGTCCCAGTTAGTTTTGTTGTTAGTTAATCTAGGCGCTACTTCTTTCTTAATTAAGAGTATGCTTACTGTCAAAATGACTGGTGAGTGATGTGAGGAGAGATCATAACTTTCCTCGATGTTTGTAGAAATTTTGGCTGCTCCCTTTGTGACAAAGAAGTCTACAAGATTAGGGGTCTTTGTTATATCCGAAGTCCAATATGTTGATTTTCCTGTGGAGAAAAAGTCAACTTTACATTGCATTCCGGCTTTATAGAGTTGTCTGCCTTTCGTAGTATTATATCTTGAGCCCCAGAAGGTATGTTTCGAATTAAAGTCACCACCAATTATTAAATTCGGTCCTAGTGAATCAAAGATACCTTTAAAGTCATTCTTTTCTAGCTTGCATCTCGGAGGACTATAAATTGATGCAATGATTTTGTGCAGGTGGTTATGTTTAACGCGAACCGAACTTAATTGCATTGCATCGCTTTCAATCTTCATGTTTATAGAGTGCTCAATACAATCTTTAATGAACAATAAAGATCAGCCTCTGGCATTTTTTGATGGATGGTATGCATGATAATCCACACGAGGTCCTTTCCTCAAGTGAGTTTCGGAAATCAAGCAAATGTTAATGTTGGCTTTTTGTAAGAACACTTCCAGTTCGTTGAGTTTTTTAATAAGGCCGTTTGCGTTCCACGTCAATATCTTAAGCACTTGTTTCATATTCATGCTTGAAATTGAGTTTAACGTATTTCCTTCTCGAGATTGCTCAATTTTTAAACTAAATATTTATTTGTTCTGCTTTGCTCCTCAAGAGTCGTGAGAATTAGGGAGCAAACGTGAGCTATTGGATCTGGCATAACACCGCTTTTTTTATTTCCTTGCGACGCAGCTTGTGCATACGTTAGCGCGTTAGGTGGCGGCTTTTCCTTTGCGATCTTTTTTTGTTTACATATCCTCCGACTTCACTACGACGGATTTTCTTCCTTTCACTGCCTGTTCTTTAGCAATATTAGGTTTATTTGTAGTTGCGTTTGGGTTTGGATCTAAGGTTTTTTTTAAGCATATCGCGCCTTTTTCGGAGTTCTTTCGCCACTTCACATCCGCGATAGTTTGCTAGGTGCTTTCCTTGGCAATTTATGCAAGACAGTGGAAGTTCTTTGACGTCTACAATCACCTCCAAGCAGCCCTCTCTAAATTCGAACAATATTGCTTAAGATGGAATATCAAGCCCTCAGAAGACACAAGCTATTTGGTTCACTAGGCGCAAGAAAAAGTGTTACCCTCCAAATAATGTTGAGCTGCGATTACGCTCTACGAAAATAGAGTGGGCAGAGAAATGCAGATATCTTGGTCTAACATTAGGCAAAAAACTCACTTTCCAGGCTCACATTTCTAACACAATCGACAAAGTCAACATATTAACAAAAATGTTGTACCCTTTGATTTTCAGGAAATCAGAACTAAGTATAGCTAACAAATTAATAATATACAGATTAAGTTTTCAATCTATTATCAAGCATTGTGTACCGGTTTGGGGAGACTGCGAAAACACAAAAATGCCAAAATAAGCTATTGAAAATGATGCTGAACCTACCATGGCACTTTTCAAATACAAGACTTCATGAGAGAACCAATGTCAACTTCATAGATTCTATTACTAGCAGATCAATAATGCTTTTTAACTTAAATTGTTCCCTCTCTAAAAACGATCTTATAACTCAACTCACACCAAGTTAAGTATAAAACTTGAAAGGCAAATCCTTGATAGGCCGACGGGAGACTGCAAAATTAGGTTAAGTATTACTTAAGGGTTCTTGTTAGTAGTTTTCCCTTATTTAAAGTAATCTTCAATAAATCATTATATATTATATATTATCATATCATAGCTGTAAAGGACCAAGTGTGCTAATTCTTTAAAAAATAGTCTTAACATCATGATTATATCCAAATTTTTTCCCACTACTTGAAATAAAAATAAATTAATAAAAACCCATTAAATCCATTGAAGAAAGAATAAATGATCTGGAAAGAAAAAAATGGTATAGCCAAATATTCACTCATATTATTTTTATTTTTATTTTTAAATTTAGGTGCATTTACATCCGCAGTATTTAAGTGATTAATTCTTCCTGTGCCTTTTAATTTCGATCCCAGTCAACATTTCCTAAGTACATATTTAATCTAGGGGCCTGACAGGTACATTTGTAATTCCGAAATTGTATAATGTGCGTGTTCTTATTTTGATATATTATGATAATACTTTCATCTCTATATATAATAAAGAGAATTTATCATATAAAGTGATAGGCTAATTTTCAACTCGTGTGTTGCACTCGTATATAGCTTCATGTTAAAAGATCGTATACTATTGTACGAACCGTTTCTATCTTAATTTTTTAAATAGTCAAACAGTTTTTTCAGTCTTCAAATTCCAATCTTTTCATATTTAACTCCTTTATCACTTACATATCTTGTTATCGTAAATTTAAGTTAATACTTAATAATTTTAAGTTAATACATTTTTGATCACAAACCACAAAAGCATATTGAAATTGTTCAGCAGTTTTCTTGTATTTATCAGATTTTAATCCATCTATGGGGATCTAAAATGGCCATTCCTACAAAAAAAAGGTTTATTTAATTTTACTTCTGTCTTATCCCCAACAATTATTACAATGTCACTATCTATAATTTTTCGATATTGAAATGTTTGTCTGTTTATTTTTTTTTTCTTCATAAATTTAAACTTTTCTGTACATTTTCCATCCGTTTTCCAAATACGAAATTGTTCACAAGTTAAAACAATTTCTAGCTAATGTTCTCAGCTTTTTATATTTTTCAATATATGGTTTTAGCAATGCTTTTGAGTAGATACATTTACTCTTAGGCTTTTAACTGATTAAACTTTTTATTATAAATATTATTTTACACATATGTCTAAAGTACAAACAAGTATTTTAATTCTTTTATTTTGCTCTGAACCAATTATTTTCCAAATCATATCATGTTGCAAGCTTGATAACATTTTAGGTGTTTCATAATTTGGTGCATCATCAAGAAAAATTAAATTCAACATCAATAGAAAATCTAAATTTTCCAAAAATACATTATACAATACATACTTTTCATAAAAATTTTTCAATTTCTCTATTCCTTAAGCTTCGGTGACTTCCTGTTGATTATTCTCGACTAGTCGCACAACCATGCAAATTACTTGCATCTCAGTACCTACAATATAAAGCTAATTGATTATTTTTGGATTATAGATTTTCTTTTTTTAACTAATTTTCTTATAATTTGCTTTTGCATAAGATTCATACCTTTTCCAGTAAATTCATACACATCTCTATCAGTGGAGCACTAACAAAATTAACATGATATAAATTTGAGCCTTTATGACTTAAATTACATTAATTTTAAGATATAAATTATTAAAACCTTAAAAGATAAAGAATCACCTATTTTAATTTATTTTTAAAATAATTCCACAACCCGTTAGCAAAATTATATCCTTCAAAAGTATGTAATAGAGTTGGATTTGGAGTAGGTGCGAAGTTTAGTATATAACTTTTTTTTTTAAATCCACATAAATAGAGGGCAAATCGTAGAAATTTGCTCAAAGAAATCCAAGTTATAAGCGCCTGCCTGACAGTTGTTGACATACCGTTAGCGGAGGGATGAAGTTGCATCAGCGGCTAAGCCCTGCGGAGAAATACTTTCTTTAGACGTCTTTTCATTGAAAATCGCCATCACCCCTTTCGGTAGGCAATGGCAAACTCTCGAAAGTAAAATTGCCTACGAAAAAGCTTCTAAGGAGTGCCGTTCGGACTCGGCGATACACTATGGCCTATGGGCCCCGCTCAGATGTGACAAAAATGACAACATGAGCAACACAAATGAGTGTAAAGAAGCTGGTCCATACCGGGCTGCCAGCACCACAGTGTTTTTTTGTTTTGTTTAAATACTTAAGTGCAAAAGGAATAATTTAAGCGGTTTTACAATCATTATCATTAAATACTTACTTACTTACTTTAGGTGGCGCTACAGCCCGGGGTGGACCTGGGCCTCAATCAACAAGCGTCTCCAGCTAGCTCGACCTCTTGCTATCTGCCTCCAGTTCCGCAGGCTAGGTTGGCTGAGGTTCCCTTCCACTTGCGTGCGCCATTGAGTCTCGGTCTTCCTCTACTGCGCTGTCCCTCGGGGGCGGATTCGAATACTTTTCGACCGAAGCATTGGTGTTCATCCGCTCTACATGACCCAGCCATCTCATCTCAGTCATTCGATTTTCACTCTTCTGGTTAGTTCGATGTCGTTGTGCAGACCGAAAAGTTCGTCATTGTATCTTCTTCTACACTCACCTCTTATGCAAACGGGTACGAAAGTCACTCGAAAATTTTTCCTTTCGAAGCAGCCAAGAGCACCCTCATCTATTTAAATAATGTCCATGTCTCTGCGCCATTGAGCAGGAATGGAATTATTAACGTCTTATATAGTGTAACTTTAGTTGCGAGAGAGGGCTTTACTAGTCAATTGCCTTCTTAGCCCAAAGAAGGGCTTGCGATTGGCAAGAGTTATTCTTCGTTTGGCTTCGCAAGTGTCGTTGTCTGAACTCATAGCGGAGCCTATGTAGAAAAGCCCTTAACTACCTTAAAGTTATACCTGTCGACGATGGCGTTCTGTCCGAGACGTCGGTGTTCAGTGTCCTTTTTGCTTGACAGCATATACTTAGTCTTGCCCTCATTGAACCCTTAACCAATTTTCGCCGCTTCCGTCTCAATACTTGCAAAGGCGAAACTGACATCACGCTGCTTTCTTCTTATTATGTCAATAGCAATATCTTCGCGTATGCGAGGACTTTTGAAAGATTGTGCCTCTTGTGATTGCGATTGTGATGCTCGACATTGCTCTGATGCCTCTGTAATTGGCACAGTTTAAGAAGTCTCCTTTCTCGAGAATGGGACAATCAATGCTGAGGTTGCATTCACCATGCAGACTTTCGTCCGATCATATTTTACAGATGAGTTGGTGTATGCCCTTACCAAGTCATCGTCTGCCACTTTAAAGAGAGGCAATTTTATTGGACCTCAACTTAGATATTGCTATCTTCACTTCATCCAGGTAAGGTGGACGGAATTGTTGTTCTTCATAGTCCAGGTTGAAAGGTTCATTTTACCTGACAGCGGTATTTATTTCGTCATCATCGCTATACAGTCTACAGAAATAATCTTTTCAAATCCTCAGTCTCAACAATCTTCCGTTTGGGAAATAATTTTTTAATAAATATTTATTTATTCATATCTTTTATTTCTACTTTTGGTATATTCATTATTAGATTTATTTATTATTTAATTTAAGACTTTAAGTTAAATAAACTAATAGCCTTCAAAGCTATAAATATAAGAATAATCTTTTAAGCCTTAATAATTATTAAATTATTCCTTTAGAATTGCAGTCTAATATCATCATTGAATATAAAGCCATTAAAATTTAAATAATTAAAAAGAATAATTCTTATAAATAGATTTACAGTCTATTGCCTAAAATTCAGCCATTTAATCGCAACAATGATTATTTTCAACAAATCATAAAGATATTGGAACATTATATTTTTTATTTGGAACTTGAGCTGGTATAGTAGGAACATCTTTAAGAATTTTAATTCGTGCAGAACTAGGACACCCTGGAGCATTAATTGGAGATGACCAAATTTATAATGTTATTGTAACAGCACATGCTTTTGTAATAATTTTTTTTATAGTAATACCAATAATAATTGGAGGATTTGGAAATTGATTGGTACCTCTAATATTAGGAGCTCCTGATATAGCTTTTCCTCGAATAAATAATTTAAGATTTTGACTTTTACCCCCTTCATTAACATTATTATTAGTAAGAAGTATAGTAGAAAATGGAGCTGGAACAGGATGAACTGTATACCCTCCTTTATCAACAAATATTGCTCATGGAGGAGCTTCTGTTGATTTAGCTATTTTTTCTCTTCACTTAGCTCATCTATTTTAGGTGCAGTAAATTTTATTACAACAGTAATTAATATACGATCTATTGGAATTACATATGACCGAATACCTTTATTTGTTTGATCAGTAGTTATTACTGCTTTATTATTACTTTTATCCTTACCTGTATTAGCAGGAGCTATTACAATATTATTAACTGATCGAAATTTAAATACTTCATTTTTTGACCCTGCTGGAGGAGGAGATCCAATTTTATATCAACATTTATTTTGATTTTTTGGTCATCCAGAAGTTTATATTTTAATTTTACCAGGATTTGGAATAATTTCTCATATTATTAGTCAAGAATGTGGAAAAAAAGAAACATTTGGTTCTTTAGGAATAATTTATGCTATATTAGCTATTGGATTATTAGGATTTATTGTATGAGCACATCACATATTTACAGTAGGAATAGATGTAGATACACGAGCCTATTTTACTTCAGCAACAATAATTATTGCTATTCCTACTGGAATTAAAATTTTTAGTTGATTAGCTACTCTTCATGGAACTCAATTAAACTACTCACCAGCAATCATATGAGCTTTAGGATTTGTATTCTTATTTACAGTAGGAGGATTAACAGGAGTAGTACTTGCTAATTCATCAATTGATATTATTTTACATGATACATATTATGTAGTAGCTCATTTCCATTATGTATTATCAATAGGAGCAGTATTTACTATTATAGCAGGATTTGTACATTGATACCCTTTATTTACAGGTAAATAAATGATTAAAAAGTCAATTTATTATTATATTTATTGGAGTAAATTTAACTTTTTTCCCACAACATTTCTTAGGATTAGCAGGAATACCACGACGATATTCTGATTATCCTGATGCTTATACAACATGAAATGTAATTTCCACAATTGGTTCAACTATTTCATTAATTGGAATTATTTTTTTCATAATTATTATTTGAAAAAGTATAATCAAACAACGACAAGTAATTTATCCTATACAACTAAATTCTTCTATTGAATGATATCAAAATATTCCTCCAGCAGAACATAGTTATTCAGAATTACCTTTACTTTCTTCTAATTTCTAATATGGCAGATTAGTGCAATGGATTTAAGCTCCATATATAAAGTATTATACTTTTATTAGAATAAAAATAATAATAATGTCAACATGATCAAACTTAAATTTACAAAATAGAGCCTCACCATTAATAGAACAATTAACATTTTTTCATGATCATGCATTAATAATTTTAATTATAATTACTGTAATAGTAAGATATATAATATTTATACTATTTTTTAATAATTTTAATAACCGATATTTATTACATGGACAAACAATTGAAGTAATTTGAACAATTTTACCAACAATTATTTTATTATTTATTGCTTTCCCTTCCTTACGACTACTTTATTTATTAGATGAAATTAATGAACCAACAATCACTCTAAAATCAATTGGTCATCAATGATATTGATCTTATGAATATTCAGATTTTTTAAATATTGAATTCGATTCATATATAATTCCTACAAATGAATTAATTAATAATAGATTCCGATTATTAGATGTTGATAACCGAATTATTATCCCCATAAACTCACAAATTCGAATTTTAGTAACTGCTGCAGACGTAATTCATTCATGAACAATCCCTGCATTAGGAGTAAAAATTGATGGAACCCCAGGACGATTAAATCAAACTAATTTTCTCATTAATCGCCCTGGTTTATTTTTTGGACAATGTTCAGAAATTTGTGGAGCAAATCATAGTTTTATACCTATTGTTATTGAAAGAGTACCTATAAATTATTTTATTAAATGAATTTCTAATATAAATTAACATTAAATGACTGAAAGCAAGTACTGGTCTCTTAAACCATGTTATAGTAATTTAGCAATTACTTTTAATGAAAAAATTAGTTAAAATATAACATTAGTATGTCAAACTAAAATTATTATAAAAATAATATTTTTTAATTCCTCAAATAGCTCCAATTAACTGATTAAGTTTATTCTTATTATTTTTTTTAATTTTTATCTTATTTAATATAGTAAATTATTTTATTTATACACCTTCAATAAATAAAACTAAAAAATATAATAAAATTAATACAAATTCTATAAATTGAAAATGATAACTAACTTATTTTCTGTATTTGACCCTTCATCAAGTATTTTTAATTTATCTTTAAATTGATTAAGTACATTTATTGGATTATTAATTATTCCATCTATATACTGATTTATACCATCACGATATCATATTATTTGAAATAATGTATCATTAAATCTTCATAAAGAATTTAAAACATTATTAAATAATACAAATCAAAAAGGAACAACATTAATTTTTATTTCATTATTTTCTTTAATTTTATTTAATAATTTTATAGGATTATTTCCTTACATTTTTACTAGAACAAGTCATTTAACATTAACATTAATATTAGCCCTACCTTTATGATTAGCATTTATAATTTATGGATGATTAAATCATACACAACATATATTTACACATTTGGTTCCACAAGGAACTCCTTCTATTTTAATACCATTTATAGTATGTATTGAAACTATTAGAAATATTATTCGTCCAGGAACTCTTGCAGTTCGATTAACAGCTAATATAATTGCTGGTCATTTATTAATAACATTATTAGGAAATACAGGTCATTCATTATCAACAATAATAATTATAATTTTATTAATTACACAAATTCTATTATTAGTATTAGAATCAGCAGTTGCAATTATTCAATCTTATGTATTTGCTGTATTAAGAACTTTATACTCTAGAGAAGTAATTTAATCAATGTCAACACATTCAAATCACCCATTTCATTTAGTTGATTATAGTCCATGACCATTAACAAGAGCTATTGGAACTATAACTCTAGTATCTGGCTTAGTAAAATGATTTCATCAATATAATATATTATTAATTTTAATTGGAACAATTATTACAATTTTAACAGTTTATCAATGATGACGAGATGTATCTCGAGAAAGATCTTTCCAAGGACTTCATACTAATTCAGTAATAATAGGTTTACGATGAGGAATAATTTTATTTATTTTATCAGAAGTATTATTTTTTTGAGCTTTTTTTCATAGAAGTTTATCACCAACTATTGAATTAGGAACTATTTGACCTCCAATAGGAATTTCCCCATTTAATCCTTTCCAAATTCCTTTATTAAATACAACTATCCTATTAGCCTCAGGAATTACTGTAACATGAGCACATCATAGTTTAATAGAAAATAATCATTCCCAAACTACTCAAAGATTATTCTTTACAGTATTATTAGGAATTTATTTTACAATTTTACAAGCTTATGAATATATTGAAGCTCCATTTACAATTGCAGACTCTACATATGGTTCAACTTTTTTTATATCTACAGGATTCCATGGTATTCATGTTTTAATTGGAACAACATTTTTATTAATTTGTTTAATACGACATTTAAATAACCATTTTTCAAAAAATCATCACTTTGGATTTGAGGCAGCTGCATGATATTGACATTTTGTTGATATTGTATGATTATTTTTATATGTATCAATTTATTGATGAGGAGGATAAATAAATAAATAAAAAATTTATATAGTATAAAAGTATATATGACTTCCAATCATAAGGTCTATAAATATAATAGTATAAATAATTTTTTCTATTTTTATCATATCTTTAATCATTATTATATTATCAATTGTAGTAATATTTTTAGCAACTATTTTATCAAAAAAAAGATATAGAGACCGAGAAAAAAATTCTCCATTTGAATGTGGATTTGATCCCATATCATCATCTCGATTACCATTTTCTTTAAAATTTTTTTTAATTACAATTATTTTTTTAATTTTTGATGTAGAAATTGCATTAATTTTACCAATAATTATAATTATTAATTACTCAAATTTATTTATATGATCAATAACATCAATCATTTTTATTATAATTTTATTATTAGGACTTTATCATGAATGAAACCAAGGAATATTAAATTGATCAAATTAATTAATAAAATAGGGTTATAGTTAAAAATATAACAGTTGATTTGCATTCAAAAATTATTGATTAATTCAATTTACCTTGAATATGAAGCGATTTATTGCAATTAGTTTCGACCTAATATTAGGTAATTTTACCCTTATTCTAAAACTTAATTGAAACCAAAAAGAGGTATATCACTGTTAATGATAAAATTGAATCTATATATTCCAATTAAAGAAATATGTTATTCAAATAAAAGCTGCTAACTTTTTATTTTAATGGTTAAATTCCATTTATATTTCTAATTTATATAGTTTAATAAAAACATTACATTTTCATTGTAAAAATAAAACATATTTTTTTTTATAAATTACTAAATAAAATTATGTAATATATTTAAAGATTAAATAAATCTCCCTAACATCTTCAATGTTATACTCTAATATAAGCTATTTAAATATGTCTTCTTCTTATCCTTTTATTAACCCTTTCCTCGTTATACGAACTTATGCGTAACGAGTTTCCCATTTTTACTGCATCGCTGCTGCTCCGCTTATGGGGTTGGCTAATGTCGCAGACCGCAGAACGCGTCTACATAATGCTCGGTCCTGGATCGCTTCAGTGGTTAACCCCAGACGTTGTTGCGCATTTGCCATCTGAGAAATCCAGGAATTCTTTTTCCGACCTCGTTTTCTTACAGTTGGAGTGACCGTAGTTGATAGTGCCTTTTTAACCGGATTTTCCGCAGATCTTCTTTGAACGTGGCAATACCAACTTATTCTATTCGCCTCAAGCTGTTCGGTTACCGAATTCTTTATATGTAGACTTCCTCTTATACGCGTAGATCTAATGCAATCGCGTTTAGTGACTCCACTAGACATCCTTAACATTTTCATTTCCGCTGCCGTCATTTTGTTTTTAAACGCTTCGTACATTGTCCAGCACTGTGAACCGTATATAAGAGCTGGTCTAACAACCGTGGTGTAGAGTTTCCCCTTTAATTTAAGTGGAAATTTTCGGTCGCAAAAGATTCCCGAATTTTCCCGCCATTTCATCCATCCCACACTCACTCTGTGGTTTACGTCGTCGTCACATTTCGCTTCCATGTTAACGATTGATCCTAAGTACTTAAAGATAGTGCTTTTCGGAAGAACTATTCCGTCTAACATTATATCCGGAACAGGTCGCAACGGATGCGCAAATGGGCATGTCAAATGCTCCGTCTTTGAACGACTTATTTTAAACCCGTTCCTCTCTAGCGCATTTCTCCATGAATCTAAGGCGTTCTGTAAATCTTCGACGTTATCGCTAAGTATAACTGCGTCGTCAGCGAAGAGAATTGGCGTTACATTTGCTTCGCGCATGCAGTCTTTTAAAAGATAGTCGAATACTACGTTAAAGAGGAAAGGGCTAAGTACGCTTCCTTGATGCACTCCGACATTAACTGGAAATTCTCTCGTTAGTCCAGCAGAGCTTTTAACCGCAGTTTTCACGTTTCCGTACATGTCTTGTATTATTCTAACATACGTTTCCGGTACGTTTTGAGACCTCAGCGCGGCCCATATGAGATCCCTAGGCACTCGATCGAATGCTTTCTCGAGGTCGATAAATACCATGTGTAAATCCTTAGACAAATCTCGGTGCTTTTCCATTATTATTCGTAAGCTTTGGATAGCGTCCACCGTCGATCTGCCTTCAACAAATCCACACTGGCTATTATCGAGCTTTATTATTTGCCGAAGACGTTCGTTTAAGACTCTTTCGACGATTTTCATTGTGTGTGACATAAGCTTGATTGAACGGTAGTTGTTGCATTCTCGAGTGTCGCCTTTTCCTTTGTATAATGGAACCAAGAAGCTACTTCTCCATTGATTCGGCATAGGTTGTCCACATTTTAATTTATTAAAAAGTTTCGATAGCCAAACGCTGCCGATCCCCTCCATCTTCGACCAAAACTCTGATGGAATGCTGTCTGGTCCCGCCGCTTTCCCCCGCTTAATTTTTCCAATTGCTATAGTTATTTCTTCGATTGAAAAGTCCGAAACTTCCTCCTCGAATAGACCAGCTGTCGGCACGATATCACGTGGAAACTGTTTGTTAAGCAACTCCTTGCAGTATTCAAGCCACCGGTCACAAATTTCCTTTTCATTTGTTAATAGGCGACCGTCTGCGTTTTTGATGTATTTCGGCGAGGTTATTTCCATTGAATTTTTTCTCCTCTGTGCAGCGAGCTTAAAAATATTTGGCATTTTAGTACTGTACGACGTTTGAACTTCTTGGATAGCTTGTCTTCTATCCGCCGATCGTGAGGATATTTGTTCCAACTCCTGGTACAGGTTTTCCGCTTCTGCCGCTCGAGTTCGAGCCAGGACTTTCTTTGCGATCTTTTTAAGACGCTCGTATTCAAGAGCCAGTCGAGCTTTTTCGATATCGTCGCTCCGATCGCATTTTGTCCACGCTTGGAATGCACTCTTCTTGTCGGCCACAGCTCGTTTGGTTTCGTCATTCCACCACCATGTTTCTTTGCCGACGTGATGGTATTTCGATATAGTCCCCAGATGGGACTTTGCGAGAGTTATGCATTCCTCGTGCATGCTGTTCCACATTTCTTGCGGGCTAAGTGAGTCTGCTATACCATTTATATTTTGAAGTACTTCTTTAGCCAGTGCGATAAATCTTGCGCTTCGTTCCTTCGATAGATTATACCACCGGATTTTTGGCTTTCCAAACGATGCCCGTGTTTTCGGTGGTTCCGCCGTGAAAAATTCTGTAATGAGCAGACGGTGTTGGCTTACTAGCGATTCTCCAAGTATTACTTTACAATCCTTAACACGGTTTCTCATCGACATTTTGCAGAGGTGATAATCTATTTGCGTTTCGTGGCCTCCGCTGCTATAGGTGATAAGATGACGTTGATGTTTAATAAACATTGTATTTAAGATGGTTAAGCCGTAAGCCCTACATGCTACAAGGATGTCTTCGCCAGCTGAATTTCTGGTTCCAAAGCCTTTACCGCCGTGGCAGTCCTCATAATCAACATTTGTTTCTCCGACGTGGCCATTTAAATCTCCGCCTACGAAGAGCATCTCATCGATAGGTATATTTCTAAGCAAATTACCGAACTCTGACCAAAATCTATCTTTTTCCGATTGGTCGCATCCATTTTGTGGAGCGTACGCGCTAACAATGTTCCACGTTTCATTGTGTATGACGAGTTTTACACTCATTAAGCGGTCGCTTATTTTCAAAATACCAACGATATTGCTTAGAAGATCCGCTGCAACAACGATACCAACACCGTTTCGTCCATTGACCGTTCCATGGTAGAACATCTTAAATGCCTTAGTTTTTAAATCTAGAAAACGAGCTTTATTTCCTGTATTACACCACTTCGTTTCCTGTACGCACAGGATTTGTAGAGTTCTGCGACGCATAATCGCTTCCAGTTCTAAACTTTTTGAGGTCATCGATCCGACGTTCCAACTTGCAAACCGAAGTTTAGGAAAATATTTTGGAAACTTCATTTTGCCCGCCCCCGGAATCCGTCGGGCTCTGACACAAGCACTTCTGCTTGCTCTGGGATCACCCGAGTGCGTTGCAACCGTGGTGCCCAGCGGGGTAGTGCTATTAATTGCGATCATTTCCATGAAGTTTAAAGTTTGAGTGGTTTGACACTTGTATGCTCATTTCAAATTGATTGACTGTTCTTTTACCCCACCGGTAGTCTCCAGACGTGGGAACCCACTGATTGCATACAAACTTGTGGGAAAGTTTTAAGGTGTTAAAGTGTCACAGGCTCATTTTTGGTGTCATAGTTGCCTGTATATGATTGGTGTCCCATTTAGTCGCCTCTTACGACAAGCTGGGACGCACTGCGGCACTATTCTTTATCCGATGCCGCACGGAAAGCTATTTAAATATATAAAAATTAAAAATATAATTAAAACAATAATTCATAAAACAAATACCAATAAATAAATTTTTAAATTATTATTTTGTAATATATTATAAAATTTAGAAAAATCTACTAATTGTCTATATAAATTTTGTCTTCCAATAAATTCTGATCAACCTTGATCAAAATTTTTTAAAGTATTTATCCCAATTTTTAAAGAATAATTAATAAGACCATAAGTAGAAATATAAGGTATAAACCATATAGAACCAACAAATATTCTAAATAAATAATTATTTAATGATTTATTAACAAAAAATAATGAAATCCTTGAAATTAAATAACCAAAAATACCACCTAAAATACACACAAATAAAGTCATAAATTTCAAATAGTAAGGTAAACAAATTATATCAGGGGTTAAAAAAATTAATCATCTTAATATTCTACCTCCAACAATTCTTATAAATATTAATCCTAATATACCCTTTAATATTACCCAACCTTCATCATTTAAAACATTTAAAGATATACAATTTAAATCTCCTGTTATAGAATAATAAACTAATCGTAAAGAATAACAAACTGTTAACCCAGTAGAAAAAAAAAATAAAAAAAAAATATATATATTTAATATATTTATAGAAGCAATTTCCAAAATTAAATCTTTTGAATAAAATCCTGCTAAAAAAGGTATTCCACATAAAGCTAAATTAGCTACATTAAAACAAGAAGATGTTAAAGGTACGAGGGCGGGTCAATAAGTCCGTGACTTTTGGATTAAAACACAGATTTTTTGATAAAAAAATAATTTTATTTTTCAACATAGTCTCCCTTGAGCTCTATACACTTTGTCCAACGCTTCTCCAAGTTTTTTATCCCTTCCAAAAAAAAATGATTTGTCGAGGTCCTCAAAATAGGCCTTTGTTTGCGAGATGACTTCATCATTGGAGTTAAATCTTTTTCCACCAAGCCATTTCTTCATGTTTGGGAACAAGAAGTAGTCGCTCGGAGCCAAATCTGGAGAATAGGGTGGATGAGGGAGCAATTCATAGCCCAATTCATGGATTTTTGCCATGGCAACTGCGATTGCGTTTGTGGTCGACTGTGAGCAAACGCGGCACCCATCTTGCGAAAAGCTTTCTCATGCCCAAGTGATCATTCAAAATTGAAACCACTGAGCCATGCGAGATCCCTACGGCTTCCACAATCTCTCGCACTTTCAATCTTCGGTCGGCCAACACCATATCGTGAATTTTTTCGATTGTTTCGGGTGTAGAGACCTCAACTGGGCGTCCAGGACGTTCGGCATCTTCAGTGCTTGTACGGCCACAACGAAATTCAGTAAACCACTTTTTTACCATTGAAATCGATGGTGCAGAGTCCCCATAGTATTTATCAAGCTTAGCCTTGGTCTCAGTAATGTTTTTTTTTCGCAAGAAATAATGCTTAATAAGCACACGAAATTCACTTTTTTCCATTTTCTCCTCAAATTAGAGAGTAGTCTGATAAAAATAGCTGTCAAACACAAACTAACTGACGCAGCAAGTTTAAATTCTGACAGGAGTCAACTGACAGATGCCTGTTGACAGGAGCAGTTTTGCTGTTTCAGTAAAGAGGTCAGAAATTCAAAAAGTCACGGACTTATTGACCCGCCCTCGTATATATAAACTTAATCCCCCTATCAAACGCAAATCTTGAAAATTATTTATATTATGAATAATTGATCCAGCACATATAAATAATAAAGCTTTAAACAAAGCATGAGTTAATAAATGAAAAAAAGCTAATTTATAAAACCCTATTGATAAAATTATTATTATCAACCCTAACTGTCTTAATGTTGATAAAGCAATAATTTTTTTTAAATCAAATTCAAAATTAGCTCCTAAACCTGATATAAATATAGTTAATCCAGAAATTAATAATAAAATCTGTGAAACTGTTGTATTAACTAATAAAAAATTAAACCGAATTAATAAATAAATTCCTGCAGTAACTAAAGTTGAAGAATGAACTAAAGAAGAAACTGGTGTAGGAGCTGCTATTGCAGCAGGTAATCAAGATGAAAAAGGAATTTGAGCTCTTTTAGTTATAGCTGCCAATACAACTAATCAACCAATTAACATTATATTTATATCACTTTTTATAAATTCTAAATAATAAATATAATTTCATCTTCCATAATTTAATATTCAAGCAATAGCTAATAATAAAGCTACATCTCCTACACGATTCATTAAAGCAGTTAATATTCCAGCATTATAAGATTTAACATTATTAAAATAAATTACTAAACAATAAGAAACTAATCCTAATCCATCTCAACCTAATAAAATACTAATTAAATTAGGACTAATAATTAATAATATTATAGATATAACAAATATTAAAACTAATAAAATAAATCGATTAATAAAAATATCTCTTTTTATATACTCTTTTCTATAATAAATTACTAAAGAAGAAATTAATAACACAAAAGATATAAATAATAAACTCATTCAATCAAATAAAAAAGTTATAACAATATTTATAGAATTTAAAGAAACCACTTCTCATTCCAAAAAAAAAACTAATTCATTTAAAATAAAATAAATAGAAAAAATAAATAAATTTATTCTAATAAAAAATAATAAAATAAAATTAATTAAACAAATTGATAAATATTTCACAATTTAAAATGAATAAATTCATATCATTGACACCACAAATCAATATTTTTATTAAACTATTTAAATTATAATCATAATAAACTTATCTCAGATTTTAATATTAATAAATTTAAAGGAAATCAATGCAAAAATAATAATAAATATTCTCGATTAAACCCTATTCTAAAAGAATAAATTCCAGAATATACCTTACCATGTTGTCTATATGAATATAAATATAAAGTATAAGCAGCACTAAAAAATGATAAAAAAATTAATATAAATATTGTTAATCAAGATCATATAACAATTCTATTTAATAATCTAATTTCTCCCAACAAATTTAAAGTAGGAGGAGCTGCTATATTAGCAGAACATAATAAAAATCATCACAAAGTTATTGAAGGTATAAAATTAAGTAACCCTTTATTAATTAATAAACTTCGTCTACCTAATCGCTCATATGTAATATTAGCTAAACAAAATAATCCAGATGAACATAAACCATGAGCAATCATTAAAGTATATGACCCACAAATACCTCAATAAGTTATTGTTATTAAACCTCTTAATACAATACCTATATGAGCAACAGAAGAATAAGCAATTAATGATTTTAAATCAGTTTGACGTAAACAAATTAATCTTACTAAAACTCCTCCTACTAATCTAATACTAACAAAAATAAAATTATATTTTAAACCTAATAACTGTAAAAAAAAAAAATTCGTAATAACCCATAACCTCCTAATTTTAATATAATACCAGCTAAAATTATTGACCCAGAAACTGGAGCCTCAACATGAGCTTTAGGTAATCATAAATGAACTAAAAATATAGGTATCTTAACTAAAAAAGAACTAATTAATGAAATATATAAAATAAAATAATTAAAACTATAATTATTCAATAAATAAAAATTTATTGTATTTAAATTATTATATAAATAAAAAACAGAAATTAATATAGGTAAAGATACTAATAATGTATAAAATAATAAATATATACCTGCTTGTAAACGTTCAGGTTGATACCCTCATCCTAAAACTAAAAATAAAGTAGGAATTAATCTACTTTCAAAAAATAAATAAAACATAAATAAATTAACTCTTCTAAAAGTCAATAATAATAATAATAATAATAATAATAAAACATTTAATAAAAATAAATTTTTATAATTATTAAATTTATTAATTAAATCACTAGCTATTAATATTAATGAACAAATTCAAAAACTAAGTAAAATTATCCCATAAGAAAGTAAATCTATACCTAAAAAATAAGAAATTGATATTCAATAATTAGAAAAAAAATTTATTAAAATTAAAAAAAATATAATTATAAAAAATATATTTTGAACCATTCAAAATATATTTTTTATAAAACAAATTGGACTTAATAAAATTAATATAAATAAAACCCTTAACATTGTAAAATTCTAAAAGATTGAAAATAATCATTTCCATATATTCGAATTATAGAAACTAAAATAGATAAACCTAAAACCCCTTCACATACTCTAAAAGTTATAAATACTATACTAAAATATATTTCATAATTTAATATATTCAAATAAATAAATAATATATAAAATAAAGATAACACAATATATTCTAAACTCAAAAGTATAGATAATAAATGTTTACGATTAGAAACAAAAATAAAAATACCTATTATTATTATTAAAAAAGGTAACCCTCAACTAATTAATATTATCATTAGTTTTAATAGTTTAATAAAAACATTGGTCTTGTAAATCAAAATTAAGAAATTATTCTTTTTAAACATCAAGAAAAAAGAAATACCTTTATCATTAATCTCCAAAATTAATATTTTAATTAAACTATTTCTTGATATCATACAACTTATATTATACAGAATAACTTTAATTTTCAGATTTATTTTTCTACAAATAAATCACCCAATTAGAATAGGATTAATATTATTAATCCAAACAATTTTAATTTGTTTAATAACAGGATTAATAACTAAAAGCTTTTGATTTTCTTATATTTTATTTTTAATTTTTGTAGGAGGAATATTAATTTTATTTATTTACATTACATCCTTAGCTTCAAATGAAATATTTTCTCTATCAATAAAAATAACTTTAATTTCTACAACATTAATAATTATTATATCAATTTATCTATTAATAACAGATAAAATAACATTAATATATAATTCTATAAATAATGAAATAAATTCTATTACAGAAATCAATTCTTTTATTAAAGAAAATACTTTAAATTTAAATAAATTATATAATTATCCAACAAATATAATTACAATTATATTAATTAATTATTTATTAATTACTCTTATTGCAACAGTAAAAATTACTAAATTATTTTATGGTCCATTACGATCAATGAACTAATGAACAAACCCATACGAATTAATCATCCAATTTTAAAAATTGCTAATAATGCATTAGTAGACCTACCTTCTCCTATTAATATCTCCTCATGATGAAATTTTGGATCTTTACTAGGAATTTGTTTAATAATTCAAATTCTTACAGGACTATTTTTAGCTATACATTATACAGCAGATATTAATATAGCATTTGATAGAGTAAATCATATTTGTCGAAATGTAAATTATGGTTGATTATTACGAACCCTACATGCTAATGGTGCTTCTTTCTTTTTTATTTGTATTTACTTACATGTAGGACGAGGTATATATTATGGATCTTATATATTCACATTAACATGATTATCAGGAACAATTATTTTATTCCTAGTAATAGCAACTGCATTCATAGGATATGTTTTACCATGAGGACAAATATCTTTTTGAGGAGCTACAGTAATTACTAATTTGTTATCTGCAATTCCTTATTTAGGAATAGATTTAGTACAATGAATTTGAGGAGGATTTGCTGTTGATAATGCAACATTAACACGATTTTTTACTTTTCATTTTATTTTACCATTTATTGTATTAGCTATAGTAATAATTCATTTATTATTTTTACATCAAACAGGTTCTAATAACCCAATAGGATTAAATTCAAATTTAGACAAAATTCCATTTCATCCATATTTTAGTTACAAAGATATTACAGGATTTATTATCATAATAATATTATTAACAATTTTAACATTATGAAATCCTTATATACTAGGAGATCCAGATAATTTTATCCCAGCTAATCCTTTAATTACACCAATTCATATTCAACCAGAATGATATTTTTTATTTGCTTATGCAATTTTACGATCAATTCCTAATAAATTAGGAGGTGTAATTGCATTAGTTATATCAATCATAATTTTAATAATTATACCTTTTTATAATTTAAGAAAATTCCGAGGAATTGAATTTTACCCAATTAATCAAATTATATTTTGATTTATAGTAGTAACCATTATTTTATTAACATGAATTGGAGCTCGCCCTGTAGAAAATCCATATATCATTATTGGACAAATTTTAACTGTACTTTATTTTATATATTATATAATTAATCCATTATTATCTAAATGATGAGATAACTTATTAAATTAAAAGTTAATGAGCTTGAATAAGCATATGTTTTGAAAACATAATATAGAAACTAAAATTTTCTATTAACTTTAATATACTAAAATTAATTAACTAAATAAAATATAATAAATAAATTTTTAAACCAATAAAAAATAATAAATAAAAAAATAAAAAAATCTGTGTTTTAATCCAAAAGTCACGGACTTATTGACCCGCCGTAATATACTTATAAATAAAATTCTTGCATATTCAGATAAAAAAATTAATGCAAATCCTCCTCTTCTATATTCTACATTAAACCCAGAAACTAATTCTGATTCCCCTTCTGCAAAATCAAAAGGTGTTCGATTAGTTTCTGCTAATGAAATAATTAATCAAATAAAAGCTAAAGGATATAATAAAACAAAAAATCATAAATAAACTTGATAATAATAAAAATTAATTATATTATAATTATTAATTAAAAAAACAAAAGATAACAAAACTAAAGCTAAACTAACTTCATAAGAAATAGTTTGTGCAACAGATCGTAAACCCCCTAATAAAGCATAATTTGAATTAGAAGATCATCCAGCAATTATAACTGTATAAACTCCTAAACTTGTACAACATAAAAAAAATAATAACCCTAAATTAAAAGAAAATAATTTAATAAAAAAAGGTATACTTATTCATAATAATAAAGATAAAAATAAAGAAAAAATAGGAGAAAAATAATATGAAATATAATTTGATAATAAAGGATAAGTTTGTTCCTTTGTAAATAATTTAATTGCATCACAAAAAGGTTGAGGAATTCCTATTAATCCCACTTTATTAGGACCTTTACGAATTTGAATATACCCTAATACTTTACGTTCTAATAAAGTTAAAAAAGCTACTCTTACTAAAACACAAATAATTAATATTAAACTCATAATTAAAAATAAAATTAATTCTATATAAAACAAGTACTATTTGTAATATAAATTACATTTATAAATTCTAAATTTATTACATTATTCTGCCAAAATAGTTATAATATTAATTATATTCTTAAATTTAAAAATAAAATTATTTATATATTTAATCCTTTCGTACTAAAATATATTATATTATTAAAGATAGAAACCAACCTGGCTTACGCCGGTCTGAACTCAGATCATGTAAGATTCAAAAAGTCGAACAGACTTAAACTTTAAACGGCTACACCTAAAGCTATATCTTAATCCAACATCGAGGTCGCAATCTTTTTTATCAATATGAACTCTCCAAAAAAATTACGCTGTTATCCCTAAAGTAACTTAATTTTATAATCACTAAAAATGGATCAATTATTCATATATTAATGATTTATTTTATAAAAAGTTATTTAAATTTTAATATCACCCCAATAAAATATATTTATAAAATATAAAATAATATATATATATAAAGATTTATAGGGTCTTCTCGTCTTTTAAATAAATTTTAGCTTTTTAACTAAAAAATAAAATTTTATTACAAATTTAAATGAAACAGTTAATATTTCGTCCAACCATTCATTCCAGCCTTCAATTAAAAGACTAATGATTATGCTACCTTTGCACAGTTAATATACTGCGGCCATTTAAAAAAAATTAAATGGGCAGGTTAGACTTTAAATTAATTTCTAAAAGACATGTTTTTGTTAAACAGGCGAATATTATTTTTGCCGAATTCTTTATTAAAACTTAACATTTACAAATTTAATTATACAAAATTATATACTAATTACATCATTATTAATTTATTTTTTATATTTAAATAAATATTTTAATAAAAATTTAAAATATAATAAATAATATTAAACAAAAATTAATTTATAACAAACTTTACAAAAATTGATACTTCTAATCATATTATATACTAAATAAATATTTATTATTTATAAAAATTTATTTTATAGCTTATCCCATAAAATATTAAATTTTAAAAATTATTTTATTAATAATTAAATAAATAAATAAATTTTAAAATTTTAAATTAAATTTATTTCTTAAAAAACTAGATACCTTTAAAAACGAATAACATTTCATTTCTAATAAATTATTAAAAATAATTTTATTACATTATATTTATTAATTTATTAAATCTTTTAAAATCGAGAAAAATATATTAATTATTTTTTATTTAATATACTCTGATACACAAGATACAATAAATTAAATTTTCTTTTAAAATAAAAATTTTTCATTATATTTCAATTTTACTTAACAATACTAATAAACTATTATTAAATTTTATTTATTCTATAAAATATACTAAAACAATATATTATATAATTATTTTTAATAAATTAAATTAAAAAATAAATAAATTTTAATCAATTTATATTGATTTGCACAAAAATCTTTTCAATGTAAATGAAATACTTTACTAATTAAGCTTTAAATTGATTCCAGATACACTTTCCAGTACATCTACTATGTTACGACTTATCTTACTTTAATAATAAGAGCGACGGGCGATATGTACATATTTTAGAGCTAAAATCAAATTATTTATCTCTATAATTTTACTATCAAATCCAATTTCATTAAATTTTTCATATTTAAATTCATATAAATAAATTTTATTGTAACCCATTAATTCTTAAATATAAACTACACCTTATTTGATATTAATTTTAATAAAAATTATAGAAAATTATTATTCTTATAAAATATTCTAATAACAACGGTATATAAATTGAATTACAAATTTAAGTAAGGTACATCGTGGATTATCGATTACATAACAAGTTCCTCTGAATAGACTAAAATACCGCCAAATTTTTTAAGTTTCAAGATCATATCTATTACTACTCAAACAATTAAATTTTTCATTTTAAATAATAGGGTATCTAATCCTAGTTTTTAATTAAAATTTATAAGCTTCAATTAATTTCTAATTAAAAATCAATAAATTAAAATTTCACTTAATAATTTATTTTATATTTATATTAAAACCAATTTAACTTTAATTAATAAAATTTATTTATATTATTTATTTATATTTATAACTGCAACTGCTGGCACAAATTAAGTCAATATTAATTAATATTTCTACTTCTAAATTTCTTCAAAACATAATATTAATTACTGCAAATAAATATAAATATTTACTTTTTAAATAAATAAAAATTCACACAAAAATTTACATATAATATAAATTAATAATAAATTTTTTAAGCTAAAATAAAACTTTATTAAAAATAATAATTTATAAAAATAAAATTTAATAAATAAATAAAATAAATTATATAAAAATATAATAATAAATTAATAATAAATAAATTAATTTAAGTAATTACTCCCTAAATATAAACCCCTAATTTATATATTTTAAATTATTTTTTTTTAAATAATTTAAAATATATAAATTAATTAAAATATAAATAAATAACATAATTAAATTATTAATAATAAATAAATTAAAATTATATAAATAATAAAATTATCCCTCTCATGTTTTTATTTTACATTTTGACTCCTGAAGTAGCATCTCTCAAATTCCTCGATCGCGCGCTGCTTATGTTTTTGTTTTTACCTCCTGAGAAGCCGGTGTTCGTCTCTCCTTTTCTGCTCATAGAGCTCGTGTGCTCACCTCCTATACAGCGCCGCTTTGTATGCATCTTGCTTAGCCACATGTGCTAGCTGGCATTCGTCATCAAACCAGGGGTTTCGTTGTGGTGGTGGAGTGAATCCCAGTTTATCAGCAGCTGCGTTTAATGGCTTTTTGCCAGTGTTGCCACTGGTCTTCGATGCTTGATGCTGGCGGCAAGGGTCCTCTTAACAAATTAAGAGATACTCGATCGGAACAGGATTTGCGATCTCGTGCGATTTTAGCCGTCCCCAGCCATCTCAATCGTTGGAATCGATGTCGCTGTACAGTCATTATACAGTTCGTCATTCTATCTCCTCCTCCACTCACCGTCAATGCAAACGGGACCGATAATCACTCGCAGAATTTTCCTGTCATAGCAGCCAAGAGCACCCTCATCCATTATTGATAATGTCCATGCTTTTGCGCCATAGAGCAGGAGAACTCTTATATAGGGTAACATTTGTTGTTCGAGAGAGGTCTCTGCAAGTCAAATGCCTTCTTAGTCCAAAGAAGCAGCGACTGGCAAGAGTGATTCTTCGTTTGATCTCAGCGTTGCTGTCGTTTTCTGAGTTTGTACCGGAGCCTGGGTAGACAAAGTCCTTAACTACCTGAAAGCTATATCTGTCGAAACTGAAGTTCTGTCCGAGACGTTGGTGTTCAGTGTCCTTTAAATCAAACAAAACTGTGTCAATACCTACTGAACAAGGGTAATTAAAATTATGCTTTCACCAACTTCGACTTAGAGAAGGAAAAAGGAAAAAAAGGGGTAAATCTTTATAATAACTTAATTCGTGGCGTCTGTTCGCTTTTAAGATTGATTTCGAAGTGTTCTTCTAATAGGCAAAGTTGACTTCTTTACTTTTGACATTTGATCTTTTTTTTAGTACTTGACATTTGTTCAGAATTAAAGTTCCTTACACAATTAAAGAATGATAATACAGTGTCTCTACGTAATTTATCATAATTAAAATAAGTCATTAACAATTCGATAGAATTTTTATAAATATCTTTCGCTTCTCAAACATCTTCCCCTGCCGTGAACAACGTTCGCAATGTGAACTTCCTCTCAATCAGATTTTTTCGATCAGTAATTTCGTCATGTTTAAGTTGTCGCATTGCCAGCAATGGCAGCCCATTGTTTTTCTCTCTGCTGTGCGATGCATCGTTGTTGTTGTTACTGCCATTGTTGTTTATGTTGTGCTGTGCCGGGTGCTTTGACCGAGTGCTATATTGTTTTTTTGTAAATAAAGTTTAAAGTGCATATTATTGTTGTTTTAATATGAAGAAAATGATTGAGGTGAGTGATATTAAATTAATTTACTCGCATATTTGATTAAATATATTCACAAAATGGGGTTGTTTTCTTCTTTTATTCGGTCATGTGGTGTTGTTGATGGATATGCGTATGCGAAATTCTTCCCATTATCGCTGAAGATGTGTGAACATAATCCTCTCCTGGCCATAAATCTGCGTAAGGCTGCAATGAACGCTTGGGTTGTTAAATCGCTTACCAGCTCTATGTGTATGGCCTTGGTAGCCAGACGTACGAATATGGCGAAGTACGCTTTGTGTGTTTTGCCACCTCTACCTTTCCACGCTTTGACGTCGATTGGCTCATCGTAGTTTACGCCAGTTTGCGTGAAGGGTTGGGATATGCGGACCCTTGGAGCTGGTAGGCTACCCATGAGTTGGTGTGTCGGTTTTGCTCTATAGCGGAAGCAGGTGATACAGCTGTGTATGACTCCCTTAACGCAATTCTTAAACTTCAGGATCCAGTACATGTTTCGTAGATATGCTGTAGTTTGTTGTAGCCCTCCGTGTAACGTTTTCAGATGAGCGTCGGTAATCAATGATTTTGTGAGATGGTGGTTTCCCTTCAATATGATCGGATGTTTTTGCTCAAGTGGAAGCTCTGAGAGTTGCAATCTACCTCCAACTCGCATGATACCATCGGAGTCAGTGAAAGGACAGAGTGAGGTTGGAACTTCGACCTTTCCTTCTGGAGCAAACACTTCTGATTGCGCAAGCTTCATAAGAAAAGAGTGGCAGAATGTAGTTCTGATGGTGAAAGCAAATCAAAATTTCGAGAACCTGGTAAATTTCGTGCATTTGATACAAACCTTTGGCTTCTCATGAGCTTAGTCAAGCTAGATTGTTCGATCATTGAACTGCAGAAATAATTTTTTATCTGACTGACCGTGTGAACTTTGATTGTACGTTTTTCTTCTTCTGTGCTTAGAATTGTCGGCTGCTGTGTACCCTGGATATCCCAAGATTCGCGGAGAAAGTCTGGACCCTTTCACCAAAGGCTATTGGAATTCAAATCAGAAGGGCCCATCCCCCCCGATGCTAAATCTGCAGGATTCAACTCGCTGGGAACGTGTTTCCAGCTGTCTGGTTTGACCAGTCGCTGTATTTCAGCTACCCGATTGTTAACGAAGGTGGCCGACTTAATTGGAGGAGCCGCGATCAATGATATAGTGATTGTTAAGTCGGCCCATGCATACAGCTTCACTTCTCGCAATCCTAAGACCCTTGATGTGTAGTCCAGTAGTGTAGCCAGAATAATGGCTCCGCAGAGTTCAAGTCGTGTGAGCGTTTGGATTTTCACGGTAGCAACTCTGGTCTTGGACATTAGCAAAAAAACATGGATGTCGTTGTTGGAGTCGAGAACTCGAAGATAAATCGCCGCACCATACGCCTTTTCGGAAGCGTCAGTGAACCCTTGTAACTCCAGATCTTTGTGAGTGTCGTCTGCGTGGATCCAGCGTGGAATGCGAAGTTTTCCTAGGTGTGGCAAATCTTCTCGACAGGTGTTCCACTCCCTCTTCAGTTCCAAAGAAATAGGATCGTCCCACTTCAGTTCGCTGCGCCACAATAGCTGCATCAGAATTTTGCCCTTAATGATACAGGGTGAAATCCAACCGAGAGGATCGAAAAGTTTTGCGATGTTGAAAAGAATGGTCCTTTTCGTTGGTTCAGTAGCATCCAATTGAGTATTCTGAAAAGAGAGACTATCTTCTACTGGAAACCATTTGATCCCTACAGTTTTAACGTGTTCAGAAGTATTAATGGGTAAGGAGAAATCAACTTCCCGCTGGAATTCCTTGCCCATTTGCGTAGGTTAAACCCTCGCTACGACAGTATACTATTGACCTGATGAAGCCTTATCAATACTTCTTGCACAGTATCAGCTCCAGAGAACAGATCATCTACATATGTATCTTCTTTCACCATTCGCGCACCCAGAGGATGGTTGTGTGATTCATCATCAGCCAGTTGATTGAGTGCTCGAATGGTAAGGTAGGGTGCACAAGTCATACCCAATGTGACGGTTTGAAGGCGGTATACTTTGACCGGTTCGGAGTCACAGTCGCGCTAGACTATCAGCTGATAGTAGGAGTCCTCAGAGCTGACACGGATTTGCTGATACATTTTTTCCATAGCTGCTATGAAAGTATATTTATATTTTCTCCATTTTAGAACGATTTCAATTATGTCCTTTTGCGTTTTAGGCCCTGTCATCAGATGCTGATTCAGCGATGTCTCATCCATCGTCTTAGTCGCAGCATCGAAGGCGACCCGGAGTTTTGTGGTTGAGCTGGATGCCTTGAATACAGCATGATGATGGTTCATGAAATAGTGATGAGGAGTTCTTAATACTTCATCCTTGCTGAAATCGATTTCTTCCATGTGGTTCAGTAGTAAGTATTCTTTCATACATTTTTTGTACTCACTGTGTAGTGTGGGGTTGCTCAGGAACCGCCGTTCCAGCTGAGCAAACCTACGCAAGGCGCCTTCGAGGATCCAAGCTCTGGTTTGCTCCCTTCTTTTTATGGCAACGATACCTCATATCGTCCGTTCCGTAACCTCTTCATTGTTGCCTTAAAGTACTCCTCACAGGCTTTGTCTTCGTAGGTTTCATGGGCCTTAAAAGGTGCTTCCTCCACCTCCCAGAATTTTTGCAGTTGACGATTGACGTCTAGCACTTGATGAAAAATCTTCAGATCGATTAGGATTTTCAACTTTGCCCATCAAAATCCAGCCAAGCAATGTGTTTTGTGCAATGGGTGTCATTGTTTCCTCTCCGCGAATGACTTCCGGTAGCACTATTTCGTAGTAGACGTCATTTCCCAGTAACAGGTCGACTTCAGCAGGTTCGTAGAACTTTGGATCAGCCAGAGTTAAACCACTGATATGGTTCCAACGCTTTGATGCCAGTTCATTGGCCGGAAGAAAGCCGGTCAGCGAATGAAAAATTAGAGCTCGGTTTTTGGTCTCGTAACCCGAATGTAGAGACCCAAGGGTAAGGTCAGCGTAGCTGGGAGACGTTCCGCCGCTGACCTTCCCCAGCCCTGACACCTCGACGAAAGTGCGTTTGCCTTTTAAATCTAAACGTTTGGCTGCTTTAGTTGAAATGAAAGTGGCTTCTGACCCCGGATCTATCAAATCACTAAGTTGGAAATCTACTCCCAAAGAGGCTCTTACCCTAACTATGGCTGTTGCTAATAGAATCTTCGTCTTGGGACCTTGGGTCATGTAGAGGCTATTGACCTGCTAGTTAGGTTGGAAAGGTGTAGCATTTATGAGTGTAGACAGGTGTGATGATGTGGGGTTATGTGTTTGTTGAGTGGTGGTGAACCGACTAGGCGCTGAATGAGTGGTGTATTGTTGTATGTTTGGTGTGTGTGTTCTAGGGTGCGTGTATAAGGAGGGGTTAGAGTACAAAAGCGAATAGTGAGGTTGTTGGCAGAAATAGCAATGAACTCTGCTTGGACATTGCCCTGTTGCGTGATTGTAGGCCAGACAGTTTTCGCAAACGCGGATTTGGTCTTGAACTACCTTGAACTCGGGTAGCTCCTTATCTGAACCTAACTTTTCTTTCCACAGTTGCTGGGTTATTGGAGGAAGTTTCTTAACTAAGCAGAAAATGAGTATTGTATCCCAGTGCTCTACATGTAAACTCAGATTTTTCAGCGCAAGGTCGACATTCCACTGATGTATCCAGCAACCTCTTCAAACATGCAGCTGTCTCGTGATCAATTGTTTCTTGCTCGAAGAAAATTGTAAGCTGTACATTAATAAGGACACGTTTGTGGTCATAACGTGATGTGAGAATTTCCCATGCTAGCCTATAATTTCCATTGTCAGTGGCTAAATGGTTTAAAAGACGCTCAGCCTCACCCTCTAAACTGGATTTCACATAATGCAATTTTTTTAGCTCGGGTAATGCAAGGAAACAAAAAGATCGTGGAAGGATCTCCAGGACTGATAATCTCCGTTAAAAACTGGCAAATTTATTTTTGGGAGGCGAATAATGTTCTTATCGCTACAGGAACTTATCATATCACTTACCGGAGCTTCAACCGTTACTTGCAGTTTATCCAGATTGTCCAATAACGCTGTTTTGTATTCCAAGTAAGTGTCCTTGATTTTTTCGAAAATTTCTTCTAACTCCTAATCCTTTCCAGCTTCGATTAAGGAAATTCCATCAGCATTTTGTTGGGTGCTTTCTTTAAAGTAATCTTACAGAATGGAAATCCTATTTGTAATATAATTCCTTGTCCTCTCCTTTGCTGATCGTTTACAAAAATTATCGAAATCCTTGCATATTTGTTTTATGGTGAGAGGAAAATAAAAAAAAAATATGTGTAAGAGAAAAAAAAAATAGATGTGTATTTCAAATTACGTTCTCGTATATTAAGAATTCCGAAATTCCGAATAAATCCAACAAAATGCAAATTGAAGAAATCTCTAAACGGAATGTTAATGTTCCGGTATTTATCGGACTCAACAGTATGTTACGCAGTTGCAATAAATATCCCAATGGAGTCCTTGCGGTCACAACGGACTTAGCTGTATACTTGCCACTGTTGAAAGATCCAACGGTTTGTGGAACTGTTTCTTAAATTGATTCAACGGTGGGATTTAACGGACATACATATATGTATATGCTATCCAGCGATGAAGCAATGCGAAGTTGCATTTGCAAAAATTCTGCACTTTGAAAATTGGAAAAAATTGCGCGGCGCGGGAAACTGTTTTGCACTTACAAAAAAAACTCACTGTTCTTTTTAAGGTGAAAAACCAGTCTAATTGTTTTTTATATATTTCAATGTTTAATTCTCTTTCTTTAAATTAGCACACACACAGATTAATCGCTATTAATAGTTGAAGGATTCGAAGGACCATGAACAAGGGTAATTAAAATTATGCGTTCACCAACTTCGACTTAGAGAAGGAAAAAGGAAAAAAAGGGGTAAATCTTTATAATAACTTTATTCGTGACGTCTGTTCGCTTTTAAGATTGATTTCGAAGGGTTCTTCTAGTAGGCAAAGTTGACTTCTTTACTTTTGACATTTGATCTTATTTTAGTACTTGACATTTGTTTAGAATTAAAGTTCTTTACACAATTAAAGAATGATAATACAGTGTCTCTATGTAATTTATCATAATTGAAATAAGTCATTAACAATTCGATAGAATTTTTATAAATATCTTTTGCTTCTTAATTAATCAATTACTTGTAGCATAAGTAATTATAGAAATTAGAAAACGAAACCTATTCTAAAGTAAAGTAAAAAGATGGCTTTTTACTATGGATATTTCCTAAGTCCTTTTTCTTCCTTCTCCCATATTTACAATTTTGTTTTCTTATTTTGTTTAATTTACAATTTTAATTAATCTTTAAGAAAAACAAAAATAAACATAATTAGATAATTTTCAATACCTGGTACACATTTGGTTGCTCATTTATTTGTTCGCTAATTATGATTTATTTGCATTCAATAGAGTACCATTTAATATTGAAAATTATTGTGAAAATAAAACTATTCTTGATCATCTTTTTCTGAAATTTGGAATGGATTATGTTTATTTAGTTTCATTCGGACTATTTAAAACTTTTTAAAAAAAATTATATTCCATTATTTTTTATTAAAAAATATTTAGTATTCAGATTTAATATATTCCATTTTGTAATTTCTAAATATAAATATGTAATCTTGTAATCTAGTTTATACTTTACTTTATAGTTAAGTAAATTAAAATCTCAACGAAAAGCTAACATACATGAGCGAATTTTGGGCACAAGTAATTAAGAAATTCCACGATCGGTGGCAAGTCTCTAACAAATTTTATATTTCGTAAATATTTTGGCATTTTTTACACTCAGAATTGAAATTTGATTTAGAATCCTATCTATAAATCCTATCATTTTATTTTTTTTTTTCAAATATAGTATGGCTTTTAAACAATAATTGTTGGTCAACAAGAACTTCTAGATACTTAATGTCATTAACTTTTGTCAATATTCACACCGTGAGGTAACTTAAACTGTCTTTTCCATTTAGTGTCAAAAATTTCGTTTTGTTGATTTCGAGCTTACGTGTATTTTGTAAAAGTAATAAGTTGATGCGATCTAAATCCTATATATTTCATTAGTATGGGAGGTATACATTACAACGTCATCAGCAAATTTACCATTTCTTACCGCAGAGTTCAAACCATATATACATGGCTGGTAAGGACAGATCCTTGATGGACACCAAATTCCACTTCGATTGGATTAGATACTGTTGATGTCGACTCTTTTTTTTTATGGTTAGTATTATTGAAATAACTTTAGTTTATCCCCTTTTATATAATATTTATTAATTGTTTTGCATTGACATACTCTTCTTCAAATTTCAGATGAGTAGCCGTTTCTGGACTCGGGCTCTATATACCTATACATAATCAATTTGTTACAATAGTTCCTAAATATTTAAATAACTGTTTAGTGTTTAAATACCATTTTTTCAAAAAACAAAATCACACAAGGGGCATAGAATTCACTGGACCAAATTTGACACACCAGTCCGTTCTTGAAGATTCTTTTCTCTTTGTAGTGATTCATTTATTATTTTATGCGTAATCGGGCCACGGAGTTAGAAATAATATTAAAAAAAATATTTGGATTAATAAATGTGAAATCTGCCTTATTTTTTTATATTTTAAGTAACTTCTTTTTTATCACCAAGTGCTACACTTTCTTCGCCTAAATTGTCCACATACCGAATCAAATAAATATTTGAATTATACTTTTCACAAACGAATTTTAGAACTTATTTGCCAGCAGTAGATCCCCTTTAACTACTTAAATACCAAATTTTATACTTTTTATAGAAAAATGTTTGTCTAAGGCTTTTGATAATTCGCTTTGATCACTTGATCCCAAAATTTACAGCCCATATTCATTTTTGCATTATCATATATCGTATTTGTATTTGTTTCTTGCGGCAATATATGTTTTTTCAAAAAATTTTCGAAAGTTTCTTATTTATGAAATTGGCTGGAAATTTATTTATGCCAAAATTGTTGATACGCAATCGTTATTTTTAATTCTTTGTAATTCTTTCTCGTCTTTATAAAATATAAGACCTTTTTAATTAATTACTTTTGTATATATAAATGCTATAGCAATAACAACAATGAAAAAAAATTATTGAAGCGTATTTGAAATCATAGAAATGTGATGGCGTAAAATATAATTTTTTTTCTTTAATCTGTTTAAAGCTGGGAAACTAGTGCCCTACTGGATTAAAAAATTAAGTATCCTGATTTTTAAAACATGTCATATGAACAGTACCAAGCGAGCTTTACCTCGTGATACACCGAATTAAAGTGGAGCACAGTATTTTTGACGTTAAATCGTCATTGTGTGGTAGTGTATTTTGTTAAAAAAAGTATAGTTACATCGGTTTTCTGATACACAAAACATACGGACTGAGTTGGAAGTTGTGTTCAACACACCTTAACAGTTCAACTTATAATTGATTTCTTACTTAATATAAGTTTTCCAAAAAATGTTACAGAAAAATGTTGTTTGAAAAACAACAAACAGAGGAGCACATCTACACCATTGGAAAGTCACAAAACACCAATTGCCAACCGTAATCCAATTGTTGTAGGTAAAGGCGTTGACGCAGTCTGCTCCCACTATAAAGCAAAGAAATAGCCGACCGATTTGTCAAGTCCAAGTCTCAGAGTAATGTTTCAATCGAGATAAAGTGCCATATACTCGTATCGATTAATTCTTGCCAAAATGATATCCTGGAAGAGCTAGGAAAGTTCAATGTAACTGCAGCAAACAAACTTTTACGAAACGAAGGAGGAAGTCTCAAGGCAACTGGAGCTGCTATATTGACATTCGACGCTCCTGAACCTTTCGGGTGTGGTAGTTATTAGAAGTAGGCCCTTACTATCCTTACCCCATGTCTTGCAATATATGCCAAAAAACAGGACACACAAAAAACTATTGCAGGGAAATGAAAAATATATGTGCAGTTTGTAGCGAAGTTTCCCCACACGAAGAAGGATGTAAAAGAACATCTGCGTAAATTTAATGCTGATGACCACGCATCTAAGAATAGGAATTATGCTACTTTCTTAAGAGAATAGCCTGTTCTGTGTATGCAAACAAAGAAACGTTATACGATTAAAGAAGCAAGGGAGGAGTACAATAAGTCTGGACCTCTTTATGCACCAAAAACTCTACCACGGGAAACAAACCGAATACTTGCAGAAGTAATAAGAGAAAACATCTCAGACAAAGCTCTGGCAACCAAACAGGCAATTAATAGGAATACCATCCCTAACAAAAGCTACATTGAACAATTTGAAAAAAACAACAACCACTTACGTAACAAAAACAACCATCACTGTAAATAATACAAATACACCTTAAAGTTTCTGCTCCAAAACAAATCACCAAAACAGCACTTACAACCGTTCAACACAATAAGAAAAACAAAAAGATAAACAAAACTACAGTACTCCACAAGCAAAAAAAATCACAAACAGAAATCATTAGTAACATTACAGAAATCAGCATGGAAATGAATTCATCTCTTTTAGTTAATCACAAAACATTCACAGACTTACCAGGTCCTACGTTTAACATTTCGTGATTCTCTGTTGTGCAGCGACCTTTTTCCCATTATTATTGAAACCTCAGAATCATATACACATTGTAGAATTTTTCATTCTCGTTTTATTGGAAAGATAGCCAACTGGGAAAAATTTGCATTAAATGCTGAACATCTAGCCTGTTCAACACCAGTTGCTCAAAATATTCATAAAAAAGCAGTAAATTTAACAAAAAATAATCAGACGAGCAGCGGCATCATCCATTCCTATTTGCTTTAATTCGCAAACAAAACAGCTGACAAAGGACAAAGGAAAGGCATGGCTTTGCCTAATACCGCAAATGTAATTGCATATCGCCGTTTAGTTGCTGTAGTAAAGCCCACGCTACGGGTAGCCAAGGCCGAAGCGTGGTCAAACTTCTGGGGATCACTCAATCCCTCGTCGGATTCCAGGACACTTTGGAGCAACGTAAAAGTAATGTATGGCAACCATTCACATCACGTTATTTCTTTTATCAAACAAAACAACACTTCTATGACTGACCCCACTGAAATAAATGTTTCACGGAAAAATGAATACTGCTCCGACAGAAGTTACTCCCCGTTTATCCTTCAGGAAAGAATGCCTTCCAGGTAGACTTTAATTCCCCAGTCGCCAGTAATACCACCAAACGTGTTTTTTCCATTACTTTCCCAGAATTCATGGAATCACTCAAGGGTACAACGTCTGGCTCAGACAAAATAACCTTTACGATGATGAAGCTATTCAAACCAGTTCAAGTCATGTTACAATTAGTTGGTCTATATAGACCAACAGCATTTTGGATAAAGACATTTTTCCACATCAATGAGAAAAAGAACACTTTATTCCAATCCCTAGGCCGATTGTTTACTTTTCTCCTTGACGATCTTCCAAAATTCCTTTCCATCTCTCACCAGATTTGTTTTCTGCTCATGGAGTTTCTAGTACCCCAGTTTCTTTCTTCTCCCATATATGTTCATACCTTTTATTTGCCTTGATGTTTTCATACTAATCCTTGTTATATTTTAAGAATAGGTCTGGCAGCAATGTTCCAATCCGCGCTAATGCACCGACTAACCTCTCATTCCTAACTCACCAAAAACCTGTTTCTATCCTTCGTCCCTTTGTCTTGGAATTCCGTCATTCCACTTTCTTCGCAGGCTTCCTCTGCTCCTACGGTGAATTTGTGTCTGTTCTTTGAGAGAGCTGTGGTGATAATTTTGAAGCTAAGTAGAAGATGCGGAAAACTTTTCTAATGAGGTGAATCACGTGGGAGGATCCTGAATATGTGGGACGGAATTTAGAAATGTTATAGAAAGCGAAGACGAGGTAGAAAGATCAAAGGAAATGAACGAAATGGAAAATTAACAACAAACGTAGAGAAAGGAAGAAAAATTATTAGAGCACAATTTTATGATTTTTTTTCTCTAATAAAATAATATTTTTTATTATGGTTTGAAATAGGTTTTTTTACTTGAATTATAGAGTAAATTTCTAGTGCGAGTATTGTGTTGATAGACGGATCGACCGACTTTGAGGGACTTCCTTTAAGGGGCTGCCTTCCACAGATCTGGCTAGAATGATAACGATTGGTCGTATTAAGGCGTGATAAGGGTGGGTTGACCATCCTCAGTCAATAAGGAGGGTGGAAGAGTTATTTCTATTAAATCATTTAATGATATCTCCCTCATTTACGTGTATTTTTATAGTTCATACAATGAATTCAAGAAGTGATTTAATTGATAACTCTTCTATTCAATGCATTATCGTTTTCTCTCTAGTTCGAATAAGATGTATTGTTTCTTGTGTCCATAATTTAAAACAATAAAATTAACAAACGTGCGCGAAGTATTGGTGATGAAGATTTCAGATCTTCAAAAAAAAGAAACGAAATTTCGAAACTGAATTCCATATCGCAGAATCCTAACTTTTTTGCTCATCTACAATATTTGCCGGACAATGACGACAAAATGTTACCTTCAAGGTCAAATAAATGCGAAAAAAGTTAATGCCCACAATCAAGATTTTGCATAAAAGTGGTAAATTCGTCCATGCTTTCATGAAACGAATTAACATGTCTGCTTATTGCTTAAAAAAGATTTCTATCGGAATCAAACTTACTTGTGAATCCGTCCATTCTTATAATAGTGTTTGCAATGAGCTGAAAAAACAAAAATTACAGCACACGATGGGACTCAACGAATATGATACATATGATACATGATAAAAGTGAACTACTCAAACTATGTTTGCATTGCAAAGACATTAAACTAATAAAGAAAAGTTATGAACGTTATACGGACATTATTTACATAGTTTACTTAGTTTATGGTTCTGTCAAGCTCGGCGATTTACGGAACAGCATTAAATCAATCTTTCGCACCCAAGTGCGTTGGGAATTCCAAAGACAAAGACAAAGCAAAGTTAGGGAGTGCCATAAATGCCAAATGAACGGTCCCGGTGAGAGAAGTTGCCGCGTTAAAATCTTCTGCGCGAATTGTGCTGAAAGACATAAGATATCTGAGTGTAAATCCAATAGTTTATTCGAATGTGCAAACTGTAAGGATAACCACAAATCTATGGATATCATCTGTCTAAGCTGCATAAAGTACTGTCAAATAAGAGAGAATGCAAGCAATAAATCTCGTTCTCATTCTCGCTTAAAGTACAATTATATCAATGCACCAAATGTCAAAAGCACAACTGATTTTCATCTCTTCCTTGCAAAACCCTACAGAAAACCAACGCTATATCCGCTCCTGCTGCGCACACATCGCATCAACTCCATCAATGGCCCAAGGCACCTGCTATTCTCCATACTCCGAGTGGAAGAGCAAACGATGAGAGCGATCTCTTCACTCAGGAGGAATTGTATGCTCTCACTATGAAGATGATCACACTTAGTGTAAAACGGTGCCGTGAAATTGAAATTACGCCGAATTTACATGTTCGGTCTTATTACACTTTGCTAAAGAGAAATTAAGCCGAGTCGGCCTTATTTCACTTTTAATTTATACAGACATTCAGATAAGGTGACATGAAATGAGGCCCAACGAAGTAAGACCAAAATGTAAGCTCCAGGCGCCTGCCTGACAGTTGTTGACATACCCTTAGCGGAGTGACGAAGTCGCGTGAGCGGCTTAACCCTGCGGAAAAAAGGGTTAAAATCCTGTTAGTTTCAAAATCAAATAAGGCCAAAAAGAAAGTCTGGTGTATTTAAAGCATGAGGTGGGTGGCTGGCTTCGCTCGCTAACAGGGTCTTAACCCTTTTTTCTGCAGGGTTTAGCTGCGGGTATGTCAACAACTGTCAGGCAGGAGCCTGGAGCTAAAGTTTAAATATATTTACTCTTGGGTATTTAGCAGTATACTTACCTCTGAATTCGGCTTTATTTCAAAAACAATGTTCGGCGTTATTTCACTTTATGAAAGCGTTATTTGGCTCGGCGTTATTTCACGGCACCGTGTAAAACTAATTTTGAACAATATGAAGCAATTACTCATCTTGCACTACAATTTCTCTTTTCTAACGTCAATTAATTTATCTCTTAATGTAGTATGTTAGAATGCTAAAGGAATCAGAAACAAACGTATTGAATTTTTCAATTTTCTATGTGTTAACAATATTGACATATGTCATGTATGTGAAACTGGTCTAAATTCTAGTATACCATTTACCCAAATTATACTTGTCATAGACTAGATCGTAGTAATAGGCGGGGAGGTGGAGTTGCCATTGTCATTAAAAAAATACTAGCACACAAATTGCTACCTCGTATTAATACTAGTGCTATTGAAGCAATTGGTGTAAGACTAAAGGCAGCATATAGTTTGGCAATTAAAATTTACTCTGTTTATTTTCCAGAGAAAATCTGAACTTTAAAACGATTTGAGAAAATTACTTTCGAGTGGCGATAAATTTGTGATTGGAGGAGATCTTAATTGCAGGCATCGTTCTTGGCGTTGTTTAAGAGCAAATAAGTTGGGTCATGCGCTGAATGAGCTTTATTATTTATTAGAGTACTAAACCCGAACAGTCCGACATATTTCCCTCCAGGTAATAGAGGATCTGCATCCGTGTTGGATTTAGTAATAACAAACTCTGATAGAATAGTAACTCAGCCAATAACTAGATGAGATATTTTATTTGTAGGTTTTTTTTTTTTTGTACATACGAATTTCCTGATACACCTAATGGAAGTAGAATTAACTAAATCACTAACTTGATAAACAGTAAACCCCTTTGGAATGTAACGAAACTATTAAAGAACAAAAATAAATTCATTCCCCACATTCAATCGCCATCATTAGTTTATGTATCTGATAAAAAAAGTGCGAATTTTTTGCTGAAAGACTCTTTTACACTTTTAACAATCTCTTATTGTCAACCCCCAGTCGTATGGACCCTCAAGACCGTGTACCTGGTAGATGCTTCATGAATTCCGAAGATATTCAGTTTTTTCTGAAGGAACTTCGAAATCGATAGTCCCCAGGGTTTGATGGCGTCAGGAACATTGTTCTTAAGCAACTTTCGTCATTGGGTATTGATTTCCTGTGCCTCATAATCAAATCATGATTCAAATTAAAATATTTTCCATCTAAGTGGAAAATATCCAAAATTATCCCGATCCACAAGCCGTTAAAACCCGTAAATGATGTTTATAGTTATCGCCCAATAAGTCTGTTAAGTGGCTTAAGTAAGATTTTTGAAAAAATCATTAAGGAAAAGTTATTATTTTTGGTGCAGGTGCCGATGTATTACCCAATCAGCAATTCGGATTTCGTCAAGGACATGGTACATCGCATCAAATACTTCGTATATGTAAACATATTAAATAAAATTTTCTCAACCAGCAATCCACAGGCGTGATCCTTCTCGACGTGGAAAAAGCATTCGACTCAATATGGCATAATGGAATTTTATATAAGCTCTTGAATTTCGGTGGTCCGATTTATCTCATTCAATTGCTGAAAAGCTTTCTAGACAATGAAAACTTCAAAGTGTTTTTGAATAAAAGTCATTCAACAACTAAGACAATTCAATCTGGCGTTCCTCAAGGATCTGTACCCCATTCTGAATCTGGCTCCCATTCTCTACATTTTATTTGTTGCGGACTTACCCAATATTCCTCACTGTGAAATTGCCATGTTTGCGGATGATACCGCCATTTACAGCTCAAACGATCTGGGTTGTGCCATATTGAATAATCTCCAAGCAACTCTTGACATCTCGGTGGAATATTTATCTGATTGGGAGATTAATATAAATGGGAGTAAAACTGAAGCTATCTTGTTTTTTACCCAATGGCCAGCTAAGGATAAGAAATTATGACAACCCGTGGGTTTCTTCTGTCAAGTATCTGGGTGTATACTTAGACCAGAGACTGACCTATGGTGAACATGTCAGAAACACTCTGAACAAAGTTGGTTTAGCTATAAAAATGCTCTATCCCCTTATTAACCGCAAATCGTTACTAAATAAAAGCAACAGAATGCTCCTATATTTATAAGGTTATCTTCCAACCCATTGTACTATACGCTTGCCCTGTATGGGGTGCTTGTGCTAAATCCCACATAAAAAAAACTCCAAGTTGCTCAGAATAAGGTATTGAAAATGATGTTTAACCTCCCATTGTTGTTTTCTACGAGTACGATGATACTACATGAAAAAGCTGGGGTCTTACAAATAAAAAGGAAGATTGAAATTAGAAATGAAAAATTCAATAAAAAGTTCCTATATTCAGATAATCCCCTTAAAGCCGGTCTAGTAAATAATGTTAATGTTTGATGTTGAATGAATGCCTTTTTGTCGTATTTATTCATTTATATATTGTTATTAGTCTTTTTTAATTATTTATTTATATATTTATTTATTTATCTATTAATTTGTTTATTTATTTATTTTTTTTACTTATAAATTAATTAATTAATTTATTTATTTATTTGTACTCTTTATTTGCATCAAATTATTTATTTATTATTACTACCTATTTAATTGAATACCAATTTCTGGTCAATTGCTTATTAATTTATTAATTTTTTTTAATTATTTACCATATTTTCAAGTTTTTTTTTTTCTCTTTTTTTACGTTATAAAGATTTTTCTCATTGTTTTCCTTTGAAAGCTTTAAATTAAACGCTTAATTTATATTTAATGCATTTCTCAGTAGTAAGATAGTCTGTTATCTGAGTCTGTTTAAGCTGAGTTCCAAACGAATTATGCAAAAGATTTGTTTATCAATGAAAAATAAATGTAATTACTACTACTACTACTTCTATCCAATGCAACCACGTTCAAAGAAGATCTGCGGAAAATCCGGTTAAAAAGGCACTATAAACTACGGTCACTCCAACTGTAAGAAAACGAGGTCCGAAAAAGAATTCCTGGATTTCTCAGATGGCAAATGTGCAACAACGCCTGGGGCTAACCACTGAAGCGATCCAGGACCAAGCACTATGTAGACACGTTCTGCGGTCTGCGACATTAGCCAACCCCATAAGCGGAGCAGCAGCGATGCAGTAAAAATGGGAAACTCGTTACGCATAAGTTCGTATAACGAGGGAAGGGTTAATAAAAGGATAAGAAGAAGAAGCAATCCTCACTGTGAAACTGTTCTAACAAATGGTTCCGATTGCAATGAAAAATTATTTATTGTTCATCAAAATATTACAGTCTGAGAGAAAACTTTTCTGCGCTCGTCACACATAGTTACTCTTTTTCGTGTGTCCCGGCAGTCGTGTTCGTGTCTGAGATCTGGATGCATAAGTTTGAAGAAAAAGATTACTTCCTGCCTGGTTTTAGTTTCTATGCTAAACAAACGAAAATTACGCAGGAAGTGGTTTTATAAAGGACGCTTTTGAGATCAGTGATGTTTCCCAAGTAGATTGTCTTAGTGCTGACGTTTTAAAGGTGTCCACTGAAATAAATAATGAAATTTCTGTCTTTTTATTTGTCTATAGAATGCAAATGGATGGCAACGATTAGTATAAGGCCTCGTAGAAGTAGCATCTTCCGACAGGTGCTGGTTCCTTAAATGACGAGAATGAGCCTCTGCAGCCGAACATCTTGCAGCTCTGCTAATAAGTCCTACTTCACGCCTCCCTAGAGGTTGCGAAGTGAAGAGGGCAAATGGCGAGTTTCCTGCGCCATTATACAGGATTAGTGTCGGAAAAAACAAAACAAGACCTTATCCGGGCTACTCCGACATATTTGGAGCTCAGGCCGAAAAGGATTTCCAGGACTTATTCAGGGTCTTGGAAAAGAGATGGTGGCGGACGAGCCCTACAAGGGCCAACGGCAGCGCTCACATCCCGAAACGGGTTACTGGTTTCGGTGAAACCGACCCCTCGTCCTAGGGGCACTCAAAATGGAACTGGTCCTCCAGGTTGGGGGTTGTGCCGCCGGGGTAACTGCCCGGCCATTTAAAAAAAAACTAAGTTACGAAGCATCAACAAGCCTCGGATATGGACGGATTTACTGTTGACAACCCACGCAAACGATTTAAGGACAATGAGCTTCGGATATGCTCGTGGAATGTTAGATCCCTTAATAGACCACGTACAGCCGAGCAACTAGCGGAGGCCCTAGACTGATGCAAAGCAGACATAACCGACATCCAAGAAATGCGATGGGATGGGCCGGACAAAAAGAAGATGAAAAACTGCGATATCTACTACGCAAATTGCTATCGATGGCAAAAGCAGCGCTTATTTGGATGCGGATTTGTTGTCGAAGGCAGACTAAGACGAGAAGTCCTCAGCTTCCGGCATGTGAGCGAGCCCCTCGTAGCAATCCGCATCAAGGCTAAATTCGCCAACATTAGCCTCATATGCGCGCATGCCCCCACAGAGGAGAAAGATGACGACACCAAGGATGCCTTCTACGAGCTCCTCAACAAGACCTACGAGCAATGCCCTAGCTATGACATTAAAATTGTCCTCGGTGATTTTAATGCAAAGCTAGGAAGAGAAGGTATCTTCGGTGGAACAATCGGAAAATATAGCCTGCACAACACCACCTCCGATAACGGATTCAGGCTAATCGACTTTGCGGCGGGGCGAAACATTGTCGTGGCTAGCACGCGATTCCCACATCTCGACATACACAAGGGGACTTGGAGAACTCCTGATCAATCAACAGTCAACCAGATTGATCACATTGCGATCGACGCAAGACACTCCTCCAGCATTATGGATGTCCGTACGTTCCGAGGAGCCAACATCGACTCGGACCATTACCTTGTTGTAGCCAAGGTACGGTTGCGGATATCCAAAACTATGCCAAGACAAACTAATGCTGTGAGAGAATTCGACGTCAGACGGCTACAATCGCAAGAGATCGCCAAGTCCTTTTCCGATCGAGTGTCTCTTAATCTCTTAAGAGATCCAATGCCGCCAGCATCAAGCATCGAAGACCATTGGAAACACTGCCAAAACGCCATCAGAGAAGAAAGAGTATGGGAAGCACGCGATCGAGGAAATTGAGAGATGCTTCTCCAGGAATGAGGTTCGGAAGTTTTACCAAAAGGTAAAAATAACATGCCACGGAAACAAACCCCGAACCGAAGCCTGTAGAGATGAACAAGGGAACATCGTAGTAGAATCGCAGTCGATGCTGAGGATTTGGAAAGATCATTTCTGCAGACTGTATAACGGCGATAACGGACCAAATACCGCCGTCAGGCGGAATCAACCTTTCAACTTGGACGATGATGACAAACAATTCCGTCTACCCAACCTGGATGAAGTGAAGATAGCCATATCGAAGCTTAAGTCCAACAAAGCTGCTGGAGCGGATGGCCTGACTACCGAGCTCTTCAAAGCGGAAGGCGATGACTTGGTAAGGAGCATACACCAACTCATCTGTAAAATATGGTCGGACGAAAGTATGCCCTATGAATGGAACCTCAGCATTGTTTGTCCAATTCTCTACAGAGGCATCAGTCTCCTTAACATCGCATATAAGATTTTATCTTCCGTGTTGTGTGAACGCCTGAAGCCGTTCGTCAACAACCTGATAGGTCCATATCAGTGTGGCTTCAGGCCAGGAAAGTCCACCACCGACCAGATATTCACATTACGGCAGATCTTTGAGAAGACCCATGAGCTTCAGATCGATACCCACCACCTATTCATCGACTTTAAGGCCGCGTATGACAGCATCTATAGAGACGAGCTATATAGAGCAATGTCTAGTTTTCGTCGTTCGTCAACAACCTGATAGGTCCATATCAGTGTGGCTTCAGGCCAGGAAAGTCCACCACCGACCAGATATTCACATTACGGCAGATCTTTGAGAAGACCCATGAGCTTCAGATCGATACCCACCACCTATTCATCGACTTTAAGGCCGCGTATGACAGCATCTATAGAGACGAGCTATAAAGAGCAATGTCTAGTTTTGGCATCCCTGCCAAACTCGTCCGTCTGTGCAGGATGACGATGGTGAATGCACGCTGCTCCATCAAGGTCGGTAAACATCTCACCGAGACCTTTGATGTCCAGAAAGGATTTAGACAAGGCGATGCGCTCTCATGCGATTTTTCCAACATCGTACTTGAAAGAATAGTGCAAAACTCACGAACAAACACAAGAGGCACTATCTTTCAAAAGTCCGTCCAACTACTCGCATACGCCGACGATACTGACATAGTCGGGAGAAAACAGCGTGATGTCAGTGGCGCTTTCGCGAGTATTGAGACGGAAGCGGCGAAAATGGGTTTAGCGGTCAATGAGGGCAAGACCAAGTATATGCTGTCAAGAACAAAGGATAGCCAACACCGACGTCTCGGACAGAACGTCACCCTCGACAGATATAACTTTGAGGTAGTTAAGGACTTTGTCTACCTAGACTTCGCTATAAGTACAGATAACGACACCAGCGCTGAGATCAAGCCAAGAATAACTCTTGCCAACCGCTGTTTCTTTGGGTTAAGAAGGCAATTGAGTAGCAAAGCCCTCTCTTGGACAACAAAAGACACCCTTTATAAGACTTCAATAATCCCGGTCCTGCTCTATGGCGCAGAGGCATGGACATTATCAAAAATGGATGAGGGTGTTTTTGGTTGCTTCGAGACAAAAATTCTTCGGGCGATCTTCGGTCCCGTCTGGATTGACGGTGAGTGGAGGAGGAGATACAACGATGAACTGTATGGACTGTACAGCGACATGGACCTAGCCAGAAGAGTGAAGATCCGAAGACTGAGATGGCTGGGTCATGTAGAGCGCATGGACACCAATGCTACGGTCCGAAAAGTCTTCGAAGTAGAGGAAGGCCAAGACTCAGGTGGCGCACTCAAGTGGAAGAGGACCTCAGCCAACTTAGCGTGCGAAACTGGAGACAGCTAGCCAGGGATCGAGCTGGCTGGAGAAGCTTGTTGGCTGAGGCCCAGGTCCACCCCGGACTGTAGCGCCACCTTAAGTAAGGTGACGTAAATTCTCTCCACAGTAGTAGTTTTGTTTTTGACTTTATAACTCTGTAGCGACACTTGCGCACCATACTGTACATCCCGCTATAATTTTGTGAAGTTGACATTCTCTTTATATACAATAACAATATGCACATTAAAACCGCACACATCCTTATTTACATACAGACATTTGTAACAATATAAATAGCGAGTGTTTGGACTAATCAAAATAAAATGTATTACTGAATTCAAAGCGAAAGCATCTTTCCTTTCCCACATACTCCTTTAGACAATTTAAGAACGATTGAAAGTTTAAATAACTCAAATTCATGTGGTGTCGATGGTATTTTCAATGTTGTCCTTAAAAATATTACATGTTTCATTATGAATTTGTTAGCTGAAGTATTTAATCGTAGCGTTTTTTCAGGATTTTTTCCTGACGGCCTAAAATATGCAGATGTTATTCACTTATTTAAAAAAGGCTCTGCAACCGAAATTGGAAACTATAGGCCGATATCCCTTCTGCCAAGTATTAGTAAAGTTTTTGAAAAACTTATCAAAATGAAGTTAGTGAAGATTTTAAACAAGGTAACGTTCTTCAATCCCACGTAATTTAGATTACAGAAGGGCAAATCAACCGGGGATGTAATTTTAGGGTTTTGCTCTCAGATAATGGACAACCTTGACAAGAGAAAATGCACACCTGCGTTACTCATTGATATCACCAAGCCTTCGGCATAGTTGAACACACAATTTTATTTAAAAAAACTGGAAAATGCAAGTGAACGTGGTTTCATGCTTAAACGGTTTGAATCATATCTGGAAAATAGATTACAGAGAGTAAAGTTGGAAAAGGCGAGAAGTGATGTGCAATTAATCAGACCTGGGGTACCCCTGGGTTCAAACTTGGGTTCCAGTCTTTTTTTTTTTAGTTTACATCAACTTACTTTTTCACCTTCATATCAAAGGCTACTGCTTTTGCTGATGATGCTGGGCGAACGTATGGCCTAGATCTTACTTCTGACACAAATTGCGATGTACTATACGTACACTAAGACAATGGTTCGCTGAACATAAGCTCGTAATAAGTTCTAAGACTAAACTAATGTTTTTTTTTAATTTATCTTATCATTAAGATAAAAAATTGCAAAAAATTTAAACTACTCGTATATCACTGTTAATGTGCAACAACTGTACTTGATCATTTATTTTGTACTAGTGAAAGTTGTATTGATGATTGTTTTTTGATTGAGAATATGGACGCATTTATGTACCTAGGACTCTTACTTGATTCAAATATGAAATTTTTATCTCGCATTAGTGCATTGAAGAAGTATTTTTTCTCTACACTTAGGTATTTCTATTATCTACGTAATATATTTTCTACTAAGCTTCTAACCACAATTTATTATTATGGAATCTTTCATTCTAAGCCACAATACGGTATAAACTGCTGGGGAGGGGACTATCAGAATAAAGTTCAACCATTGTAAGACTTGCAAAAGAATGTTTTCCGGAAAATTTGTCTTAAGCCTTGTAGATGTCCTAGTTATCATTTGATTTGCGAATTAAGAATTCTTCTTGTTCGTCACTTATACTGTTTCAAGGCTCTAAAGGCATTCTTTATGAAGTCTGCCAACCGAATTTTTCGAATTATTTCAAACTATAACCTGCATATAAGCTCCCTAAATATGTTACATATACCTAGTTTTCGTACCACTGCTTATAATAATAGCTTTACTTTTTTGTTTAGTACCCCATCCCATCTTTTTGTATTGATCCAATGAAGTGACACTCAACTCTATTAAATTAGTTTGTAAAAAAAATGTCGAATAAAACCAATTTTTTCTTATTCATTCATTCATCGTTATTAAAATACCGTATTTTATATTATATTGGAGTTACACGTAATTAAGAGAAATAAATAACATGCATACATAAATACACACATACCCTGCTTCACAGCTGCCCCGTGACCTACTAAACTCCTTACATAGTGTTCTGTAGTGCAAGTAGGATCGCTGCACTTACGCTTAGTAAAGTGCTGGAGGGGTGATATGTATTTTGAGCTCCATTTTCTCCAAGATGTTTGAATAAAACGACGAACGCACTACCATCGGTTGATATAATTAATCCTTATACAGTGAGGTCGTGCTGCTGGTTGTTGTTGGAAGTGCTCGCCAATTAGGAAGTGTCCTAGCGTTAAGGCCGCAAGATCAGTAGGATAGGGGCATTGGGCATAAAGGCCTGCGATACAAACAGGGTTCCATTCTGCTAAGAACGTGCTTAGTTTCGCGAAGGTTTATACTTCGTTCTCAGTTATCCTCTTTGTATAACGTTTTATAGATTTCACTCCTGCTTCTTATAATCTTTCGAAGTAGGGAAAAGTAGGAGGAATAAAATTGGAGCTTGTCTCTGCAATATACTTCCATTGTATTTGAGCAGCCCTTAAAAGACGTTTGAGTTCTGCGTTCGTTCGAATAAAATTAGTGCCAAAGTCTCTACACAATAGAGGGCAGATTACTCGTCGAGCAGTGAATCTCCTGGACGCATCTAAGAATGCCTGGGCGTTCTTTCGATGATCAGTTCAGTATGAATCCCCTTAGTGGCCACACAAATGAATATGGCGAAGTACGCCTTTTCTGCCCTTGGGCGTCGTCTCTTCCACTTGATTTATATGGGACCTTCGACTCCCGTGGTGTAAAGGGGTAAATTATCCGCACTCTATTACCCGGTAAAATTTCCTTAAACTGGTGGCGTTGTTTTGCTCTGAACCAGAAATATATGTTTATCTGTTTATATATTCTTTTAAACTGTTTTTTAGTCGCATGGTCCAATATTTACTTTGAGTATTTACTGTAATTTGTTACAAGCTACAATGAACCGTACTTTCATGTGTCCTGCAGAAGAAGTTTAGTGAAATGATAGTTGGTGTTGAGTATTATTGGATGCTGCAGCTGGTATGACGAATTAGAGTTCTCCAACCTACCAACTCTAAAAAAATTTACTGAATCAAGAAATGGGTGTAGGGACTTGAGTGCTGTAGTTTGTAACCCACTTTGAACCGCTGTGATCTCCGTCGAAAATGTTATTCGCCGTACGTGTTTTCTAACAGAAAAATTAATTCTGTTTCAGACGGGGAAATAGCAGACAGGTTTCGATTGATTGGTTGCTCTTTAGCATTTTTAATAAATCTAAAAATGTATGAAACCACCTTAACTAATGTAAATAATTTTGAGTATTTAGATATGAGGGTTGTTATGCGATTATCTTCCTTTCTGAAACAATGGAAGCCCTCATCAAGGAACAGGTAGTCGCAGCTGAGAAAATAACAAAGTTATTCTCCAACTTTAAGAAGGACGGACCAATCAGGCGGACTAAACCATACTTGGAATCCCGGCTGGAGCAGCTTGACTTCGATTGGATTGAATTCGAGAGCAGGGACATCAAGTTACAAGCATACCGTGCAGAGCGGCCAGAGAGCAGCTACTTCGAAAGCAAGTACTAGACACAAGTTGAGGCTGTGTACACTGAGTACAAGGCAGCTATACTGCAAGCACAAACCGATCTTGAGAAGTCCACTTACACCAGTACTTATTTCGAAAACGGGAACACCACTCAGAAGCTGATAAGGCAGTAAAAGGCCTTAGTCAGCGCAATGGAGCATTTGCTTGCCTCCACCGATGACAACACGAAAGACCGTTCAGCTGCATACTACAAACAAAAACTAGCGAGTCTTACGCAGCAATGGTCAATTATCTCTGGTCTACATCTCCAAATCGTGGCAGAAGAAGAGACCTTAGATTACTCGTTTGATAACATTCAGAAACTAGAAGAACACTATCAATCGCGACTTATCGAACTGCAGGAACACTTGGATCAACAGTTGGGCAAGACGTCACCAGCTGTGACTTCAGAGGCCAAGCGGTTCAACAAGCTTAAGCTACCAGAGATAACGCTGCCCGTATTTAGCGGGAACTATCTCCAATGGAAGGAGTTTCACGATCTCTATCTCCAGCTTATACATCAACAATCGATGAGTAAGGCGGAGAAAATGTTCTATCTGAAGGCTAATTTGTCTGGAGAAGCGGCCAAGCTAATTCAACACCTTCAGGTATCAGAAGACAACTACAATTCGGCGTGGTCAACCCTGGAACATCGCTACAACAATAAGCGATTACTACTCAATAAGCTGTTAGGCCAACCAGTCATTATAAGAGACTCGGCCACGGCAATCAAACGACTACACGATACCTCAAAGGAGTGCCTCTTCGGAACCAGAAACCTGGGCGTTCCTATCCAGGATTGGGACCCATTACTAATTCATTACTAAAGATCGACAAGAAAACTCATAGACTTTATGAGCAATCGCTGGACAACCCACGTGAGCTTCAAACGGTAACGGGACTACTTGCGTTCTAAGAGAATCGTTTTAAAATGTTTGAGGCACTAAACTAAACAAACTAAACAAACGATCAAGCAGAGTCACTCTGACTACCACGCAAGAAAATGGCAAGTGTTTTCTCTGCGAGCAACCGAACCATCCCATTTACAAATGCCCAACCTTTTTGCATTTTAAAGCATTTAAAAGATGTTTAAACTGCTTACGATTTGGGCATACGGTTTCAAATTGTAAGGCAGGGCATTGCATCAAATGCAACAAGTTTCATCATACTTTGATTCACATAGCCGAGTTCAAACCGAAGCCTGAAACTCAGACTCTACAGATTAATAACAAGACTAGTCTGTCAGCAATCAACGGAGACAATGCTGGTATCAATTATGTTCTTCTAGGAACAGCTATGGTCAACGTGCTTAACAAAAGCAATAGCCCAATTAAGGCGAGGGCACTACTAGACTCAGGCTCTCAGATGAGCTTCATAACCAGTAAATTAGCTAGCAAATTAGAGCTAAGACCAAAAACAGGACTACTGGAGATCTCCGGTGTAGGAGACAACCAACTTAAAATCGACAAGAAGGTGAATCTATGCCTTCAATCCCGAATTACTGGACTTAGCACGGATCTAGAAGTATACATTCTGGATACCATAACGCCACGTCAACCCAGTCAATTTATTAATACGAGCAAATGGAATTTACCAAAGAATATCCAGCTTGCAGACAACGCATTTAACCAGCCTCAGGATATTGACCTACTAATTGGAGCAGAGTTATTCGATTAGACAAATCAGAATTCAGCGGAAGCTGCCGGCACTTCAAAACACTTTACTTGGATGGGTTGTAATGGGAAAAGCTACACTTCAAAAACCGACTTCAAAACGGTTTTGCGGTATAACCTCTGAAACAAGTTCGTTAGAGGAGATAGTAGAAAGTTTCTTGACAATAGAGGAAGTACAATCTACGAAATCCTCTGAAGAAATACAATTGACTCTGCAAGAACAGAGATGTGAAGAGATCTTCATCAGCACAACAAACAGGGCAGAAAACGGTCATTATATAGTAAAACTACCTTTCGCCAACAACCCAGTTAGCTTGGGAGAATCAAAAGAAACTGCTACTAAACGATTTCTTAGCTTGGAAAGAAAACTATACAGAAACTCAGAATTATAGCAGCAATATATTCAGTTCATGAACAAACACATGACAGAAATAAACAGCAGAGCAGAATTAGTCAGCGGACCGCATTATTTTCTTCCACACCACTGCGTTTTGCGACCGGAGAGCAGTTCAACCAAACTACGGATGGTTTTCGATGGATCTGCAAAAACATCTATGAATATATCGCTAAACGATGTATTACACGCTGGCCCGTCATTGCCACACGATTTGTTTTCAATTCTATTACGATTTGGAATTCCTGCTTACGTATTTACCGTCGATATTTCTAAAATGTATCGCCAAATACTTGTTGACAACGACAGCAAGAAGTTCCAGCTCATCCTTTGGAGGGAGTCCCGCAGCCAACCTATTAGAGTATATCATTTAAACACAGTTACTTTTGGTACAAAATCGGCACCAAACTAAGCCATCAAGTGTCTTCAAGATTTGGCTCTAAGTGCAAGTGCCAGTCAATATCCATTAGGTGCTGCCATTATTAGACGCAAATATATATATGGAAGACGTTTTAACTGGAAGCGACGACTTACAAGAAGCATGCCAAATGACGACAGAGTTAATTAATTTGGTCAAACAGGGACAATTCCCCTTGCGAAAATGGTGCGCAAACACACCAGCACTACTAAAGGGAATAGCTAAAGAAGACTGTGAAGTGGAAACGATACTATCCGATCAATCCGAAGCGTCAGTTAAGACTCTTGGACTAACCTGGCTTCCAACATCGGATCAATTCATTATCAAAACTAAATGGAGAGGTGCTATAAAGGTTAGTGAACGGACAATTCTTGCGGATTTCGCTCACATCTTTGACCCCTTAGGAGTTGTGAGTCCGGTTATCATTCTGGCAAAGATCTTTTTACAAAAATTGTGGCGATCTAAACTGGATTGGGATGCTGAAGTTCCAATGGAAATACACACCAAATGGCTGCACTTCAAGACAGAACTTCAACACCTAAACAGCCTGAAAATACCTAGGCATGTATTACTGCCATCCGCAACTGATATTCAGCTTCATTGTTTTTCGGATGCCTCACAACGGGCGTATGGAGCGGCTATATACATAAGACCAGCAAACCAGAATGGAGAAATTAAAGTGCAATTGGTCTGTTCAAAATGTAGAGTTGCACCAATAAAACAACTGACGATCCCACGATTAGAACTTTGTGCCGCAAAATTAATGGTACAACTCTCCAACGTTGTTACAACGAGTATACCACTCGAAATCTACAAAACAACTTTCTGGACTGACTCTCAAATCGTCCTAGCTTGGATAAACACCCAATCACCATTACAAGCCTTTGTTGCTAACCGTATTTCGTTTATAAACGAAGAAACCAAGAAGGGACAATGGAAGTACATCAATACGGAAATAAATCCAGCTGATTTATTGTCTCGGGGAGTATTTCCCGACCAATTTCTCAAAACTGTTTCTTGGTTCAAGAGACCTACATTCCTTTACCAATCTAAATCAACATGGCCAGTGCAATCAAAACTAATCAAAAGCGAACATCTTCCAGAAGTAAAAGCGATGAAAACAGTCTTAGTAGCCACAAGCAATAAACCCACTTTCTTGAAGAGATTATTTATCGAAACTCGTTCGCCACTCTTAGGTGAGTGACAGCAAACATCGTACGTTTCATTAACAATTTAAAAAGAGCGAAGGCCTATCGGATAAAGGGGATGGTTTTCTCCGGACCAGAATTAAAGACAGCCAATATAATCATAGCCAAGTACATTCAGGAAACAACATCCTCAGACGATATTAAAGCACTCAAAAAATTTGGACAAGTACTTGAAAAAAGCCGATTAAGTCCATTGTCTCCATTTATCGACAATATAGGTGTTTTACGTGTAGGTAGTCGATTGGAGACTTCTAACTTGCCATACGATACAAATCACCAGATCATCTTGCCCAGCTCACATGTATTTGCGAAATTATTGATGACACATCTGCACTATACAAACCTCCACGCAGCGTCACAAGCATTACTAGCTTTCGCAAGGCAAGACTATTGGATAGTGAGAGGAAAACAACTCGCTCAAACAATCTTACACAACTGCATACATTGTTTTAAGGCAAAGTCAACAAGTATCGAGCAAATTATGGGAAATCTACCGCCAGAGCGAGTACAACCTTAAAGACCATTCACCAAGGTAGGAGTCGACTTCCTGGGTCCAGTGTATATCCACTACAAGATCAGAGGAAAACAGCCAAAAAAGGCCTATGTATCGGTTTTCTTCGCAACGAAGGCTGTGCATCTGGAGTTAGTTTCAGATCTGATAACCCAAGCTTTGATTGGTGCCCTAAAAATTTTCGTGGCTCGTTGTGGATTACCCGCCAAAATTTTCTCGGATAATGCTACAAACTTCATGGGAGCTCGGAACGAACTCAATGAACTGCGTGCGAAAATATATGATGAAGAAGGTCACAATATTATATCCGCTCACTGTACAGAAAAGGGTATTGAATGGAAACTCATACCTCCACAATCACCCCATTTTGGAGGTCTATGGGAAGCTGCAATAAAGTCCGCAAAATACCATATGAAACGCGTATTTTCGGGAGCCACATTAACTCAAGAAGAACTTTCCACGGCATTGGCTCCAATTGTACTGTACTTAATTCGGGACCGCTAACACCGATGTCATCAAACCCGAACGATTTAGAAGCTACTACACCGGGACTTTTTTAACCGGCGCACCATTAACAGCAATAAATGATCCAGATTCGAAGCCAACAAACCTGTCAGTTGCATCAAGATTTAATTTAGTAACATCCATACATCGAGAAATCTGGCGTTGATGGAGCAAGGAATATTTACAAGAAATCCAAAACCGATATAAACGGAAACACCCTCAAGAAGACGTTAAACCAGGATCTCTAGTGTTGATTAAAGATGATAACTTACCTCCATTCAGATGGCGAATGGGAAGGGTATTGCAAACAATACCAGGACAAGACAAGCTGACTAGAGTTTTTGACATCAAGACATGCAATGGAGTGATCAGGCGATAGGGTTGATAATCCTTGGCACAGCATTTAAACAAGGAGCAACTCAAAGTTTGGAAGAAGTTGAAAAGTTCACAAATAATCCGGGGACGTACTTTGAAGATTTGGGTCAAGTTAATTTAATAACGGACGAATGGAATCTCTTTGTATACTTAATTTTTAATTTTTAAGACGGTAATTGCCCCATGCAAGAGTATCAACACCATTTTTCAGTATATATCTCTTATCATCTATATAACTTAGTTCTGGCTTATTTACAGATTGTGTATAAATATTATGTACTCGTATCTTTAATATTATTTACTTATAAACATATTTCCATAAAATAGTTTTTTTTTTTATACAAACAATCTCTGTAATTATCAGTATTTATACAATCTAGTACTGTTTTCTTCACTCCCTTAGCTTTCATAATTGGTTTATTAACATTTCAAGTGAGTACATCTTAGAATGAAGACCGACAAATTCTCTTATTATTCCTCCATTCATCTCTCATCATCTTTCATCATTCCAATTACCTTTTGGTTTTTATTTCGTATGTTATATATATTATCAGCAGGATAAGCTGATGTATCAAACTTTTTATCAATATCAACAAGTATATTTTTTTATGAAAATTTTCAGTTTGAATAAAATATGCAAGGAATCAGTATCCGCATAATTTAATTTTATATTAGTTTCAGTTTGAATAAAATATGCAAGGAATCAGTATCCGCATAATTTAATTTTATATTAGTACCGTACCTTGACTGCATAAACTCACAGTGGAAACCATACATTTTCAACTTCGACAGTTCGAGTACAGCAAATCCTATGTAAATCGGTTTATTGTATGTACATCACCTGAATACGACTCCTTTGAATAGCTATCCTGTTTTCTGTAAATTGTGAAAATTTGGTTTGGTCATAAGAGTATAAGCGCCTAGCCTTTTTCCACTACTCTCCAAATTTGTAACGATTTTCACAACTTTTCGTTTGTCTACATTTTCCATAGTTTTACCATACCAACAAAAAGTTGTTTTCAAATTCATTTTTAAACAATGTATGGTGATGTGTATTTAAATCGATGTATATCGATATATACGATTGCGTTAATTTCAAAATTTTCTGAATTTTAAAAATGTTCAAACCACGTTTAGCATATTGCTGCAAATTTCTATAATGCATGATATATTTTGACTTATGAGCTTACTAAATTTAGAATTTTATGGTTTTTTATTCCCACAAACAGGCAAATCATTACATTGGTCATGAAGATATTCGCGGTATTGTAAGTCTACCTCCAAAATGTATCCAATTTGAGAGTCTGATGGTATATTGAAAATATCGAAATCATCAACTACCATCCAAGCAAACTTTCTATAAGGCAGACTCTGTGATATTGCCCAACCACATAGATTGATAGCATCTGAAAATGTTAAGTATTCAGGTGGATTGTCACTTTTTAAGTCTCTTATATATTTATTGTTCGCCTTGGTATGTCTACAACAACACTGCACATGACCTCCTATAATACTTTTCTGAACGAACGTGAACATACTATATTTATATCGGTAAATAATTAGAGCTTAACTTTTATTACCTTCAACATAGCAACCCAATATAAGCCTACTGATGTATAATATTGCCATGGATCCAATCCATAAATACTTTTACAGACTTTTCTAAAATTCTCAAATATATCATTAAGTAAAAAAAATCCTTTTTAGATATAAGGCCAAATAATCTGAAACGCTTTCACATGTAAAAGTTTCCCATACAATTTTTGCGAAATCAAATTCATCTTCAGTACAACAAGTATTACTAATTAAACTAAAAAAATGTATCAAGAGGTGGAAGACTTTTCTCATTTAATCGCTCCCATAAATTAATATATTAGTAGGGAAAAACACATTTTTTGTGAGTAAATTGAATTCATCATGTGTACTATAAACTGCTCGAACCACTTTGAAATCATCTTTTGATAAATTTTAAGCAAAAGAATCTTTTTTTTTTTTTATAATTTACGCGCGCCTCAAGGGGTTTATGATACCCTTATACTGTTGCCAGGGCGCGGGCGGAAAGATAGAAGGAGGAGAAAGCAAAGCATTGTTGTGATGTAGTGGTTTGAAACTCAGATATATTTGGTTTCGATACTGACTCTCCAGGGGTGGGAGTCCGAATAGGACGGAGAGTTTTTCTCCACTCGGAATGATTCAGGTTGTAAATTTAAACGATTGTTTTGCGCTTAAAACTTTACAACAGCCAAATCTACATGTCAGTGTTATGCCTTCACACGTAGATTTTTCTGACTGAGTTCCAATTACACAATGAAAAACTTGTCATGAGTAGGATTCGAACCTTGACCCTCCGAGTGAGAAGCGATGGCTAGTACCACTACACCACGGCCACCCCTCAAGCTAGATGCCATGAATAAATTTAAAGGAGTCAATTAGATTAATATTGTCCGGAATTTTTGAAAAATCTTTAATAAATATATGACAACCATATCCCGAAAATATATGAAAAACATGGGGATAAATTACGTAATTTGAAACTTTAAATTACATTTATCATGGGCTGGGCCTCGGTATTTACCTGTGAGATGACAATGACTTGCTACTGAATCATGGTCTAAAGCCTGATCGCAAGTGTGACAGAATGGACCGTCGTCGATTAGAGGAAATTAGAGTCGAACTAGAGGATAATGTCCTTCTATTGTTCGGCGTACGCAAGGTTGTCGTGTGTGACAACGGTCCCCAGTTTAGGGGGAGAGAGCTTAAGGCACTCTGTGACTCGTACGAGTCAAAAAATGGATTCCTGCGGAGAGGATAAGTCAGGTGATAAAGACAACGCTCAGATTGATGTCTCGGAGAACCACCGTTGCAGTTGCAGTTGATGAAAGTAGGATGCGCCATTCGCGCAGCCCAACACGAGGTGCTGGGGGTATCCCGGTACCATGTCAATTTTCGGAGGGAGATGGTGACTCGTGGCACGGAGTTTGATGCCTCGAGGCATTACCTCCAGAGTAGGTTGGCAGCAAGAATAGTGTAATAGGTAGTAGGGACGTATTACCAGGTAGTGAAACCACAGGCACTATAGGTAGGAATTTAGATAAAAATAGTAGAGAAAAGAAATTTAAGGAACCAGATACACTGGAGCCAGGTAGGAGATTCGAGATGTTGAGGGAGGGTATTCGTAGAAAATTGGAGGCGGCAGCAAAGAAGTCTGCGAAAGTCTACAACCTCCGATGGCGGGATGACCAATATCTCCCGATCGTGTTAGTATGGCGACGAAACTTCGTGTTGTCTGACGCATCTAATTTCTACGCCGCCGAAATGCGTGGGACCATTCAGGATCCCCAAACGTGTGTCAGCGTAGACATACAGTTTGGTGGATTCGAATGGTCAGAACAAAGGTACCAGTCACGCTAAGGATCTTAAGCCCCATAGCGATGAGCCAAAAGAGTCCTAAGTCCCATTAAGAGTAGAGTAGGATAAAGGACCGTTAGGGCCAAAATTTTGATTTTGGTGTTTTACAGGACTGGCGGTATTGCCCATGATGGAAATGTGAGTGTCGGGTTTGTTACGGTAAATATTTCCACAACAAGGTCCAATCTCTTTCCCGTTTCTGTCCCTCCGTTCCCCCTTTTCTTTGGAGTGCGAAGACCGAGCTCTGGCGGAGCTGGAGGGCAGTCTTGATCCCATCAGCCAGTGGACCACCGACCCTTCGTAAAGTACCCACATAGGTTTATGGGAGGTTTCCTCCTCAGAGGAGGACGAGGTGGTTCGGTCGGTGAATTCCTAAGCCCAGGATGCGACGGGAGACTCGCAAAGGGCAGCATCAGACAGGACGTCTGAAAGTCGTCGACGAGTAGTTACGCCCCAACACGAAGATGATGGGTGGGAGAGGATGATTCCCGGAGCTCACACCCCCCAAAAAGCCATTAAAACAAAGGTTTTAGGATTACCGGCATTACCTTTCGTTATCGATGTGGATGCAGAAACAAGACTAAAGGGGAAGAGATGACGATATCTTTTATAGCTACACCCTCAACGAGGGAGCAACGGAGGAGCGATGGTGGTGTGCAGGCGGATGGCCAACAGAATAAGAAACTTCCCAACGTCGTATCATCTTTCAAAGTTCAGTTCGATGGGTGAAGTGACGACGATCCCTTTACAGCCAGCACCATAACACAATAATAACAAAATAATTAAAACAAAATACCAGGCGGGCAGAAAGGTCTACAGTACAACAAACAAACGAAACAAAAACAAAAATTCATCGGTATCTTAACAGACAAGTATTTTTCATCTCGGTTTTTTTTTTACATCCATCTGTCCCTCATAATTTGTAAATTCAATGCAAAACGTAGCAGGAGATGGCATTTTAGTAACAATTTCTTATATTCTAACTTATGCATATAAAAATAACTCTCGTTGCCAAACTATTGAAGATAGCTGTTACATATGAAGAATCTGTTTCCATGCATTCTCGCGTATGTATTCAATAGTCTTAAAAAAAATTAATAAATACAGAAACAAAAAACAAATTAAAAAAAGAAAAACTAAACGAGCTTACTTTAAAATATTTTTGATCCATACGTAATGGAATCTCTCAATATCTTGTGAAAGTAGCAAAATAATAAGGTACTATGATAATTTTATTTTCATTATCGTACCCAAAAAACATTAACACTTATATTTGTATTCATTTGCTCAAATTTTTTAATATCACTTAATTTTAATGGGAATTCCAAATTTTCAAATCTTAAAGTCAACCCATTTTCAAGCAAATGGACTGTGGACTTTTAATTGCTCTGTACTCGTCATTTTTATTTACCTTCTATCATGCTCTTGAACTTCTTCCATTTTCGTGTTAATATAAAAATACATTTTCTTAAACAATCGATATATACGGCTTATCCGCACTCTGGACGAGACAAATTTTACATTGAAAGGATATAACGGATATCACAATATCTTTTTTTTTTTCTTCTTTACACTTATTTACTTTCATATACTCTGCGAAGGGTTCCATTTTGAATTTAAAATTGAAATGAATATGTAAGAACTTTTTTAATTTTACACAAATCGAGTGATGCACGTTGTTAAGAACACATTGGGTGCCGCGACCCAGCAACATAAACAAACAACCGTAGCATTATGCATGTTCGGTTATTATATAATTGTTTAAGTGGTTTAGTTTAGGTAAGCATTTATTTGTCATTAATTATAAATATAAAAGAGGCATTGGTCCAATAATAAATATCTTTCTTTGATTGTTTCTCTTTCATTGACTGATCGAAAGGCAACTTTGATTATTTCATATCGCTTTTTATTACCACTGAGCAAGTTTAAGTGCTTGGCTCACTGCTCATCAAGGATAAAAAGTTTATGCACTTGATATCCAATCCCATTCAGCTTTTTTGGTGACCCGGAAAGAAGAAAACCACAATCAACATGGAGCAAAGGAAATTGGGTGAAGAAATCCAGCAGGCAGTAAGAAATTTCACGAACAATTCTTCAACCCAGAAAACAACAAAAGACCACTTCATTTCCAGATTGGTCCGATTGGATGCCTTATGCGAAGAATTTGAAGCGACCGACCCTAGGATTCGTTCTCTAACGGCAATTCCACTCGCTTTTTATCCGATTATTGCACTAAGATTAAACAGCTATACAACAAGTACAGGCAAACCCTGAGTGAGTCGTTGGAACATAAAAAGTCCAGCAACGACGAAAAGGCTGCTATCGGGAAAGATCCGAACACAAAGCCAGACGAGACACAATCATCATCAAACTTAAGACAATCATCTGCCTCAATCATCAAAGAACATCCTCAAAAGCATAATCAAAACCGCGATGTACTTCAAAGAAGACAGAAGGCCATGATGAATTCCTTAGTCCGCTTCATTACTCAAGAAAACGATCCAGCGGCGGAAGGGTACAACATGGAGTTGTATACTAAACTGGAAGCACATTTTCTAAGGAATCAAGCTCTGTTGGGAACAGAAACGGCAACCAGCCGGAACGAAAGATCAGGAAGTTGATCACCCTGCAATTCTGCTGCCAAAATGGCAAACCCAAAATTTGATGGAGATTAACTGAAATGGCAAACATTTTCAAAAATGATTCACGAACAGCCATTACCACCAATCCATAAAATGTGATTTTTAAAAACGAACATGTAAGGCGATGCAGAGCGATTACTGCGATACCTCGAGTTAACCGAAAACAACTACCATATAGCTTGAAAAATCCTTCAGAACAGATTCAGCAACAAAAGAGTCCTTACATCAGCTGTAATTCAACGGATCCTCGATTTACCGAACATAAGCTCCGAAATGAAGGCAATAAGGGAGTTCCATGACACCATTCATGAATGTTTATCGGCACTGAAGACACTTATTATAGAGACGGATTCCTGGGATCCCCTACTCATCCACACACTTATAAAAAAATTGTATCGACAAAGTCATCTCTTGTGCGAGTAATCCCTGCAGAATCCTCGATAACTGCAGACAACAGATGAGTTCTTAAGGTTTTTGAAAACCCAATTCGAGACATAAGAAACTGCTGGGGGAAAAGACAAGGCCAGAATAGTGACAACCGTGGCTACCTCCAAAGTCGGAGGTTGCAAGGTATGTGGAGAAGAGACCACCTGATATACTATTGCGAAGAATTTCTCAAGATGCCAGCCGCGGAGTGGCTCAAATGGATCCAAAAACAACGACTTTGCGTCGAACAGACCACATTGCAGAAACATGTTCTGCACGATGTTGCACGAAATGCTAAAGGAAGCACAATACCTTGTTGCATCTAAAACGGGCAACCACAACGATGCAATCGGGAGATAGAGGTGCTCCGATAACTGTAGCCGCGACTCAGCAAGCTAACATCAAGCATGGTTACGTGCTTCTAGCCACTGAGAGGGTATCACGACAATCATCACGACAAACAAACGGACAAAGTTTTGAGTTCCGAGCATGCTGGATTCCGGCTCACAGATAAATCTTATAACTGGGAGACTCATCAAACGTTTATCTTTGCCATAAACATAATCCTCCCTCTGCATCCAAGGCATTGGCAGGAGAACACGAAGCATTAGTCAACGAGTCAATCTTGGACTACTATCAACCAGCGAATATTTTGATTGCAGACTAGAAAGGTTCATACCAAACATCGTATCACCTAAACCAACAAAAAACCTGGACACTACCACTTGGATCATACCCGAAAATATCAAGTTGGCTGACCCGAAATTCCACCGATCCGACAAAATCGATCTCCTACTGGGAGCAGAATTTTATTATCAGCTCATGCGACCAGAAAAGATAGAAATTGGTGACAGAATGCCAATCCTCCAAAACACTGTTCTAGGTTGGATCATAGCTGGAAAAATTGTGGAATAACATTCAAATTCATACCGCCTCGAATTCCTCATTTTGGAGGCCTATGGGAGGCTGCAGTCAAATCGGCGAAATATCTGCTGATGAGGACAGTTTCACCTGCGTTGGTAACACATGAAGAATTGGAAACTATAGCCATCGAAATTGAAGCCATTTTATTTTCAAGATGGCTCACTCCACTTCCGTCTGATCTATCTACATTGACCATAGGGCATTTCCTAATTGGTGAGCTTCCGGTTGTCCGGTTGCTCAACTTGATAGTGACACTGCCCCAGCAAAAAATATTCTGCTGGCACGATGGAAAGCAATTTGGCAACTGAAATACGAATTTTAGAAGCCATGGTCAACCGTGTATTTGAATGAACTTCAATAAAGACGTAAATGGAACCAGGAAAAGAAAAATATCAACATTAGCAATATGGTCATAATCAAAGAAGACAACACTTCAATGGCCCATGGGACGGGTAATTCAAATCTTTACAGGGGACGACAACATCGTTCGAGTAGTCAACATCAAAACCAAATCAGGAATATGGAAATGACCAATCCATCGTTTAGCGCCACTGTTTAAAGGAATTGATGAAGGTAACAAGAGTTTTTCCGAAGCTCCAAGAACAGCCCCATAATCCGAGTCCACTATAAGCGATACGACGGAAACGAACGCGAAGAAAAACATCGTATGTCTCTTTAGTAATCGCTAAATTGTTATCATTACTACTATTGCCGATAATCTGCGCATCACCAGTGAATATTACAAATTTCGACAATAATCCAGGAATTTATTTAGAAACTATTGGATCGACCAATTTAGTTGCAAGTGAATGGAACATCTTGTTTTTTATGACTTAGTACCCATTCAATCAGAGTTAGAAGCATTCGATAATGGCACAACGGCATTTCAACATATATGCAACTAGTTACAACAAAAGACAGCATGTTCTGCACTAGTAACACACTTTATCACCACCAGAAATAGATTAAGAGCAGATACCAATATAATTTCAAGACGCCGAGTTACTCAGGCAGCTATTGACATAGTCGGTAATATAGCACATACCTTGTTTGGACTTCTTGATTTCGACGACGCAGAAGAGATAACCCGGACCTTCAATCAAGTAAAAGGCGATGAGGCGCATTTATGGACGATGTTAAAGAACCAGACTTCCATCATAGATTCCGCGATTAACATCATGAAACTGGACCAACTGGAGGCCAGAGAACGCATGAAATCCCGTTGAAACCTATTCGAATAGATCATTGCTCGATTCCAAGAATCCTCAGAGCAATCCAAGATCTTCCAAGTTTTTACGTCATTGACAATACAACTAATGATTGTGGCTGCCAACCTGCAACGAATGGACACGGCAATCCCAAACACATAAATGGACGCACACTATGGAACCATCAGCCCGCTTTTGTTGTCTCCAGCTCAATTAAGAGCAAAAATCATAAACATCAAAAATTATCTGCCTTTTTCGCAAAAACTACCATTTGAACAAGAGGATTTGATTCACTTTTACTAGATCTTACGAACTCAAGGAGGAGCTACTGACAATAATCTTATGTTCATCATCAAGATCCCACTGGCAGAACAAGAGCTATTTCCCATTTCCGGCGACGGTCAACAACACACTCCTCATCATCAACCCGTCTGTAGCTGCGTTTCAGTGGAGGCGATTATGAGAAAAAACAAGAAATGAAACACGAGTTTCTTTTTGCGAGATATGTTCTAGTTCAGCTTATATTTATCACTGATAATTGATTTTATAGTAAAGTTAGTGCATTCATACATAACGTCAGTGAGACTATGACTAAGCCACACAATATATGCGAGTATAACTTTGCTACATACCGCCCGCCTCGTTATTTTTCTCGAAAAGGACGAAACAAAAGGTTAAAAGTTCAAAATACTTTAAACTTTGAATAACTAAGTTGCTATGCGGGGTGCGGTATTTTACAAAACCAAATGCTATATAATATTAAATTCAAATATTTAAATATCAAAAGGGATACAAGTTTTGAACAAAAAAACTACGGCTAGTGCTGTAATACAAAATGAAGAATTATACAATATTTCACCAATTTTTAAGAAAAAATAGTTCATGATAAACACGTCCAAAGTTTCTCTCTAATTTCGCCTGTACAATGGCGTATTTAAGATGTCGTTAAATCTAGTTCTGATGAGATAGTATCTTCAACTACGTCTTCTTCGGCGTCGCCCACCGTTTGATCCGATGATTCAAGTTTATTGGATGAAGTTGGGCCTTGTAGTACGACACCCTTGGGATTGGTCGGATGTATTGACCCTTGGAGGTGCGAACAGTAACAACTCTCACCTCTCCATCTGACCCTCGATGAAGTTGGCCGATTGTGGCAACAGGGCATATCCCCGCTTTGAATATTCGGGGTCTCAAAACACCATTCCGAGCGTCGCTGCATGTGACTTAGACACTCGGAGTTCCATCTACGCTAAAGTGGTTGTAGTTGCAGCACAGTTCCCCATTGAGGCCTAGGATTTCGTTGATCCTCAGTGTTGTTGTAGTCAGGGTCGGGTAAAATACTAAGCCCCCTTCCCCTTAATAAATGTCCAGGGGTGAAGGCATTGAAATCGGAAGGATCGCTGCTGAATGCACAAAGGGGTCGCGTATTCATGCACTGTTCAATACCACTCGCCACGGTGGTAAACTCTTCGTAAGTCAAAAGAGTACCACCGATGACCTTGCGAAGATGCTGCTTAGAAATTTTCACTGCCCCCATAGTACCCATGATGCGGTGCAGAGGGAGGTGTAAAGCAACACCCGACACGGTTATTCAACAGCTTGGCGGCAACGCCAGCGCTAGGGCCTCGAAAGTTGGTGGCGTTGTCACTGTACAGGCGAGAACACGTACTTGGTCTCACAGTCTCACACTAAAACGGGTGAGTGCCACCATGAAAGCCTCAGTTGAGAGACACCATGCATACGAAAACTGCCACATAGCCATCTTGAGAACGAGTGTCTCGTCCTGGTGCTAGTTGGGGTTGGAAAGGTCCAGCGTAGTCAACTCCGGTCTCTGCAAATGGTCGCTCCATTACTTCTCGCGCTTTTGGTAGTCTCCCCATCTGCTGCGAGCATGACAACCTGCAAATCGCGCACAGCGTAGGCACGAAAGAATTTCTGAGTAAACAAGAATACGTCCGCCTAAAATCCATAAAAAACTTACCAAATAACTCCATGTTAGTGACATGGGTCCGTGTACGGATGCTAGATAAGCATTATGCAATTGGCTGCCCATTCCTAATAATCCAAATAGGTCCAGAAATGGAGAAAGGTTACACAGTGCTCAAGGCTTGGATCTCTTCTTGAAAAGAGTAGGAATGTGCGGAACCAAAAAGAGATCGCTCCGCCCTCCGTAAATCCTCTAGAATTGTTCTTTTTAAAAGGTTTTTGGCACGTTTAAGGCTTAAACGCTGCCTGACCGGCCGATCGAAGGAGCTGAACCTGGAAAGTCAGTCTGACCAAGTGCTTCTCTATACTGCCCCCATTGTAATGGCTTTTCGTTGTTCGGGAATATCTGCTGGTACCCCAGCCTCCTCCAGCGGCCAACCTTTGATTCTCTGAGTGAGCCATGGAGGTCCATTCCATAACAATGTCGACGCAGCTAGTTCTTCTGTTCAAAATCCTCTTATGGCGAAATCTGCTGGACTGGCACGGGATCGCACGTACCTCCAACTTACCTCTGGCAACAAACGGTTGATTTCAGCAACCCGGTTAGTCACATATGCCACCCATTTAGTAGGGTGCGCCCGCAACCATACTAAGACTACCTTAGAATCTGACCAACATAACACTTTGGCATGGTTGATGTGAAATGCTGGCGTACAGTCCATTTACCAACTAAGCTAGGAGTAAACCACCCTGCAACTCCGTGGCAAACTTTTGGATTTCACCGCAGCAACACGGCTCTTTCTTATCATTAAAAAAACTTGTCCAAGACCCATTTGTCTGTTTACTGACAGAATATACTGCGGCAGCGTAAGCACGCTCCGAGGCATCGCTGAATCCATTTCTTGGGTTAGAATTTTTCCCTTGATAAAAACTGGAGCCAAGAATCCAAAGGGATCAAAAGGGTGAAGGCTGTCTGTCAGCAGGCGCTGTTTTGTTAGCAGAGAAGGGTCCACTTTCCGCCGGACCTGAAACTGAAAAGTATCCTTACCAGTGCACCATCCGAGCCCAAGTGTTGATGTACATGTAGGAAACCCTAATGGTCGTTGTCCGAAATAGTCGTGTGAGTTTACAGGTAGTAACTCCTAAACATTCGCAGCCCACTTGCTCAGTTCACAGCCAGCGGTGTGAAGAATTGAGATAAGCTCACCTAACACGACGTCCACGTAAGTGTTGTTAGTGTGCAATAAAGAACCCACTGGAAATCGTTTCCTTTCAGACGAAAATATTTTAAGGGAGAAGATGGTTGTTCGCGCCACACGATTAATTGGCGAATGAGGTCAGTTGATTTGACTCGACTTTGCCTTAACATCTTAACGATATCCCCGGTAAAGCAGAAGCGATATAACCGAAATCATATGAGCGCTGTTTATAAGTTCTGCTGTATTTAGGACCAACTATAAGGGAATCGTTTAGCGAAATACCGTTATTCGCAGCTTGTGACGCATTAAATATGACACGGACGCACCTGATCCGTCATTTTTGACTACTTCTTGATGAGGTAGGAAGTTCGCATCAGAATTTTGAATAGTAGTAGGTTTCATAATCGGAAAGAAATGTCTTATATTTTTGGGCTAAAGAGTTCGGGAATTTTGGATCCTTAACGGATAAGAACATGGGTACTTCAAATCGAGCGCCCGCGTCCCGCTTGTATTCTTCTCCGTAAAGTTCCATAACAGCACAATCTTTAGGGCTTAGTTCCGAGGTGGGATCAATGCTTTCGACTGATATCTAACTGTGACGAAGCGGTGGATGATAATCCTCCACCCACTCCGCAAATACTGAGCTCAGCTGGACGGCGTCGCAGCCGCAAAGTCTCAGCCACATACTCGCTAATGTATGGCTCCTCCGAAGCGGCATCGAGAAGTGCCCTAACCTTCATTGAACGGCCATTCGCGGCGCGAATTATCACTGACGTGGTGGCAGAGCTATAAAAGAATACATTTTTTTAGTACTGCATTCATTGAAATTCCAATCAATATTTCACATTTTTAATAGAAGTTAAATTACTTCACCTTCGTACTTCAACTTCAAAAATGCAATATAGTTCACTCTTGAAGTCTTGAATGAAAGCAATAAATTTGACCAATCAAAAGACTGAAAGTCAATTGAATGGAAGTCTATTTGATTGCCCTAATTCTTTGAAGTCTTTCTGAAGTGTTTTGACTTCAGGGAAGTCTATTAACTTCATTGAAGTCTTTAGACTGAATTGAAGTCTTTTGAGTGCAATAAAATCTGTGCGCTTTGGGACTTTAGTATAGTAGTTTTATCTATCTCTTGAAATTTTAGAAATTTAGTTTAAAATTCAATGACTTTAGGGGTATTTTGGTTAATTTTTTTTATCTATTGTATTTAAAACAGAAAATAAAAAAAACTTACAACTTGTAGCGATTCCTTGCGTTTTATCAAAACACAACCTGGTGAGCGATATTTCGCTCAAAATTCGCGCTCAGTTGCTAAGCAGTACCCATACTTCATTTCGCCTCTGTTCTACCAGTCGAACAGAATGCCATTTTTGTGATAGTTCTCTTGCAGGTGCGTGGTGCGCGGAGTAGTCTAGTAGTATATCTTTAATGGTGTAAAATGAAATCACAAACTTTCGTTGCAATATTGTTCGTTAATATCGACAAAGAGAAAGATATGTAAAGCAAAATTAAAATTAATCCGAATTAAAAACAAATCTAGTTTCAAGCAAGACACGTGTTGCTAGTAATCGTGTAATCTCAAAAATAAAGCATAAATCCTAATTAAAGGAATCACATCTCTATCGCCCAGCATTATTACTAACAACATGTGCTATTATTTATTTTAAATGCTAACCACGAGAAATATTACGATTGGAACACGTGTCATTCATCGCACCTGTATGATCAAATTCATATTGGACGAATTCTACGCTACTCATCCCCCGTATTAAAATCACCTCTGCGCCGACACCTCAATCAAGAAGCTAATTTACTCACCAAGCTATCATCAAGTATCACAGTAACGCCAGATTTACGAACGTTCCAATTTCACCAACTAAAAGTTACATACCAACGAATTAAACTAAAATGAACAAAAAATTTAACATGGACTTTTCGTCAGATGACTATAATGCTGTTCCACTTATTCGAATGGGCAATCTAACGTCAGCAAATCTGAAAGGCATTGCCTAACCTTGAATGAAGCCTGTAGAACTGAAACAAAACGCAGAAGGCTTGGGTCACCATCATTCGCGTCGCTTTACAAACACGAAGCACACATAAGTTCGGTTTTAAGCTTATTTGTGTTATGTATATGTATTTACATACATACATGCATGCATGCATACTTACATACATAAAGTATATCAGTAATTGCAGAGCTCGCATTGTTACGAACAAGGCTTCATTTACACTTGATTGGTGATAAAAAAGGATGGCGATTTGTTATAAACTGATCGTAAGTTTCCTTTTTTCATTGAAATTAATCAATTATGTGGTTGTAATTTTTTTATTTTCTGTTTCAAATAGATAAAAAAAAATTAAGCCAAAATACCCCTAAAGTCTTTGAATTTTAAATTACATTTATAAAATTTCAAGAGATAAATAAAACTACTATACTAAAGTCCCAAAGCGCACAGATTTTATTGCACTCAAAAGACTTCAATTCAGTCTAAGAACTTCAATGAACTTTAATAGACTTCCTTGAAGTCAAAGTACTTCAATGCAGTTAAACAACTTCAGAAAGACTTTAAAAGACTTCAGAAAGACTTCAAAGAATTAGGGCAATCAAATAGACTTCCAGTCTTTTAATTGGTCAAATTTATTGCTTTCATTCAAGACTTCAAAAATGAATTTTTATTGCACCTGAAATCCCACACTCCAGCTTTGAATTCAATTGAGTGAAATTCTGAAAAGAATGCATTCTTTCACAACTCTGCGCGGTGGCAAATAAAACTGTCCGGCCACTAACAGAGGTGTGAGCAACGGAAACAGAACTCACCTCTTGCTATCCTGAAGTCCTTACAATGGCTACGTCACTATGCAAAAGCGTATTATGTTTATTTGAGCACACAATGCAAGAGGAGGATTGACACGGTGATACCGAATGTCCTGTGCGCAGATAACTAAAGCACAACCCTAACCGCTTTACTTTGTCTCTACGCTCCGATACCGAAAGTTTTTTGAATCTGTCGCAAAAAGCTAAAATGTGTCCACTTTGACACTGTGGACATCACGTTCGTTGATGTCGTACGAAAAGGTTTGCTTTTAACACTGAGTTTCTTCTCCTTTATTTCACATTTATGGACATTGGTCAACGATAAAATCTCCGGAAAATTGACAAGTTCGTTCCATTTAGGAAAATCGGCTAAATTACTCGTATTTCGCGACATCTCCCAAGCTTCTCTTGTCTTCATGTCTAATTTGGCTGTTTATATGCCAACAAACCAATCATCCCACGATTCAACCTGCCGACCGAAATTAGGAGCAAATCGTCTAGCCTCCTCAACGGTGTCAAGAAGACGCTGGATCTCGTCCACGTTGCGAGCTTTCACCGACGGTTACGATAGCAGATGTTCTAGCTAAGCTTAAAATAACAGAAGCTTATTATCGTATTTGCGCAGCAATGAGTTCCGGGTGGAAGCGAGGTTCGCACCTGTAGTGCTAGTGTTTTTTACCCACTGGGCGGCGTCGCCATCTAAACTGGCGAGCAAATATTGCAGCTTATTGACGTGTTGCATATTTGCTTCGTTATGCACAAGCGAAGTGAACATTTCTTTCAATGTTTGCCGTTCGAAAACATCCCCATTGAACTTAAGAAGTTCAATAACCTGTAAACCACGATACGTCTCATGGGAAAAATGATAATCTACGGTGCAAGAGACCGCGCGCGCTTGCGTGAACAAATTAGTTGCAACATTGTCATCCGATGACAATTCAGATTTTATTCTAACCATTGCCTGCATGTAGGTCCATTCGATTTGACCAAAGCAGTCTTCTTCCACACACTTCTCGTTAAATTATTTACACCCATCTTCAATGTGTTCGCTATAAAATTCGAGATCCGCCGCCCATTTTAGGTCTGATATGCCAAAATGACCTTCAAATCCGACATTTCCTTCGTCATCGCGTGATTCCGTCGAAAAATACCAAGCAGCAGATAACTCACTTTGCGTTCTTAACTGCAAGGAGTCAGGCTATGTCTTATACTCGTAGATAAGTATTCAGCCCAATGTCAAACTAGGGATAGTCAAGGAAACCCGAATCGCAGGGGTATGTGGCTAAAAATTGTGAACGATTCACAGCACTTAGGCGCTTTCTATGTTAATTTTGGTGCTCGATCAAATTATGTGCTGAATCGGAGAAACCGGCTGGTAAAGGGATAATGGGAAAAAATACCTCTTCTTCTGGTATGCAATGTAATCGTTTCAACACTGTACTCAAGAATGACAAACGTAACAGAAAATACCTTTGGATTTTATGCAGGTATTTGTTTGTTTTGACTATTAAGCGCCAATGCAGACTACAAAATGGGACGTTGGAGATTTGAAAGGGACGCTGGCTGTGCACTTAGAATTAATCACGGTGTGGTATGCACTGATTAATATTAATATACTCGTATTATTTTTCACACTGGTTGTCCTTACGAAATGATGAAGTTTAAGGAGTTTCAGGCTGCACTCTCTTAAGTTAACCGATTTTCGAGACCAAGGTTGCGTCTTTGTTTTGTTTAACAACCGCGGCGCGGAGAAACCAATTAATTGAATAAAACCGATATCAACAATTAATAACTACGCTCTGCTACCAGTACAGCAGCGTTTCTGTGAAGCGATTACGAGAAAAAACAAGGAATGTAACAGGAGTTTCTTTTTGCGAGATGTGTACTCGTTGAGCGTATATTGATCACTGATAATTGATTCTATAGTACGGAAAGTGCATACATACATAACGTCAGTGAGACTATAACTGTGCTATATAATATACGCGAGTATATCTTCGCTACACCTACCTTGCTGACGCACCGTAGCTTTATGCATGTTCGATTATTATTTTATTGTTTAAGTAGAAAGTTAAGGTAAGCATTTATTTATAATTAATAATAAGTATAAAAGAGGCATTCAACCCACTAATAAATATCAGTCTTTCATTGATTGATCAAAAGACAAGTGTGATTATTTCCTATCGCCTTTTATTACCTGTGAACAAGTTTAAGTTATTTGTGTGGTTGGGTGTTGTAGAAATGGAGTAGGCACTGAGAGATGTCAATCTGGCCATACCAAGTGTTGCAACTATCTTCTACACATCAATCGTGCTTATAATACCTCCACGCGGTAACCACCGAGTACTGGTCAATTGCCATCCGGACTGGACCTGCTAAACTTAACAGTGCTAGTGCTGACCAGCAGACGAAAACAGCAGCACTTTAAACGGGACAGCGGATAAATTCCCCAGATGGAATCCGCGGTGGGAATAATCCCGAAACAAATGAGACCTTATCCGGGCTACTCCGACATATTTGGAACTGAGGCCGGTAAGGATTTCCGAGACTAAGTCAAGGTCTTGGAAAAGAGATGGTGGCAGAAGAGCACTTAATGAGAACTTACATCCCAGAACAGGTTACTGGCTTTCGGTCAAACTGACCCCTAGTCCTAGCGATATTAGAAAATAGAACTGCCCTCCAATTTGGAGGTTATACCGCAGGGGTAGCTGCCCCGTCGGATACATACGGACGGATCTACTATTGACAACCCATGCAAACGAACTAGAGATTACGAACTTCGGATATGCACGTGGAATCTTAGGTCCCTTAACAGAGGAGAAAGATGACGTCACCAAAGAAGCCTTCTATGAGTTCTTAAAAAAGACCGAGCTACTAGCAAAGCTAGTAAGGGAAGGCATCTTCGGCAGCACTGTTGGAAGATATAGCCTGCACGATACCACCTCCGGTAACGGATTCAGGCTAATCGACTTTGTGGCGGGGCGAAACTTTGTCGTAGCTAGCACGCGGTTCCCACATCTCGACATACACAAGGGGACTTGGAGAACTCTTGATCAATCAACAGTCAACCAGATTGATCACATTGCGATCGACGCAAGCAAATATTAACAGGAGTTTCGACGGCAGACGGCTACAATCGCAAGAGATCGCCAAGTCCTTTTCCGATCGAATCTTCCTTAATCTCTTAAGAGGACCATTGCCGCCAGCATCAAGCTTCTGATGTGCTGGGTTTCACTCTACCAGCACCACGAAATCCCCGATTTAATGAAGAATGCCGGCTAGCAGATGCAGCTAAGCAAAAAGCACGCAATGTGGCGGTAAAAAAAACATGTCACGAACACAAACCCGGAACCGAAGTTTGTAGAGACCAATCAGGGAACATCGTAGTAGAGTCGCAGTCAATGCTGAGAATCTGGAAAGATTACTTCTGTAGACTGTATTACGGCAACGACGAAACAGACACCGCTGTCAGGCAGAATGAAACTTTCAGCCTGAACGATGATGACTGACCGCCGAGCTCTTCACAGCGGCAGACGATGACTTGGTAAGGAGTATACACCAATTCATCTCTAAAATATGTTCGGACGATAGTGTGCCCGATGAATGGAACCTCAGAATTGTTTGTTTGATCCTCAAGAAAGTAGATCTTCTGAATGCACCAACTGCAGAGGCATCAGTCTAAGATCGCGTATAAGATCTTATCTGCCGTATTCTGTGAACGCCTGAAACCGTTGGTCAACACCCTGATAGGTCCATATCAGTGTGGCTTCAGGCCCGGAAAGTCCACTATCCATCAAAGATTCACACTACGGCATATCTTGGAGAAAACTCGTGAGCCTTAGATCGATACACACCATCTATTTATCGATGGTAAGGCCACGTATGACGGGATCTAAAGAGGCGAGCTATATAGAGCAATGTCTAGTTTTGGGATCCCTGTCAAACTCGTCCATTTGGGCAGGATGACGATGGGGAATGCACTCTGCTTCGTTAAGGTCGGTAAACACTTCATCGAGACCGTTGATGTCAAAAAAGGATTTAGACAATACGATGCGCTGTCGTGCTGTTCCCATAACATCATACTTGAAAGAATAATGCAAAACTCACGCGTAAACACAAGAGGCACAATCTTTCAAAACTCCGTCCAAATACTCGAATACGCCGACGATATTGACATAATCGGAAGAAAGCAGGGTGATGTCAGTGGCGCCCTTGCATGTATTGAGACGGAAGCGGCGAAAACGGGTTTAGCGGTATATGAGGGCAAGACTAAGTGTATGCTGTCAAGCAAAAAGGACACTGAACACCGACGTCTCGCACAGAACGTCACCCTTCACAGGTATAACTTTGAGGAGGACTTTGTCTACCTAGGCTCCGCTATGAATTCAGACAATGATATCAGTGCTGAGATCAAACGAAGAATAACTCTTGCCAATCGCTGCTTCTCTGGCCTAAGAAGGCAATTGACTAGTAAAGCCCTCAATCGAACAACAACAGTTGACCTGTATAAAATCAAACAATCCCAGTCCTGCTCTATGGCGCAGAGGCATGGACATTATCAAAAATGGATATGAGTGATATTGGCTGCTTCGAGACGAACATTCTTCGAGTGATTTTTGGTCCCGTCTGCATTGATTGTGAGTGGAGGAGGAGATACAATGACGAACTGTATGAACTCTACAGTGACATCGACCTATCCGGGAGAGTGAAGATCAAGTGAAGATCCAGTGCTTCGGTCGGAAAAGTCTTTGAATCCGCCCCCGAGGGACAGCGCAGTAGAGGAATACCGAGACTCAGTTGCCGCACGTAAGTGAAAGGAACCTCAGCCAACTTAGCGTGCGAAACTGGAAGCAGCTGGAGCAAGATCGAGCTAGCTGTAGACGCTTGGTGATTAAGGCATAATAAAGTAAGGCGAGTGACAGAGAAGCTTTTAGACCGTTAAGTAAGTAATATAACGCTTAAATAACAAGTTCCTTAACTGTGACATGGAACAACTTCCCCAACAAAGTTCCTAATAAGCCCTTTCGGAATAATTAACGACAACAAACAAATATCGATCCTTAACCCTTGACAGCTTGAATTGTATTTTCCCATTCGTTCAGGCTACTTATGGGTCACTTTCCTTATAGTTATTACAGTTAGTATGTTTACAGATTTGTGCACTATTTCTACCATCATATGTGGATTTTTCCTTGATTGAGAAGTATTCAATAAACAATAAACCAGAAAGGGCTGATCCAATTCTTGTAAATAATGAACCTCTAATGAACAGAGAGGCATACGGTTTTTTGCTGTACTGCTAATATCATTTTTGTTCAGCAGTCCTTGTAATATTATCATGACGCGTTTTAATACGTTAGAAAATTTCTTGCACCATATTACCATATTACACCAGACATAATCATACAACGGAGACTGCTTTTCGTCGTTGTTTGAAAACCTTTTTTTATTCCTTTTCTCTTAATTGAACATGTGGAATAACTTAATTTTTAGTTGTCCTCTTTCTTTTCAAAACTTATTATATTTGATAATTACATAATAATTTTGCTTTGTTAAATATTTCAAGTGCTCAATGTTTAAAACTAGAACTGCAATTGCATAACGTAATGTTACATACCATATGGTTGCCTAAGTTTTTCAGTATTACTTTGCTTTAAACTTATTTGTGTATATATTTTTTTGGTTTGTCGCCTATACAAATGCCGTTTGTTAACAAGAACTTGAACTTGAATTGTGCATAAACTGTGCTTATGCCAGTAAAAGCAGTGAGAGCATTACTATTCTAATTCCGTTCTTTCTCATAGCTTGTAATTGCAAAGGGTAATTATTTTGCGTTCATCTGACACTTATGTTCTAGCAGCCACACAGTTCACATCATGTTTTTCTGGTTAGACGAACCATTCGATTAAATTTTATAAAGTTGTTTTGTTTCAATAAATATATTATAACATTTTGGAAATTTGTGGTTTTTTGCTGTACAAAATTGGTCCTTCTTTCGGGGATAATTCGTTTACATTTGTTAACATAGTGATTGCTAGCAACACCGAAATACAGGTAATATAATTAGGTATCACTTTTTGTCGCCTGTTCCTGTTAATTGATTGGCATTGAGATTCCCGGCACTATTCGCATTCGCCGCTTGATTTTGGTGAAAGAGAAGATTTAGACGAGATTCTTTATTGTACGTGGTCGGTCATTATTAGGAAAAAATGGAAGGGCTAAAACAAACTCGTGGACGCATAAAAGGAGCTATTACAAGTGTTCATAATTTTGCGCAAGATATTCCCGCGAATACAGATCATACGGTTTAAGAAGCACGGTTAGAACGTCTGGAAAATTCGTGGCAATATTTTCGTTAAAATCAAACGGAACTTTTCGCGTTTTATGATGAAGAGGATATACTGACTTAGAATCCGATTTCGATGCAGTTAGATTAAAATACATTTCCACAAAAAAGTGAGCTTCTTAAAGCTATTAGAAAGGTTCCACCAGTTCGGGATGTAGCCTCAGATGATTCGATGAACAGTTTAGTTCATTCGCAAACTGCTCTTAGTAAACAGCTAGATAGAATGGTTTGCAGGAGCTCCACTAAAAAGCCATTATCGGGTGCGGATATCGAATTATGTTCAATAAAATTGGAATCATTTACGGGTGATTATCGCGAATGGCCTGGTTTTCGGGATCGGTATTTTTATGAATGTGACGCTGAGAGCAAAACGAAACTACAAGTTGCATTTAACACCACCATTCGATATGTCTATCGTGTCAAAAGATATAACCACATTCCACACCTAGCTAAAATCTTATTAAAATTTTTACGTTTCTACTTCTCTTTAGCATTATTAAAAGCAAGCAGCCGACATACCTATACGAAAAAAATCCGCGATTTTCATGTTCAACATCTGAGAGACAGTTTTATATTACTCCTACACGTTTTTGGTACACACTCCCACATACAATACGAGAACTATATGACGCACGAAAATTTAGAAACGAACTTCAACATTTCCTTGAAAGTTAGAGCAGCTGAGTTTACCCAAAACTCTCCCCTTCTTTCGCAATTTCAATCAAAATTAAACTTTTCAATTCAAAGATAAGATATAAAATTAATAAAATCACATTAATATTAAGTTTAACTTATTTTCATTTTAAATAAATACTTTTCTAAAAAAATTTTTATAAGTAAACTCTTACTGTGCTAGCAAATATACAATAAAATAAATAAATAAATAAATAAAATAAAGTTATTCGCTGTTTAGCGGCACAAAAACCTGAAAGTAGAGATCCGTGGCTTATTTCTACGTTAATCGGTAAAACAGATATCGAAACACGTAAGGCATGGGCTTTAGAAAGCAAAAACTCGCAAGCTTCAACAGTTCAAGACACTATAGACTTTTTAGAGGCTCGGTGTAGCGCGTTGGAAGCATGTGATTCAAAAACTCTCGTGCGAACTCAAATATTAAAAGCTTACCCGTCGTGAAAATATTGTGTCCAAAATGCAAAGGCACTAAGCATTCGTCGGCTCGGTGTCGCTCGCTGCTCGTTTTGTAACGTTCGACATCACCGCTTAGTACACCCCGATACTTTCAGGCAGTCTACAAGCCCAACGATTGCTGTATCTACTTCTGAACCCACTACGCTGGCGCCGATCCTGCCAGAAATTGTAAGCAATCATATTCGGAATGAATTTCGTCAATCTGGCATTTTGCCCACTGCTGTAGTTGGGGCGTTTAAAGGAAATCCTCAACTTCTTAGCATCCTTCTTGATACCGGATCACAAGTTTCCTTTGTGACAGAACTTTTGTAAACATTTTAGTCCACACGTTACTTAGTGCACTCGTTAATCTTTCCTCGCCAGTTCAGAAAAAAAAAACACCGCCGCGTTAACTCTATTTGATCAATTACCGCGTGTGGGTGTAATGCGACGCAGGAAAAATAAATAAAAAAATACACAGTTCGGGTTCCCCGGCTCCAGGTGGTGTTGTACTGTTGCCTGCACTCAGTTACTGCAGTTGTTGTATTGTCATACGGCACGGTAAGTGACTGAATGTGTGTAATAACTGATGTATAGCGGGTTATGTGAGAATTTTGTTGGTGTACTGTTTCGTATTGCTGTAAGGGAATAACACCTACAGCAATTCGGTTCGGTAAACGAATGACAAAAAAATTTTCACTTCACAGCCTTGCTTAGTGTCGTCAGTATTTGTGTTTTTTGTGTTTGTTTGTTCGGAATTTAGAGTGGATCTACCCAATATAAGAGGGTTAAAAAGTAATCATTTTTCTGCGTACATCCACGTCAGCAAACACAGGCCAGGTATTTTGGCACTTAGTGAAACACAGGTAGATCCCCGCCCACACTTCTCAAATTACTCTGATCTGAAGCTATCTACCCCACCCAACGAACTAGTGCCATTATTCTTTTCTCACCACGGTCTCGATATCTACGTGCGTAGTGCTGTGGCTTACCAAACTTCACCACATTGTAGTCCCTATTCCAGTCTGAAATTCAATTTCATGTGGTTAAAATTCCATCTCCGTAAGCAAGTTATCCACTACTGTTTTATTTCCAGTCTGACTCCATACAAAGAATTGTATACCTCTAATTGTTATTCCGGGTGATTTCAATATACACAATTGTTTGGTAACAATCAAATTCCACCAGAAAGGAATAGGGGGAAAAAGTAATCTCAATTAAATCTTTTAACGACCTTGCACCAATTTAGTGCGTAGCGCGTATTTTTAATGAATTATGAATTTAATCTAATAGATGACTTTTCTTCCACTCATCTTGTGATTCTTTTTTTACCAATAGCTCTCTTTGTAACGAAAAATTGTTTATTGTACACCAAAACGTGAGAGAAAATTTCTCGTCCCTGGTTTCTCATTTGGATTCGTTTGCTTGTTTACCTGATATTGTTTTCGTGTCTGAAATTTGAATTTACGAGTTTGAAAAAAAAGATTGCTCTATACCTGATTATGATTTCTTTCCAAAAACAAATGAAAATTACGCTGCAGGTGAGGTTGTATACTTCCTAACGAATGTCTATAAGATTCCTGACAACACTTACATGGATTTTCTGAGTGCGGATGTCTAAAAAGCATCTATTGAAATAAATTGTGATAAATTTGTGTTCCTTTGTGTTTACAGATTGCATGTGTTCAATGTGCTGTATTTTATAATCGAGTTTTCTAGTCTTTTAAGAAATGAAAAACCATCAAATTTATTTATAACAGCCTAATACAATCTCCAGCTATTTATCGTTGCTTTCGTCTCATGGTCTGGTTTCCTATATAAATGAACGGACTAGGGCTGCTTCTTACAGATGTCTTGACCACATTTATGGACGATTTAGAAATGTTATGACCAAATGCGAAAAGTGTCTGCTTGACTTAAATATTACTGACCATGCTATGACAGAACTCCTTACTTACTTACTTTAAGTGGCGCTACAATCCGGGGTGGACCTTGGCCTCAGTCAATAAGCTCAGTCGCACGCTCAGTTGACTGAGGTCCCCTTCCACTTGCGTGCGCCACCTGAGTCTTGGCCTTCCTCTACTGCGCTGTTCCTCTGGAGCGAAAGAAAACTTTTCGGACCAGAGCATTGGTATCCATACAATCTACATGACCATGCCATCTTAGTCTTTGGATCTTCACTCTTCTGGTTAGGTCGATGTCACTGTACAGTCCGTAAAGTTCATTGTTGTATCTTCTCCTCCACTCACCGTCAATGCAGATGGGATCGAAGATTTTTCTCTCGAAGCAACCTAGAACACCCTCATCCATTTTTGATAATTTCCATGCCTCTGCGCCATAGAGCAGGACCGGGATTACTAAGGTTTTATAAAGGGTGACTTTTGTTGTCCGAGAGCTTTGCTGCTCAATTGCCTTATAAGCCGAAAGAAAAGACAAAGTCCTTAACTACCTCAAAGTTATATCTGTCGAGGGTGACGTTCTGCCCGAGGCATCGGTGTTGGTCCCTCTTCTTCCTTCTGAGAAGTCGGTGTTTGTCTCTCCTCTTCTGCTCCTTGAGCTCATGAGCAGCTCTGGTCCTTCTATGCAGCTTCGCTTTATATGCATCTTGCTTAGCTGCGTGTGGACGAGTGAAACCCAGCATATCAGAAACAGCATCTCTGATGGTTTTTTGGCAGTGTTTCTAATGCCAATGCGATGCTGATGCTGGCGGAATCGAACCTCTTAAGAGATTAGGAGACACTCGATCGGAAAAGGACTTGGCGATCTCTTGGGATTGTAGCCATCTGACGTTGAATTTCATCACAACATTAGTTTGTTCCGGCGTAGTTTGGGATATCCGCAATGGTACCTTGGCTACAACGACTTAATGGTCCGAGTCGATGTTGGCTCCTCGGAACGTACGGACATCCATAATGCTGGAGGGGTGTCTTACGTCGATCGCAATGTGATCGATTTGGTTGACTGTTAATAATCAGGTGTTCTCCAAGTCCGTTGTATATATCGAGATGTGAAACCCGCGTGCTAGCTAAGACAATGTTTCGCCCCGCCGCAAAGTTGATTAGACTGTATTTTTTATCGGAGGTGGTGTCGTGCAGGCTTAATTTTCCGATCGTTCCCCCAAAGATACCCTCTCTTCCTAGTAATTTTAATGTCATAACTAGGGCATTGCTCGTAGGTCTTGTTAAGGAGCTCATAGAAGGCACCCTTGGTGTCGTCATCTTTCTCCTCTGTGGGGCATGCGCGCATATGAGGCTTATGTTGGCGAATTTAGCCTTGATGCGGATTGCTACGAGGCGCTCGCTCACATGCCGGGAGCTGAGGACTTCTTGTCTTAGTCTGCCTCCGACAACAAATCCGCATCCAAATAAGCGCTGCTTTTGCCGTCGATAGCAATTGCCGTAGTAGATGTCGCAGTTTTTCATCTTCTTTTTGTCCGGCCCATCCCATCGCATTTCTTGGATGGCGGTTATGTCTGCTTTACAGCAGTCTAGGGCCTCCGCTAGTTGCTCGGCTGCACGTGGTCTATTAAGGGATCTAACATTCCACGTGCATATCCGAAGCTCACTGTCCTTAAATCGTTTGCGTGGGTTGTCAACAGTAGATCCGTCTATATCCGAGGCTTGTTGATGCTTCGTAACCTACGTTTTTTAAAATGGCCGGGTAGTTACCCCGGCGGCACAACCTCCAACGTGAGGGACCAGTTCCATTTTTAATGCCCCTAGGACGAGGGGTCGGTTATACCGAAGCCAGTTACCCGTTACGGGATGTGAGCGCTGCCGTTGGCGCATATAGGGCCACCGTCCGCCACCATTTGTTTGCCAAGACCCTGAGCTCAAAATATGTCGGAGTTGCCGGATAAGGTCTTGTTTTGTTTTTCCCCTTCACTTCGCAATCTCCAGTGAGATTCCCGGATTGCGCCACGGGGACTCTCTAACTCTGTAAAAGTAGTAATAGAATTGACTTTCTTAGATTTAAAAATAATTTATGTTATGAGTTCTGGGTAATATAAATACTTTAAGAAATGCATCTAGTGCTTATTTATTGCTTATTGACTCTCTAAAAAGGCACATTCTTTATTGTTCTTATTCCTTCCCTACCAAAGAATTATTTATAAAACTTAAGCCCTGGATATCGACCAAATTAATATTTAAAATTAAGAATAAAAATAAGCTGAGAATCTTGTGTAAAAAGTATCCCGATATTTCAAATTTAAAACGTAAATATAAGCAATTGTGCAACAAAGTGAAAAAGGAAATTCCGATGTGTCGCGAAAAATATTACCGTGATTTATTTAGATCAGCAAAGGGGTATTTGAAAAATGAATGGCGAACTGTAAATAAACTACTAAACAAATCAACTACGTTTCAAAAACCCAATTTTTTATTACTTCACAACTCTGAAGTGCATGACAAATTCGTTATGGCTAATGCTTTTAATTGTTATTTTGTCAATATTGCCTCCAGTTTTCAAACGAGTCGTGTTAAATCGGTTTGCCCTATCTGTAGTCCCTTATATAGTTTTACTGAGAATATAGAAAGAAATACTTTTGTTTTTCAACCCATTACTCCTCTTGAGATTTTGAAAGTTATTGGGTCCTTAACAAATTCTAATACGTGTTTCTGTGATGGTTATTTCAAATTTAACGCTTAAAAAGATTGCATGTTTTTTTTATTGATGTCTTGTCTTTTATTTATAACCTCTGTGTTCTTGAAGGGTTCTTCCCCGAGGATCTTAAAGTTGCCGATGTCATTCCTCTTCTTAAAAAAGCTTCTGCTTCTGAAATTGGTAACAATTGATCGATTCCGTTACTTCCAGTTTTCAGTTAAATCTTTGAAAAGCTGATGAAAAATAACTAAGACAAATTTCTTCAATACAACTCAATTTGGGTTTCAGAAAAGAAAATCAACGGAAGATGCACTCTCACAATTATGTTCCTAAATCAAGTCACACCTTGATACTAAAAAATTTACCGTAGGACTATTTATTAACATCACCAAAGCTTTTGACATGGTCGATCACAACCTTTTGTTGAAAAAGTTAGAGAATGCTGGTTTTCGTGGTTTTATCCTGGATTGGTTTAGGTCACAAAGGGTCAAGATCGATGGTATTAGATATAGAAAGTTGCTGTTTAATATCGGTGTTCCACAAGGTTCTGCCTTATGTCCCATTCTGTTCTTCGTCTTTATTTACTCATTATTTTTGCTTAATTTCAGAGGTTCACCGACTGTATTTGCAGATGACATTGGCTTTTCTTATTACTCGCAAAGTGCCCTAGACATGGTCTCTGACATAAACTGGGATCTTGATTTATTAAGGCATTGGTTTTCTGCTCATAATTTGGTTTTGATCTCCAAGACTAGATTAATTCAGTCTCCCCTCGAATTGCAATTGCAGTTTTCCGTTATTCTGTTACCTGAAAATCCTTCTTATTCGTCATTTGTTCTGTTTTAAGGTATTGAAAATGTTCTACATGAAGTCCGGCAACCATAATTTTCGTTTAATTTCTAGTCACAAGCTCCGTGGAAACTTGTCTTGCACTCATTCCATTCCCCATTTTCGAACCTCTGCATTTCGTAATTTTAAAACTATTTTATCTACTGTTTCATCTACGGCGATGGTGATAGCGAAATATTTAGCTCATTAGATTATCACGCAGAGAGTCTGGGTTCGATTCCTGGCTGCGTCACCAATAAATATTTCAAATCGCCATCACCATTTCGGCGGGCAATGGCTAACTCCCGAAAGTAAAATTGCCTACGAAAAAGCTTCTAAATGGTGCCGACTAGGCGATAAGCCGTAGGTCCCGCTCAGATGTGATAAAAATGACAACATGAGCAACACAAATGAGTGCCAAGCAGCTGGGCCCATGGCCCATAGTGAGCTGCCAGCGCCACAGTGTTTGTTTTTGATCTCTTCGTTTGTTTAATAAACTTGCTGCCTCCACTAGAGAGTAAAACACAGGCTCTTTACATTTGATCTTAATCAAATTGAATCTTTTACTTTTGACGTTTTAGTTTTAAAATTTTTTTTGCTTTCTGAATTTAAACCTTTGAATTTTGAAAAAATTCGTAAAAGAACAGTATGGCAATACGAGAAAGGCGATTGGAGGGGACTTAAAGCCTTCACTAGGAATTTTGAGTGGTCGATATGTTTCCTCGATAACGACGTGGATGCCGCTGCTGATTTTTGTTTTTATAATTAGCGCGCGCTCAAGGGGTTGTTAGTATCCTTAAAATGGTTGCACACAGCGCGGGCGATGGAACGATAGGGAGGTAAGAAAGAAAGTTACCGATCTACGTTGGTCTTGAATGTTTGGAGGTTACAATTACTAAGGAATAAAGACCTCGGCAGAGAATTCCATGAGCGAGTTGTTCGGCTTAGGAAGGAATCACGATATGTCAGGGTAAGTCCGAAAGTGGGCTTGAGGGTGTACTAATTAGCATTCATAGCGAGACAGGTGTTACGGTTGGAGGTTTGAAGTGGTGGAATGCTTCTGGCAATTCTTTACATTTTGAACCCCTTAAGATGAGACTCCTTGGGGCATTCTATTTAGGACCACATCAAGCAGAACTCCTTAGCACGGCGAAACTCTGAGAAAGAAATACGACTTTGAGAATGATGTAGATGACGTTATACAATGATGGACAAAACAGAAAACAAAACAAACAATCCGTAGCAATATCCGTCACGATGATACATTATTGGACAAAGGTTCCAGAAAGTGGAACCTCCTTTACTCAAGTAGGTCTTCCAATAGTAGTTCTGGAGTCATCGGTCGCTGATTGAAATCCTGGTACAACCAAACAGTGCCCTTCCACCAAAGTTCCAGCTCTAAAAGTCTTTTGGGCTCGATTCCTCTAGAGGCCCAGTCAGCTGGATTTTCTGCTGAACGAACGTAGTTCCAAACAGACCGGGGCAACGATTCGTTACAAAGGTATTCCAGCGGCGAGGTGAAGAAGACAGTCAACACAGCACAATTTGCGAATCAGAATATCCCGAAACTCGAATGGGATTTGTAGCCAATGACGATCGAATAAGCTCCATTTAACGACATAAAAGCACAGCTCCAGAGAGTTCAAGACGATGAATAGAAATTTGTTTGAGGGAAGCTACGTGAGTTTTTGCTGCTCCCAATTGAACCTCAATCGCTCCATCCGAAACACTACGAGAATAGACATGCTCTGATGCATCGGAGAATCAGCTTAAAGCAATTAGAATTTCAAGTACACCTTCTCCTAATTCAAAAGTTTTTAAAACAGGATAATTCTTCCCAATAAGTTTTCCATTTTTCGGCTACTTTAACTGGTAAATGGTCATCCCAACCTATCTTAGCAACCCACAGCTCCTGAAACAGTATTTTGAATAAAATAGTGGAGGGAGCCACGAAGTCCAGAGGATCAAAAATGTTAGCCACTTCCGAGAGTAGGCAATACTTCATTAGCGGATGTTACTTTATAGGTGAAAATGTCACGTTGTGGATTTCAACGAGGCTAGAACCTTGGTCCACTGGGATGAATTGTCCAAGTCTATTGAAAAAGTCTCCTTGTAGTCCGTCCCACTCAAAATCGACCAGCAGTTTGAAATCCACTTGCTCACCTCTAGACCACCACAAGACAGCATATCTACTAATTGATTCTTTAGCTTCGAAGTCGCTGACACTAAATCGGATCCAGTCATTATACTCGTATCATCTACATATATACTCGTATTTTGTAAAATCGCGGGAAATTGTTATATAAAATCGACCCCTAACTGACGGAGCACTCTCATTGACAAATATGGAGCAGGAGATGTACCGTACGTAACGGTACACAAACGAAGTGTGCAATTGGTTCATCAAGAGATTCTCTCCAAACGATTCGCTGGTAATCTCTATGTTTCGAATGAACCCAAATTTGCCGAAACATTCTTAAGATGTTGGCGCAAAAAACATATTTATGCATACAGTCGTACGCAAACATTAATAAGATTTTTAACCCGAATCTTTCTAGTGATGACAGCATGGTGTGGCAAATAGAAAACACCGTCCACGTAGGCTCTACTTCATCTTTCGGAATACGCTCCAGGTGTCCTCAGTCATGATAGGTTTTCATGAACTTTCTGTATTTCAATTTAAGATCTGGGTTACAAGAAAAACGATCCAAAGCGAATAATCGAGATAAGGCACCAGAAATAGTATTGCCGAATTCTATCTTAGCTTGTCGATTGTCTGGTGTACGAGTAAGAGTTTCGGAGAAATGACCATCAGCTGGATCCTCATCACTTATATATTTGTGAGAAACTTCTTCAATCTCCCAAAACGACTTCAAAACTACATCAAGGTCAACAATGAGTGCAACGAAACAATTGATTTGTCTGGTATACAACCAGTAACAATCCATCCAAATATGGTCTCATGAGCTTTATACTCCCTTTCTCATCAATACGATGGCCACATTGAAGGATACTCCAGGCTTTATCAGCTTCCAACAACATATCAATGGGTGTTGGGGTATAGAAACCTGAATCAGCGAATTGGATGTTTTGAAGGAAGGGAATATTGCTACAATCAAAGGCAAATGATTTTTTTTTTCTCTTTATAATTGGCTCGCGCTCAAGCGCCCTTAAAATGATTGCACACAGCGCGGGCGATGGAAAATTAGGGAGAATAGAAAGAGAGGTGTCGACGTACGTTGGTCTTGAATGTTTGGAGGTTACAATAAATAGGGAATAAAGAGCTCGGCAGGGCATTCCATAAGCGAGATATTTGGCTTAGAAAGGAATTACGATCAGGGTACATCCGAAAGTATATAGCATTATAATAAAGAGCCAGTCTCTCATTCTGCTTCATCCAAGAAGCATTGTGTCTTTTAATAAATAAGTCATCACATAGTGTCAGAAGTAGGATAGTGTCCAAATAACGGGCTCAGTATACATATATGCATTTATAAAAAAAAAGTCTAAGTTTCAAAATTTCCTGAATTAAAAAAAAAAAAAAAACATTTATAAAACCACCAAAAGATTTAGTTATAGGAAACAACAACATGGCTTTAAACTGGAAACATTGGATGCAGCAATATACGTGGTTTTCTGTCGCTGCGGGTATGGATAGCAGACCTCCAGAAGTCCAAGTGGACCTGACGCTGCCAACATTTATAATGCGTTTGCGTTATCAGACGCAGACCGGAAGAAACTACATGTAATTCAAAGAAAATTTCAAGAGTATTTTGCTCCTAAAGCAAATTTTACATTTGAGCGATATGCACTCAACATGATGGCACAAATCCAAGGTGAAACCTTTGACGAATTTTTAGCAAAAATAACCAATCAAGGCAAAAAGTGTGACTTTGGAACATTAGAGGACAACTTAATAAGAGACAAAATTGTTGTTGGTATACTCAATGATGCGATTCGTGAAAAATTATTAGGAGAAGAAAACCTAGAGCTGGACAAAATGATAAAAATTTCTAGAGCAAGTGAGGCAGCATCACTATAGTTGAAAGAATTACACAAAGCCGAAGAAATAAATGCACTAACCAATCAATCAGAAACAACAAAAACAAACACAAAAGCTATAAAAAAGACAAACAATACCACAACAACAACACACACGGCCAACAGGTTAAAACAGCCGACACCTGAAACCGTTGCAGAAAGAGGCATGCAAAAAATAACTGTCTATCGTCATCAATGCTCAACCTGCCATAAAAAAGGCACTTCTCAGAGTACATGCTGTAAACAAAGTCGACGAATACAATTTTCATAAATCAGGTACAAGCGAAACAGAGTCGGATGATCTACTTGTTCTAACAGTGGAGACAAATAAAGACACAAAAAATAACTGGTACGAAGAAGTACAAATAAATAATGAAAAATCTATCGCCAACAAAATAACAAAAACACTGAAAAGTCCCTCAACTAAGAAATTAATAGCATTTGGTGGCAATTGTAAAGATGTGTGTGGAGAGGTTAACACTCAATGTTTAGTGCGCAATAAAAAAGCATGCATCAATTTTAAAGTCGTTGACTACCCTGTTGCGCCCATTTTGGGAAGAAAAGCTTGTGAAGTTTTAAATTTAGTTGTTCGAGTTGAAGAGCTACAAGTCGACGACAATATTTTTTTGGGACTCGGTTGTGACTCTGATTATGAATAAGACATTGACTTAGTTGAAAATCCGCGTGTTGAGATTTATGCTGCGCGCAAAGTGCCTCACACCATTCGCGATAAAGTTAAAGCCGAAATAGGGTGTTTTAGAAAAAACAACGGGCGTCACACCTGCAGTATTCCCAATGGTTGTGGTAAATAAAAACAACAAAATAAGAATATGCATCGATCCCTCCGAGGTAAACAAAAACATTATAAGACGATATCATTCACTTAAAACTATTAAAGAGATCGTGGCAAACGTCAAGGGATCCCAATATTTTACACTGCTAAATTGCAAAAAAAACGATCCTGGGTAATTAAAGTGACTCCGAGCACATCGAAAGTCCTAACGATGGCAACGCCTTTGAGCCTTATTTCATACAAGCGATTACCTTTTGGTATAGCGTCAGCGTCGGAAGTGTACCAGAGCTGCATATTAAATCTATTGGATGGAATAAAAAACACCGAGGTCTCCTAGACTACATTCTTATGCACGGTAAAACTGTAAAACAGCTTGAAAAAACAACACAGCAAGTACTCAACAAAATTCAATAAAGTGTCTTAAAACTAAATAAAGAAAAATGCGTGTTTAACACAACAAAGGTGAAATTTCTCGAAGATATATTAACAAAAACAGGCATTTAAGCGGATGCAGACAAGGTGAGTGCGATTGTTTCTGTAAAAGCACCACTAAATAAAGTCAAACTGCAAAGACTCCTTGGAATGGCAACATATCTGAATAAGTTTATTAATACCTTTTCTGACGTAACTAACAGTGTTAGATCTTTACTTAAAAAAGACGTTGCTTGAGAACGGACAAAGAACCACAACTTCTAATAAAAATTTATAATCTAAATGAAGATGTCAAGCAGGTCGATGCTAGCAACTCTTGTATTGGAGCGGTTCTACTTCAAGGTGATCAACCGGTTGCCTATGCATAAAAAGCATTGTCGTCATCCGTCATCTTAAATCGCATCTCCGCAAATACAAAAAGAAGCCATTGCTATACAATTTAGTTGTGGAACGTTTCGCGAGTACATAGCTGCAAAACGTTTATCAGTAGAAACTTATCAGAAACCACTTGAGATCATTTTTAAAAAGCCTACACAATCTACCCCAAATAGATTACAAAAAATATTATTTCAATTAACCCAATACAATCCACAGGTCATATACAGAAAAAGTAAAGACATCGTTCTGACCGATATACTCAGCAGAGACTGTCTAGACGCACCGGCAACAGAAATAAATGACCAAACTGAAATATACTCGATTCAAAATGTATCGAATGACACAATGAAACGTTTTGCTGAGCAAACAGCAGCTGACTCCGAGCTTCAACAATTTATTAAAATTACTCAACAAAGTTGGCCAAATTCCATATATAAGGTTCCAGCAGAACTTCGCAAATATTGGACATTTCGTGAAGAGATTGTATACGAAAACATGGTTTTGTTCAAAAAAAGCCCGGTATGGGCCATGGCCTAGCTTCTTGATACTTATTTGTGTTGCTCATGTTTTCATTTTTATCACATCTGAGCGGGGCCTACGGTTTATCGCCGAGTCCGAACGGCACTCCTTAGAAGCTTTTTCGTATGCAATTATTTACTTTCGGGAGTTTGCCATTGCCCGCCGATTGGTTTTGTTCAAGGACACGAAAATAATCGTACCTGTATTGTTACGACGCGAAATGATGGCAAAAATTCATAACGGACATTTTGGTATTCACAGGTGTTTACATCGAGCAAGAGAGTTGATGTTTTGGGTAGGTATGATAAACGATATAACAGAATTCATTAAGTCTTGCGGTATATGCCATAGCTATCAAGTATCAAAAACCAAGGTACCTTTAATTTAAAAAAAAACATTCCTTCACTTCCTTGGGAAATTGTACTCGTAGCTGTAGACCTGTTTTATTTCAATAATAAAGAATATCTCCTTATTGCAGATAGCTACTCAGGATTTTTCGATTTCGCCTCCTTATCCAATTCGTCATCAACTAAAGTCATTCAACATTTGAAGAAAATCTTTGCAACACATTGAATACCTGTCATCCTGTAGAGCGACAATAGATCGCAGTTTTCTTCTATCGGGTTACGAAAATTCATAAATAGTTGGAGTATTAAACATCAAACTTCAAGTCTAAGGCATCTCTTGCCGAACGTTACGTCCAAATAGCAAAAGGGATTCTGAAAAAATGTGCCAAGGATGACTCAGATTTTTACTTCGCACTTCTAAATCACCGAAATACAGCCAGAAACAGTGAACTCATTTCCCCAAACCAACGCTTGATGAGCCGTTCCAAAAACCAACTCACAGAGATCTCCTCAAACCGAAAGTTGTTCCTAATGTACGCCAAAACTTGCGAAAAGTGAGACAAGACCACAAGAAGTGACAGCAGGTGACAAAGTGCGCATGCAGGTTAATAGCAGAGAATGGGTTTCGGTTAAAATAACCAGAGCAGCCAATTCATCACGCTCATTCTTCCTACGATCTGACGACGGAGGGACCTTTCGAAGGATCTCGACCCACATTCATCCGACAACAGCTACGATTCCAATTCAAAAAGAAGTTGTTACAATTCATCAGCGCTGTCATCGACAGTAACAGTCAACAAAGAAAGCTGTCCAGAACAAAAGCAATCAACATCAGCCTCAAAAGTAGTTACTGCTCGTTAGAGAAGGATCGTAAAACCAGTCGATCGCTATAACACTACTAAATTCTCGCTATAGTCACCAAGTACTACTAGCTGTGATACTTATAACTTTTATTAGCAGTTTCAATGTTTTAATTGTATATAATACTTGAACAAATTTTGTATATAACTACTTATTTTAATCTATCTAAAACTTAAAATCTAAAAATAAAAATACTAAATTAATTTTTTTTTTCTCTCCTCTATTGGAATGAATTGTACAATAATATATTTTTTTTAATTTTTTTTTTTGTGAAATGAATTGCTATAATGAAGACCTTTTTTTAATTTATATATAAATATGAACCAAGTACTCGTATTTAAAAATTACTTGTTACCTGTATACATTCACATATAAACGCATAGTTCCAACATGTATAACCTATAGCATTATAATATAGAGCCAGTCTTTCATTCTCCTTCATGCAAGAAGCATCGTTTCTTTTAATAAGTCATCACAGCTGGGTATTTGAATTTCGCTTTAGCGGCAGCAGACAGCATTGCGTTTGGAAGCATTAAATTCCACTCTGTTTATAGATCCCCAATTGGTTATGCTGTTAATACTTACTTACTTTAGGTGGCGCTACAGTCCGGGGTGAACCTGGGCCTCAGTCAACAAGCCTTTCCAGCCAGCTCTATCCCTGGCTAGCTGTCTCCAGTTTCGCACGCTAAGTTGGCTGAGGTCCTCTTACACTTGAGTGCGCCACCTGAGTCTTGGCCTTCCTCTACTGCGCTGTCCCTCGCGAGCGGATTCGAAGACTTTTCGGACCGGAGCATTGGTGTCCATGCGCTCTACATTACCCAGCCATCTCAGTCTTTGGATCCTCACTCTTCTGGCTAGGTCCATGTCGCTGTACAGTCCATACAGTTCGTCGTTGTATCTCCTCCTCCACTCACCGTCAAAGCAGACGGGACCGAAAATCGCCCGAAGAATTTTTCTCTCAAAGCAACCAAGAACACTCTCATCCATTTTTGATAATGTCCATGCCTCTGCGCCATAGAGCAGGACCGGGATTATTTGCTACTCAATTGCCTTCTTAGCCCAAAGAAACAGCGGTAGGCAAGAGTTATTCTTCGCTTGATCTCAGCGCTGGTGTCGTTGTCTGTATTTATAGCAGAGCCTAGGTAGACAAAGTCCTTAACTACCTCGAAGTTATATCTGTCTAAGGTGACGTTCTGCCTGAGACGTCGGTGTTGGTTGTCCTTTTTGCTTGACAGCATATACTTGGTCTTGCCCTCATTGACCGCTAAACCCATCTCAATACTCAATACTCGCGAAAGCGAAACTGACATCACGCTGCTTTCTCCCGATTATGTCAATATCGTCGGCGTATGTGAGTAGTTGGACGGACTTTTGAAAGATGGTGCCTCTTGTGTTTGCTCGTGAGTTTTGCACTATTCTTTCAAGTACGATGTTGAAAAAATTGCATGGCAGCGCATCGCCTTGTCTAAAACCTTTCTGGACATCAAAGGTCTCAGTGAGATCTTTACCGGTCTTGATGGAGCAGCGTGCATTCTCCATCGTCATCCTGCACAGATGGACGAGTTTGGCAGGGATGCCAAAACTAGGCATTGCTCTATATAGCTCGTCTCTATAGATGCTGTCATACGCGGCCTTAAAATCGATGAATAGGTGGTGGGTTTCGATCTGAAGCTCATGGGTCTTCTCCAAGATCTGCCGATTCACACTACATCTGGTCGATGGTGGACTTTCCTAGCCTGAAGCCACGCTGATATGGACCTATCTGGTTGTTGACGAACGGCTTCACGCGTTCACACAATACGGCAGATAAGATCTTATATGCGATATTAAGGAGACTGATGCCTCTGTATTTGGCGCAGCTCAGAAGGTCTCCTTTCTTGAGAATCGGACAAACAATGCTGAGGTTCCATTCATCGGGCATACTTTCGTCCGACCATATTTTACAGATGAGTTGGTGTATGCTCCTTACCAGGTCACCGCCTGCCGCTTTGAAGAGCTCGGTAGTCAGGCCATCCGCTCCAGCAGCTTTGTTGGACTTAAGCTTCGATATGGCTATCTTCTCTTCATCCAGGTTGGGTAGACGGAATTGTTTGTCACCATCGTCCAAGTTGAAAGGTTGATTCTGCCTGACAGCGGTATTTGGTCCGTCATCGCCGTTATACAGTCTGCAGAAATTGTTCTTCCAAATCCTCAGCATCGACTGCGATTCTACTACGATGTTCCCTTGTTCATCTCTACAGGCTTCGGTTCGGGGTTTATTTCCGTGGCATGTTACTTTTACCTTTTGGTAAAACTTCCGAATCTCATTCCTGGAGTAGCATCTCTCAATATCCCCGATCGCGCGCTTCTCATGCTCTTTCTTCTTCCCCCTGAGAAGCCGGTGCTCGTCTCTCCTCTTCCGCTCATAGAGCTCATGAGCAGCTCTGGTCTTTCTAAGCAGCGCCGCGTTATATGCTTTGCCGTATGTGCTTGCCGGCATTCATCATCGAACCAGGGGTTTCGTTGTGGTGGACGGGTGAAACCCAGCACATCAGAAGCGGCATCTCTGATGGCGTTTTGGCAGTGTTTCCAATGGTCTTCGATGCTTGATGCTGGCTGCATTGGACCTCTTAAGAGATTAGGAGACACTCGATCGGAAAAGGACTTGGCGATCTCTTGCGATTGTAGCCGTCTGACGTCGAATTTTCTCACAGCATGAGTTTGTCTTGGCGTAGTTTGGGATATCCTCAACCGTACCTTGGCTACAACAAGGTAATGGTCCGAGTCGATGTTGGCTCCTCGGAACGTACGGACATCCATAATGCTGGAGGAGTGTCTTGCGTCGATCGCAATGTGATCAATCTGGTTGACTGTTGATTGATCAGGAGTTCTCCAAGTCCCCTTGTGTATGTCGAGATGTGGGAACCGCGTGCTAGCCACGACAATGTTTCGCCCCGCCGCAAAGTCGATTAGCCTGAAACCGTTATCGGGGGTGGTGTTGTGCAGGCTATATTTTCCGATTGTTCCACTCTCTTCCTAGCTTTGCATTTAAATCACCGAGGACAATTTTAATGTCATAGCTAGGGCATTGCTCGTAGGTCTTCCGAAGGAGCTCGTAGAAGGCATCCTAGGTGTCGTCATCTTTCTCCTCTGTGCTGGCATGCGCGCATATAAGGCTAATGTTGGCGAATTTAGCCTTGATGCGGATTGCTACGAGGCGCTCGCTTACATGCCGGAAGCTGAGGACTTCTTGTCTTAGTCTGCCTCCGACAACAAATCCGCATCCAAATAAGCGCAGCTTTTGCCGTCGATAGCAATTGCCGTAATAGATGTCGCAGTTTTTCATCTTCTTTTTGTCCGGCCCATCCCATCGCATTCCTTGAATGGCGGTTATGTCTGCTATGCAGCAGTCTAGGGCCTCCGCTAGTTGCTCGGCTGTACGTGGTCTATTAAGGGATCTAACATTCCACGTGCATATCCGAAGCTCATTGTCCTTAAATCGTTTGCGTGGATTGTCAACAGTAGATCCGTCCATATCCGAGGCTTGTTGATGCTTCGTAATTTCCTTTTTTTTAAATGGCCGGTCAGTTACCCCGGAGGTACAACCTGGAGGACCAGTTCCATTTTTAATGCCCCTAGGACGAGGGGTCAGTTACACCGAAGCCAGTAGCCCGTTCCGGGATGTGAGCGCTGCCGTTGGCAAATATATGGTTCGTCCGCCACCATCTCTTTTCCAAGACACTGACTAAGTCCTGGAAATCCTTACCGGCCTGAGTTCCAAATATGTCGGAGTAGCCCTGATAAGGTCTTTTTTAGTTGTTCCGACACTAACCCTGATTTATGGCGCAGGAAACTCGCCATTTGCCCCCTTCACTTCCCAATTTCTAATGAGATTCCCAGATGGCGCCACGGGGAGGCGTGAAGTAGGGCTTATTAGCAGAGCTGCAAGATGTTCGGCTGCAGAGGCTCATTCTCGTCATTTAAGGAACCAGCACCTGTCGGAAGATGCTACTTCTACGAGGGCTTATACTTATCGTTGCCATCCTGTTATGCTGTTAATATCGGAATTTAATGAGCTTAACTTACGCTGCCGTTCCCGTTCTACAGCCGAAGAGCAGAGGCGTGAGTCCGGGAACAAATACGAAAAGCAGAGAATACTGTCGTCTGCAAAGGAATAAATTGGAGTCGGAGTAGCAGACAAGAGATCATTGATGAAGATTAAATAGAATGTCGGAGGCAGAACGGAGCCCTTGGGCACACCAGGATTTATTTTTTGTATAACAGACTGGAAACCATCAAAGACAACTTGAATTGAACGGAAGAAAGGTAATTTCTAATCCATTGAAGAAGATCGATGACTGATCTCAAATGCACGAATTTTCGACAAAAGAGCCTGGTACCAAACTCTGTCAAATTCCTTAGAAATATCAAGTGCAACTATCTTGATGTAGACTTTGGTTCCACTTTTCGGTGAGACATGCCATCAAATCACCAGTGGACCTGTTGCTACGAAATCCATACTGCCGGTCATTAAGGAGTTTCCATGTTTCGAGATATTTCATGAGCTGAGCGTTTCCATGACCGTGGAAAGAAGGGATGTAAGTGGAATGGGTCTATAAGAGTCTAGAGATGAAGATTCGCCCTATTTAGGGACTGAACAAATGCCGTCTCCTATCTGCTCGGAAAATGTCCTCGTGAGTAGGATTGATGGAAAAGCTTACGCAGTGGTTTTTCCAGCGTGGAAGAACACATCTTCAGAAGAAGGGCAGATATACCATATAGACTAGCGGATTTGAGGATTGTAAGATCTTTAAGAACTCCTGCTACTACACGAGTGCGAAAGTGAAATCGTCCCATTGAAGATTCGACGCACTGAAGTGTAGGCGGAGACAAAGCACAATCCGAAAGCATTGAGCTGGCTGCAAAGTGTGCAGTTAGTGCCCTAGTTTCTGGTCGTAAAGAAATTTCACACTATTAAGAAATTCGTTGCAGTCATTCCTAGTTCCTTTAAATTTTTTCCATTTCTCTCAACCTGACAGCCTCTTTACAGCTCGAGTCGTACCACGCCTTTTCCTTTGGTCTGATGCGCTTTATCCTCTGAGGCATAAAGTATCTCATTCCAAAGAGAATAGTGTCTGTGATAATATCAGCAGCGGCATCCACGCTTTATCGAGGAAAAATAAAAACCTGTTTAAATTCCCAAAGAAGGTGTTAAGTCCACTCAAATTGGCTTTCTCGTACTGCCATACTGTTCTTTTAGGAATTTTTTCTCTAACTGTGTGGTCAATGTACGAGAATTTAGCTGATATAACACAATGGTCCGACGAGCCTAGAGGTGAGAGTACATCAACACTGTACTTTTCAGGGTGAGAGGTTAGAAGCAAATCCAGGGTGTTGGCGGTGTGACTAACAACGTCTGGGATTCGCGTGGGCTAATTTACAAGCTCAAGATCTCAGCACAGAGTCCCTTGGGTGTTGTCTTTTCAGAATGTCGAAGCCACCCAGAATTGTGTATATTGAAATCGCCCATAATAATAATTTCAGTATGAGGAAACAGGGATACAATTCTTTGTATGGAGTCAGACAGCGCATCAAACTCGTTAAAGATCGAATTGCTGTCTAGTTTGGGCAGTAGTAGATAATTTGCCTACGAAGATGGAATTTTAACCATATGAAATTGAATTCCAGGTCGGAACAGGGACTACATTGTGGTGGAGTTTGGTAAGCTACGCACGTAGATGCCGAGACCGCGGTGAGAAAAGAATAATGTCACTAGTTGGTAGCCAGGCAGTTTCAGGTCAGAGTGATCTGAAAAGTGTGCGCGGGGGTTTACCTGTGTTTCACTTAGTGCCAAAACAGCTGGTCTGTATTTAAAGACGTGGACGTACGCAGAAAAGTGATTACTTTTAAGCCCTCTTAAATTGGCTACATCCACTCTAAATTCCCGAGTCATAACAACAAACAAACACAAAACACCGACGATACTAAGCAAGGCCGTGAAGTGAAAATTGTTTATTATTGGTTTACCGAATCGAATTGCTGTAGATGCTAGCCCTTACAGCAATACGAAACAGTACACCAACAAAATTCTCACACACAACCCGCTCTCCATCAGTTGTTACATACACTTAAGCATTGCTTTTGCCGTATAACAAAGTACAGCAACAGCAGTGGCCAAGTGCTAGCAACAGCACTTTGACCAGGGGGAGGAGATGGTGGATGCCCGCGCTATGATTTTTGTTTTTCGCTGAACTGCACTTGCACTTCCCGTGTCTTTTTTTTTGTTTTTTTTTTGTGCTTCCAGATTGTGCTTTGTCTCCGCCTACACTTGAGTGCGTCGAATCTTCTATGGGACGATTTCACTTTCGCACTCGTGTAGTAGCAGGAGTTGTTAAAGATCTTACAATCCACAAATCCGCTGGTCCATATGGTATATCTGCCCTTCTTCTGAAGATGTGTTCTTCCACGCTGGAAAAACCACTGCGTAAGCTTTCCATCAATCCTACTCTTGAGGACTCTTTCCGAGCAGATGGGAGACAGCATTTGTTCAGTCCCTAAAAAAGGCGAATCTTCGTCTCTAGACTCTTATAGACCCATTCCACTTACATCCCTTCTTTCCAAGGTCATGGAAACGCTCAGCTCATGAAATATCTCGAAACATGGAAACTCCTTAATGACCGTCAGTATGGTTTTCGTAGCAACATGTCCACTGGTGATTTGATGGCATGTCTCACCGAAAAGTGGAACCAAAGTCTACATCAGGATAGTTGCACTTGATATTTCTAAGGCATTTGTCAGAGTTTGGTACCAGGCTCTTTTGTCGAAAATTCATGCATTTGGGATCAGTCATCGATCTTCTTCAATGGATTAGAAATTACTTTTCGGAACGTTCAATTCAAGTTGCCTTGGATGGTTTCCAGTCTGTTATTCAAAAAATAAATGCTGTTGTGCCCCAGGGCTCCGTTCTGCCTCCGACACTCTTTTTAATCTTCATCAATGATCTCTTGTCTGCTACTCCGAATCCAATTTATTCCTTTGCAGACGACAGTATTCTCTGCTTTTCGTAGTCGTTCCCGGACTCACAACCCTGCTCTTCGGCTGTAGAAGGGGAACGGCAGCGTAAGTTAAGCTCACTAAATTTCGATATTAACAGCATAACCAATTGGGGATCTATAAACAAAGTGGAATTTAATGCTTCCAAACGCAATGCTGTCTGCTGCCGTCAAAACGAAATTCAAATACCCAGCTGTGATGACTTATTAAAAGACACGATGCTTCTTGCATGAAGGAGAATGAAAGACTGGCTCTATATTATAATGCTATAGGTTATACATGTTGGAATTATGCGTTTATATGTGAATGTATACAGGTAACAAGTAATTTTTAAATACTTGGTTCATTTTTATATATAAATTAAAATAAAGTCTTCATTATAGCAATTCATTTCACAAAAAAAAAAAAATTACAAAAAATATATTATTGTACAATTCATTCCAATAGAGGAAAAAAAAAAAATTAATATAGTATTTTTGTTTTTAGATTTTAAGTTTTAGATAGATTACAATAAATAGTTATATACAAAATTTGTTCAAGTATTATATACAATTAAGACGTTGAAACTGCTAATAAAAGTTATAAGTATCACAGCTAGTAGTACTTGATGACTATAGCGAGAATTTAGTAGGGTTATAGCGATCGACTGGTTTTACGACCCTTCCATAACGAGTAGTAACTACTTTTGAGGCTGATGTTGATTGCTTTTGTTCAGGACAGCTTTCTTTGTTGACTGTTACTGTAGATGACAGCGATGATGAAATTGTAACAACTTTTTTTTGAATTGGAATCGTAGCTGTTGTCGGATGAATGTGGGTCGGGATTCTTCGAAAGGTCCCTCCGTCGTCAGATCGTACGAGGAATGAGCGTGATGAATTGGCTGCTCTGGTTATTTTAACCGAAACCCATTCTCTGCTATAAACCTGCATGCGCACTTTGTCACCTGCTGTCACTTTTTGTGGTCTTGTCTCACTTTTTGCAAGTTTTGACGTACATTAGGAACAAATTTCGGTTTGAGGAGATCTCTGTGAGTTGGCTTGTGGAACGGCTCATCAAGCGTTGGTTTGGGGAAATGAGTTCACTGTTTCTGGCTGTATTTCGGTGATTTAGAAGTGCGAAGTAAAAATCTGAGTCATCCTTGGCACATTTTTTCAGAATCCCTTTTGCTATTTGGACATAACGTTCGGCAAGAGATACCTTAGACTTGAAGTTTGATGTTTAATACTCCAACTATTTATGAATTTTCGTAACCCGATAGAAGAAAACTGCGATCTATTGTCGCTCTACAGGATGACAGGTATTCAATGTGTTGCAAAGATTTTCTTCAAATGTTGAATGACTTTAGTTGATGACGAATTGGATAAGGAGGCGAAATCGAAAAATCCTGAGTAGCTATCTACAATAAGGAGATATTCTTTATTATTGAAATAAAACAGGTCTACAGCTACGAGTACAATTTCCCAAGGAAGTGAAGGAATGTTTTTTTTTAAATTAAAGGTACCTTGGTTTTTGATACTTGATAGCTATGGCATATACCGCAAGACTTAATGAATTCTGTTATATCGTTTATCATACCTACCCAAAACATCAACTCTCTTGCTCGATGTAAACACCTGTGAATACCAAAATGTCCGTTATGAATTTTTGCCATCATTTCGCGTCGTAACAATACAGGTACGATTATTTTCGTGTCCTTGAACAAAACCAATCGGCGGGCAATGGCAAACTCCCGAAAGTAAATAATTGCATACGAAAAAGCTTCTAAGGAGTGCCGTTCGGACTCGGCGATAAACCGTAGGCCCCGCTCAGATGTGATAAAAATGAAAACATGAGCAACACAAATTAGTATCAAGAAGCTAGGCCATGGCCCATACCGGGCTTTTTTTGAACAAAACCATGTTTTCGTATACAATCTCTTCACGAAATGTCCAATATTTGCGAAGTTCTGCTGGAACCTTATATATGGAATTTGGCCAACTTTGTTGAGTAATTTTAATAAATTGTTGAAGCTCGGAGTCAGCTGCTGTTTGCTCAGCAAAACGTTTCATTGTGTCATTCGATACATTTTGAATCGAGTATATTTCAGTTTGGTCATTTATTTCTGTTGCCGGTGCGTCTAGACAGTCTCTGCTGAGTATGTCGGTCAGAACGATGTCTTTACTTTTTCTGTATATGACCTGTGGATTGTATTGGGTTAATTGAAATAATATTTTTTGTAATCTATTTGGGGTAGATTGTATAGGCTTTTTAAAAATGATCTCAAGTGGTTTCTGATAAGTTTCTACTGATAAACGTTTTGCAGCTATGTACTCGCGAAACGTTTCACAACTAAATTGTATAGCAATGGCTTCTTTTTGTATTTGCGGAGATGCGATTTAAGATGACGGATGACGACAATGCTTTTTATGCATAGGCAACCGGTTGATCACCTTGAAGTAGAACCGCTCCAATACAAGAGTTGCTAGCATCGACCTGCTTGACATCTTCATTTAGATTATAAATTTTTATTAGAAGTTGTGGTTCTTTGTCCGTTCTCAAGCAACGTCTTTTTTAAGTAAAGATCTAACACTGTTAGTTACGTCAGAAAAGGTATTAATAAACTTATTCAGATATGTTGCCATTCCAAGGAGTCTTTGCAGTTTGACTTTATTTAGTGGTGCTTTTACAGAAACAATCGCACTCACCTTGTCTGCATCCGCTTAAATGCCTGTTTTTGTTAATATATCTTCGAGAAATTTCACCTTTGTTGTGTTAAACACGCATTTTTCTTTATTTAGTTTTAAGACACTTTATTGAATTTTGTTGAGTACTTGCTGTGTTGTTTTTTCAAGCTGTTTTACAGTTTTACCGTGCATAAGAATGTAGTCTAGGAGACCTCGGTGTTTTTTATTCCATCCAATAGATTTAATATGCAGCTCTGGTACACTTCCGACGCTGACGCTATACCAAAAGGTAATCGCTTGTATGAAATAAGGCTCAAAGGCGTTGCCATCGTTAGGACTTTCGATGTGCTCGGAGTCACTTTAATTACCCAGGATCGTTTTTTTTGCAATTTAGCAGTGTAAAATATTGGGATCCCTTGACGTTTGCCACGATCTCTTTAATAGTTTTAAGTGAATGATATCGTCTTATAATGTTTTTGTTTACCTCGGAGGGATCGATGCATATTCTTATTTTGTTGTTTTTATTTACCACAACCATTGGGAATACTGCAGGTGTGACGCCCGTTGTTTTTTCTAAAACACCCTATTTCGGCTTTAACTTTATCGCGAATGGTGTGAGGCACTTTGCGCGCAGCATAAATCTCAACACGCGGATTTTCAACTAAGTCAATGTCTTATTCATAATCAGAGTCACAACCGAGCCCCAAAAAAATATTGTCGTCGACTTGTAGCTCTTCAACTCGAACAACTAAATTTAAAACTTCAGAAGCTTTTCTTCCCAAAATGGGCGCAACAGGGTAGTCAACGACTTTAAAATTGATGCATGCTTTTTTATTGCGCACTAAACATTGAGTGTTAACCTCTCCACACACATCTTTACAATTGCCACCAAATGCTATTAATTTCTTAGTTGAGGGACTTTTCAGTGTTTTTGTTATTTTGTTGGCGATAGATCTCTCATTATTTATTTGTACTTCTTCGTACCAGTTATTTTTTGTGTCTTTATTTGTCTCCACTGATAGAACAAGTAGATCATCCGACTCTGTTTCGCTTGTACCTGATTTATGAAAATTGTATTCGTCGACTTCGTTTACAGCATGTACTCTGAGAAGTGCCTTTTTTATGGCAGGTTGAGCATTGATGACGCTAGACAGTTATTTTTTGCATGCCTCTTTCTGCAACGGTTGCAGGTGTCGGCTGTTTTAACCTGTTGGCCGTGTGTGTTGTTGTTGTGGTATTGTTTGTCTTTTTTATAGCTTTTGTGTTTGTTTTTGTTGTTTCTGATTGATTGGTTAGTGCATTTATTTCTTCGGCTTTGTGTAATTCTTTCAACTATAGTGTTGCTGCCTCACTTGCTCTAGAAATTTTTATCATTTTGTCCAGCTCTAGGTTTTCTTCTCCTAATAATTTTTCACGAATCGCATCATTGAGTATACCAACAACAATTTTGTCTCTTATTAAGTTGTCCTCTAATGTTCCAAAGTCACACTTTTTGCCTTGATTGGTTATTTTTGCTAAAAATTCGTCAAAGGTTTCACCTTGGATTTGTGCCATCATGTTGAGTGCATATCGCTCAAATGTAAAATTTGCTTTAGGAGCAAAATACTCTTGAAATTTTCTTTGAATTACATGTAGTTTCTTCCGGTCTGCGTCTGATAACGCAAACGCATTATAAATGTTGGCAGCGTCAGGTCCACTTGGACTTCTGGAGGTCTGCTATCCATACCCGCAGCGACAGAAAACCACGTATATTGCTGCATCCAATGTTTCCAGTTTAAAGCCATGTTGTTGTTTCCTATAACTAAATCTTTTGGTGGTTTTATAAATGTTTTTTTTTTTTTTTTAATTCAGGAAATTTTGAAACTTAGACTTTTTTTTTATAAATGCATATATGTATACTGAGCCCGTTATTTGGACACTATCCTACTTCTGACACTATGTGATGACTTATTTATTAAAAGACACAATGCTTCTTGGATGAAGCAGAATGAGAGACTGGCTCTTTATTATAATGTTATATACTTTCGGATGTACCCTGATCGTGATTCCTTTCTAAGCCAAACAACTCGCTTATGGAATGCCCTGCCGAGCTCTTTATTCCCTAGTTATTGTAACCTCCAAACATTCAAGACCAACGTACGTCGACACCTCTCTTTCTATTCTCCCTAATTTTCCATCGCCCGCGCTGTGTGCAATCATTTTAAGGGCGCTTGAGCGCGAGCCAATTATAAAGAGAAAAAAAAAATCATTTGCCTTTGATTGTAGCAATATTCCCTTCCTTCAAAACATCCAATTCGCTGATTCAGGTTTCTATACCCCAACACCCATTGATATGTTGTTGGAAGCTGATAAAGCCTGGAGTATCCTTCAATGTGGCCATCGTATTGATGAGAAAGGGAGTATAAAGCTCATGAGACCATATTTGGATGGATTGTTACTGGTTGTATACCAGACAAATCAATTGTTTCGTTGCACTCATTGTTGACCTTGATGTAGTTTTGAAGTCGTTTTGGGAGATTGAAGAAGTTTCTCACAAATATATAAGTGATGAGGATCCAGCTGATGGTCATTTCTCCGAAACTCTTACTCGTACACCAGACAATCGACAAGCTAAGATAGAATTCGGCAATACTATTTCTGGTGCCTTATCTCGATTATTCGCTTTGGATCGTTTTTCTTGTAACCCAGATCTTAAATTGAAATACAGAAAGTTCATGAAAACCTATCATGACTGAGGACACCTGGAGCGTATTCCGAAAGATGAAGTAGAGCCTACGTGGACGGTGTTTTCTATTTGCCACACCATGCTGTCATCACTAGAAAGATTCGGGTTAAAAATCTTATTAATGTTTGCGTACGATTCTGTATGCATAAATATGTTTTTTGCGCCAACATCTTAAGAATGTTTCGGCAAATTTGGGTTCATTCGAAACATAGAGATTACCAGCGAATCGTTTGGAGAGAATCTCTTGATGAACCAATTGCACACTTCGTTTGTGTACCGTTACGTACGGTACATCTCCTGCTCCATATTTGTCAATGAGAGTGCTCCGTCAGTTAGCGGTCGATTTTATATAACAATTTCCCGCGATTTTACAAAATACGAGTATATATGTAGATGATACGAGTATGATGACTGTGCTGGTCGATTTTGAGTGAGACGGACTACAAGGAGACTTTTGCAATAGACTTGGACAATTCATCCCAGTGGACCAAAGTTCTAGCCTCGTTGAAATCCACAACGTGACATTTTCACCTATAAAGTAACATCCGCTAATGAACTATTGCCTACTCTCGGAAGTGGCTAACATTTTTGATCCTCTGGGCTTCTTGGCTCCCTCCACTATTTTATTCAAAATACTGTTTCAGGAGCTGTGGGTTGCTAAGATAGGTTGGGATGACCATTTACCAGTTAAAGTAGCCGACAAATGGAAAACTTATTGGGAAGAATTATCCTGTTTTAAAAACTTTTGAATTAGGAGAAGGTGTACTTGAAATTCTAATTGCTTTAAGCTGATTCTCCGATGCATCAGAGCATGTCTATTCTCGTAGTGTTTCGGATGGAGCGATTGAGGTTCAAAACTCACGTAGCTTCCCTCAAACAAATTTCTATTCATCGTCTTGAACTCTCTGGAGCTGTGCTTTTATGTCGTTAAATGGGGCTTATTCGATCGTCATTGGCTACAAATCCCATTCGAGTTTCGGGATATTCTGATTCGCAAATTGTGCTGTGTTGGCTGTCTTCTTCACCTTGCCGCTGGAATACCTTTGTAGCGAATCGTTGCCCCGGTCTGTTTGGAACTACGTTCGTTCAGCAGAAAATCCAGCTGACTGGGCCTCTAGAGGAATCGAGCCCAAAAGACTTTTGGAGCTGGAACTTTGGTGGAAGGGCACTGTTTGGTTGTACCAGGATTTCAATCAGCGACCGATAACTCCAGAACTACTATTGGAAGACCTACTTGAGTAAAGGAGGTTCCACTTTCTGGAACCTTTGTCCAATAATGTATCATCGTGACGGATATTGCTACGGATTGTTTGTTTTGTTTTCTGTTTTGTCCATTATTGTATAACGTCATCTACATCATTCTCAAAATCGTATTTCTTTCTCAGAGTTTCGCCGTGCTAAGGAGTTCTACTTGATGTGGTCCTAAATAGAATGCCCCAAGGAGTCTCATCTTAAGGGGTTCAAAATTATGTTCGCTGTCCCCTTTTATTGCTGCGAGTATGTGGTAGAATCGCCAACGCTAAGGATGTTCCTTTCGAAGTTAAACATCCCATCATCTTACCAAAACATCATCGATTTCCTCAGCTTATTTTGTTGTATGCGCACAGGTTGCATCTTCATATCGGCATTTCTGGACTTTCGCAGTAATTCGTCAGGAATACTAGATAATCGGAAGTAGGAATATGATCCGAAAAATTGTTCATGACTGCATCACCTGTTTTCGTTTGCGTCAGTCAACGTCGTCGTAGATGATGAGAAATCAGCCGTCTTCTCGGGTGCATTCATCTTTTGCTTTTGTACATACCGGTTGTGATCATGCAGGCCCTAAAACACTGCGTTTGTCGAAGGGTAGGAACCTCAAGTTGTTAAAGGGATTTATTGCAGTGTATGTTTGCATGGCAACTAAAACAATTCACTACGAGGTAGTATCGTACCTAACTACAGACGCTTCTCTGGCCGCTCTTAAAAAGGTTTATTGCGAGACGTAGAAAGTGCAGCTTGATGTATTCAGATAATGGTATCAACTTTCAAGGAGCAGCTCGTATTCTTTTTGAGATGTTGCGATTGGTTCGATCAAGGGAACATCAAGAAAGGGTGGCTGAGACCCTGGCTACCGAAGGAATCAAATGGGATTTTATTCCTCCTCATAGTCCTTATTTTGGAGGAGAAAATAAAATTCTTACCTTTGGGGAAATGTGTACCTTATTAGCCCAAATCGAAGCCCTTTTGAATTCTAGGCCCTTTCAGATGCTGACCTTAACTGACCTTAACCATATACTGTTGTATCGGAACCCAGCTATCTAGACGTCCCCTCTTATCATTTGGGCCAAAGGGAAGCTGTATGATGAGAGGATTCTGGCGACCATGGCAAACAGACTATTTGACGTCTCTGCAACAACGACCAAAAAGGAGGCAAACTATGCGACATTTTCGAGTTGGAGATCTGGTCGTCATCTAGGAACCTAACTTTTCATCATTCTAATGGTCGTTAGGAAGAATAGAAGAGGTACATCAAGGCCAGGACGGCCACGTTAGAGTCGTCACACTGCGTTCTACGAATAGAAGATTCAAGCATCCTATCACCAACCTAGCAATTATGCCGATTTCCTGAATATCTTCAGCGGGGCCGGCATGTTTAAAAACCTATTTTGTTCCATTTCTCTAAATTGAACATGTTGAGTACTTAATTTCTTATTGTCCTTTTTCTTTTTGAAACTAATTATATATGATAATTACATAATAATTTTGCTTTGTTAAATATTTCAATTGTCGATGTTTAAAACTAGAATTGCGATTGCACTGAGTTGGTCTGAGTTTTTCTGTATTACTCGTACTTTGCTTTAAACTAATATGATTTTAATTAATTTTAATTTATTTTTTTTTTGGTTTGTCGCCTATACAAATGCCGTTTGTTGACAAGAACTTGAACTTGAAATGTGCATCAACTATGCTTATTCCAGCAAAAGCAGTTAGAGCATTATGGCATGTCCTCACTAAAACTAAATCCGGGATTTAGCAAAAAAGATTTAGATTTGCGTGAGGTGTCCCCACCGGAATTTAGGATCTAGATTGACGTTTGCTGTTAAAAAGATTGTCACAGCTGTTTATATTTCTTGTAGATTTCGAGAAATGGATTTCTACGTAAAACTATTGTTCGTGAATAATATAAAATCACAAAATATAGTCAAATTGTTAACAGATCCATTGGACAGGAGGATCATCTACCACCGGAAAAAAAACTGCTCTAATGGAAAAAAAAAGACGGTTGGCAAAATTCTAAAAGAATTCTGCGAAGAAGTGTGGAATGTGCTAGTACCAATATATTTAAATGCGTATCCGCTTACTCAAGAGCTAGTAGCAGAAAATGTGAGAGGTTTCGAGCAACTTGGTTTTCCTCAATGTTTCGGAGCTATCGGTAGGTACCGATTATTCACTAGACAGCATTCTGAGTAATATTTATATTTCTAAGTGGCTGCCATATCAAAATATATAAGAAATGCTATCACCAGATATTTAGGTAAGAAAAACTCATTGCTTTCAACCAAATTCACTTTTTTAATAAACTCAATAAGACCGAGTGAAATTTGTCGCAAGAATTTACGAAGTCGCGAAGAATAGAATTGAGCTCTTCTTCTAACTTCAGAACTTTCTCGTCGTTTTTTTTGCAGCTCTAGATGTGGATGGAAGATCATCTTCTGGTGCAGATGTAGTCAGTGTTGATGATGATTCTGAGGTTTCCCAATACCCCTGAGATGGAGTAGTTGGCATTATATCTGAAATAGATATTGAATAAAAAAATAATACATGGAACTTTTACTGTATGTACTTACTTTCTAGAATGCTGTCTTCCACTAAGATCTCCAGATTATTAATCCTAAGTCCTCCCAATATGGAATGTACCTTTTGGTACTAACGCCATTCTGAGGGAGAACCACCTGATGAACCAACAGCTTTATTTTCTTTCCTAAAAAAAAATTTTGTTTGTAAATAAGAAGAGCCTCGTACAAAGATGAAAGCTTCTAAATATACATGTATTTATTGGATAGGTTGTGCAACTTTACTTCAATTTCGGTTGGTGAGTAAAATCCACCAACCGCTTGTAATGCCTCGGACATCTCCTTGTATATGTAGGAATTTTTCCTAGCACCCCAAAGCTCAGAAATTTTGTCCGCCCACAGTTGTTTGCTTTGATTCTTCCATTGTCTGCAAGCAAGGCAAATGAGTTTTACGAGTATTATGTTCGAATTATACAAAAATTTAAACGTACTTACCGAAAAAATAATCCCAATCGCTCGTTCAAACTTTCTAACAGACTTAAATTTTTTTTGTCAGCAGACGAAAATGACATGTGCTGACATAAAAAAGGACTGTTTGATTTGTATCGCTCGAGGATTTAAGTGAGATTTATTATAAATCTCGAATTTAGACGGAATTTGTAGACCGCAAATCATATGGTAATTCTCGAGGTTTAGTGAAGATTTAGATGGATTTAGCTAAATTTTGTTAAATCTTGGATCTAGTTTTGGTGGGGACATGCTATTACCGTTCGAATTCTGATCTTTCTCATAGCTTGTAATTGCATAGGCAAATTATTTTGCGTTCATCTGGCACTTACGTTCTAGCAGCACTCAGTCCAAATCTTGTTTTTTTTGTTATAAGGTTTTTTTTGTATAAAGTTGTTTTGTTGCAATAAATATATATATTATAACGTTTTGGATATTTGTGCTTTATTGCTAAACAGTCGTGTTGTTGATAGTTTTCTTTGGAAGGTGCAGTGACACAAAGACACATAAGAAGAGTGCGGTTCAAAGAGAATATAGCACCCATTCTGGGGAGTGTTGGGGTAAATTCAATTTTATTGATTCGATGTCCTTCACAAAAGCTTTGATCTTTGACCTTTCACTTTATGGACAATTTAACGCAAAGGTTTTGGTTTAAGGGCTTACAAGATTTTGCTTGTGGAAGAATTGAATCGGCGAGACTATCATTTTTGTCGAAATTTTGGCGACTGAGCCCAAAATCATCTGATATTGGATTGGTTGTTTTATCGGAAAATTATATTTAGCGATGAGGCTCATTTCATCCGGATGAAATGACCTTATTAACGAAAACATTCGATAAAACCCAAAATATGCGAAATGGACCTGTTTCAAAATATTGTAATCCATTTTAACATTCTACGTACAAACTTATACATACCACCTTGATCAAAAAGTAATAATATGAGTTTATTCATCTAAATCTATATTGTCCCCACAATAGTCCCCACACTTATGCCAGCGCTTGATCCAATCCTCGAAACATTTCTTATATTCGGTTTTCGGTGCTTCCTGCAATTTTTCCACTACTTCCTCTCGGCTGCTGAAACGCGTTCTTCGTAGTGAAAGAACTCGATTGAACAGAAAGAAGTCACAGGCAGCCAAATCAGGTGAATTCGGTGGCTGTTGGATGGTATTTGTTGCATTTTTTGTCAAAAAATTACGAATAATGATGACACTGTGCGACGGCGCGTTATCACGATGCAAAATTTACGAGTTTTCTGGCCACAATTCTGGTCTCTTTCAGTGAATTGCTGAACACAGACGTCTCATAACGCGCAAATAATACTCTTTGCTTACTATCTGGACTTCTGGCAAAAAATTATAATGCACTACTCCATTGTAGTCCATGAAAACCGTGAGCATTGACTGAAAACGAAGTGGTTTTTATGGTCTTGGCTCACTTGTCTGATGTCTGGATGGCGTGTCGTACTCATAAGCCCACGTCTCGTCTCCAGTAATGATCCCTTTGATGATTGTGGGATCGGATTCAGCCTCGCAAGTCATCTCTGTTGCGACGTCAACACGGTCTCTTTTTCGCATGAAATTGAGGTCTTTCGGCACCAACTTTTCTGCTACACGACGGAAACCCAAATCATTAACCAAAATGTCTTGGACGGATCCATAGGCAAAGTTCAAGTCCTCCGCTATCTCTCTGATAGTTAATTTGTGGTTAGTGACCAATATTTATTTTACTTCATCAATGTTTTCGTCGGTTTTCGATGTCGGTGGTTTGCCACTATGTTCATCATCTTCGATTGACTCACGACCACTTTTGAACAGCTCGTGTCATTGGTAAACGACCGTTTTCTTTAGAGAATCGTTGCCGAAACACTTTTCCAACATTTCCAATGTTCGCCCACCATTAAATCCGTTTTTTACGAAAAATTTAATACAAGTTCGTTGTTGTTAATTGTAAAAAAATCGCCAAACACACAGAGATAGATGTACTCTTGGCTTTGTAACTTTTGCAAATGGCAAGCTTTAATGCTAAGATTCATAGGGAATATCAGCAACAGATGTACCAACTTAAAAAAAAACACGGAACTCAAATCGGAACAATGGGAACACCACACAGTGGTTATTCCCGGTTCATTTTGATCAAGGTAGTATGCTTCCGCTCCATACAGCAGGACTGGGACGATGAGTTTATTGTAAAGTGTCTCCTTAGGTGTTCGGGAGAAGGCTTTATTACTCAATTGCTTTCCAAGCCAAAAGAAACAGCGATTGGCAAGAGTAATCCTTCGTTTGATCTCCAATGAGATGTTATTATCAGAGTTAATAGCAGGGCCGAGGTAGGTAAAGTCCCTTACCACCTCAAAGGTATATCTGTTTTTTGTGACGTTCTGTCCAATTCGTCGGTGTTGTGTGTTCTATTTTTGTTGACAGCAAATACTTGGTTTTGCCTTCGTTTATCACCAGACGCATTTTGGCCGCTTTCGTTTCTATACCCGCAAAAGAACCCGTGACAGCTCGCTGTGTTCTTCCAATTATGTTTACATCGTCTGCATATTCGAGTAGTTGAACGGATTTCTGGAAGATCGTACGAGTACCTCTTGTGTCAGCTTGGGATATGAACCAATCAGGTTGTTGAAGAAGGGTTTTAGGCGATCCCACAAAATGGCAGATAGGATTATAGGATCTGACCAAATTTTTGAGGTGACTTTTTGAATACTCTCCACAAAGTTATCTCTAGCTGCTTTAAAAAGCTTGTCGGGCAGACCTTCCGGGCCAGCAGCCTTGTTGGACTTAAGTTTGGATATTGCCATCCTCACTTCGTTTTGGTCAGGCGGGTGGAAATGTTGGCTAGCATCGTTCGGTATGAATGGATCATTCTCCCTGATAGAGAGGTGTTGGTCCTCCTCGCCGTTATAGAGTCTGCAGAAGTAATGTTCTCAGCACCGACTGTGATTCTACTACAAGATTTTTGGTGAACCAAAAAGTAAAAAAAAAGTTCAACCATTTGCTTTTGTATATATCCAATTTTGGCGGCATATGCGATGTAAATAGCTTGTGCTTTTATTATGCTTGTATAATATATAATATTATATGTAGGTGTAAAAATTAATTCTGAACATGTAAATGGTTTACTTGCATGTTCTTGGTATGTATGTGTGTATTACGATTCTAAATATTATGATATTACGCAAGTTAAGTTAAGTAATATATACTATAATATTTTATTAAACAATGTTTTGGATAAGTAAATGTTGTTTATACATAATCTCTCCACCCTCAGAATAAGGCATAAGCTGAACTAGGGATGAAAATGTGCATGCGTCTATGCCGAATTGTAGATGATAGTTTTGCTTTAAGGTGAAATAAGGTCCTTTCTGCGTTTTCAAAAATAATGTCGACATACGAGTATGTATGAAGTTGTGGCCAGATTCTGTGTAGATAATTTTCGATGATGCGACTGCTTTTGCTCTTGTTGATGTTTGAGAAATCATTGGCGAGTTCGATTTTTTACTAGTGTACTCGGGTTTTTGCAGTACTTCCAGGAAGTTATTGTACACATGTGCCGATGTATGTACGAGTACGTATGTTTACGTTTCATCAATTGTTATTAATTTAGCTCGTAAAGAAATTGGAGTGTTAGGTAGTAAGGTGAAAGAGGTTTACTGTCTTGTCTGAAAAGCAATAATAATACCCCAGTGTTGCTACCTTTAATGGCTATGTTTTTTTTTTAACCTCAAGTGCTGCATAAAAAAATTGATGCTTGCTTAGTTTAGCGTAATAAACCTCAACATGACAATGACAGCAAGCATAATCTAATTTGAATTGTGAGATGTTTATTAGTAACTGCTCGAATAAACTTTACTATATACCTAGTCTGCCTACTTCTATAATTTTTGTTTAACAGGCAATGGTGATGATACTTCTTCCTAAACTACGAGTACTTCCTGACACAATATTTGCATTTTTCTTTTATCTTATTTTTACGAGACATTCTATCTTTTGTTGTGAGGACCACTACTTTTCTGTCCGCCTTTACTCTTAACTTCTTTGCCCTAGGTGCTAGTTTATGACGTCTCATTCTCAAGAAATATTTGTAGTGTTGTTCTGTTTTAATTTAATCTATCTTTAATGCTTTTGTTGTGTTTTTCCAATTTTCCTTTAATGATTGCCTTTCTTGCAGTTTATTAATATAATCATATTCTAACTCATAGTTCACCCTTTTAATAAATTTGGGAGTAAGTATATCAATTGGTGTTAGATCAGTAACTGAATGAATACCTTGGTTGTCAGTTATGAGGGCTTCATTTAGTATTACCTTACATGTTTGTCTTTTGTTTTTATCATATTTTTTCCTATAGATCTCTGTTAATGTGGATTGGCCTCTTTGAATCGGTGAATTACCTGTAGAATTGTGGAGTGTTGTAATATGTAGAAAAACTCATATTGATCGCATAAATCTCGGATCAGACTTGACTTAAACTCGGATCCAGAGTCGTACACAACCTTTTTTTGGAATGCGAAAAATTCTCTAAGAGCCTGAATTATTTCATATTTAAGTAATTGACATTTTTCACAGTTGTTTATAATTTTCGTAATCTTAGTCTTCATATTCGGGAAGTAATACTTCCTGCGTAGATGTTTGAGTGTTTCGTTGATGCCTCTTTCATGAGATTTCATATGGTAATAATTCATAATAGTATCTTGATCATCACTTTTAACTAAGTCAGTCAAAATATTTGTCCAGCGAATAAGTTTGATAGGTTTAGCATTAGAAAATATCGTCGAATATACGACTTGAACTGTTTTGAAACTATCATCATCGGTATATAATAAAGAAAGCTTGTAAGATGTAATTGTGTGCTTAAAATGAAGGTTTGGCTGTCTAAAGGTTGTGCGCCCCTTAGTCTGAAACATAATTTTCGAACTTGCTTCCAAATAATCTTTATTATGTCGTGTGGATTCGTTAATGTTTAGCTCTACTCTACTTAAAGTGTCGGCCTTAGTATTTGCTTTTCCTTTTTTGTAAAGAATTTCGTATTCGAATTCCTCAAGCTTACGCCGCCATCTTATAAGCTTTAAGTAAGCATCTTTCAAAGAAAACAGCCATGTTAGTGGTTTGTGCTCGGTAACTATATAGAATTTGTGTCCACAAGGATAAGCACGGAAATGTTTGGTGGCCCAAACAATGGCAAGCAGTTCATTTTCAAAAGTGCTATATTTTGTTTCAGTATCTGATAAACTGCGGGATACATAAGATACTGGCTTATCAGATCTAATACGACCCAATATTGCAAGAGTGGATCATTGCCAAGAATATCCTTACATTGTTCGAAACAGTCTATAAAAGATTGGCCCGGTGTGATTTTTTTCCCTTTCTCTAGACATTCAGTTAACGGCTTAGTTATCCTAGCAAAATCCTTAGTGAACTTTCTATAATAGCCTAATAACTCAAGAAAAGATTTTATTTCCTTCTGTGTGTGAGGGATTGGAAATCGCTTTATTGAGTTAATCTTTTCAGGATTTAGTCTTACTTCCTTAGGTGTTACGATGAGTTGAAAGAAGGCAACTTCTTTGCACAAAAATTCAGAATTATTAACCTGGAATTTAAGATTGGTTTGCTGCAATCTAGAGAAGTCTCTTCGTAGATCTGTAATATGCTCTTGAAGGGACGCAGAGAACACAATTATGTCATCCATGTAGATCTTTAAGAATATTTTCTATATCTTTTTGGAACGTACACGGAGTATTTTCAAGGTCAGAGGGCATGCAAATAAAAACGTAGTGGTAATTTTTCACTGTGAAAACAGTTTTATTGATATCTTATAATGGTTAGGACTCGGTTTCAGCTGTCCCATTAGTTGAAGTGAGTTTCGACACGTTATCGAAGCCTAGCTTAAGCTGGTCGGAAGGATGGGATCTTTCACTCCCATTTTACCACGCAAAGAAATAAATATTAACGTGCCTATGTTACCACACATGCTCTATTCGTATATGTAGCATTAGATAACGTCGCTACTTGTAGCTAGTCCCACTAGCACTTGGATCCCCACCATGATTACTCTTTGCTACAAATTTGACGAGTAGTACCTATTTCTAACCGTATTCTTTTAGGATCTACTATAAACACCACTCATGACTTGTTTTCGTCACCTCTCTTCTTCTTACAAATTCATGGAAAACAAAATGTTTATGCCTATATCATTTCCAAAAAGATTTATTTTTATGTTTTAGAAAACTACTTAACACTGTTAACAAAATTAGAAGTGTATGAATTCATTCAAATAAAATTAATAAGACAAAAAAGCAAAGATTCTCCATAATGTAAAAAAGGTATTATAAAGAAATAGATTTAACATACCTCTGTCTTCTCGGCAGCTGTTGTGCGCAAAACAACTGAAATATGCTGTTAAATTTATTATGAAAAGGTCCTTTTCTAGAATTTACATTTTAAGAATGTGGTACCAGAAAAGTTAACATACGTATATACATATACTTTTATACAAAAAATTACAATGAAATTGGTCTGTGATCAACTTCAATATTTCAAACTATGATACTACACTCTGATACTAGACTGTGATAGCCAATTTATTAACAAGATATGTAATATGAATATTTACACGTGATACTATCTATATATATAACATATATTTTTATTTTTCTTTTATGTCTTTTCGTTTGAATAGAATTCAATATTTATAATAAATTTAAAAAATTAGAACAGTTTAAGAAATACGAGTACTTTTATCTTGCTTAGATTTGTAATACCAATATATACATGTAAACATATATACACATATTTATATGTAAAAATATGTGACCTTTTGCTGCATTTGCATATAATCTCATTAATAGATTTTGAATTTGATTGTGCGTTTTTATTTTTTTTAATTGCAACCTTGCTCTTCCAATATGGCCGAAATGTTGCCGAATATTGTTGGATGTCTGGAAAGGTTTGGTCGTTTTTGGTTGTGATGATGGTATTAGAGTTGTTGATTATAATGTGCGGGATAATCGTCGCTATTCACGTTCAAGTTTTGATAGAAATTTAACTACATACGAAAATAATTGCCCGATAGTTATTATACTCGTGTAATATAGTACAACTTTAAGCAAACGCAATCACAATTGTTACATACTTTTTTTTTTGGTTTTTTTTTCCTTTTTTTAAAACACAACCTTCAATGTTGGGGGCTCAAAACGAAAAGAAAGAGCATTCTTCTCCGGAAACCTTATATGTTCTTATATGCTGCACAAAAACTCATACGGCTTACAGCTGACAACTATTGTTAAGCCATTTTTAATCTCTGTCATACTCTGGGACACTTATGTCTTTTGTTGCCCAAAAAACAATTTTTAATTTTTAATAAATATTTGCGATGGCCACTACAATCTCTACGATTTATTTCAATTTGGTGAAACCCGGAAGCCAGATCAAAAGTGGTAAAATAACTACATCTTCCAAGCTTATCTGAAATATCTGTTGTGTTGGGTTGCGGATATCGATCACCAATAGTTTTCGATAGTCCACCACCAAACGCCCCTTTTGTTTTTGAGAACATCTATCTTTTTCGGAAAAATCCATATTGGACTGCTACATGGAGAATAGCTTGGTCTAATTATCCCTTGGTTCCAAAGTTATTTTATTTAAGACTTAATCTCGGCTTTGAGCACTTCTAGATATCGATACGATTTTGTGTATATCGGTGCGTCGTCACATGTTTTGATACGATGTTTGATCGCATTAGTGAACGAGAATTTAGTACCTTCTCTAAAAGAAATGTCGTCATCTTTTTTGCATAACTTAAAAACCTCAGTCAGTTCTTAGTATATTATTAAGATCATCATGTGGTATGTATGCATTCTATTTGGTCTAGGTTGTAAGTGATATTTAACCTCGTTAAAGTTATTATAGTATTCGACTTTAAGTAGTTGTTCCAAGAATAGTTTTTGCTCCTGATTTAACGTACTTATCTATAACCTCTATGTTACTGTACTGTCGATTTTTAAATATCGGGTTTTCCAATAGGGACTTGACAACTTTGAATTTAATTTGTGAACGCACTCTTTCACTAATCATCGAACCGTCACCGCCAATTTATTCAGTAAACTCAAATTTTTCATCGTGGTAAAGTACACGAACGCGCAACGTGTGCAAATTATAAAAATTTTACCAAGTCCTTATTGGAAAACCCATTACCTTCGGAAACTTTAAGAAGTAAGTAAACCACAATTTTCGAATTTGAGGGTACAATGACAACTTTTGATGTAAATAGTTCGGTTTAAATTGAACTGGTATTACAGATTTGCTTGACTCCAAGATTTTATTCTTCAGATTAACCTTAGCATTAATGTTTCTCATTATCTCCGTGCCATCAAAATAGGAGTGGAACTTAAAAACCAAAAACTTAAATTTCTCGTCCGTATTGAATTAATTATTGCTTATTAAATACTGAGTTATTACAACTGGTTCTATTATTTCATGATTCTCAGAAGTTGTAATTTCTGGGTTTATAAAATTTATGGAGGGTCCTGTATCAATCATGCACTTGATACAGTAGATAATATATTAATGTAAGGTAGTATACTCGAACTGTGTTTGTTTACGTTAATGTATCTTACTTGTTGTCCTAGTTAATTAATGGAAAATTTGTGTCGCCAATTTCGTGGCTTATGTCGTCACTACGATTATAAATAAATTGGTTTTCAGGTAGTAGATATTGGTCTTGGTCTGGGTAGTAGTATGGTTCTGGGTTATCATTTATGTCTGAGTTTATTTGGGGCTGATGTTATTGGGGCTATTGAAGAGAGATGATCGCCGGAAATTTGATTGCTGAGTACTTCTTGTGCTACGCGTTGTTCCGCTTGAGATGTCCATTGAATTGAGAGAAGGTTGGAACGAAATTGTATGTTTAGGTAGAAAAACGTTTTGATTTTGGTTTTCATTTGTGGAAAAGTCTTATCCGTTTGGAGAAGTTGCGTTTGAACTCCGCCGCTGATTGCACAAAGGGAGTGTAATTGTGACCAAAGTGGCAAGTGTGATCGAAATCGCTTAGAACTAGCTCTAGCCTCCTGGAGGGAAGACGGCCTCATTGTCGAGCCTACGGGTTCCACTAATCCATTAAGAAATGTGTTTAGGCACATTTCTGAATCAAGGTTATTTTTAGATAAATTAACAGCAGATTCACTGTCGTGAATTTAAACATGGTTATTGAGTGTTGATAATATTTCTATGATTTTAGAGCAGAACCGTTCCACGGTGTCATTTCCCTGTCTAATACTATGAAAGTCTTTTATAAGAGACGTTTCACTTTATTCATCCGAATGATGTGAAATGGGGTTACACTTGATTTGATCTCATTTCAAGGGGGTACCAAACATATTTAAGACCTCATTTGCCTCGCCTATGACTTCGATTCCAATCGCTCTCATTATGATTTTTATATATGGCGTGTTACTAACGATACCCATAAGCCTAAGTATCTCTTCAACGTTATTTTATCTACGATAATCGTTAGATTGCGGTAGATCTTTGATAACGCCAGGCATTTTGAAATAATTGAAAATATAATTAATTTCACTGGTATTCGCGCAACTACTCAGGTTATTGTATTTAATACCTACATTGCTATTTAATAAATTACAAATTAACATATTACTATAACCATATGCCTTGTAGCACCACTTATGCCTATGCCACTTAAATTAATAACTCCCGCATTCGCACCAGAAAATCCACTACCACCACATGCGGTTTAAAGAGATTCATTAATGTTAGCCATATTAACTGAGCTGATGGCAATGTAGAAAGGCTATGCAAAAAATTAGATCCTGAAGCTTTACCAACAGGAAAAAAACATGCCACGGCCTCACACCCCGAACCGAAGCCTGAAATGACAAACAAGGAAACGTCATAGTATAGTTGCAGTCTATGCTGAGGACTTGAAAAGAGCATTTCTGCAGGCTACAGCCGACTAATGGCGATGATGAACCAAATACCGTTGTCAGACGGAATGAATCTTTGAACCTGAACGATGTAGACCAAAAATTCCGTCCACCAGACCTGGATGAAGTGCAAATAGCAGAAGTTATAAAAGCTTAAGTCCACAGCCGTCGGCTCCGAGCTGAATGCCAAGCCGTTCAAAGTGGCAGAATAAAACATGGTCGGATAAAAGTATGCCCGGTGAAAATCTCAGCATTGGTTGTCGGATCCTCAAGAAAGGAATGTCTCTAAATTGCGGCTACTAGATTGGCATCAGTCTTCCTAACGTCGCATATAAGATCTTATCTGCCATATTGTGAAAAGGCCTGAAGCCGTTCATCAACAACCCGATTTGTTCATATCAGTTTCCAGGCCTAAAGGGCAAGGAAAGTCCAACATCGGCCAAATATTCACACTACTGCAGATCTTAGAGAAAAATTGAGAACTTGAGACTTATAAGAACACATATTCATCGATTTTAATGCCAAATATGAAGGCATCTGCAGATACGATACATCGACAAATATAACTAATGGTAGTTAAAGACTTTGTCTATCTAGGCTTCGCTATCAACGACAACGACACCAGCACTGAGATCAGGCCAAGTAGGAATTGACTAGCAAAGCCCTCTATCGAACAACAAAAGTGACCTTATGTAGGACTTTAAAAATCGTAGTCCTGCTTAATGGTGGAGAGGAAAATTCTTTGAACGGATTTCGGTTTCGATTTAGAAACCACACACCATCGCCATCGAGGATATTATAAATTAAACGTACATTTAAAACTGATGAAGCAAAAATTTTGAGTTCTTTTCATATTAGATCTTCTTAGTTTGTTGTTTCAGAAAAAAGAAGTGTGTTACCATTTCCATTTTTAAAAAAAACTTTTTAATTTGTTTTATTAGATTTGCATTGCTAAGAATTCAACTATAACATACTTATGGGGAAAGGACTCTAAAGTAACTGTTATCTAAATCTTTCGAGTCTTATAGCTTGCACATATTGTGTCGTATATTGAAAGCTACTATCTTGTGATGAATTTACTTCAATTTAGTTGTTTGTCAATGATATGTACACGTTGGAAAGTTGGAAAAAGTGGAGTTTATAAAACAAGAATTTCAATAGTACGAGAATTATGTCTTCGTTTGTAAAAAGAATGAAACTGTTATTCCGATGACCATTACTAAAAATTTAAAAAACAAAACGTTTCTGAGACAATTGAATAAACCATGTTTTAACCAACAATGTATCAGCTTTGGGTTCCGTTATCGCATACAATTACATCTGGAACACCAAACACATTTTGAAGGCACTATGTAAAATGAAGAGTTAGAAGGGCCCGTCTACGTGAATTCTCTCCCATGGTTTTCCTGGCTTGTCCCAATTAATTACGCTGGCATAAGGTGGGTTTGGTAAGAGTGACAAACAAACTTCGCAACGATTTATCATTTCCTCCACCTCGTGATCGAAATTCGGCCACCACATGTAAGATCGCAAGAGAGATTTCATTTTTACAATCCCCATGTGATTGTTTTGAAATTAATTTTTATAAAGAATGTTTAATTACCACTCTATGGCCCAACATCAACACGTCGTTTTCTATTACCAGTTCGTTAATTCGTTTCAAAAAAGGAGAATATTGTTCTTTACCTTGCATTTCTGCATAATTTTCTGTATTTAGCGCCTCTACAACCGTATGGGTGATTTCATCCCCTCGCGTTTCCTTTCGTACTAATTCAGCGTCAAGTAAAATATTCGAATTAGTCTCAATTCGGTTTGAATACGTTACAGTGTTTTTTGTGCCCTCTTTTGAATCTTCATCGTTGATCGTATATTGAGGGAAATGAGATATTGTGTCAGCCATCAAAGCGGAGAGATGAAAAGCCCACCTTTGTGGAATACCTTTCTTTTCACAGAAAATTGCAAGAAGCGGTTTATGATCCGTAACCAAATCAAATGACTTTCCGATTAAATACTGATAAAATACTAGTATTTGTGTAGCATATACAATGGCTAAAGCTTCTTTCTCTACAAGCGCGTACTTTTGTTCGGATTCAAATAGGGAACGTGAGGAAAACTGAATTGGTCATTCAGACCCGTCGGGAAATGTGTGCACTACAACTGCTCCTATGCCGACATAAGATGCATCGCAGGTAAGCACTAAGGCAAGTTTCGGAATCAAATACCCCAAAGACGTAATTTCGTCTTTCGCGAAAAGGCACTTCGTTATTTTAGTTAAGTACGTTCACGTCAGAAGGTTTAGGTAAATACGGTATGTTAAGGTGAGTTGGGTACATTCAGAGGTAAGTCAGTTCAGTAAGGTATGGTCGAATTGCAGTTTAAAAATAACAGCATCTTTGTCTTGGTGGTACTAAGTCGACTGCGTCTCTCTGAGTCTATTTGCAAGACCTTTGAAAACAGCTTTTCGCATGGTACAGATGTGGCAATTATACTGAGCCGTTCTTGTGCAACAATAGCCAGATGTGGAAACATATACCTGTTTTCCCTCCACGAGTTTAGTGGATCTTCTTGCCTCGGGAGTCTGTCACTATCCACATACCGCTGCACTTCCGCAATAGCCTTACTCCTCGAAGTTCCGATAGGTAAATATTCCGCAGCTTTCTTGTTGAATTTGTTCCATATATCATCGTCACTTTCGCAATCGGTGTTTTGTTTGCCCCTCGACGCTGATGACGATGAAATAGGGTCACTATCGGAGATATTATCTTGAGGCAAATTTGCTGCGAACTTTTCTGCCACTATGGAAATTAGGTTTTTTTTTCGAATTCTCAGCCTAGGATCCAGAAATGTTGCCATTGATAGGTTACTGTTCTGCTCCAATCTTCCTAGCCTCATAGCCAATGATTGATTAAGATGTTCGCCCACTTTCCTTACACAAGTCTTAAATGCCTTGTTTTTCAAGCCTTTGTACACACCCTCGAGTCCATTCGCTAACGGAATGACTAAAATAACGGAATGTTAAATAATTTTCTCCTGACATGTTTTTAGTCGTCCTTTCCAGCGGCTTTAAAGTTTGGCAAAGCTGTCGAATGATGATCCATTCGTCGGCCGATAAATACGTGTTTGCCTCCATGTCGGTTAAAGCCATCGTTGCTTTTACTGCTTCCTCTAGTTGCAGGAATCGTTCCAGCATGTGAAATAATGAGTTCCAACGTGTTGACACATTTTGAAGCAGTTTCAATGGACTCCCATTGCCTTGACTTTGCTGGTACGACAGAAGTTTGGAAGTTGAAATATGGCTTCTTTTAGAATGGCCGACGACATGCTTCACCTTGTTTTTAGTCCGGACTGTCTCCTTCTCCTTTAATACGTCATTGACAATTAGATTGATCGTGTGAGCAAAACAGCCAAAGTGTTTCCACCCTAGTTCACTAAGAATTGCAGATTTTATATTGGCTGCTTTGTCCGATACGAACATTAGAATTATCTGCCTCACGCCCCTATCTGAAAAAAACCCTGTCCAGTTCTTTTGCAAGGTTCTGCGATGTATGGTGGACTGGCAGGCTTGTACATTCTAGTAGTAGTGAAACTAAATGGAAGCTTTCCTTAAGAAAGTGAACCGTGACGACCATAAAGCTATCCATATTTATGGAAGTCCAGCAATCCGTTGTTACACACTCTTTCCAAGCCGTTTTGAGAACATCCCGAGTCTCATGGATGCATTGCTCGTACAATGCAGGTATGATTGTCCTAGATATCGCATGCCTGTTTGGTAACTCGTATGATGGATTGAGTGCTGCAATGAATTGGCGAAATGTAGTTTCCTCAACAATACGAAACGGCTGGTAACTGTGTGTAAAAAGTCTTAAAAGTTTTGCATCGATGGTTTGCTTACATTTTGGTGTCACTCGTTTTGGAATGAATGCAGACATATTAGTTTGGCGAGTAGCTCGAGCTGCCGGAAAATTACGTGCCGGTGGAGGGACATTATCGGAAGGTTGTACAGGTGAATGTGATGAAAGAGATGGGTGAAAATCATCTGCTTCTAGCTCCTCACTTGCGATGCTGAATGCAGCTGTCGATCGATATAATGAAGTTGCAGTGATACCGCTGCTTGTAGATGGCTGTGGTCTGGCAACCTATTAAAAGAAATGCTTGTAATTGGAATTAAAAAAACTTAATTGAATTGAGGCCGTGTTTAAATTTCCCTTAATTTTTATCTTCTGGTAGTTTTCTGTGTCTAATAGAAAATTCGATTTTCACTACGATATAGTTAAATGCACTTGACACGCCTTAAGCTTTTATAAATTTATACAGGGTGTAAATTATTGAACTTAATCGAAATAATTTTGAAAAATAATTGTGGTCTATTTTTTATCAGAATAGTCTTTAACCCTTCTGTCGATAACTAGATCCAGCCAGAGCCATTCCATTAATGGGAAGGCCTTAAAACATCCATTGACAGAAGTGTATATATACTTGAAATATATATATAATATATACAACTACTTAAAAAAAATTTACCCGTGCATCCTGTTCAGGATATAAAGTCACAGTAGGGTGTTTACTTTGGATATGTTTCTTCAGGTTTGAGGTGCTGGTTTTGTATGATATTTTGCTTTTACACATATTTCATATAGCAACATTTTCATTTACTTGTGTAAAAAAATTCTATAAAAAACTAATTTTTTTTCTCTGACTCATGTTTGCCTACAGACAAGGTATTACAATACCTATTCAAAAAAAAAACACACAAATGTGCCAATGTTCAATTGAGTTACATCAATTTTTCATTGATAGTTTTTCAATCAATTTGAATGTTTTAAGGAAATTTTAAAAATGAATTCTTAGACAATTTACTAACAAAAATATTCTCGAAAAATTTGTTCAAAATAAAATTGGTGTATCGCAAATGTCACAGCTGAAAACAAAAAAACACACAGATTTAAATGCACTGCTAGCTCAATATTTTCTTAACCGCACTTGAGAATTTCTCCAACTACAAATTCAAAATTTCAAATAGCAACAACACAACACAGCACAAAAAGAGAATACAAAAAAATGTAACTGTGCATCGCGTATCATATGAATTTTTTCTCAAAAAATCTACCCTAACCAAAGCACTCACACAATGGGGACTGGGGGCTGTGGCTGGTATCTGTACTATCCTTGTTATTTCACTTTTTGTCCTGTGATTGTGATTCGTGTAGTGACAGTGAGTGCCTTCTGTTTCGTGAGTCGTGATTTTCAGACTGTGACTGTGAGTGCATTCTGTTTATCGTGAGTCGTGATTTTCAGATTGTGACTGTGAGTGTTTCTGTTTATCGTGAGTCGTGATTTTTAGACTGGGCGTCGTGATTTTCAGACTGTGATTGCGAAGTGCGATGGGGAATAAATTGCAATAACGTTTAACGCACTCACGCTTTATTTGAAAGTCGACCACAGGAAGTGATTGCGACTTTGCAATCACTGCTAATAAATCACAGGTAGTGATTTTGTGCTCATATCTAGCTGAAACGGCTGCACCCGTATCAACCTGAAATTTTAATTTTTTATCAAATAACTTTAACTCAAAGTCGATTGAATCAGTAATGGGTTCGTTATTTTTGATAGTTGAAATATTTTTTGAGGTATTTCTCTTACGTGGACACTTGCACATGGACGCCATGTGCCTAAAGTTCACAGTTGAAGCTTGTTACATCTTTGTATTCGCCCCCATTCAGCGCAACCTTTTCTTGGTTTGCCTTCGGTTTCGACGCCGATATTGTTAAGAAGTTTCGTAAAATTCGGGTAGACAGAAAAGACACAGATTATCAGCGCATCATTTGACGCAAATCACCCACTGACATCGTAAAAGTTTTCGGTTGCGTACAGTTACCCACGGAACAGCATGTGCGCTCTATCAATTAAAAATCATCCTTCAAGAATTGTAGCACCAAAATTTCATCTGGGATGATCCTCTTTCAAAATCGCTACAAAGTGGCTTAAATACAGGAAAGAACTACCACCCCTTACAAGTTTTAATATTAATATTAATATTAGACCAAGGCCTATTTTCTTGAGTTCGGCTTCACATAAGTGCTACGCAGATTTTCAAACACTTCCTTTAAATTTGCGCTATGTCTTAACTGTTTTGGATTACAAAAAATACACTCATTCATTTATTAGGGTGAGTATATATAGAGAGGTGGAGAGAAGGCAACATGGCGATATCCATTGTTGCAACTATCTTTTACACATCAATTGTGCTTATAGATAGACAGATAGATCTTTATTTCGTATACAAATTTTTACAAAGGATAGTTACCATACATTTTACATTACGGAGATAGATATATTTCTACTGAAAGATTATTTTTTTTGTTTTGTAAAGTATTGGTTATAATCAAAAACAATTAAATTTGGAGGAAAATACGACAAAAACCTCCAATCTAAGTAAAAAAATATTATAACAATAATAAATTAAAGAAAAAAAGATAACATTAATAATATAGATATGTAACTAAATAAATACTTAGAATAAATGTTAATAAATATCTAAGTACCTATATTAGTATATAAATAAATAAATAAGTATACAGGTACAAATTTGTATGTTAGAAGTACATACTCGTATGTGCAATTTAAAATGATCTCAAAGTTCAAGTTTTGACAATTATTTAAAAGAAGGTCGGGTTTTAGAACAAGAGATCAAATTTTGTTTCAAGTGGTTCGCGTGGTTTTAAATTTGTTGGAAAGCCACGTATGTTAGTAACGAAAAAGTGTTTTGTCGTTTTGCGCACAGGTGTGACAACCATAAATACTAAATTCTTCATTTCTTAGGATGGGTGCCGAAATTACGAAAAAACAGATTAATGACGTTGGGATTTCTAAGATCAAAAGTAAGCGCTTTGATGCTGTTTTTTTTGTATGGTATGTTTTAAGAGGACGCAATGAAGTCAATAATGACAACCTTAAGAAACTTATGCTCGAGGTTTAACGAAAAGATGAACAAACGTTGCCGCCATCGAGATCGATTCGAAAGCATTAATTACTGCTCTAACTACAAATAGTCTTAGAAGAAATTCCTTCATCATCTTGTATAAACAAGAAAATGCTTTGATAAATGCAAGAAGAGAAAATTACAAACCCTTTTAGATTCGTGTAGCGCTAACGAAATTGCAACTGCGAATGAGCTAAACCTTAGAGAAGCAGGAAAAATAAATGATGCTATCGCAATTAAGAAATTGTCAATATGATCTCCAAAACGAAGTTTCTTTATTTTAGTCAAATTATTGTTTTGCCACACTACTACTTAATTGTCAGTGTCTGCACATGAAGCATTAGCAATGATAACAGACTCAAAGCTATCTACTGATCTACTGATCGATATGAAATAATACACAAGAAAATAAATAAAACTGTGATGGTGTTCAAGAAAAGTCATATATCCAAAATTTTCATCAGGTGATCATTTCACTGAAAATCTTTTTGTACCTCGATGGTGTCCATCCAGAAGTATTTCTTAAAAGAAGAAACTGAATAAGAATAGCAAAACAAAGCCCCATCATCAAAAAGTAACTGCGGGCCTATCAACTAAGTTGATCAAACTTGAAAAAGATTCAATTCAACAGCAAATTAAAACCATTGTTCGGGAATGCATTTACATCTTTTTATACTTTTATACTTTTAATACATTTATCTTAATTCATCGATTGTTTTATTATAACTTTAACTTATAAATGAATTCAAATGGAAACAGGGAAACGTAAAGTAAATGCACATTTATTGTATGACACTTTTCAATTCAATAATATCCTTCGGATTAAGTCCCGTTCACTCTTGGATCTCGTTTGTGGAATGTATACTTCACATCGCGTACTGGATGTAAGAGTCTGGCAGGCAAGAGACCAAATTGGTGAGTACGGGATCAAAGCCAGGAAAAAATTAATCTGGGATAGATTCTGAAGTGAAACTGTGTTATTGGTGGATATACCAACTCAACTAATGATGGGAAAACGCCTAGATGATTCTTCAGTGATGAAGCAATAACTGCCGAAATTACAGGAATCGACAAAGAAAAGATCAAAAAATTGCATATCATCTTAAAAGCCCCTTCGGGTAGGAGTTAGAATATACCCGAGGTAGGCATGCCTGTCGTAAGAGGTGACTAAAATCCACCCTCTGTATACCGAGTGCATGGAGTATTCAAAAAAAAATGCAATGAATAATAGAAAAGGTAATAACACCCCAGGTGGCAGACCAGCTTTTATCGAATTCTGTTCATCATAAGGCTATACATATTAACATTAAAGATTATAATTATAATAATTTTTGTAACTTTCATAGTAATCGTTTTAAAAAAATTAATTGTACATATGAATTTCAAGACAAAAATATATCTGAAAAGTTCATTGCTTTTAAGGTATTATCAATAATGTACTTAAAGACTGCGTATCCACAATTTGCAGGAATATAAATTCACGTCCCCCGTGGTATAACAATTGATTATGTAATTTTACAATGCTTAAAATATTTCTCATAAAAAGTTTATAAAAAATCAAACTCCCATTACGACTTTTTAACCTTTTCACGCCTTAGAAGGGTTTTTTTTAAATCATGGTTTCTTTTTTGTAATTATATTCATTCCGTTAAAAGTAATTTAAAAAGTCATCCAACGTGTTTTTGGAAATTCGTTAACAAAAGAAGAAAGAGTACTGAATTTCCAACTAAGATGAGTTTAACTGACAAGCAATCTTGTGATTCTAATGATATTGCGGATATGGTTCCTGAGTATTTCCAAAGTATTTACAGTTCGTTCTGTTCACCCTTAATCGATTATCGTTATGTTCACTTCCTTCTGTCTATTATAGATTGTTCTTGTTACTCGTTTGATGTTAGTGGTATTGAAGTAGTCTTACGTAGCCTAAAACCACAAAGAAAAGCTGATATTTTAGGATATTTTCCAATCGTTTTACGCGAGAGTGCATCCTCGCTTAGTATCCCATTATCAGAGCTCTTTAGTAACTCACCTTCTAGTGAATTTTTCCTGAAGAGTGGAAAGTCTCTACCATAGAGCCTCTTTACAAATCTGGCAGAAAATATTTAATTTAAAACTATAGGCCGATTAACAAATTTCCAATTCCTAAACTTCTTGATAAACTTGTGAAAAAGAAACTAGTTTTTACAGTGAAACAGTATATAGGTACCCATCAACATGGTTTTTGGAAGGGCAGATCATCAGTCTCAAATTAAGTTGAATTTACTAATTTTTGTGTCAATGCATTAGAGAACCATTAACAAATGCATGTGGCCTATACAGATTTTGTGAAAGCTTTCAGCAGAGTGAACATGAAGATTCTTCTAAAAAAAACTTAAAACATATGGATTCCGTGGTCCGTTACTTCAATGCTTTGCACCTTATTTGCTTGGTAGGAGACAACATGTTGCAATAGGTGACTATGTTTCGAAGGAGATTTTGGTTAGTTCCGGTGTCCCTGAAGGGAGCCATTTGGGACCGCTACTATTTTTGCTATTTATTAACGACCTTCCTAACTTTTTAAGGTACTGTCATTGCCTCATGTACGCAGATGACATTAAAATTTTTGCAAAAATATTAACTCTAAATGACAGTTTATTGTTTCAAAAAGACTTAGATTATTTTACTGAGTGGTGCACTCTGAATGCTCTGATGCTAAATATTGACAAGTGTGCCTGTATGAGCTTCAATAGGAGTTATCATAACATTTTCCCTAATTATTTTTTACACAACTCTCGGATAAAAGTAGTTGGTGATTTTAAAGATTTGGTTGTAATTTTTGAGAGTAAAGTAATGTTTAATTTACATGTTAATTTTGTTTTTACAAAAGCATCCTAACTTTTAGGTTTTGTTAAAAGAAACTCCAAAGATTTTAAGGATCCATATACCCTTAAACCTCTACATAATAGTTTTGTTCGTCCTATAGTGGAGTTTGCATCTTTTGTCTGGTGTCCTACCTCACTTACACACATAAAAATAATTGAAATTATTCAAAAGAAATTTTTAAAATTCGCCTTTCGTCGCCTTTTTTGTTACAGGGATAGTCAATCCATCGCTGTAAATGTCTACTACTTAGTATGCAAACTTTCGAAATAAGAAGAAAAATGTACAACGTAATGTTAATTCTAGACACATTATGTGCTAAAGTTGATTGTGAGAATTTGCTAAAATGTTTGAATCTTTATGTTTCGTCTAGAGTTTTGAGGCCAAGACCATTGTTATTTGAAAGTCGTCATAGTACGCTTTATGGCCAACGTGATTCTATTTCCTTGTCAAGCAAAATATTCGATTTTTATTACTCAAAATTAGATATGTCTTTGCCCAGAAATGTTTTTAAAACACACTATTCTTTGTTTTATGCCAATGAATTTTTATTACATTAACAGCTGTACCCGGCGCGCATTGCTACGCATATTAAAAAAATCAAATTGAGAAAAAGCCAGCATATATGTATAAGCACACTAATTTTTTATTTTCTTTATAGAAGTTCTGTTGGATATACAATATTTTTTGTTTTTTCGTCTGGTGCACATACGAATAAATCAGAAAGTTTTCCGACGCGTGAACAGGCCACATATAGGCCCATGAGAGAAACACGGACTTTCTAAGTTCAGGCCACATACTTGTAAAGATTGTCCTTGTGCTTTGTTGACGGTCATTGCACCGGCGAGTCGCACTGGAAATTGCAAACGTTTGAATTCGAATGGTAAATCTGTTGGAATCATTGGAATGCGAGACAATAGAACATTCAAAAAAGTAGTTTCGATGATATTGGCCACCTTTTTTTTCACTGAGAGCCTGGTACCGTTGCAAGGTCGTGGCGGAATAATTTTTCGAAGCAAAATGATAAGCACGCCAATTTTCAGTGTTAAAACATGCGGAGGCATGCTAGCTAAATCAAGTGAATTCAAGAACTCAGTTGGATAGTTGACAACTTCGTCTTGATTCATCACAGTATCGATGGATTTATATGTTTTCGCTTCGCCTGGTATTTCACATTGAATAGCGAAATTAATTGCGTTAACTTTATTGTTTTTGGCCGCTAATATAGCACTTTTGATGGTTTCATTAAGCATTAAGCTCGTCAGCCGGTGTTGAACATTGAATGACTGGTAGAGTTTGTCGAAAGTCACCAGACAATAAAATGAATGCACCACCGAAAAGTCGTTCGTTTCATCTTAAGTCTTTTAGTGTGCGATGCATCGCTTCCAATGATTTTTTGTGCCCCATTGTACTCGTACTTTCATCCCATATGATGATTTGGCATTGTTGAGTACCTTACCCATTCCAGAATTTTTTGTGATAGTGCATGTTTAACGGTAATTTTAGTGTAGAATGCGCTGTCCGACCACAATCCAAAAGTGTTGTTGCCGCAATTCCAAATGAATCGATAGCCAATGCAATGTTATTTCGAGATCGCATGGTTGCCAATATAAGAGAAATCAGAAATGTTTTACCTGTGCCTCCGGGCGCATCTATGAAATACGATCCACCGCCCTGTCTTGTAATTGCATCCATAATCGTGTCGTACACTTTGCGCTGTTCTGGAATCAACTTCGAATTGTTGAACAAACATATCCAAAATGTGTTTCTGGTTGCAAATCGCGATCGAAAATGTTGTCCGCAGGTCGTTTCGGCGCAAAAATTCCTAAATAGACCAATGCTTTGTTAGCGATTGCCACACATATATCCTCAATCAAAACCAATACCTCATTATCAACGTCTGGTGTGAATTGAATGTTCGCATTTTGGTTTGTGGTACGCAATATAGGTGAAGGATATCTTCACTCATGTAGTCTTTATATTTTTCCCACAAATCTTTAGGATTGGATGGAAAGCATGTTGTCAATATGATCGCAAATAATGTACGTATTAGCTTTGGTCGAGCAGTATTCGATGCATCAGCGAGTGAAATATCCCAATGTGCATCATTTTCAAGAATATTTAACTCTTGGCAAGCCTCACGATAAGTAGCGCACACTCGACCGTTAACTGCTCTCAATTGTTGGAACAATGTGGGCCCACGTACATTGGTAAGCAGTAATCGCAAGTAAAAACATTCTGCATTGTTTGGGGGAAGAGTGTACATACGATCTAGTGCGTCGGTCGAATACAAATTGGAATGTCCTTTAACTGCTTGACTTTGCTTGTGACGTCTTTGACAGTTGCGACTAATGTGGCACAACCCAATGATTATCGACTTCAACAACATTGTTTCGCACTTTCAAAATGATGGATTTGCCGCCATGTTCAGTCGATCGTCGACGGTAGAGTGGATATCCTTCGTTTCCAGTAACAGTTTCCACGTTAAGTCTCTTGGGTACCGTTTTGTGCATTTCCCATTAGACATGCATGGCGAATCATTGTTCAGTAAGGCACATGGACCGTGAATCATATGTTTGGTAACGACTTCAAATAATCCTGGATCTTGAGATGACTTGGTCAATTTGATTTGGCGTGAATTTTTCGAATAACCAAATCAAAATGTGACAATCCTTGTTATTGCCATTCTGATATTTTAGGATATTTTCCAATCGTTTTACGCGAGAGTGCATCCTCGCTTAGTATCCCATTATCAGAGCTCTTTAGTAACTCACCTTCTAGTGAATTTTTCCTGAAGAGTGGAAAGTCTCTACCATAGAGCCTCTTTACAAATCTGGCAGAAAATATTTAATTTAAAACTATAGGCCGATTAACAAATTTCCAATTCCTAAACTTCTTGATAAACTTGTGAAAAAGAAACTAGTTTTTACAGTGAAACAGTATATAGGTACCCATCAACATGGTTTTTGGAAGGGCAGATCATCAGTCTCAAATTAAGTTGAATTTACTAATTTTTGTGTCAATGCATTAGAGAACCATTAACAAATGCATGTGGCCTATACAGATTTTGTGAAAGCTTTCAGCAGAGTGAACATGAAGATTCTTCTAAAAAAAACTTAAAACATATGGATTCCGTGGTCCGTTACTTCAATGCTTTGCACCTTATTTGCTTGGTAGGAGACAACATGTTGCAATAGGTGACTATGTTTCGAAGGAGATTTTGGTTAGTTCCGGTGTCCCTGAAGGGAGCCATTTGGGACCGCTACTATTTTTGCTATTTATTAACGACCTTCCTAACTTTTTAAGGTACTGTCATTGCCTCATGTACGCAGATGACATTAAAATTTTTGCAAAAATATTAACTCTAAATGACAGTTTATTGTTTCAAAAAGACTTAGATTATTTTACTGAGTGGTGCACTCTGAATGCTCTGATGCTAAATATTGACAAGTGTGCCTGTATGAGCTTCAATAGGAGTTATCATAACATTTTCCCTAATTATTTTTTACACAACTCTCGGATAAAAGTAGTTGGTGATTTTAAAGATTTGGTTGTAATTTTTGAGAGTAAAGTAATGTTTAATTTACATGTTAATTTTGTTTTTACAAAAGCATCCTAACTTTTAGGTTTTGTTAAAAGAAACTCCAAAGATTTTAAGGATCCATATACCCTTAAACCTCTACATAATAGTTTTGTTCGTCCTATAGTGGAGTTTGCATCTTTTGTCTGGTGTCCTACCTCACTTACACACATAAAAATAATTGAAATTATTCAAAAGAAATTTTTAAAATTCGCCTTTCGTCGCCTTTTTTGTTACAGGGATAGTCAATCCATCGCTGTAAATGTCTACTACTTAGTATGCAAACTTTCGAAATAAGAAGAAAAATGTACAACGTAATGTTAATTCTAGACACATTATGTGCTAAAGTTGATTGTGAGAATTTGCTAAAATGTTTGAATCTTTATGTTTCGTCTAGAGTTTTGAGGCCAAGACCATTGTTATTTGAAAGTCGTCATAGTACGCTTTATGGCCAACGTGATTCTATTTCCTTGTCAAGCAAAATATTCGATTTTTATTACTCAAAATTAGATATGTCTTTGCCCAGAAATGTTTTTAAAACACACTATTCTTTGTTTTATGCCAATGAATTTTTATTACATTAACAGCTGTACCCGGCGCGCATTGCTACGCATATTAAAAAAATCAAATTGAGAAAAAGCCAGCATATATGTATAAGCACACTAATTTTTTATTTTCTTTATAGAAGTTCTGTTGGATATACAATATTTTTTGTTTTTTCGTCTGGTGCACATACGAATAAATCAGAAAGTTTTCCGACGCGTGAACAGGCCACATATAGGCCCATGAGAGAAACACGGACTTTCTAAGTTCAGGCCACATACTTGTAAAGATTGTCCTTGTGCTTTGTTGACGGTCATTGCACCGGCGAGTCGCACTGGAAATTGCAAACGTTTGAATTCGAATGGTAAATCTGTTGGAATCATTGGAATGCGAGACAATAGAACATTCAAAAAAGTAGTTTCGATGATATTGGCCACCTTTTTTTTCACTGAGAGCCTGGTACCGTTGCAAGGTCGTGGCGGAATAATTTTTCGAAGCAAAATGATAAGCACGCCAATTTTCAGTGTTAAAACATGCGGAGGCATGCTAGCTAAATCAAGTGAATTCAAGAACTCAGTTGGATAGTTGACAACTTCGTCTTGATTCATCACAGTATCGATGGATTTATATGTTTTCGCTTCGCCTGGTATTTCACATTGAATAGCGAAATTAATTGCGTTAACTTTATTGTTTTTGGCCGCTAATATAGCACTTTTGATGGTTTCATTAAGCATTAAGCTCGTCAGCCGGTGTTGAACATTGAATGACTGGTAGAGTTTGTCGAAAGTCACCAGACAATAAAATGAATGCACCACCGAAAAGTCGTTCGTTTCATCTTAAGTCTTTTAGTGTGCGATGCATCGCTTCCAATGATTTTTTGTGCCCCATTGTACTCGTACTTTCATCCCATATGATGATTTGGCATTGTTGAGTACCTTACCCATTCCAGAATTTTTTGTGATAGTGCATGTTTAACGGTAATTTTAGTGTAGAATGCGCTGTCCGACCACAATCCAAAAGTGTTGTTGCCGCAATTCCAAATGAATCGATAGCCAATGCAATGTTATTTCGAGATCGCATGGTTGCCAATATAAGAGAAATCAGAAATGTTTTACCTGTGCCTCCGGGCGCATCTATGAAATACGATCCACCGCCCTGTCTTGTAATTGCATCCATAATCGTGTCGTACACTTTGCGCTGTTCTGGAATCAACTTCGAATTGTTGAACAAACATATCCAAAATGTGTTTCTGGTTGCAAATCGCGATCGAAAATGTTGTCCGCAGGTCGTTTCGGCGCAAAAATTCCTAAATAGACCAATGCTTTGTTAGCGATTGCCACACATATATCCTCAATCAAAACCAATACCTCATTATCAACGTCTGGTGTGAATTGAATGTTCGCATTTTGGTTTGTGGTACGCAATATAGGTGAAGGATATCTTCACTCATGTAGTCTTTATATTTTTCCCACAAATCTTTAGGATTGGATGGAAAGCATGTTGTCAATATGATCGCAAATAATGTACGTATTAGCTTTGGTCGAGCAGTATTCGATGCATCAGCGAGTGAAATATCCCAATGTGCATCATTTTCAAGAATATTTAACTCTTGGCAAGCCTCACGATAAGTAGCGCACACTCGACCGTTAACTGCTCTCAATTGTTGGAACAATGTGGGCCCACGTACATTGGTAAGCAGTAATCGCAAGTAAAAACATTCTGCATTGTTTGGGGGAAGAGTGTACATACGATCTAGTGCGTCGGTCGAATACAAATTGGAATGTCCTTTAACTGCTTGACTTTGCTTGTGACGTCTTTGACAGTTGCGACTAATGTGGCACAACCCAATGATTATCGACTTCAACAACATTGTTTCGCACTTTCAAAATGATGGATTTGCCGCCATGTTCAGTCGATCGTCGACGGTAGAGTGGATATCCTTCGTTTCCAGTAACAGTTTCCACGTTAAGTCTCTTGGGTACCGTTTTGTGCATTTCCCATTAGACATGCATGGCGAATCATTGTTCAGTAAGGCACATGGACCGTGAATCATATGTTTGGTAACGACTTCAAATAATCCTGGATCTTGAGATGACTTGGTCAATTTGATTTGGCGTGAATTTTTCGAATAACCAAATCAAAATGTGACAATCCTTGTTATTGCCATTCTATTGAGTACATCCAACAGCGTGTCGTCCCAAAAACATGATGCTTGACCATGAAATCTATCAAAGCTTTCAACTTCTGTTTGAGGACTCGGGCCGTGATGTCATGTGGATCTGAAGGTGACTGTCCGGGCAACAAAAGTTCTTTAATTTCATCCCATGCAGGATTGCACGTGAACGTTATGAATAAGTCAGGTCGGCCATATGGGCGAACATATGTCATCGCATCTTGCTCGTATTCGTGCATGTGCCGTGTACTTCTTGTGGATGTATGACCATTTTATATAACTCATTGGGATTGACGTTGCCATCATTAACGACTGCATCGCGTAAATGCATGTACTTTTCCGTACAGCTTATTTTGATTCAAACGAATGTAGAGAAGACGTTCGGTTTCGATTTTCACCTACATATCGACAGTATATTGGTGGAACAATTGACGACATATCAGGATGTGATTATCAGCGTTTTCACGTATCAGTAGATGATACGAACAGTAGTACATAGCGCTGACTTTGTTATTCGTTTCTGCATCGGTTAGCGGATTTCTCATTTTGATTCCGAAATGATAACCATTTTCTCCTTGCCAAAATAGAACTGGATATTGCAGTGCGTCGTATGAGCAATGCATTTCTGGGACTCGTTGGACCTTACCAATTCTGCGATGGAGAATAATATCGCGTGACTCGATTTCTTGGCCAACTATAACGATTGCTGTTAAAGTAATCGTTGGAGCATTATATTGTTTTGCGTGTTGACCAGCGGGTGCCTTATCTTCCCGAGTTACAACTTTGTATTCGTCAGCTGGCACTCGTTCTAGGGCAGTTTTGAACAGTTGAATCAATTCGTTGTGTTGATCTAATGAAGTTTGCAGTTCAGCGACAATTTTTCTTCAAGTGTTCCTATTAAATCGACAACGTCGATTGATTTGTTCATCTATGTTTCTCATGAAATAAATTTGAAGGAAATTTGTGATCTGCGTCTGGAAGTGGTAATAATGACCCAGCATGATGATAAATTTGGCCCTGCACTTTGAAGGTTGGCATGTAATTCTCGCGTATAATATTCCTTGCGCCGAACGATGTCACTTGGAATCCTTTTACTCAATCTTCAACTTCAATAAGCGGAGCCGCTTGTCCAGGATTGTTTTTATCTATCTAATTACTAACCTAATGATCGGGTTATCCCACTCGTCACCGGAAACTTCTCATAAATACCCTTTTTATGTTATCGCAGTGCCGATATCATATTGAAAGCAATTAGCAGTGCCCGAGATAAGGTTTGCGTGTCAATATATTTGCAGTCTTGTTATAATAATAGTAACAATTCACGCTTGTCAATTATACATTTCAATAATCCAAAACACTATTATATATGTTTGTGTGGATCTATTTGACATAGTCCAGTGTAAGATGTATATTAGAACTTGAATTGAAATCCGCTTTGGGCACTTATTGCCCGAGATACAGGTGTATGGTTAATGTGGGAAAACTGTATGAAAAACTCACAAAATGTAAACCGAGTTATTCTTTTTGATATTAAGATCAAGTTTTAATAGAATAGAATAGAAGATTTCGAGTACTTTTGCTCTATATCTCGTCACTCGTGGTTACAATCTGGAAAATGCCTTCACAAAAATTATAGCTTTCAATATTTCCAACAATTGTTCCCTACATTACTTCTTAATTTTTGCAAAAATAGATAAAAAAATAAAAATTTTCGATTGTAACTCATCAATCATGTGTCCGGTCAATATTATTGTGACTATTTATATAGTTTTGCATGAAAAAAAAAAAATAAAAATTATCACCGAAACCTTTTTCACAGAATTCTGAATAAAATTGCCAAACACCAGTGCTCTATCTCTTACCATTTAAGAGTCAATAAGGAACAAACAAACAAACAAGCATTGATTTTTATATGTATATTATATTATTATATCATATTGTATTACAATATGTTTTTATATTTTCACTTTTAATGAATTCGAAATAAATAAATAAGTAAATTAACATGCAGCAACATCACGCAACAACAACGTATGGATAGTTAACGTTACGGACGCTGACAACTATGGCCTACTGTCTCGGAAGTTAAATACAGAAAAAATCCAATGGGACACTTTCGAGAATAAATGCAAAAGGCCCATACGTTTTGTCGCTAGAGTACTACATCCGTCTTGCCCAAAAGCGGATATCGTTAGTGAACTGCGAGTCAGGGGATTCAAAATCGTTGACACAGTAAACATTGAAGAGCGTGGCAGCAAGAAGCGCAGGAAGTTACGGAAAAACGTGCCCTTTCTCTTTTCATGCTTACATTTGAAAAAACAGAATATCCAAAAAATATACGAAAATCGGTTCGATAAGAAACGAACTTACCCGAAAAAATAAAGAAAGGGAAACTTAAATTACTTACATGGAACGCTAACGGCCTTTTAGACAAACTCAATGAATTAGTGTTATTCCTAAGTATCAATGATATTGACGTTTGTTCAATTTCCGGAATCCACTTGAAAAATAGGTCGCGCGCAAAAATAAGGGGAATTAAGGATTACTACGCGTATCACCCATCGGGAAATACTAGAGGCGGATCTTCCTTATATATCAAAGAGACGATCGAGCATAGCGAAGATATAAAAATAGAGCTCGAGCCTGTGCAAATAATCGCCGTACGTGTACGAACCGAACGCAATTCCTTTACCATTTCAACTATTTACTTCCCTCCGCGATCCGAGGCCACAAAATATATTATCAAGGATACATATATTTATTTCGCTTGAACTTTAATGCTAAGCACACTTTTTGGGGCTCAAGACGTGTTTCCCAAAAAGGTAAATTGGTCTATGAAGCTGGTATGGAATACGACTGTGACTTCCATTAGACAGGTAAGCCGACTCATTGGCCGACAGACACAATGAAAATACCCGATTTTGTCGATTTTTTTGTTTTTAAAAGAATCTCTAACAATTATATAAAAGTTGATGATAGCTCTGATCTTTCATCCGATCATTCTCCAATCATACTGACAATGAGTGACACGCTCATTAAAAGACAAGGACCGCTTCGACTAATTTGAAGAAATACCAACTGGGAAGGATTCAGGGATGAAATCGAAGGTAACGTGAAGTTAAACGTCTCAATAAGAGCACCACTTGAACTCGAAATTTAAGTTGACTCCTTCGTGGAAATCATTCAATGTGCTGTGGAACAACACAGAAAAGAAACCAATTACTCGCTTTGGAAAGCATTTAAATGGTTCAAAAGGCCCAAAACCCTAGCGTCACCAATTAAAATCGATAACATCGAATGGGCGAAGGAGAATCAGGACAAAGTGGAGCTCTTCGCGGATTATCTAGAAGAAACTTGTAAGCCTTTTGATGGGCAAACACTAGTACACTATACCAGTATTTAGGAACTTTACAATAGCAAACGCACTCCTGAATTAAGGAATATTATAATGAACTTAAAATAGGAAAAAATCTCCCGGATACGACCTGATAACCGGAGAAGTCCTTAAAATGCTGCCCTTAAAGCACTCACTAAGCTTTTACATATTATTAAAGCGGCTTTTAGGCTAGAATACGTTCCGTGCCAATGGAAAGTTGCAAAAGTAATTATGGTACTAAAACCAGGTAAGCTCCGATTGATAATAATTGTATAGACTAATTTCTCTCCTTCCGATCCTGGCAAAATTACGGAAAATTTTGCAACCGACACTTTGCAATATATTGACTAAGTATCTTGAAAATAGAATTTTTTGTGTATGATACGGAAATGACGTATCGTATTTTAAAGATATATTGACCGGTGTTCCGCAGGAAAGTTTGCTCGGCCCACTCCTGTATATCTTATATACAAGATATACATATACCACAAGTCGAGGGGACAATTTTGCTGACGACACTGCCATTTTAGCTGTCGTAAAAACAATAGAAGAATCAACGGCGAAACCGCAAAGCGCTCTAAATAAAGTATATGACTGGACAAAGATCTGGCGAATCGCTCTAAACCAGGCAAAACCTGTGAATGTAAACTTTACTTACAAAAAAAATTAGTCATCTGACCATTCGTATAAACTCGGTCTGTATTCCGTTTGCCAATGTGGCTAAATATTTCGGTATGGCACTCGATGCAAAGCTCAAATGGAAGACACACGTGAAAAAGAAACGTAATGAATTAGAAACTAAATAAAGAGAAATGTACTGGCTACTTGGTAAACATTCCAATCCTAGCGTTGAAAACAAGCTATTTTTTTACAAACTTTTGATGAAAATAAAGTGCTAAGAGAAATTGTACATGAACCGTGGTTTATAAGAAATAATGACCTGCAACGTGACCTTGGAGTTACTTCTGTCGAAGATGAAGCAAGAAACTTCGCAAGAAAACATAAGATCCGGTTAAACGGGCATATTAATAATACAGTCCTAGAAATTTCGGGCGAACAAAATTTATTGCGCCCGCTACAAAGAACTAAACCGCTGGTCCCGGCACGATAAACTGAAACCGCGTTAAAAAAAACGGAAGATGTATGATCTTTCAATGAAAAGTCACCTACCTAACGAGCTTAGCTGCTAGATAAGTTTTACTTAGTTGTAGTATCAAATATAGTTATCGAAGGAAGATATTTCTAGTGAGTAAGATTCTCACACTACTATGGGCACGAGCTTGCAATCTTCATAATGTCTGATGGAAGATTTTCACCCGCCCACACCGGGAAAAAAATTCTTAGAAGCTCTTGGGTTCCCAATTGACTTAAATGGCTTCAAGAGTTTTGCATCAAAAACAAGGAAACTGTATCGAAAGAATTATGGCTGGAATTATGTGCCAGTTAATGTACACAAGGTCCTACTTCATGGAAAAATAATAATTTCCCCTTGTATTCTTTCAAAACATTTATGAGCAGAAACATTTATTTCCGAGCGTTATTAATTTAATCCCGTCACTGTGCATCGAAGGGCACTCCTTCTGCACAGCGAAGGAGTGATGCCAAGGTAAATCGAATTATTCACAAAAGAGGTTGGCGGTTTCCGAGAGCGTATCATGTGATGCTTTTAAAAATTAACTACCAATCGCAAGCTAAAACTAAAGCACAATGACGGGAAAAGCTTCAAATGTTAAGAGAGGAAATGGTTCAAATTAATGCACACTTAAACAAGAATGTCAGAAAAACGGCCTACAAATACAAAGGCTGACACAAGAGAAATGACTTCTGAGCGAGAAAGCGGAAAAAGCTCATGTAAATGATACAAGAATGGCACTTAATCACTTAAAACGGTGTACACCAGATGGAGATAAACTACCATCTATGCTGGAATAGCGCGCAATGACCAGTAGACGATACTTAATTGGTCTTAGGCTAGCCTGTAGCTATTAACGTAACATATCAACCAACCAACACCAGCTAATGAGTATTAAGGTGCTGCACTTCCAGATTGTGTCATGGTATAAAGTAAAACGCAGCGAAATCGTGTTGCAATATGTTCACTTATGAACCTAAAGCTACTCAATCCACACCTATTCATCTCAGAGTTCGAGACACTTTTTTGATTCCTAAGACTGGAATTGGAGGAGAATTATTTGATTATCGGCCGAGATTTCAACGCCAAACATAGGAACCTACTTTTCAATTGGAGGAGCCAGCACAGTGTTATATACCGACTCGATCCAAAGACGACGGATAGTCTCTTCCTAAATACGGCTCTTATTTGGATCACCTGTTGTTCGACACACCGATACAACTGACAGGCACGAACCAACAAACTATAAACTGTCTTCACACTTTTGTGTATGACAGTGACCATTGCACTTAGTACCAAAATAACTGTTCCGAACGAAAATGCTAATTGTATTAGTTTATTCAAAGGCATTACTACAACTATAGTATGGTACATTGGACACATTCTTCAGGATACTAACGAGAGCACTCACCTCGAATACGCTCTATCCACCGTCCAACAGAAATCAGTCAAGCAAGGAGATTGACAAGTATCTAAAACTAATGGACGAGACAATCAAATGAACAATGGGAAAAACGATACCTCGGTATCAACACACTTATAACAAAGACCTACTCCGTAATACAACTATCGACGGACTGCACCGATACAAAAGAAGACTGCTGTCAAGACCAAAAACCATACATAGACAGTTAACTGAAAGACATTAAAGTCATCGATTAAAAACATTCAAACATTAATAAAAGAATATTATTGAACTTCTGTAAGTTTGTATTGGAGCAATAGAACTCAGGCAACTCGAATGTGGTCCCGCAAATAAATAAAATATTTCGGATGTAAGATTAAAACGACCTTTTATGTAACAACAGCCAACGAAAACTTACTGCTCACAACAGGCCAAGATCCAAATAAGGCTGTTGCTGATGACAACTTCATTGTGATCTAGGATTCGCGGTCGAGGCTATAGAAGCGACTTTCCAGGAAGTGTACAAGGCGAATGACATCATTGGCCAGAATCACGACCTGGAAAATTAAGTCTGTGCATAATTTCTACCTTCGAAATAAAATAATGAACTAGCGAAGGGAAAACTCGGGTTTCACCCGATTCAGTAACGAGAATATCGCAAATAATGTCATCGCCAATGAAATTGAATATCCCCCGTTCACTTCGAAGAAAGAGCTTTAAACGATCTACGACACAGTAAGAAGTAAGAAATCAGTGGGAACCGATTTAATACCGACATTTGTGCTTAACATTTTCCACTTGAAGCGGTGGACATTTATACCACCCTATTTAACAACACAATAAATAATGCACATTATCCAGCGCATTGGAAAATTGATGTGGAACATCCCATCCCCAAAAGGGAAGAACACACCAATCCGACGAATCTCCGGTCTCCTTCGAAACATCTGTAAGGTTTTCGAAAAATTCATCAATAGAGTCCTAACAAATTGGGTTGAGGACAGAAATATAGTTCCAGATAATCAATTCAGTTTCAAGGCGGAGGATACAGCTAATTATGCCGTGTCTTAACTGGTTTCGGATATCCATTGGAACAAATCCAAGAAACAGTACACTGGTGACTACCTGATCGACTTGGAGAAGGCCTTCGATCCCGTATGGCTAGAGGGACTCTTTTAGAGTCTGAGTAGGCAGGGTATTAGAAAACCACTGGTGTATATTCTTCTCAACATACTTCTGCAACGTGACTTCGGTAAAATTAAGCAATATTGCAACGCTGGAAGTTGAAGACCAACTTTCAGAAATCGGAAACCATTCTTTTAAGGTCACCTTTATCTGAATCCGCTGCGGAAACCAGAAAGAATTTGCAAAAGTTTTTGATCGTAGGACAACACGGGCATTCACTTGCTTGTCGAAATGTATTCAGATGCCTTGGGATCTGGCTAGATTAATTTCCATATTTTAACAAACATATAGATGTTGCTCAGCAGGCAGTTCGATGCGAGGGTAAAGGTGATCTGCTTCATGGCCCTTATCCGGCCTATGCTTGTATTTGGTTGTCCTGATTGGGGCGTTTGAGAGGACTTGCCTTTACCTTTACAGAACACCAGAGTCTGAGTACATAAAATACTATCTTGTACAATAGGACGAGCCTAATTAAAGTGGTCAATTTTGTTATTAAGGCCCCAGACCACGGTGCCTTTTTTTATTCGAATGTGAAGGTCACTCCGAAGAAGTTGCTACTTCGTTATTGACAGCATTTGAGCCATACGGTTCATCTGAATAACACAAAAAGTATATATTTAGAAATTAGACTATAGGTTTATTGCATCACGGTACGGACATTTCGATATCTAAGCAAAAAAAAGATTGCAGCCCGGCGAATTCTACTTCCCCTTTTCGCAGAAAATTTTCATCGTTTATGAAAAAAAAAAACAATACAAATAGGCATTTTATAAAAAAAATCCCTACGTAGTACTATAGAGACTGTATTGTTGAACATATTTAGACTTGGTTAATAGAAAGCGGTCGAATAATTTTTCAATATGTTATCAACCAGGTTGAAAAACGCAGTTTCGAAAACAACGCGTTCAAAGTTTTACTGAATTATAATGCGACAAGCCTACGAACTAAATTTTACGTCTGTATTTTTCTTTTTGTTTTTCACCATCAGCTATTCCTGGACAGATCTTCAGCATCCAGAGACTCATCACTTTTTCCGTGTTTTTCCCGCAGACGACTCGACGTCGTTCGACCCAGTCGTGCGCTTCGCGCGATTCCACATTAGATGCTGTAATTTTACAAATTTCTTTACTAAATTTGGTTAGAATCTTTCGGAAAATGAAAAAAAAATTTACCGTGGTCTGTTACTTAAAGATGACTCGAAGGCTCATTGCAAGACCAATGACTTCGTCGCCCCGGAGATCAGGCTTACTACCCTAATTAAATGTAACACAAGAAAGTTCGCTTTGACGGCTTTATCTCCCCAGATTTGTATCTCCGATACAAATGGTCTGATCCAGAACAGATTGGCGGTGCCGCTAAATTCCACGTCGCTCGAACATGGGCGGACAGGTGACTCAACCACAAAAGAGACGTCGCACACGGCACTGGAGCGTCTCCAGTTCAGTAGGGCTGATTGATTTTTCTCGGCATTACTAACAGTTTTGGTGACTTGGCTGTCAAACTTAAGTCTCCTGTCGACTCTTTATTACAGGGTGACTCCAAAACGCCACATTCCCCCTCTTTAAGTTTATTCCTAAACGTCGAGGAATGTTACCATGAATCTGATTTGCGGTGGTGGTGGGAGTAGATATCACATAATTGGTTGCAAGCTCTTGTTCTTCTACCCGAGGCTCTTGTGGATCAGGTGCGACAGAATTTTCTGCTATTATTGGGTGTGGCAGGAGTGAGGGTTTTCGGGTCAAATCTTTTAGCTGGCGATCTTCCGTTTCATCGCTTCTAGAGGGAAACTCGAGCGGCCTATTTTTTGTGCATTGATTTCACCACATATAATATGGGGCTAGTAACTTTGCCTTCCAACCACCGTGGTCCAGTCGAATAATTTCAGAAAAAAAAATAGCGTCTCCGATTTTAAAACTTCTTGTTTGACAAATTGAATCAGGGATTATCGGATCGAACTGTTCATCATCAGGATGCAAGCTATCTCGTACGAAGTCTCCGCCCCATCAGCAGCCGGCGTTTTTCAGTCGTTGTGTTAGGTGTCGTGTATTGTTTAAAAAGAATGCGCTGTAATTTCGTGTGCATGTCTCCCTTTGACATGGTCTTGAGAGAAGTTTTCAAATATTGTACCATACGTTCTGCTTGGCCATTAGGGATGTTAGGGAGCTGTAGAATTTTAATTAAGACCCTTGGAGATATAAAACTGCTGCATTTCAGATGATGCAAAGGCAGTTCCATTACCCGAAATTAATCTTTTGGGTTGACCGTGTTTAGCAAAGATTTCTCGCAATTTATTCTAAACTTCGGCAGATGAGACGCTGCGGATCAATTTTACTTCCAGCCACTTCGACATAGAGGCTACAATGACCAAAGAGGTGTGTCCCTGAAATGGGCCAGCAAAATCCATATGCAAAGTGTTCCATGGATCTTCTGGTGGTTAAATATATTGCCACGGAACAGCTGTTGGATTCCCTTTATTTATTTTTTTTGGCATTGTCAACAGTTTTAGGCTTCCAACTCGTTTATCGAGGTTGGGCCACCTCACATACATAGCTACGGGAATAAGCCTTCATTGCGTTTCCATGAAGTAGTTTCAAAATGTAATGTACAGCCCTACTGTGTGGAAAGTTCGGTCTTTCTTTGGACACACGGAATGAATTCCTCGGAACTCTTAACAATTCGAGACCTACCATGTAAAAGCAATCTTAATACTCTTGACATCATCAGATCTGTCACCTAGAGTCTGAGATACAAGTGCAATGCAACTTCATTATAATCATCACGATGGGCCAAAACAGCGCCAATCCCATAAGACAAAGCATCGCAGGAAGAAACCAATGTTTTCGTAACGTCATGACGTTTAAAAGGGAGTCTGAATCAAGCAAATTCCGTGATTCATCAAAAACAGCTTGATGCCCATTAGTCCAATTCCATTTCAAATTTTGTTAAGCAACCGATGTAATTTTTCAGCAATAGTCGATTTTTGAAGTAAAAACGATTTATAAAAATTAAGTAACCCCAAAAAGGATTGCAGCATTTCTTTATTTTCGGGGGTAGGAGCTTGTTATATTGCTCTTACTTTCTCTTTGTTAGGTGATATTCCTTTACTGCTAATATAAAACCCGAGGCAGTCCATTTCACGCCGCGCAAACAAACACTTTTGTTCATTTAGCTCAATCATTTGGCTCTAGCTTTAGCTTGTTTTTCAAAAATTGCTTGTAAGTTACGATTGTGATCATTTTCATCTTTTCCACAAACTATAATATCATCGAGATATGCTTTTACGCAATTTACACCAACAATCCATGAATTTTTGAAATAGACCTGGAGAGGCTGAAACACCAAAAGGAAATCTGCGCACCATAAATAGACCCTTGTGCGTATTGATGGTCAACAACTCAGGCGAGGCATCTTCAACCACCAGCTGCTGGAAAGTCTGTTTAAATCCAACTTACTAAATAACTTGCCCTCTGAAATGGTCGCCATTACCTCCGTAAAAGTTGGTAGCGGATACGAATTGCCTTTTATCCACGCATTGACAGTGCTATGGTAATCACCACATATCTGTACGGAACCGACAGACTTCGGCACAGGTTCATTGAGAAAACATGATTGGCTCTCAAAATTTTTGTTGGACGAGTTTTTCAATTTCTTTTTCAACCGCGGGTTCCCAGGCGATAGGACATTAACGGTGTTTTAGAAAAATCGGCACCAAAATCAACTTTAAATGATTCTATTACCCTGTTAACACACAATTGTGTCAATATCTTGTGAGAGGTTGTTGTCTGAATGTAATTTGACTCAAAAAAATAGTTCGGCGCTTCAGTTATTGCATTGGACTGATGTTCTGGGTCCTCTTCGGTTGTTGTTTTCTCTACTGTATGGGCAGCTTGTTGCTGACGTGTGGCTGCTCTCTTCCTTAAACAAGCTTTGCTTCTGTGGCCTTTAATATTGCAAAAAAAACAGTTCTTGTCTTTGGACCAACATTTATCAACAAAATGATTTCCTTCACATCGAAAACAGCGCACGTGTTCTGAACGGTGATATTTCTTCTTTAATGATATTGCCATAACTTCATAGTTGGCGCGAACGTTTAGTACGTTACTCTGGTAGCCTAATGTGCAACTGAAATTTCATAGGCTCGTTTAAAATCTAATTTGAGCTCGCTAGACGTACGTTTTTGAAATGATTCATCCGCTACTCCGCACACAATTTGATCTCTCAGCATTTTGTCTAGTTCCATGAGATCAAAGCGTAAAAGAAAAGATCAATTTCACAGGTCATTTACAAAGTCGGCGATCGTTTCACAACTCTTCTGACAACATTGGTGGAACATAAATTGTTCTACAATTTCATTTGACTTTGAGTGGAAATGAGAATCCCATTTTTCCACAATTTCTTTGAAAGACACGTCTTTTGGGGTCAGTGGTGTAAGCAAGGAACGGATTATCTAATATGTTGACTCCCCAATACATGACAGAAAAATAGCTCTTATTGATACCTCATTAGATATTCCATTTGCCCCAAAATAAAACTCCACTCGTTCCTTGTAATTATTCCAGTCCATTGTTGGTTAAAACTGCTTCAGTTTTCCGAAAGTTTGCTAGAACGATTGGTTTACATTCGCCATCCCGGTTTCATTAAGTGCCATATTTTCGGTCGTCACCAAATTGTTGCGGCTAAATTAAAAGCAATTATCATTTCTTAGATTAAGAATTTTATATCACTTTTTATTAAGTCTTTTTTGTTCTAGTTCACAATTACAATTCATATGTTTTGGCGCGTATCTTCTGACAGTTCTCTCGTTGTCCAAACTGATGTCTCCTGTCGACTCTTTATTGCAGGGTGACTCCAAGACGTCACACTCGAATACAAGGTAACTTCATCAGTCAGCAGAGTCGGTAACCTAATTTTTTGTTTTCATATTCATGGCTGGCCTATATAGACTCAGGCAGGTTTAGGATAGATTTAAGAAGAAAAAATTATTAAAAAAATAAATAAAAACTATTGAAAAAAAAAATTCTAAATCAATTATGAGATGGGGTAATTATGTCTACTCTGTCCAACATAAAATGGCAGTACAGGAAAGTTAAAGATGTTTCTTTCTCATTCGAACTCTTTTGTTTTTCGTAAGGTGCTATTCCAACAAAAGCTCTTACAGGGTTTCCGTAGTAAGCATTTCAACTTAGCAAAAATCTGAAATAAAAGTGTGTAGGGTGGGTTTACCGTCCTTTTTTTTAGATTCAAATTTTCATTTGAATAATTTGTTTTATTTATAAAATTTATAAATTAAAACGTGTTTACCCTTTTTCACACTACCAAGGGATAAGATAAAAACACAAATCGCACAAAACTAAAAAAAAAATAAATAAAGACACCTTTCAAAAACACAATTTACATAAAAACACTAAACTTCACAATCCAATCCTAAGCTTATTAAGATTTATTTTTAGCTAGTTTTTTTTGTTAAGTTATATAATATGAAAAAAAAATTATTTACTAATTAAATTAAATTACTTTAAAAATGAAAAGGAGTATGGGCCTTGCATAACTTCTTACAATAACCTGGTCCACTAGTGGAATAGCTCTTGCAAGATTTTCAGACACGATCTATTTTAACCAGTTGTTATGAATTAAAAAGGAAACAAAAAATATTTATCATTCTCAAAAATTTTTAATTCAGGTTTCACTTTGTTCGATAAGTTGGGTAGTGCCGTGGAATCTATGATCAAGAGAATGTAGCCAATTGAAAGCCAATTTAAAAAACAGAATTCTGATATTCCATGAATAACTTTCACCACAATGAGCAAAAGGATATCTTATTGGTTTTTATGTTCCAAGAATTTACTTAAGGGAAAGCATGTTATCACCCTCTATACAATGTATCAATTTATCAAAGATTCGGTGTTCGACAGTTGACGCGTATTAATCTGTATATATGTAAATCATGTTAAAGTTCATTTTTGCCTAATAGACAACAGTATATTAAATTCTTAAGATTTATTGTTGATAAATGACAACAAAGTGAGAGCATGAGGTCATGATTACGTGCACAAAGGACTATAGATTACTTAAAATAAGCTGCTTTACTTTTTTGCAAACATTTCAGTTCTTATGAAAAATCAATAATAATTACTCGTACTCGTGGGAAAATGCGAAAGTAATTAATTCTACCTGGGTACTAAGCTTGAACTACAAGAATATTATATTAATATTTTAATCTAATTAATCATTAATTGAAAAGCGTGTGTTAGTCTCAGATAATTACTTAAGCTCCTGCAAAAAATATATTACTTAATAAATAAAAAAAAGTTGTCTCCTAAGCTTGGTGGCTAATTGGATTTCTATTACAAAAAGTTTATAAAAGACTTTCAAGTGGTTTTAAACTTTAAAGTAGCTTATATTTGCGTCCGATATAGTCTTTATTTAATAGAGCTAGTTTTCAACATTTTTTGCAAATTTTGCTAAATACAGTGGTTTAACAAATTTTTACATACAAATACCTTCATGTGTATTAAATGTAACAAATGTGATAAATCAGAATAAATTTGTTTTTTAAAATATAATATTTGCGTGCGGATAACGACGAGAATATCCAGTTCATAATGGAGGTTCCAAATTACCCAAAATATGAAAAATACAATGACGGACGAAATCTTTCCTTGGCGGAAAGTGTTCCTCCGGAAATTCACCATATGATTGATCCATATTGGTACCAATATCCACCGATGGAACCAATGTGGTTTGGAATAATTGGTTTTGTTATCTTAATTTTGGGAATTATGTCATTGGCAGGGAATTTCGTAGTGATATACATATTTACATCTGCGAAATCTCTCCGAACGCCATCAAATCTTTTTGTTGTTAACTTAGCAGTTTCTGATTTTATGATGATGTTTACAATGTTTCCGCCTGTTGTACTTAATGGATTTTATGGAACGTGGATTCTTGGGCCATTTTTATGTGAACTGTATGGATTATTTGGATCATTATTTGGTTGTGTGTCGATATGGTCAATGACTATGATAGCCATTGATCGCTATAATGTAATTGTTAAGGGTATTTCCAAAATTCCTTTATCAATCAAAGGTGCTGTTATTCGAATATTATTTGTATGGATCGCGTGTGGGACTTGGGCCTTATTACCATTATTTGGATGGAATCGGTATGTTCCTGAAGGAAATTTGACTGCTTGTGGGACTGACTATTTTGCAAAAGATTGGTTTAACAGATCATACATAATTATTTACTCAGTATGGGCTTACATGATTCCACTATTTTTAATAATATTTTCGTACTATCATATTTTAAAGGTAAGCATATCTAAAACAAAATGAATATATACAAATGTATCTTTCCTTTTCTAAAACACATACTTCCTGTTCATTCGCACTAAGTGAGCTAATGTAGAATGCATCTGTGTTTACATACTTTTTTTATTTCTAGTTATATTTCATAATTTCTATTTGAGATATCTACAAAACAAACTTTCAAATCTCTTCAGAAAACCTTTGTAAGACTGAAAAATAAATGTGTTATAGTATTGTTATTATGTACATTTTAATACGCTGGTGATATTTCTGTTTAAGCTAAGTCCGACCACCTACAATTGCTCTAAATATTTTGTAACTACAGAAACTTTTGATTACACGAAAGTAAAATTCCATGAAACAATTGACAGGAAAAATCCTTAATCCATTAAAAGAAAAGTTAACGATTGTAAGGCACAAATACAATACTAACTCTGTTGAGATATTTTAATTAAGAATTTTCCAAAAATGTGATGTCTTAAAAAAATATATTTCTTTATATCGCCAAATACAAGATATAAGTTTATTTAACCCATAATTGCATTCAAAAAAAGGCTTAGATCGGAAATGCTACATAGCGCGACATACTAGTAACTAAACTTGGTTTTTTGTTTTTGATGAAACATCTTATGGCCCTATTTCTTCATTCTATCCCTTCACACAGAGTTCAAAATGTCACACATTATTCATATTATGAAGAAGATTTTAACAAAAACAAAACTCTTCTACATTTAATTTTACTTGACAGAAATTTTACTATTTTCAAATAAAACTAAGGTATGTTATTTTAATTTATTGCCTGATTTTAAAAAATTTACTAAATGCGATTGCAGTTACAAATCTTTCTTAATTCGCAGCGTAAGCACGACCTTTTCTAAGCTTCTGATTTTATGATGATGCTTACAATGATTCCGCCCGTTGTATTCAATGAATGTTATAAAACGTGTATCCTTGGACCATTGTAACATGACGTATATGGATTACTTTGTTCGTTGTCTGGTTATGTGTCAGTATGATCAATGAGCTATTTGTCGCAACAATTATGAAGGCTCTTACGAAAGTTACTTTATTACTCATATGTGCTATTAAATCGGGTTATTTCAATGAAAATTTGACAACTTGCGGATCTGATTATTTTTCAAAAGGTTGGTCTAATAGATCAAACATAATTATATACTCGGCTTAGGCTTATATACCCAAAACATATGTTCGTACTCTCGCGTTTGACGGGTATGCATATTTAAACTAAATGTACATATACATATGTAACTCTATTAAAATAAATCAATTTCAGAATTCTTAAATTTGCACTTTTTATTTGTGCAATCCACAAAACCAACCTTCAAATTTCTTCTGAAAACTTTTTCGATACTGAATAATAATAAATTGTGTTTTAATATTAAAACGCGTCTTTGATATTTTTGTTTAAAGTTAACCCAACCATATACAATAGCCTGCAATGATTTTTAACTACAGAGACATTTAAACCTAAAAATAGTTATTTTAGAAAGCTGATACCAAAAAGTCGTTAGTTTTTCAAAAAGAACGTAAGACTATAAATCAAGTGGACCAAATAAAATCCGAAAGCTTATGTGTTTGTTAATATCTTAGATTTGTTTATTTACACCTTATCAAAGGCTATGATGTCTGTAAAAGTGTTTTAAATGAATTAGTATTGTCCTTCAATTAATTGTATATATTAATATTTTGTATTTTTTTTTATTAACTATTCGGTTTCGGAAACATTTTTTTAAAATTTAAGATGATTTTCCCATTGGTATCTTCTTAAAAAGGCTGCGGAGAAACTTAACGGTTCAATATTTTCCAACGATTATTGCTTTATTGATAAAATAAACCTTCCGCCTAAGTGTGACATGACGCATGAGTGATATCTCATGACATCCCCACTGGAAAAAGTACTTTTATAAAATCATCTTTTTGAAATTGATAAAAGATGTAAAATGAAATCATCTTCATTCTTCTTCGCTAAAACCAGTTGTCAAAACTGGAAGAAAAATGGAGTATTTGTGATAACCTACAATCCGTATTTCGTATTTTATGGGTTCGGTATAGGTTTGCCAAAATTCGTATAAATGTGATCATTATGCATTCCTTTTAGGAAGTTCGTAGGTAGCTACAGTTCAGGTCCTATCTCAATGTCATCACTTCGGTCATCGACCAAATTTATAGGAACTAATTAAGTTAGTTTTAAAGCTTTTAAAGATATTTTCTTAAATTTTATATTTGAGCTGTCATAGAGTTCGATACCACTTACAGTATTTTGCTAAAATAAATCAATTTTGTTATTATTATGGGGCTAATGAAATAAGTGTGCATGTATGAATGTTTTAAAATTGAATAATAATAAAAAAAAATTCTAAAGTGTAAATTGATTCTGAAGAAACAGTAGGTCTATTGTTATTCGTTCTGAGGTTTATATCAAAAAGGTAAAGTACATCAGTACATAGTTAAAGGTGTACGCGGTAATTTATCTGGAATTATCAAAACCGAAATTGTGTTCAATTAATTGACGATTTCGTGGTAAGAAATTTACGAGCCCTAAAAATAAATCGATCATTTTGTGAAGTTAGTGAATGATTTTATCACCTTCAAGTCACTTGCAATCACATTATGGCTTTGAGACTTCAAAAAGGCATCACTGTTTTTGACTTCCTTGAAATTTTTGTGACTCCAAAAACACTTCACCGACTTCAACAAATCACATGATTATTTTTATGACTTCAACAAAAAGACACCACTTATTTTAGCGAAATCGATTGAACTCTTTGTGGCTTCAAAATGACCTTGATTAAGTATTAATCTTCTTTATATTTCATTAACATTGGCTCAAAATTATTAAAAGAAAATTTAAAAAGACTTAAAGAGGATGGTAAAATTAAACGAAAATACGTGATTAACACTGATTTATTTTGGTTTTGAACGAAAAATAATACAACAGAAACCTCACATTAGCATTATTTTTTCTTATATTACCATAATCCATACTCACAACGGGCCTGCCTTTAATATGTTTATATTGTATGTAAGAATAAAACAAGTATATTTTTTATACTCTTTTTTCTTTTCATAAAACCAAAGAAAACTATTTATAAGAACTTTATTATTAATATAATTGTAATTGAAATCAATCTATAATGAAAACACTTATTCTAATATAATTCAGTTTTTTTGTTTGTGTTGTGGGGTAAGCGCGGGCGCAGAATCACTAAACCAAAAATTTAAGCCTGAAGCGATTCATTTAATCGCAACATTATAAACATGACGTGCCCTTGTAATCAGAAAGTTGAAAGATCTGTCGCTAAAATCCAGTGTGGTATTTGTAAAATTTACTACCCCTTAAATTGTGTTAATATGGAACCTAGTGATAGTGCTTATTATATAAGGAACAATATTCCCTACAGTTGTGCTCCATGTACAAACACTACAGAAAAAAAATCTCTCCGCTCTCCACCACTCAAACATCAACCAATGGTAGAACCAACTGACAACGGCAAGCAAAAAACAATGTCGCATCCCAACTCTCATTGAGAACAGACGACTAGTTAGCGGTGTGTCTTAAGTTAAAGTATGTTAAGTGGCAAATTAAGCAACGAAAGTCAAAGCACCGGGTTAGTGCCCTGAAACATATACCAAGTCGACGTGCGGAGAACTTAGGTTCGAGTCCGCAGATTTCGTGAACGAAATTTACTTTTTGTTTTTTCACAGAACTAAATTTAAATTTAAACAAGTGCCGAAAGGCAATCAGGCGATGGATACCCGTCAGCCGGAGGTCCCGCTTAAGAAGCCGTTGTCGAAACGCTCCACAAGAGCATCCGAAAGCACAAACAACACACGATGCCGTTAAAGACGAAAAAAGATGAAAAAATAACAAGACGAATCCATACTTAAAAAAAGTCAGCTGTGTCAGCTCCTGATCCGACCACAAGAAAAGAGTACGCCTATGAATGGCTACAATGGCGAGGGAAATTCCTTTATAGAGCTATCGGAGGATGATGAGCTTTTATTATCAGAGAATGAGGAAGACGAGGAAGCTCGGCTCGATAAGCTATTAAGAGAGCTTATAAAAAAGAAGGAAAAGTCGCAACAACAACAACAACCGCAAAACCAAAAAATAAGCGGGTACAACAACAACACAAGCAGCAAGATACAAGACAACAGAAAATACAGAAGTAGCAGCACAGAGGGTACAGATACAGAAGCAGCAGCAACAGCAACAACAACAGAATGAATCTCAGCCAAGGAGAGATGAAATTCCTCCTATTAATGAGGGTAATCTATTGTAGAAATGAAGGATAGTAATAGGTTATGTAATCTAAAGATTAAGAATTTTTATGTAAAGCGACTTATGTAACTCAAATAAACACATAATAATGTGTAACAATATTGAGGAGTACAAAAAGTTGCGCACTGCCCTAGAAAAAGCAGAGACCGAGTACTTTACTTATACCAAAGGGTGAGAAATTGCAGACGGTTCTGGAGGAGTTCGAAGCGGAGCTAAAGATGTTTGAAGAAGACGACCTGCAATTCGTAGGGTTTAAACCGTTTACCACGACTGCGGCGAGGGATGGTAACCGAAAACTACCGTTTTTCTAAGTACAACTAACTCCCAGCGGCAAAATTGATAGACTGCGAAATATTAAATTCCTGTACTATCATGCTGTAAGCTGGGAGAAATTATTATTATTAATTCTTATTATTAAGTAATAAATTACAATAAAAATATAAAAAAGAATATAGCACTAGCTACCACGGGAGAAATTAAAAAGGGCAGATCGCGTACTCCAATATATGCGCTTCCAGAAGTTCGAACACGCCGCAGCTAACTGCAACATGCAGCTTAGATGTGTTAAGTGCGATAAGGACCACAAACATGGAGAATGTCCTTCAGGTAAAGATGGGGTATCAGATAGGAGTCAACTCTTTTGTGTACTCTGCAAGAACTCGGGGCATCCCGCTAATTTCAGAGAATGTCCTAGGTTCCAAGAGCTGAAGAAAAAGTGCAGACTTGAAAACAGTTAATTGATGAAGAGAAACGTTAAGACAGTCGCGCGAGTGCTGTGAATTTAATCTTGTACGTTCTGATATGACTCTGATTAAACTCTCTGTCTCTATGGATGCGAACATTTTTTTCATTATGTGCTTCTATGGATTACATAATAAAAGTAAAGATGCTTCTGTCTGAAGTAATGAGCGCTCAAAAAATCTTAACATTTTGGATGATATGAATATTGACATTTTATTAGATTCGTTAATTGTAGAGAAGCATCAAGTTTTACTCTCTTGTTATGGTTTTGAGTCTTGCATAAAAACTAGAATGACTCAGCAATTTAATACCTGTATCGATCACATTTATGCAAGATTACACTAACATGCTTAGTTATCTTGCAGCAATTCTATTTCCGATTTTAGAATATCATACCAGATCGTTCAATTACTAGAAATAGTCTAGTCCAACCAAACCTAAAAGAAGAATCATGATACATCTTCTTCCGTCGTAAGGTGATTGTCTTCCATAGCAGCAGATAATGCTTAAATCCCAATGAGCACAGGAATTTCAATTTCATTGGTGTCTCTAAATATAGCACTAGACGTAGTAGTCTTATTCCCAGTTTCTTTGTCTCTATCTTCTTTTCCTTGCGTTTGAGAGAAATTTATATGTCTGTCCATTTCATTATTATCGAAGATATTCTTGGAAGTTCCGGTTGGTCAGTGACCTTAAGTGTTGATTCAGCTGTGCTTGTTACGACCTCTTAGTTTGTGTTTAGGAGTAATACTTATGCGGGCGTCTGAAGATAAAGTTAAATTACCTCCTGACGCTGATTGTTCTTCACCAGATCACATCCTCAGCTTCATCAATAAATTCGTCTTCAGTGTCACTCTGTAGAGGTAGTACCTCGGCCTTTAAGGGGTAGTCTTCAAAATCACTTTCACATTCTGACGATGTAACTTCTTAATTCTTCATCAAGAAATCGTCAATTTCACTATAACTTAGCACTCCTCGGTTTATCATGAAGATAAAATAATAAGAAGCAGTGGTGTAGCTATATCTTGGGGGGCCCAGGTGGAAATTTTTTTCGGGGCCCCATTACCCACATGAAAATAGATTTGCGTTTTATTGAACTCATTTTTTAAAGCTAATTAAAAAACGGTAGGTAGGTACATACAAATCAAAAATTTGTTTGAAAATGAGAGGGAATAAGAATCAACGAGTCAAAAAAAAAATGAACTTACTTTACTATTAGATGTAGTCTAGAACCGAATATGTATGTACGCATGTACGATAATTGTTGTGCAGGCCAACCCAGAAAAATGAAGCAGCTCGTAATTTACGAATCCAACATACTTTACACCAACAAAAACAAAAACACCATAATTAAACAAACACGATACACATAAAAATCTCAAATTTACAAATCTCACCACACACTGCACATGAAATGAAATGAAATATGTAATAGCCTAAGTTTCAAATATCAATTTCAAGCAAACTAAATAATGAGGGCCCGTTGTAAATTCGTATAAATTTATATGTATGCACATTTTGAGAATAATTGAAGTTCACTTCGCGGTGATACACGTTGAAATTAAATTGTCTTTTATAAAATCAAACTTTTTTATTTATACTATATTTTTAGTATAGTAACAGTAACCCGTGTATATCCCCAGCAAACGAAAAATATTCAGGTTGGCACAAGACACACATCAGAGCAACCCTATGGCCTGTTGCAGGGAAAATATATTTCGTAGCGCAAAGGATGCACAAAGAGAAGGAGCCGATATCATTCGATTATCCTTTCGTGGTCCATAATGCACATCGGACTGTGATAACAGCACCTGCGACCGAGATCCTTGAAACGGAGTGAGAGCTGAGACAAGAATCAACCCTTCCCTTGAATTTTGAACTTATTTTAAAAGAAGATTGATCACATTACGATCGACGCAAGACACTTCTCCAGTATTATGGATGTCCCTACATTCCCAGGAGCCAACATCGACTCGGACCATTACCTTGTTGTAGCCAAGGTACGGTTGCGGATATCCCAAACTACGCCAAGACAAACTAATGCTGTGAGAAAATTCGACGTCAGACGGCTACAATCGCAAGAGATCGCCAAGTCCGTTTCCAATCGAGTTTCTATTAATCTCTTAAGAGGTCCAATGCCGCTAGCACCAAGCATCGAAGACCACTGGAAACACTGCCAAAACGCCGTCAGAGATACCGCTTCTGATGTGCTGGGTTTCACTCGCCCACCACAACGAAACCCCTGGTTCGATGATAAATGCCGGCAAACAAATGCAGCTAAGCAAAAAGCACGCAATGCGACACTGCAAAAAAAGACCAGAGCTGCTCATGAGCTCTATGAGCGGAAGAGGAGAGACGAACACCGGCTTATCGGGAGGGAGAAGAAAGAGCGTGAGAAGCGCGCGATCGAGAAAATTGAGAGATGCTACCCCAGGAATGAGGTTCGGAAGTTTGACCAAAAGGTAAAAATAACATGCCACGGAAACCAACCCCGAACCAAAGCCTGTAGAGATGAACAAGGGAACATCGTAGTAGAATCGCAGTCGATGCTGAGGATTTGGAAGAACCATTTCTGCAGACTGTATAACGGCGATGACGGACCAAATACCGCTGTCAGGCCGAATCAACCTTTCAACTTGGACGATGATGACCAACAATTCCGTTCACCCGACCTGGATGAAGTGAAGATAGCTATATCGAAGCTTAAGTCCAACAAAGCTGCTGGGGCGGATGGCCTGACTGCCGAGCTCTTCAAAGCGGCAAGCGATGACTTGATAAGGACCATACAAAAACGCATCTGTAATATGGTCGGACAAAAGTATGCCCGATAAATGGAACCTCAGCATTGTTTGTTCGATTCTTAAGATAGGAGACCCTCTGAACTGCGCCAACTACAGAAGCATCAGTCTCCTTAACACCGCATAGAAGATCTTATCCGCCATATTGTGTGGCTTCAGACCAGGAAAGTCCACCATCGACCAGATATTCACACTACGACAGATCTTGGAGAAGAACCATGAGCTTCAGATCGATACACACCACCTATTCATCGATTTTAAAGCCGCGTATGACAGCATCTATAGAGACGAGCTATATAGAGCAATGTCTAGTTTTGGCATCCCTGCCAAACTCGTCCGCCTGTGCAGGATGACGATGGAGAATGCACGCTGCTCCATCAAGGTCGGTAAAGATCTCACCGAGACCTTTGATGTCCAGAGAGGATTTAGACAAGGCGATGCACTGTCATGCGATTTTTTCAACATCGTACTTGAAAGAATAGTGCAAAACTCACGAGCAAACGCAAGAGGCACTATCTTTCAAAAGTCCGTCCAACTCCTCGCATACGCCGACGATATTGACATAATCGGGATAAAGCAGGGTGATGTCAGTGGCGCTTTCGCGAGTATTGAGACAGCAGCAGCGAAAATGGGCTTAGCGATCAATGAGGGCAAGACCAAGTATATGCTGTCAAGCAAAAAGGACAACCAACACCGACGTCTTGGGCAGAACGTCACCCTCTACAGATATAACTTTGAGGTAGTTAAGGACTTTGTCTACCTAGGCTCTCTTCGGACAACAAAAGTCACCCTTTATAAGACCTTAATAATCCCGGTCCTGCTCTATGGCGCAGAGGCATGGACATTATCAGAAATGGATGAGGGTGTTGTTGATTCTTCGAGAGAACAATTCTTCGGGCGATCTTCGGTCCCGTCTGCATTGACGGTGAGTGGAGGAGAAGATACAACAACGAACTGTATGGACTGTACAGCGACATGGACCTTGCCAGAAGAGTGAAGATCTAAAGACTGAGATGGCTGGGTCATGTAGAGCACATGGACACCAATGCTCCGGTCCGAAGGGTCTTCGAATCCGCCCCCGAGGGACAGCGCAGTAGAGGAAGGCCAAGACTCAGGTGGTGCACGCAGGTGGAAGAGGACCTCTGCCAATTTAGCGTGCGAAAATGGAGGCAGCTAGCCAGGGATCGAGCTGGCTGGAGAAGCTTGTTGACTGAGGCCCAGGTCCACCCCGGACTGTAGCGCCTCCTTAAGTAAGGAAGTAAGATTTATTGCCGATTTGGGGATTAAACTTCTCTCAAGTTTTGGGACCCCTGAGTTTGAGGGCCCCGGTGATTGCCACCTGTAACATCCCCGGTAGCTACGCCACAGATAATAACAAAACGTACTTGTAAATAATAATAAAGGGTTTATTCAAACATCTCCCAAAAACTACATAAAAGATAATCATATGTCTTCCATACGTACGACATAGCCATAACTTGTTGCCACACGTACGTACCATCATGCTACTACTGGGTAAGCTCCAACTGTCCATTGAGTTTATTTTACCATCACATGAACAGCAATTTTAATTTACCTACGCGAACAGTATCGACCAGGGTAGAAAAAAAATAATCTCATACATAAGGCCACGAGAAACAGAGTGGCCTAACCGTCAATTTATAATAAACGACTTAAATACATAAAGTTTTCCTAAAATTACCATACTATTAAACCATACTAGTATTTCCTCTATTTCATAATAGATGGCCATGGCATCGACTTTACAAATTTCATTCAAAATCTCAAAATCACATTTGCAATCAAAAACATTGTCTAGTCTATAGGCCGCTCTGGTTCTCGCGATCTCATGTTTTGTATGATCTGCATCTTATGCCCGTATTCTGGCATAACTCTGTGATGCTTCATATGTCACAACAACCTCACAAGAGCGGAGTGAGTCGCAATTTGTGAGGTTTTCGTATTCTAACCAAAACCTCACAAGTTGTGACCATCACAAAAACTATCAAAATTGTGATGTCCTATTGAGCAGCTCATAAGCCGATCACAAGAAAAAAATAAAGATTAAATTGTTAATTTATTAAAAAAAAAATGGGGGAGTGAGTGCTTGTGAGTGAAATAAACAAACTTTTCGGGAAAGGAAGGATGTTTTCTCATTAATTGATGACTGTTGCATCAAATTTTTCCGCCATTTTTCGCTATTTTATTATTTATTTCACAAACTTCTATTAAATAATGATTGTCAAAAAAATAAAAAGTAATTTTTTGACAGAATAATGAATTCACCTCACTGTGGTAAATATTTCTTCTGAGGTATTGGCCAGAATACGAGTACCAAACAGCTGAATGCTCACAAGAAACCTCACAAGACAAGCATCACAGAGATTCGTGAGTTGTGACCACATCACAATCAGAAGAGGGTCATTAGGATACGGGTTGCTTTTTTTTCTGTTTTAATATTCTTCGTTTTCATTTAAAGCTTGTAAATTTATTTACTTTGAGGTGTTGAGTGCATTTGAAAAAAAAAATACACGAGTAGCATTACAATAACTCATGGCAATATTTCGAATACCTTTCATCGTCAGATGTTTCTAGGTTTGATCAATATTAATTAATTAATGACTTAATTTTGCTGATAGGTTGCCATATGATGAACGGCAACGATATTTTGCAAGACTTTTGCAAGAAATCCGGAGTCGGATTTAGATGAAGTTGTTGCAGATGTTGAACCGCTGAACGAAATAATCTGGAGGTAGAGCTGAATGATGACACGGGTTCTCAGGCGGATGAAGAACAGAGTTTGGAAGGTGAAGTTGAAGGCAAAAACATCGAGCACATGATCCTGAAAAAGAAGATCAGGTAATTTCTGGGTTGAGAAGAATGGAACCAAGTGGTACAAGATTCTACCAAATCTGCATCGGGGAGCGGCATATAACATTTTTCGAGACAGTTTATATGTTGGACCAAATCCAGCTACCAAAAACCTAACAGATGTAGATATCTTTTTTTGTATCATGAATAATGCAGTTGAAGACATCATTTGCAGGCACACTAACAGGAAAGCTAGAAATAAATATAGCAAGTGGAATGCTCAAAATTTCGAAAAAACACCCCTGAAATGAAAATCAGGGAGAATTTGCGAGTTATTTAGGTATTTTGCTAGTCATGGGCTGCCATAGATCCAATTATGAGACTGGAAAAAGAACTCCTTTCCACTTTATAAAGCAACAATTTCGGTTAGGCGCTTCAAAGCCGTTTCTAGGTTCATTCGGTTTGATTCATAGTTACAGGGGCATCTTGGATCGCCACTGGCAAAGCGGCTCCTATTGAGTGTGTTAAAACATACAAACAGTTGGGTATGTTGTTATATTCGAATATGAGTTGGTTAGACAATACGTTAGCCCTTAAGAAGTAGCTGATGGCAGTCATAAAATCTTTGCAACATAAAATCCCCTTGGTCTAAAGATCTTCCTTAATGCGTTTATTATGAGCTGGTACATTGTTAGTGAAAAAATATGGTTTATTCAATTGTCTCAGAAACGTTTTGTTTTTTAAATTTTTAGCAATGGTCATCGGAATAATAGTTTCATTCTTTTTACAAACGAAGACATAACTTTCGTACTATTAAAACACTTATACCTGGGCTAAAAGCAGCTCCCACAAGATAAAAATTAGAAGTTTTTAGAAAAAATTAGATGCCAACATGTGGCCAGGCATAGACCAATTATATAACAATTGTTAATAAAATACGTATTTAAGTTGGATGATAATAATTTAGACTGGAATGGCTATAGATAACGCCACCCGAAATTGCTGGGCATAGTTAGCCAACTTCGTCTCTTTGCATTGGCATTGCAAACTTCGTTCCCTCGTGTACCTAGTTCAAGCTACTAACTACTAACAAGAGTGATTTTAACATTTTCTTTTTTCTCCTTTGGTTTTGGCTCGGGATGTGAAATCCTGCACATAGATATCGTCTTAAATTTTGTTAGCCACCTGTGATGTAAATGTGTCTACTTTGCTAATCCAGTCCACGCTCGAACTGCAAAGAATACTAAGCTACTTTATTTGAAGCTGTAGGAAGGGGTGGACCTGGGCCTCATTCGAAGGCTTCTCCAGACAGCTCGAGCTATTGCTAGCTGCATCCAGTTGCGCACGCTAAGTTGGTTGAGGTCCTCTTCCACTTACGTGCGCTACCAAAGTCTCGGTATTCTTCTATTGCGCTGTTCCGTGTCGCGGATTCGAAAATCTTTCGGACAGGAGCATTGTGGTCCATCTGCTCTATATGACCCAGATATTTAAGTCATCCTGCACGATGGGACCGATACCCGCTCAATTCCGCCATTAAGTAGGACTACGTCCTGCATAAGGTCACTTTTGTTGTTCGTCAGAGGGCTTTGCTAGTCAATTCCTACTTGGCCTGATCTCAGTGCTGGTGTCGTTGTCGTTTATAGCGAAGCCTAGATAGACAAAGTCCTTAACTACCATTAGTTATATCTGTCGATGTATCATATCTACAGATGCCTTCATATTCGGCTTTAAAATCGATGAATATGTGTTCTTATAAGTCTCAAGTTCTCAAGTTTTCTCTTAGATCTGCCGTAGTGTGAATATTTGGCCGATGTTGGACTTTCCTTGCCCTTTAGGCCTGGAAACTGATATGAACCAATCGGGTTGTGGATGAACGGCTTCAAGGGTTTACACACTATGGCAGATAAGATCTTATATGCGACGTTAGGAAGACTGATGCCAATCTAGTAGCCGCAATTTAGAGACATTCCTTTCTTGAGGATCCGATAACCAATGCTGAGATTTTCACCGGGCATACTTTTATCCGACCATGTTTTATTCTGCCACTTTGAACGGCTTGGCATTCAGCTCGGAGCCGACGGCTGTGGACTTAAGCTTTTATAACTTCTGCTATTTGCACTTCATCCAGGTCTGGTGGACGGAATTTTTGGTCTACATCGTTCAGGTTCAAAGATTCATTCCGTCTGACAACGGTATTTGGTTCATCATCGCCATTAGTCGGCTGTAGCCTGCAGAAATGCTCTTTTCAAGTCCTCAGCATAGACTGCAACTATACTATGACGTTTCCTTGTTTGTCATTTCAGGCTTCGGTTCGGGGTGTGAGGCCGTGGCATGTTTTTTTCCTGTTGGTAAAACTTCAAGATCTAATTTTTTGCATAGCCTTTCTTTTCCTCGACCAAGCGCTTCTCATGCTTTTTTTTCTTCTTGAGAAGCCAGTTATCAGGCCGGTATAGATTTCCAAGACTAAGTCAGGGTCTTGGAAAAGAAATGGTGGCGGATGAGCCTTTTATGGACCAAAGGCAGCGCCTTATATTCTCAAACGGGCTACTGGCTTCTGCGTAACGGACCCCTCGTCCCATGGATATCAAAAAATAGAACTGACCCCGCAGTTGGGTGTTGCCCAATAATATTCATGTAGAATGCTAGGTCCCTCGGACCATTATCTTGTTGCAGTCAGGGTGCGGTTGCGGATATCCCGAACAACAACAAGGCAAGCTAATATTGTGAGGAATTAAGACATCCGGGGGGTACAATCGTAAGAGATAGCCAAACCCTTTCCGATCGAGTCGCTCTTAATCTCGTAAGAGGTCCCTTTGTCGTCAGTATCAAGCATCGAAGACCAGCGGCAACACTGTCAAATATGCTGGGTCTTACACGACCACCACCACCGCAACAGATCTCTGGTTTGACGACGAATGCTGGCAACCACATGCAGCTAAGCAAGACCCACTAGTTATGTATGAACAACGTTTGTTTATCCAATACATTGTTTATTTAATTGTTGTAGTATCTATTACCTAAATCAACTTACATATTAAATAACTAACATAATATTTAGAATTGTAATACATACATACATACCTAGAACATACAAGTAAACCATTTACATGTTCAGAATTAATTTATACACCTTCATACATATGATATTATACATTATACAAGCATAATAAAAGCACAAGCTATTTACATCGCATATGCCACCAAAATTGGACCATATACAGAAGCATATGATTGCATACCACATATTCGTATATTTATACTAAGGCAATATATATATTTAGTATGTGCTTACATCCATACTATAAACAAACATTATTGAGAAACAATGGAAAACACGGACCATTGAAGAAAAGTCCTTTTGGCGTCTTGATTCATTGCCTGCATCGATCGATGATCAGTTAGTTGAATTAAGATCACGATCGAAGCTTAAGCTTAAAAATAAAAAATTGTTAATTGCTAGAAAGAAACCACGTTGTTTGACTGAACAGTCGCTCCATAACTGGCGCAATCGGCTATTCTCTAAGTTCCGAGATCACGCGCAATTAAAATTATCAGTAATTAGACTGTTCATTGGTACCATATGATGCACATGAAATGTGCAAAATTGAGATTCAATTGCGCGTGAACTTCACATCAAGTGCATATTAATGTAGAGTAAATTTGGAGAGAAGACCAGGGCACACCTCATGTTAAGAACTTCAGTTCCTTGGCCTCGGACGAGCCTTTGGGAAATAAATCACTGAAAGTAAATTTTATCAGCTATTATTAGAATAATCGTCATCAATCTTCAACGGACATATGTATGTAGGTCACACTGTTATTACTGAGAGCTTTATTCTAGATTCTCTTTCCATATCAATTTTATACATGTCTAATAGATATTCTTAGAAAAAATCATATTTGTATAAGCCCTTTAGTATAAAAGATAGTGAAAAGAAAACATTGCCATCAGCTCAGGTTATATGGCTAACAATAATGAATCTCTTTAAGCCGCATGTGGCGGTAATGGATTTTCTGGTGCGAATGCGGGAGTTATTAATTTAAGTGACATAGGCACTAGTGGTGCTACAAGGCATATAGTAATAGTAATATGTCAATTTGTAATTTATTAAATAGCAATGCAGGTATTAAATACAATAACCTGAATACCAGTGAAATTAATTATATTTTCAATTATTTCAAAATGCCGGGCGTTATCAAAGATCTACCGCAATCTAACGGTTATCGTAGATTACTCCTTGACTTTTAAAATGACGTTGAGGAGATACTTAGGCTTATGGGTATCATAAGTAACAAAATCATAATGAGAGCGATTGGGATCGAAGTCCTAGGCGAGGCAAATAAGGTCTTAAATATGTTTGGTACCCCCTTGAAATGGGATCAATTCAAGTGTAACCTCATTTCACATCATTCGGATGAAAAAAGCGAAACGTCTCTTGTAAGAGACTTTCATAGTATTAGACATGGAAACGACACCGTGGAACGGTTCTGCTCTAAAATCATAGGAATATTATCAACGCTTAAAAACCATGTTCAAATTCACGAAAGTGAATCCGCTGTTAATTTGTCTTAAAATAACCTTGATTCGGAAACATGCCTAAACACATTTCTTAATGGATAAGTGGGACCCGTAGGTTCGACTTTTAGAGCTATGAGGCCATCTTCCCTCCAGGAGGCATTCGCCTTCTGTAAAAAAGTACAAAAATCTTATTACATGAGGTACACCGATTATAGGGCTAGTTCTAAGCGATTTCGATCACACTTGCCACTAGCAATTAATCCGACCCCATTTACCTTTGGTCAAAATTACACTCCCTTTGTGCAAAGGCCAAATTTAGTATACCAAAGGGAAAATATGCCACCAATTATTCAAAATGGCCGTGCTTTTGTCCAAAACCCACATACTTACCAGCGGCAGAGTTCAAACGCAGCTTCTCCAAATGGATATGACTTTTCCACAAATCAATACCAAAATCAAAACGTTTCTGTACCTAAACCTACAATTTCGTTCCAACCTTCTCTCAATTCAATGGACATCTCAAGCGGAACAACGCGTAACACAAGAAGTACTCAATAATCGAATTTCCGGCGATCATCCCTGTTCAATAGCCCCAATAACATCAGCCCCAAATAAACTCAGACGTAAATAATAACCCAGAACCATACTACTACCCAGACCAAGACCAATATCTACTACCTGAAAACCAATTTATTTATACTCGCAGTGACGACATAAACCACGAAATTGGCGACACAAATTTTCCATTAATTAACTAGGACAACAAGTAAGATACATTAACGTAAACAAACACAGTTCGAGTATACTCGTACTACCCTGCATTAATATATTGTCTACTTCTAGTCGGTCCCTTAAGTTCATGATTGATACAGGAGCCTCCATAAATTTTATAAACCCAGAAATTACAAATCCTGAAAATCATGAAATAATAGAACCAGTTGTAATAACTCAGTATTTAAAAAGCAATAAGTAAATCGACAAGTTACACTCCCCGCATTCAAGGAATTCAATACGGACGAGAAATTTGAGTTTTTGGGTTTTAAGTTTCACTCCTATTTTGATGGGGTAGAGATAATGAGAAACATTAGGTTAGTCTGAGGGATAAAATCTTGGAATCAAGCAAATCTGTAATACCAATTCAATTTAAACCGAACTAAATTCATCAAGCGTTGTCATTGCACCCTCAAATTCGAAAATTGTGGCTTACTTACGTGTAGGTATAGAAAAGGAAGACATTTACGTCTGACCTACTTTGGTAGGTAAACTTCTTAAAGTTCCTGAAGGTATCTAAAAATCGACCAACAAGTACTGTGACACTTACTTACTTACTTTAGGTGGCGCTACAGTCCGGGGTGGACCTGGGCCTCAGTCAACAAGCTTCTCCAGCCAGCTCGATCCCTGGCTAGCTGTCTCCAGTTTCGCACGCTAAGTTGGCAGAGGTCCTCTTCCACTTGCGTGCGCCAATTGAGTCTTGGCCTTCCTCTACTGCGCTGTCCCTCGGGGGCGGATTCGAAGACTTTTCGGACCGGAGCATTGGTGTCCATGCGCTCTACATGACCCAGCCATCTCATTCTTTGGATCTTCAATCTTCTGGCTAGGTCCATGTCGCTGTACAGTCCATACAGTTCGTCGTTGTATCTCCTCCTCCACTCACCGTCAATGCAGACGGGACCGAAGATCGCCCGAAGAATTTTTCTCTCGAAGCAACCCAGAACACCCTCATCCATTTTTGATAATGTCCATGCCTCTGCGCCATAGAGCAGGACCGGGATTATTAAAGTCTTATAAAGGGTGACTTTTGTTGTCCGAGAGAGGGCTTTGCTACTCAATTGCCTTCTTAACCCAAAGAAACAGCGGTTGGGAAGAGTTATTCTTCGCTTGATCTCAGCGCTGGTGTCGTTGTCTGTATTTATAGCGGAGCCTAGTTAGACAAAGTCCTTAACTATCCCAAAGTTATATCTGTCGAGGGTGACGTTCTGTCCGAGACGTCGGTGTTGGTTGTCCTTTTTGCTTAACAGCATATACTTGGTCTTGCCCTCATTGACCGCTAAACCCATTTTCGCCGCCTCCGTCTCAATACGCGCGAAAGCGCCACTGACATCACGCTGCTTTCTCCCGATTATGTCAATATCGTCGGCGTATGCGAGTTGGACGGACTTTTGAAAGATAGTGCCTCTTGCGTTTGCTCATGAGTTTTGCACTATTCTTTCAAGTACGATGTTGAAAATATCGCATGACAGCGCATCGCCTTGTTTAAATCCATTCTGTACATCAAAGGTCTCGGTGAGATCTTTACCGACCTTGATAGAGCAGCGTGCATTCTCCATCGTCATCCTGCACAGATGGACGAGTTTGGAAGGGATGCCAAAACTAGACATTGCTCTATATAGCTCGCCCCTATAGATGCAGTCATACGCGGCCTTAAAATCGATGAATAGGTGGTGGGTATCGATCTGAAGCTCATGGGTCTTCTCCAAGATCTGCCCTAGTGTGAATATCTGGTCGATGGTGGACTTTCCTGGCCTGAAGCCACACTGATATGGACCTATCAGGTTTTTGACGAACCGCTTCAGGCGTTCACACAATACGGCGGATAAGATCTTATATGCGATGTTAAGGAGACTGATGCCTCTGTAGTTGGCGCAGTTCAGAGGGTCTCCTTTCTTGAGAATTGGACAAACAATGCTGAGATTCCATTCCTCGGGCATACTTTCGTCCGATCATATTTTACAGATGAGTTGGTGTATGCTCCTTACCAAGTCATCGCCTGCCGCTTTGAAGAGCTCGGTAGTCAGGCCATCCGCTCCAGCAGCTTTGTTGGACTTAAGCTTCGTTATGGCTATCTGGTCATCATCGTCCAGGTTGAAAAGTTGATTCTGCCTGACAGCGGTATTTGGTCCGTCATCGCCGTTATACAGTCTGCAGAAATGATCTTTCCAAATCCTCAGCATCGACTGCGATTCTACTACGATGTTCCCTTGTTCTTCGGTTCGGTTCGGGGTTTGTTTCCGCGGCATGTTATTTTTACCTTTTTGGTAAAACTTCCGAACCCCATTCCTGGAGTAGCATTTCTCAATTTCCTCGATCGCGCGCTTCTCATGCTCTTTCTTCTTCCTCCTGAGAAGCCGGTGCTCGTCTCTCCTCTTCCGCTTATAGAGCTCATGAGCAGCTCTGGTCTTTCTAAGCAGCGCCGCGTTATATGCATCTTGCTTTGCTGTATGTGCTTGCCGGCATTCATCATCGAACCAGGGGTTTCGTTGTGGTGGACGGGTGAAACCCAGCACATCAGAAGCGGCATCTCTGATGGCGTTTTGGCAGTGTTTCCAATGGTCTTCGATGCTTGATGCTGGCAGCATTGGACCTCTTAAGAGATTAAGAGACACTCGATCGGAAAAGGACTTGGCGATCTCTTGCGATTGTAGCCGTCTGACGTCGAATTTTCTCACAGCATTAGTTTGTCTTGGCGTAGTTTGGGATATCCGCAACCGTACCTTGGCTACAACAAGGTAATGGTCCGAGTCGATGTTGGCTCCTCGAAACGTACGGACATCCATAATGCTGGAGGAGTGTCTTAGGTCGATCGCAATGTGATCAATCTGGTTGACTGTTGATTGATCAGGAGTTCTCCAAGTCCCCATGTGTATGTCGAGATGTGGGAACCGCGTGCTAACCACGACAATGTTTCGCCCCGCCGCAAAGTCGATTAGCCTGAATCCGTTATCGGAGGTAGTGTTGTGCAGGCTATATTTTCCGATTGTTCCACCAAAGATACCTTCTCTTCCTAGCTTTGCATTAAAATCACCGAGGACAATTTTAATGTCATAGCTAGGGCATTGCTCGTAGGTCTTGTTGAGGAGCTCGTAGAAGGCATCCTTGGTGTCGTCATCTTTCTCCTCTGTGGGGGCATGCGCGCATATGAGGCTTATGTAGGCGAATTTAGCCTTGATGCGGATTGCTACGAGACGCTCGCTCACATGCCGGAAGCTGAGGACTTCTCGTCTTAGTCTGCCTCCGACAACGAATCCGCATCCAAATAAGCGCTGCTTTTGCCATCGATAGCAATTGCCGTAGTAGATGTCGCAGTTTTTCATCTTCTTTTTGTCCGGCCTATCCCATCGCATATCTTGGATGGCGGTTATGTCTGCTTTGCAGCAGTCTAGGGCCTCCGCTAGTTGCTCCGCTGCACGTGGTCTATTAAGGGATCTAACATTCCACGTGCATATCCGAAGCTCATTGTCCTTAAATCGTTTGCGTGGGTTGTCAACAGTAGATCCGTCCATATCCGAGGCTTGTTGATGCTTCGTAACTTAATCTTTTTTAAATGGCCGGGCAGTTACCCCGGCGGCACAACCCCCAACCTGGAGGGCCAGTTCCACTTTGAGTGCCCCTAGGACAAGGGGTCGGTTACACCGAAGCCAGTAACCCGTTCCGGGATGTGAGCGCTGCCGTTGGCCCTTATAGGGCTCGTCCGCCACCATCTCTTTTCCAAGACCCTGACTAATTCCTGGAAATCCTTTCCAGCCTGAGCTCCAAATATATCGGAGTAGCCCGGGTAAGGTCTTGTTTTGTTTTTCCGACACTAATCCTGGTTAATGGCGCAGGAAACTCGCCATTTGCCCCCTTCACTTCGCAACCTCTAGTGAGATTCCCAGATGGCGCCACGGGGAGACGTGAAGTAGGACTTATTAGCAGAGCTGCAAGATGTTCGGCTGCAGAGGCTCATTCTCGTCATTTAAGGAACCAGCACCTGTCGGAAGATGCTACTTCTACGAGGCCTTATACTAATCGTTGCCATCCGGTACTGTGACACAGAGGTTATAAATATGTCAAATCAGGAGCAAAAACTATTGTTGAAACAACCAATCAAAGTCGAATACTACGAGTATAATAACTTTAACGAGGTTAAATATCACATACAACCTAGACCAAATAGAATCTATACATACCACATGATGATCTTAATAATATACTGAGAACTGACTTTGTACACACTGAAGAAAAATCTGAGGTTTTTAAGTTGTACAAAAAAGATGACGACATTCCTTTTAGCGAAGCTACTGAATTCTCGTTCACTAATGCGATCAAACATCTTATTAAAAAATGTGACGATGCACCGATATACACAAAATCGTTTCGATACCTAGAAGTGCACAAAGCCGAAATTAAGTGTTACATAAAAGAACTTCGGAACCAAGGGATAATTAGACCAAGCTATTCTCCATGTAGCAGTCCAATATGGATTGTTCCGAAAAAGATAGATGCTTCTCAAAAACAAAAGTGGCGTTTGGTGGTGGACTATCGACAACTTAATGAGAAAACTATTGATGATCGATATCCACAACCCAACACAACAGATATTTCAGGTAAGCTTGGAAGATGTAGTTATTTTACCACTTTTGATCAGGCTTCGGGGTTTCCCCAAATTGAAATAGATCGTAGAGATATCAATAAAACTGCTTTCACAGTGAAAAAAGACCACTAAGAATTTATTTGCATGCCCTCTGACCTTCAAAATTCTCCGTGTACGTTCCAAAGAAGTTGCCTTCTTTCGACACATCGTAACACCTAAGGAAGTAAAACTAAATCCTGAAAAGATTGACTCAATAAAGCGATTTCCAATCCCTCACACTCAGAACCAAATAAAATCTTTTCTTGGGTTATAAGGCTATTATAGAAAGATCACTAAGGATTTTTCTAGGATAACTAAGCCGTTAACTGAATCTCTAGAGAAAAAGAAAAAATCACACCTGACCAATCTTCTATAGACTGTTTCCAACAATGTAAGGATATTCTTGGCAATGATCCACTCTTGCAATATTGCAATATAAATTTAAAGCCGTTTAATTTGTCCACAGACGCAAGTAACTTTGCAATAGGTGCGGCCTTCGGAAAATCTCGGAGAGAGAATATCCATGTCGGAACGTTCGTTGAATGAATTCAGTAATCAGCTAGTTTTAAGAAGGACCAAACCCTTTAATAAATTTGAAAATCATGTTTCAGACTAAGGGGGCGTACAACATTGAGACAGTCAAACCTTCATTTTGAGCACACAATTACATCTTACAAGCTTTCTGTATTATATACCGATGATGATAGTTTCAAAACCGTTCAAGTCGTATATTCAACGATATTTTCTAATGGTAAAAATATCAAACTTATTCGCTGGACAGATATTTTGACTGACTCAGTTAAAAGTGATGATCAAGATACAATTATGAATTATTACCATATGAAATCTCATCACAGAAGCATCAACGAAATACCCAAACACCTACGCAGGAAGTATAACTTCCCGAATATGAAGACTAAGATTACACAAATTATAAAAAACTGTGAAAAATGTCAATTACTTAAATATGAAATAATTCAGCCTCTTAGAGAATTTTTCGCATTCCAAAAAAAGGTTGTGTACGACTCTGGATCCGAGTTTAAGTCAAATCTGATCCGAGATTTATGCGATCAATATGAGTTTTTCTACATATTACAACACTCCACAATTCTACAGGTAATTCACCGATTCAAAGAGGACAATCCACATTAACAGAGATCTATAGGAAAAAATATGATAAAAACAAAAGACAAACATGTAAGGTAATACTAAATGAAGCCCTCATAACTAACAACAAAGGTATTCATTCAGTTATTGATCTAACACCAATTGATATACTTACAGGCCGGACTCCCAAATTTATTAAAAGGGTGAACTATGAGTTAGAATCTGATTATATTAATAAACTGCAAGAAAGGCAATCATTAAAGGAAAATTGGAAAAACACAACAAAAGCATTAAAGATAGATTAAATTAAAACAGAACAACACTACAAATATTTCTTGAGAATGAGACGTCATAAACTAGCACCTAGGGCAAAGAAGTTAAGAGTAAAGGCGGACAGAAAAGTAGTGGTCCTCACAACAAAAGATAGAATGTCTCGTAAAAATAAGATAAAAGAAAAATGCAAATATTGTGTCAGGAAGTACTCGTAGTTTAGGAAGAAGTATCATCACCATTGCCTGTTCAACAAAAATTATAGAAGTAGGCAGACTAGGTATATAGTAAAGTTTATTCGAGCAGTTACTAATAAACATCTCACAATTCAAATTAGATTATGCTTGCTGTCATTGTCATGTTGAGGTTTATTACGCTAAACTAAGCAAGCATCAATTTTTTTATGCAGCACTTGAGGTTAAAAAAAAAACATAGCCATTAAAGGTAGCAACACTGGGGTATTATTATTGCTTTTCAGACAAGACAGTAAACCTCTTTCACCTTACTACCTAACACTCCAATTTCTTTACGAGCTAAATTAATAACAATTGATGAAACGTAAACATACGTACTCGTACATACATCGGCACATGTGTACAATAACTTCCTGGAAGTACTGCAAAAACCCGAGTACACTAGTAAAAAATCGAACTCGCCAATGATTTCTCAAACATCAACAAGAGCAAAAGCAGTCGCATCATCGAAAATTATCTACACAGAATCTGGCCACAACTTCATACATACTCGTATGTCGACATTATTTTTGAAAACGCAGAAAGGACCTTATTTCACCTTAAAGCAAAACTATCATCTACAATTCGGCATAGACGCATGCACATTTTCATCCCTAGTTCAGCTTATGCCTTATTCTGAGGGTGGAGAGATTATGTATAAACAACATTTACTTATCCAAAACATTGTTTAATAAAATATTATAGTATATATTACTTAACTTAACTTGCGTAATATCATAATATTTAGAATCGTAATACACACATACATACCAAGAACATGCAAGTAAACCATTTACATGTTCAGAATTAATTTTTACACCTACATATAATATTATATATTATACAAGCATAATAAAAGCACAAGCTATTTACATCGCATATGCCGCCAAAATTGGATATATACAAAAGCAAATGGTTGAACTTTTTTTTTACTTTTTGGTTCACCAAAAATCTTGTAGTAGAATCACAGTCGGTGCTGAGAACATTACTTCTGCAGACTCTATAACGGCGAGGAGGACCAACACCTCTCTATCAGGGAGAATGATCCATTCATACCGAACGATGCTAGCCAACATTTCCACCCGCCTGACCAAAACGAAGTGAGGATGGCAATATCCAAACTTAAGTCCAACAAGGCTGCTGGCCCGGAAGGTCTGCCCGACAAGCTTTTTAAAGCAGCTAGAGATAACTTTGTGGAGAGTATTCAAAAAGTCACCTCAAAAATTTGGTCAGATCCTATAATCCTATCTGCCATTTTGTGGGATCGCCTAAAACCCTTCTTCAACAACCTGATTGGTTCATATCCCAAGCTGACACAAGAGGTACTCGTACGATCTTCCAGAAATCCGTTCAACTACTCGAATATGCAGACGATGTAAACATAATTGGAAGAACACAGCGAGCTGTCACGGGTTCTTTTGCGGGTATAGAAACGAAAGCGGCCAAAATGCGTCTGGTGATAAACGAAGGCAAAACCAAGTATTTGCTGTCAACAAAAATAGAACACACAACACCGACGAATTGGACAGAACGTCACAAAAAACAGATATACCTTTGAGGTGGTAAGGGACTTTACCTACCTCGGCCCTGCTATTAACTCTGATAATAACATCTCATTGGAGATCAAACGAAGGATTACTCTTGCCAATCGCTGTTTCTTTTGGCTTGGAAAGCAATTGAGTAATAAAGCCCTCTCCCGAACGCCTAAGGAGACACTTTACAATAAACTCATCGTCTCAGTCCTGCTGTATGGAGCATACTACATTGATCAAAATGTACCGGGAATAACCACTGTGTGGTGTTCCCATTGTTCCGATTTGAGTTCCGTGTTTTTTTGTTAAGTTGGTACATCTGTTGCTGATATTCCCTATGAATCTTAGCATTAAAGCTTGCCATTTGCAAAAGTTACAAAGCCAAGAGTACATCTATCTCTGTGTGTTTGGCGATTTTTTTTACAATTAACAACAACGAACTTGTATTAAATTTTTCGTAAAAAACGGATTTAATGGTGCGCGAACATTGGAAATGTTGGAAAAGTGTTTCGGCAACGATTCTCTAAAGAAAACGGTCGTTTACCAGTGACACGAGCTGTTCAAAAGTGGTCGTGAGTCAATCGAAGATGATGAACACAGTGGCAAACAACCGACATCGAAAACCGACGAAAACACTGATAAAGTAAAATAAACGTCGGGCCTTATAATAACCAACAGACAGTAAACAAAGAGTATTTAGGCGTTATGAGACGTTTGCGTGAAGCAATTCGCCGAAAGAGACCAGAATTGTGGGCAGAAAACCCGTGGATTTTGTACCATGATAACGTACCGTCGGAATGTGCCATCATTATTCGTAATTCTTTGACGAAAAATGCAACAAATACCATCTAACAGCCACCGAATTCACCTGATTTGCCTCCCTGTGGCTTCCTTCTGTTCAATCGAGTTAAGAAACCACTACGAGGAACGCGTTTCAGCAGCCAAGAGAAGGTAATGGAAGCACTGATGGACATACCGAAAACCGAATATAAAAAATGTTTCGAAGATTGGATCAAGCGCTGGCATAAGTGTATTGCAATCGATGGGGATTACTTTGAAGGGGATTTAAAACTTATGTATTTAATTTTCTGAATAAGGTCGGGTGGGTGGAATTGTTGGTCTACATCGTTCAGATTGAAAGGTTCATTCTGCCTGACAGAGGAATTTGGTGTCTCGTTGCCGTTATTTTAGCATCGACCACGACTCTGCTTCAATAATCCTTTGTTCATCTCTTCATGCTAAGGCTTGGGGTTTGCACAAACCCCATAAGGCATATTTTTTTACCTATTGATAAAACTTCCTGTAGTAACATCTCTCAGTTTCCTCGAGCACGCGCTTCTCATGCTCTTTCTTTTTTTCCTTCTGAGAAGCCGATGTTCGCCTCTCCTCTTCTGCTCATTGAGCTCGTAATCAGCTCTAGTTTTTCTTTCCACCCATGATTTGCGTGGCCGACGTGAAATAAGGCTTCGAAAATTTCCCAATTTGGTTTGGAAATAAGGCCAAATTTGAAATGTAAGAAAAAACAGCAATATGTTTACATGAATTTGTCACAGGATAGGACTTAAATGGTTTGTCTACCTACCTTGGATATAGGTGTCTGCCTGTCAGTTGTTGGGATACCCTTAGCGGAGCGACGAAGTCGCTTGAGCACCTTGACCACCCCGGAAAGTGGAGTTTAAACAAAGCGAGGTCTTCCTTTCCAGCGTTGTCCTACCGGATTGGATTCAAGGACTCCGCAGGCCGCAGCGTCGGTGTTCATTCGCTCTACATGTCTTAGCCACCTTAGACGTCCTATGCGAAGCCTTCTGACAAGGTCTATGCTACTGTACAGCTCATATAATTCGTCGTCGAATTTTCTCCTCAAAATCTGTCAACGCAAACGGGACCGAAAGTCTTGCGAAGGATTTTTCTCTCGAATCTACCAAGGATGTCATCATCTGCTTTTGATAAGGTCCATGGTAGACCGATATCAGTGTGGCTTCCGGGCAGGAAAGTCCACAATCGACCAAACAGCACACTACAGCAGATTTTGGAGAAAACCCATGAGCTTCAGATTGATACACACCACCTATCTGTCGATTTCAAGGCCGTGTATGACAGCATTAACCGAGATGAGCTATAAACGGTAATGCTACTCGTATAACGGAGAGGCATAAGCTTTCAAAGGTCGGTCCAATTATTCGCATATGCCGATGATACTGAGATAATCGGAAGAAGGCAGTGTGATGCCAGTATTGAGAAGAGGGCAAGAAAAAGTCTTTGCTCTCAATCAAAAAGGACACTCAATACCGACCTCTCGGAGTGAACGTCATATTCAACGACACCAGCGCTAAGATCAAACGAAGAAAAACTACTTCTTTAGGCTAAGAAGGCAATTAACTAGCTAAGCCCACTCTCAATCAATAAAAATTACTCTATAAAAGGCCTAAATAATTCCAGTCCTGCTCTATGGTGCAGTAGCACTGACATTATCAAAACCGGATGAGGGTGTTCTTAGTTGCATTGAGATAAACTTTAATTACAGTTAGGGCGATATTTTCTTCTTACTCTGTATAAAAGTGAGGGTAACACAAGGGGCGATATTTTCTTGATACTTTGTATAAAGGTGAAGGCAACAAGAGAAACCGGACAACGTCGTCAGACATTTGTGAAAAATGTAACTTTGCCACACATACACATATGTCGAAGTCGTCGAAATTCCCATGCAAAGAGTAATACAATCTTCAGTTCAAACCGATTGAAGGAAAAGAAAACTACGTATACGGAAATTCATCAAATGTTCAGAGGTAGTGGCGGTATAATTATAATTATGGAAAGAAATAGCATTTTATATATGTTCTACATAAATTTGACTAACGGAGAACAAATTTTGCTCCTTATTTGGTTAAAAACGATTCTTGACTGGTAATTAGTTACATCGTGCGAACTTTTGTATGAGTCCTTAAGTCCTTAAGACCTTAAGTCGGCCTTTGGCAATAATTCAAGCCCCACAAGAAAATTCCCCCATCAAGTTGATACCATTTAACCAAAACTTTGCCCTCGTGTTCACAGATTTAGGTGCCCGATTGCAAGAATGTGTTGTGTAGAAGGAACGGCAGTCAGACAATATTGTTTTTTAAATATAAAATTCGGATTGTTTAACTTCATTTCATAAAAATGGAATGTATACATAGGTAATAATAACGCTGTATTTTGTTGTTTAATATCAAACTTGAAAATATTCCATTAGGTACCCTTTTGGGAGTTTTCTTAAGGGAGATCTTTGCCATAACATTCAAATTTTGTATAGCCGAACTTCAACTTTTACTGGTTACAGCTCCGGTTTCAGTCCGATCTTATTAACAGAAAAAATTGGCAGAAACTTCCTTTTTTTATCGGACTCAATGGGTGCCACTCTTGTCAATCTGCTTCTCTCCTATTGTCGCCAGAGGGATGCACTTCTTTAAGAACTCTCACAACAGAACTTTTGGCTCTTCTAGACCCCATTAAACCGACAGCCCTCTGTTCTTTACATGCTAAACGTTCGTATTAGCCCAATATATCGTATGTAAATGCGGAATCACGGGAGTCATTAGAATCGAGAAATATCCTTGGTCTGTGACAACATCAGCGATGAATTGTTAAGTTGGTTTGGACTTTTGCCCTGTAGCCTCTCGAGAGGACAAGGTATGTATTATCCCTATTGCAAAGACCACCTGAAGTATAATCATTGCTCTCATACTGTTAACCATACTTAGTTCTATTTCCCACCTCGGTTATTTCCAGATCATTACGATATTAGCTTTCTATCTTTCCTATCATGAGAAGTCACTATTTAATGAGTAGACTGTATTCTAAGTGTTTTCCGACTTGCCTTACATTCAAGACTTTTGTAAGAACTATTGGATAAAATATTTGTTATTACGTTTACAATTTTCACAGATTTTTGTACTGTTTTTACCTTATTATATGAAACATCTATAGGCTAAATAATAACAACATAATGTTTTGTGCAGGCAGTTCAAGTACACGAGGCTGCTATGAGAGAACAAGCTAAAAAAATGAATGTCCAGTCTCTTCGAAACAGTGACGATAAAGCTAAATCCGTTGAAATTAAATTAGCTAAGGTAGCATTATGTACAATTGCATTATGGTTTGTAGCTTGGACACCTTATTCGATAATAAACTACGCTGGTATTTTTGAAACACTGAGTTTATCACCATTAAGCACGATTTGTGGATCGGTATTTGCTAAAGCGAATTCTGTATGCAATCCTATTGTGTATGGATTAAGGTACGTAAATTACCATATTAAATCAAAAATATTTTGTCTTATATATACTTATTCTTATAGTCATCCGAAATATAAGCAAGTCCTGAGAGAAAAAATGCCATGTTTAACATGTTCTGAACCCCATAGTAATGTTTCAGAATCCAAAACGCAAGCGACAACAGAAATGAACGAAACCGCAGCATAGGCTGAAAATTATTTATATGATTGTTACAATGTAAAGTTTTTATTTGAATATCTTGTTATTTATTACGACATGAAGCTAAGTTAATATTAAAAACTGTCGGTATTACATATAATAAAATGAAAGCGACAGATTTTGTTATCATTAGTGTTGTAGCTTGTCATAGCACAAAGTATTTCCTCATAATTTAACTTTCCTCACACTATTAGTATACTGTATTGAAATTTTGTCCTTTGTAATATTTTGGCACTCCGTTTTTAGGTTTTTTAAAAAAGGAGAACATATAACAAAAAAGGTAGTTTCCAACAGGTATCAAAACAACATTACAAGCAAGAGCCGGAAGACTTCTTTTAATGAAAATTATTCATATTTCGATACTATATTCCAGTACCATGCAAGTCATGTCAGCATACCTGTCAGCTAATACCTGCAGCAGAAATGCCTAATTTAAATGTTGAGATTCTATCCTAGTACTAGTGCAACGCGTGTTACGTCAGCATATGAAATTTTCCCATCCTCTTCTAAATGCACATGTTAATACCTGAAGCGAAACACTTACGACAACATATGCAGCGGAAATGTTGAAGATATTATGGATTCCATTAGAAAATATTATACGAGTATTGAGTGCGTTTTTTTAAGGTTTACTGAATTTCATTTTGTACAATAAAAACAAGAATTGAGGTTGAATCATAGACGAAAGAGAGTTTGTTGGCACTTTTTAAATTATCTTAAAGCGTCAATTGTCAATAAGCATGTTAATCCTGCACCCCCACATTTAACGGTACGAGCGATGAAGTTTTCACTTTCATCAACTCATGCAATGATACCCTCGAATTGGCATCAGCAGCACAGAAGGTTGCTCTATTCAAGTTCATAATAACCAAGATTCGTGGCAATACCACCAATATCTTACTGAATATGGAAATAGCTGACTGGAACTTCCTTGAAAAGGAGTTGACTCCAGTGTTTCGAGAACCTCATAGTCCTCTTTAATTACATAAGGAATTAACCTTGATAAATTAACAGAATAAAGAAAAGTCTGTCGGGCAGTTAGATAAAACGTTAACGGTTTTTATAATCGGGTTAAAAAAGAAATAGTCAACTTATCTTTGTGATGACACAACATCCCAACAACACAATATCCTCTAAGAATCTAACTCAGATCAATTTGCAAGAAATACAATGTTACAATTGGGCTAAGCAGGACATATGGCGAAAAGGAAAAAAAAAACAGGTTTCTTAAAACACACCAAAACAAGAAAAGAATCAGTCTGAGTGACGGAAGAAGAAAAATTGTTCAAGCAAAAGGATTTTCAGTAAGCTGTAAGTCCGAGGGAACTATGCAGCCTAGAGCTTTAGACAATTGCGAACAATAGTGAGGTGAAAAGTTAATTATAGATACTAGGGCTCATATCTACTTAATTAAAGCTAACTGTGTATGAGGACGAGTATAATTCAAAAGCAAAAATAAAATTTAGCCGAATAGTTGGCGAAAAGATTGAAACAGCTGGTGAAATACAGGTTGATTTGAGATTTTAGCCTTATTCAAACAAGGCTTCGTAAAGTAAAATGAGTTTTAAAGTTATTGAAAATACTTTACTGAGCGAGTATAATGGATTCCACCCGATCACTTCTTTGCAGTTGGCATTTAAGTAATCTGCCGGTCTGAAGCCCGAGTAATGGAGCAGGGATATTCCTGTGGGGATAGAGGAGTAAACATCGAAAATAAATCCCTAAATCCAAGGTGAAACAGCAAATGCCGATACATGACTAAGAGGGAACTCAGTCTCAAATTTGCAAATTTCGGATACCTGGCTACCTCCAATTGCGATTAATTGCCTTTCTGTGGACATATGGGTAGACCACGGGCGACCTTCTATCCCATCTAATCGTGGGAATAAAATAGATTAAAACATTAAACGAACAATAGGGAAAGCTGCCTCTACAAATGCAGAATCAAAAAGGGATTTTTTAGAACAACCTGTTGATATCGACATAACTTCTGTTACTCGGGCAAGGTCACCAAGGCTAGACTCTGATATGGACGTCCTTGAAGATAAAGCGTCTCTCCTCAGTGACTCCATTTCAGAGACCAACACCTTATGCAATATAAGCATCTTTTCGGATTAAATAATATCCCAAGACACGGATGTACCGGAAACTTCGGACCAAAAAGTCCAACAGGAGCCTGGTTACGTCAGATTTACGCCATCTGACCAAGGTAGTTTCAAGCGAGTGCTGAAAAACGGGAGGGGTATTGAAGAAGCCAGGGTTCTCGCGAAAGTAACTGATGAAAGCAAAGGTCCCACCTAAGCCCGATGCGAAACGAGCTCGCGCTGGGAAGACACCCGTCGCCAAAGCATCATATAGCAATATTTTGAGCAATGTAAAACTGGGCGTAGTGCCGGTGGATATCGATCGTAATACTCTTAGTAATGAACAAATGGTAATCCATAAACCTAGCGAGGAAGATTGTAGCACCATAAGCCAAAATAACACAAGGCTTTGGTCCCCTATAGGCAACGATGTGCCCAAGGGAATATCAACATTGGAATAATCTAAGAACCATGGGCAACTAATGGAAAGATATTCGGTTTAAATAGTAGAACCAGAGAGAGCTTTATTTATGCCAAGGGTAATTTTAAACCTAGGGCAGCTCTGTCAATAACAAAAGATATGAATTTCGCTCTCATACCATTCAGTCACATCGGCCGTGAGCTCCATAAATTTGTATGTGCATCCGCGTACTTTGCTATGGACGAGGAACAAATATCACCTACCCCCGTACAGAAACTTTTCCAACACGGCCAGACACATCATCAACTTCGATGTAAACGCCCATCGTGGGCCCAAATGGTGGGCAGCCGGAATATTAACAAAAAATTTGAGTCACTCCTATAATTCTTAAACGCCAATAATCTCGTTATATTAAATACTGAGAACAAATTTACTTTTAGAAAAACCATAAGAGAGCAGGTTTAAGACCTCACTCTCTGTTCTGCTTTCACACAAAATATAATGGAAGACTGGCACGCGTCCGATGAAACAGTGCGTACCATGGTAGAATGAAAACCTTTAAGCTATTCGGTAAAGAGTGAGAACATTTTTTAAGTCGAGCATACCGAGAATTGGGAACAGTACAAACCCCTCCTAACCTTCTCTAATCAAGGGTTGTAAAAATCAGAGAGAGCTTCCTGGCATGCTAACTGCGAGAAACTTGAAAAACTTTCAGCAGTAACAGGACTCCATCAAGCTCTCTCCAAAAATCACAATAATTGCATAAGTTTGTTAATCAAACAAAATGGCAAGATCACACGCGACCGAGAAGAAATCCTGAATACCTTACTTAAGGTTCACTTCCCACGACCTTTCATCTGTGTTAGGTCAAATAGACAATCAGGTGAGCTTTTAAGACCCAGAAACCCCAGCAGAATCAATGGTATATCGGGAAAACTTTTCAGTCAGGATAAGGTGAAGTCGGCTATAAGTTAATTCAAACAATACAAGGAACCGGCAAGTTCAGAAAGTCAAATCGACAGTAGGTGCTCTGTTAAGACTGACAGCTGAAATTAGGTTCCTTCTGTAGTAAGAAAGTTGTACTCTGTATGTTCCGGAACATACAAGGTGCTTTCGATAACACTGGTTATGACTCAGGATCAAAAGCTTTGCTCCGTAGAAAGACCGATCAACTAAACATAAACTGGATCAAAGCGATGGTAGAAAGCCTGCTAATAACTACTTCATAACGACCGACCTCAGTATTTGAAGCCAAACTCTCCTGTGGTCCTTGGTCATACTGCTCAATAGATTGAGTAACCGAGGCTACAATATAATTGGTAATGCCGAAAATAAAGTCGTTATCAACAAGGCTATCATTCTTCACAAAAGATTAAATTGGAACTTGATCTTAAGCAATAAAATAACTAAAGCAACCAACGCTTAATGGGCCTGCCGTCGCGTATATGGAAGTAGATGGAGGTTATCTCCATAGATCACTCACTGGATCTATTCAATGATGGCCAGCCACATCATAATATATGCTTCTGCAGTATAGTGGATTAAAATCACACAAAAGGGCGCCATTTCAAAGGTTCAAAGAGTGCAACGTTTTGCATGTCTGGGCATTTCCAGAGCCTTTCAGACCTGCCCAACAGCCGCTATAGAAGCAATAATTGGATTAACGCCCCTACACTTGTTCAACTATATCATACAATTATCCTCTGCCCAACATAAATTAAGTTTTCGATCAACTTCGCAAAGCGAAGTACATCTCAACCCTGGACTTTACATGCGGTCGACAAATGATAATGCAATAATAGATTTATCGTTAGTGAAGACCATTGAAGCAACCATATTTTCATAGCATGCGATAGAAAGTATTGTAATATTTCGGCTAGGGTTCGAAATGATAAAACGTTATTCTGTTTCAAAACACTCTATATATTATTATTTAAAAACTACTTTCAATTAGTTCACAGCTGCTTTTCTATCGCTTTCCAAAAATCAACTTATTGTCCGAAGTTTCTCATCCTGTATTTATACCACATTTGTCGTGTTCTAGTTCTTTCTCGTAACTTCTGGCTTGAAACTGGGGTAGTAACTGAACTCTTCAACGTGGAGAGTTTGTATGATCCTAAAGTTATGCAACACTGGATTCTTGATTTAATCACACATATACCACAACATCCCCCTCTTAAACTTGTTTGGCCCGAACAAACTCTTCGACATTCTACCCAATATAGCGATGTATTCGATCCACATGAACTACTTTCATCTGGCCTCTTCCTCGTTGAATGCGATAGACAACATCGTTGATGCATTTTACGATTTTATATGGTCCTTCCCAGTCTTGCTGTAATTTGGGTGATACGCGTTTCCGTTTATGAGGGTTATATAGTCACACAAGATCTCCTTCCTGGAATCCCGTTCTGGTCGCTGGCTATCTTGATCTCATCCCTGGTTCTTTGGTGCACGTCCCTAATAATCTGTCTGAGGTCTGCGACATAGTCGTCTTCATTTCTGTTCTCTTCAGACGGCGGTGATCCAAACATCGATTCACTAGGTAACCGGACTGTTCGACCGAAAAGGATTTCCGATGGAGTGTGACCTGTGGTGTTGTGTACAGCACTACGATAGGCTAATAGAAACATTGGAATTTGCCTATCCCAATCGTATTGCTTGTCGCCAACGACCTTTGATAGGTGTTCATTCAAGGTTCTGTTGAAGCGTTCCACCATCCCGTCCGATTGTGGGTGGAGCGGTGTTGTTCTCGTCTTTTTGATACCCACTAGCTCGCACACCCCTTGGAAAATCTTGGACTCGAAGTTGCGCCCTTGATCCGAGTGCAATTCCATCGGTACGACGAACCTGCTCACCCAGCTTTAAACGATCTGTTCAATCACGGTTTTGGCTTCCTGGTTAGGGATAGCGAAAGCCTCGGGCCACAAGAATGTAGCGATTTCGCTTCTCGGTTTCAGGAAACGGCCCTGCGATGTCAACTGCGATTCCCTCGAAGGTCGCTCCATCGTTATATTGCTGCATTCTGCCGGGAGTATTAACCCTCGAGCCTTTACTGGCGGCGAAGGTGACACACTTTCTGCACCAATTTTCTACATCGTTATTGGCGTGCACCCAATAAAAACGTTCTCGCACCTTTTCTAACGTCTTATTCACTCCCAAGTGGCCTCCGGATACTCCATCGTGCAGTTCCCTTAGCACGTCACTGACTTTCGACCTTGGCACAACGGGCTGCATCACAAACGACTTTCCATCCGAGCTTTCCCACCTTCGCCTCAAAACACCATCTTGAACATGAAGCGAGTCGCACTGTGCCCAGTATGCCTTTAGTTCGGGACTTTTATCGGATATTTCCTGCCAATCTGGTTTTTCTTCATGTTCTTTCCAGGCGAGTATTGGCTCGATATCCGGATCCTCTTTTTGGGCGTTTCGCATTTCAGTTTCATTCCGACCGTCAGTGGGCTCAGCTCTTAGCCATTGAGTGGATACCGCATCTTTTTCCTCTTGTCGTGCGCAATGTTTGCAATCAGATTTGCAAGGTCGCCGAGACAGAGCATCCGCATTAGAGTGAAGGCTTCCGTTTCGATGCTGTATCTCGTAGTCGTACATCTGGAGTCGTTCAATCCACCTTGCGACTTGTCCTTCAGGATTTTTAAATTGCAGCAACCACTGCAGAGATGCATGGTCTGTGCGAAGAATGAATTTTCGTCCGTACAGGTACTTATGCAAAAGCTTTGTTGCCAAGACCAAAGCCAGAAGTTCCCGCCTGGTGACACAGTAGTTTCTTTCCGGCTTAGAGAGCACCTTACTAAAGTAGGAAACTACTTTCTCTTGCCATGCATCTGCGAAAGGACAGTTCCAATTCCGACGTTACTGGCATCTGCATCCACAATAAATGTTTTTCCTGAAGTGGGGTACGCTAGTACAGGGGCTTCACACAGTTGTTGTTTGAGAAATTTGAAGCTCTTTTCGCATTCACTTGACCATTTGAATTGTATTCCCTTTTCTGTTGGTTGATGCAAACTCTTTGCGATCCCAGCAAGATCCTTCACAAACCACCTGTAGTAGGTAGCGAGTCCCAGAAAGCTTCTCAGTTGGTATCTGTCTCTTGGGATTGGCCAATTTTTCACCGCTTCGATCTTTTCTGGGTCTATCCTTACCCCTTCGGATGAGATGATGTGTCCCAAGTATTTGACATCTGGCCTAAAGAGATGACACTTCTATGGGTTTAGTTTTAGCTGTGCACTTCGTAGTCTTTAGAACACTTCTTTAAAGTTATCTCGATGTTCTTGAAAAGTTTTGCCGACCACGATGACATCGTCCAGGTAGACCAAACAGGTTTTCCATGTTAGTCCCAGCAAAACGCGTTCCACTAGGCGCTCAAAGGGTAACGGAGCATTGCACAGTCCGAATGGCATTACTGTGAATCGCCAAAGCCTGTTTCCTGTGGTGAAGGTTGTCTTCTCACGGTCCTCCGGATGGATCTGTACTTGCCAGTAGCCACTCTTCAGATCAAGTGTAGAGAACCATTGCGCTCCTGACAGTGTGTCCAGTGTGTCGTCAATCCTTTTCAAGGGGTAGCTATCCTTCTTGGTAACATTATTTAGCTGGCGATAATCCACGCAAAATCTATTGGTGCCATCTTTCTTCTTGACCAGTACAACGGGTGATGCCCACAGACTCTTAGAGCCTTCAATCAACCCTTCCTTTTCCATAGTCGAAACCATTTCTGCAACCACCGTCTGCTTGGCTAATGGTTAACGCCTAGGAGGTTGACGTATTGGTCTTGCATCTCCAGTGTCTATTCGGTGTTTTACCAAATGTGTGCTGCCGTATTCGTCGTTTTGCGAGGCAAATACGTCGGCAAATTCGTTGATTAGTTCCTTTGCCATCGCTCGTTGCTCCTGGTTCAGCTCGGTTTGCCGGAGTATAGTTCTTTTCATCTCGGCTGTGCTACTTGATGGCAAAGATATAGCAGCATTTTCCCTCGACAACTTGGTGACAGAAGTTATCGGTAAGCACGCTCCGAACGATTGTCCTTGCTTTAGTTTGATGCTCTTATTTCTTACATTCAAGATTCTTACTGGGACCATTTTGCATTTTGGCTCAACGAGCATCTTTTCCACGACGTAATTCTGATAATGATTTTTGGAGTCCGGCTCAATCAAATAGAACCGATGGCTCCAAAGATCACCTTCCAGCTTCGCCCAAATAAGTGTCTCTGCGGAAGGTGGTAAGATCTCGGACTTGTTGACTACTGTCCTACGGCATGCGGAGTTCTCATTCCCGTACACCATCGGAATCTCAACGTTCCTGTACTTAAGTACTTGAGTTCCGATGTCGAGCACTTCATTATGCGCCTTCATAAAGTCAACTCGAATGATGCACTTGTCGCATATATCGGCCACTAGGAATACGTGGGTGAATGTTAGTCCTGCCAGTTTTGATCGTAAGAACAACCTCTCCATACACCATAGCGACGGCAAAGGCTCCTGTTGCTGTTTTCAAGCAGTAGCTACTGGTATTGTGCAGCCATGAATCATGAGCGATATCCCTTCTTTTAATGGAGGCAGTGGCACCGGTGTCAATGGTAGCCACACACTTATTCTGACCTATGCGGGCTTCCACTGTAAGACTCTTGTTACTTCGTTTTGTTTGGGAGACATGGATTTTGATCCTGGGGGCGTCAATTCCAGAAACCAACTTCTACCCCTCGAAGTTGGTTCTTACACGTTTCCCGCCTGTTGACTTGACGTTGCGCTGCTTGCAGGATAGATGTTATTCCTGCCAGATGTCTCTTCGTTACGCCTCCTAGCAGCGCATTGTGGACAACTGTGTTGTTAAAGTGGAGACATGCACTCACGCTGCAGATGTCCTATTTTGTTGCAGTTCCAACAACGGACTTGTCCTCCACGCACACTGTTCCGCTCCACGACGTCTGCTCGTTTGCATGAGCATTCCACGTCTGTCACTTCTCTCACTCCGTGGATTCTGCATATGGGCATCTCCGAAGCGCATTTCTATGGCTTTAACCAAAGCGTCGCAGTTGAGCTGTTTATCTTCTGAGATAGTTTGCAGCAATTCCGCAGCTGTTCCTCTCAGTGCCAGCGTGAGCGCAATCGACTTTTCTCCGTCGTCCCAGTTGTTGGTCATGGCAGCTGCTTCAAATTGTTTTCTGTATATTGGCCACAATTTTTGGGCATCAAAAAGAGGCGGGTGCATCTCATCGGTTCTAAAGCAGTCTGTACAATTTGCTCGGGCCTTCTGTTTCTTCACTCTCCCTAGTTCTTTGGCAAGATTCTCAATATTGTTTTCACCCTTCTCAAACTGTTCCTTGACTTTCACGAGCTGTTCCTGGAATTCGGTTCCAACCTTTGCGAGTTTTGCCTCGTGCATATTTAATTTTTCATCGATTATTTCGAATTTCGCTTCTAGAGAATTCTTGAACTCTTCAACAGTGTCTTTCTGCGCGGCTACAATGGAATTCTTCTGTTCTTCAAACTTTGAATCCATACTTGTTCTTCTAAAGAATTCTTCTGTTCTTCAAATTTAGAATTCAATCCAAGGAGTAATTCCATCATAACGGCCATGTCAACTCCTGTGCTCACATGGTCTTCTTCTACGTCGAACAAAATGGATTTCGGATCTTTTCCATCTTTTTCGATCGCTTCTTGTTACCCAAGGAATCAAATCACGTTTCCCTCCAGCTGCGGAGAGATTCCGTTTCTCTAGCTCAATTTTCAGCTGGGGTATACTTAGCTGCAGCAATGTACGTGGCATTGTTTTTTTTTTTTTCTTTTTCTCACAGCACGCAGAATAAGTTTTTTCTCACTTCTGACACCAATGTAATATTTCGACTAGGGTTCGAAATGATAAAACGTTATTCTGTTTCTAAAACACTCTATTTACTCGTATTATTATTTAAATACAACTTTCAATTAATTCACAAACAATTTCACTAATATTTCAAAATTCAAATCTCTTATCTTTCACTTATTAAGACTTAGCTCCTTTTCTATCGCTTTCCAAAAATCAACTTTTTGTCCGCAGTTTCTCATCCTGTATTTATACCACATTTGTCGGGTTCTAGTTCTTTCTGGTAACTTCTGGTTTGAAACTGGGGTAATAACTGAACTCTCCAACGTGGAGATAACATACCACAGTATGTTATCATTGCATATTTTATCGGCAATTGGTCTGTCATATTGATGTCACTTTTGCCTTTTACATTGTAATTTTGATTGTGAGTTTCCTTTGTTGCCCCAATCAATGAGTGATTGGAAATTATCACATGAAGAAGGGATTAAACTGATAAGTAATTATTCGCAATTTCAAGTCCTGTTGAATTTCAAAAGTGTCGAACATAAAAGGCTCGATTGAAAAAAAATTAATGAATTCAGTTATCAAAGAAATTTGGAAGAAGCGTGGAGGACTTGAAGAAAGAAGTTAAATATTTAAGAAATACTTACGTCGCAGAACAAAAAAGTTGATGATTCAAAACCATTCGGGACTTTATACAGTTCCGTTTTTCGGCTAAATCTTTTTTTTTATGAAGAATTCAATTTCTTGGAGCCTGTAATTGTTTTGCGAAAACCAAAACAAATTTTAAGCCGGTACGTATAGTATAGTAAGAATGACTTATTAGTATTCATTTATTTATTAATATTTACCTCTAGGATTTAAATATTGAGCAAGCAAAGAAAGCAGTCGGATGCGCTCTTCAAGTCCATTGACAATCACAAACGCCATTGCCTGCACTTCCATGTATTTCTGCAGCGACATAGCCATCTATACCTCACCAACATTGACATTCGTCAGGAGAAATCTTTGTAAAAGACAACGGAAGTCTACGCATTCATCGAACTTCTACGAAGCTGTTGAAGCAATAGTCAAGTATGCGACAAGGGAACCTGCAGAAGAAACTTAGTTGTAGCTTTTCAACTAAGTCAGCTGATACCATATGAAGCGACAGTAAATATACAAAAAATACACAATTAGCTTTCCGCAGCAGTACTTAATTCAATAATGCCTAAAGAAAATGCTGTCGTCATTTGACAAAAGCAGTGACAAACTGCCGTCAACACTTCAAGATGCTGTTATTTCTTTTGACAATGAGTTTTAATTTACCAGAGACGATTTTTTAATTAATTAATATATATGTACAAACAATTTTAGTTTTTCAATAGGATAGGTTTTTATTTTGTTGCTCGGTGTGCGCACTTAGTAATCGCAAATCTCATTTCTGTACCGATTTGCGATTTTTGGCTCAACGTATAAAAAAAAAAAACCAAACAGAGAGCAATAATCTATTTTTACCATTCACTACACTGGAAAAGTAGCCCACCAAATAAAATCTGACAGTTCTTCAGCTGTCTCCATTCTGCGTTTGGGTTTGCTACTGCGATAACTTTATCGCCAGCGGAGATGGCGTATAACGTCCGGATTTCATCAGATTCCTATGGAAGAAGAAGACTTTGAGAAAACGGCCTTCAGTACACTTTAAAGACACTTTGAATATACTCGAATGCCATTAGGTTTGAAAAACGCTCCAGCCAGCTTCCAAAGCCTAAAGAACACTGTTTTAATAGGACTTCAGAGAACCAAGTGTTTTGTTTATTAAGATGGTATTGGAATATAGTCGAAATTTTTCAGCAGATAAGAAAAACAAACCTTAAATTTCAATCTGATCAGTGCGAGTTTTTGAAAAAAAAGTCTCGTATTCAGGCCATTTTGTAATAGAAAAGGGCATTAAACCCAATACGGGTAAGATTTAGTGCATCATGAAAATGGAAGCACCAACGAATCGAAACGAAAGTAGATCCTTTTTACGGATGAATGAATATTACCAGTAATTGATTAAAACATTCAGTAATATCGTAGATCCAATGAACCGAGGAAAGTATTGAAATTAAATATGAAAACGATCAGGAAGTAAATGATCAAAATATAAGCTCCGAAAACAATGAAACATTAGTAATAATACTTCTATTGAAAATGAAAATGATTAGGTTAGTAAATTATGTGAAAATTCAGGGGGAATAGATGTAGAAAGAGAATACTAATGACATGAATAAAAGAGAAGCTAGAATAAAATAATATCATAATGGTTTACAAGGCAGGCACATGAGGCAAAAGGTAACATATGCACAGGTAAGAAACAAATATTACTGGAAAAGAATACAGAAATACACCAACAACTTTTGTTCCAAACTGAAAAAGTTAGCCGATTAACTCTGCTGACAAATTTTTGAAAAAGATTATGCTTGATATTATAGGCCCCTTGGAAGTAACAGTAAAAGGATTCAAATTTGTACTAACCATACAAGATGATCATTCAAAATTTATCAAGTTTATACTACTCAATTCTGAAGATATGTAGGCAGTTACAAAAGCGTTATAAAACAATGAATTATGAATTTCGGTATGCCAAATAATAGATAATAGATTGGAGTTCTGCAATAGTCTCTTTGAAGAAATTTGTAAAATTCTGGATTTAGAACACATCACCACAAGTGTCGCTTACCCACAAGCCAATGGTAGTGTTGAAAGTGCTCATTGTAGACTGTTAGAGTATCTTCAATCAATGGGACAAGAATCAATTTAAAGCTTAGCGCAAACGGATGTCTTATGCAGGGTATTGTTCCAATAGCACAACACATACCGGTTATACTCCCTATGAATTTATGTTCGGTTTTGATTCTAATAGACCCAGGAGTGTTGATTTCTATAGGGAGCAGTCAACGTTCGAGTACATCGATGAACTCAAGGCAAATCAATTTGAAAAACAAGGAGTAGCAAAGAAAAATAATAAAAAGAGTAGAGATTTCTCTCTATGGTAAGATATGATAAGAAATTAAGCAAAACAATAGTGTTTAAGGATGGTCAAAAAAGTCTCAGTCAATAATGAAAGGAAGGGAAAGTTGCGAAGTCAATATAAAGGTCTATTTCAAATAATTGAAATAAATAAACATAATTTTGTAATACAAATAAATAATAAGCAGCAGAAGCTCAAAAATCTTACGTCACACCATATGTTTTTGGATCATGTTCTCCATACCGATCACCGTCAAAATGAATGTCGAAATTAAGGGCCTACAAGACAATTGTGGCCTTAGTACAGCCATGTAAGAGATGGAAAGGAAAGTAACGTATTACTAGTAATTAACTTAGAAATAGCTGTTTTGGATGAATCTAGATTGAAGATAAGAACAATGACAAATTCAACTGGTGGACGACGAAGATACTCAGTACTATAACATGGCCTTTCAAAATGTTTCTAAGAACGAACATCGTTTCAAAAATGGTATTGAAAAAAACGTCAGAGCCTTGAGTTTGTAAAATACAGGACGACAGCTAAAAAAATCACTGAAGTCATAAATGCAAGAAATAAAGTTTAAGATAACCACGAAAGTTTCAATCGAACACTTCCAATATTATAAAATACCTTGAGCATATCTTTTAAGCCACGGGTGGCCGTGGTGTAGTGGTACTAGCCATCGCTTCTCACTCGGACGGTCAAGGTTCGAATCCTACTCATGACAAGTTTTTCATTTGTGTTATTGGAACTTAGTCAGAAAAATCTGCGTGTGAAGGCATAACACTGGCATGTAGATTTGGCTGTTGTAGAGTTTCAAGCACAAAAACAACCATTAAAATTTACAACCTTGAATCATTTCGAGTGAAGAAAAACTCTCCGTCCTATTTGGACCCCCACCCCCGAGAGTCAATATCGAAACCAAACACACCTGAGTTTCAAACCACTACATCACAACAATGCTTTCCTTTCTCCTCCTTCTATCTTTCCGTCCGCGCCCTGGCGACAGTAAAAGGGTATCATAAACCCCTTGAGGCACGCGTAAATTATAGAAGAAAAAAAAATATCATAGATTGGGTATTTTCCCATGCTTTTGAACTTTCAAAAACGATTTTCCGCTAATTGCCCTAAACAGTGTCATCACACGTCCATGCTAACTTGGGAATTGCCGACAACGTTTGTGACTGGAAAAAGGCATAAATTAAAAATAAAGGTTGTATTTGTGCAGGTACTCGTATGAGAGTGCATCAGCGTACTAAGTTAAGTTTGTAAAGATACTTGAAGGTGTAAAGACGGGCAATAAAGAAACATTCGTTTCATTCTAAGATATAACATGGCGCGCCCGTAAAAACAATGTAAGCCATCTTTCTATTCAATCCGTAGTTTTTAATTGTGCAAAAAACAAAATGTCAGTTAATGCTAGTGCCATTATTTTGAATTAATTAAAATTGATACGAGCTCTTAAGTTAATATTCTACCAGTTGAATAGTTTTAAAAGCGCTTTAAAGAAGTTGAAATGCAAACGACGGATACAAACTAGGAAACTTATGGAGGATTTAATTTCGATGTGCTGGGAATGGTCATTTTAATGATAAGTTTTAAAAAATGTGTATGAAGACCACATAGGTATATATGTAGAATTAATTTAAGCGAAGCACGGTGTTTCGGGAAGTGTTAAGCCTCCAAGACATATTTCTAGTATTCTAAAGGCCAAAGGTAAAACCAAGTTGGTTGAAATGGAAAAAATAGGAAAAATAATACAAGTAGACTTGTTAGGAAATCAACAAATTCATTAAAATATATTTTTAAATCTTAAGAAAATGTAAACATTGAAATAAAAATATAGAAATGTCAACACTTAATTTGTAAAACAAACAAAACATATACCTTGAAGAAAATCTCCAAAAGTGTGTGTGTGTGCAGAAGATACAACAGCAGAAGTTCATTCCTGGAGGAAGAAGAAAGTTACCAATCGAAAGTTCAAGTGAGTCTATTCCATTATACTTACTTGTTTTTTAATTCGACAATTTACTCGTATATACATATACGAGTATATACACATTATTGGTGGTTTGTGTCATAAATTTTATGGTCTGGCATTACTCTCACATCCGTGTTTAATCATGTCCCTTGCGAAGTTACAAATAAATGTCGTTGAACGTATCAAAAAGGCTTATAAACATTTTGGGAAGGCAGACAGTGCGCGCTATTATATTCAAACTCGTATTTCGATTTTAGACGAACAAATGGTACAGGGAAATAAGTTCCATGAGCAAATCATAGTCGATGATAGCAAAATTGATCCTGAGCAGGTTTGTGTATTAATAGAGGCTTTTGATAAGATCCGCGAGTTGTTTGCCGACTACAAAGCTGATTTGTTAGATGCTCTAGACAAAATTCCAATTAGCAAAGCTGTTACAAACTGTGCAAGTACGTCTCAGTCAACAGATGGTAGCAAGGAATGAGGCCATAACAAGTTGCAACTGCCGGTCATCAACATTCCAAAATGTACTGGCAGTTATGAAACTTGGATTTCGTTTCATGACATGTTTCTGGCATTGATTCATAACAACTCATCTTCAAGCGATGTCCAGAAGCTTCATTATTTGAAATCGTCGGTGAGCGGTGAAGCAGAGCGACTTCTACAACACTTGGTTATCGACCAAAGTAATTATGATCCAGCGTGGAAGATCTTGACAGAGCGCTACGATCATAAAAGAGTGTTGGTTAGTACTCAATTGAAATAATGATTTAGTTAATCAAGTATTACCTCTGATTCATCGGCTAACATCAAAAAACTCCTGGATATGTCACAAGACATAATTCATGCGTTGGGATGTGATCTTAGTTTTTGTTATAGTACAAAGCTTTCACATAAAACTCAGTAGTTATGGGAAGAAAAATTAGGTTCGAGTAGGGAGCTGCCATCATATAAAGAGTTTGTACATTTTTTAGAGTGTCGGTTTCGTATATAAGAAGCAGTAGATCCCAAAGGATTGAGTAGTGAATCTGAGCAGCGTAGATCAGAAAGGCACAATGTTTTTTATACCCAGCAAGAATGGAAATGACAGGTCAGTCAAAGACCAAGGTGGATAAAGGCAAAACACGACCAAATCAAGGAAGGCGACTTAGTTCTCTTCAAAGACGAAAGGCTCTCACCACTCAAATAAAAAATGGCCGGAGTAAAAGAGCTTCCGAGCAACAAAACAAACGCGGATACATCATACAACATCACAAATATAACCACATATCTACATACTTCATAACACAGACTCAACAAGACCCAACACAACATAACAACTGTTTTCAATTCTGCGGTACCATGATTGTGTCGCCAAATGGCCCCTCCTCGACCGTACTCGGACCGCTAGGAGGAGGATCTCGAGGAGGCAATCACGTCCGCAGTTTCCTCAAAAGCTCAACACACTCAAAAATAAAAAACCAAATGTACTCACTCACCGGAAATAACAACAGCACAACATAACACACAACAAAAGAAATAACTTTAATAATAAATATATAATTTATATAAAAATTGAAAAACTAAAATACTTACATACATGTCTTAATAAAGAAAAAAGGGCAAATAATCACAGGAGTGTAGACAACGGCAACACTTCCACATTCAAAAATTACAAATTACTACACCCAGTTTACTCACATAGCAAACCACTCAAACACAAGACTCACTTAACCTTATTGCAAGCTCATATTCTTCAAACATATTCGAAAAATCAATAGCAGCATTCACATTGTAGGACAAATCGTTCGACCGGGTCCTACAACCAAAAACTGCCTCACGTTTACACTGTACTACATGATCATCAGACTTCATTGGAGAACAGTCGTGTTTTTTTGTAAATCCGCTATCTGCTTCAAAAGTAATTTGCATGTTAATTATAACAACAACATAACGATCAACGCTAAGTCAATTTATATCCGCTATCTATTAAGCGGATATAAAACAGTGCTTCCAAATCATATTTTCTGCGAATCGGAGAATTTTTACGGTGAATTAGTAAAAATGTCAAACATTCGCCCACAAATTTATTTCAAAACAATTGAAGTTCGTTCACCGACCGACAAATGAGCCACCACTAACCGCCATAAAGATGTCTGTGCTACCAAGTTTTTATGATGAACTCATAAGCGGGGATAGGTCGTTCTTTTGCGAACTTAGCTAACATGCGTGTAAGAAACGCAGCTAATGCAATAGAGGAAAAAGAAATAGAGAAAAAAAAAACCCATTTTACCTGAAATGGACATAATTTCCTTTCTTCCGCGTCGATGCTCACTCGTTGATATCATAAACGAAAATTAAAAATGCTTTGAAGTCGTTCACTAAGTGCTCACACACAACAACATGTCGTCCCATCAAGCGAAAAAGTTGAACTTACATACGACCGATCTGAGCGACATTTTTTCATTTTCAATGCACTTTTATTTATTTAATTCATTAACTTTTATATGCTATGCAAAGCTTAAAAATAACTTAGACAACTATCTTATTATAACTTACTGGCCTCATGTGGGAAATCTAGGTTAAACATAATTCTTAGTCTAAATGTCCTTCGACGATCATTATAACATATTTCAATTTTTACATTAATTAAAGCTAAAACTAATAAAACTAATTTTATTTAAAAAAACAAACTTAGCATACGGACTTGTTTGTTTTATTTAATCTTTTTATAAATCTTAAAAATATTGTACATAAATATAAATTGTAATCCAAATAACCTACTTAGACTACTTAATCTATCTTATTGTATTGTATAGGTATATTTTTTTTGGTTTGAGAAAAATCACCAAGGTACCCTCATCTTTAAGTTTTTTCATATTTTTTTTTATTTTTCTTGTTTTTATAATTTTCGTTCTTAAATCTACCTTAACCCTGCCTAAGTCTATGTAAGCCGGCCATGATTAAATAATAGGCAGACCCGCTCTGCTCCCTAACGAAGCTATCTAGTATTGGAGGAATTCGACAATGGAACTTCCCCACAGCAGTGTGCGACGTCTCTGTCGTAGTTGAGTCGCCCGCCCGCAGCTGTACGAGTGACGTGGAAGATTAACTGCACCGCTTATTTATCCTGGATCAGACCTCTTTTATCTAGGTAGAGGAACGCTTCTGGAGAAATAAGGCCGTCAAAGCGATCTCTCTCGAAATACATATAATTATACACCGAGAGCCCACAGTAATTTTTGGGTGTGAATGATAACAAAAAATAATTTGCTTAATTAGAATCGATTTCTAGCCTACTATTAGTGCGTCTTGCAGGCAGAAGGTCCCCTGCAAAACGTCTTGGACCACAATATTTGTTATCAGGGCGCTTAACTCTACATTTGGGAAATGAAAAAAAAATTGTTGTCACAATTATTTAAAAAAATCGATTTCTAGCCTACTTTTAGCGCGTCTTGCAAGCAGAAGGCCCCCTGCAAAACGTCTTGGACCACCATTTTTGTTATCAGGGCACATAACTCTACATTTGGGAGAAGAAAAAAAATTTGTATCACAATTATTTAAAAAACCGGTTTCTAGCCTACTTTTAGCGCGTCTTGCAGGCAGAAGGCCCCCTGCAAAACGTCTTGGACCACCATATCTGTTATCAGGGCGCTTAACTCTACATTTTGAAATGATAGTAAAGTTGTTATACCAATTATTTGTACTTTCGAAAAAACTGCATTTTTGATATAGTATTACTCTCAATTGCCCCCACTAGAGCATGCAAGACGCTAACATTTAAAAATAACTACTTAAGAACTATCTAATTATGCAAATTATTTTTTGTTATCATTCACACCCAAAAAATACTGTGGGCTCTTAGTCTATTAGGGTAGTAAGCCCCAGAGTTCAGGTTGTTCAACGAGGTCATTACTCTTGCATTGTGCCTTCGAATCAACTTAATAACAAAATTGTCCACTCGTATTAGGTTCGCCCTATTGTACAAGACCTCGTTAGTATAAGCGAAGACAAGCCCTAAGGCAAGCCCTCTCAAACACGAGAATGTTTTCCTAAAGACTGGCACTCACTTTGAACAACACGTGACAACCAAATACAAGCATAGGCCGAAAAAGGTCCATGAAGCAGATTACCCCCGCATCGAGTTGCCTGTTATAAAACAGTCTCTTTGTAAGGGTAAAAGGTCTCTTGGCTCTGGCCAGCGGAACATCTATATGTTTGTTAAAATACAGATATTGGTCTAGCCAGATCCCAAGGTATTCGACAAGGAATTGGCTGCCGGTTTTGTCCAACGATCTGAAGCTATCACCAATTCTTTCTGGTATCCGCAGAGGCCCCATACAAAGGCGTCTTAAAAAGAATGGTTTCCGAGTCCCGAAAGTTGATCTTCAACTTCCAGTCGTCGCAATATTGTTCAATTTTATCGAAGTCACGTTGCAAAAGAATGTTTATAACCTCAATCTTTGGACCTGACCTGTACGCGATTAAGTCGTCTGAGTACGCTATGGAATGGTGAAGTGAACCTATCAGATCATTTGTATAAATATTGAAAAGGATTGGCGAATTTACCGCACCTTGTTGCAGACCGTTTTTAATATTGAACATACCAGTAGAAGTCACATTGCAATTCTTCACGACGAACTGTCAATCGGTGAACATATTGAAAAGAATATACAGCAGTGGTTTACTAATACCTAGTCTGTTTAGCTTGTACAATAGTTGCTCTAACCAAGGTCTTCTTCAAGTCAATTAGGCAGGCACCCGTACACTGTCTTTGGATTTGTTCTATTCGATATCTGAAACCAGTTTAGACGCGGCATGAATAATATCATGTCCCGCCTTGAAACCGAATTGGTTATCCGGAACAATATTTTTGTCCTCCACCCACTTAGTCAGGAGTCTATTGATAACCCTTTCGAAAACCTTACTGATGTTTGGAAGAAGGCTGTTCGACCAGAGATTCGCCGGATTGGAGGTGTCTTTATCCCTTTTGGGGATGGGATGTACCACCGCAGTTTTCCAATGCGCTGGATAGTGTGCATTGTTAAACAGGGTGGTATATATGTCCACCGCTTCTAGTGGGAGTTGTTGAAGCACAATGTTCGGTATTCCATCGGTTCCCACTGATTTCTTACTTCTAATCGTGTCGAAGATCGTTTAAAGCTCTTCCTTCGAAATAAATGGGGGTTGTTTCCATTCATTGGCGATGACATTATTTGCCATGTTCTCGTCACTGAACTGGGTGAAACCCGAGCTCTCGATTCGCCAGTTCATTATTTCATTTCGATGGTAGAAATTGAGCACGAGGACTCGATTTTCCAATGATGTCATTTGTCTTGTACACTTCCTGGAAAGTCGCTCCTATAGCCTCGACCTTCTCCTGCGGATCTTCGATCACAAAGAAGCTGTCATCATCAACAGACTCATTTGGATCTATGCCCGATGTTGAAAGTATGCGTTCATTGCCCGTCGTTCGGGCGATTTTTAGGCATGAAAGGTGTTTTGATCTTTCCTCCAAAATATTTTATGTATTTTCGGGAAAATATTCGAGTTGCTGGTGTTTACAGCCTGAATTCTATTCTTCCAATACAAACTTACAGAAGCCCTGTAAGTTTCTTTTGTTAATGTTTGGAGGTTTTTGATCGACGACTTTAATATCAAGATCTCGGGGTTATGTTTGTCAGTAAACTGTCTGTACAAGCTTTTTAGTCTTGACAGCAGTCTACTTTAATGTTGGCGCACTGCGTCTATAGTTGAATTGCGGAACAAGTCTTCGTTGTCAGTGTATTGATACCGAGGTTTGGTCCATTGTTCCTATAATTGTCTCGTTGTATTCGTATGCCAAACAACAGGAGATCCAAATAGCAGCCGTGTCCAGGAAACGACAGACTGTCCATCGCCTTTAGTCTGAGTCTATACATCACACTGTGTTGACCCCACCAATTATAGTATATTCCCTCCAGTATTTGATGTATTGTTTTCCCAATCGCTATGTTTTACGTTGAAATCTCCGCCGATGATGAAATAGTTTTCCTCCAATTCCAATCTCAGAAATCGAAAAAGTGTCTCGAGCTCTAAGATGAATAGGGTGGATTGAGTAGCCTTGGGGGCATAAACAGACACCATGTATAGGTATAACCGCTTTCCATTACGGATAGGGATTTACGTGATGCATGCTGCTAGCACCTGAAACCTACGCACTGTACGACAGTATACTCATCTAATATGTATACCTATTTTTACGAAGATTGCAACGCCTCCTCCTTGTATAGAGTTGGACCGATTACTTCGCATTGTTCTGTACTTTCCGTGCCTCATTTGTGTCATTTGGTAAGCTTAGTTTCGCTAACCAAAAGCACATCAGGGGCATTCTCCTGATTTGTGGTTCTTACCGCACTTGACGCATCGAGGCTGCATTTCGCAGTTCGAAGCGGCGTGCCCGAACCTTTGGCAGCGAACACATTGCAATACGTTTTCGTGCCTTTTTACTTTTTGCCAGTGTACCATCTGGTAGTCTAGGACTTTGATACTCCTTAGACCATCCAGTTTGCTATCGGGAGTTAGCTGAACCAGGAAGAGTGGTAGTTTCCCTTTCTCCCTTTTGGCTCTTGCTGTGGTGAACAGCTTGACCCCTACGAACTTGAGCTGTTCGCACTCTTTGGCAGCAAACACATTGCAATAAGTTTTCGTGCCTTTTCATTTTTTGCCAGTGTACCATCTGGTAGTCTAGGACTTTGATACTCCTTAGACCATCCAGTTTGCTATCGGGAGTTAGCTGAACCAGGAAGGGTGGTAGTTTCCCTTTCTCCTTTTTGGCTCTTGCTGTGGTGAACGGCTTGACCCCTACGAACTTGAGCTCTTCGCACTCTTTCTCTTTGAGCAGTGCGAGGAGTTCCTCCGGATCAGTAGACGGTTCTAACCTTCAGTGGATCGTATACCTATCTGCGCTAAGCCTTTTAATAAAAAAAATTTGAGCCCATGGCCGACTTACACAGATTAATCGTGTCCTGAAGTTCCAACTTAAAAGTATTTATTAGTGGAAACCTTTGTTTCTGCTTCTGTTGTTGTTGATGCTGCTGCTGCTGTTATTAATGCTGCTGCTGTGGTTGCTGTTCTTTCTACTGGTGTTGTTGTTGTTGTTTCTGTTGCTGTTTGTTTGGTTGTTTGTGTTTGTGCTGTTGTATCGAATGTTTCTGTGTTTGTTGTTACGGTGCGGTTTCGCCCACCGTAAACTGCCGCTGCGAGCACTGAAGTTGTTGTTGCTGCTCCTTTTCTCGTCTTGCCATTCGCGTTTCTTTTATGGCAAGCACTTTTAGCTGAAGCTGTCGTATGCTGATATTTAGTGCCTCAACCTCATCCTCTTCGTCATCTGACTCAGAGGCCGCCAGAGATGCGAAGCTGTTTTCTTTTCCCATTTAACGACGATCGTCACCATGAGACACATATGGGAATACGTCTTTGGACTCTTGTTTCCTTCGCCATGCTGCTGCTCTTGCAGATGTCGTTGGCACCTCTTCCCTTACTCCTCCAGGCAGCATTTCTGATGAAGCTGATAGGGAAGGGCGCTTTACTGGTTTATGAGTTGATTTTAGCTTCCTCCTCCTCTTCGTAATCGCTTCTGTTGTTGTTGTTGTCCGATGGAGTGGTAGTTCTACCACCTGATCATCGGATGACATCATGCCAGGTATTGGTTCCGCTACTTGGATAGCGAAACGTTCACTATCACTGTTTAGCATTAAGCTTCGTTAAGATGGCAACAGATCAAGTTGTCAGCTATAGGAAGTAGTAGGGGAAGCGAGATGGATCACCACATAAAAGGGAGGAAGAAAGTGAACGAAGTGACGTGCATTGCCCCAACCATAATAGGTCTACAAACGAGCGGTGGATTTGCAGGCGATACAACGGATGCACGAAAACTGGAAATCTCTTGATCTGAAAGCTCTTTATAAATTAAGTTTATTAATAAAGTTAGTCTTAAGCTGATTCTCGTGGTGTTTACGAAGCAACAGAAACATTGAAGACAAGTTCAAATTTAGCGAAAAGAAATACAATAACAAAAAAAAGTTTACCTCTCAAAAACCAGAGTTTTTTTTTTTTTGGTGACTCGCATTATTGTTCGGCTTTCTTAGGATTGGTGCGATTTGGTTACATGCAGAAACCGGTGAATAAGGTCCATTCTTATCGAATTCAACAAATGAAGCTAGAACTTTGAAAGTATAATCTAACGATCGAGTGCAAACAAGGAAAAGACATGCTCATGTCTGATAATCTTTCAACAAATTTTATACAACCAGATTCAGATAACACTGACTGTACTCTTACTGCAGAAGTGCAATCGGTAGAAATATTATAAACTCGCATCGATAAAATCAAAAAATAATTGTTGTCTAATAATGAAATTATATTATTGATTAAGGTGTTCAAAGAAGGATGGCCAAATGAGTTCAAGCGAGTTGATGTTTTAATTAAAAAATATTGGCCAATACGACACGACGTTTATGTCGAGAATGTTTTTTTTAATTTTTCAAATAAAAAGCATCATTGTTCCCTTTAACTTAAGGAAACGATTTCGTCAAACCGTTCACAAGGAGCATCTTAGTATAAACAAAACAAAAGCGACGACGAGAACTTGTATTTATTGGCCAAATATTTCATTCGACGTTGAAAATTTGGACAAAATGCAAATACAAATGCCTCAATTCCGCGAGAAATTCCAGATATTCCTTTCTTGAAAGTTGAATGTGACATTCTTGATTACCAAAATCAATCATATGTTGTATTCGTCTATTATCATTCAAAATCGTGAGACGTTAAACAACTATTAAACAAAACGGAATCATTGGTTATTACAATATTAAAAGACATTTTTTCAACACATGAGATTCCAAATCAAATAATTTGTGACAATATGCCATTTAACTCCTTCGGGTTTAAAACATTTGCTTAATATCAATATAACAACATCAAGGGTTACACATAGTAAAATAATAGCTAAATTAACAAATGAGGAGAAAAAATATATTTATTGTGCTTAATTTTTTCAGATTACAAATCTAAGCGCTATCCCGTCACAGCTTTTACTGAGTCGTCTTCTAAAAACAAAAGTTCCAATACATGAGGATCTCTTGAAACCTAATGTTGTTAAAAATACTCAAACTAAGTCAAGAAAACATCAAAATTATAATAAAAAATATCATGACCAACGCATCCAAGAAATAGATAAAAGAAAGTTTCTTACAGGGGAAAATGTAGCAATACAAAGAAATAAGATTTCGCATCCTGCTCAAATAGTGAGACCTCATAGGTCGTATATCTTTCGCACTGAAGCTAAAATAAACGACTCCGGCGCAATTTGCTTCATTTGAGGAAGTCCATACATGAGCCTCAATGTAAATTGCAAGATTATAATACTTCACAGTATAAATCAATACAACCACCAGTAAACGTAGACGAACCACCTAAAATAAAAACCAAAGTTGATACTTCTGTACCAACTGAAAAAGCTGGCTATGCATCAAGGTCAGGTACGGTTGTTGAACATGTAAATATATTTATTTCTGTATAATTAATTATTCAGTACTATGTATGTATACAATTGTACATATAATGCAAAAAAAAGAGAATTTATAATAATATAATGCATAATGTACATATAGGTGTATAGTATATGAATGTATTACACATACTCGTATTATGATACTTTTATATTACCATATGTATTTCTTTGAAGTCGGTAGCATCTACGTATTTTAAGTTAGAAGATGTTATATATGAATGTATATATCAAAATAACTGTATAAGAGTTAGTCAAGCTCTCTGTAAGGATACTAAGTTTAGTATGTAAAGATGTCTTAAGGTGTATAGACCGGCAAAAAAGAAACAAAGTAAAAGTTTTTATTCGAGTTTCATTCTAAGATATAACGTGAAATCTATAGTTTGTTAGATGAGATGGACTTTTTAAAACAATTGTGAATTATAACTGTATTATTTAGGCCAAGGTGATGCTACAGTTTGGGGTAAGTCGGAGTTTTAATAAGCAAGTCTATCCAGTTATTCCTGTCCTTATTTGCGCACTTGAAGGCGTTTAAGGTTAACTTATAATAACGCCCGATGAAGTTTTCTTCTGCTGCGTTATTTCCCTTGGCTACATTCAAAAACTCTGCGGGCCGGAACATTGGTGTCCAGTCTCTCTAAATGGACAATTGCGCAATCTTGATGCGCATTTTTTACGTTCCAAAGCCCGTCAACGCAAATTCGTTAAACAAGCATTTTCCTCCCAAAGTAAGCGTCTTAAATGGTCTCTAAATAGTTTTTCGAATTTTTGCAGTGCCAAGGTATACAGAGTCGCCATCTTCTTGATACTTGGTTTTGTTCTCATATAATGCTAAACCCATATTTACAGCTTTAGCTTCAATACTTGTGAACATATCGGTGACCACTGAGTTCCACAAATTATGTTTATAATATCGGCGTTCCGCCCAACCGACAAAGATGAAGTGAATATAGCAATATCTAAGCTGAAGTCCAACAAAGCCGCTGGAGTGGACGGCCTGACTGACGAGCTCTTCAAAGCGGCAGGCGATGACTTGGTAAGGAGCATATACCAACTCATCTCTAATATGTGTTCGGACAAAATTATGTCCGGAGGTTCCATTCCTCCGCATTATTTGTCCGATAAATTTTCTTAGCCAAAATGAAGATGATTAATGCACTACACAAAAAAAGAAAACAAACCAAAGCTGTATGTCTCTGCCACAGTCACAGAGGGTGATTTGTTGTCTCGCTTGTCACACACACAGGTGTTGTGTTGTCCTCGTTGTTACCTTTTTTGCGGCTTCATATCCCAACAACTTTGAAATTCGGGTGAGATAAGCTAGCATTCAAACGAGCAGCAGATGTAGATAGGTGGACGGCCGAGAAATAAACAGTCCCCAACGAAGTAAAAAACAATTACTAATAGCTCAACAGTATAATAAAACAATTACTTTGGTCGAAGACAGAGAGGAGAGTTGCCCAGAAATGTAATATATATACAACAAAACTAAGAAAACTAATTTCTCCTAAATCTGAACATCAATCCATCGGAGTTGTTAGAAATTAAGAGAAAGTTGATTGAGATACTTATATTTACTTAGCTGTAAGAGGGGCGGCGATCCAGAAAATAATTGGATTGAATTTTAATAAGATTATATCTACCCATTCCTTCTTTCTTGCCAAAACTCAGACCATCTTTCGATCATAAATGGAAAACTCCTCTATTACTTGTACATTTGCAGTCCCGTAAACTTCACACAAAAACATTCCAAGTATTCAAGCCACTACACGTGATTGGTTGACTTAGTTTAAATTTGCCGGTATTATACCACTTTATATGCACAGTTCACTTTGAAATGTAAAATATATTACATCTTCAGGTAAAATGTGAAAGAAATTTATACAGTTTGCAATTCACACATTTCAAGGGTATACCGACATATGTATGTACTATATGTACCGCCTAACAAAACCGTAATATGTAATCTGAAACATGAAAAGCTATTTTTTTTTGTCTTGTCTTGTTTTTTTTATTTTGTTTAGGAGAAATCATTTAATGTTTTAATTTCTCACTTCGTATAAGTTTTGCAATTTCTTTAAAATCACATGGCTGCTAACTTTTACTCAGGTACCATCCATCAAGGAGCTTCCTGGTGGAACTCTTATCTGGAATAAGTGAATTTTTTCTTTGTTTTTGATTCGGGGAAGAATTCAACGATTGATAGTTCCCAGAATTTAATCCTAAAAAGCGTTTAATTGTAATTAAGACCTAACCATAATAAAATAGTGGCAACTACCTTTTGCCAAAACCAAACGAAAAGTCCACTTTATTTCTTTCAAACTTTCGATTCATTTGTCAAACTGTTTACAATTGAAGTGATTCATACCGGGGAAAAATAGATTAGATCATGGGCAATCTTGAGCCTTCTTTAAAATATTATGATTTTGTGATATGCCTTGCCAACGGATTGTCACTACGTTTCTTAAATTCCCTCGTTCTATCTGCCTGAGACATTGCATTCCAAACAACACGTGTAACGAACATATACGAAGTTCTTCTTCTATTTTCTAGCACACGATAGGACTAAGCATTTGTTTGATAAACTAACTATCCTAGAAAAATTAGAAAAATGTATTATTTATTATTTATTGTTATTTAATTAAATGTTAAAAATGACTCTATTTTGGATTACAATTTCCATATTCATTTATTAAATATTTTACATAATACCTTTTTAATATATAAATGTTAACAGTGACTTTGATTAATTTGGAGCTGATCCGTTCGGCAAACGGCAAAAAATATTAAACTCGCATACGGTACACGGAAGGCAAAGTAAATCGGTTTGTGGACACCAGCTTCTTAACGATAACTAGTTATATCGTGCGTTATACGGTAAACTTGCCGGGTGCTTGCATTTTCTACAGTGCCATACAGAAACAGTTTTCGCTTTTATAATTACGTTATTGCATTGATTTCGCAAGAGGAATAAAACTCCAAAAAAATCGCCGAGTCGGTTAGTGGTAATCAAGCGGGTACGTCATCAGACTTGCTATATGGTTTCCAAACTCCTCAAAGCGACACAACCTCTCAGCAACCATCGCTTATCTCTATCAAGATTCCACCATTCAGAAAACAAATTTTTAGGTTAACTGTACTATGAAGTCAACTAGCTCTTCCATTCCCAAGTTATTAACTACCCCAAGCGAATTCGGACCCATTCTTGACGAATTTCCTGAGCTCAAGGCACTACCGGATTTTACGTAACCTGTTAAACACGACGTAGTCCACATGGGAATGACAAACGTTTTCCTCCCATCGGCGCAATCCAGGCGCCCCCAACCACATAAGCTAGCCGCGTAACACGAGGTTCAACAAATGATTGGGTTGGGTATATATCGTGCATCAAAGTCTCATGTAGCATCTGCAATTCACTTAGTCCCAAAAAGGGTCCCTCTGATTGGAAGCCTTGTGGGGATTACAGACAGCTAAATGCAGCAACAATTCCAGAGAAATATCAGCTACCTAACACTCAAGACTGTGCTGCGAATATTCATGTTCTCGAAAATTGATTTGGTTATGGCTTACCACCAAATTCCCATTGCATCAGAAGACATTCATTAGACGGCTGTCATAACCCCATTCGGGTTGTTTGAACTTTTAAGAATGCCATTTAGTGTAAAAAACGGCTCAAAAACATTTGAAAGATTCATTAGTGAAATATTAGGCGACATGCCATTCATATTTGTGTACGTAGATGACACCCTTATTGCCAGTAAGTCTACTTCATCTTCGCAGCGTTTTGAATAGACTTCAGGAACACGGCCTGAACATAAATGTTCCAAAATGCATCCTAGGCGTGAAACAACTTGACTTCCTTGGTTATAAAATCATTGAAATCATAATTCATTGAAACAAGTGCAGCGTTTTCTTAACATGGCAAACTTTTATAATCCATTTTTTACCAGGTATATCAAAGCTATTTATATTATCAACTACTCAAAAACGTAAACGCCAAGTGCAAAAAACCTGAAAAACTAACCTGGTCAAATGAGTGCGAAGATGCATTCAACACCATAAAAAAATGCTTGCAACGACAAACAATGCTGTTTTACGCAAGTCAAAATGCTCAAATTAGCATCATGGTAGACGGTTCGACCGACGCTGTTGGAGGCGTACTCCAGCAATACCACTTAAACACTTGTGAGCCTTTACGGTTTTTGTCAAAGAGTCTAAGCCCAGCGGAAAGAAAATATTCAACCTTTGACCGAGAGTTGCTAGCAGGTTTCAAAGCCATGAAGCATTTTCGTTTTTTCGTGGAAGGTAGACAATTTACCGTTTTTACCGATCACAAGCCTTTAACCAAGCCTTTAACTTGAATACATAACAGAATTCACCATCGACATACGATACATCAAAGGCGTGGAGAATATCATCGCTGACACTCTGTCAAGATCTCATATCGAGGTCATAAATTTTAAACATGTGAATATTCCCAGTCTGGCAAAAGAACAATAAAAGAACGAGGAACTTAAATCGTCGGTTGCAGATACAAATTCTGCAATAACCTTGAGGAAAATACACATTCCGCACGAACTTGACATTTGATGCTAAACATCCCCTGGTCAAAATCGCCCGTACATTGCAGAAATATTCAGAAGAACAACGCAGTTATGCGTCCCTTGCCAAATATCTAAAATTACCAGACATGCGAAATCAAACGGCAGGTTGCCAGTTCCTGAAGGTAGATTTTTCCATGTTCGCATGGATTTAGTGGGACTTCTTCCACCGTCCCATGGCAACACGTACTTCTTACAATAATGGATTGTTTTTCTTCGTGGCCAGAAGCAATTTCCATAAAGAAGATTAGTGCTCCAACCGTTGTCACTGCTTTCATGCAAAACTGGGTTTCTAGGTTCGGCATTCCCCAAGCAATCACCACTGATCAAGGTATTCAATTTGAATCTTCCTTATTCAAGGAAATGTCTGACATTTTGGGTACCAAAAGAATAAGAACGACAACCTACCACCCGCAAACGAAAGGCAGTCAAGGAAAGTTTAAACTAGCCATACAATGGGCCATTTAAAAAACAAATCATATCAATCGAAAGAATTAAGACCGCCTTTTTGGCACAAACCGAACTACCAACTCACTTGTAATTTGTAGAAACTAATGATTGCATTCAAAGCGACAATTGAGATGGTGATCTCTTGATTTATAAAAATTTACTAAACCAGCAAAAAACTAAAAATTTTATAAGGTATAGCTCGTATTCGTCCGATGACAGCAATGGCTTTTTTAACCGGAAGATAATGGTGTCTTCAATGACCCTGCCTTCCACGGACATGAGCTTGTAGAGTTGTGCTTCATGTTTATATGAAAGTGGAAGATGGAGAGATGCTGGTAGACGAGCCTTAATTGTTGTTAGTTCCTTTTGCAGCTGACGCACCGAGATAAGTGTCGAGCTTACCTTAGCATGATGAATTTCTGTCAGCACGTCCAAAACTGACGATTGAATTTTCTGAAGCCTTGTGATGGTGAGGAAAACTTGAAAACACTGAGATATTATTAGCTGAGATAATTGTTGTTGGTGGATTTGATTCGATGAGTTATTTACTTGGGTAATTATTCTGTTTATTTCAACATCCAAACTCCGAAATCGCCTTTCGATTCTGCCTTGATCGGTCCGTATCACATTGGCTGTTGAATTGATTATTGACGTTTGAATTTTCATGAGCCGCAATAGGTGGTCTTCCCCAGACCATATTTCGGCAACTATGTGTGACATGTGCTTGGCTTAATCGGAGTCTAGAATGCCAAATAGCGAACTTGCCACGTTTCCCACAAAATTGACCCCTCCCCTTTTTGTGCGGGAACGTCCATGTCGCAGCAGTTCGTCATTCACTTCTAGTTCCCGGTAGAGATGTAGAAAGTATTGTATGATGTTAAAACAGAAATTTTCTTGACTCGTGGCTTGGCACAATGTTTTCAGATTATTGGTGCCTTGCCTTGTTAGAGGTACTAGGTGGGGTGAGAAGTAACCTCCCTGACCGCCAGAATGCGCTGCTCCTGCAAAGAAGGTTATGGTGCCTTGAAGTCCGTTCATATTTAGGCAGACACCCCAAATTTCAGTGCGATACTGTCTTTAGCTTTGCTTTGACAGCTGATTGTTGTTGACGTGTTTGGCATCATGTTGAGTATCGACAAAAACGACTATCGTTCTCTCATAAAACATTATTTTTTGAGAGGCAAAAGGGCGAAGTAAACAAAAAAAAAGTTGGATCAATATTATGGGGCCAATGCTCCGTCAGTTTACACCGGCAAACATTGGTTTCGAGAGTTTCGTGGTGGCCACAACTTCACTACAGATCAAGTCCGCAGCGGCAGGCCCTTCGATGCGGTTACAGAGGACAATGTCAAAAAAATACGTGAAATGGTGTTGGCTGACCGGCAAGTGAAGGTGCGCGAGCTAGCAGATACCACAAAGATAAGTACTGAGCGCACACGCCATATGCAATATTCTGTATATGAAAAAGTTATCCTGCCGCTGGGTGCCGCGCATGCTCACTCCTGACCAAAAACACGAACGCGAGAGCACTTCGAAAGAGTGTTTGGACTTGCTGATGCGGAATCAGGCGGACTTTTGTCGTCGATCGGTAACTGTTGATGAAACCCGGATCCACTTTTACACATCAGAGAACAGAATGAGTGCCCGGCAATGGACTGAAGCCGGCACCAGTGCTCCGAAGCGACCGAGGGAGGCTCAATGGGTCGGAAAGGTTATGGCGTCGGTTTTCTGGGATTGTCATGGCATACTCTTCGTGGATTACCTCGAAAAAGGAAAAACCATCAACAGCGGATATAACTGTGCATTATTGGAGCGACTGAAGGCCGAAATCGCTGCAAAACGGCCTCACATGAAGCGAAAAGACAATACAATGCGCAGGCGCATAAGAGCATCGCAACCACTGCTAAAATCAATGACTTACGGCTCCAATTGAGGTCGCATACAATATTCGCCCGATTTGGCTCCCTCGGACTATTATCTCTTCCCAAACCTCAAAAGATGGCTCATCAATAAAGAATTCAGCTCACGCGAGGAAATCATAAACGCCATGGAGGAGTATTTTGCAGACCTCCCGGAAAATTACTTTTCGGACGGGATCAAGAAGTTGGAAAATTGCTGGAATAAGTGTATCAAGCTAAAAGGGGACTATATTGAATAAAATAAAATAAAAATTTTTCTTTCCCAGGGAGGTTACCCCACCAAGGACTTCGGTACAACTGAAGGTCGTAGTAGACCACTATGTCCCATTCGTCAGAGATAATGTGCGCCCTTCGCAGATTTTCGAAGTGTATTCCTGGAGTGGATTCGAAGCGAGATATTCTTGCTTCCTGGCATAGGAACATTGGCATCAGAAGAATGATTAATAGAAGGGTCGTCAATTTAGTGAACGGATTATGCCGCGTTTTCTTCCTTGGTGGTGGTTCTGCTTGAGATGCCCTCTCATGCTTCTTAGGGCTATCGAGGGTAGACTTAGGTTTTGATTCTTCACTGGATGAATAGGAAGAGGTGACAGCCTCTCCGAAAAACGCTGGATGATGTCTGAGCCCCTGCTACGCGTACTGTACCATATGGGCCTGGAAAAGTCTGAATTACTCTTCCAAGTGGCCATTTCGTGAATGGGCAGTTGTCTTCCTTAATAATAACTATCGTACCTGGAAGTATATTGTCGCATTTGTGCTGCCATTTGTGCCGTTGTTGAAGCTCATTTACGTATTCTTTCTGCCACCTTTTCCAGAAGTGTTCTTTAATGGTTGATATTAACCTCCATCTTGTTGCAAGATTGGTCCGAAATGGTTCATCCTCTGGATCAATGGGATTTATCCGTGGTTCTCCTATAAGGAAATGTCCTGATGCTAGAGCTGTAAGATCGTTCGGATCAACTGACATTGGAGCGAGCGGTCTTGAGTTCATATTGGCTTCAATTTCGATTACTTGTTCTCTAGGTCTTCATATGTCAATGACGCGGGCTCCATGCAGCGTTGTTTAGCCATTTTAACCGCTGCCTCCAAAAGTCCACCGAAGTGGGGTGCTCTAGGAGGTATAAAATGGAATTCTATTCCTCTTACTGTGAACGCGTTGTATATTTTTTCCCTTGCCTTGTTAGTATGGAGAATGTCGGCTAATTCTTGTAGTTGATTGTTAGCGCCGACGAATTTGGTTGCGTTGTCGCAATGCAGATGGCGATGCAATTAATCGTTTTATAGCTGCGATAAATCCATTGGTCGAAAGGTCCGTAACTAGTTCTAGATGGACTGCCTTTGTTGCGAAGCAGCAAAATACTACTTTGCTGTATTTTTCTGTTTTCTGAGAATGCTTTCCTCTCTCCTTAAAATGGGTATTAAATGGTCCGCAAAAATCGACTCCTGAGTCGATAAACGGTCGTGCTGGTTGTATTCTGTGCACCGGTAGGTTTCCCATAGTTTGCGTGAGCTACCTTGGTCGTGCCCTTGTGCATCTCATGCACCGCTGAATTATTGACCGTGCTAGTGTTTTGCTCCTAATGGGACAATATTTCTGCCTTGTGGTAGCTAGTAAGGCTTGCAGACCGCAATGTAAGTTCTGTAATAGATGGGCGATGTGAGATTTCGTCGAAGATGCTTAGATGTCGAATAAGTCGTTCTGCTTCCCCCGACAAGTTGGTTTTTGGGTACGACATCTTTTGGCATCCTGACATTGCTTGCTGATCCACCATTTGGGTGAATAGGTTGTGGAATTGGTTCCATTTGAGGTAGTCGCCGTCGAATTTCGGAAATACGATCTGGGGAAGATCCAATTTTTTTTGTCAATTGGTGTGGATTGTTGCGATTGACTATCGCATTCGGCGCACCTTACTATCTTCATTCGTTACTTCATGATGTGGAGTGCAAGGATCATCGTATGAGCGAGATTTCACGGATGATTTTGATGATTCACTCCCTGTAGTTCGTTCACGTATCTGCATGTGCTCCTGGAACTCCTGCTTGTAGCTATCGTAGATCACCTTTATGGCATCATAATAGGCCTTTTCGAAGTACGGATGACTGAGCTCGCTTGCCTGATCGGCCCTGATGGCCCTGCCTGAAGCGTCGAATTGTTCCTAGTGCTCCTCGAGTTTTTGGAGGCGCACCTTGAAGTAGGTTAAAATCTTCCGATCTGCGGAGTCCTTCTTGTAATTCACGATGATCAGTTCGATTTCCTCGCCTGTTGCACGTTGGGCCTCTGCCCTTCGATCCATGATCAATTATGGAAAATGCTTCCTTATCAAATTTCACAGATCAAGCTAGATGCGTTGCCACTAATCACGTCGGGGTCACCAAAAAAAGTACGTATTGTTATGTCGCCCAAGGTGCATGAACCTTGACAACTACTGATAATACTGGTGCTTGAACCAGAATACCAGAATGTACGTTACAAAAAAAAGTGCTGGCCAACGATGAGATTAGCTTGATCGTGTCAAAAGAAAAAAAAAATACAAGTTATGTGTTGGGTGAGGTTCCAAATAGAACTGTGTCGCTTTATTTTTGGGTTTCTCTTAAATACTAATTACAATAATTGATTTTTTCTGATAAGCATCTATTTTGCCCGCTTGCATTTTTTATGACGCCAGCAGTGCAAAGGGCAATGAATTGTTGCTGCCTAAACAAAATAATTTTAAATAAGTCATATCAAAGGATTTTCACTACCTTTTACTCATTTGCTTTGACGTTTAATTTTTGTTAATAAGAAACTATTTTCTTTCTGAATGTGAATACAATATATTTAACAAAGTGGTCAAAGACAATAGGGGTATTTGGTCTTGTAAAAGTGTAAAAGTGTATTTTTTAAAACAAAGAATGAACACACACACATATGGTATTTGAAGCAACATTGAGTCTTAAGTCAAAATCAGCTGGTTTCGTTTGTAAAATAATTGTGACTTTATAGCGTAAAATCAAATGCTTAGACATAATGCCAAGAAAAGCGACAAAAGCAAAATCATTTAATTCTTAATCAGTGATGAATAAAACGTGTGAATGTATTGTACAAAAAAACTACGATATGAAATAAATAACATTTTTACTTCGCTTTCCTGTTTCTTGAATGTAGTCCAAGATGAGACAAATTTCTTTATCATTCCATTTTTTAACAGGCTTTTTTACATTTTCCTTGTCAATATGTTTGCCAATTTTTTTCATTTACAGAAACTTTACAAACAAAAAAACCAAACGATAACAACCAGCTGTCAAACAAATTTTTGCAATGCAATGTTACACTTTTAGACTTTCCGTAACAGTAGGGTTGGAGCATCGCTAAAGTATAAAAGTGTTGTATTGTAAGAAAATGATACATTCTTACACTTTTTCAATGATACACGACCAGATACAACGAAGCAATAAGGCGTGTTTGATTTCCTCAACTTCGTTTTCTTCTCAGTTGCTGTTTCATTTGCGGGAAATGAGATAGTTTAGCAAGTCAGATAATTTGATATCTGCATGGGAAATGAGATGATTAGCCTCTTCATTTGCAAATTTTGGCCGACTTTATGAGTTATGGTCTTATTGAAGACGAAGTATTATTTTTTCATTGCTTTCACGGCACTGAATAATAATATGAAAACTAAATTTAATTATAATTAATAATAATAATTATAACATCTTCCAATGGAAGGGATATGTACCCTCACAAATATAAATGAAAAAGCAAAGTATGAAATGTTTTCCGATCGCATTATTACTTTTTCATATATTTTTTCTCAAAACTGTGAAATTTTCGCACTGAATGTTCATTCTCTTGAGACTTTGCTGATCTTCACCAACGCTAACGAAACTTGATGAAATTGAGCACAATCCCATCATGGCCATTCAATTCTATTAATATGCAATGGTTGTGATGGTTGCTCTAAGTCACTACCCGGTATTTTTTGTTGTAAAATAACGTGGTGATAAAAGGAATAATATAACTGTTGCATGCCCCTGACATAAGGGGTTCCACTATTGATTCTTTATACTCGGAAAGGGATGGATCTACGAGTACTACTGACAACCCATACAAAGGAATCAGGACAACGAACTTCGTATATGCACATGTAATGTAAGGTCCTTTAATAGGCCACAAGCAGCTTAATAACTAGGGAAGGCGCCATACTGCTGCAAAGCAGACACTACCGCCATCCAAGAAAAGCAATTGGAAGGGCCGGACAAAAAGAGAAATGAGAACTACGACATATACTAAGGCGATTGTTATCGTCGACAAAACCAACTCCTATTTAGATACTGATTTGTTGTTGGAGGCAGGCCTAGGCACGGAGTCTCGAGTTTCAGGCATGTGAACACATGCCTTGCAGCATTCCCTACCAAAATCAGCCTTGTATGCGCGCACGCCCTCTTAAAGAAAAAAATGACTACACCAAAGATAGGTCCAAGACCTACGAGCAATGCCCTAACTATGAAAATTTAAGGCTTGGAAGAGAGGGCATCTTTGGTAGTACTGTCAACAGTTATAGCCTGCACTGCACCACTTCCGATAACGGATTCAGACTAATCGACATTGGGGCGGGGCGAAACATTTTCGTAGAGGTTCCCTCGTCCCGATATTTACAAGGTGACTTGGATAACTCCTGATGTACGTCTATCAATGAGATTGACCACGTTGTGATCGATCAAGATACTCCTCAAGCATTATGCACGTACGAAATTTCTGAGAAGCCAACATCATCTCGGATTATAACCTCCTTGTAGCCAATGTTAAGGATGGCCCGAATAGTGCAAAGACAAGCCACAGCTATGAGAAATTTGACGTCAGACATCTATAGTTGCAAAGATCGTCAAATCCTGTTTCGACCATTTCCGCTAGCATCAAGCATCCAAGACTATTGGCGACACTCTCAAAAAGCCATCAGAGACGCCGCTTCTGATGTGCTGGGTTTCTCTCGACCAAAACAACAAAAATCCTGACTTGATGATGGGCACACGCAGCTAAGCAGGATACATACAAGGAGGCGCTGTATAGAAAGACTAGAACTGCTCACGAGCAGACGAGGTGAGACGAACACCGGCTTCTCAGGAGAAAAAAAGAAAGCGCACGAGAAGCGTGCGGTTGAGGAAATTTGGAGATGCTACTCCAGGAAGTGAGATTCGGAAGTGTTACCAAGGGGTAAAAAAACATGGCACGGTCACAATCCGCGAACCGAAGCCCATAGCATCAAAAAAGGGAGCATAGTAGTGGAGTCGCAGTCTATGCTGAGGATTCGGAAAGCATACCGGTAGAGTGTATAACGGCAATGACGAACAAAATGCCGCTGTTAGGCAGAACGAACCTCCTAATCGAGACAAACCATACCGTCTTCCCGAACTTAATGAAGTGAGGAAGTTAGACATTAGTTCAAGTCTTACAAAGCTGCTGGTGCTGACGGATTGACTGCCGAGCTCTTCAAAGCTGCGGACGATGACTTGGTAAAGAACATACACTAACTCATCTGTAGACTATGGTTGAACGAAAGTATGCCGAGGAATGGAATCTGAAACCGTTCGTCAGCAATCTGATTGGTCAATATTAGTGTGACTTCAGACCAGAAAAGTCCACCATCGACCAAATATTCACACAACGGTAAATCTTGGAGGACACTCATGAGTTTCAGATCGATACACACCATCTAGTCATCGAAATGCATACGACAACATCTATTGCATATGAGGATGGAGAATGCGCGTTGGTCCATCTACATCGGAAGAGATCTCACCGAGACCTTTCATGTCAAAGAAGGGTTTAGACAAGGCGATGCGCTGTCATGCCATTTCTTCACCGTTATACTTAAAAAGATAGTGGAAAAGTCACGCGCAATCACAAGAAGCACAATATTTTAAAAGCCCGTCCAATTACACGCAAACGCCGATAATATTGACATAATCAGAAGAAAGCTCCGTGATGTCAGTGAGGCCATTGCACATACTGAGACGGAAACGGCGAAAATGGGTTTGGCGATCAATGAGGTCAAGTATATGCTGTCGAGCAAAAAGGACTTTCAACACCGATGACTCGGACAGAACGTCACCTTCGACAAATATAACATAGAGGTAGTTTGGAATTTGTGTACCTAGACCCTCTTAACAAATGAGACAACGACACCAGTGGTGAGCTAATTTGCACAGAGGTATGGACATTATCATAAATGCATGAGGGTGCTCTTGCTGGCTTTGAGAGGAATTTTTTTCAGTGATCTTCGGTCCCGTCTGCATTGACGATGAGTGGAGAAGAGAAGAAGAATTGATCGAAGATAAACGACTGAGATGGCTGGGTTATTTAGAGAGTATGGATACCAACACTTCGGTCCGAAAGGTCTTCGAATACACCTCCGCGGGGCAGAGGAGTAGAGGAAGAACGAAACTCGTTAGGCGCACGCAAGTACAAGGGGACCTCAGCCAACTTAGCATACAAAACTGAGGGCAGCTAGTAAAAGATCGAGCTGGATTGTTGTTTAAGGCACAGGTCCATCCCGGACTGTGCGCCACCAAAAGTAAAGTGAGTAGGTAATGTTTGTAAAAATAAGTTTTCTCTAGCAATAGGAGCCATCTAATTATTTACCACTGCAAGTTCCATTAAGGATATAAATACAAATATTTACATGAACAGTGTGAAGACGATTACATAGTTCATCTATAGCCTTAACGTTAAATAAAGGAGATAGTGGCTGCTGAAATTTTACATTTGCATTGCTATTGTTAATAAGGAAGTAACACTTAAATTGACGCGCTCCAGAATTGTTTGTTGTTTTTTAAATAAGATGAGAACTACTATGAGTTCTAAAGCAATATACGTGTGAAACAAATGGAAACCAACACTTCTGCTAAATAAGGGAAATTGTCTACAAAAATAAAAAAGGTTTGTATAAATTTTACATAAGTAAGATTAAATATTAATTGTATTGAAGAATTATTCAAATGTTTAATCAAACGATTTATTCAACCATAAACCCCAAAACGTTTCAAACTTTCGGCATAATTTACTTATTCTCGGCGAACAAGCACGACATGTCATAATAAATTAAAAGTAAATAAAATTAAGACATTCGCGACAATAATAAGGTCAAGAAAGATTGTGAATGGACACATACTATATGTCTCATGTATAATATATGTGCATTATCTGTCGATTAAGTGCATCATTAAAATGTCTGCGCATATTACTGGTGAAATAAAACTATGGAAAGAAAAAATTCCATATACCTGGAGTTGAATATTTGCATGGTGTAATGCCTAGGAAGTAAAAAACTCAGTGGGGCTAAAGAAAGAATCACGATATTTCTTAGTATGCCGAAAATAACGTTTGAAGAAAGTAAGGTAGGAGACATGGTAAAAAAATCTGTAGATATTAAATCTGTTTTAATTGTGTTCCTTCTTTAAATATTTGTTCAGTAATTATGTTAGTGTTAGAAAATTAGCCGATATCTGGTGAGGAAACTGTAGAGCACGATTTTCTGATCACAAAGGGAAGCGCTTGTGGCATATATTACATTCAGCACGAATGTTTTAACTTTTGTGCAAGGAATATACATCTACTCATAAGTCAACTTGTTTTAATAATGTATTAGGTGCACTTTATAGTAATGGACTTGACACAAGCCTTCCATTAACCTTCTATCTGAGGGGTAGATGGACGTATCATCTACCAATTAATGTTGGTGATCTGAAAGAATGTATTTGTCCTTCTGATTGTAAACAGAATCGAATATTTCACAATGTAAATTTTTACTGTTATTATACCGGAGTACATATGAAGCAAATAGAATCAATTCGAAGATATATTTCTTTTCTTCACTATTTGACCAAACGTATTAGGTGCATATTTCAAGGTGAGAAGATGAAGTAGGTGTTTCCGTTCAAAATGATTGTGCAGGGGGGGGGGGGGGCGTATGGTTGACTTATGCGTATGCATTGGCCTGGGTTGGCGTTCAAATGGTTTTTTATCCACATAGTGGGCCAATGATGGCGGAACGCGTCTACACGTTGTTTGGTCGTCAACGAAAGAGGAAGTTTATTTTGGTATAAGTGTTTGTTCCCAACAATATTTCCATCGCTGTGGTGCAACCCTAACTCAAACGTTATCCTGCGTTGTTAACACGTACTTCCACTTCTTCTACATGCCATTTGGTTGCTGCAGCGCGAACGAAGTATA